>JARWLC010000001.1:204913615-206300460 GCA_033318265.1 Phyllotis vaccarum
GCTGGCAGGTTCACAGAAGGGCCAGTATCAGAGCTAGAGAGACAGACACGGGAGAATCTGCAGCAGTCAGAGCAGCACATATCTGCCACATGAGGCTGGTTCCCTGCCATGACATGAAGCTGTTGCATTCACAGACGCCTCAGCAGGACCTGTTTCTACCTCTGTCAGGGTCCTGCTCACATCTTCTTCATAAATCTTTTCCTTAGAAAGACACCATCAATAAGCCACAGAGGCCAACATGTGACCAAAAAACCATTCCATTATTAAGTCCGTAATTGCCGAGAATTAATTTGCTAATTGCATGCAACTAATCTGCATCCCTTTTGTTTTATGTCAATTAACAGAGTAATTAAAAAGAAGAATCTCCATGCTCTTTCCTCCCTGGCAGCCTCAGACGGCCAGAACTGATGAGACAATCCGCCCTTCGTCAGCCTCATTAACAGCTCTTCCACCACAGTGTGCTAAGCACAAGTCCTTGAGACAAGGTGGCTAATGGGTATCCATTGCTCTGCTGCAGCAGCACCTGGTGTAGCAACTCTCTAGACAAGGATCAACTCCTTGCGAGTTGTTACAATTGCAGCCCTGGGCTGTTACAGTGTAGAGGCTCTGATGGGTAATGGGACACAAGATCACACTGCAGGGAACTTTGGAACATTAGGCAAGACACTCTATTCCTATATGTTGGGATCTCACACTGGGAATCTCTGCCACTACTCATGGACGTTGGAAGAAAGGGCTGATCTCTCTGAAGCTGTGAAAGGTAGAAGCAACTACTGGATTGGGATATGATGCACAAAAAGGAGAGTCTTAGACGGGCAGAGTATAAGAAAGTTTGGCTGTGTGTCCTAGCCAGGCTGTCCAGGCCTCTAACTCCTGCTCTGTGCTTCTCCCCGAGTGCTCTAAGGTTCAGCTCCCTTAGTAAGATCAAATACCACCTCAGAAAAAAGGCATGTTCATTCTCCCAGCCCACATGCTGGAGCCTCGGCTTCGTTTCCCACACCTCCTTGCTGGATATTTCTTTCCTTTACACATATGGCTCTTGCTGCTCTGACTTCAAGCTATCTACTAACAGCTTGTCTTGGTGATATTTCTGCTTTCCCTGCTTCAGCCAGCTGCTAGAGAACTGACCCAGCCGCCTGGGCTGACTAACATGGCCTGGGGCTGACTGGCCTCAGCACTCAGACTATCCCTCCTCTCTTACAGTCACCTCTCAATCACTGGCATCCATATCTGTCTTGTCACAGGGGAACTGAGCCAATTGAGATTATTGCCTGGCCCCAGGCCCAAGGACCTCACAGACCTCTCCCTCAGCCCCTGCCCAGATGTGGTCCTGTCTGTTCTCACCTTGAAGACCTCACTCTGGGTCAAGATCATTCCTCCAGAGGCAAAACTGACACCATAGTCTCAGGACATGTTGAAGCTAACTTTCTTAAGAGTGTTCATTCAGCCCAACTCACGAGTGACATTGTGGCTTTTAGCTGCATGAAGCACTCTATACTTCAGTGTGACTTCCATTTAAAAGACTTTCCAAGCCCATCATCCACCCTTCAAACATCTCTGTCACTGATACTTAAGATGTATCTATTTGTCTTCAGCTTCCATTGGGGTCTCATCTTGCCTCTGGAAACATCTTGAGCAGATGTCAGGGAATATGGGAAGACAGGTAGGTGTCCCGTGGTACAGCAGTCCTAGACAGGAACATAACTAGTGTAGCCTATAAATTTAGGCAAATGGCCCCTCTGCATCTCCAGGTCCAGCTTAATGGACTCTTGACAGGCCTGTGAGTCAATCACACACTTACAGTTCTCTGCTAAGCAAGGACAGATCTTAGAATGGCCCAGGGTCCCCTGGCAGGTGGCCGGTGATTTCTACTGACTGTTGCCTGCTCTGACATGTGTGACATCTGGAGCCCATTTTTCTAAACATGGGTGCCAAGCCTGCATACCAGTGTTTAGGTAGGAAACATAGATTCTGCAGGAGAGTATAAGAATGGTCACATAGTATGCCCTTTGAGCTTCTTCCTTCTACGGGGTCTTTACAATGGCCCTTGGGAGGGCAGCAGCGCGTCCCCTGCTTCTTCACAGATGGTATTTGAGATATGTTGTGTCTTCTATAAGGTTGGTCCCCATAGGCTTATATATTTGAGTGCTAGTCCCCTGTTGGTGGAACTGCTTGGAAAGCGTTAGGAGGTGTGGACTTGTTGGATGACGTGGTTCTAAGGTTTCAAAGCATTCACACCTTTCCCAGGTCTTCTTTGCCTCCTACTTTCAAGCCGGATTAAACACTTAGTTCTATAAATTGCTTTGGTCGTGGTGTTTTGTTATAGCAATGAAAAAGGAACTAATACCAAAGAAGTCTTGGAGACTGTCAGTGCCCTGCTGCTTGGGACTCAACGCTCAGACCTTATCTAGCCTGTTACTCCCTCGTCCAGCTCACAGCCACCAGCGTCATCTATGTTGCTATGATTTGATGGCTATGTTTACTGTACCACAGACTGTGGCAGCCTTTGTTCCTTTTAGGAAGTCCTCAATCAGCAGAAAACACTTGTCTTATGTTCATACAACTATAAATAGTGAATGCCATGTGGATGCATGCATATATGGAGTATATATGCACATGTGCACTATACATACACATGAGCACAAATCTACATATGTGTGCACTCACATACATGTACATATGTGCCCACTGTATGCATCTATGTGTATATACACACATATATGTCTCCTCAGTGCATTCTATGAAAACATTCGTATATGAGCCAGGTATATGCGGACACGTGTGTATGCACATGGTCCCTACAGAAAGCTCACTTCTTGATTCTGTGTGGTTTCTGGGACCTTGGTGCTCCAGTGCACCAGGAGTCCCATTGTTAAGAGAAAAGGCAGTTTGAATGTGTTTGTTATCCCTACAGAATGCATTTGAAGACTGATGACCGTCATGGTGTCAGTGAAAGTGACCTTGCATTACGGGATACAGGGATGCTTGTGAGTTTATGATATAGTGGAGCATAGAAGGGTGTTTGGACCTCTGCCTACTTCTCTGAGGCTTTGTGATCACATTCCCTCTACACATGTCTAAGATGACATCTCATGCTTCCCCAAATCTATCACAGGTAATGAGACCATGGCCTCAGCAGGTTCACCTGTGTCAGAGCCTGTGAGGAAGGACCAAATCCCCCAAACCGATGAAACTATCACTCCTAACTAGTTACACTGGGGCATCTACAACCCTCAACTGACCATTTTTTATAAAGTTGTGTTGTCCTGAGAAATATGTCTGCTGGGAGCAATTAACAGTTCACTGTTCAGTTTGTCACTACATAGGAAGCAATCGATCCTCAGCCACTGTGCTAGGAATGGTGGCCAAGGCTGAGGTGGTCGGCGCAGCATGCCTGCTTGAATGTTTTGCTACAGTCTCCTTAGCAGTGAGTGAATCAGGTGTGAAAACATAATCTGCATACACCATGCATCATGGATCACATGCATCATGTGCACTGAGCTCAAGCTACACAGTGCGCTCTGAGCTCGTGGGCATTGCAGTGGACACATTGTTTCTACATGTGCAGTCTGAGCTCCTGGGCATTGCAGTGGCCACATTGTTTCTACATGTGCAATCTGAGCTCATGGGCATTGCAGTGGACACATTGTTTCTACATGTGCAGTCTGAGCTCATGGGCATTGCAGTGGACACATTGTTTCTACATGTGCAGTCTGAGCTCGTGGGCATTGCAGTGGCCACATTGTTTCTACATGTGCAATCTGAGCTCATGGGCATTGCAGTGGACACATTGTTTCTACATGTGCAGTCTGAGCTCATGGGCATTGCAGTGGACACATTGTTTCTACATGTGCAATCTGAGCTCATGGGCATTGCAGTGGACACATTGTTTCTACATGTGCAGTCTGAGCTCATGGGCATTGCAGTGGACACGTTGTTTCTGCATGTGCAGTCTGAGCTCATGGGCATTGCAGTGGACACATTGTTTCTACATGTGCAGTCATTGTCTGTGTGCCATGTGTTGCTCAAATGTGTGTGTATGGGAGCATCAGATAAGAGGTCTCCTTTAGATGATGGGAGTGAGAGCCTGGTGATGTGTGATGAAGGCACCATGAAGCAGACAAACTTGAAAGCAAATGAAAACTTGGCTCAGATTTACAGTACAGCTATTTCCTTACACGATCAGCTGTGCTGTGAGTGAAATTAGCTGATAGAAATGCACGGGGTGGAAGCTTCTGCCAACTGGACACCTGTAAATCATTCATCAGCCAGAACAGTCCTCCTGAGTACTCATGGTCAGGGCTGGAGAATGGGGAGGCTGGATGAAGAGAGAGTTTTGTTCTGGCAGAAGCAGCCCTGTCCCTGCTGCTGTGTGAGAATGGCAGCTGCTGAGGCGTTTCACAGCCACTTGGGCCTCACAGGCATCCAGTAAGATCAGACAATCAGAGAAGCCACATTGGGGGGCTGGTCCAGATGTGGAAATGGGGACAACCACAATCTGAGGCAAGCCCAGGCAAGCATGTCTGTCTCAGATGTAGCCTTTGAGAGGTGGAAAGGAGTAGGGTTAGGCCTGGGAGGTGGGGCGGGGCAAGGATCCCAAGACCTCTGGAGTAACAGAGTCAGAGGTTAAGAAAAATGGATTACACAGGGAAGCATTTGCTTAGGTACTGTCATCAACAGGAAAGTCAGAATTAGGAAGTCATGCTGGCCAGGGCTGAAGCAGTAAGCTGGCTTTTCCTCACCATGCTTTCTCACGTGTGTAGACACTATTCACATTATGTGCATTGTGAACACATGTGCACTAAATGTACCCTAAATTGAGCAGAAAACTGCCTTTCAATTTATGGTCCCCAACTACTATGCCCAGTCTAGAGATCTTTCTTCATTATTTTGCAGCCAAAAAGATCGCTGCATGAAAAAAAAAAAAGTCATGCCATACAGAGGTTTCATAACTTCTTCAAATGTTACTAGCAACAGAAGATGAAGTATTCAAATAATACATGAGCCTATGGGAGAGATTTCTTATTCAAATCACCACACATAAACAAACCTATTAATCCTAAATAAGGCATCAGCAACAAATCAAAGAAGCAGTTTTACTCAGCTTAGTGGATGAGTATGTTTAATTGGGGATCCTTACAGCAGCATGGACCATGTATGGATAGGAGAGGGGGTCTTATTAGCCACTTAAATACCCTTGTGAGATCTGCATGCAAGACAAAATGTTGGTGGACCGAGTATTGTGAGAGTGTTGGGTGGAGAATCACAGATGTCTTGATTTCAAAGCAGACATGGCCATGTCAAGCTCAGAGGATAGAGGGAGCACTGTGCCCAGCTTCTTCCCAAGGAAGTATGTTCAAAGCTTTGCTCAGTTTCCTAAGGCGTCTTTTCCAGGCTTCTGGTCCTGGATGCCAACTCTGTGAGATTCTTTCATTCTCTGTTCCTTTTCATTTCCTTCCTCTTTCCAAACAATGTCTTGCTCTTTTGTTCAGATTAGCATTAAGCTCTTGAACTCTAATAACCCTTGTGCCCCAGCTTCCCACATAGCTGAAACCACCGGTATGTGCCTCCATGCCCACTCTTGGCTGAGTTTTCTGCTTCCCACGGAATCTTAGGCAGCGCAGATGACTGCTCGCCTCTTCATGATGGCTGTCCTTCTGGCTTTTGTTACTCTTGCTCAACGTGAGATGACCTCTTCTACAACATCTTTAAATGCCTTGAATTCACTCTCTTAGCTGAGTCATTTATCTAGAGATTTGGGAGAATGGAGCGGGTATCCCTTTAACTTCTTCCCACATGGGGACCCAGTTTTCCTGGCACCAACGCAATGGAGTCCACCCTTTCCTGTGAGACTGTGGCAACAGCACTTTGGGTCCTTCCTCAGTGTTCTTGGACACATGTCTGGCCACCCAAATGCCCTGTTCCAGTCTCTGCATGCCTCATCCACCCTGGGGTATGTGTGTGTGCTTACATCCTCCATCACTATGGCTTCATATAGCATCTCTGTTCACCCACTAGTGTGGGTGTCCATCTGGTCCTCCAGGATGCCCATCTGCTCTCCACAGTCTAATAATCATTTAAAGATAGGGTTTCAAAAATATCTGTCTCTCTATATTTCTCCCCCTCCCCCAACTGTATCTTTACTCACTGGGCACTTGATAGTATTTCCACCTAAAGTCTGATCACAGCATGCATGATTTCTCTCCCCATGTATCCAGCTGTTTCTGCTGCTTGGTGATTCTCTGGTATTTCCCCCAGATGCTGTTTGTGGTATTAACTCGATGCTTTCTATTTGAACAAGACTATAAATGGTATCCTGACACTCCCCCCCCCCCCCCCGCTCTGTTGCTTTCTGTAGATCATCTCAAATGTGGAAACCCTAGGACTCCTGTGCTGGTGCTGCTGCAGGTTATTTGGGGTCTCTGTGAGTTCCAACTTCTCCGATTCTTGGTCTTTTTCCTTGTCTTTCCTGCTGCTTGGTGCCTCTGTTCTCACTGGCTTCTGGTGGGAGCAGATCCATACCCTTACTCTATACAACACAGTATGGGGTCACCCTCCTCTTGAAAGGCTTTGGTCTTAAGTGGAAGTTTCATTTTATCAGATTGCTTCTGCACCCACAAAGAAAATAAGATCTCTTATAACATCCATATCAGGAGTCTCCACAAAAGAATGCTACTCGCCTACCCATGTGACTGCTATGAGTCCACATCCAGCCCTGTCTCCAACCCACCTGCTGGGTGGATTCCTGGGGTGCCAGCGGCAGCTGTGCAGCATGGATGCCCACCTGATACTCTGTCCCAAGAGAAGGAAACATAGGCTGCTGCCATCCTGTCTGTCAGCCCACCTCTTCCCTCAATAACCCCCGCCACCAAGCCTGTGGTCAGTGGGCTATGTTGCCCACCCCCAGCCTTTCTCTTTCCACAAGACCCCGCTTCCCCTCCTTCTTCACAACCTCCTCCTTTGCCTGCCTCACAATAGGTCTCACCATTGTCTCATGGGGGCGTCATTACTGTCCTGCCGTGTGACATCATAATAGGCTGCTGTCCCGGGAAACAAAGCCCTTTGGAAACACCAAGGAGACACATCGTGTTTATGTCGTCACTGACTAGACAGAAGCAGAAATAGAGGGTGGCAAAGTAAACATCTGTAGATTGGTAAGAACAATACCATTTGTCCTCTTTTATTTCTGAGGCTGCTGAAATTATGCCTTGCACAGCACAGAAATGGAGTGTGTATGTTCATGTGTGTGCCTGCTCAGAGCACTTGTGCTCCTGAAGGTGGATTAATGAAAACCCATTGAAATGCAAATCGAGGACCCCTCCTTCAGAACAAGCTAGTCATCACTCCTATCCTCTCAGGATACACAGAAGGCCACCAGCAGGAGACAGGAGCCTGAATGGCCAGTGAGGGGCATGCTGCAGGTCACAGAAGATCTGTAACCAGCAAGAACAGGGTGCAGACTACAGTTTCAAGATCCCTCCACATCTTCACTGTCTCTATCTTTATTTTGGAAAAATAAATTCAGAGTTGTTTTATTACAAAACGTGCAAAATACTTATCATGCAACAGTATTTGCAGGTGTAGTCATGAATAGAAGCTCACACTTGGGCACAGTATGCCCACAGCTATGCAGAGGTCATGACAAGGGGTAGCAGCCACCAGGAACGTCATAAGTGCCATAGCTCCCAGATATGTGTTTGATTTAAGTTGGCTGAAGTACTGTATGCCATTTTCAGACTCAAATGTTCAGTGGTGAGTGTCCCAGACCACAGTTTGGGTGCGACCCTTGCAAAAGCAGCTTGGAGAGCAGGTTTGTTCTTGTGAAAACAGGTATGTTCTTGAAGAGCATGTATGTTCTTGGGGTGCTCTTTCCTTCCTGGGGCTCAATATCAGTCTTTACAAAGATGCTTACTGGCATCCAGAAACAGCCAGTTTAGCATTGTAGGAGGGTCTAGGTAGAAATCCAAACAAAGCCAAACTAAGCCTAGCCTGTGGCTGCTCCCATGTAGACCACATCGAAGCTGGGGCAAGAATGGCCAGCCTCAAGGATCCCCTCTTCTAGGCCCTGGCAAAGTACTCTGATGGATGCATTACTGAAGCTGGAGACACGACTCAGAATCTCCACCCACTAGATTCAGACGGGTCTGTGCAGCAATGTGAATAGTAACCAGCATTTAAAGATGCAGCTAGTAGTTAAGCCTCATTTATTCTTTCTGTTAGAGGGGATTTCAAACAATGCTTCATTCTGCCCTTTGTTGAAGATTAACTGTTTATGACCCTGCCATGTGACACTGGGTGATAAATGCCTTTTCCTTCCAGTACATGTCAGCGGAGCTCTCATGCATAAAAAGACTTGCCTGATCTTCCTCCAAGGGGCCTGGAGCCCCACTTGCGTATTAACCACACAGACTTTACTCTCTGGGAATGCATGGGATTTTGATCCTTGCCAGAACTGCCTCTTCAATCTGAGTCTGTTATGCTCTACAGAGAGGCAGAGGGAAGGTAAAGGGTATTCTGGGGATTATACACACACAAGCACACACACACACACACACACACACACACACACGCACGAAGGCATGCTCTCATAGTGGCATCTGCACACACACTTATGCTTACATATGCATTTAGACACCTGCACATCAATGCATAGAATCTTACTGTTTTCTACTCCAGAGTGCATGTTCAGGAGCCAGAGTCTAATACGGCAGGCCTGAGGTGAGGCTTGGCCCTAGCATACCCTAGAAGACAGGATCTCTGCTGTCTGTACACTCATGCTGGCTACTAACACACAATGCTACCTCTCCGACAGCTAGGAATGTTTGTACACAACACAGCAGGTCCATGTACTCATTTAACTTTAAAAAACAAAAAACCCAAAACACCCAAATAAAGGCTGCCATGAAATACTGAGGAAGGTCCTGGGCCCTCCCCACGGATCCAGCCTGGAGGTGGGGCCCGGGAGATCCCATTGGCTGGGGTATTGGCAGCTATACATTAGGGTGATCCTTTGGATCCTTCCTCCATAGTTCAAGCCTCATGGTGTGTTTCTGCTGCATTGTGCAGCCTGGGTAGGTGGGTGTGTCCTTGAATATAGCAGGATGCAGCATTTCCTTGTGAGTGCAATGCTGCATGGCAGCACACAGACCAAGGACAACGGACAAGGCTGGATGTCAGAATGCCCCACATGCTCCCAGGCACATTTGCTTTGCTTCTCTGCCAAGTGGGAGGCTGTTCCCAGCACTGTTACTACCACCCACTCCCTGGGCCCTTTGTTTCTGGCACGTGTCATCTTGTGCCACTTGGCAATACTGCAGAGGACCCCACACCTCGGCTCTGCCCAGGGTTCACATCACAGACTCTGGACATCTCAGCTACACTCTGACCATCCACACCTTTTGTTTAACGCTGGGGAAAAGACACAGACAGACACAGCCTGCTTTGTCAGAAAACTATCAGAGTCCCTAACCACCTCCTTCTACAATGGATCATTCTCCTAAGAAGCCACTGGGAGCCAGGAATGGTGGTGAGATCTGTGTTCAGCCTTTTCTCCTTGGCCTAAACCTGATGCTGAAGGAATCTGTTTACTAGAGTACAGAGGACCTGCTTGGCTAACACAAAGCCTAATCAAGGTTTTCTTTTAAAATGACTCAAAAAGGCACACTTTAAGTTAATAATGACCTTAAAAGCTGCCAAATAAACCATTCAGAAAAGTCATTTCCTGAGTTCAAGATCAGTGACTCTGGATGATCCTAATTGGTCTGTCACTTGAGGATTTGGGACGTAGCGCGAATTTGGTTCCTATGAATTGATTATGCAATGTTCAGCAGTGACTTCCCCAGTTAGGGAATAGTCTCCTCTAAGGTGTGACCATCATGTTGTGTGCTTTGGAACACACTGGCCAACCCTGAGCAGGAAACAATAAGACATGGAGGTGGTTTTTCTCCCCGTTCTCTGAAGAATGGGTGTGAGCTCAGGGGATGCGGCTAAGGCCTCAGTGAGTTGGACTGGAGAGGGCGCCAATCAAATCAGTGAAAATTTGCAGGTCCATAGTGGATAGTGCCCCAGCTTGATCTTTTTCATAGATTGAGGAGCTCTCGTCTCTATTCTGGCTGATGTAGCAGAGGCCATTCCTGCAAAGAACGGAATTCATTCCTCATGATCCGGGAGCCTGGGAAGTCCTGGTGGGGAACTAGCAGGTGAACTCCAGGACTGTAGAATCTTGCCCCTTACAGTAGCATCTCCTTACTATGTCCTCAGAGGCAGGAAGGGACAAGGGAGTACTTCCTAGTCTGTTTTTGTATGTACAGATTTGTGTGTTCCGGGTCCTCCATGTCTGTGGACTCATGTGATATATGGCCTGCTTTGTGTGTGTGTGACTATAGTGTGCAGGACATGTGTGTTAGGCATGCACGTGAGTGTGCAGATGTGCATGTGGAGGCCAAGATGCCAGGTGTTCGTCTCTCAACTCCTTCTTGCTGCCTTGAGACAGGGTCTTTCCCTGAGTCAGAAGCTCACCATTTCAAATAAGCTGGCCAGCAAACTCTCAACATCTGCCTATCTCTGATCTGCAGTGCTGAGGCTCCAGGCAGGTACAGCAATACCTGGCTTTTTATGTGCATGTTGGGAACTTGAATTCAGGTCTTCAGACTTATAAAGCAATTATTTCCTTTGCTATCTCCCAGCCTTGATGTATATGACTTTCTGCTTCTGATTTCTTTCATACAGCATCATGTGTGAGAAGCTCAGGCCATATGGCAGTACTCCATGCCTTTTTATGAATGAACAACATTCCTCTTTACATGAATGTACATCTTGTCTATCCACACTTCAGGAGGTGGACATTTGGGCTGTTCCCACCCCTTGGCTTTTTCAAGCAACCTTGCTATGGGCGTTATAGAACTGGAATGTCACATGGTGTTCCCATTTTTATCCACTTGAGTATCCATGAGCGTTTCCAAAGCAGCTGCACCATTTTATATCCCCACCAGTGCTGTGTGAACTTCTGTTTACAAGACGTTAAAAACAGGTCTGGCAAGATGGTTCATCAGGTAAAGGTGCTTGCCATCTGAGGTTTTATCTCCAGGACCCACAAGCTTATACAAGCTGTCCTATGACTTCCACACATACAATGTGGCATATATAAGCCCACACAGAGAAATACAATTTTAAGTGTAATGAAAAATTAAGTTTACAGAAGAAAAAAGACCTCCCTCACTGTAATAAGACACATTGCTCTCTTGACCCCTCCTGGAACTTGTCAGTGGGAGCAAGACCTAGTCATGAGCAGAGGGACAGTGTATATGCAAGTGTAATCGGATATTTTCTGTCCCAACTGCCTGTTCTCAAATACCCAGCAGCCATTTCCCAAATTATGACACAGAGGCTTATATTAATTACAAATGTTTGACAGGTAGCTCGGGTTTGTTAGTAGCTAACTCTTACGCTTTAATTAACCCCTTCCTATCTACGTTTAGCCGTGTGCCTCAGTGCAGCATTCTGATCTTGCTTCTCTGTGTTTGCTGGCAACTCTCTGACTCCACCCTTCCCCTTCCCAGAATTCTCCTAGTCTGGCTCTTGAGCTCAATCTCTCCATGCCCAGCTATCAGCCAATCAGAGTTTTTTATTAGCAGTGTAGAAAAGGACCCTTTCACAGCCTGCAGGATGACAGGGAAGCACAGTTGTACACTGTGGCTGGTGCATACATGCTTGCTGGGAATAGCTGAGCTGGTTGTGAAGTTAGGATCCCACAGCTAGGAAACATCCATAGATAATCAAAGCCCAATTTTTTTCACTGCACACAGACAAGGACTCAGAGGTAGTGTGACTGGCCCACTTGGGTCTCCTCATCCCTGACAAGATCTTATGAATATCCCACCCGAACACATTTGAAAGGACATGTGGCCATTAGCCTTTGACAGAACTAATGTGAGAACAGTATAACCACATGGGAAAGAGATCAGTAAAGGTGAGTGTTGGTCTCCATAGGGCTGCTGAAGCACAGCACAAAATAGCTCCCCATCCCACCCTGTGGCATTTGTATGGGTATGAGTATGATATACAGTCATCTCTGTTATCTATAAGCACCCACTTTGCTCCTGCTTCTCAGTATCATGGTCTCTAGGGAGTGAGGCAGGTGTGCCTCTGCAGGAGGAAGTTCTGATGCTGAGTAATGGCAATATCATTCTGTCCAGCATACAGGCCAAGACTCCTGGAGAAAACAATTGCATTTGAACTTGACATACTATCAACTACCTTGAACCTCTTGAGCTCATGGGAACCAGGTTACCAGGGAAACCATGTTGGAAGGATGACCAGCCAGGAAAACACCTTACTTATCGCCTGGAAATTCCTGCAGCCTCATGAGCTGCAGTGGAAATAGCTAAAGTTAGTTAAAGAAATTAGTTTAAATTAAAGACCATTAAGAGGATAAAAGCACAAGCTGCTGATGGAGAGACAACATCGGCAAACCATGTACCAGAGAACACAGAGGGACTCTCAAAGCTCATGGGAAATAGGAAAACTATTCCACCCAAAAGGCTATCCAAAGGAGAAATGGGGCCACCAGAGAATGCAAGTAGGACCATGGAGAAGCTTCACCTGCCCCAATCAGAATGGCTGAGATAGGAACAAAACCAGAGCCTGAACTGTATCTGGCAGCACATCCATAGAATCGCAGCCCCCAGGATGGAAGCAGGAAGATTGTGAGCTGGAGATCAGTCCAAGAGACTGACAATGTTATGGAAGGGTGGCCACTCATACAGTGTTGGTGGGAACGTAAACGGTCCAGCCACTGCGGAAAACCAAAGCAAGTGTGTGTATTAGAGCTGCCCGGCAGCTGCCGCTCTGAATTTTTATTTGGAGAAATGGAAATTTGTTTAACCACTCTGGAGTTATGTCATTAACAGTCAGAAACTAGAGACAGTTTTCCTGGGTAGGTGATAGGTGAAGAATTGTGGCAGGGCACATCATCGCCACTACTCAGCTACGGAACAGTAACCATTGATACAGAGCAGGAAGAGAAAGATCTCAGAAGGGTAGTGGGGGGGGGGGAAGCTGTCCTCAGAGGTTGAACTCAGTCAAGATCTGCATCCTTTGTCTTATAATGCTTCATATACAGAGGTGGGGGACACATAAGTACCTGAGGGGCAGGGTGTGCCAGTGAAGGGTCTGCAGGGTGGCAGGGTCAGGGAGGAAAGCCTGATAGCTAGGGGGGTCTCACTGGTGTTGGTTTGTGTAGAAAGGACAGATACACTATAGGGACATCACATCCAGGGTGTGGTGTGGAATCACGATTTCCCCAAGTGATACTGAGGGACTGGGGTGAGATACGCAGTGGACATTGCTGGGCCGTCTGTCCTCAGCCTACTATGAACCTGTGTGTGTGTTTTTAAGTGACAGCAGGCATTGCTTTGTTCCAGGCAAGTAAGACGCTGAGCCTGTCTCAGCATGAGAGGCCCTTCTGCTGCCTGTAATCTGGGCATGCGGCTTGGCAACTGTTATTCTGCTATCGTTTTATCTTACATTCAAAGTGATTAAAAAGCCTCATTGTCATAACAGCGATTTTTAAATCTGTTTGCACAGCAAGGCAGGAGAAATGGCAAGAGAGCCTTGACAGAGAAAGGGAAGCAGTGAAGCCATGTACCCACACACAAGCAGTGTTTCCCAGTCACCTTCCACACTATAGCCCTAGGGATCCGAAACACACAGGAGGGTGGTGTGGGGAAGCTGTGCACACCCTTAGCTGCACACTCATCTGCTTTTTGAGTCACAGTGGGAGTGTGCTCGATTAGCACACTCTTGGCCATGTAGTCATCAAGAGGTGCGAACATGGTTCTCCTCCAGGACTTTGCTTCACCTTGCCTGTGAAGGAACAGTGCTCTGAGGTGGCGCCGTTACTGATCGGAGCTCCCTCTGTCTTGCCCCTTCTTCATAACCATTGCTTCAGCAATAGCTTGGTAGGAAAAGCTGCTTTGCAACATCAGTGCTGTCTGTACAGCAAACCCTCCCTCGTATTTAATAGCATGGTTGTAATTAGCTTAACACACATGCACAAAGCTGACCGGTCAGCAGCCTGAGTCTAGCTGAAGGCAGGGACTCATTCACGTCCCCACAGCTGGTGTTACACAGGAGCTAACACGTGCTGCTTTTGAGGGCCAGACACGTTATCTCCCACCACCCATGTGCCCCTGATGTTGCCCTGAATGCTTGAAATAAGCAGGTGCAAGTAAACGTTTATGTCATGGACATACCACAAATCACACCTTCCCATTCTGGAGGGTAACTCATTAAATATTTACCAGGAAACAGAGCTGAGCTTACAAACAAAATGTTTTCCTTCCTATATTTTCTGAAAGAGACTACAATTTGTAATCTCTCTTCCTTAGGTATATGCAGAACTTATCAGCTGAGCCTGGAGTCTTTGGTGTAGTGAGGTTGTTTTGACTGACCCCGGTTTCTTTAATAGGTTATAACTATTTATATAGTTCTAAATTTTCCTCACTCTGCTTCTGTTTTGGCAAATTATGTTTTTAAGTGGATTTTCCATTTTCTCTATTACGTGATTTCCTGACTTGCAGTTGTTCACAATATTCCCTTATTAGTTTCTCTCTGGCCACTATGGCAAAATATCTGATAAACAACTTGAGTGTCTTTGTTATGGTTTTTGTTGCTGCAAGGGAACACCAAGACCAAGCAACTTGGGGAAAAAAGAGTTTATTTGGCTGACACTTCCACAGTACTGTCCCTCACTGAAGGAAACCAAGAGAAACTCAAACAGGGCAGGAAACCGGAGGCTGGAGTTGATGCAGAGGTGTGGGGATATTTTCAAATATAATAAAAACAGTCGAGATATCAGAGGGATCTACCCACAGTCAGTCTAGGAGGATCAGAGAGAGGTAACTCACATCTTTAATCCCAGCACAGGGAATAGTGGTGACCTACACCCTTAATCCAATCAAATTTGAGTTTGAGGCCATTTTAGTTTACAGAAGGAGTTCCAGGCTCCCAGATAGGCAGTGGTGGTGCCACGCCTTAACTGAGCTAAGAAAGTGTTTAAGGCAGGAGTAGAAAGACAGAGAAGGCAGAAGAAGCCACACTGCTAGTCCCAGCACTTGGGAAGCAGAGGCAAGAGAATCTCTGTGAGTTCAAAGCCAGCCTGGTCTTCAAAGCAAGTTCCAGGACAGCCAGGACTGTTACACAGAAAACTCTGTCTCGAGAAAAAAAAAAAAAAAAGACAGGAGGAGGTGGATCTGTCCTTTGATATCTCCGACTGTTTTTATTATATTTGAAAATGTCCCCACACAGAGGTCATGGAGGGGAGCTGCTTACAGCTTACTCAGCCTGATTCCTAATAGAACCCCAGGATCACCAGCCCAAGGATGGAATCACCCACAATAGGCTGGGCCCTCTCCCATCAACCACTACTTAAGAAAATGCCCTGCAGACTTGACTGCAGCCTCATCTTTTAGAGGCTTTTTTTAAAAAAATAGTGAGGTTCCCTTACCTCAGATGACTTTAGCTTGTGCCCATCTGCCATGAAACCATCCAGCACATGGAGGAATTGGCTTATTTGGGATCCTGGGTTCAGGAAATGCACCTTATTTTGACAGGGAGAAAATGACTGTGGAATGGGAGTATAGCCCAATGCAAGCTGCTTGCTCACATCTTGGTGAATCACCAAGCTGAGTGCTCAGGCCACACCCATTTTCTCCAGCTGGGCCTCTAGTCCCTAAAGGTTCATAATCTGCAGCCGGTGGCCAGTCAAACACATCCAAACCACAGCATCTTTCCTGATGTAGAGAACATGCTTCCCTTTTGCTCTTGATTGCTCTTACTAATTGTGTCACCTTTTCAGAGTCAATCCGCAGCCTCCTTGACCTCCCGTGTTGCTTGCCTGCCTTCTGATTTCTGTTCTGTTCCTACCGGTATTTTCCTTCTTTACTTATTTGGGATTTAATTTTGTCTAGCCCCACATGTCATGAGAGGTTGAGGGTAAGAGGTGCTTCAAGGTTACAGAGCTGTTGAGTCTAAAAGGCAAACTCTCCTGTATCTTTGCCGTGCCCTCAGCCACACCTTAGCAGTGAGGCTGGTGGTCCCCTCTGTGCTGAAAGTACTAAGAGTTTAGGTTCTGGCCTGCTGCTCCCTGTTCTGGATTTCTCCAGGAATTTGCAAGTTTGATGTTCACAGTTCCAGGGTATGCTCTTCAGCTCAAGTATCTACTGGTATCTGCCACGGTAGCGGGAAGATCCTGCATGCAGAGATCCGATAGTCTGAGTTTACATAGCTGGTCTAAGTCTTACCTACGAGCCCACCTGGCAGCTCTCGCCAACGTGGAGCTTAGCAGACTGACTTCTCATTTGAGATGAGATATTTGACATCATATGGAGAAAGCATAGAACCGACTTGGACACCAGCTGATGTGCACTTCAATTGTCAGCTGCAGAGTTGTAGGGATATGTTAAAGTACCAAGTGTGTTCAGGACTGAACTTCTCAGCTCCTGCCCTACCTGGCACTCAGAGTTGACAGAATCAAGATAGACTCCAGCAAGGAGACAGAGAAAGATGGCTGCTTTTGATGGATATGCTTTGCAATAAAAAGATGCCTGTGTTTGGGTATGGTGGTCTGAATAATAATGGCTCCCATGGGCTCATATATTTGAATGCTTAGTCACCATGGGATGGCACTATTTGAGAAGAATTAGGAGGTGTGTTCTTATCAGAGTAGATGTGGACTTGTTGGAAAAAGTGTGTCACTGGGAGTGGGCTTTGAGGTTTCAAAAGCTTAAGTTACCACCACCCCACCCCTGTAGCAGATATAATAATCATTAGCAACGAATTAAAAGGTTAATATTTATTAAGGGATTTTCTAGGGAAATACTGAAAAATACAGGGATTAAACAGTGATGTGGTTCCTGGGAAGCTGAACCAGCCATGTGTTGAAACTCAGGAGGTCAGAACAGGTCCTCAATCCAAGGGCGAATAGGAAATAGAAGAGGGAGCCTGCCTACGTGCACCTGATCTGAAGCTGCCTTCCACCATGTCTCAGTTCTGCAGCCTTGAGGAGCCTGCCTACGTGCACCTGATCTGAAGCTGCCTTCCACCATGTCTCAGTTCTGCAGCCTTGATGACCATAATTAAATCCCACATTTACTCTGGCCAAAAGGCCATGCCTCTAGGTCAAGGTGATGCATTTGCTCTTCACCCCCCCCCCACACACACAGATCAGGAAGTACAGCTCTCAGTACCATGCATGCTGCCATGCTCCCAGCCATGATGATGGCATAACCTCTAAAACTGTAAGCAAGTCCTCAATTAATTGTTTTATGGTCATGTTACCTCTTCATAGCGATGGAGCAGTGACTGTGACACGAGGTGTGGTAGTGTATGCCTTTAATTCTACCCCTTGGGATGCAGAAACAGTGAAATTTCTATCAGTGGAGCCTGGTTTACACAGAGCTTCAGGCCAGCCAGGGACACAGCATGAGTATCTGTGGGAAAACCACAAGCATTTGGAAACAGTATCTTTGCCATTGCTTAAGATGAGGTCACACTGGATTATGGTAGCCTCAAAAACCAATGATTAGAGTCCTTGAGAGGAGAAGGGTATTGAGATACACCGACAGGTAACTTGAAGATCAGCAGCCACCATCAGGGGATCCCAGGAGCCACCAGAGGCTGAAAGAGGCAAGAAGGACCCTTCCTTGAACCTTCAGAGCCAGAGCATCCCTGTGACATTTCCATCCGATACTCCTGATCTCAAGAACTGGGAATCAGTTTCCATTACTTAATCCGCTCAGTTTTCGGTCCCTCATCATGGTAGTCCCAGAGACTTATGATGTATCCAAATTGTGCACAGAGCTCCCATCTCCCCAGTCACAGGTGCTGGTGGGGAGGCAGGTCTTGGTAAGTAATGAGGACTGTCTCATCCTCCTACTTGGTACCCACAGACTGGAACTCTCTGAAAGACCAAGTCTGGGAAGGCCCACATAGGTGTCAAGCTTTCACAGCTGAAGAGGCCACATGTTCCCGTAAATGAGGATTGTGAGAATTCTCCAGTGAGCAGAGGCTAAGCATCGACCCCAGAATACAGGAGTGGAAGGGGCATGCTACACATTAGGTCTTCTCTTGGAATATCCCTCTACAGCATCCCTTAGACCCAAGCAGAATCCATGGCGAAATGGGTAGTGGTGATATCCCAGGGACATATACTGTTGGGAACAGGAAGGTATCTAAGATTTCTCAAAGTTGAAGTGCAGCCAGGGTTCCCTACAGCCAGGCATTTGACTGTGGTATCCATGCACAAACGCCCTAGAAGTCTCCCCTCAGCCCTCCTTCCCCTGCCACCCTTTGTGCTGATTTCAGGATCCTTGAGGATGCAAAAGCATCTATGTGATTTTTGTTGTTTATTTTTTCTTGTTGCAAATGATTGGCAGGCATCTCTGGAGAACTACAGCTGTGCCTAGATTTCCTGACCCCAGACATGTGTGCTGAGGACAGAATGTTTTGAATGCTTGAATCTACATCGAACAACACAATAGCATCACTGCCCTTTCTAAGCTACGCCAGTTTCCTGCATCTGACTCTGTTGTGAGGGTGCAGGCTGGTCAGTGCACCACGCGGGGCTTCATGCCCACGGTTCAATCCAAGCATAGTAATTTGTGCTGAAAATTTAGGTGAATGTTTCTTCCTCCTCAGTGAATGGACAAGGGTTCATACTTCCAGCTTGCCAGAGTGGCTTCCAGCAGAGAGGCTCAGCCTGGGTACCAGGAACTGTAGCTCAATATACCGAAGTGGAAACAGCAAATCATTCCACCAAGGAGGCAACTCTGAGCCAGACAGATTCCCCTGTTAAATGCTGCCCCAGGCAGAAATCCAGGACAGGTCAGCTCAGGGGTAGCTCCATAGCTGGTCCATAGTGTGTGCCTGGACAGCCTTACTCCTACAGAGCTGCATGGGCCTAGATAGCCTCACCCCTAAAGGGCTGCATGGGCCTGGACAGCCCCATCCCTACAGGATGCAGTTCTGGGGCATCACCCATTTACTCTCAATGCTCACCATTCAGACACTGGAGATTTGTGCCAATAAGAGAGATAAGAATTGGCATAAGACATTGGAAGACAAGCTTGATCCTCTCTCAATTAGTTGTAGGGTCCTTGATCTAAGAGAAAAAGGGCACAAGATACTGAACTCACTTTGTCCTGAATGTTCTCCGGTCTCTCCACAGACTGGACACAGGGAGGGAGTTGGAAACTTGAAGAATGCCCCCATCATCTGCTGGACTCCGGGTGCTGTCAGAAAGACTTTCAGAACCAGACCCCTGTCACCAGCTTGTCCACATGAATTTTTATTTTAGGAACATTAGCAAGAAAATGAGCTCAAAAGAAAAGCAGTGTGCAGCCTCAGGAGCCCAGAACCAACCATCTGAACATCAGATCTGCTGCAGGAGCCATAGAAAACTGATGTCACTGAATATATCACTTGCCAGCCTGGCAAGCAGCTGTCAGCCCAGTGGCTCCTCTACCACACACCCTGAAAAGAATCAGTCATATTCAGAGTGCTCTTAACCCAGAACATAACACTGCAAACAGCAATAAAATTAGCACAATCCTGCCAGAGAAGAGCCTGTCCACAAGGTAACTGTGGGTGGGTCCATCCCTGGGTGCCCTGCTGCTATAAAAGAGCAGGTTGAGGAAGCCGTGGAGAAAGCCAGTGAGCATCACTTCTTTACAGCTTCTGCTAAAGTTCCTGCCTCCAGATTCCTGCCATGCTTAAATCCCTGCTCTGACTTCCCTCAACAGTGACCTTTTACCTGGTAGTGTAAGACGAAATAAAATCTATACTTCCCAAGTTGCTTTTGGCCGTGGTGCGTTATAAAGCAGTAGGAAAACCTAACTAAGGCACCAGGACTAGAATGATAGCTCAGTACTTAGGAGCATTTAATGTTCTTGCAGAGGACCAAGGTTTGGCTCCCAGCACACAGCACCCAGAGCCCACAGGCTCCTAACCATCTGTGAGTCCAGTTCTAAGGGATCTGATAACCATCTTCTAAATTCTACAGGTACCAGATATGCGTGTAGTGCACATACATTCATTCAGAAAATTATAAAATAAATAAATAAATATAAAAGCTGTTTTTTACAAAAAAGGGAAAAAATTTTCTCACAGACAAACCCAGAGGCTTCTTTCTTGAGTGATTTTAGTTCTTACCAAGTTGATAATCAGTATATATGTGGCTAATGTAGGCTAAGGTAGGCCCATGCATGCTCTTTGCTCTCCTAAGGAGTAAATATAACCTACCTATCCAAGAAAGGACCTCAGGAGACACACTGAGAGATCAAGACACAAGGCTGGTGACTGGAAACGTTCCTCAGCCTCTGCATTGCTAGGCTTGTTTTGCATGAACTCCTGTGGAGTGAAGGCACTGTCACAGAAGCATTGCTGCTGGGTCTCTGCCTGAATGTCCACACAGCATTCTCAGGTAACTGACTTGAGCCCAAGGCTGCAACAGGGTGGTCCTAGGGTGGTCCTTGCTGCAAGAGTGTTTTGAGGACTGAGATCAGAAGGTCTCATTTTGCTGATGAATAAAACTTGTCTCTTTTAATTGGTGGCTCAGCATCTAACCTGTTGTTCTCATGTGCTCTGTCTGCCGGTGCAGTGACTTCTGAAGATTCCAAGCCATGTCAGGGGAAGAGGGGTGCCTGCAAGATAAAACAGAACCAGCAGTAATTCTTCAGCAAGAATGTGGCTTCCTATTATAGTAAGAAGGAGTTCAGACACTCTTATTTTAATAGAATGTAGTTATAATTGATGATCTATTTTGAGAAATTTAATTTCCAGTGACCTGTTTTCCAAATTAACACAGTAATAAAGGCCAGTGTGCAGGAGGCAGGGTTAGCTACTGAGGAGCCCAGACTGGAGGTGCAGTCCTGCCTGAGATGTCCAGAGAAGAGCTGCTAAACTTTACATACAAGTGTAACCAAGGACTGGGCTGGGGCACCAGGAAGATCTGTGAAGTCACTACGTAAAACCATAACTCTGAATAACCTCATGTGAGAGGGTGTAGCGATATATTGTATATTTAATAAAATCAGTCTGGAGTCTCAGAGGACAAAAACACCCACAGTCAAGCCGTGAAGGTCAGAGAGTGGTGACTCAGGACTTTAATCCCATCACTCAGGAGACAGATCTTTCTGGATTTCTGTGACTTCAAGGCCTAACAGCCAGGCAGTAGTAGCTCACACCTTTAATCCTAACTCTAGGATTATGATGCAGAGTTGGACCAGGAAGTAAAACATCTGGGCAGGAAAGATATATAAGGCAAGAGAAGGCAGAAACTGAACATTCTGTAGGAGTGACCAGTCAAGCTGAGGACCCGTGAAGACAGCACTTACCCTGTTCAGCCTGAGAAGCTGGCTGGGTGAGCACTGACCGTGGTCTGTTTCCTCTCTGATACCCCATCTTTTCCCCCAAAATGGATTATGGATGCTTCTCTTTGTTTACAGTATTGGTTATATGTTAGATAATCGTGAGAAAAAAGCTACAGAAGGGAGATTAGATTTGAGGTTCTTGTTTCAAAAAGAAAAAGGGGGGATGCTGTGGGATTGTGCTCTTGTACATTGTAAATATTTGTCACTCTTATTGGTTTGATAAAAGACCGATTGGTCAGAAGGCAGACAGGACGTGTGGGCGGAGCTACCAGACTAAGAAAACTCTGGGCAGAGGAAGAGGAGAGACAGACCCCAGGAGACTGTTGCTGCTCTGAGAAACTGTACCAAGCCACGTAGCTAAACAAGGTAAGAATCATGGGTTAGTTTAAGAGTAAGAGTTATCGAGTAATAAGCCTGAGCATAGACCAATCATCTTGTAATTAATATAAGCCTTTGTGTGGTTATTTGGAACTGTGGATCTGGACCTCAGGACTAGGCAGGGTCACAAACATCAGACTACAGGAAGGGGTTGGGTCACCCTTGAGCTTCACCAGTCCCAGCAGGAGGAAGTGCATCTGTACATCTGCCTTTCTAAATCATTATGGTACTGGGCCACCCCAGAGCAGGAGGCTCCCCAGGCAGACCTAGAAGTTGCTAGAAGATCCAATGAGTTGGAGAAGTAATTAGACCTAATCTCCATGGTGTCCTCCAGCTGGGCCTCTAACCCCTCTCTGGCTATTTGCTACTTGCTTGATGGGATCTCACACCTAGGGGGCCTGTTATCCATAAAGACTTGTTCTGTACTTTGAACAGAGGCAGAGGTAGTCTGTGAACACACACGGCGCTGTGCACCTTTGAAATATCAGAGGAGCAGCACACACACATTTCCATCTCCATTGCCATGAGCCTGAAAGCAGCCTTAGTACCGCTGGATTAGAAGCTCAGCTCCAGATCAGTTTAGAAATTTTTCTATTCACCAGGTCACAGATACCCAAGCCAAGACCCCACTCCTGCACCCTCAGGTGGAATATGGCGTAGCTGATTGGTGGACCATAGGAAGAGAGGCAGACTGAAAGCAGAAGGGCCTCAATTCTCCCTCCAGGTCTTTTTTTGGTATTGACCATTTAGCTCTTTATTAAACCAATCAGAAGGTACCTTAGGCAGAGACACATCTTTACAGGGTACAAAGAAATTATCCCACAATAAGAATAACAGGTCTTCTGGATGTCAACTTTATCTCAAATATCATGGATTGAACCAAAATGTTTATTACAAAAATCCTCAAATTCACTGAGCCTGCAATTATCAGACCAGAGACATTGTTATTTGATAAACATAAAAGTTATTATTTTTTTTTTGCAATTCTAGTTTACACTTAGAGGACTAAGCCTTTAAAAAGTTCCGTTTTAAAAAGTCAAGATAAAATTGTTGCCAAAAGCAAAAGAAAATAAGAGAGATTTAAAAAAAAAAAAAAACAAAAACAAAAAACTGTCTCGTGGAGAAAAAAATCAATCCAGGCCACTTCCTGGTCTAGGGCTGTTTCCTTTCTGGCCAGATGTTGATACCTGTCTGATAGTCACTTGCAGGGATAGGATCACCGCTGGGTCTTCTGATTGAAATAGTCTTAGAACAACAGAAGCTTTAATATCACGAAACAGAATCTGATGAAGGTTAATGCAAGACAAAAATGGCAAAAATCTATATTATTCTAGATAAAAGATTTTTAAAAGCTAAAAAAAAAATTAAGCCATAACTATAAGGACAAACACTTGAGACGTTTTATTTTTGGTAAAGACCATGGGCCTAACTGAAGTCTGTCACTGTACCCAGCAAGTATCTCCCTTCACCTCACAGGCTACTTCCTGTTTAATTTTATGCAAAAAAGAACAACTTTTGCTGCCAGACATTATCAGGATGTTACTTGAAACCATTTACAAGTAGCCTTAGATATCTACACATATACATGTGATTTTCATCACTTGATAGGGTGTAAATTAAAAATGTGGGTTAACTCAAAATGTAAGAGCTAGTTAGTAATAAGCCTGAGCTATTGTTGGCTGAGCATTTACAATTCATATAAACCTCTGTGTGTTTATTTAGGACCGGAAACGTCTGTCTACATCCTATATATGTTTTTAAGCTCCAGTCTAAAGCAAATAACTGAAAGAAAGTAAAATTTATTTTAAATCAAGTATACTTAATAGATGGCCCTCAAAACTTTCCAAAGATCTTCTTAATACTGAGTTTAAAATGTTTAATGGGGGGGGGGGGGAGCTTCCTACAATAGACAGAAATTCCAGAGAGGTGCCCTGACCCGAAGGTCTCCAGAATAGACAATGGAGCACAGACCTGGATTGTGGTGATGTTAATCACTGTCCCACGCCTTGTCTGCTGCCAGGGCCTTGCACACACCGTGAACACTGCTGGGTTGACTGTCCTGTCCTGTTTCATCACAGCTAGTCAGTTTTTCCAAGTTCTTCGTCCACAGAAAAAGCTCATGAATCCCCCTAATCTGGCAGCCAAAGGCCTATGCTTTCCTATGCAGTAACTAGTGATGTAATGCTGTTCTGCCGGCTGAGACCACCATTGGAGCCCAGGATAATAGTACAGGAAGCTAGTGAGTCCCTGTCACTTTTGATATTTGTTTGGGTTTTGCTTTGTTGTTGTTGCTGGGGTTTTTGTTTTGTTTTGTTTTGTTTTTTTAGACAGGGTTTCTCAGTGTATCCCTGGCTGTCCTGGAGCTCACTCTGTAGACCAGGTTGAACTGGAACTCAGAGATCTGCCTACTTCTGTCTTTCGAGTGCTGGGATTAAAGGCATGTGCCACCACTGCCCAGCAGTCTGTGCCGTTTTAATTGACACAGAAGCCATTTAATTTATACTTCTCACTATAATTCATCCTTCTCAGATTTCTGGTGGGGTTGATGGGTAATTATATAGCTTTATCATTTTAAGAATGGCTACCTCATTAATTAATTTCACATAAGAGAATCAGGCCCACCTTGCCTTTCTAGAGCTACTAGGCCTCATGATAAGAAAAATACAGACCAGTTTGCCTTACCCTGAGTTTGTCTTACCAACAGGCGTCCTATTAAAGAGTGAATGGGTGGGTTACAGGTTTAACTTTTTACTGTTCCTTGATTTAAAAGAACTTTCTTTGCAATCACTGTTCTCAGTAATCAACCACTTAGGTCTGATGATAAATAAATGGATTAAAATTTTAAGACTTATGTAAATTATAAAAATCCAAAAATAATTTAAGATATATAATTGCAAATTATAAACATCTGAGGATACAAAAGCTTAAGTAAGTTATAAGGGTCTGAAAAGATACATAAATACAGATTATAAAGGTATAAAAATAATGTAAAATAAAAAAAATCAGATTTACTCTCCTTCTACGCTATTATTATACTAAGATTTCAAAGGTTCAGAGTTTTAACATTGATCAATAGAATTCTGATAAGCTGGTGAAGCATTGACTACTATTATCCATCACAAGCTCAAGATTTTAGATTTATTTTGGTTGTTTCTAAGTTATAAACTTTCAAATGCTTCTCATCCTGCTGAGAACATCTCTGCCCTCTGGACAGGGAAAAGAACGTTCATGCTTTTTAACCCAAAGTCACAGCTTATATGACTTGCAAACATGAGTGGACCCTAGTTGGTTTACCAGCACCTGTTAGTTGCTTTCTGTATTAGGAATTTCAATAACAATAGTAATGCTAATGCATCTAAAGCTTTTACTTATTTATTTATTTGTAAATTTAAAGATTCATTCTAAGCTTAAGGGAGTACAACTTGAATCCCCCTGCCCAGGTCAAATGACCTCAAGATAAGTACTCCTGTCATATCAGTCAACAGCCCCAGCTCCCCTGCCTATTGCCTGTTCCTAAGCTCCAAATATTAGATTTTCCTTTAAGTTCCTTAACTTTAACTTCTGTCCCTTGTCTACATCTGTCTCCTCAGATTTCCACTTGGCTGACAGACACCAGCCAAGAATTAGCTGTGAACTACGGACTACAAATTGTTCTAGAGACAATCTAAACCATGCCAGACACAAGTAGTTCTGCAAAACCAGAGCCCTGACTTGCTGAAAGCGGATATAAACCAGTCTTCCCAACATAATTGCCTCCCTTCTCATCTGGGTCAGATACGTCTAATAAATGCCCCATTGCCTGAATTCCCTTCTGGCCTTTAATACTCTAGCCTTTCTGGGCCCTGACACTGAATCCTTATTTCAGCTGAGAAGCAGTTACAGAAGAAAATATGTTGCCCCTTATCCTCAACAAAGCTGGCACGTTAGATCCAAAGAAAACTTCCTGGCAAAGGGACAAATAGCTACTTTTAGTGTCTATTGGCATGCCAGGCCCCCCTCACTATTTACAAAAAAAAAAGTGCCTATTAAAACCAAATAGATCAAAATCTATCAACAAGTAAATTCTCTGGCTGAGCTGGCTAAAATATTTTACAATATGCTATGGAACTCAGCCTTCTCTATGTATAACAAAAAGGATGCTTTAAGAAAAATGTACACTGTCTACGCCAACCATCAGACATGGAGAGACTCTACCCATGATACAAATTGTGTCTCTCACCAAATAAAAATTATAAAAAGCTTCCCTTCCTCTGGCATTATCAGTCCATACAACAGACAAAAAAAAAAATCATTTTCTATCAAGGATGTAAAAGGAATGGATAAGATGGTGGTGGAGGGGGGTACCAGCCCAACTTCATCATAAGATTGTAAGCCATTTTACTACAAGGTCAAAATAAGTTCATTCTTATTTTCTGTAAAACTTGTGTTTGGCCATGTCTTAACTTATTCTTTTAGAATTTTACATGTTCCACACCCTATACCCTAACCTCCTCCACCCAATGCAATAAAATGTTCTGCCAACTAACTTTGAAATGTTCAGCCAACTTCTCTGGAAATGCTCCAAACCTGTAAACTCTCTAGTCTTGAAGGGTTTTTTTTTTTTTTTTTTTTTTTTTTTGAGCTATATAAACACCATCTTCTCATGTGCTTAGGAAGATAGCCCAGTCTAACAATAATAATAAATAAATAAATAAATAAATAAATAAATAAATAAATAAATAAATAAATAAATAAATGAAGTAAGTAAGTAAGTAAGTAAGTAAGTAAGTTTGCTTAATTTGATCAAAGAATTTTGCTCTTATTCAGTGGGATTAACATGATGGCAATGAAAGCCTGTTTTGGCCTTAGAAGGTCTACCATGGGAGACTACGAGAGGCCTACAAACTGCCACCCTCTTGAATCTTCTGACCCCTCTGTCCTTGGTCACTTCTCTAATTTATGGCCACGTCTCCCAGCCTGGCTGCACCTCTAGGCATGGGGGTAATAGCTAATTTTTGTTGTGAATTTGCCTACAACCTGAATGAACTAAAAACTCAAGTCAGTAGGCACCTTAGTAAGAGGTTTTTAGTTAACTGAACACCAAGAGAGATCCACGTTAAATACAGATCACTTGAGGTAGATAGACCCACTCCTAAATCTGAGCCACACTTCTTCACTGGGAGCCATGTAAAGGAAAGAGAAGATATTCTTGCTCTTTGTCCTGCTTCACTGAATTAGAGCCTGCTTTGAGATTACAACGTATAAGGAATACTAGCTGAGACATCTAGCCTCGTGCACTTTCTGTTGGGCTAGCTTGGCTACAGCCTGTAAGCCACTCTAAAATTCCATATATATTTATGAATATAAATATGAGTGAATATTCATACGATCAGTTCTGTTCCTCTAGACAATCCTAATACAAGAGAGGATCCAGGGTGAAACTGGGGCTGGGAAGGACCTTGTGGGGTTCCCACTGGCTTGAGATCAGGACAGCAGTTCAGGCTGTCCCCACCCAGCTCTGAAGCCAGAACCAGTCTCCAGAGCTCCTTTCCCTCAGTTCTCCCCAGGCAGCCTTAATACACTAACCCAACCTCCAAGTGGCTCTACTGTCTGCTCTTGAAAAGACAAGAGGGGAGGCTCTGGGTCCTACTCATGGAGAGGCCAGAGCTCTTAGGCTGCCGGATAACCTTGCCTACCCTGACCCATCCATGTAATCAATTGTATTAACAAAATAAAGGAAAACTCTTAAGTATTACAATAAATGTAGAAAAAAACATCTCACCAAAACCCAATTTTGACCAAATTGGAAAAAAGAACTTCTTCCTTATTTCCCACCCCTGAGGGAAAATGGTGTTGCTCACTCAACTGACCGTTACAGCACACAATTATTAATCTTATGATGCTAGAGGTTCTGAGTCTGAAAGAGGACTCTCTTAACTGAAACCTCAGTCTAGGCAGCGCTGTGCTCCCTCTGGAGGTCCCGGGGAGAACTGCTTTCTATTTTGCCTACTATGGGAGGCGCTATGTTCTTAAACTGTCCGTAGTACCTCACCCACCACCAAACGGGCAGTGTTGGCCCCACACAGTGCCTCATGGTGATTGCCAGGGCTGGACAAGGGGTTTCCTTGGAATGATAAGAATGTTCTAGAACTATAGAATGGTGATCGTTACCCAATACTGTGAATGAGTTTGACAGGCTGTACATATGAATTTTGAGAAATTAAATATCCACCACTAAGCATAGATATCTGACTCTCAGGTATTCAGGTATTTGGAGAGATGAGAAAACCCATAGACACTTAGGAAAAATGCTCACAGCACCTAAATATCCAACAGCCATAACATGTCCTTTCACAGAGGACTAGCCATGGTGAACCAGTGGGCAAACAGAGTAGGAAGTCACACTGCAACATAGTTATACAGAACCATGGAAAAGGCCAGGCCAGACTGGGCTATCAAGCCCCAGAATTCTACCTTTAAGGGACATGAATGGACCCACAGGACATAGCTCAGGCCGAGGGTAACCTGCATCGTGCAATGGCCATGAATGGTGTAGTATTTTCCCAGGTCTTGATTGTTGAGGTGATGGCTTCCAGGATGGACATCCTCTGAACCACATGGTTCACATTACATGAATATGGTCTATTTTATGTAAATGTGATGTGGGAATGTCTTTCTGTATGCTGTGAATATCAATCTTTAAATAAAGGAGCTTTTTGACCCTTGGTGAACACCGTAGCCGGAGACAGGAGCACATAGGTAGAAGGAGGGCAGAGTCACAGTCAGAATCAACATGTAAGGAACATAGGTGAGCCACGGGCCATGTGGCAGACAGATTAATAAAAAATGGGTTGAGTTAAGATGAAGGAGCTAGCTAGCAATGTGCCCAAGCCATAGGTCAAACAACATGAAGTTAATATAAGTGTCTGTGTGCTTCTTTGGGACTTTGGGATTGGTGGTCCAATTAAGCGGTGGCAGGCGGGACCAAACAGTGGGACTAGTCTGGGCCAGAAGCCTCATTGTAACATAAATGTATCTCAAGAAAGTCAGTAAGAAAAAGAAAATTCTCTGAATTAAAGTTTTTAATGTCACCAGTCTCTAATCAATATCTTCTTCATCAGTATTTGTAAGGACATTACAACACTGGACTCCAGGGAAGACACAGGACTCACCTTATTTACCTGTCCCTGGTTCCCACCATGACATCACTGTGTCAGTTTCTCCTGCTGTGACAACATACGTCACAGAACATCCTGAGGGAAGAAGGGTTTATCTATGTCACTTGGTTTCACTGCTTCTCAGCCTCTGGTGTGGAAGAAAATTATGGCAGTAGGAACATGTGGCAGAGGCCTCTTATCTCATCGTACATAGGAAATAGACGTCCCTCCTCTTGGTCTAATTCCTCCAACCAAGCCCCACCTCCTACAGCCTTCAGCTCCCTCCCAATACGTGTGACGCTGTATATTCATTCAAGCTACAGCACACAGTGCTGTACCATTTGTTTGTACACATATGTGCACAAGTCTACCACACTCACACAGACAGTAAATCCTATGGAGATTCCCCATTCTTGCCTGTAAGACCAGAACTCTCATGGGATCTATGTGTGGGCAGTAGATCAAAGGGCTGACCCTGACACCACTGCCACCATCTTCTGTGATCTTAGGTTGGGACTGTCCTGCCAGTGCAGCCTAATATTGCCAAAGGGAGACTTGGGGTGCATTATTCGTCTGCCTCTTTTCCCACAGGACGTATGTTTGACTCTCACACCAAGCACCCCTGCTGTTCAAACTGTAGTCTCAAGAGAGAACTCAGCTCCCCAAATCCCTGGACCGCAAACTTAGCCCAGGCCCATTGTGGCGTGCCTCCTATCCCAGGTGGGCTCAAATGGACTTAGGTAATTCTGGAGACCCACTATCCCATAGCCTGCCCAGGAGTAGTCTCCTAAGTGTGAACTTTCCTGTTCACCTCATTGGGGAAGGAGTAAGGTTAGTGCAATGTCCTACCACCACCTTTCCTGAAGGGACCAATATCTGCTCAGGACACTTCAAGTCAAAGTTCTCAGCACAAATGAGGTCCATTTGCCCCAGAGAGACAAAGGAAATAAAGGACAAGGGGAAGGGAATAATGGATAAGAAAAGGGTATTTGTCCCCCATTGGTGGGGGGATGTGACAAAGGATTGCATGACCCATAGCAAAATGGTGGCTTATAAAGATTACGAGAGAAACCCTGTGTTAGGATGAGGTGTTTAATTTTGGACATGTTAATTAGGTGAGCCAAAGGGGGCTTTGATGACTGGACTTCAATTCTTTGATAGCTGGACCTCGGTAGTCAGCCTTAGTAGGAAGAAGTGGCCAAATAAGGGAATAGACCTTGGTGGCTAGCTTTAGGAATGCAATCTAATGGTTTTCAGCCAGGCAGAGGGGATGTGGGAGAAAAACAGGGCCTTCCAGAGCCATGTTTGCCAGGCTCAAGGTTGCTAGAGTCCCTTCTGACATGATGCTCTGTGCTTGGGCAGAAGTAGAGTCTACAGGAGTCCTGGGAAGGAGATTCATGAGTAGATAGGCTCCCCTAGAGGACAGGGCTCTCGCCAAGCACTCTGACAGCAGACTGTCTTCATGGCCTCCACTACTGCCTTTGTTTTCTTGAGGATACCCCACCTCTACAAGTCCTCACATACCCTAAATCCTGCCCACTGTGGACTCCATTATCTAGCTCTTCCCTGGTTCAGACACACCAGGAGCCACATAGCTGAGTTCCAGCCCCTGAGATTTTGAGGTTAGGGGACTATTATTCTTACCCCCTCCTCACATGTTTTTCTAGGACTAGCTGGAAGGACCTACTGCCCCCAAATGGAGCACAGACCTTGACCATCAGTGTAGAGGGAGATTCTGGCATGAACTGATTCAAGGCTTCTGCTGCACCCAAAGGACCTCCACATTAATCAAACCTTGACTCGGTTTTCAATTAGCATGGAGGAAGCAGGGTTTATCGATCCCCTCTGTATCTCATTCATATTTAATGCATCTATCACCCACATTCTATATCAAGAACAACTGCCTATCAGGCAGCATGGGCCCTAGGGAGCAGGGTTTTATTTTCCTTTCTTTGAAATCGATTGAAGATTAAGTTGCTGTGTAGCTTTTTATTGGAGACGCACATTTGCTGTGTTTAACAGGGAAACCAGAGCAGAGCTCAGCAGGAAGCCCAAGTAGTGTTGCTTTCACTGGTCAGAAATAAGGTGTCCATATCAGTTTTTGTCACTCAAAACCCCTTAGCATAATCTATGCACACTTATACAGATACATGCATGCGTACACATCCATATATAGGACGCTTTCACACAAAAATATGTATGCACACATGCAAACACATCCATATGTGTCTACACATTCAGTATGAAAGTATACACACATGCATACATGTGCACCACACACATCCACACATACTCATAGGTTCATACATGAGCATGTATGCATAGGCACACACACACATCCACATATGTTTACATATTCTCACTTGAACAGGAATGCAATGGCATGCACTCATATTTGCATGTACATTCGCATAAGCACGCATATCTGAGGGAAGCAAAGCCTAAACATCCACATCCCTTTTTAGGTGGCATCTAGACAGGCATGTATGTGTAATTCTAACATGGGGTATGGAAGATGATTAAACACCAACAGTTGACTTGGCCTCAATTCAAAACTGGAGTCAATGCTTTAATATCTTGTGGTCATAAAATGCAACATTGTCTTTTCTCACTTATTTTCCTTTAAAGACCCAATTTTCCCCCTACGTCTTTCTGGGAACTATACCAGGCCTCTCCTCAGCATCTCCAGTGATTAGAATGACCTGATGTGGTTCGAGAGGTGTGTTTCTGTGAGCCTGACCCTCAGGCCATACTGTCTAACCTGTCCCAGACAGACCTAGCAGGACTCTGCACCTTGGAGGCTCCCCACATCCATCCCTCAGGCATCTTATCCAGAGACACTAAGATCCTAGATCTTCCAGGGCCACTGTATGTCAATACTGGTACACAGAAAATAGCAGGGGCCCTGTATCTCAGTCTAGGCAATATGCCTACCTTCCTAGTAAGATACCTCCACAAATCTTCCTTCTTGGCCAAAAACAAAACCAGGGTCAGTCAGGGATGTCCTCTACCTCCTGCTGAGGTCTGACCTTTTTCACTAATACCTGTAGGAAATGCCTCCTAGACTGAAAACAGTATATCTTCCAGGACCTATGCACAGGATGGGAGGAGGGACCCGAGTCATAGTGTTCACTATGCTCCTGGGCTCAACCCCAACAGTCTCCCAGTGGCTACTCTAATGCATGCATACCAAGAACATCCGCCTGACAACCCACACGGCCTGCAAGGGGGCGTCTACCATCCCAGACAGAATTGTCCTAAAGCAGGGCACCTAGACCTCTAAACCTAGATTATTCACAGAGCAACAGAAGCTGAGCATCATTCTTCATGCTGGACAGTAACTTCAATTGGTTACGTCTTTGTTTCTCCACTGCAGAGTCAAAGTGCTGGAGATAAACCTGCCTCATGATACCTGAGCAGTTGTAAATAGAGTCCTTGTGGACTCAGGTTAGAGGATCTGGCTTTGGAGCATCCCAAGATGACCTGCCTGTCCCTTCTATTAGTGACAGCAGAGCCAGGACAGTGATGGGAAGGGGAAGATTCCCTCAGCCTCCTCATTTTTTCCACAGCTATACACACACACAGACACACACACACATCCATAGGTATGTATGCACACGCTCACCATGACATGAAGATACTTTCACCCTAAGCCTATGGATTACTGGCTTAGGTTTTTTTTGGGGGGGGGGGGGGAAGAGAAGGAAGTATTGCTAGGCAACCAGCCAGGGGTTGCTATGGCATTTTCAAGAGTGCAGCTGAGCCAATCAGGGACAACTGTGGGCTGGAAGAGGCTGGTGCAGGATGTCATGTCAGCTCTGAGGAAGAGGAGCACCAGCGAGAACAGCGCCCTGAGGAGGACCAGCCATCTCATGAATATTCATCGAGCTGATTGAGGAAAAGTCAATTAACTACTTGACAGCTCGGTTTCCCTGATTCTTTTTTTAACCATTTAGACACCGCAGTGCTGGTAAGGCAGAACAGGGTAGGGCAGGGCTCCCATACTGTCCTGCTGTCCAGAGAAGCTCTCCAGCCTTCCTAGTTGCATTTGGACAGTTCTGGCATTGCCATGGTTTCTGGCACTGACGGTTGTCATTTCTGTAGAAACTGTCCCTGATTTGTACATGGAATAGACCAGTGGTCCCTTATTGTCTCCTTGGACCCTACTAGTCAAAAGAGGAAAGTGGGACCTACCCGTGTCTGAAGTAGTAAGGAAAAAGAGTCTGGGAGCCCTCAAGCCTGGGATTCTCCAGGACTTTCCCGGGGAGTGAAGGCTTTTTTCACCCACAAAAGCATGCACAGGTCTGGCAGGAGGTCCCTTCAAGAAGGGATCAAGATTGAGCCTGGATAGTTTCTTAGTAACTTCCTGGCCACAGCCCAGGTCATACTAAGTGGATGTCTGAAAGAGGCTATAGCACTGAGCCAGTGGCACAATATAGCTCTGAGGTAGAGATATGGGCACTGGGGACGCTGTAAGGCATGGAAGAAAGCAGGTGTTCCTTTGCTAAGAGTGCAGACATGGCCAGTTCACTTGTAAGACTTATGTAGACATGAATGGGATAAGGTCCCACCAAGGCAGTAAGCCTGGGACTTGCCCACTGTTTCCCTTAGTTTATGACCTGGATGTGCTCAGTGGGAGCAGTGAGGTCTGGGTGACCAATGACCAGAGAACAGAACTCAAGAAAGCTACTTGAGAAAGCAGGGAAGATAGTCAGTGGCTGGCTCCGAGAGCCAGGGCCACCTCTAGCAATTTTGAGTTCACTCACATTGTCCCTATTCTGGTCAATACTACTTGTCTACGCCTCATGAGGAAGAATCACCTACATTTTGAGACCAACCTGAGTCATCCCCAGGATCCTCCACCCTGCCCAGGCTATACACATAGATACTCAGAAGATGCTGGGTAAGGACCCATTATAAGAGGCAGAGCCTTTCCATTTCTCAGGATGTGTAAAGAAAGTCATTTGGCCTTTGCCATCCTTTTTTAAGGGCCATTTGGGAACAAATCTCAGGCAACTATCTGCAGGCATGTTCCATTAATTGTCACCCAGTCCTCCTGGAGACTGCTGGGTTGTCCATGACAAGGACATCTGAGAGGCTGTTACAGCCCAAAGTGTCCAAGAGTTAACAGGTGGGGGACATTATGGGAAACTGAAGAAGGCTGAGATAACTTTGGATTAACATTGATTTTTTTTAGTCACACATCAATGGTGAACTGAAACATAATGCTAAGTGACCACAACAATGTTCAACAGTAGTAATGGGAAAGCTCACTGACATCTGACCTGCAGGATGGTGTGGGAATCTGTTACAGCAGCCACAGGAAGGCAGTATGGTACAGCACTGTGAGCTAGGTGGCTCCTGTCACGGGGGCTAGACTAGGAAGTGAGAGCAGCAGAGGTCATAATATGTCAGAGTTCATAAGGGTCGAGGGTCCTTATTTCCAGCTCCTATTCACAGACAGTACAGCCTAGGTCTGGGAGGGGTGCCAGACCCAGGAAACTCTACCTCTGCCCATATGTGGCATAGGTGTAGACCTGGGGATCTCCTAAAATTAGGATCAAATGCAGAAGAGGGAAAATGGAACAATCTGGTGGCAAGGCCTGGAATGACACTCATAAGACTCCAGACATCAGGAAGGGATGGTCAAAAAAAAAAAAAGATGCTGTGGGATTATGCTCTTCTACACTGTCAATATTTGTCACTGTTAATAAGATGCTTATTGGTCAAGTAGCTAGACAGGAGAATTCTGGGAAACGGAAGAGCAGATGCAGCCAGATGCAGAGGAAGCAGGATGAGAATGCTGCACTGAGCAAAAAGGTACCAAGCCACATGGCTACACATAAATAGAAATATGGGTTAACTTAAAGTGTAAGGTTATCAAGTAATAAGCCTGAGCCATAGACCAAACAGCATGTAATTGATATAAGACTTTGTGTGATTATTTGGAACTGCTAGTCCAGACCTCGGGGCTAGGCTAGGATAGAAACTTCTTACTACAAAACAGCCTGATGTTTTCTCAAAATGTTGAACCAATTCTGTTTCTGGAGTTCCATGAGAACTGAAGCAGTTTTCACACACATACCTTGTGCACATATGTGCTCAGCAGCACTGTCCCACTCACAAAATGCTGAAGCAACCCAGTGTCTGTGGATACATGAGTAGGTGAGCAAATGATGGCCCATTAACATGGGTATCAGTTGGCATTGGAAGGGAACATGGACCTTGTTATAGGGCCATGATACAGCACACAAGTACTACACACCCACTCTTGGAAGATCCCTGGAATTTTCCAGCTCAAAAACAGTGAATGGCAGAGCCAGGGTCTGGATGCTGAGGGTAGACACTGGTTATTTCCTAGGGTACTTTCCTGGGGTAATACAAACCTTTAATATTAGTCAGCTAGTGCTGGTGGTTGTTTCAGAACATTGAGGCTACAGTGAATATCACAGAGTCACACCATTTGTCAGATTAATTACATGTTATGTGGCCTGTGAAATGTGCTGCCCAGGCTGTACATGGACTTTTCCTTGTGCAAAGTGTACTGAACACAGATCCTTTAACTTATAGTCTTGGTCTCTGCTCAGAGCTAGCCTGGCATAGTGGCAGGCTTGATGGCCAAGGATATGACAGCTTATTCACAAGGGGCCAAGGAGGTCAGGAGAGAAAATTCCTCCTACCATACCATATAACCGCAAACCACCAGCAACTGATAATGAAGGATATATTTTATTTAGGAGGTTCTGAGGGAGACTCACTGATACAAGAGATTAAATAGTTGTGTGGTTCCTGGAAGGGTGGACTGGTCCATGCGGCTGAAGCTCAGTGGGTCATGTCTTCCATCCAAGAGCAAACAAGAAGCAGAAGGAGCTCTGCCTATGTCCACCTCGACCTTAAGCTGCCCTTTAACCACACTCTTAATTCTGTAGCCTCAATAGTCATAGGTGAATCCCAGACCTACACTGGCCAAGAGGCCATGACTCCAGGTCAAGGTGATGATACTTGCTCTCTACTATGATGCCATGGCTCTTCTGGGGTGCCCCACATTGGGCACCAGTTATTGCAGAATTATTTACTTGCAATATGTCATATAAAGGATTAATATTTATTGAGGGGTATATAAACACCTTTAAGACAGTTTTCAGAGAATGGATCTGTCTCACGCTGGATGACTGATCTGCTCCATGAGAATGCAGTAACAAAACAGGAAGGAAGGTCAGTGTGCTCTGGGTCTCAGTGGGGTCTGGTCACACCCCATACAGGGTCTTGATACCCCAAAGCTATGCCTCTAAGCTTTCCTAAATAATGCCTGAATCCCACTACACTTCCCTCCCCTGGATGAGTGTCTGTTGAACAAACTGAGGGAAAGGGTCCAGGCGTGTAGCAGACTGCAGAGAATGTATGCATGACTGGGAGACTCAGACAAACTGAGACAGAACAGGGAAGAAAAGAAGGAACCATGTCTTTCCAATCATCTCTTCCCTTAGTGACATCACTGAACAGATAATACCTAGCTAGTCTCTGTAAAGGTCTCAAGAGGCCTTACTGCACCCCTAGCCAGGCAGGTGGGATTGTAATTGGCTGCTCCTGAAGAAATGGTTTCTCCATCTGTAAAATAGGCAATGGGATCCAGTTTGTAGCCAGGACTTGGTCTTTGATTAAACCATAGCCTTGCTGCTGAGACAGACACCCAGAGATCCAGTGGTTGTCTCTGACTTTCTGGGTTAGCTGACCAGTCTCAGGACACAGGATGTCAGGGGTCACATTCTGGATCCCTTCTGAATTCTGAATCCTGTATATCTTCTCAGTCTACTGCCCAGTAAGTAATGGCACTTTATGACAAAGCCTTCCCTGGATTCACAGAAACCAGAGTTGGAAATGGTCATTCCTAAGACGCCAAAGCAATCATCTCATTGCCCAAGCTGCCCTCCTCACTACCCATCCAAGTCCCACCCACAGCCTGGTATGATGGTGACTAGGTTCTACGCGGTGAAAGTTACGTGCAGCCGGCATGCTCATTCCACTCTTTTCTAACTTGCAACTTCTTGCCTTGAGGCACACTAGGGGTGTCTCGGGGTGTCTCGGGATCATGACTTATGTGGTGAGGAAAAGCCCAAGGATAAAGGAAACGCTCAGGTACTAGTCACACAACCTCCATCCCGATAGACAGACAGACACAGACTGCCAATACCTGCCTCCCTTGCCTCTCAGGCAAGGGCAGACCTTAAGTCCTCAGTAAATCACTTTCATGTCCTTCTCCACCAAGGGAAATGAGAATTACTACAAGACCAACAAGCAGTATGGGCCAGGAGGAGGCCTGGGGCTCAGCCAGGCCTTAGGGTGGAGAGGTTGACACCAGTGAAGATCTGTTCCTTCCTTGTCTTATTTCCTTACCACCCAGAGCAGAGCCGAGGAATATGCAAGCACCATGGCTGAGGTGGGGATTGGAGGGGGGCTTTCAGTCACCACCCCACACCAAGGCCCCCATATATCCCTAACAGGACCAGGTTATAGGGCTGGTAAAAACAATCAAGGGAGGTGCCCTCAGGAGTCCAGAGACGTGTCAGGAGCCCCTGTAAATGTTATCTCTATACTTTGTGGTGGTCCTCGGTATGCTGTAATTCCGTTCAAATTATCTGCCTTGCCTGAGAACTACCTATTGTCTTCAGGCAGGTACAGAGTCCTCTAGCTTGGACAGTACCTTGGACAGCACCCTGGACAGCACCCAACCAGCCAAAGCCTCTTGTCCTGGCAGCTCATTTCCACAGGTGAGGAGTCAGGGTCATTCAGTATCCTCAGAAGTGGTGGAGCTAGAAGGAAAAGCTGCCCCTTCCTCTGCTTTCACTACTGCACTGGCCCCCTCTCCTGGAACTAGACTTTAGGACCAACCACCAGCTCACTTTAGAGCCTCCCCTTCCACGTCTGGTGGAAACCAGTGTTCTCGGGGAAGCCTAATCCCTCAACATAGGAGAGATAATTCTAATCAAGCCAATCTCCTTGGTGCTGGAAATGTCATTAGCATGTTAAGATCTCCTTTTACAGATGTGGGACAGATGTCCCTCCTCCTCATCTTCCCTGGTGCAGGGTCTGTCTCTGTGCTTCCTAAATTCATTGAAAAGCCCCAGGAGACAGGCTTTATTGTCCCCTCTTATCAGAAGAGGACACTATGGGTCAGAACACCTGATGATAAGGTAGAAACACTCCCAGCCTGTCTAGCATTATGACAGGGGACAGTCAGCAGGATGCTGACCTACCTGGGGCAACAGACATATCCCTCCAAGAGGCTGAGAAGAATCCTGAAGACAACGTCTAGTTCCTGTAGCTTAGGCCTGAGTGGTAATAGTTGAACATTGAGATCTAGGGGCAGAAGGGACAGAGGGTGGCAGGGAGGGGCAGGGGAGACAAAGGGGAAGGAATACATGTAGAGGTAGAGGGGGCTAGACACGGGTTTAAGAGTCTGGAAAGAGCCCTCGAAGGTCAGGTTTATGAGTCTCCTAAAACATGGAGGAGTATATATTTCACTTCTGAACTATGTACAAAGAGCCATTACTTGGCCTGTATAAGGCGAGACTTCTGGAGGAAGCCTGAGATACTGTAAGATCCTACAGTGGCAGAAAAGGGCTATACCGGCTCTGAGGTAGCATTTCCTGCCCCAGCCTCATGAGACCCACAGTCCCCAGAGACAGCCTCCCATCTGTGAATCTCTGGAACCAGTAGCCATCTGCCATTGGAGAGGGCTGTATTCTGGCAGGAAGATGTCAGGGAAAACAGGAGGCTGCTAGGCAGGGCCTTGGGACAGCTGCCTTCCCTGCCATCGATGTAGGCAGATTCTAGCAGGGAACTCTGGCACACTCATGGCACTTGGCATCTCTTTCCCCTGCTCTAAGCTCTGCATCCTGCAGTAACCATTCCACTCCTTCAAGGACATACACTTCTAGAGAAGGGTGGCTGGTGTCTGCTGCCTGCAGAAGATAAAGTTCTACTGTACCTTAGAGCCTCTGGATTCCCCTGGCTGCAGTACCCAGTACTGAGGCTGACCTGGTACAAGGTGTATCTCCAGAGTTCTGGAGGCAGAAATGGGACTAAGAATTCCCATATCCCAAGCTGAGCAGCACAAAACTCGTGTGGAAATGTGCGTGCTCACCATGTGGGGTCACATGTGTGATGCTGGAATGTCTTTCTGTATGCTGTGAATATCAATCTTTAAATAAAGGAGCTGTTTTGGCCTATGACAGGCACCATAGAAAAAGTAGGCAGGGAAATCAGAATAGGTAGGAGGAGGGCAGAGACACAGACAGATCGAGCCAGATGCCCAAATAAGGAACACAGGTGAGCCACGGGCCACGTGGCAGACAGATTAATGAGAATGGATTGAGTTAAGATGAAGGAGCTAGCTAGCAATGTGCCTAAGCCATAGGCCAAACAGCATGAAAGTAATATAAATGTCTGAGTCATTTTGGGGGCCTAAGGAGGGATGGGCGGCTAGGCACTCTGGGATGACAGGTCTGTGGGTCTGGACCTCTGGCTGCTCGGGGCCAAGAAACCTAACTGTAACACGTGTTCCCCTGGTTAAAGAGAATTGATTCCAAGCACAAAATGGATAGGTAAATTTGTTCCTTTCCAGTCCTCAGGGGAACCTTAGCAGATGCTCAGAAAAGAGAAAAGGTAAGAAAGATCCCTGGGCTTCTGTCAAGAGAGGTTCCTGGAGTCGATGACCTGGTCTGGCCTCATCCACTCTGTGCAGCATCTCTTTCAGGGATTGCAAGAGCTCAGCCCTGCACTATATTCCTCTGGGCTATTCCCTGTAAGCACTCTTTTACCCTTCCTGGGACGAGGCATACTAAATTATATCCCTCATTCTACAGAGATCTGCCCATGTCACCTGTCTCCCTATATAAGAAGGTCAGGGCCTGCTTTCAGTACACTCTATGAATTGAGCAGCTGACCAGCTGTCAAACCTCCATCTGCCTGTTCTTCTTTAGGCAGTTCCTCTACCCTACAGGTTCTAGGCTCTTGGGGAATCATATAGCTCACCATTTATCCTACAGTGGCTCTTGTCCTTGATTCTTAGGAAGCCAGTCTCTGTAGAGCTCAGGAAGGACCACTAGACTCTCCCAAAGGTCTCCCACCAGGAGCAGCATCTTCTGTGCGCCCTCCGCTGTCCAGCCTGAGGAGCCTCCAATAACAAAGCCAGTGCCCCAGGGAACTTCAGGGTCAACCTTCATCCCTCTACACCAATTCCAAATGTACCAAGGCCAACTCCAACAGAACCCTCCAAGTATCCACAAAGGAGGAAAAATGGTATAAAACAGTCACATGTCTGAATGTGGATGCTACAGCTGATGAGAGCCTTTGTGCAGAGGTGGAGAGACCTTGAAAGCTGCTCCCTCACCACTGGGTCCCTGACCCACAGACACCCACCTCCTGCTCTGTTGACCTCACACCTCTTCCTCCAACTCTTTAAATTTAAGTACCTGTGTTTGAAGAGAGTTTATTTCTGCAATTAATAAACTACCACTTGCCTTAAATGAACAATACCTGAAAATGAACACAGTTATGAATAAATAAGGCAAATTGCCTTTATCCATATCTCAGCCTGATCACAGGATGCCAAAGAGCACAAACGAAAGCCTTTCCCTGTACTGTCTTTGTGCAAGTCTGCCCAGACTAGGCAAGCCTGTCCTTTCCAAATTCCCCACATAAGAGGACTGAGTAGTCGGTGATCATAACTATGCACCCATACCTCTGCACCACTGGCCAGGCCTCTTGAGCCCTCCCCCACCATAACTGGAGTGGGAGGGGCCAGGACCTTTGTTCAGTTTATGGCCAAGCCTGCTATCCATGCCCCTTTCTCCCCTTCCAGAGGCCTAACCCAGAGAAACACAGGGATCTGTGGTAACTCAGCATGGGCAATCCCGAGGTAGGTGATTTACAGGGCCAGCATACACAAGGGCAGGGAAGGAAGGGCTACTGCCCTACTGGCAGATAGAAGTCCCTGGACCTTCCCAGGAGCCTCTAGCAGAGAGCACAGCAGCATTAGCACAGCTAGCTGAACCTGTGTAGGTGCAGAGACCAATGGGGTCAGGCTCCTTTGGGAGGGAGAATACAGCCAGATGTGTAACAGAAGCACCAGCTGGAGCAAGCATATCTTGACACATATCTTGTCACATCATATCTTGACAAGACAGTTCTGTAGCCCAATAAAGAGCCTTTAACCTCTGTCTCTCCACTACTTCCAAGCTAAGACACTGCTCAGAAACCTCAGTCTGAGACTCCAGATCAAGCCAGATCAGTATTGCAGGTATCATATGATGGGGCTCACTCTGGTGGGGCCCTGAGGTCTGGGGCCTCAGAGAACCTAAGGGGAAGGGGACAGTGAACCAAGGGGCCAGCACAATGCAGAGCATTTCTTTTGGAGAGAAGGAGCTCCCTCTACCACTTGGGAGGATGTGTTTTGGAGAGGCTATACAAGGTCCAGGAGGAGCACCTGGAAGTCAGATACTCTCTGTTCCCTTCCCAGTGGTCAGGCTATAAACTGTGGAAGCAGCAGGGACAACGTGGGGCTGTGCCTATCCACAAGGAGAAAGTAGAGGGCCGTGGACCTAGCATGTCCTCACTTTGCCTTTCTTCTGTCTGACTCTAAGATAAGCAGTCAGATGGCGGTAGGGTCCCATTAGAGAAGACTCCTCGAGCCCCAGGAATCTTTGCCTTTGCTCTTCAGGGGTATATTTTAACTGTTCTGAGGTCTCTGTTCTAAAGGGAAGGAGCTTTTAATGAGGTAACCTTGCCAGAAATTTTCCATGCCTGAAGTGAACTCATGAAGCCCATCAAAAGACTCTGAAGACCTTGGAAGAACTCAGAGGAGACCAGAAAGCATCTTCCCAGAGTCCCCGCTCTGATATTTGCCCCATTCTTCTGGTTGGGATTGGAGCAGTACTGGATCCTAGCTCCCAGGTGATTTTATTGACATCAAGGTTCTTATGTGGGAGTCAGATGACTCTTCAGGTGAGAACCTGCTGGCAAGCCTGAGCTTAGTACTATATAATGCAAGAGAATTGACTCCCACAAGTTCCCCTGGGATCTCTACTCCCCCCATATATGAACACAATAAATAAAATGCATTTTTGTCTTAAAAAAAAAAAAAGTAAAAACCCCTAAGTAGACTCAGCCTCCCAGAGCATCTGCCTGGGAGGTCTCAGGCTTGCCCTAGAGGTAAAGAGAAATTTCTTCCTAAGGACCTAGACTCACTTTGAAAGAGAGTTGAAAGGGATCAGATTTTGTTATCTCTGCCTTGGCTAGGGGGTCACCTGGAAACCCAAGAATTCACGGGAGCATCAGAGTGTAGCCAAGGATATTCCGTTAGCCCAAAGGCTGGACCCTGAGGAACAAAAGGCCCGTTCCCGCCGCCACAGGCCAGAAGATCAGCATGGAATTCTCACTCTTTGTCCTGGTCAGCCCTGGTCAGCCCTGGTCAGCCCTGTTTGTACTTCTTGCCTCCCCACCCCCATCCCAGCTGCTGTTACCTGGCCTTTCCAAAGGTGAGCAGTGTTGAGGACCTTGGTGGAGTTTCTGAGGAATCCGGGACCAAGCTGAGAGTCACTTTTCAAGACTTTCATTTGAGTTCTGTCCACGGTTCTCTCTAAGACCAAGGAAGAGGAGGAGGAGGAGGAAGCCAGACAGTAGGGAGAAAAGAGGCTTTGGCCTCATTTCCATACGGTAGACCCACTCCCCCCCCCCTTCACCCCTGCCCCATTGTGCACCAGGCCTCACTCACAATTGCAGTCTTTGTGGTGACTGGCTCCGCCCTCAGTACTCAGTCATGGTGGGGGTCCACCCCCCCCCTTTACAAAGGGCTAGGAGGAGAAAAGCCAGAAGAAGATCTTTCCTTCCCATTGGTCCCACCCAGACCATAGCCTAGGGGCAGCCAGGGATAGCTGTCTCTCTAGGTGGTACGCATAACCTCTGAGTGTCGAATGGGAACTACTCCTGGGGGTGGGGATGCCTTCAGGGGCCTTTCCCCTCCTACCTCAGGCCTGCCTTGAGAGTTTCTATCTCAACCCCGGCTGCATCAGGAGACCAAGCTACCCTCAGGGGAGAGGTTTAAGGCCACCTGTGCTGTGGAAGAGGCTGAGGCCTGTGACACTCCTGGATGAAGGCCTTCAAGCTACCTTGACCGTTCAGATAGATCTGAGAAGCTATGGACCGGTTAAAAACTGCAAAGGTGCCTACACAACTGGTCCCTTCTTCCCTCTGCTGGCCACATCTGTACTGTGGGCCTTGCATCTGTCCCAGCAATCCTTCTCCAGGCCACGCATGCAAAGGGAGCTGTGGGGGATGTTGCAGCCTGAAGGGCTTCTTCCCCCATGTCTCCTCCCCTCGAAGCCAGGGTGGGATCAAGGGTCAAGAGACTGGGCCAGCTGTTCCCAGATGTGGATCAAGGCCCCTCCCCTTTCTGGAGGAATGACAAGCCTCCTGCAGAGGAGGGGGCGGTGGTGTGGCGAAGAAGAAAAGGAGCAAAAAGAGGGGGTTCGCCACGGGTTTCTGTTGATCTGTTTAATCCCACGCTATTGCAGTCTTTTGCGAATGGAGGGCAAGAGGGAAAAGGAGGGGGTCTAGCCTGCATCCTTCCCTTCCTCCTCCAGCCCCCACCCCGCCTGAGCCACCTGACCGGTCTCAAAGTTGCCGGGCTGCCGCGCGCATGGCCTTTGTGCCTGCGGAGCAGCGGCCTGGAACCTGGAGCCTGAGCCAGCTGGACTATGTCGCCCCACCTTCGTGCCTCATTCTTTTCCCCAGGTACCCAGGAACTAGCAAATAAATAAATCCACAAACACAAATTCGCATTGTGCTGGGGAGAGGCGGCTGCGCCGGAAAGAAGGAGCGTGGAGAGGTGAAGCTGGGCCATACGGAGTCCAGGGGAGAACAAACCTGAGCCAAGGCCCAGCATCAGTAAGTTGACTCTTACGGAACCTCTGAAGGTTCCAGGTCACCAAAACGGTCCCTTCCGGGAGAACTCAAAAGAACAGGCAGCGGATTGCTTGGGGTGGGCTCCCCTTCTTTTAGCGCACAGGCAGCTCCACCCCTACACCCAGGACCGCCCTTCCCCCAGCCCACCAGGCCAGGCGGCAGGACGCAGGGAATTGGAAAAAGGGCCAGGGATCCTAACCTATGCTCCGGACTGAATGCATAGAAGTGCCAGGAGGAAACGCGCAGGCATATTTCGGCGGAGATAACGAAAAATAAACTTGGTCTGACCCCTGGAAGGGGTACAGCCCCAGACCCCCCAAGCACCATGCTCTGGCCTGGAATAAATGTCTCCCACAAAAAAAGGGGGGGTAGAAGCCGAAGGGAGGTCCTAGGTCTGGGAAGGGAACTGGTTTTGGTGGAGAACAAGTGCAGAGTCGGCCCCGCAGCAAGAATGCTCCTAAACCCGAGGCTCTTGGGAGTGCTACCCCCATCCCCCACGCGCCCTCCAAATAGAAACAATCTCTGGGCAGGCTAGAAGCGGAGATTTCTTAGACCATTGTTTAAAAAAAAAAAAAAAAGGAGGGTGGGGCTGAGGGAAGGTAAAGGGTCTGCTGTCCTGGGAGCTTCTGAGTGGGCGAGGTCCGAGGTTCTGCGGATGAAAAGCGGTTCCTGCAGGCTAAACCTTCAACACCATGGACAGCAGACCTGTAGCTTTGGGGTCTTGAACAGCTCAATGGAGTCCTGGACTGCCCTGAGGAACTAGCCCAGTACCCTCTAGGGTGAGAGACAGCTGGCCAGGCTAGCTCTGCAGCTTCTGCTCAGAGTCTAGATCATCCACTCTCGAGCCCCTAGTCGGTATCCCTAAGGCTGCCGGTGCTGGCAGGCCGTGGGTAATTTCCTTGGTTTGGGGTTGGGCATAAGCAAGGGTGGGCATATGCTGGCTCTGTAAGTGGGGATTCTCCAGCGTCAGGTGTGACTGACACCTGCAAAGGGAAGGATTGCAGATTGGAAGAGGAGAGGTGTCCTGACCCTCTGAGGATCTTCCAGGAGTGGCATGAGATCTCCGGAGATCACCTCCTTCCCAGCGGGGTGTCTTCGGGGCTCCCGCAGGGATGGAGAAGGACAAGAGTCAGAATCTGTATCCTGGGTCACTCAGGTTCTGCAAGAGGGCAGGTGATCCAAGGGCCGGCTTGACCCAGGGCGGAAAATGAGGGGACCAGAGGCCTGCCTGCTTCTGTGCGCTTCCTCCAGTCGGCACCAGGAACAAAGGCCGCTGGGGAGGCGTTTGGGGGAAGCCGCCGATCCCTAGCCCTAAAGGAACAGATCAGGATAGCCACCCTTCAATAGACTTTAGATCCGACTGCAGTCAGCTGTGAAGCGTGGGCTGTGCTCCCATCCCTGGTAGGGGACTCGCTACCCAGCTAGGAAAGGGTGAAAGAGGGGAGCAGTCTCTGATGGGGTTTGGAGGAGACGTCTAACTCTCTCCTCCGTACAAGGCCGTCTGCCCGAGGCTGGGACCCTTCCCTCCTGGAGGAGCCACTGTGTTGAGTGGTTGGTTATTCCGGTGTGCGGCAGGCACAGTGTGCTCGCCGCACAGCGGGGTGTGGCTAGTAGGTGTGGAGGAGCTGCGTTCGGAGGGCTGCGGGAGAAGCTTTGGCTGGAGTGGTGCGGCGGAGAGTGACGGGGAGGCGGTTTCACCGCATCCGTGTGACCGCAGGGCGCCGGACAACAATCGAAGGCGTTCGAGGGGCCGCGTCCGTGGAAGTCGAGGGGGCGCGCGGAGCGGGACGCCGAGCGTGTGCGCGGGAGGTACCGGTCGCGCGGTGCGTGAGTGCGCGCGTACGCGGCGCGCGTGCCCCCTCCGTTCTCAAGGACACCTCCGAGAGGAGGCGGCGGAGCCGGTGTCCGGGTGACGTCACCGCGCGCCCCAGTGATAATCGCCCGGTGCCGGAGCCGAGCGCGGATACGAGCGGAGGCAGCGGCGGCAGCGGCGAGCGCGGGGACGGTTGCGCCCGGACCGGGCCGGGAGAGAGGGAGTCCGACTCCCGCAGTGCCGACCTCGCGGACGCTGGGCTCCCAGCCAGCCCTCGGGAATTTGCCCGGCTTCCTCGGCGATGTCCCTGCGCTCTCCTCCGGCCGGGGCCGTGGCGCGCGGGTCCTGCGGGCGGCGAGGAGGAGGCGGAGGCGGGAGCGGGCGACGGCGCGGGCGGTGCTGCGGAGCGGAGGCGGCGGCAGCCGAGGAGCAGCAGGCGGCGGCGGCTCGCGCCCGGACGGGTAACTGCGCTGGCGGCCCCGGGCCGGGGCGAGCCGGCAAGCGGCCTCTCGGGTCACCCCGTCTTTCTCTGCTCGAGCAGCTTCTCGCCAGTCCGAGGCGCGAGGGACGAGAGCTCGGCGGGTTGTAAAAAAAAAAAAAAAAAGAGACTGCTTTTTCATCTCCGAACATCGAGGTTCTTTATTTTCACCGCACTCACGCGCTCCTGGTGGGGCCGGGAAGATAAGCCGGGGAAGGGCAGCTGCGGAGAGGCTTGCACCGCAGGGGTGGAGCGGGCTCTGCACCCCTCGGAAGACCCCGGCGGGTCCGGGCACGCTCGCGCTCACCCCGGCCGGCTCCTGCGCCTCTGGCCGCGGCTCCGAGGGGTCCCTGCTGCAGGGACGCCCCCAGGGGATTTGCCTAGGCCCTTCTCTACCTCGGGGAGGGGAAGGAGAGCGGGCTCCTCGGAGTTGGGGGCGGACCAGGGCTGCTCTGCCAGCTTAGCGCGGAGCCCCGCCCCGCCCGCCCCGCCGCGAAGAAGCTGGAGCGTTCGTTCGCGCCCCTCGGGCTAGGACCCCACGCAAGCCGCAGCCCCGGCCCCGACCCGGCCCAGCCGCTCGCCGCCCGCCGCAGCCCTGAGGGCCCCTCTGCGTGTTCACAGCGGACCTTGATTTAATGTCTATACAATTAAGGCACGCGGTGAATGCCAAGAGAGGCGCCTCCGCCGCTCCTTTCTCATGGAAATGGCCCGCGAGCCCGGCCGGCGCGGCGCCCCCCTCCCGCGGGAAAAAGGCGAGCCCGGGCCCCCGGCGGCCCCTCGCTCCGCGAACAAATCCGGCAAACAATGCGCCCGCCCAGAGGGCGGCCCAGCTGCCGGGCCAGGGATCTGGCCGCGGGACACAAAGGGGCCCGCATGCCTAGGACGTCACGGGGAGGGTGGGGGAGACCGCGAGGGAGACTATGGCCACCCGGCCCCTGACCACGTGTGTCCGCAGCTCTGAGTGCTCGAGATCCTGAAGAGGGAGACGAGGGCCAGGAGACAAAGGGAGGGGCCGGGGGAGCGGAGGACTAAGGGGGCTCCGTAGAGAAGCGTGCAGCCTCTCGGGTTGAATTGGCGCGCCTACCCACGGGCAGTCCTGGGCGCTGTCCGCGGTGCTGGCTGCCGTGCCACCCAAAGAGTCAGGGCGCTGATGCGCGTGGGACGAAGGGATGTCCTGAAAGCCACTGTTCCCACCTAGGGGTCCTGGACAGTTGCCGCGACAACCCGGGAAAAGTGGGGTAGGGTCTGAGGCTCTACGGTCTATTCCCCTAGCCACTCCGGTTGGGGGGCGCAGGGTGGAGGCTATGCCCACTGAGATTCCAAAGCAATCTCCGCATCTTGGGCTTAGGTTCGCGTTGTGGAAGTGGGGGATCTGCATCTGCACCAAAGTCTAAATCTGGGTGGATACACTGGACCGACCGCAGCCCGCCCCCAAACCTCTCTCCAGCTATGCGGGACGCGAGGCACGTGAGGCTCTGCAGCCCAGGGAGAAAATGACAAATCCTCCTCCTCCCTCCCCCACAACCATCTGCAGCCGCAGTGACACCCACTCAGGTCTGCTGCAGGCATTTTTTTCTCCCCGTCCTCGGAAGCCAGCGCCACCTGCTGGCGTTTTAGTATGAGACTCAGCTCCGGCACGTCTGCTCCCAGCACGGTTCTCATTCCCAAGGTTACAGGCTCTATTACCTAGCGCAGTGGTTCTTAACCTTCCTAATGCTGCGACCCTTTAATACAGTTCTTCATGTTGTGGTGGCCCCCAGTCACAAAATCATTTTCGTTGCTACTTCATAACTGTAATTTTGTTACTGTTATGAATTGTAAGTATTTTTGGAGATAAGAGGTTTGCCAAAGGGGTTGCAATGCTCAGGTTGAGAACTGCTGACCTAGGGTGACTGTCAGGACAGGAGGTCACAACTCTGCACCCACATCCCCTCAGGCAATCTCCAGACCTGCTTTTCGTCTTCACAGGGTGAGTATGAGCCCCTTTGCTGGCTCTGACCCTGAGATAGCATTGGTCACCCCAAATTCTCCTCACCCCAAGTCCTATGCAGGTAGCAAAAAAGCATGACCAAAAGGGCCCACATGGAGACACAAAGAGATGCGACACAGAACCTGCCTCAGTACTCTGGAGAGATGCATACTGGCACACAATCATAGACCACTGGGACCTTTGCATCCCACCCCCAAAGCAGAACCTTGCAGAACCTCTGCCCTTTTAGGATGGTGAAGAGAGTCCCAGAAAGCTTTGGTTTGACTACAGCACTGACCTTGGGCTTGATATCTCTTTTCCCTTCCTCCCTCAGAATTGAATGGAGACTGGTCACCTATGGCTCCAGAGGAGTAGAACCCCAAGGTGAATGAATCCAAGGCAGTATTAAAAGAATTGGTAAAGACAGAAGTCCTCTAGTGTAGAGGTTCCGGGTGGACACAAATGTGTCCCTTGGCCATGAGCTCTGTTGATGCTGCTCTACACCTCGAAGCCTGGCTGTTTTCTCAGAGGGGAGCTTTCCTTTGCCTCTCTCCTGGAGCTGGGGCTCCATTCTTGTGCTACTGCCCTTTTTGGATACTGGGTCCCTTACCACAGTGACCTGGGCTGTGAGCAGATGGGTGAGAAGGGGATTAGGGAGGAAGGCTGGAGAATAAATAATGGTAAAGCCCATGACAAGCTGCCTTTGACCGAAGCTTGAGGAGCATCACCTTCTTTGCACTTCCTGCAGTGGAGGTTAGGGGCTCCATCCTGCTCAGGGACACAGAACTGAACTTGGCATGGACAGCAGACATAGGACATTCAGTAGGAAGGTGTGCCCAGAATGCAACACTGCCTGCTGAGATGTGGGCAGGCCCCACACAAGTGACTTAGGAACCAGCTCAGATCTATCCACAGGGATTGAATGCCAGCATTACTCTGAGACTCAGGGCCAGTAGCCTATTCCCACTGTGCTTTGTACCCAGTCATTTGTGGCCAAGATAGGATGTTCATCCCTCTGCTCATCCTAGAACACACTCATCCCTACACACAGACGGAGAAGCCAGGACTCAGCATATGGCTTATTGTGTGTCAGCACAATCAACAGCAGGCTTGGACAGAAGGCTCATAACATTCCCCCCACCCCACCCTCATGAGTCCTGGGCCCTCTTCAGTAAAGGGACTAGATAAAGGAGAGGTATGGCTGAAGCAATCAATATGAGTACATCTTCACTTCAAGTGAAGCCCAGCAGAGCTGCTGTACTGGAGCAGCCACCTCATAGCTTCCTTGGAAAACTATTTTTCCCGAGAGGTCACCATATCACTTCTAGCCTTTTTGGTCTATTGAGACTTGAGATACTTCAAAATACAGCTTCCATCTCCCGGGATCTTCCTGATCTCATCTAGCCATGGCACCTTGTGCTACAGTATCTAGGAGCCTTATACTTCTGTAGTGGGATTCTGTTACATTGTAAATAATTGTCCCTGCCTACTGGTTTAATGAAATTGCTGATTGGTCGAAGGCAGACAGGAAGTATGGGCGGGGGTGTCAGACTATGAAAACTCTGGGAATGCCAGAGAGATGCCAGAGACGCCAGAGATGCCAGAGATGCAGACGACAACTATGCTCTCTGAGAAAAGGTACCAAGCTTCATGGTTGAACAGAATAAAAACCTTGGGTTAGTTTAAGAGCAAGAGCTAGCTAGCAATATGCCAGAGCCATAGGCTGATCAGCATAAAATTAATAAAACGTATGTGTGTTTCTGTGGGTCTGCAGATCTGCCAGTCAGCTGGTCAGAACCTCAGGGCTAGGCTGGAAAGGCAGGGCCAGAAACTTGCTATTATATACTTCTTTCTCTAAAGTCCAGGATTCTGGCAGTCTCTATCTAGTGCTGAGTGAAAACCAGGCTCTGACCTCTCTGCCCCTTAGCATCCTAATCTTCACCCCTGGTGCAGGGAATTCAGGGCAAGCAGAGATGCTTCAGAAGGAAAGTTAACATGGTGAAATGCTTTAGCCATAGCGTGTTAGGGAGACAAAAGATGGTAAGAACTTCAGTTGGCAGAAAGAAGAAAAAGAGAGTTTAATTTAGCATGATGACATCATCCAAGAGAAAGGAAGTCTGGGGTAGGATCTTCTCAAGTGCACACACACATGCTTAGTTGCTTCTGAGCCCCAGGATATGCCCAGTCTACATGACACACAAAGCCAACTTTCCATAATGGAGCTTCATCTGCAGCAGCTCCCAGAAGTGCAATTAAAGAGTCACAGGAGTCCAGGATGCAGGAGCTTCTACCCAGCTCAGGCCTGCATACTCCTACCTTAACCTCACCTGGATTCTGTCTCTACCTGACAGGTTCCTGGACTCATGTCACCAGCAGAGGTCTAGAGTCACCCTTAGCATCAGATTCCACAGGACAGCATGCTCTCTTCTCAGCTTGACCAGAAGGATAAACCAATGTCCCCATGGCTACCTGAGACTTCCTGATAGGTCAAATGGGCTGTCCAGGCAGGACTTGTTTCTAAGGAAGAATGAAAGGCACCTCTCTTGCCACCTACACCCTCACAGCTGTTTCCATTCCTTCAGAGCTTAGGTACATACTTCCCTGGCTCTTTTTAGGTACACAGCATCAGTCAAAAATGTAATAGCAAAAGAAGTTAATAATAACAGCAACACATCTGCCCTTCCAAGCTTTACACTTCCTGTCTGCCACAGCCTGATCTCAAGGTATTCCCTACCATCCAGAAAGCCTGGAGATGGGAGTAAGATGTGATTTAGGCATGACCCACTGAGGCTCTGGCGGAAGGGATAGACCTTTTAAACACAGAAACAGCAGAACAGGAGCACACTGCACTCTGACGTGAAGGCACTCCCCCAGGAGCTAGGCTCCAGCTTTGGCTCTGAGCCACTTTAAGCAGGTCTTGTCAGGCTGTCCCAGAGATGTCTGTGGGACTTCTTCTCTGACTTGCTACCCAAATTACCACTGATTATGGGCAGAGGTTGGATGCATCCTAGAATCTGGTGGACTGGGTATTCTAGCCTGTTCACTCCCTGGGTCACAGCACCACAAATTCATACCAGGAGCTCCAGACACTCAGTAGGAGACCTGGACTATTTTCAGAGTATGTCCACTCCAGATAGCCAGAATCAAAATTCTTGAACTTCCCCCAATAAAGCTCAGCTCAATGTGAGCCCACACTGATGGATGGCCAATTACAGGTTTCAGAAGTGTCTCAGTCCCAGGTTATCCCTAGTGCACTGAGAGCCAACACTCCTCAGTGGGCATTGTTTCTGCTGGAACATGATGGGACTATGTACAAGCTCAGGTAGTCTGGAGTACAATGAAGCAGCACAGAGCCCTGTTTGAGGCACACAGGATACCCCAGAACACATCTGTGGTCACATGGTCCTCTGCAGGTGATTATGCTCATCATGGATGGAACCTCCAAGATGATTCAGGATTCTGCACTGGACAGGGATGGTGAATGACACTGTGGACAATCAGGCCTCAGAGTGACCTTGAGCTTTTCTCAGACAGTAGAGGTTAAAGTCAATCACAATGAACAATGATAGTGGTGACAAAGGTGTCTTCCTTCATCCAGAGACCAGTCCTGAACATATACCATGCCATGGGAGGAGCACACGGGATGGGGCCCCACAGGATGGGGCCCTCGTACTCTGCATGCTCCCTGTTCTTTATTGATTGAAGTAGTCCTGAGTCTCTTCTAAGGACCAGGCCATACGTGTTACCAAGGTCTAGGAAAGTGTTCAGGAACACAGCAACATGTACTCCACCTGGCGCCTGCTAGAACAAAGACAGAAAAAGCAGGAAGGTGGTTCTTTCGGCCACAATTCACTAGAATCCAAGAGTGTTTTCAGACTCATGAGGCCAGGATTTCCCTAGTTTCTTCACCCCACTATGCTTCAGTTTTCCCATCTGTGGTTGGGTGGTAAATTCAGACATGTCCAGTGAGTAAATGTGAAGTTATCAACACCATCATTATCATTAGTCTCGGCCATCGTCATCACTAACACTGCTACCCAAGCAATGTGCTGTCCACCATCATCATCGTCATCACCATCTCCATCATCACCTGTATCAGTTACTGTCATCATCTCTAAGCTTTAGAGTGAGGCCTTTTAATACTCCTGTCTGTCCTGTTTTCAGTTCTTCAGAACAGCAGAATGAACATGTGGCACTATAACTGGCCACCAACGGTTACTCTAGAGGCCTTAAACCTCTTAGAAAGGTTCTGTGTTTCAGATAAATATCTCACAGACACTAGTCCTTGTCCTCAGGGCGGTATCGCTGAAAGATGGGGAACTTTTAGGCAGTAGGACCCAAGTAGGAAGGAGTTAGATCAAGAAGATGGTAGACTTAGACCCTCCCTGCTTCTTCTTTTTGCTCCACCAAGCACTGTCTGCGATGGCCATCACACCTAAGTCTGGGGTCCACCCAGTCATGGACTGCAAACCCTCAAACTGTGAACCAAATAAATTTTTGTTTTTTGAAAGCTATTATCTCCAAGTATTTTTGTTACAGTAAATGAAAGCCGATTAACCTAGAAGATGACAGAATAATAAAGACAAAAAGAACGGCTAAGAACATAGAATTAAGCAGTGACGTGGGCTCCCGGTACAGGTCCCAAGCCCACATCAGGAGAGCTCTCTTCACACCAGGAGACCCTGGGTCAGTACTGTCTAAGTAGCCTTGACCCAGGTAACCTTTGACAGTCTCTAAACCCTTCCCTTCAATCTTTAAAAAGGTCAGAAAAGACCTTCAAAGGCATTTTCCAATCACTTCACACCCAGAGAAGTACCTGGGACACTTTTCTTCTTAGCTTAAAATGGATAGTAATGATGCCCTTCATAACCCTCCCGCCTAAATATGGGAACTATCCCAAGAGTCCAAGGATATGTCAGCCCATGGAAAGGCCCACTTTCAGGTTTCTCCTAGACAGGCATGTGTCTGTATGTGGTGCACAGCTAGACTCCAAGGTAAGAAGACCTTTCATCCCCTAGCCTAGTGGATTGGGATACTTGGTGACACTCCCATCTGGCAGCCTTTGCCCAAACTGACAGTTTGTTTGATGTGGTTTTCAAGAAAGGGTTTCACTGTGTATCCCTGGCTGCCCTAGAACTCATTCTGTAGACCAAAATAGCCTCAAATTGAGGTATCTGCCTGCCTCTGCCTCCTGAATGCTGAAATTAAGGGTATGCATCACCGCCAGCCCCAAATTGACATTCTGACCATGGTGATCTAACCTCCCTCCAGGAGAGGTCTCTTCTCGCCATCCCTAGATAGGAGGCGAGAAGATGGAGAGGCCAAAACAAGCTGTCTCCAGACAACTCACCCAGTGCTCCCATCCATTTGATGGGCAAGCTGCTGCTGCTCTAATAATTGCTGTGGACAACAGAAAAGCTCAGAGTAGCCAGCAGCTAAGGCTGTTCCCTGACACTATTCTGGAACATGGCATTCCCAACAGACTAATCCAGGATGGCTGGTGAGGCAATTCGTCTTGTTGGCAATATTCACACTTACTCTCTTGAGCCTGTGCAGTGTCAGGAACTCCACCAGAAGGCTGAGTTGTCCACCTCTGACTCCAAGAGGTGAGGAAGAGACACAGAGTTTGGGATACGGATAACCCAAGAATGCCCTGTGGGATATTGCTCTTGTACACTGTAAAGACTTGTTATTTGTATTGGTTTAATAAAAATGCTGATTGACCAATATGCGGGCAGAAAGTATAGGCAGAACTACTAGACAAAGATAATTCTGGGAAAAGGCAGAGCAGCAGATGCCAGCCAGATGCAGAGGAAGCAGGATGAGAATGCTGCTCTGAGAAAAGGTACCAAGCCACGTGGCTAAACATAAATAGAATCATGGGTTAATTTAAGAGTAAGAGCTAGTCAGTAATATGCCTGAATCACTGGCCCAGCAGTTACTGTAATATTAAGCTTCCGGATCAATTATTGGGAAGCGGCTGCCAGGTATTGGGTATTTGAGTGTTTATAGTGGGACAGAAACTTCTGACTACAATGTCCCATTGAGCAGAGATGGGGGCTTCACTGTCTCAGGGCTATGTTTAAGACCTATTGTGGTCTAGCCTCCTTGTAGACTGTAGTCCCATTCAGATCTCATGCCCTTACTCTTCCTTAAGTCCAGACACAAATAGATTTGCACTGTATCCCCAGCCTTTTGCACAGCAAAGACCTTCAGATAACCTGGCACACAACAGAGCTCATATGGCTCAACCTCCCGCAGGCCTTGGAGCTGTAGAGGAATGGATGTGACTAAGACATATTGCATCCACACCACACCTGGTACCATAGTCTCACTCCAATGTTGGTAACCATTGGTCATTCTTTGACTCAGTGTGGCCTGGACACTTGGGAAAGGAGAATGCTAACCACAGCACTGAGCCTTCACCATAGGAAGCAGGTCCAGTGATTACCTGCTCCCTTCAAGCTGCTCTTTGGCATGGTCACTGCAACCCTGGATTCAATACTCCTTCCATAAAGATGGACAAACTGGTGATTTGGCAAGCCTGGCACCTGAAGGTTCTAGATACATCATGGGAAACAATCTTCTCAGTGTTCCCCAACTCAGGCACCTAGCTCCACACCACAGAGCTAGGGAGGGAATCAAAACAGCTGGCTATACCCCGAGAGAAAAGCTGCAGGCCAGTATATCCTCTCTTCCATGCCCTCTCCTGGTTCTTTTGGGAATACTCTTCAGTGAAGAATTATGAGCTGAAGGAAGACCTATAGCAAAAGAAAGCTGGTGGCTTTGAAGAAACTTTGAATTGGGTATTCATTTAACTTAAACTTAACATTAACATCCTGTGGCTGCAATTCACAGGATGATGCTTAAGATAGCATAAGGATAACTGTTCAAATTCCTTTTCTAAAAGCTCTGGGAAACTGTCAGTCAGGGGCCACAGTGAGAGAGAAAATTCCACCATTTATTTGTATACATTGTTGCAGTTTAGGAGTACTCTTGCACATTTCCTGCAGGTAGAACAAGGTCGCAGACAAATCATTTTAGTTACCAGGCAAGGTCCAGTGACCTATGGAGTTACAGCAGTGTGGCAACTAATTCCTTTCTCGTATTTATTTGACCAGAGATTTCTGTCTTATGTGAAGAAAGAATTTAACAGTTTTTGATGTCAAGAATCAAAGAGAGACAAGAGATGGCCAACTAAAAGTCTGGGGTCCAAAAATGCATTCAAGTCAAGCATGTCTTACTCAGGGAAGGGCAGCAGATGTGATAGGCAGCATCATAGGTCCTCTAAGGTGCTCCTAGAGACAGACCTCAACCAATACACCTTGCTAAAGGTGTTTGGAAGACTGTCAGAGGTTAAATCTGGCTTCTGGAAGGCAAGTCTGGGAATTTTACAGTAAGGGCATTGGTGATGTTAGCAGTCTCTCACAAAGTGCTGGTGTTTATTACTAAAGTTCACTGCACAAGCCTGGGCCTTCAGGTTCCCTTGCTCTAGTAGCCTACAATATCCCAACTCCACACAAGGGGATAAGGGGGGCAAGGTGCAGGGAGACAAGGGTGCAAGGACATTATCTATTCATGAAACAAGACCAGTCAGCCACAGTTAGCTAGAGTCTATGTCACCACCTCCAGCTCTAGTAGTAACCACTGATCCTCCGATCATCCCACAAAGACAAATATGCTGTTCTTAGCCCATACCTCCACGTGCTTCTCAGCTAATTGCTCTCAAAACCAGAAATTCATCTTTAGAGGAATTATATATTCACACAATGAGTACATAAATCACACATGCTTTAAAAGCTATTTCCTGTAATACTGGGAGTGTTTGAGAATTGCAAGGCAGCTAAGTTAAAGCCAGAGACTCCTGTGTCATTCTTTCCTTATCAACCATTATCTTCAAGGTAGAGGCAGCTAGTGTTTGGGAAAGCATGAGATCATACCCAGGTTTTCTATTTGAATCTCACCTGTTTAAAAGGAACAGCTATAGACTAGCACAAAAGCACAGCCTGCAATCCCAACAGCAGGGAGGTAGAGACCAGAAGATTGGGAGTTCAACACTAATCTAGGTTCTGTGAGACTATTTCCACAAAATAAGGGGTGCGGGGGTGGGACATGACACACTAACCACACTTAAAATCTTTGATTCTCATTTGGAATTTTCCCCTGCAAGAAAAATGCTATGCTTGCTGCCAAACCTGATGACCTGGGTTTGATCCCTGGACTCCAGATGGGGCAAGAAATAAATGGGTGTCACCCACAAGTTGTCCTCTGACATCCACAATCTTATTTAAGGAAAGGGTTTAGTAGGTAGAATCTTCTGTTTACAACTTAGAAATACAAGAACTCACCAGAATCCTAGCACTGGGGAGGCAGAGGCAATCAGATCTCTGAATTCAAAGCCAGCCTGGTCTACAGAGTAAGTTCTAGGACAGTCAGGACTATATAGAGAAACCCTGTCTTAAAAACAAACACAAGTGTAAGAATGAAGATCACAGGTGAGTGACTATGGCTGCTAAACAGAGCTCTTCCACCTGTTAACACCTGCCAATTCTCAGGATGTGGGAAAACGGATCCAAATCCTATGAAAGTCCCCTGGACATAAAGCTGCAGCCTCTGGCTTCCTCTGCTTAGAGCAGACTCCACAGATTTGCAGCTGTGACAGAAACAAGGCACACACAACAGGGAAGACAAACACACAAGCTTGCTCAACAGGTGTTTATTAAGGCTTGTATTCTCCTAGAGGACAGGTATCCGATGTTGTCCACGACTCCGTACAGGCAGTAACAGCTCGAGGAAGTGACACATTCTAAATACAAGTCTAAATAATACAGCTTAAATGGTAACTGAGAGGGTCTTTTGGAGTAAATAGTTTCATAAGGTATCTGCTCTCTAAGACAGTAAGGATCCTCTACAGTGGGCACGTGCAGATTCAGTATGCGAGGGCGTCGGGCATGAGCACCACTTTCATGCTAACTCCAACTCCAGGTGGCAGTGAGCTCCTCCACGGCTTCTCGGTCCACAAAACATGATAACAAATTTGTTTTCTAAAGAATTTTTTGTTTTTTGCTTTTTTCACCCATTCAACAGGAAAAAAAAAATTAAACTAGACACACGGTGAAATTTACAGTTGGCAGCAGCATCCATCACACTGCCTGTACTATCAGATCCTACATTTAAAGCTTAGCGTTACTGGTATAAAAACTTAAGACAGCATCAGGATTCTCAAGTGAAGAAAAAGGACTAAAAATGATCTGCGAACAACTCAGAATGCCACAGAACTGAGCCAGATTACAACACCTTCTAGTTCCTTGCCACATGGCCCCAACCTCATGCAGTGGCAGGTGGTGTCAAGGAGAGCGGGAGCACCGCTCTGGATGGGCACTGAACAGCTTCTCCATAGACACCTGTGATCACACTTGAAAACTAAAAGTATCTGTCCAGTGGAAAACTCAAAAACTCAAAGGGCAGGTTAGCGTTCTGATGGGTGGCACAGACAGTAAAATGGCAGCCACTTTAGTGCTGTGAGGAGACGGCAACAGCACATGCTGAATGGGCTCTGTTTACTGTAAAGCAGTAGAGGGAAAGAAATATGAAGTATCCTATAGGGATATTAAATGACTGGATCTAAGAGTAAGAACATAATTTCTGCCGAAATAAAAATATCTTTGGGATGTATTAGGTGTTTTGTTTTGAAGAATATTTATATTTTGCATTAGGTCAATCTGACTGATAAGCTGACAAACAAAATACTCCTTTATTAGTGAGTTCTACAATATTATAATACATAGAAAAATACAAATGAATGCAGATCCATCTGGCAAAAATGAACTACAAAGATAAAGATGCAACAATCAACCCCGCACGAGGACGACACTGGAGCTGACTCGGAGACAGCACCAAGCATACAGCTTTAAAACTCTCTTCAAAGTCAACCATTAACCAAAACCAAACTGGTTTGTCCTTATTGTTTGCTTCGATTCTGCCTTTCCTGTAAAAAGAAGAAGAGACGAGGTTAGCTCATGATTTTCAGATAAAGGCACATAAAGGTGAAGTCTGAGGCCACTTCATGAGCTACAGCCAAAGTTGGGGATGTGTGATTGTCTGGGAATCCCTGAGGACCTGATTCTGAACTATGAACAAACTTGGTCCCTCAGACCAGACCAGGGGCCACCATCTACATTCAAGTACCACACACAGTCGTATCCTTTTTCAAGAAGGCACAGAAGGCACCGAGTTGTATCCAATCATGTGTCTTCTACACACTCACCCTGTGCCTCCCATCCCCCAACCCAGCCAGCTCTCCCTCAGTGTGCCAATCATGTCACTAAAGAAATAATAGTGTAACAATGAAAATGTAACTCACTCAAGGGAAGGACTGGAGTGCAGCACAGGACACTCCAGCATGCCTGGTACACAGGAACAATTTTCTCTCATTTTAACAAACCAATGACTCAGAAAACACCAAAGACTAATAGGCTAAAAAATAAGCTCCAAGTCAGGGCTAAGTAGGACAGGAAGACAAGCTAGATCCATCTAGTTTAAGCCTATTCCACCAGCTCAAGCTCCCTCCAGCAGTAGTGACCAAATCAGGTTAACTCTTCAACCAGGCTAACCCTATTCTACAGAGAGCCCCCACCCACAGCAAGCATGACACACCAATCTGGGACTTACCAACTCTTTCCCGCTTTTTGTATACCTGGTTTCTGAAGCCACCTTATCATTACTAACAACGCAGCATCTAAATTCAGCTCACAATAAAGAGTGTCTCTGATGCAAGGAGCATGTACTATCACCCACACATCAAGCATCATGTTCTGTCCTAACAGTTCTTAGGCCCTCATAGCAGTCACATGTCTCTCAAACACACCCTATTCCCATTCATGTGCCACTGTCATGCTGTTAGAGACAAAGCATTAATGCTACACCTAGAGGTTAAGGTTGGGTCTCTAGCACAGTCATTCTAGGAGTGAACTAAGAGAAAGATACTGGCAGAGACCCAGTTTGTTCAGTTTATATTTTGTTTGAGCTAGGGTCTCATGTACCTAAGGTTGGCCTTGAATATTTCTAATCCTTCTACCCACAACTCTTAAGCATTGGAATCACCTAACTACATGCAGCATATCTTTGGGATAAACTGGACTAAACATATGCCAGGCACAGAGATGACCACCTCCAAAGTCCAAAGTGAGGCCTTGCCACTGTTGAGTATTCCTCTTAGACCTTTTGTGTGGCTCCAATCTTAAGGAAGTGTCAAAGCACCTAGATCAATTAAGTACGAAGATTTCTACTAATAATTCTTAATCCTTTATCCTGAAGTGTAAAGAGGAAAATTCTCTTCAAGCAGAAGCCTGTCTCCTCTGAGAGTAATGGCTGCTAGTAAAGCATCTGCAAGAGGAAGACAGTGTCTGGCTTCTCCAGCCTTGAGCTCTACCAATAGCTACAAAGTCTGCCACTTGCTCTTTAAAGTAACATTACTCACAGGGCTTTTTTTGGGTGGAGAAGGGGCAGGAGGGCACTGCTGCAAAAGGAAGTACAGGTCGTCCTTAGAAGCCCAGTAAACATGATTGTGTGTGCCCCTTAAATTCTCTACCAAGTTTCCAAAGTCAAAGGCCGCTCAGTTAGTCCCTGAGGCATATCAGACTAGGGCCAAAATATTGTAGATATCTCTAGCAAGCAGGCACTGTACAGAACACTCAACTGTAACTATTTCAAGTACCCTAGGAAAGGCCTGTTTATAGATTAAAAAACAAAACAAAACTGTATAGGGATGGCAAGGCAGCAGGTTAGGACATGTGTTGCCAAGCCTGACAACCTGGATACTTTTACACACACACCCTACACACAAATAATGTATAAAATGCAGTTAAGTAAAAATAAATTAAAAGAAAAAAAAAGGCCTCCGAGACTCTGCCTCAAAAACAAAACAACAAAAACCAGTGTACCCAGCACCCAGTGCTTAGGAAACAGGTAATCTCTGTGAGTCTGAGACTAGTCAGAGTTATACAGTGAGACCCTGTCTGGTGGTGGTGGTGGGGGACCCAAGTTATTTGAACCAAGACCAGCAGGCTGGTCTACAAAGTGAGTTCCAGAACAGCTAGGGCCACACAGAGAAACCCTGTCTCAAAAAAACCAAAGAAAGAAAGAAAAGTAGAAATTGGCATATTTCCATATTTCCAGCCAGACAGGAAAACTCTGAAAGGAAAAATGTGAAATTGTTAGCTTTGTTTTGCTCTTTAAACACCAGATGTGCTACTTCAAAGTGGTGAGGTCTACCTGTTAATGATGAATATAAGATGGGTCTGTCCTCAGGTCATGAGAACCTTGGAGGGTATCCAGGGGCCTCATTTTGCAGGCACATTTTATCCTAGAGAAAGGAGCAGCTCTTCACTCTTTACCTCACTTTGTATCCATCCATCCACCCATCCATCCATCTATCCATTGGCAGGGAACTCACAGAAATCCACCCACCTCTGCCTCCTGAGTGCTGGGATTACAGGTGTGTGTCACCATGGTCGGCTTCCCACTTCATTTTTAAGATGAAATGGCATTCCTCAGCAGCTCAGACTCAATCCCAAGACACTCAGAATTACAACTCCTAGATAAACTAATAGCCCAGCCTCCTGGGAGGGAAGGATGGAGCACCTGGTAGGCAGCTGGTATAAGGCACAGCAAAGGTATGAATCACCTAAGGATTGTTCTACAACTGGGTAAAGAGATGTTTGAAATACCCCTAGAACCATTTAAAAAAAAAAAAAAAAAAATCAGAGTATTCATTTGTCTTCTTCAGTAATACAATTTAACATTCAACTCCATGGATAAAAAGCTTTAAGGCTGGGCTGAGTCACTAGTCCTCCCTAGGATGCTCTTTATGACCTCCAGTATACTTCAAGTGGTAGGTATAAGGACCACTGTTTGTAACTCTGCAGGTTACTCAAAAGGCTTACCACAATACCAGACAGTTAACTAGAGATGTGACAGACACTGTTGTCTAAAAATCAAGTTTATAACCAAAGCTTTACAATGGTAGAATTAGGGGCTAACCGAAGGACCTGGGTTTGGTTCCCAGTACCCACACCAGGAAGGTCACAACCATCTCTAACTCCAGTTCCAGGGGCTCTGACACCCTCAACTTACTTGTGCAAGCACCTGCACACATGGGATGCATGCAAACTCATAAAGGCATACATACCTAAAAACTCAACAAAACAAAATTCAGGTGTACAGTCAAAAAAAAGACATTAGAATTTTTAAGCTACAACCAGATGAAGGGCAGAATTTTGTCCCTAAATCTATCACCAATCTCTGAGACCTGGTACATTTTTTTTTTTTTTTTTTTTAAAGAAGTGAATGCTCTTTTGTTTGGGGGGATTTTATTTATTTTATGTGTATGAGTATTTTGCCTAAATGTATATATAGGTCTATGGACCATGTGAGTACAGTGCCCTGGGAGTCAGTCCAGAAGAGGGTGTCAGATCCCATGGGACAGGAGTTCCAGTTAGCTGCCATATATATGGGTGCTGGGAACTAAACCCAGGAAGTCTGAAATAGTACCCTACAATCTCAATCACTCCATCTCTCCAGCCCACCCAGTTCATCTTAATGGAACTCTAAAGATTGAGTATTTAATAGCTACCAGATAAAAGGACAAAAGAGCTACTAGACAAAAAAGGACCTAAGTTCCATTCACTTCCTGTTTTAACGCTGGCAGATGCTGCACTAACAAGGATCCCAGATAACTGATCTATAGGCATCTTTTGTTTGTGTGTGTCTACACACATGATGATGTTAACACAACCAAGTCACTAACAACCCATTTCTAAGAACATATGTCACTGTTAAGAAATGTCTATTATTATATTCCTAAAAAGCTAATAAGCCTGCACACTATCAATTATGGAAATAAATGTCATCCCTTTCTTAATGCTTTATCAGTACTTGTGATGAGGGTAACTTAATGGTACTATCAGCAATATTTTCATATCACCTGGTCTTCACACTTTGCTCAAAATGCTTACTTATTTATTCACACAAGCAAGTCATTTAACTCAGAGCACAAAAAGATTGGAAGTCAATTCAATGATCACCCACCCATGCTGACTGACATTTCATGAAAGGAGAATCTCAGAACAAATGTTCTTGGGTAATAAAAACTTCATAATGTCTCATTTCTAAAAATCATTTCTGTTCTGAAGAGCAAATGGCCTCACATTAGTTAGGACCATCCCCAGACAAATGGACCTAGCCACATAATCATACCATTAATTATAAAACATCTGGATTCCAAAGTCTGCTCCCTATTCCCCACCCATTCTTCTTAGTACTTAAATGATATGGGTTTAAGTTTCCCCAAACTGCAGGCCTTTTGAGTTCCTTATAAGGAAAACAGAAAATGACCTTTGGGACCAGAGCTTCCAACCGCTTCGTGGCACTGTTCAAGCATCAATGCTTGGATATGTGGGACACTTAAGACACAGCCAATGTCTACTACATGGGCAGACTCTTTGGTCTCTCTGGTGCCACATGAACACCAACCTCTAACAGTGCTTCACTGGACAGAAGCTAGAAAGAACCAAGATCATGATTCAAGTAGCTTCCCTGCTTTCTTTGTTCTTATGTACACGGTGGTACAGATTATCATGTCTCATAACAGGAAAGTGACAAGATTGTTATGGCATCCACTCAAACATCAAACTACTAGCTCATCTCATCCCAATGATGTGATAGCTAAGAGATGACACTTGTACTTGTCTCAGAAAGATGTCACTGGACCATCAACAGACTGCCCACTACACTCCAGTTTGCTATGCAGGTCACCTGGCATGCCCACACCTGCTTAACAGGTGCCTAAGGACAACTTACCTTGCGCACCACTTCCTCTTCCTCCTGGCGCTTCTCATAATGAGAAAAGTCGTCAAAAATAGAGGTTGTGTGCTTATAAGAAGCAATAATTTTCAGCACTTGTTTTGCTTTTTCTAAGGGTACCTCCTGTGTATCACGGGAGTTTGTGACAGGTTTGTTGTCATTATTCTCAAGTCTGATGTGCCGCAGTTGGTTATTGGGCACATCCTTGACAAAAATCCACTTCACGTCAAACTTCCCCTTCCATTTGTCCTGGGACCAGACTCCAGCACTGGTGCCATAGTCCACAGGGGACTTCATCTCTGCTACCCCACAGAAATGTCCACTTCCATTGACACTGAAGAGCAGGTAAACAGGCCCCTTGCTGCTCATGGAGCGGAAGGCGCCATCCAGGCGCTTGTTGCCATGTTCAGTGCTACACCAGATGGAGTACTTGATGGAGCGGTGGATGTCGTCCTCAGAATAGCTCTTGATGATGAACACCCGCCCACTCTTAAGATTCCAGTCGAACTCTTTAGGATTATAGCTGTGGGCAGCTTTCAGTTTCTCCAGGACAGGGTGGGATTCTACACTTGGGGCAGAAGTAGGCTGGGCATTTCCAACAGAGTTACTGTCACTGTTGGCCACTCCACTCTGCCCAAACGCTGCATTTCTGTTTCGAGGAGCCACCCAGCGGGGTTGAAGTGGCTGCTGAGGGCTCTGATACTGTGGCTGGACCAAGGGTGGGGGCTGAACAGGGAGAGGCTGAGCTACCTGTTGGGGCTGTGGGGCAGCCTGAGGGGATGGTGACTGCTGGGGGGCCGAGGCCTTAGGAACAGGGCCCTTATTATCCCAAGTACCAATGTCCATGTTATGCTTTATAGGTGGAGGAGGTAGTGCACCCCCCACTATCGGCCCACTCTTTGTTTTCATCTTAGGCTGTGGTTTTGCAGGCTTGCTGGCAATGGCTGCCCATGAAGTTGGTTTTGAAACTGGCATGTTTACATTTGTCCCACCATTGCCAGAAAGGACACCAGTCAACGCCACACTGTTAACAACTGAACCCACTGTCTTAACTGCAGAGGTGGTAACATCCCCAATCTTCAGGCCAACCATGCCCTGCTCCAGACTGTTCATCCCAGGGGCCTTGTTGAGGGTATCACTGTGAAAACCTGTCTGCCCATCAACAACTGTGCCACCAAGGGAGCTTGGTGGGTAAGTGTAACTGCTCCCATAGGCTGAGCTCTGAGTCTGCTGTCCCTGAGAACCACTTGTCCCCCATGCTGAAAACGCAGGGTTTTCAGGGAAAAAATTAAATCTGTGCTGGTAAATGTTGTTCCCCAGACCCCCAGGCTGCCCAAAAACAGCATCATGCATGAAGTGATGGTCTCCATTACTAAGCTGTCCATATGTAGTGAGGTATGGGATGGGAGGGTCCCCTGCAGTGGACCATGGTGCCTCACTGAGGGAATAAGGAAATCCAATGGATGGTGGATAGTAGCTGGATAGGTAAGGATCACTCATCGAGGGGTAACTGTTACTCTGTGAAAACAAAATAGATGTTAAGTTAGATTCCTGTCATATAGCCCATCATGCCAACCACCTCATACACAGGCAGAGCAGAAACAGGCCTAATATATCACAAAATTTTTCTTTTCTAAATAAAAGCTATGGTCACCAATGTCAAAACAAAAGTCAAGATCCAGAGAAATTAGTGACAAATGCAACCTAAGCTGTTGCCTCAAAATACAAAGCCTTGCTGACTGGTTCCAGCACTTGGGAGGTAATGGCAGGTGGATCTCTTAGTTCAAGGCTAGCCTAATTCAGAGTCAATTCCAGGACAGCCAGGGCTACACAAAGAAATCCTGTCTTTAACCCCCCCCCCCTCCCAAATACCAACAAAACAAACAAAGACCACAAAGCCTCCTTTGTATTTGAAATCCAGGTGAAATGACCCAGCCAAGCCATCCCTTTCCCTTCACCGGAGGAACCTGACCCAGGCCTGCAGTGTTTATAAGAGGACAGCAGAAATGGCTCTGATAGTCAATTAGGACCAGCAGGCTCCAGCTCACTGTCCATTGACACACATGGATATTGACACTCAATGTTACCCTTCAAGGCCCTCTTCTACACAACATTCTCGATAGCTAACCCAACAGGGTTTTTCTGAGGGTCTGTTCTTCACATTTCATGAACTCCCGGGCACACTCATGGGTACTCAGAACAGAGCATGGCTCCTTGGCTGGTTCCAATGCCTCTGCCACTATCAATTTGCAATATCAAGTCCTTGGAGTTTAAAAACTCTGCCATGAGCCTTCCTAAGACCCAACTCTATATACGGGAGCTTCTGAGAGGGGCTTTAAGGGATATAGGTTACAGGGCATAATGGTAAGGAGGAACAAGAGATGCTTCACCATTCTGCTTGACCCAGTAGTAGTCTTACTACATACAACTCTAAGGAGTTGCCTTGGCTGCAGGTGTAGACTTGGAATTGGCAACTCTAGGATAACATTTCTTTGAAGATACTCAGCTGATGTTTGGTCAGTATCAGACCCTACCCACACACAGTCCACAGGCACCAAAACAGAGGTGCCTGGGGCTCAATTTCAGTTTTTACTTCAACTCTACCCACAGACCAGTTTCTATTACTTCCATTGTACTTCTTTTCAATCTCTGCAAGTAAAGCCATCAGTGAAATGAAAATATCTTCCTAGAGTGGCAGTCTGTGCTAGGGGTGGACATGTCTAGTGAAGTAAAGTTCCACTGGCACCACACCATTTCAGAGCTATCATTTAACATAAAGTAACTGTTTCCCTGTTAATGAAAAAGTTTAGCACCTACAAACAGGTCATCATAAATAGCCTATATACATGAAAAAAACAAGTTGATTTTTTCTTCTTTTGAAAGGATTCAGTGATTCTGGCTCTTCCACTGCAACCTCCTGGTGTGTACCCTCCAGCATCCTTCAAAGGAGCAGGAGCAGCAGGGCCAGGAGGAAGAAATCAATGAGATCGGGGTAGAAGACACCTTCCTCTGTGAGGGAATCATATAGATTCCTTTCACAGATACAAAACTTTGGGCATAATCCACCCAAAGGGAGACCGGTCCAACTCTGTAACCACTTCAATGCATGAGAAAGGCAAATAGAAGGGAAAATGTAATATGTCATTTTAAAAAGGAACAGCAGTAACGATTTAGGAAAGATGCTCGATTCACTCTGACTTACACTTAGGTCTTAACTGTGACTGTCACAATTTAGGATTATGCTCCATTATATTCAGCATATCTCTCAAAGCCATCCAAAAAACACACACAGCACACAGATTACAGGGTTACCACACACCCAACACTACCCAATAGGTGGCTCCCACTATTCTGCAGCCTGTACTGCCTAAATGCTACCTGAATACAGTAAATTCAAGTACAACACCTCCCCAAATCCTAATATTGTGCTTCTTTCAGATCCTTACACAAAGATCTTAAGTAACTTCCTCTGCAAAAAACCATCACACCTCAAGACAAGGGTGTGATGATTCAACTAAAAAAGTACATGTAGAAACACACACATAGGACAGAAGCAGCAAGGCATCAGAAGAGAAGCAGTCAGCAGCCTGGAAGAAACAGCCTTAGGGAGACTTCATTGCTTCTTTGAGTTGTCAGGTGGAAAGGATGGAACAAGCAATGATAAAATTAAACCCTATGGAAAAGGTAAAATCACAGATAAAGGTTTCCTGAAAAGTGCTGCAGGCACCTAGGAGGCTGCCCAAACACCTAACTACACCATCCCTCTGCCTCTGAACCAGCAGCCTCACCTCTCCAAATTCTTTCCATCCCAAGAGGCCACAGACACTGTGAAATTATACTTTAGACCCTCAACCGCACTGACAGACCATTCTATTACTCCCATTATATTTCCTCTTTCAATATCTAAAAGTGAAGCATCAGGCGAATGTGAGGCTATCTCAACCAGGCCATTTTATGCAGAGGAAACCTGTAGCCACTACTCCTGCAACTCTGTATGCCAGGCTAAACGCCAGTCCATGATACCTTTCCTGGGAATGAAGTGGTTCCCATCAGTCTGTAGTATGTGTTGCCTGTTCTGGTCTAGATGTGCATCAACTTACTTCAAATATATCAAGGAGACACACTAGGGTTGCTGGTAAAGCATGCAAGCCTGTCCAATCCTACACTTTCCTGTGTGGCCAGGTGTTACAATAAGGTGTCTTGGCCCCAGGCGGCCAGAGGTCCAGACCCACAGACCTGCAGCCCCAGACCCCTTACCGCTGCCCACTGCTGCCTAGGCCCCTAAAATGACTCAGATGCTTATATTAAGTTCATGCTGTTTGGCCTATGGCTCAGGGCACATTGCTAGCTCTTTTGTCTTAACCCATTTCCATTAATCTATCCTGCCACACGGCCCGTGGCTCACCTGTGTTCCTTACATGCTGCTTTTTCACAGGGCTAGATTGTCTAACTCTGCCCTGCTTCTCTTATCTATGCTGTGATTTTTTTCTCTTACTTTTTCTATGGTGCCTGTCATGGGCCAAAACATCTCCTTTATTTAAAGATTCATATTCACAACATACAAAAAGACATTCCCACATCAGCCAGGCACAAGTTTGGGTTTATATTCCTTTGTAAATGCCCCAAGAAAGACTCCTCTGGGTTGGTGGTTCCACAGGGTAGTCTAAGCTACCAGTAAGAAGTGGGATCACACAGCCAAATAAACTAAGTTATACAAGCAAACTCAAAAATTGCTCTTCACATATGAACACCTCTGTGTAAGAACATTTGGATTCCCACAGCTCTTACCAGACTGTGTAATACTACATAGAAGCCTGGATACAATAGACCACAAAAAAGGAGGCAAACACACCTTCCAGGCAAAGCCAGAGCTCACTGCAACATGAAAATACAACTTGGAACTCCTAGGTCTCTTCCTCCAGATAACTGGAAAATTAGATAAACAAAATAGATACTCCAAAGAATTAAAGAGAATTAAAATGACCATGGCTGTTATCTCTAGGAAACAGTGAAGTATAGACAGACAGACAGACATACACACACACACACTCACAGCCCGATTCTGAAAGATTAAAATACTTCTTCTGCCCCCTTTACTAAGAAGGGAAAAAATCGTGAGACCATCTGAACAATAAGTTGACTGACACTGGGAGGAGATGTAGGGCAGATCATCTCTGCAGCATCTGAGACACATGTACTTCATTGAATCAAATCAATTATGTGAAAGAAGAGCATTGAGGGCAAGGCTGACAAGTGTCCACGTGACTAGGACTCCTGGGAACTGCTCTGTCAATCAGCACAACCACGTTTCAGGAGATAAGCACAAGAAAAACCTGAACACCACATGCTGACCCAGCTAGGCACTTTCTTGAGGCTGAACCTTCTGAGGTTGTAATGTCAGTCTCTTATCTGGCTGATCAATAAGCAGAGACAGCAGTTTCTGACAAGGAATGTCTTTATCTGTTTAAGCAATTTACTAAGGAGGAAGTGATGACTCCCCCCACCAAGCTGCAATGGTGGCAAATCTATCCTTACTGGGCACCAGCACTGGACCTTTTAAGGAAACTTATGTACACGTAAGCACAAAAATCAAAGCCAGACACAGGCTTGATAGCCAGGCACATATGTGCTAATCCTGAGCCTACCACAACTGCCTAGACATGGCAGTAACCCAAGTATCAAGTTTCTCCCAGATCCTCAGAGGCTGCATCCGCCCTAACAAGGCCCAGCATTATTTAACTTCACTCTGGGCTACAGGTGAAAAACACACACACACACACACAAAGCCTGATTTAAAAAAATCTTGGATGACTGGACAAGCTCAATTTTGAAGATAAGCTAAGAGCTCCCAAGGCCAGCAGTTCCTCACAAATGAGTACAAAGGTACAAACTCCAATGTGGCCACATGAAATAACACAAGGGACAGTGTCCATCAAACATTTTAAACAAGCTTTGGGCACTAAGATATACTTCAGGAAAGCAGGGAGACAAATGGCATTTTGGCCCATATGAAGAAAAGTAACACAAAGACAAAAGTCACCTAAAGAAGGACTGAAGGCTCTAGCTTCTCCAAACGGCTAAAAGGTGGTCATGATGACCCTCAGCTGCTTCATTCTTAAGTGAAAGCCTGAAAGCTCCCTTTGGTGTTACTTTCTACTTACTTTCTAGAAAATCCTGCCATCAGAAGCACACATGTGGTGGTGTATTTTATATTTAATAAAATCAGCCTGGCATATCAGAGGACCATTTTCTGTGTTAACAGTCCTGGCTGTCCTGGAACTCACAGAGATTCTCCTGTCTCTGCCTCCCAAGTGCTGGGACATTTGACGTGCACCACCTCTGCTTGGCTGGTTGCTTCTACAGAATACCTCAATGTCTGCCTACACTTGACTTAAATATCTTCTTCACACAGCTGTTTTACTTCCGGGTTCAACTCTGCATCATAATCCTAGTTAGGATTAAAAGTGTGAGCTACCCCTGCTTGGTAGTTAGGCCTTGAACTCACAGAAACACAGAAAGATCTCTGTCTCCTGAGTGAAGGAATTAACTGATATTAACTCTGATATTCCAGGCTGATTTTATTAAATATAAAATATATCACCATATACATTTATTCTTAAGTAATGTGCTGGTTAAGTAGTTTGCTAAAAATACACATCAGAATATACAGACATAAAAGAGCCACTTTAAAACTATTCACTGGAAGTGCTACCTTGAAGAAAGTCTCTTTTCATGGCTTCCACAAGATTGCAGTAGCAACTGACAGGGGTAGAGTGGGATCTATGGATTCCACTTAAAAAAAACAAGAAAACAAGCAAAAACAAAAAAAAAAAAAAAACAAAAAAACCCAAACCTTGCCAAATATTCCATGGGTCCTTACTTTATGAAAACATATTTCAATTGTACTAAATTTCCTTGTTTTAGTCAATTAAAAAAAAAAAAAAAAAAACCTTGCCAAATATTCCATGGGTTCTTACTTTATAAAAACATATTTCAATTGTACTAAATTTCCTTGTTTTAGTCAATATTTGAGATACAACACTACTAAGAAAACCAGGAAATACGATATTCAAAAGAATACGTTTGTTTAACTTCTTAGCCATAGCCAACAGCTCATGACTAAAGCCAAGACAGTTCTCCAACTCCATACTGTCCAGGTATTCAGGGGCAACCATGTAACCCTATAGGTTAAGGCTTCTTCAAACTCTTAGGCTTCTGATATGCTGAATGTGGTGGAAAGGAATATGAAGTTGTAAAATCTCTAAGATGATTTAGAATGAGCAGATAAGCAAAGCAAAAAATAAAATAGGCAGGCAATCCATTTTCTTCTAGTACAATGACCAAAACTTTTACTCTAAATATGCAGCATGCACTTAAAAGTAGCAGTCACTGTGGTTAAATCTAAATTTCAAATTGCCTATTTTTTGTTCGATCTGACTGTCTCTACCTTTGAGTACTGGAATTAAAGGTGTGTCCCACCACGCCCAGCTTGCCTATGGTTTATAACCAGGGCAATTCTGTTGCCAGAAGACTTCTTGCAGACAATTTTTGTGGGAAGCTAGCGAGGGGGTGGAAGTTGGTGGAGCAGGTAGTGATGGTTAATAACTAGTGATCCTATAGTGCAGGGAACAGCCAAAACAATGCTTTGGCACAAACACCCATGGTCCCAGTAGGTTAGGGAAAAGAGAGGACATGAAGGCAGAAGGGGCACACTGGGGAAGTGTGAGGATGCTATGATCAATATATAGTGTATGTTCATAAGAGATTTTCAAAGGACAAATACAAAAATGTTTTTTTAATTATTTAGGGCTACAGAGATGGCTCAGAGGTTGAGACCTGCTGCTCTTAAGGAGTACCACAGTTCATTTGCCAGCACCCACATAGGAAACTCACAACCACTGGTACCTCCAGCTCTAGAGGATTTAATCTTTTCTAGACTCCGAGGTTACCCATGAATGTACACACACCATGCCAAGCCCATATCCATACTTAAAACCTAAGTCTTGGCTGGGGCTATGCTCAGTTTAAAATGACTGCCACCATTTTAAAGCTTTAGGACCAGAGTTCGAGTCCTCTCAAACCCATGCGAATGCAAGCGACTGTGGTGGCCTCTAGTAGAGTCCCAAAGCAACTGAGATTTGGCCACCTTGGGAAGCTCTGGATTTAAGAGTCCCTTCATCACTGAATAAGGCAGAAAGGTGGTAAGAGATAATTCCCAACATCAACTTCATGCTTGTACATGTGTTCTATCCCCCACCCACCCCTACCTCCATGGACACACACCTGTGCCCATACACATTTACATACATGAAAATGGGGGGGGGGTGGATGTTTCAGGTGCCAAAGGTAAGAAATCCTGAATTACTTAAGAACATAGGCCCTTGAAGCTCGCTGGGCCATACAGGAATTATCTGTGCTTTACACATTCTTTCTAATGCCGATCTCCCAACAAACCTAAGAGCAGAATTAAGGTTCAGGGAAGGCAATTCACCTGATGCATAGAAAAGTGGTCTGCTGTACTATCCAGTGCTTAGCTACTTTCCTAAATCCTAACCCCAATCTTCCAGAGACAAAATGAACATGACACCATTTTAATACTTTCTAGCCTGCCTCTTTCCTGGTAGGGCAGAAAACCAAAAATATGGTAATTAAGGTGTTAAAAACAAAATTATTTAAAAAACAAAAACATATGCTAATTATTAAAATAAACTCACCGGATTGGACTGTCCAGAAAGGTAGGGCTCAAAGTCATTGTCATGAACTGTATCCTTCTGATGCAAAGAACCATTTTGTACTAGAACAAGAAGTTACAAAATATTATCCTCAGGCTTTAAAAAATTACTTTTAAGCATGGGAACATTGGTAAAGTCTATTTTCAGATTTTAGTAGATACAATTTTATTTCATGATGCTTACATGCCTAATTAGACTGTCATTGCACAACTTTGCATAAATTAAACTTAGACAAGAAACTTAGAGCCAGACTTATGAGGGTCTTGTGATGTCCCCGCCCCACCCCAGAGGAGGGGATATAACCCAGGGCTTCTCATATGCCTGCAAGTGCACTGAACCCCTGCTGATGAAGCCTACAGGGTCTGTGAAGATCTATGTTAGGCAAACAGAGGGCACATGCTCTAAGAACCAGTTATGCATGGAGATCTGAAGAGGAAAGGGCTGTAACCCAAGCTCACTATCATCTGATTCTCTACTTACTTTCCACTGTTACAGTGCACAGCCAGTAAAGGGAAGGAGAGGAATGGTAAATAAAGTGTTGGGCCTTTTCCAATCTTAAAACACGATGAACCATATTTGGTTACACCCAAGTAACAACAACATGCACTGGTTAAAGTCTTCCAAGTAAACGTTTGGTATCACTTTGCAAGACTGAATTTTGGGAGTTTATAACAAGCCAGAATATCACAGATGACAATAAACTTACAATAACTGTAACTTAGGGTGGAGGCCCACAGGCTAGCTGAGCCACCCACTATCTAGCAAAAGAGGACCATCATTTAGCCTCTAAGAGATGTCTTATCACCATGTCCTTCCTCACCAGGTAACTGTTCTTTCAGAGTTAAGAGGGAAGGGCCGCTTTTCCTTTCTAGTGCCCCTCCAATCTGTCAAATATCCCGAAAATGGAAAGTTTCATCTCCTTCGAACTAAGTTTCCGATTCCAGGCAAGGCTGATGGGCTTTCCCTTGTCCACACGGACTGACGCTGCCTCGTTTTCCTCCAAAGTCCTCACCTTTATTATCTTGTCCTTTTGTTCTCTGCGTGCCGCAGGTCAGGATATGCGGGTGGACAACACCCAGCCCGGGAAAGAAAAAACAAAAGTTATTATCCGGAGAACGTTCCCGGAGGGCGAGACCAACCCGGCCCGGCCTCCGATCTCCTGTACTCGGACCACGGCCAGGCCCAGCGGACCACGCCGTCGGATCCCCTAACTCCGGCCCGGCCTGGTATCTAGGTCCTCGGCCCGGGGACCCAAACCCTGATCCAGCCTCTCGGTTCCCGGCGCGGATCCCGCACCCCCAGCCCAGCCTCCAGGTCCCCGGCGCGGCCCAGACCGCAATCTCTGTCCACGGCCTGGCCTCGTGACCGCCGCCCCGAGACGCCCCTACCTGGGGGTCCACGCTGGTGGCCGACATGCTTCATGAACAGCGCGGCGCGGGACCGGGGCGCCGCCGGCTCGGGCCTCCCGCGAGGCCGGGCCTGTCACGCCGCGCGCGGTCCCGGGTCCCGCCGCCAATTCTGCGGGCGCGGCCAGGCGCGGCGACAGCTACGGGCACGCGGGCCGGAACAGCGGGCAGTAGCGGGAGGTAGCGGACAGGCTGAGGGGAGCCGACTCCAATGGCGGCCGCGGCGGCGGGGACGAGGCTACGCGACGTCAGCGCGCGGGGCAGGCCGGGAGCACCGTCCGGGCGCCACCATTGCGCCTGCGCGTCGGCGCTCCTCGCCCAGAATTTCGCGCTTGGGACTCAGTCTGGCGCTAGAGGGGCGGGGCCAGGATGGGCGGGGCGAGCCGGGGCGTCACGTGACGCTCCCGGGGCGGTGCCTATTGGAGAGGAGGTGGTTGTGGCTAAGCTACACCTGTTCCGCTGCCGAGCAGGCCTCCTCTGCTGCCCTGCGACAATCTGGGCTTGATTGAGTGCCAGTATGTGACCAGTGTTCGCGTTAGATTCTGAACCCGATTCCATCACCCAAGAGGAGTTGTTCCGCAAAGACAAGAGGCCTTTGAGGAGCGGTAGACAGCCCACTTTGGGCCCCAGATTCGTGGAGAAAGCTCAGATCATTTTTCACCCATCAAAGTCCCCAACAAAGAACTCATCCCATTGGACCTTCACTTTCAGGCAGGCTTCTTGATGAGTGAACCTATTACTTCACACACACATTCCTCTCTGTCACCCCACAGCAAGTACCACTTCGATTAAAAAGGTTTGTCTGAGGGCTGGAGCCATGGCTCAGTGGTTAAGACTACTTGTTCTTCTTATAAGAGGTCCTGGGATCGGTTCCCAGCACCCAATTGCCTCTAGTCCCAGGGGTTCCAAAACTCTCTTCTGGCATTGGATGTGCCATGGTACACATGATACACACACACACACACACACACACACACACACACACACACACACACACACAAAATAACAGGTGAGGCTGTAGAGATGGCTCAGTTTTTGAGAGCACTGATTGCTCTTCCAGAGGTCCTGAGTTCAAATCTCAGCAACCATGTCGTAGCCACAATCATTTATAATGGGATCTGATGTCCTCTTCTGGCATGCAGGGATACATACAGACCTTAAAAAAACATATATTGATAAATAAACTTAAAAAGTAAAACAAATCTTTCAAATGTAATTTTAAAAGATATTTAACTTATTTTCTGTGTATGAGTGTTTTGACTGTATATAAATGCACATATGTGCCTGCTGCTCAGGGAGGCTAGAAGAGGTGTCAGAAGAGGTGCCCTGGAATTGGAGTTACAGATGGTTCTGACCCTCAGATGTGTACTAAGAATTCAACCTGGATCCTCTGAAAGAGCAGCAAATTCTCTTAAGTCCTGAGCCATCTCTTTAGTCCCTTTAAAATATTTTTTAATTTTATGTTTATGAGTATTTTGCTTGCATTTGTGTATTTACGCTATGTGCATGCTTGGTGCCTGTGGAGGTCAGAAAAGCTGTCTGATTGCCTGAAACTGGAGTAATAGGCAATTGTGAGCCATCATATGAGTGCTGGCAACCAAACATTGGTCCTCTGCAAGATTATTACTAGGCACCAACATCCAGATGCACTTACCCATCCCCTCCAGGGAGTCTTTGGTCCCTGGCTTTGCTGCAATACATTTTATCAGTAGAAGGACACAAGAGGGAGCCACCTGCTGGTGAATCGCTGGGTTGAAGGGCACATCCTTTGGCCATTTTGTAGATGTTAGACGTCTCCCAAGGAGACTATGTTGAAGTCTCCATCTAGGAGAGCTGATGGACGTGGTTCAGGGACTATAAGCCCTGTATTCAAATGACACCTGGCTAGAACAAGCCTTTGTTGTGTGCTGGGTTTACCTCACTCAAAATTTAGTCCTAGGAGGACCAGCTGCAAAGATGTCTGCCCATGCAGACAGCCCACAGCTGCCATTCCTTCTCTATGAACTCCTTCTTGGGAATGAACAGCTTCCCTGTAGCAGATCTCCTTCTGAACACCTTTCTGTGGTGTCTAGTTTGTCTTCCAGGAAAACCAACTTGTGATCCTGGGACTCCTTCTGTCCTCCCTCAGTGGAAACTTTGAGAGGCTCCGTGAGTCACAACTCCTCTCTCTAAATGTCCACTAGTCACTTATCCCAAAGCATTAGTTGAGCACCTATTTCATGCCTGGGATGTACAGAGTGCTGGGTACCAGTGGTCCCTACCCTTGCGGCTTCCTGTGAGGGATGTTTACACAGTTCTGGTCAATCTCATTGTACTAACTTCCCACCAGAACTTCACAGGCATGGGGACACAAAATGAACCTGATGCTTTAACCCAGACAAAAAATGATGGTTTAACCAAGTCACAATAAATCATTCCTGTGATTTGTCGGGCAGCCAGGGCAGGGAGGAATGAGGAAAAAGAATGTCCCCGGATTGGTCTTTAGGTGAGTGGGTGATGACTGACTCGGGGTGCTCTGGAGCAGGAACCAGAACATAGACACTTACCCCAAGGTCAGCAGCCACCCTTGCATTCGTGGCTGAGTGCAGATGCTTGGGCCGCATGTGGCAGATGCATTATGCAACCTACCTCTCAAAAGCCAAGTATCTCTGTGGCCCTAAACCAGAAAGCAAGCCTCCAAGAAATTAGAGCAAGTGCCAGGGCACAGCTAGCCAATCTGAACTTCAACTTAGTCATGAATGTTGGTCCCTGTCCAACCCTGGTGTTGTTTCCCTCCACACTGCACCCAAGGATCAGCAGCCTGATGTGGACCAGAAAACTGCCATCCACTGAGGGTTCCATAGCCTATTGACAGCCTCTGTCTTTTCAGGAATTGTAACTAGCTTCTGATTGTGCCTGTCTGTCTCCTAGGATCCTGACATCTCCAGGATATCAGTTTCAAGACTGAGGAAGAACAAACAGGGTGTGTGGATCATGTAAGCCTCAGGCCTTGACCTTAAGTCATAAGACAACACAGGCCACTGCAAGAGACACCTTCATTCAACTCAGGCGGCTCTTTGCCAGCGCAAGATGAAAACCAGGAACCCTAGCTCAAAAAAGCAAGAAAGGTTTCCTCTTCTTGTCCTCACCAGCTCCCTCTAGACCTGACATGGTGGTTTTTATTTGATTTCTGTTTGTTTGGTTTTCAACTGACTTGATACTTAATGCCATGCTCAGATATAATGGTGCTGAGCTTCAGTAACCCAAGTCACTCTGCAGCATCCATACATGGACCTTGAGTACACTGTGCCCATAGCTAGGCTCCTATTGGGACAAGGGGTGGCAGAGGTTTCTGATTCAAAGCCTCAGCAGATGGCACTTATAAAACAATTTCAAAGACTTCCCAGAAGGTGGCCACAGCAGCATCCTATGTAAGAATCGTCTGATATGAAAGATACAAGGCAGCTCCTGGGAATTACAAGAATTCTGAGGCCCTGGTGAAGATACACAGACCTGGTATCATAATAGTCAAGTAATGATTGCGGTGAGAAATTATGGATGCACAGAGCCAGATGGGCTTGGCAAGGGTCAACATGGTAAGCAGGAGAGTGAGCCGGGCTAATGCTGAAGAGGGGCTTGAAAACCAGTTGGAACAAGGAACACATGAAGACTCATGTGGCATCTGGAGGGGTGCAGAGCACTGCTGAAGCTGTTAACCTGGAAGGAGGGTCTGACTGGACATGCAACAAACATCTCTCCCCAGGGAATGACATGACCTGTCCAGGGATAAAAAGACTATAGGAGACTCTCCTACATGGCCATTATGCCCAACAACCTTCACACTGGAAAACGCATGCTGATATCAACTCAGAGAGCTCTTCTTAGTCTCAAGCTTGTGCCTTTGGAAAAATGAGTTGCAGTTTCCCTCAGTTTGCTGAGTTGTAAGCAAAGGGACCATCCATGGTCATCTTTCCCAAGAAGAGATACCATTCCTGAGAAGCATTAAGGTATGCAAATGATGGTGTTATCTGAACATGTGGATCAAGCTATGGCTTTAATCATGTGAGCTAAACATTTCACTTTTGCTGAAGCTTGACACTTACGTCAGAATGACGACAATGTACAATAGCAGTCCCAGCCCAACCAACAGCCAGAGCTCCACGGGGGAAGGTGTCTGCCTAGATACCCACCCCATCCCTCCAGCACCTATTGGCTTACCTCCAGGTTTCCATGTTCATCTCAGGTTTTCAGTTCGCAGACATGTGCCTCCTGCTCCCGCCAACCACAAAGTCCCTCATTATCTTCCAGGCATTTGGACTCTTGCTGTCACCTTAGAATCAAGGGGACTCATCCAGTTCACAACATTTCTGAAGAGTTTGGTCCACCTATCACCGGCTAATTCCACACTCCCCAAGACCTCTGACCCTGTGTTGTCATCCCCTTCATGTCCAGTAGGGTGTGCTCTGAACCAGGCACTGTGACCTCAGGATCCCTCACCTCCCAACTCTGTTCATCCCTTAGGCAGTGGGTGAGTCTGTCCCACAGCATATAACTACTGATCTTGTGAAGCTACTGAATACTTGAAATTTAAGGGATAAATTTTTTATTTTATTTCATTTGAACAAGATTCAAATGACCACACATAGTTAGTTAGGGCCTAGAGCATGGGAGTCCAAGTCCCTGGGGAAAATTGGGGACCTTCATATGTAGTAGACTCACAGATGAGCCTGACACTCACTTCGGATCCACAATCCCTCCAGCAACTCTAATGAGAAGAATGGAAGTCACTTCAATCTCGCCCTCACCCGGCTTTCATTCCCACCTCTCCTCCTACAACCCTTCTTGAGGCCCAGGAGCTCCCTGACCTATCCCTTCCTGAAGCCTAAACCCAACTTTACCCTGGATCCCTCCTTGGTTAACATGTGGGATATTTGGATTCCCCTGGACTTTGAGAACCAAAGAGTGCTGCCATCCCATGTGGCCCAGGATGTCTAAGTGTTCTCCTTTGGTTGGACACCTAGGGTCTCTGGGATCTGAAAAAATACACTTGGAGTGTCTAGGGGAGTGATCTTCAGGAGCAAATCCACGTCAACAGCAGCATACTTGACACTCATGCTTCAGCCTGTTTGGAGTCTGCTCTGTAGAGCTCAGGGTAGGACAGAGGTACGGAACCATACAGAAAGAATTCCTCAGTCTGTAGAGACGGGTAATGGCACTGGCCTTCCTCTGTCTTCCTTCCCTTTCTCTCATCCCTTCCCCACCACATCCAGGAACCCTCAGGCCTCCCCTAGGCTTCAACCACACAGAGGATGACACAAACTTCCCACACTCTCACACTGGGCCTTAGCTGACCCAGAGCCACATTGTAACTATGCTATGAGCTGCAAGATCTTGTCAAGTACAGCTTGTCACCACCTAGGAACTGTCTGTCGCAAGGGACTCAGCTTGCAGTGTGAGCCCATGGCAGGGACTTAGGCATCATGAAAGGTATTATAGAGATTAGTGCTGTTTTTATGAAATACCAGCATGATCAACATGAATGCAGCTGGCACAGCTTTGTTTCCAGCCCCTTCAGCACACACCATGTCATTGCTGGCCTCTCTCATAGGTCTCGTGTACTGTTGAAAGCCCTGAGATCCCCATTCTGTGATCACAGGTAGAGGACATTCTTGTCTGCCAAGAGGGCTCTCAAACAGAAGACAGGGGCTGGCTCAGCTGTTTTCATCAGGGAATTCTAGTGGTCCTGGCCGGGAGAGACTGTCCTTTGTCACAGATTCCCAGGCCCAGGCAGCAGGTTCAGAGTCCGGTGCTCAGATCCCCAGGGACTCAGGCCTAGACCTTTGCAGAGGAAGAGCTTGGTGAAGCTACCCCTATTATCTTTTATCAGCCCCTTTGGCCTCAATCTCAGGAAACCTAGTCCAGCAAAAGGCCTGGAAAGACAGGGCTCCGGGTTCAAACATCAAAGCTGTGGTTCTGTCCTTTTGCTTTCAAGTAGAGAGAAAGGCAAAAGTAGTGAAATCCCAGGGGATGCCTAAAAGGTTCTATTGCCACAGATGAAAGTGTAGGCAACGCATGGGCCCAGCAGGGAATGAGACAGGGTCCTAAATCCCAACATGTTATGTGGGGATACATCTACTGAGATGGTGATGGCAGATGCCCCAGGGACTCCAGCCCTTTGAAGCTTGATTGGGTATGGAATGGAGTAGACTAAGCCACCATCTTCTACGCTGATCTCTCACACCTTGGCTCTCAGTGAATCTGCTTTCCCTTTCTTTGCCACAGTTTCCACATCTCTGAAATGGTGAAAACCCTGTGTCTTTCTCATAGAGCAACAGGGTTTCTATGAAGCATGGTCCTCCCAGGGCATTCTAAGGCCAAACAATAATTGGACAAGCTGCCTGTGTGCTCTGTGTGCCACTGGGGCTCTGCTGTGCAAGTAAGTGAGCAGGGTGAGATGCATAGAAAGGGTTGGGACCTAGATCTCCTTTCCAAGCCAGATGCCTCCTTAGGCTCCTGCTGACAGGCAAGGCCCTGTGAAGCAGAATCCAAAGATGGTCTACTCCTACACCTGAGAAGGTAGGCCTCCTGTCCAATCTGTTCTGCTCTTTCTATTCCTTACAAACTGTTATTTTTAATTTTTATTTCTTGAAACAGAGTCTCCTTCTAGCTCAAGCTAGCATAGAACTTGCTATGTAGATCAGGTTAGCCTTAAATTCACAGCAATCTTCCTGCCTTAGTCCCTTGAGTGCTGGGATTGCATGCATGAGCCACCACACTCACCTCACAATGTCTCACAAGTCCCAACCTCACACCGTGTCTCTCAATATCTAACCCCTGACTGGTGTAGAATTGACAATTGACAGATTCTGGGAGAGGGAGAGTCAGGTTTTTTAAAGGTTGGTGTCCCCTGGTAGGTTGATTTGACCACACCCACTAATGTATGAACAGCACATATTAGACTCAGTGGGTTTAACATTTTTGAAGAAATAATCTTTAAAAATAAAAATAAAAAATAAAAGAGGAGATGAAGTTGTGAGTGGAGTGATGGGGAGGGGTAGGAGAAGTCAGAGGTATGGCCAAAAGAACTGTCTGAAGTCTCCTTCCTCCCTCTTTCCCTCCTTCCTTCCTTCTCTGTAGCCATGGCTGTCCTAGAACTCACTCTACAGATGAGGCTGCTTTAAACTTAGGTATATGCCTACCTCTGCCTCCTGGATTCTGGGAGATTTTATATACGCTCACCATGTTAAAAGCTTCACTGGCCGTGAAGAGCTACTTAGAGGTGAAGGGTTTGCACAGTTATCTGGGTACAGTGCCAGCGGGGACAGAGTTGGCCCCTAGATCTTCTTTGCCCCTTCCAATAGTCCCAAGGATTTTTGTTTTACTAACCTGTAGCTATGGTCTCTCTGAGGTTATGACCCTCCTTTTCTGTGTTCTGTTAGGTCTGTGGCAATGGAGTCCCTCACTTGAGGCTAGTTTGTAGAGATCAGGTCCCTGGAACCCGTCCTGAAGCAGAGCTCATTTAGGAAGGTGGTATCTCCTGTGATGGGGCAGATAGAGATGTCTGATCTGGAGCAAACCTTGATCTCCTCCCAGACCAAGGCCCAGGGCCACCCGGGACTTTAGACTGTCCAGACAAAAAGAGGGTAACCCAAGATCAGAGAGGCTGGGTGGAGTGACTGATTCAGGGCTGAGCCAAGCCGGGATCTCCTAAATGCTTGGAACAGGATAAGCAGGCGGTGCCATGCTTGAACATTAAGTCAGGCTTAGTATGGAAGGAATGGTGGGGTTGCATATTGTCCTGGACAATCTAGCTTTTGACCTTGCAGACCCCTGTGTGGATCTATCTCCACCCAGAACTGGACTCTGAATGGCTGGGGTCCTTTCCTTTATATTTTTGTTGGCGTCTATGACTTGCTTCCACAGGCTTAGGCGGGATCCCCAAGCTCTGTCCCTCCCCCTATTTAGAGAGATGCTTTCTGTACTGTGGAGTATTGCCTTTGTTATGTGCCTGCCAGTAGGCCCCATGACACACTCGCTGCCGAGAGCACGTGGCTGCTACTCTGGCCACATCCCTGGACACTACAGCAACCGAGCATCTAGTGGTATCTGCCTGGCGTTAGAAACAAGAGTCACCACAGCTTCTAGAAAGGGCCAGAGTCAAGAGCTGGAGGTAAAGTCACCAGGCACATTCCAGGTTGGTGATGTTTTCTCCTTCAGACTTGCTCAGAACTGCAGCTCTCTCCACCGGACCTGAGGGTAGAGCCAGAGACTTGTTCTGTGGTCCAGAGCTAAGTCACAGGGAAGATAGCAATAGCCCCACACAGGCACAGTGTAGACCCCATCACACACGTAGCCATGTCCCGGGCCAGGACTGCCTAGATGGGCAGATCTTGGGCCAGCTGCGCCCCTTTTCAGAAGAGGAAGAGCCCTCTGGGGCTACCTTCCTTGGGGAGCCTGCCTTCCCTGAGATGGGTTCAGAGGATCTCCGCCTGGCTACCTTCTACGACTGGCCATCCACTGCTGGGATTCAGCCTGAGCCATTGGCTGCTGCTGGCTTCTTCCATACAGGTAAGTTTTGGGGTCTTTTCTGCTGTGGTCTGGATGCTGTTTAGGACTCTTCCAGGCCAAGAGCTCTGTCTGTTCCTGCCCTGAGGGAGGAGCTGATGAAAGGTAGTCCTGTTATCTGTGCCTGGCCAGAGCTTGGGGTGTACCCCAGTTTAAGTCACAGTGAGATCCTGGGCTTGTGCTGGCCTTGTTCTGAGGTTCCCTCAGAAGGTGGGAGTTTCACCCAGATTAAGTGCCCCCCCCCAACACACACTACTCAGGGATCTCCACTGCCATCTGAGAACCTTGCAGGCTTAGTTACAGAGGTGATTAGTCCCTTTCATTCCAGGACCCAGAGGGGCAAAAACAGAATATATCCTATGGATGCAGTGGTCAGCCTAAACACCCTGATTTGTGCCCATACTGTAGGTCATCCTCCAGGATTCCCATGAACCAGGATAGTGCAGGGACCAACTCCACACAAATCCTGGAGTACCTGTTCTAGGTAGACAGTATACTCCTTTAGTTTGGGCTGCTTCTCGCTCACAGTAGGGGTCAGGATCTGGTCTTCTCTCTTTCTGGCTGAGAAAAAAGAGGCAGCAACATCCACTGAGGGGCTTTGTAAGTGTGAGTGTAGCCAGAGAAATTACAACCAGTGGGGCCAGCAGGGGGGGAATTAGTCAGAGTCCAAACAGATTTAGGACAACTGGACACTGGTTCTGAAGGGTTAATGGCTGGGACATTTAGAGCCTCCTTGAAAAGAAGTATCCCTGAGGCCAACAGATGTTAGGGGGATTTTGTGGGCTGGAGTGTCTGCCTGTAAGCATTCCTGTTTATAACTTCTGCACAAGGTTACGAAAAACACATCTTCCCATAGTTGAGGGAAGGGCCAAGAGCACAGATGAGGAAAGCCTGAGCCACTAAAACTAAACTGGGCTATATAAACCAGTACGGGGGGGAGTCATCTCCATATTCTGTCACAAGGAATCCTTCTTAGATGCCCTGAAACTCACAGGCCACAGATGCTCTCAGCCTTTGGCCCTACCCTATCCACATTCTCTGAGAACAATATAAATGTTAGCTCAGCCTTTCCAGAATATTCTCGAGCCCTCCTAACACATGCCCTAGGCATTGTCTGTATAGTCTTTGAGACAAGAGAGATGTCCATGGATGTACCTTGCTCCCTTTTGTTAATCTGCTGCCAGATCCCCAACCCTGCCTGTCCAAGCTCTGATGGTCATGGAGGGACCTCTGGCTGCGGTTGCCAACTATATGGGGTCACCAGCCATGTGTCTCTGCCATACCCAGGTCAGCAGGACAAAGTGAGATGTTTCTTCTGCTATGGGGGTCTTCAGAGCTGGGAACACGGGGATGACCCCTGGACAGAGCACGCCAGATGGTTCCCCAGGTAAGGGCCACATGGCCTGCTGCAGATCTGATTAATGAAAAGGGCCCTAAAGAACTCTGTCCAGCCTCCCCCATCTCCCACAGTCCTGGGACATCAGGATCTCTCTAGGGTAGCAGACAACACCACTCTTCATGGAGCTTTCTGGAAGGGCCACTATGGTGGGCATTCTCCTGTTGCTAGCCTTTCCTAGGTACTCAGAGCTCATTTCTTGTATAATGTTCCCAGCAGGTGTCCCCCCCCAGGGGATACAGCCCTGACTACCTGCCATAAGGCATAATGGGTTCCATGGGAATAGAGGGCATGACTCATAGGGCTCTAAGAGTCCAGTCCTGCCTTCTGAGATCTCTTCTCCAGGTGTCAGTTCCTGCTACAATCAAAAGGAAGAGACTTTGTGGAAAGAATTCAGGCCTGCACTCCCTTACTTGGCTCCCGCGTAAGTCCATCTGTCCTCAGGACTCAGGGGGGTTGGCAGTCTCTGCTCTGTTTACTTACAACATTGATGGCTTTCCAGCAGGACCAATGGGAAGAAGGGGAAGACACAGTCCCTGCCACCCCCTCAGGTGAGAGAGCATGATGCAGAACCCTGGCTGTTTCATTGGCATTTGTAGTCTGTATGTAAGTGAGACTGCTAAGTGTACCCACCTGCCAGTCAGCGAGGAGGGGCTGTGCACACGGGTTGTGTGTCCAAGGCACAGGTCAGGCCACTGCACTCCCTTGTTCCCACTAAGTAAGCTGCTAAAGACACCAGCCAAACCTGGAGATGTAGTGGCATACTGAGCTAGTTCTGCTGGGCACTAACCACAGCTTCTGCAAGCTAACTGGGCTGTAACCAGAAGCCTTTTGATTAGAGCTACAGACGACACGGCTTTCCAAATCTCTTCCCTGGGCCCTATGGTACAGGGGTCTGAGGTTCTTCAGGACCCCAAGGAAACATGACTTTAGGCACCACCTGATCTGTTTGTCAACTTTGTGGCCACAGGCAAATGGCTTTTCTTTCTGAGCCTCATTGCTGTGAGATGTGACGTGACAACACTTGCCCATTTTAAAAGCGTATGAGTCTATGGGACACTATGGTGCTTGGCAGGACTTTTGTCTATTGTTCTCTCCAGTGATGGTAGCACCTCTGGATAGAGGTTCTAAAAATGCAACATCCTTGGTGTAAAAGGGCCAGACCTTTCCTAATGCCTTCTGGGTACGCACAGATCCATGTGTGTAAATGTGTATAGATGGAGCATGCAACAGACCACCAGCCTTTTTCTACAAGTTATCTTTCTCTCCCTCCCTCCTTCCCTCCCTCCCTTCCTCCTTCCCTCCCTCCCTCCCTCCCTCCCTTCCTCCTTCCCTCCCTCTCTCTCCTCTCTATGCCTTAAAGATACCAGGGGTAACCAGGAATTGAGGCAGAGCCCAGAGTTGCCCAGCACACTCCCTTCACAACTGATGGTTAACTTGCTCCAGGAGGATGAGGACCAGACAGCAAGGGCCAGAGGTACCTCCACCCGTTCTAGGCATTTCGTTGTCTTACTCTTCTGGGCATTCATCACCATTTGTTTCCTGTTCCTCCCAAAATACCAAGTATATATACTCTATGACCACCTAGTCTGAGGGGCTGGCCAGGCAGAGTACCCTGGTGAAAGGCAGGCTCCTTGGTGTTCTCCAGGAAGCCTCTGGTCTCGAGCTCATGAACAGCTGAGTGCCCTACAAACCTATCTGCTCTCTAGGACTGAACTGGACCTTGGTGGTTGCTATATCTTCTTGAGGCTAGGCATCCCTTCCCCCACAGAAGCTAGGCCTTGAATCCATTCTTAATAACTGTCTACAGCTTCTGCCCATGGAAGTCCTGAGTTGCTCACATCCAGAAGAGAGATACAGCCTGCAGATGCCAGAGAGCCAGGTATAGCTGGGATCCACCGATGTGGATGGGCCACCCTCTTTCGTGGAGGAAGTGCAAGGGGAGTAAGGGAGTACAGGAGGAGTCCATGAGGAGCCAGTATCCTGGGCCTGAGGGTGCTGCTGAATTCTTGAGTCCCCAGGAGCTGCGGATGTGCAGGAACAGTTGAGACAGATGCAGGAGGAGAGAACATGCAAGGTGTGCCTGGATCGAGCTGTATCTGTAGTCTTCGTGCCCTGTGGCCACTTGGTCTGTACTGAGTGTGCCCCCAATCTGCGGGTGTGCCCTATCTGCAGGGTACCTATTTGCAGCTGTGTACGCACCTTCCTGTCCTAAATAAGCCAGGTAAGGTCCAGGACATTCCCAGCATCCTTCTTGCAGCCTGGGTGTAACCTGCGTGTCTTGCTTCCTAAGGCTAGCAATGGCATTCTAGAGAGATGGCCAGGCCACACTTCTCACTCCCTCCACCAGTCAATCCCACTGTTCTGAATCCTTCACAGGTAGAGTCTGAGAGTAAAAGATCTGGAGACACCTCTTGTTCAGCTAGTCATCAAGAGCTTATGCTACGCTTGGAGAGGCCAGCTTCAGAGGCCCAGGGGCTAGACTGGGGCTTGGTGGTCATGTGGGGGTGGGGAGCACATGAACCTCAATTGCTACAGAAATGTGTAACAACCCTATCCTTCCTGAGAGATGGGAGCCATGGCCTTCTTATGCTCTCAGAGGTCAGTGCGTCCCCAAGATGTGACTGACAATTCTCTGGTAGAACAAAGTGGTAGGTCAAGGAAATCTCTGAGGGTAATGGCCCCTGGATCAGAAAGCCTGATGAGAACAGAAGTATACATGGTTTTGTTTTTTTGTTTTGTTTTTTTTCTCCCACCAGGTACTACACTGCAGGATGGGCACCCTGCCTGCCTCAACCTGTCCCAGACCATATAGTGGGTCTTCTGGGGACACTCAGTATCTACCACAAATGTAGTACAGCATGGAGGAAGAGTTCCTGGTTGGTGTGAGGAGTGGTTCTGTTGTAGCTTGGGGATCTAACAGAAGATAATAAAGTAAAAGGTCTCACCTTATTTCTCAGCTAGGCTCTATCACAAATACCCACTGCCATGCCTCCCAGTTCATGCTGAGCCTGTCTCTACTACTTCTCACCAGCAGAGCAGTACCTGTCAGGGGTCCAGCAACCTCTAATCACTTTACAAACTCTTCCCCACTTTGGAAAACAAAGAAAACACTTTTTTTTTCCTCAGTGACTATTCTGTATTCCACACTTTCAGAATAGACTGACTTTAGGTGCCTCTTGAGACCCCATTTCTAATTTTGTGTATTTCCTAATATGGCAGATGTTCTCAGGATATTTGCCCAAGGTCCTTCTTTCTGAATGGTGCCATCCACTTTCTACAAAGAGTCTATGTGGAATCCCCAGGCTCCATGTTTTACCCATGGTTCTCTCCTAGCCTGGGAGAGGCGGGGCTCCTGGTCCAGTTCCAGGGATTCCACTGGCCTCAGTGAGGCAAGAGTCTTTGCCTGAATAAGACCTGTAGCTCGGGTACTGCAGTATTGGTCACTCTTGGATCTTGGTGGCTCATAGAGACTTCCTGATGGGATTGAACTTTCTTATTGTCCTCTGATAAACCCTTCCCTTGGCAGCATAAGTGATCTGCAGGTTCTATAACCCCAGGACAGACTCTGGGGACTCCTGGGAAAACCACCTAGGTTTACTGTCAGCTGCTCAAAAAAACCAGGGATGCAATTTGTTTGTTTTCATATTCTCTTGCGTGTTTGTTTTCTTACAATTTTTTTTTTTTTTAGAAAAAAAGAAAAAGAAATTACAAACTCACAGTTGCAGCCACCCTGTCCTGCAATGCCTCCCGCCCCTTGCTGGTATCCAAAGAGAATTTGGAAAAAATGCTAGGCAGGCAGGGAAGCAGGGCTGTGACTTCCGGCCTGGAGTCTTCTCATTGTTCTGGCTGAAGCTGGATTGCAGGAGCTGGGTCAACTGTGTTACCTCACTTATGCAGGCCTGTGGAGAAGGCAGAGATCAGAAAGGCCTGAGAGAAGGAGGGCAGCGTCCTTTCCCTTGGGGAATCTCAAATGCAAAAGACATAAAACCAAGGAAGGATTAGTTCCTCAAGCAAAAAGATGTCAGGGACTAGGCTTCTCCACACCCAAGTCAAGTATTGGTCTTGTCCTCTGATGACCCTAGCCCATTCCGATGGGGCTGGAAGTGAAGGGAGGCTTTCACCCCGGGCCCTTTTGTCTACTCAGACTCCCCACTGAAGAGAAATCTCTCAAGGGCTACCCTTATTCGTGGAGATCTGTTGAACCCAGGCTTGTCTTAGCAGCTGCTGCAGAGTCTCTTCCCCTTCCTAGGTCTGAATTTCCTCCTTCATTTTAGAAGCTGAAGACCTGCTACTTCTGATGTTCATAATCCAAGATAGTCTAGGATACTCTGAGGACAGGCATTAAGAATTTTTGGGACCAGGTCAGCTGAAGGCAGCTTCACCAAGAGAATCCCTCAATGCCCCTTCTGACCTCAATTCCAGGACTTCCGGGAAGCCAGGCACAGCCATGGCATCTGTAAGGCTATGGCACTGCTTTAGAGAAAAAGATGTGACCTGTCAAATATAAGAAACAGACACCCACACCCTCTTCCCTGAAGTCCCTGGACAGTGGCCAGATGATATCCCTCCCATTCCTGAGACTCTAGACTTCAGCGCTGATTTGAGTCTTGATTATTACAGAATATACCCCTGCTGAGCTTTGAGCTCAACCTGTGGGGCTGAATTCTACAGCCACCGCACCCTGATACCTAACCAGAGCATGATCTTAGGGGGTGATAGGTGAATAGACGGATAGACATAAAGTCTCCAAGGAGAAGAGCCTTGTGTTGTGAGCACCCCAATGCAGGCTGAGTGGGCCATACTTACAAATATGCCTGCTTGGACAAGAGGCTGGACGGCTTTTCATTGACATGGTACAGGGGGAATGGGTCAAATCCACCAATGAAATCAACTGAAAGAAACCAAACCCAAATAAAATAAAACCCAAATGATGGAAGAGATGGCAGAATGGAAATATTCCCAGAGGCAGATTCCCAGCCAGGGCTTGTGAAGGGGAACAGTCCCATCCCCAAAGCAGTGCCCTGTTTTATCTTAAACCTTGCTGGATCTTTCCGGGGCACTTGCAGAGTTCCCTGGCTCTGTGGTCTGAATGTGGACCTTCCCGGGGGTAAGATGAGGAGAGCCAGCAAGGGCCCTTCAGCCTGGATGGGGCTCTGTACTCCCCGCCCCCTCGACTTTACAGTTATCCCAGTGGCCTTTGCTAACAGCAAGCACCTGCCCCATGAAGCCACCCACACACTGGTGGATTCCAGGCTTGTTGAGTAAAGTGAACCCATTTCTGAAGCTCAGGATTGGCTGCAGTTCTGGATTCAAAGAACAGGTGGGGCTCCTGCTTCATCCCCAGCTGAAGGTGTCACTGATCCGGCAGTACCAGGGGCTCTATCCCAGTCTCAGGGACCATATCTCATCAGCCTCCAGAATCAAACTCAAGCCTCTTCCAGGGACAGCTGACTCCATGACCCAGCTACCAGGGGAAGATGGTCTTGAATTTCAATTCTGACTCTGGGGAAGGTTCTATCCACAGGAGACCTGACTGCCCACCCACACTGTCAATCATTTCTCTGCAGGGACTTCCCATGAGACTACGTCATGGCTGGGAGACCCCAAAGGGATAGCTTAAATCATGACTGTCTTATATTACAAATAAAAATTAATAATAAAGGATAATCTGTCCAAATGAATCGTACCTAGTACTAAATGTCAATCAACATGTGCGCCAGGTAGGCAGAGTGGCCCATGCTACTGAGGACTCAGACCACCCGGGGGCCACTGTGGGGTCATGAGGATAGGTGTCATTGAATTCAAGAGGCTGTTGGGTCCCTCTTCATAGACACCCCCTATTCTCAGGTCTTTGAACTGTCACCTCTATGGTCAGGCCTGGGCAAGAAGTGAGAACCCAATGGGCAAAATGGGGCATCACCAAGAGCTACTTTCAGGTCCTACCCCAGACATTACAGCGCTGGACACTTACAACTGTCCTCTTCTTCTGTAAACACACTGATCACGTAGCAGCCGTAGATGAACCCCAGGAGCTGAAAGACACCAAGGGGGGCCAGACATGCCACCTCATTGCAGCAGCAGCATGGAGACAGCATGAATGACTCTGTGTACACCTGATGGAAACCCTGTATCTCCTGAGCCTGATTCCCTCCCCTGAAAAACAGAACTGTGACACTACCTGCATGGCCTCCCACACTCCTACATTCAGTATCTCAGTTTTCCCCTGACACACTCAGTGGGCAACACCTGGGCAAGGAAGTGATCATGCCCATCATTTCCCATTTCAGGGCTTGAGGGCTAGACATAAAGAAGCAGAGCTGGACTTTCCTACAGAACATGAAACCAGAGAGGTAGCTTGGAGGGGGTAAGGTCCTCTGAACCCAGATGGTCAGGTTTATATTCTCCATGTAATAATACAATGTCCTATGAGCCCCTTCTACTCAGTTCCAGAAGAGTTCCAGGGTTCAAGCCCTCCCTCCACATCTAGCTTCTGTTTGCATGCAAGGCTCACTATGTAGACAGGATGGTTTTTTTTACTAAGTTGGTTAGTGGAGAACCCAGCAAATAAGAGAGAAGGAAATAAGGCCTCATGACTAGTGACGTCCCTGCAAAGCTGCCTCCCTGTCCTTGGCTGACAACTCACTCTGTGTATTTTTTTTAGGACCCAAGATGCTTCCATGAATCTTAGGAGAGTACACTCTCCCCTGTGGATCCCAACATAACACCTATATACCTACCCCACACACTACCACCTGGCAAGAGCTTGGTCTGGAAGAACTGTCTCTGTCTTGCTGGGACCCTGGATAATTTGGTGCACACAAATATTTCAAAAGGTACCAGCTAAGCAAGTCTTAGAAAACCAGAGGAATGATGTCTCAGGGCTCCACAGTTAGGAGGAGCCTGACCAGTGAACGCATTGGAAGATACTGTAGAGGTGACAGGAAGATGTCCAGTGGTTATGAGTGTGACTGGAAGGAAGCAAGACTTTCTGGATATGTAGTAAGTCCCTCTGCAAAGAAACAGCTTCGAGGGATCCACTTACCCACTAAGCCATGGTTCACACTGACCTGGCCCAGCAGCCTTGCAAGAGGCCATCAAACCTCCTGTCGAAGGAGACAAGACAGCACTTATCAGGCTGAAGTTGGAAATGCATAAGCTCAATGCCCGTGAGACTCTACCCAGCTCAGGAGCAGGACATAGTCCCCCTGTTACGAGTCTTGAGCTGAGCCTGGAAGTCATTTGTGATTTCCTGGGACAGCCTGAGGTGGAGGGTCACACTCCCGCGTTGGCCCCCATGGGGAGCTGACCACGGTGCTGAACACAGACAGGCTCTCCTGGGGAAGAGGCTTTGTCCAATCTGGCATCTATCGGCCTCAGGTTGTGTCTGGTGCTTCCTGACATCCTGTCTGCACACCCTTGCCTTCTTTCCCAGCACGTCCACTCTCTACTCTGTTCATCCAGATCATCCCTGACCGTCCATTCGCTCTGCATCTTCGGGAAGCTTTCTCTCTCCTTGGTGTTGTCTGGTAAGCGCTAAGCCTGACACTTTATCTTATGCTATCCAAAGTGAACAGCAGAGAATGCACTTGGTTTTTTTTTACCGGGGAAAGCAAGCGTGAGCAGACCAGGTTTGTGAGCTGGCATTCCACTTGAGAAAGTATGGCAGAAGGCTGTCTTTTCACTGACACGCCAAATCTCCTACCTTCGGCATCAGTCCCATCCAAATCATTCTGTATCCTGCAATATGACATTCATTTGCTTTGCCAGTTTCCAACTCTTATCTTTTCAGAGTCTGAAGTTTTATAATTCTTGACAGGGACCCTTGACTAATTAGCCGTTTCTCTTCTGGGTTCCTTCATGTTTGAGGGTAGCAGGGATCGTCCCTTGCCTTGGCATGAGTCACAGTCACAGAAAAACATAACTTCAGCTTCCCACTGCGGATGCTTAACTTAAGCAGGATGTCTTGGGCAAGAGTGGAGGAGCAGTGAGGACCACAAAGCTACCTGCACTGTCTGATACATGTTTTCTCACGTCTTGGATGCCCTCAGATGTAGAATTCAATTTCTATCATCAGTTGCTGATTGTCCTGTGAACTTGACCTCTACCAAGCATCACGTGCACTGGGAAGGCTGGGGAGCCTTAAGACATGATCAGGCTTCTCCACGGACTAACCATTTTATCCCATGCGAGGTACCCACAATCCTATGGGCTGTCAAAATGGTTTTCATTTTAAGAAGTGATAACTAAGCCACAGAGAGGTCAAGTGGTTCACTAAGGTACACAAGCAGTAAGATGGCACCATCTGGGCCCAAGAGCTGTCTCTGTCTCTGCTGTTCTTCACTGATTTGAGCAGTGCTAAAAAGGTCAGCAGAATCAGTTCCATTTCACCAACTATGGCTGTTCTTTAGTTCCATGAAACACCACCAGCAAACCCATGGTTAGGTGGAACATGGCCGGGAGATGGCATCCTCACCAGGGTCATGCTGAGGTTCTGGGGAAAAGCTACCTATTGGTTTCTGTGATCATCACACGCTTGGGGACAGTGAAGGAAGCAGGCAGGACAAAACTGGGTGAGGATGAGACCTAATATACCATTTGCCAGGAGGGCGCATGCCCCTATTTCATGGTGAACCACCAGGCCAAGGTGGGCCTCTGAGCCAAGACTTTCCTCTTCTCTACAAGCAGGACACAGCTTTGGAAAGGAATCTGAGGTACTCTTCTCAGGTACTGGCTTGCCACATCTGTCCTCAGGGGCCAGAGCCCAAGCAAAGATGTAGAGAAATTGTATGTTGAACCATGTGCGGAGCACATGCCTCAAAGCCCAACTTGGGTGCCTTGGAATTTGTTCATATTTAAAAACAGGGTCCACAAACCATCAGCATGAGGTTGTATAGGGTGCAGTGACCCTAACCCCAAATCTGGCATTCTTATAGGAGAAAGGATGGGGCTGAGATGGTCATGTGGGAAAAGGAATGCATGCCAAGTGGGGATGCTGGTGTTTTCTCAGGCCAGAGAATGCTGTAGCACCATGACTAGAGGATGCCTGGGCCGCTCTCCTCAGAGCCCAGAAAGAACACGCCCCACTAACTCTGATCTTGGGGCTGTGAGGGAGCAAGTTTCTGTTCTAAGCCCCTTTGGCTGACTTATTGTGTGTGTGTGTGTGTGTGTGTGTGTGTGTGTGTGTGTGTGTGTGTACATGTGTGCTCACATGGGTGTATGTGTGTGCATGCGTGTATATATGTATGAGTACTTGTGTGTGTGAGGGTTGCATGTATAGTTGGAAGCCAAAGAACAACCTTTGATATCTTCCTTATGTATCATCCACTTTTTTATTTTTTTAAAGGCATCTCCCACTGTCCTGATACTCACCAAATAGGCAACAATGACTGGCCAGTGAGCATCACAGATCCATTTGTCTTCACCTCTCAAGCACTGGGATTACAAGTGTACAGTACCACTCTTATCTTTTAAAACATTTTTATTATATCTAATAAACGGACTGTGGTGGCTTGTGCCTTTGATCCAAGAACCTGGGAAGTAGAGGCAGGCAGATCTCAATGAGTTTGAGGTGACCCTGACTTGCACAGACTTCCAAGACAACCAGGGCTATATATTAAGATTTCATCTAACAAATGTTATATTTAATTATTGTGTGTGTGTATGTATGATGTATATACACGTCTGTTCAAGTGTGTGTATGTGTGAGTGCATGTGGAGGCCAGAAAAGAACTTCAAGTGTCTTGCTCTGGTACTCTCTCCACAGTATTGCCTTGAGACAAGGTGTTGGGATCTGAACTCAGATTGTGTGACAGGTGCTGTTACCCACTGAGCCATCTGGCTTTTTTTTAAAAGATGGATTCTAGGGGACTGAATTCAGGTTTCCATGTTTGCAAAGGAAGCATCTTTACTAACCAATCTATCATCCCAGTCCAGCTTTATTTTATTTTTCAGAAAGGGTCTCACTATGTACCCAGGCTGGTCTTGAACTGGTGATCCTCCTCCTTCCGTTTCTCATTCTGGGAAGGCAGGCTTATGTCACTATGCCTGCCTTCTCCTGTCTGGCCAGTTGTTACTATAGACCTTTTACGGATAAAAAGCCAGGATTTGGCCTCTACGAGGGCCCAGATGTGTAGGACCCTACCCTGATCCACAGTGACATAGCAGACAATCCTGCCTGCTGGAACAGGGATCCAGGATCAGTAGGCTTCAAGGTATTTATAGCAGCTTCTCCTGCCCCCTGCTTTTCTATCAGGATGAAGTGTGGCTGGATGAGGCCCTGACTGGCCTTTGGAAAGGGCTCCTGATGACATCATCTTCCTCCATGACCATCCAGGGAGACTTTATGAGTAACTATCTTCTTGGTCTTTCCAAGACTCCATTCTCTGCGCCAACCCAAATCCAGATAGAGAGATAAGTATGCATTCTAGACTGGCCCCGAGGGCACCAGGACAAGATGCTTTACTGCAGTAGGCTCTATCCTGGAGTGACAGACTTGGTAAGAAGTCCTGTGGCAGGCAGCGACTGGCTCCTGAAGCTGAGTGTTCTGGAAGGAGGCACTTCACTTGGGCCACCTGACCAGAGTGTGGAAGCCCTTGAGAACAAAGAGAGAGCTGGAGACCGATACTGAGGCTTGTCTGCCCTGATGCCCATTCTGGATTTAAAGTGTTCTTCAAAAGGCTCACCTGCCTTTAGCTTGGTCTTCAGCAGGTGGTGCTATTGGTAGCCTCCTTGTCCTCTGCTGTTCCTGAACGGAGTTTGTCTCAGTACCTCTTTTATATTGATAGCTAAGGAACAGTCTTGCCTGGACTTAGTCCTTGTATTAGCTGTGAGGTCTCAGAGAAAACATGTGGGCCATATATCCCCCATCCTCAAAGATGCTACAAATTCCTGTGCTTGGAAGACCAGGCTAAGTTCAGCCCCTGGGCCCTGGGCTGCCTCTGTTGCCATAGTCCTAAGACAGCAGCAGGGAGCCCAGCAGCAATACAAGCCCCTCAAATGCCTCCGTGGCCCTCTCCCCACACTGCTTTATCTGCACTCTCCTTAGCTCCCTGGCCAGCTGAATGGGCTGAGGTCTGGGGGAAAGCTTCTGGGGTTCAGAACCTCAGATCCCTGGTACCCCCATAGCTCTGCACCTCTGAATTCTGTCTCCCACCCTCCTCTATTTGCTCTAGAGTGCCGTCAGATCTTCTCTGATTTTTCCTTTTTGGATCAAGTTCCTGGACACACATAAAAAATAATGGAGTTTCTGCATCTCTGAATTCATGAGACTTGTATCTCCTCTAAGGCTCTTTGTGGACAACCTGAGTCCAAGGGGATGCAGCCATTGGCAGAATGGTGGCACCTGACACTTGCTGGTGATTCACTGATAAGGGACTGTCCTGCATGCATGCCTAGTAGGGGGGTTAAAAAAAAGTTACTCAGAAACAGTCAGCCCCACAACCAACACAGGGGCTGCCTGGGCACAGAACTGCTCTGCTGCTCCAAGATCAGGATCCCTGGAGATCAGTGGTATCTCACAGTGCTAGGAAATTAGCCAGATCTCCACAAACTTTTCCCTGTCTCACAAGATCTGCTCTGTGGCAGACTTCTCAGGGCTGTGGGCTCACAGCCAGCCCAGTCAGCCCACTGTGAGCCAGGAAGTATGCATCTTATCCTGCTTTCTCTCTGGGAAGGTGAGAACTTGTGAAATATTCCCAAGAGCCCAGAGACTCTGAGAAAGCATTGAAATGTTACCTTAATGCACCAGATCTGCTGAGATTAGGCCATGCCGTCAGTGAGGCAGCCTTATTGGCCGGTCTGGGACTTCTATCCCCCTTTGACTGTCCCGCTGAGGTCAGCTTTGGGGTCTTTGCACTCCTCCCTTGCCTGTACTAACTAACCCTGTGCTGGGGAGATGTAGGAACATCCACTTTGGCCACTCCAACCCGCCCCTTCACCATTGCTGTTCCTGGTTGCCTGACACTCCACAGCATCACCAGAGGCTGAAGCTGATACTGATTCTTAGCCTGTTACAAGAAAAACAACGAGGATCTGTGGTGGTTTGAACAATAATGCCCCCCATAGGCTCATATACTTATCACTGGGGAGTGGTATTATTTGAAAGGATTGTAAAAACTGGGAGGTGTGGCCTTGTTGGAGGGAGTGAGGGAGTGTGCCACTGAAAGGGGGCTTTGAGGTTCCAGAAGTCTATGCCAGGCCCAGTCTCTCTCTGCCTACAGATCAGTACGTAGCTCTCTGGTACTTTCCCAGCACTATGCTTTCCTGCCTGCTACCACATTCCCCACCATGATGATAATGGACGAAACCTCTGAAGCCATAAACAAATTCCCAATTAAATGCTTTCTTTCATAAGAGCTGCATTGGTCACAGCAACGAAAAGTGACTGAGACCGGCTCAAGGGTAGAAGCCCACCTTGACTCCTCTGCTTCTTGCAGGATATGGAGGCAGTCCTGCTTAACAAGGAAGCTGGTGCCTTTGTGCAAAGGAAAGGCCCTGACTCTGCCCCCGGGTAGAATAAGCCCCAGCCTGGGTGTCTGTCCCCACACTCACCGCCAGCAGGATCTGCAGACCACTGTGCAGGGCTTCCATATAGCTGTACGCCATGGCACAGCCAGCATCTACCACCAAGGATGGGCCATGCATTGCTCCCAGGCCAGCTGTGGCTGCCTCTTGATGAAGACAGCCTGGCTCATGCTCTGCCCACCAGGAGCGATGCTGAGAGAGATTGAAGGTCAAGAGCTCACTGTCCTGGGGACAAAGGAACAGAACAAGTTAGTGTTAAGAGGCAGCAGCTTCTACCAACCACAGCCTGGAGTAGGGAAGAATGAAGGTGCCCAGTCTCTACCCTTTCCTCTTAGGCTCCCCAAATTGTTCCTCTGTGGGAAAGCCTGATTTCGTTGGCCCTCAGCCCTCACACCCCTTCCTCTAGGAAGGTCCCTTGCCAGGAGTCACTATTATGGTATTCAGGTTCCTCAAAATCCTCATTTGTGTCCCTGGACAAACTGCCACAGCGAGTCTTGGGCCTCATGTTAGTGACTGGCATAAACCGAGTCAGGGATAGCTCAGTCCACGTCCACCACACGTCACTCTAGGTAGGAGAACACAGTCCACGTCCACTACATGTCACTCTAGGTAGGAGAACACAGTCCACGTCCACCACATGTCACTCTAGGTAGGAGAACACAGTCCACGTCCACCACATGTCACTCTAGGTAGGAGAACACAGTCCACCACATGTCACTCTAAGTAGGAGAACACAGTCCACTACATGTCACTCTAGGTAGGAGAACACAGTCCACCACATGTCACTCTAGGTAGGAGAACACAGTCCACGTCCACTACATGTCACTCTAGGTAGGAGAACACAGTCCACGTCCACCACATGTCACTCTAGGTAGGAGAACACAGTCCACTACATGTCACTCTAGGTAGGAGAACACAGTCCACTACATGTCACTCTAGGTAGGAGAACACAGTCCACTACATGTCACTCTAGGTAGGAGAACACAGTCCACGTCCACCACATGTCACTCTAGGTAGGAGAACACAGTCCACGTCCACTACATGTCACTCTAGGTAGGAGAACACAGTCCACTACATGTCACTCTAGGTAGGAGAACACAGTCCATGTCCACCACATGTCACTCTAGGTAGGAGAACACAGTCCACGTCCACTACATGTCACTCTAGGTAGGAGAACACAGTCCACTACATGTCACTCTAAGTAGGAGAACACAGTCCACTACATGTCACTCTAGGTAGGAGAACACAGTCCACGTCCACCACATGTCACTCTAGGTAGGAGAACACAGTCCACGTCCACTACATGTCACTCTAAGTAGGAGAACACAGTCCACGTCCACCACATGTCACTCTAGGTAGGAGAACACAGTCCACGTCCACCACATGTCACTCTAGGTAGGAGAACACAGTCCACCACATGTCACTCTAGGTAGGAGAACACAGTCCACTACATGTCACTCTAGGTAGGAGAACACAGTCCACGTCCACTACATGTCACTCTAGGTAGGAGAACACAGTCCACGTCCACTACATGTCACTCTAGGTAGGAGAACACAGTCCATGTCCACTACATGTCACTCTAGGTAGGAGAACACAGTCCATGTCCACCACATGTCACTCTAGGTAGGAGAACACAGTCCACCACATGTCACTCTAGGTAGGAGAACACAGTCCACTACATGTCACTCTAGGTAGGAGAACACAGTCCACCACATGTCACTCTAGGTAGGAGAACACAGTCCACGTCCACCACATGTCACTCTAGGTAGGAGAACACAGTCCACGTCCACCACATGTCACTCTAGGTAGGAGAACCAGTGCAGAGCTTCCTCAGGAAACACACGACATGGGGGAGAAGACTCTGTGTGGCCACAGAGGAAGGTCTCTGCTTGTGCCCCAATCTCACCAACTCTGAGAACACCCCTACACACCTCAGCCAGGTGCCCACTTGGTACCTGCTCCTCCCCGTTATTGCCTGGAGAGACCTACCCTGTGTGTTACCCAGCCTGAGGCCCTGGCCAGCTGATACCCACAGCCTTGCTAACAACCTTTACTACCACAAATCAGTCTTCTCAAACTTTACTAAGGCACTGATCACAGCCCAAATAATCCTGGTGCTGGGCTCAGCAATATACATTAGGAAACATGCAATGAGCTGCATCAAGTATCTCATGGTGACCTGGCCAAGACCCGTGGATGAACCCCTTCCCACTTTGACTCACCTTTGAGAGGCCCCCCACTTCCAGGTAGAAGCAGATAATGAAGACATTCCAGGTAACCCAGACAGCTGCCCACACAGCATACTAGGGAGGCCAGAAAGAACAGGGCAGAAGTTGACTCCAGCAGCTTCAGAGATGAGATATCTGATTTTTCTCCAATGCCTTGGAAGAAAGCCCTTGAACTCATGGCAAAGTCAGGATTCCCTGAGTCTGACCTTTTCGACGCTGAGCTTGGAAAAGGTCATCTAAGCCCACCCCGTACAAGTGTTAACATTTTGCCCAAGCTGCCACCAAGGGTGGCAGGGCTCCTACTGCTTGCATAGAGGCAGCCAAGTACAGTGAACTCACCACCACAATGTAGCGTGGCCGATACTGAATGGTACCGAAGAGGCCCAAGATGACCACGATGATGTGGATGAAGTTGGCCAGAATGGGTGCCCACTGGTAGCCCAGGAAGTCAAACACTTGCCGTTCCAGAGCAGTGACCTAAGAACAGGTGGCCCATGAGGAACAGTAGACCCTAAAGAGGCACCTTCCGGTCTTGCTTCCCTCCTAAGTACCCCTCACATCTATTTTAACATCTGTACCATCTGGCCATTACCCTGAGTAGGTATTATGTACCTTTCCAGCAAAACCCATCAAGTCTGGCAAGCCCAAATGTCAGTCCAAAGTGTTCCTCTGTTGAGCCAGGCTACCCCCTTGTCCCCAGTCCCTCATCTGGAAGCCAAAACACCAGAGGTTTTTGTTTGTTTGTTTTGTTTTGGGTTTGTTAGTTTTGAGACAGGGTCTCTCTACATAGTGGAACTTGTTAGGTTTCAAAGTGCCTATTTAACATATCAAAGCAGACCTGGTCTCCTGATCCTCCCTTTATAACTCAGACCCTATTTGTTACAGCCCCCTCCCCCCACCCCTCACCCCCATCCCTGGGCTGGTACATGCCCTCCCACCTAAACTTCTGCAGCCATTCTGGTTATCTGGCCTTTGGCCCTTTCAGCTACCCTTTACCCTCGGTCTGGATCTCCCCTCTCCCCCATCTCCTCACATGGCTCAGGATTATGGACTCTCTGCCTCTGGCTATGTTTTACCTTTTCTCTACAACAAATCTCCTTCTCCAAAATACCTAGAACCAGGCATGTTCTTTCCTATTTATTTCCTTTTTTTTTTTTTTTTTTTTTTATTCAAAACTCATGTAGACCAGGTTAGCCTTGCACCCACAGAAATCCAGCTGCTCTGTTCCCAAGTGCTATGATTAAAGGCCTGTAGCACCATGCCTAGCGCATACCTCTAGTTAGGTTGTTCTAACTGGAGGTTAGGAGGGGACATAGTCAAGAAGCACAGATCAGAAATTGCTGTCCAACTGCTCTGTGGTAGACAAGACCTAAGCCTGCACAGGGTGCTGAACACAGAAGCGGAGAATCCACTGTCTCGTGGTAAGTGGTCTTTATGGTTGTCCTGGGACTGTTGTAGATAAGACAGCTCTTATTCTGATAGACTGGTCATACTTCTACTCTAGGGACACTAATAAGAGACTGTAGCTCTGAAGACACTACCCTCCATGCAGGTAGACAGAGAAATTAACGGGAAAGAATAGATGGTATACAATAAATATGTTTTATACATAGGGAGAACAGACTTATGCCAAGAATCAAGACTCTAAAGCATCCATCCACCTAACATCTGTCCATCCATCATCCACTCCTTCATCTATCATTCATTTATCTACCCATCTCCTCATCTACCTACACATTCCTTCCTGCTGCCATCCATCTCTCCATCTGTCCATCCTTCATTCACCACCCACCCATCCATCCTTCACTGGACTCCATCCCATGCACAGGTATAGGTGAAGGAAAAGAAAGTATGGCTAAGTCCACCAGGTTTCTCTGGATGGGCTACATTCTTGAAGAAAAGAATGTCAAAGGGACAGCACAGTAGACCTGAGCCCGTGACACTCACAGAATGCCACTGAGCCCCGTGTACCAGCAAGCAGGCCTGCACTGGCAATGCTGAGGCATTCTCTGATCCACAGTGGCTTCTGGTATGAGAGGAAGAAACAAGTCTCATTCTAGTTATTTTTTTTGGGGGGGGGGGGTCAACTAGACACAAGCCAGAGCGTGCTGAGAAGAGGAAACTTCAAGTGAGAAAATGTCCCCACCAGATTTGCCTGTGGGCAAGCCTAGGCGCATCTTCTCAGTTGACGATCGATGGAGAAGGGCTTAGTTCACTGTAGGCTGGTGAGCCTGGGAGCTGCAAAAAAGCAGGGTGAGCAAGCAGCAAGCCACAGTCCTAACCTCTGCCTCTGCCCTGGCCTCCAGGTTCCTGCTCTGTTTGAATTATTGCTCCGACTCCCCTTGGTGGTGGAGTATGACCTGAGAGTTGTACATCTCTCCAAGTCATTTCTGATCATGGCGTTTCATCACAGTAATAGAAACCCTAATGGCGGTCTCCATGCTCTGGCAAAGGCCCTCCTCAAGGCTGAATGAGCTGAGAGCATGAGAAAGGCAATGTTGAGACTGCATCTGGGGGCACAGGCTGCCTCCACCCCCAGATGACCTCCCACCATGTGTCAAGTTTGAGTTGAGTGATTCGGTCGCTGGGTTGCTTGACCACAGGCACTGACTTCAATGAAAGTACTCAGGTTCCTTCCTGCTGCTTGGAGAAACTGATCCTCTGTTAACAGCACTCAGAAAGCAGCTGCAACTGGGCATGCTTTGTCATTGTCCTGGCAGCTATGAATGACCCAGGAGTGTTGGAAATGTTCAAACAAGTCTCAAAAGAGGACTGTTAGCAAGCAATTCTACAGGGTCTAGGGGTTCTCGGGGTGATGGCTGCCTTGGTCTGCTAAGTGGAGAGGTAATGGCAGACTTTGTATCAATGACAAGAATGGTCCAGAAGAATCCATTTAAGAAGGGCCCCACAAAAGCCACAAAGTGCTTACACTCACTGCCCCCTGCCCTGCCCCTTGCCAGCCACAGAGTATCCATCCCCACGTCCTGTACAGAGAGTTCATACCCATTTCCCATCAGAGTGCTCACACCAGTTGCCTCTTCTTCCTGTCAGAGTGCTTATACCCACTGCCCCTGCTTGTCACAGATCCACTGGTGCCCCTTCCTGTCACAGAACACTGACATTCAATGTCTCTCATTAAAGCATTAACATATACTGTCTTCTCTTCATGCCACAATGCATTGGTACCTGCTAACCCCTAGTGGGTATGTACCGTGTCTCATGATTGCAGCTGTTGGTGGAGGAAGTTCCCACCTCCAAAGACGCTTCCTGGCAGTCGTCCTTCATGATGCTAGCCTCCTGGAGAAGATGTCCCTATATAGGAGTAAAACCCTTAATGACATATATGGAGGTTGGAGCAGTTCCTTATGGGCTGTCAATTCTCAAGGATCAACTCTTATCTCTAGCCAGAGATAAGAAACAGAGAACTTCTTGGGCAAACTTTTGGCTCTTGGTCAGGCCTGACAGGCTGTTTATGCTGAGAAAGAGGATGGGCCATCACTAGCTTTCCACGGGCAGACACAGTTGATTCGGCTGATGGCTCCTGCCTCTTCATTCACATGCCTTTTGCATGGAAGGCATGCATGGAGGGCTCGCTGGGAAGCTCTGTAAGAGCTTTGCTTATTTTCACAAGAAATCATTTGTCTGCCTTGGAGCTACATCATCTCTATGGAATTGGGAGTTGGTGTCTCAACCAGGACACTCTTTTCATTGGAATATGCCAAGAATACTTTCAGGGTTGATTAGGAGTCTGCTCTGCCTGCATGCAACAAACAGGGACTGGTGTTTGGGATAATATAAAGATAACTGGTCCCAGGGTCTTCCTAAGCCTGTAGCGGCTTTTCCTGAGGTGAGTACTGCTCACCCTGGCTAGTCATTTCCTGATCATGGATATACACTGGGAATTTTCCACACACACAGTGGTACCAGACCCTGCCTATGCAATATATGCAGTAGGTGCTCATAGGTTCTGGCCCACACAGGCATGTCAGATGCTATGGTCACCACACTGTCCACAGCAGAAACTGCAGCCAGTCTTAGAGGCCAAAACCAAGAATAGCTCAGGAGCAGCCACCTTCTCATCAGAGCCTTGTGGTAAGACACTATACAGTCTTAAGGCTGAAACAGTGCTGGGGCTACACAAGAGAAATGCACACTGAAAAGTGGAAACAGCACAGGTAGAGACAGCCACAGACCTAGGTGTTAGGGATAAATTTGAAAGCTCCTCACAGGCTCAAGCTACAACGTTTGCTCCCCAGTGGTGACACTGTTTGAGGAGACAGTGGAAGCTTCGAGAGATCAGACCTGACTGGTACAAGTGGGTCATCAAGGGCAGGCCTTTGAAGGTTGTGCTCAGTCTCAATTTCCAGGTTCCTACCTGTGTTTTGTTTTGTGGTCACAGCAATGTGAACAGCTATTGTGACATGTTCTTGCCACCAAAGCGAGCCACTCACGTGCCGTAACTTACCATCTACGAACTGAACTCTGAAGCTATGAAACCATTATTGCCTGAAGTTGTTCCTGTGAGGCATTTTAGCACATCAGTGAGAAAAAATGACGAATGTCCCAGGTAAGTCACCTGGCCTGGCTCTTCAGTATGGCCTCATAATCAAGCCACCCGCATCCTTCCTTACAACCTCACTAATATGAGGGAATGGAGTAGCAGGCAGAAGAGGCAAGTGGGGCTTCTGCTCTCTCCAAAAACTAGGTGAGCACCACCCTGAAACTCCTCTTTCAAACATAAACTAATTCCACTTGAGTGAAAGGTGAAAAGACCTAAGGAGCTTATGCTGCCTAAGATACCTGTGCACCCCACAGTCACCAGAGGAATGACAGGGAAGTCATGGCCAGCACAGAAGCCTTTGTCTAGGAGAATCAGATGCAGGTGGGTCCTGACTAAGGAGCAAGACCCAGGGTGGAAAGGACAGTAGCTCATAACCCAACAAGAAGACAGTCTCAGGACAGCCGTGCTGACTTCTCTAGGGGTCCCAGCTCCAGGGTCAACAAATGCCAATAGTCACTGAGCACTGCATTTGAAGCAGGGCTTATGATTGAGGTGGCAGCCACCCTGGGTATGCTTTGACCATTTCATTGTGGTTGGGTGCACAGGCACAAATGCCTTGAGTGGGGATTTGCCCTCTGTCCCCTGCTAGAGATGATCCAGTCCTCTCCTATTTTTGGTTTGGATCTAGGGGAATTTCTGTGGCTTTTCCAAAGGGTCCCTGGCCTCTCTTCTCCCACAAGAGATATGTCCTGTAGAACTATCAATTGCTCAAGTCCAGGGCTGTACACGGCAGGTAGGGGGGATGAGGCACCATCTCCTCAGCTCCCTGAACTTCCAATATATAGCAGAAACAGTTCCTCAGGATCCATTCCAATGGCTGTCTGGATCTAGTCTAGGCCATTTGTTCAGAGATGCTATATCCCCAGAAGTAACCAAAGAATGCTTGGGATGCAGGCAGGTTGGATCACATGTGGGTCCCGTATCTGTACGAAATATAGAGCCAAGTGTACATATATCCACATGCAGTGTGTGTAGCTTGGGTATGGTGCAGCGGCAGGCAGGAAGAAGCCAAAAGATATATCCAGTCAGTCCCAAAAGCCCACAGTGCTTCTTGCCCTGCTATTCCCGGACTTGCTGTCCTGTGGGGGTGATTTTATAACTTTTTTTTTTTTTTTTTGAGGGAGATTCTTTCTGTGATCTGCCAAATTCCTGCAGAACCTGCCTCTCCTCCAGCTCAGACGCACCCTGGTGGCTCTGGGCCTGGAATGTAGGGTCACTGGGACTCAGTGAGCTTGATCCATGGTAGGGGGTGGGGTGCTTAGCAGCATCAAGACTGTCAGTCACAGCCTGTTTGCTGGGCAGGGAGTGAGGAGTGGTATTCAAGAAGGGAGTTACCCAGCATGCAATTCTCCTACCCACAGGAGGCAAGCAGGCACTGGAGGCCCTTCTCAAGGAGTATCTCAAGCCTCCAGTGTAGGGTCTCCGCCCTGCCTTGCCTTCCCTTGGAGTCTTTGCAAGGAGCTCTCAATAGTCAGGTTGAGTACAAGGCCTCAGAGCCCATGGTTTGGAGCATACCTGAACCTCATGCCTCTGCACCCTTATGCTCAGAACCCCCTGGTGTCTCAGCCAGGGTCAATCTCTTAGCAGCTTCTCTCTGTTATTTACGACTAGCATTTACTCTCTGTAAGTGCTGTCACACGCTGCCCTGGTCTGGCGAGCCCAGTGTCCTGCTAGGATAGCTGCCTGTTTCTCTAAGTCTTGCAACCAGAGTTTGCCTGTACAGGCACGGCCCCTTTTCCTCTGTTGATCTGAGAACTCATTCATACCTTCCTCTCCGTTCCTGGCAATCTAGATCCCAGCCAACTCCTTTCTATTGTATACCCAGTCTCTGCTGAAGCCCCTCCTATGCTCCTGATATGGAGTACAAGCCAAGCACAGCACATCGAGGCCACAATAAACTTGCAGAATGACTAATGCCCACAAGCACAACCTTCTGAAGAGAGTCACCATGCTACCTCTCCTATATGCTGTTTGCCCACTGCCTAGCCAGTACCTTGCACCACAAGGGATTCTACAGAGCTGATGTGATCCCAGAAAAGCAACAGCTCCAGCAATCCTAAAAGATACCTCTGGTGTCTGACTCTCTGCCACCATAGAAATTCCTGAACCCCCCCCCCTCCTCTGTCAGAGATCCCAGGAGCTGTTAAGTTCTGGATCTGTGTCCCAGGACATGTCCAGCTTCTAAACTTCAGTTTGAGGTTGTATCAAAATGATGGAGAGGCCGCTTTGGAGCACCAATATGGTTAAGGAATGGCCTTTTCACTTTGCACCCCCTTTCTACCTTCAGCTTCCTAGAATGCCACAGTCTATAACAGCTCAGAAAACAGTCTCTGAGAGTCAGTGGGGACAGGAAACAGAAGGTATGGAATGTTTCCAACTCTTCAAGTTCTCTCTCTCTCTCTTTCTCTCTCTCTCTGTGTTCTCAGTATTGGAATCAAACCTAGGACCTCACACATTCTAGACAAGCACTCCACCACTAATCTGCACCCCTAGCTCACTGCTGAGCTCCTAGTGTTACTGAACACATAACTATTGGGAAGGCACGTACGACTCTGAGCATTGTCAGATCTGCCTGGATATTTCTATTTTTCTCAATTTTACCAGAAAAGTCAGGCTCCTACAGAACTCCGCTAACAATGAAAATCCCCCTTAAGGAGACAGGGTCGTCCATCCCAATTGCATAAAATGGACAGCAGCAGAGGCCTGTTTGAATGTTCAAGATGGGGACTGCTCTTGATCCATAGGATGAGGCTTTAACAGCACCCAGTCTTTGAGCACCAAGCCCCTCATTCAGGTAATCATCCACCTTCACCCCTCTTGCCTCCATCCACCAGCTCAGACCCGGTATATTCTCTCATCTTCCAGAACAGGAATATCCCTCCTTTAAGCAGGACTTGGGGGCTCCACACTGGCATGCTCACAGGCAACCTGAAGCTCCTACCCTGGGCCCAGGTAGGTAGTAGTGACACTTCTCCTCCCCTACAAGGCACTTGTTCTAAGGAGTTATACGGTGGTCTGTGTGATTACTTGTTCCATTTAGCCGTTAGAGGCACTGACCAAAGGCATAGTCTTTCTACATGCAACAGGAAAATGCATGATTCAGACTGGATCTCAAGCCCCTGGTTCCTGGAAGAGCCCTGCGCATTAAATTACAGTGGGCGGGGTAGCACCAGGAAACAGAGGGCCAGCCTCTTTACGAATGACTAGGTCTACCTGCTCTTCATCCCACCCAGGGAGAAAAAAAAGGGGGGGAGGTAAAGATGGCCCCCTTGGTCCACTAAGAAACCCAAGGCATTGTCCTGTAAGGCCGGAGGCTGAATCAGACCTCAGTCTGAAGAGTAGACCCTGGTTGTCTCAGGCATGGAAACCTTGTAAGAGGTGGGAGTACTTTGCATCCTTTCTGAGCTAACATGGCTCTATGGCTGCATATGAGTCTCCCATTGAATGGAGATTGGTAATGTAAAGCTAGTAGCCCTGCAGAATCTAATCGCAGACCCCTTCATGGGCCCCGAATCCCCTGGCTTGTCATGGAAGCGAAGCGAGGTCTGGGAACGGTCTCAGCATAGTGTTGGCTCAGAGCCGACAAAGTTCCTGCTGTTCTTCAGGGAGACTTGTTTGGGTCCTTTGTTCAGTAACTTGGTAACAAGAAAACTCTCACGCTTGTCAAAAAAGGGAAAGCCTCAGGACCCCTATGCTACTCCCAGCTTCCTCTGCTCTCACTCCAAGCAGAGACCAGAGCAGTGGGTGGCATTGGGCCTGTTTCTCTCTGAGGCCAGGAGGGTGGCCCGCCCCTAACTGCCAGGCAGAGCAGGACAAAGGACCCTTGACAGCTCCCTGGGGCCTTTCAGCTGTGGCCCTGCTGGACAAAGCAAGGGTACAGGGTTCAGTACAGCTCCACAAAGTCCTTGGGGTTTGTCTTGGCTGAGACTGAGTCGTGAAGAAGCCCCATCCAGGGAAGCTCTACAACCCAAGCACCAAAATGACTCCTCTCCTTCTACTTGCAGCTGAATGAACTTCCAGTCTCCTAGACCTTCACCTGTGTACAGGAGAAGTCAAACAAGCAGGAATAGGCCCTGATCGTATCCTCTTGTAGTCCAGAACCACATCCCTGAACTGGAGGAGAGAGAGGAGCGCCGGTTTTTCTCAGCTACATGTCAGACAATACTTTCATGCCAAATCCAGAGCAGGAAAACCAAACCAAAGTCACCCCCTCCCCCAAAGCTGCTGTATGTATTTCTTGACTCCCATATTGGGCAGGTTCTAATCCTCAGAGTCATTTAGCAGGACTGGGATCTATCTTCCCAGGAGTGTGTCCTCCAACCGTCTGTCCGTGTCCCCCCCCCCCCCCTCCCCGCACCAGGAGCCACTCACAAAAAGACAGTGACTCCACGCTGCTCCAAGGATCCAAGGATGGAAACAGCCCTCTGACCTGCCCAGTAGAAACCGACAGACCAGTAACTGCTTGGACCTCTCTGCAATCCTACTTTATGTCTGGCGGCCCCTGGAAATATAAGACACTTCCTGTGCTGATGGTAGAAAGCACCGAACAGCCTTAAGACACCTTTGAAACAACCACTTCTTCCTCAGGGGCCTCCAGCTGGGCCCAGGCCCACACCCAGCCCAAAGACAACAAAGCTTCATTTCCTTTTTAAGACCAGATACCCAGGGCTCATTAGCATCTACGCAAAGGAGTTTCCCCAACGACTTTTGTTTTTACCCCTTCCTCTATTAGCCCCAGAACCCACATTCCCAGTTCCAAGCTCAAGGAGAGCTGCAAAGTTGCTTGGTGTCCAAGTTCTCTGACAAGGCTTTTTAACCAGGGGCCAAGGGGCCCTAATTCACGAGGGTCTAAGAACCTCTTCCCTCCACAGCTAGGAAGATCGGGAGACTCCCAAGTAGACAGCGCCTAAGCACAAGCTAGGAGTGTCCAGCGATCACACTCTCCTGGCACACCCGCCCCTAATGTAATGTCCACACTCAGGAACTGAACTTTGCTGCGGGCTCTGTCTCTGGTGCCACGATTACACGCACCGTCTTGACTACAGGCGCCTTCTGAGCCTAACCACGCTCCCCAAACCATGCACTCTGGACCCGCGCACAGCTCCCGGGGAGGGGGGGGGGGCAGCCCCGCCCGAAGGCTTTTGTTCTTAGCAGCCGGGGGCTCTCAGGAGCTCTCCAGCACCTGTCCCCACCAGCCCGGACACCGCTTCCCGGGCAAACACCGCAGGGCACAGCCGAGATCCCGCATGCCCGTCAGCCGGGAAAATCAGCCGCAGCAGCCAGGTCCAAGCCTTCTGGGAGCCTCCTGAGGCTGGTGCGGGTCCGGAGAGCCACGCAGAATACCGGGACTCACCAACTGCAGAGCGCAGAGCGCAAGAAGTGTGCAGCGGCCGGAGCAAGAACCCATGGTATTCACGCCTCCTGCGGGCGCCTTTGCTGCCAGAGTGGGCCGGAGCCCGCCGCGTGCGAAGGCTTCTGTCCACCGCACCCCCTGCCCTCCTTGCCTTGCCGACACCGCCTCCTTCCAGCTTGCAGATTCCGCCCCAGCTAGCCAGCCTCTGGTAAGCTTAGCAGACCCGAGCCCTGTCCGCCGCCTCCTAGACCCCGCCCTCCCCACCCCACCCCCACCCCCACCCCACCCCCTTCTGGGTAACAGCTGCGCCGCGTCTGTCTCCACACTTACCCCTAGTGCTTGCAGCCCTTAGGGGCTTCAAGCGGTCCGAGAAGGGCGCGCGAGACCCCTTCTTAAAGGGGCTGTGACATGCTTTCTGGCAGAAAGAGCGGCGAGAGGCTGCGCGGTGGCTACAGGGCAAACTCAACCACTAGCTTGTCAAAGAAGAGTTAGCTTTCTGCCTGGCTCCTGTGGGACAGACCTCTCTGTACTGTTGCCATAAACTCTTTCTTGTGGTGGTTCAGGCTAACCCCATCCACGAGGCATTTCCAGTGTGAAAGTCTCCAAGACTCCTCAGCTTCAAGAAGTCCTGACCTGGTCCTGAGCTCTATGTCCATTCTGAGTCCTGAGGATTCAGGAGCAGGAAGAATGATGGGCTCCCCCATTAGTAGTACTTTATCTGTCTGAAAGGTCTAGTCCCTGTCTGCTCAGAAACAGTTCTAGGAACGCTAACGGGTGTCCTGTCCACAACAGTGCTCAGAAAGCCCTGCTGCACAGAGGCCTGAAGATGAGGAGCCTCACATCCAGGCTGGCATGGACGTCATGGAGGAGGGACTGGGCTGTAGCGCAGGTCCTAACGAATAATGATAAATAAAAAAAATTAAAAGCCTGTCCCGGGGGCAGGAATCTTGTGCTAACAGCAGAAGGTACCAATCTGGCACGCGGTAGCTCACTGTGGGGAAGATAGAGGAGGTAGGATAGGAACAGGTCATGCCAGTTGGTTTGACCACAGGCTTCTGAGAAAACGGAGACTAGGTAGCTTTAGCCTTGACTTGAGAAGCCCAGGACAGAGAACCAGCCTCATGGGGATGCTCAGAACACACGTGGCAAGCTCTCCTCTGTGTACCCATTGCTTGAAGAGGACCCTCTCACCACTGACTTCTCACAGGAAATGATCTGTGACTTCCTGTGTCTTAACTTCTGAATCATTTGTAATGTTTTATGAATTACAAAACTTCCCTTATCTCATTTTGGTGAACAGTCACATATGGCACTGCAGGGTTATATCTGGTCAGTCCATTTCACAGAAAAGTAGGTCAAGGCCTACAGCCTTGGGGAGGAAGCCCATTAAGACCCTTAATACAAGGAAGTATAAGTCTCAAACTCAACAAATAGAAAACTCAGAGGAGGGGTGTGTGTGTGTGTGTGTGTGTGTGTGTGTGTATGAAAGGGGGGGCAGGACAATAGACTTCAAGCTGACGAGAGGAAAAAGTCGAGCAGAGTATAGGGTAGGACATCCAGTCACCCCTACCCACTCAGAGCAGCCTTGGTGAGACTGAACTGGGGCCCAGGAAAGGGATTCTAAAGAGGATAGCAACTTAAGAACTGAATGGGGTGATCTAGGCCTGGGGCAATGATAGAGCCATGTAGAAGGTGCTGATCATCAGTGCAAGCTGTGTGAAGACGGCAGGGTTTCTTGGACAGGTTTTAATGAAAAGTTACTCAATAAAAAGAGCAATGTACCGAAGAGTGCTTGACTTGTGGCACCAGAGAATTTCCTGAGGCGGGACCCTCCTAGGCTGAGTAGAATGGATGTTAGCCCCACCTTAACTTCTACCACAGTATGGCACTCTCCTGTAGCTGTGACTGCTACATGTCTCCAATGTGGACAAATGTCCACTCAGTACCTTCCACTGTGGGTTTGGTGTCATCTGAAACACTGTGTAAAGGTATCACATGACACTGTGCACACCTCTGGCCATGTGTGTGGGCCACAGGCTTCACTGCAGCCTGCTGACTGCCTCCAGCTGCCATGGTACCCAGACATCAGAGTGCAGCACTGAACCTAGCGTAACCTGAACCCTCCATACCTCCAACCAAGAGGGTGCCCAGCCTGTGCCCTTTGAGTCTTGGTTATAGCCTCTCTGAGGATCTTGAGGGCTCACTCTCTGAGACAAGAGGGGTGTTCCTCATGAGCAGACTGGGACTCCAGAGCTTTCCTCAGCTATTTGGTATGTCCAGAAACTTGCTTTCTCATGCCATATCAAGTTTGTGGATCATCCCAACTTCCTAACCTGGAGCTCACCCTGTCTGGGTACATGGAAGGGCAGGTAGAGTTTAGATGACAGATCCATGCATCTCATCCACCTTACAGTGTGACTTATGCCAAACTTAGGCACATGCTCAGTTACATTCTCTTCGAGATCCATCTCCACTCCATGTGTTAAGCTCCATCTTCATAGACCAGCATGTCTTGTTGAATTAGGACTGTTACAACTGCCTTTATTTCTCCCTTTCTCTCTCTCTCTTTCTTTTTTTTAAGATAGGGTTTCTCTGTGTAACAGCCATGGTTGTCCTGGAACTCACTCTGTAGACCAGGCTGGCCTCAAATTCACAGAGATCCACCTACCTTTGCCTCCCAAGTCCTGGGATTAAAGGCATGTGCCTCCACTTCCCAGCTATGACTGCCTTTCTTATGAGTAGTAAAGACTGTCCCTCTATGGACATTGCTACCTATTCTAAAATTGCTAATACATTTTTGATTACATGCAGGATAGTTATATCATGTTAGACATAATTGTGACCTAGCTAAATATGTATTTGGAAGTGTATGTGAGATAGTTTTATTATGTTAGGCTTACTTATGAAGTGGTTACTGTTTTCATTTGGAAATTAAACATGACATAAGGAGATATGATGATATTGTGTGTCGAGTTGACAAGAAGTAGATTTGGATGGCTATTCTTTTTTTCTGTTTTTTTTTGATACAGGGTTTCTCTGTGTAACAGCCCTAGCTGGAACTAGCTTTGTAGACCAGGCTGGCCCTGAACTTACAGAAATCCTCCTGCCTCTGCCTCTCAAGAAGAGGAGAAGGAAGAAGAGAAAGTGGTAATAACTAAACATGATAGGCTGAATCTTGCAGTGCATATTTGCGCTCAGAATCTTCTTACACATTGCTGAGTGGTGAGCAACAGACCTGGGTTTCCCTGGGTCCAAAGAACTTCAAGCACAAGTATTGTAACCCCTTTCAGTACAGTGTACAATGGAGTCCATGGCAGCCAGTGGTAGTGATGCTGTGAATAACTATTGACACCAGACCAGAGCAAGGTAAGCCAGATGGGGCTCGTCACTTCTGATAGTTCACTGGGTGCCGGACAGAGTGATGAGCTACAGAGGAAGCCTTAAACCCCGAACCCATTTCCTCTGAATTGAAACATTCTCCCTTGGAGTGGAGAGAGAAACATGTACACCATTTTTCAGGCCCAGGAAACTCAGAAAGTTTTCAGGTTCACAAGGCAGGTCCCAAGGTTACATAAGTAACAATTGCTGGGTGGAGGAGACTCTCCCATGGAGCTATCTGCAAGCTGTGCAGTGGATTCTCTCTGCGCAGAATCGTCATGTTGAAGAGGGCTTTTCTGTGATGTAGCTGCATTTGAATTACCTTGGTCCTATAAGCAGCCCTTCACTTATGCTTTTATAAGTAATCCCTATAACTCATTTGTTAATTAAGCTAGACTTGGGTGGAATTTTGGCCCATAGTTGGTGATTTATCTGGGGTTAATGGATGCTTGCCCATGTATCTTTAGGAAAAGCCAACCAGTTTCTAGTGAGATTAGGATTCCCATGCCTGAACTCTAACATCATGAGGTTTCTGAGACCCTCTCATGGGAGCCCAAGGCTGGGGTTCTGACCAGGATGTTTTGGAACATCATCTTTAGCATTAGAAACTCATTGATCAAAGAGTAGGGCAAAGCACAGGCAGGCGAGGCTGATTTTTTTTCTCATGAGTTTTTAAACATTCACTTCATTAAACAAACTCAGAGAGATCAAAAGCCAGCTGCAGGCCCTATTGGATCCCTCTGCCCTCTCCTGGGGCCAGCTGCAGGCCCTATTGGATCCCTCTGCCCTCTCCTGGGGCTGGCAGTCACTCCCCTATTGGATCCCTCTGCCCTCTCCTGGGCTGGCAGTCACTCCCCTTAAGTGTATCCTATATATATTTCCCTCTGCCCCACTTCTGTTTCTCCCTGTTTGTTGCTCTGTCTCTCATGATGGAGCCCATAACTCGATGATCCCCAAATGTTGACAAGAAACCCACGTTTGAGATAAAAGACCTAAGATACAGTCGTTTATAAAGATTGGAGGTTGGGGGCTTATTCTTTATAATTCAGAAGCTGATAGTTCCAGATTTAGCTTCATCAGGTTTGATGTCTGTTTTGGTCACTGTTTCCCAGCAGGACCCTTGCTGAAACCTTGCTTGGGGGCAGATGGCAGAACATGAAAGCCCTTTAATCTGGAGCCATTTTACAGGAATACTATCTCATTTCTCAGGTCAGAGCCTTCTAACTCAGCCATCTCTCTATGACCACACCTTAAAAGCTCCTTAGCTCAGGTTTCAGGCTTAGCATGAATTCTAGAGGGGACCTCATCATTAAATCAGAGGAGGGAGCACCCTGGAGGGTGTATAAATGATCCTTTTAGCCAGCAAACTCAGCTTCAGAATCACAGGATGGACACTTCTGGCTGTGGACCACACTGGACAAAACTCAGGGTACTCTTCCCTCTCTGTACTGGACAAAACTCAGGGTACTCTTCCCCCTGTGCTGTCTCCTGCAGGGCACCCCACTCTGGGAAGTCCCTACTCCAGCAGCAACAAGAGTAGTGGTCCCCACAGTCCCCCACCATCCTGACAGCTTCTTTAACTTCACAAAAGCCCTGTGGATTAGTGTTTGTATTTTCTTCCACTAACAGATGAGGAAGCTGAAGCTTCATCCCAAGTGACTTGCCTGGAGCCTGCAAATGACAGAGGCAAGATTTGACCCCAGAACTCTTCAACTCCAGAGTTGGACATAGACTGCACTTTTGTGCTAAAGAGAACATCCCAAGGCCCTGAGAGGTGGTACTGGGACAGAGAGTGTCCAGGAGGTACCAAGGCCACCCTACCCCATACCCAGAAGAGAGGTGCACAGTCCATACCTTACCTTAGGGACGAATCTCACTTGTTTGGGCCTTCAGTTTACAGGTCTTTGGCTGATTAATACCTCTGTGGGTGCCAGCCTTGGTTAGATGGCCTTGTGTGGACCTCTTATAGCCTGATCTCTATTCACTAGTCCTTTGGTCTTAGGGTAGGTTTGAGTCCATTGCTGACTATCTCAAGTCCCCTCTGACCCCACTGGCTCCTTCCTCAGTCTCCCCGTGGGCACTTCTACTTTCTAACCCCCCAGGGTCCCTAGGGTCTCTTCTAGGGTTTCATCCTGTGGGGCCTCTCTTCCTTAACAGATCTCACACGAGTCCTGCATTTTTTTCTGTAAGCCAGCTTCAGGCTCATGGGTTTGGTGTTGGGTACATAGGTCTGGATATAACTAAGTCTAAAGTCATGGTTCCAATACTCTCATAAACTAGTCTTTCTGGACCTTCTGGCCTCCAACAAGCTTCCACTGACTTCAGCAGAGATCCAGTATCCTGTTTCTCTCTCAACTCATGGACAGGGAAAGGTGCAGCTACCACACCTCAGTCATTCCTACTCATAGGCAGTAGTCTCTGGGACAGGGGGATTCTGGGTTTTCACAAGGAGACTCCTGTACAAATGCAGGACAGTCCATATATGTATATACTCTGTTATCATTATCTGTATTTAAAAATCTCTAGCTACTAGAGTCCAGCACATCTTCTCTAAAAAAAAAAAAAAAAAAAAAAACCACCCCCACCATTCAGGGAAAGTGGGAAAGTGTGCCTAATAACAAAGGCGCACAGAGGCAGCTCTACCCTGAGGCTGTGGGCTGTCTGCTCTCCAGTGAGCAGCTCTCATTTGAATTAGTGAAAATTTCATTTGTTGTATCCACCATTTAAAATCGGGCATTGTTTCTAGAAACTAATCAAGAAAGACTCTCATCTAAGATAGGAATGGGAGGGGCTAAGGCACAGAGAGTATTTAGATCCTGATCATTACAGTTCTGAGATCTGAACCATCAAGGCTGCAATCTGACATATTCTTAGCTACTGGGACCAAATGTAACTCAACACAGCTGCAAGTTCCTTGGAGGGTTGGGATGGATGATGGCCCAAGACTACTGTCTAAAAGGACAGTTGCACTTCTGACGCTCACATGGCTTCTTGACCTTGTAGTGTTGCCCACTCTGGAAATCCTCTAGTTACCTCTGTTCCAACTCCAGGCCTTCTCAAACACTGCAAGCCTGTGGCAGGGAGTTGGCAGCCTGGGTAACACCAGGCACTTCTTCATCATGGCCGATCCGCACTGCAGTAGCCTTATCTCAGTGGACCTGAGCCAGTTCACATTCTTCTCTCCTTATTCAGAAAGGATCTGGAGGGGGGAAGGCTAGCAACAGAAACACAACAGAAACACACACACACACACACACACACACACACACACACACACACACACACACGAGAGAGAGAGAGAGAGAGAGAGAGAGAGAGAGAGAGAGAGAGAGAGAGAGAGAGGGAGAGAGAGAGAGAGAGAGAGAGAGAGAGAGAGAGAGAGAGAGAGAGAGAGAGAGAGAGAGAGAGAGAGTTCAGTGAATATACAACTGCTAATGCCTGCTGCCTAGTATCACTTAAAAAAAATCTTCACTGGGAGGTGGCACAGCTCTTCTCAGCACAAAGCAAAGATAAAAGCTTGTTGCCCAGCAGAGGGAGGCTGTAACAAATAAGTACAACTACACTAGGCACTGGGAACAATCTTAATTTCAAGGAGGTGTAGGAGGCTCTCAGGAGAAAGGAGGGTATGATGCAGCAGGTATGTTGCCAGATGAAGATAAGCCTCAATTGACTCAACCCCGCTCACCATTGGAGGAGGAGGTGCATGTGCTCTCACCTCTTGGTTGTTGGATGGATAAAGTCTGGTGTATGCTCTCTCTGGAGAACAGAGGCCGCCCTCTGGAGAAAGGTGCTTTATGCCATGGGCACCCAGAAGGCCCATGGTGAGTACTGAAGATGTAGGTATGGTTAGGCACTCAGTTTCCAATTCTGCACTGGGGCTGGCAGTGGCCTACAAAGGCCTTGTTCTGTCTTCGTCAGGTTGTTAGCTGTGTGGTACACGTGGAATTGGGGATAAATAACAGGTCCAGTAACAAGGACTCACAATTTCCCACTATTTTACTTTTGTGAACTCTGAATTCCTCAGTAGGCCTGACATGGTGGCCTTAGCTCTGCCCTCTGGCTGAAAGGGCCCCAGCTCAGGCCAAGCAGTCTTCTTACTACGGCCTCTTGTCACCTGGAACTTGTCAGTTCACTCCAGTTGTTAAACAAGGCAAGAGTCTTCTATATCTGGGGCCCAGGATACTTGCACCCTTCCAGAACTCCTTGCATCCATTCTTTGCGTCCCAACTTTGGGTGGCCAGAACTATCTAGACCTTCCATGGCAATATTTTCTTCCATAGACTTCTCAGGAGAGCTGTTGCTGATGAAATCCCAAATGGTCTGATCTGCCCCCTGGAGGCCATTCAGGGCTACAAGCTTACTGAATGCTGGCTGGAAACATCCTAGGTGGGAGATGATTATGAGCCCACTATAGAGAATGTTGGCAGGGTGACCTTAACACTCAAGGGCTCTCACATCTGAGCTGTTTGATTCAAGCTTCCTGGAGTAGTGCTTTGGTCAAAAACAACTTGGGGAGGAAGGGTTTATTTGGCTTAGCTTCCACATCACTGTGCATCATTAAACAAAATCAGGACAAGAACCAAACGGCAGGAATGTGGAGGCAGGAGCTGATGCAGAGGCCACGGAGAAAGGATGTTCACTAGCTTGCTCCTTATAGTTTGCTCAGGCTGTTTCTTACAGCACCCAAGACCACCAAACAGGGGTGGTACCACTTACAATGGGCTGGGCCCTCTCTTTCACATCAATCATTAATTAAGAAGATGCTCTGCAGGCTTGCCTGACTGCAGCCTGATCTTCTAAAGCATCAGTTCTCAACCTGCAGGTTGTGTCCCCTTTGCAATTGTACATCAGATATTTATATTCCAATTAATAACAGTATCAAAATTACAGTTATGAAATAGCAACAAAATGTAATTCTATGGTTGGGGGTCACCTCAATATGAGGAACTGTATTAAAAGGTCACAGCATTAGGAAGGTTGAGAAATGCTGTTCGGGAGCATTTTTGCAACTGAGGCTCCCTCCTCTCAAATGTCTAGTTTGTATTGACACAAAAGTAGCAGACACAAGCAGGAAGTGATAACTTGGTCAGAGTGGGGACAGCCTGAGAACCACAATCTACACTGGCCAACGTACTTCTGGACCACGTATAGGTCAGGTTGCTTGCTCCTGCCTGTCAAGCAGCATTTCAGCCACCCTGACCTGAAATGATGATCTAGGTTGCAACCTGGATAGCATAGCCAGTTTTACAGAGTGGCCCTGAGTAGGCACCTGCCCTCAACACAACCTGTAAGTATACCTGTTGCCTCTATGTAGATAAAGTGTGATAAAACAGAGGACTGTGAGCTTGGAGGTAAAATCCTAGACATACAGCCCTCACTCACCACACAAAGTAATACATCAGTGACCCACACACCAAGTACACACACACACATGTACGTATGTGTGGACAAGTATATATATATACATATGCACAAGCTTACATGTACAAAGTGTACTTCAACACACCTCACTAGCCCTGTGTAGCTCTAGATGTTTCCTCAGGTGATCCCACTACCCTTGATGGGAGCCCCCGGAACCTCTGGGTCATGCTGGCCCATACCATTGAAGGTCTGCACTCAAGGCTCTGCCTGATTATATTATCTATATCGGGGTGCCATCTGGGCATGGACATGATCATCACAGCTAAGGAGAACCACCATAGTGGTCTACAGAAGACCATGGCCCTCACCCAGATCAACAAAATAAGTAGATCAGCCCAATGATGGGTAGCCTGTGGTAATGGTGGTGACACTGTTAACATATCCTCAAGAGAAGAGTCACAAGACCATTACCCCAAAATTCCAGTCACCAATTTTTATGTTCTGAGTTGCACATGGTGGTGATGGTGTGTTAAGTATATAGGAGGTGGAAGGTTGAACCATCATATTTGGCTTAATTTTGGTCTTAATGAGTTTCTTGTCCTCTGTATTTGGTTATTGGATGAGACTTCAGAGGGCAGATTATCTGTAAACATCTTGGTCTACATAGTGGGAGTCTGTCTCAAAAATAAAACAAAACAAAACCACCCCCCCCAAACCTACCACATTATGAAGTTGAGTGGGGTGTCTCATGCCCAAATTCCAAAACTCAGGTCTACCTCGAATTTCTGGCTAAACTGGGCTATAGTGTGAGAGCCTGTCTCAAGCCACAAAATCGGGCTGTGGATAAGTCATCTAAGATTACATTCTTCTTTATTTATACAAAGTTCTGAACCTGTGACACAAACTCCAACTGTGGATGGAAGAAGGGACACTGATGGTGGTGCAGGTACCAACTGTACGTATTAGACAAAACGCCTCACGGCACATTTCGGTACACCTCAATAAAAACCATTAATTTTTGGACAATCTGAAAGTCAAAGGAGCCAGGCGGTGGCATACGCCTTTAAATCCCGGCACCTGGGAGGCGGAGCCAGTGGGATCTCCGAGTTCGAGGCCAGCCTGACAGCCAAGGTTATAGAGAAACCCTATCTCGAGAAACTAAACAGAACCACAAAGTCCAGCAGCCAACGTGGAAGGAACACGTGGCACAGAGAAGCCCCGAGATAAACAACCACCAGCAATTAACTCCAGCGATTTGATCAGAACAGCAGGCCCGAGACTATTTCAAAGCACGGGTTCGCGGTTGGAGTTGACAGTAGCCGCGGGCAGTTCTTTGCTCCGGTCGACACCGTGGTTTCCCCGGTGACCGCTACCCGAATCCCTCTATCCGGCACCGCCCACTCTGGAAGAAGCCGAGCTTCCGGGCTCGCGCACGGAGCCGGAAGTACCGCCTCGCCGGCCTCCCATGAGCCCTTGCGATGCTCGACGTAGCCGGAAGCTGCTGGCGGCTGCTGGGGGGATCTGAACATCGAGTCCAGCTTGGCAACTTGGCCGGACCCGACCCCCGGAGGGCAGCAGGTGAGCTCGCGGCCGGGACACCCGGGACCCGTGGACCCTCCGTTCCTTGACGTTCTGGTTCTTAGATTACCCGGTTCCTGGTCCTCTAATCCTCGATACTGCCGCCCTAGGCCCCAGTACCCCCGACTGACACCCCCACTCTTCAGCCCTGACTCCACGACCAACCCCCCCCCCCCCCACCCCGGTTTCCTGGCCCGGGACTCTCCAGTTCCCCGACCGGTGACATTATTTCTCGGACCCCAAACTCCAGGATCCCTGTGTGCGGCTGCCCTTCTCGGTCCCCAACGGCCGCCCCATTGCGTGAGTGAACCTCCTCTCCGGATCCAGACCCCTCGTCCTTTGAGCCTAAGGGTTACGCGAATCTACGTGGCCCCCCAAACGCTCTCGGACGCACACCGGTTCTGCACAGCCCAGTTACCCTGGAAAGGGGCGGCTGCCCTTCATTTCGAAAGAAGATTCTGTCCAGAGGTGCCGGGAAGCCAGACTCCCTAACCTCACCTCATTGATCTTTCTTCTTGGCCTTTGAAGTGAGTATTCTGATGGAGGAGGAAAAAAAAAAAAAACAAAGCAAAATCAAAAACTCCAAAAGGACCAGGCTTCTAACCCTTTTCCCAGATTTACCTGGCTTTAGGATGTGCTTTTGTTTGCCCCCATAAGGCATCACAAGTCAGAAATAATTCATTCTGTTTTAGGCTTCATATTTCTGCTGTGTGTTTGCAGCAGTGGAGCCCTACCTATGGTTTTGGGCAAGGTGATGTACTAAAATCACCTGTTCTTCAGAGCGAGGAGGCATAACTTAGACATGGGTTCTTTGTGTTCTTTGAGCAGTTCTGAGAAAGACAATTGGTATTTCTCCTTGTCATCCATACTGTAACCTTAGGGCCAAGCTATGTTCTCAAATGTCCCTTTGACCTCAGAGGTTCCTCATGTCCCAGTTTAAGAACCAAATGCTCTATCGTGTGACATACAGCTTAGTAAAATCTGAAAATATCCTTATTTGCTGAAGTATTTACTAGTTATATCTGCTTGAAGGAAGAGTATTTTGTCAATTTTTATTTCAGCTATTAAGGGATTCTTAGGGGTGTGTGAGAAAGATTACCAGGTAAGGGTACTTGCCTCCAAGACTGACGACCTGAATTTGATCCCCGGAACTCAACATGGTGGAAAGAAATAGCTGACTCCCACGTTCTAGTCTTCTAGGCATGTACTGTGGACACATTATACACACACCCAAGAAAAAAATGTTAAAAAGGTGGTGGGGGGTGATTCTTCAACCCCTTTTGAGTCATATTTAGGCTGGAGAATGTGAGGAGGTACTTGTTTCATTTAGGATAAGAAATTACTCACCGATACCCACAGTTTGCCACATAGGAGAGTTTCTTAAATCCAAACCAAGTCAGGCATGGTGGCACACACCTTTAATACCAGCACTTGGAAACAGGCCAGCCTAGTCTTCATAGTGAGTTCCAGGACAGCCAGGGCTATGTAGAAAGACTCTGTTTCAAATACAAAATTGAAGCCAAGTCATCTGCTTTTTCCCATTTTCTCCTTCTGCTTTATTTTACACAGTCAAAAATTTAGAGTTGTCTCACGAGGTGTGGACTCTTGCCTTTGCTCCCATTGTATAGCTGTAAGCCTCTGAGGGCAGGCACAGCGCTTTGGATATTGAGATTGGGTCTTAGCGATAGCTGTGGATGTAGCTACTGGAGAAGAATGCAGAGTGCTTTGTAATCTCTCCTCAAATGCTCTGAACTGTCTGGGGGTGTGCATGAGTAGATGCCTGGGTGCTAACTATTCTGCCTGAATGAGTCATGCCAAGGCCTGAGTCCTACATGCAGGAGTCTGCATTTGTGTTTCCGTGGTTTTAGGATGCCATCCCAACATGTAGTTAACACAGTGAAATGAAGCTAGAATGAACTAGGATTTAGTTTTAAACAGTTACTGAAAACATTTATTTCCTGACATTAAACAGAAGGGGATCCTAGTGATGCTAAAAGACATTTTAAGATGTGGGAGAACTGGGGGTTGAGAGTCTAGATTCCCTTTTCTGAATGCCATATTTCTTCAGACTCAAATACAAATGAAATAGAGGATCTAAAACAAGAGGCTTTTTTTTTAAAAAAAAAATATGTGAATGACATGATTAGAAAATGGTTATTTTTAGTCTAACAAGGTGAAACACTGAACACCTGTAGCTTCTGTCAGAGTTTATATGTGTGTTGCCCTGTGAGTTAGAAGAGACTTCTTGGGTCCATTGGGACGGATGAGTCCTGGAAAGACCACACCTGACTGGGGGCCTGGTAGGGGGTGGCTAAAGTCCCCTCAGTGCTGGTGTGTGCAATAACACTGGGGTTGTGGTTGGCACGGTCTTCCTTTTGCTTTATTTTCCTAGTCCTGAATTAAATGGACCAGTTACATATTATTGGAACTGGCAGATATGAAGAAAGGATAGTGGCGAGGGAGGCCATTCAAGGGCGAGGACACTTTCTGTGTATGCATGAGGATCTGGATGGCTGCACATGTCTAGACCCTAACATTAGAGGATGCAAATGGAAGGATTGTGGGAGCTTGTTTCCAGCCTAGCTCCAAGTTCACTATCCCAAAGGAATAGGTGGAAATCTATAGAAGACAACCAGTGTCGTCCTCCGGTCTCCACGTACGGATGGACAGGCACAAATGGAAAGCAGGAAAGGAAGGAAGAGAATATCACAGAAGGAATGAGCCAAGCCTTATTGCTGTTCCCACCAGTGGCCCTGTGGGGGTGGTCTTGTCTTTGTTGTGTCTGTCATGATGTCCTCATAGAGCACCTATTTACAGACTGTCTCACACCATTGCCAGGAATACTTCCTTGCTACTTGTTGCAGCCTGAGGGCTTTCTACACTAACTTGGAGAGCTGGTGGAGAGGTAGGAGGTGCAGATTTAGCAGCCAATCTTCATGTGTCTTCTAAGGTTACTCCTTGTGAATTTTATCACGAATGACGGCTTTTTATCAGTTATGCTGGCCGATGGCTCATAGTGGCTGAACTTTCACTTTCTGACTACTTACTGCTGATTATAGCCTGATACACCCCCCCCCCCCCCCAATGTGGAGTGCCTCCTTGGTAAGCGGCTCCTGTACTACATTGTCAAATCAGAGCACCTTGGTGGTAGATATCATGAAGTCATCACTGACATGTTACTGCACTGCCAGCCAGTTTCCTTTTTTGCATAGTAAGCCATTGCTTTCCTCCTTGCAGCACCATGGCCAGCCCAAGAACCAGAAAAGTACTTAAAGAAGTCAGGGCACAAGATGAGAACAACGTGAGTGTGAACCTCTGGGCTGGGCTTGGGGAGGCTGGTGAATGTCTTGCTGTCAGATGCAGCTGTGCTTGGTGCTCACTTGTGTGGCTCTCGGGAGTGGGACTTGTGTCCGCTGCTCAGGTTGTGCTGAGGATGCTTGGTCTCCTTTCTGAACATTTTCTCATGAGACGGTCTTTGTCTTCATGACGGTTTCTAGGCAGCTTCCACCACTCCAGCTTTGTCCTGAACCCACATCCTTTGACCAACCTGAGCAGCCCTGTTGGGCTTATTGGTACTAGCTCTTTAGTTCAGTCTTTGTACCTGTGGTCTACTCTTCTGTATCCTTTTGGGGTGTGTTTGCGGTTTTAACCCTGCTCTGAACTGCTTGGTGAGATGCATATGGCCCCCCTTTGCAGGTTTGCTTTGAGTGTGGTGCATTCAATCCTCAGTGGGTCAGTGTGACTTATGGCATCTGGATCTGCCTGGAATGCTCTGGGAGACATCGTGGGCTTGGGGTGCACCTCAGGTCAGTGTCCTACCACTCAGCCCCTGCACATTCAGCATCTATCCTGCTTTCCATGTGTGGGGCCTGCTGCTCCAACTGCTGTTGGACAGGATGTTAGGGAGATGTTCTCCACCTTGTGAGGTGATCCTTACTCCACTGACTCTGGCCAAGATTAGCAGCTGTGTGTTGTCCAGCTTGCCTCCATGAAGCTTCAATACAGGAAGCACCTGTGTCTAGCTCAGGGCGTGACCTTGGGTTGGGAGGCCACTTGGTGCTCCTCATACTTGGTAATCAGATCAGACATCTGTTTTTTAGCTTTGTACGCTCTGTTACAATGGACAAGTGGAAGGACATCGAGCTTGAGAAGATGAAGGTTGGCGGGAATGCGAAGTTCCGGGAATTCCTGGAGGCACAGGACGACTATGAGCCGAACTGGTCCTTGCAGGACAAGTACAGCAGCAGAGCCGCAGCCCTCTTTAGGGATAAGGTAAGGACTCGTGCGGCTTCACATACAGGTGGTCAGAATGTGACTTGAGTGGCTTTGGAAGACAGGTTTCTTTTGTCACTTTCATTATCTGTAGAGGCCACAGACAGGGTGAGTGGCCTTTCCTAAACCTACGGCAGGCCCTTGTCCACAGGGAGTACAAATGGCCTGGAATTAAAGGGAGGAAGGGGACAGTGATCATAGTGCCTGAGACTAGCTCATTTGCAGACCCTTTTGAGAATTTGTCTTTTAGATTGGGGAGGGGGTCAAATTAATGAGTCCTTGTGTATTAAAAGTTGAAACCATAGTGGCCAGAAGCTCACTGACTCTCATTATCATGGGATGTGCCCGAGTAGATGGTGTATCTCCTCATGTCTTGTGTCGTCCTGTTAGGTGGCTACTTTGGCAGAAGGTAGAGAGTGGTCTCTGGAGTCATCGCCTGCACAGAACTGGACCCCACCTCAGCCCAAGATGCTGCAGTCCACTGCCCACCGGTAGCTCCTCTGACCTACTGGTCAGATCTCAGCTTCACCCTCACCTTAGTGGTAGCTTAGGGTTCCCGTAGAGACCTCTTTTCTTCCAGTTGTGAGCTATTCCAAGACGTCAATGAAAAGTAGCTTTTTAACATTTCTGAAACAGTGCAAACTTCTAATAAAAATTTACTCCAAGTAAGAAGTAGCATCTTTCCTGTTCTGCAAGAAGGTTGGTTCCTCTCCTTGCAAGTGTGTCATACAACACTATGAACAGTGCCTGCGGGCTGTGGGTTGTGGGTTCTTTGCCATTTGGTCACTCCTCTGAGCTGTACCACAGTATAGGCCTTGAGATGGTACACACCAAGTTCCACTGTGAAGAGTGTCCTATCTGGAGGCTGGTAACATTAATAAAGCACAGGAGGTGACTGTGTACTACATCCTCTGCCTCCAGGTCCTGCAGAGCATAACCAGAAGGTCCTACCTAGCACTGATGGTTTCAGTCTTATTTCCCAGCTTTGAATCCTTACGGCCATTCCTGGCAAGTGCAAAATTGACTGTCAGCTGCTGTTAGACTGGGGCAGAGAACCAATGAATCAGCTGTGCCTGAGCATCCTGTGGGTCAGAGCTGGTTGCTGCTTGACCCCATCTATGATATGAAGGGTCTTTGTCACTGAGACTGTGGTTTCATTTGGTGTTGTCAAGGCCTCATTGGCCTTTACCTTTCTATTTCAGATCCTCTGGCCAACCACAGAACGTGACTGCCTCTGGGGACAAAGCTTTTGAAGACTGGCTGAATGATGACCTGGGCTCCTATCAGGGGTAAGGCCTCTCCAGCCAAGGAGAGCAAGCAGGCAGCTGAGGGCATCTTTGACAGGCCACCCTTCAGGGGTTTACTCCATTGGGTTGGGGCTCTTTCCTTTAGGGTAAGCTGGACCCACTCCTGTATGTGTCCACAGCGTGTGTAATCCAGGGTCCACTTATGGCAAGCGCCAAGATGGCCCAGGTTTGAATAGAAGTTTTGAATGTGGAGAAAACCCAATATTAAAGATGATGCATTTTATTTTTGGAATTTGCCTGGCCTATAAATGATTCTTTCTAATAACCCCCCTTATCAGGGTTGGATCTTCCCCGGGGAACCTCAGGTCATGTGGTAGGAAGTATCTGTGTAGCTCCTGTGCTCATTGTTCAAAATGCAGTATGTCCTCTAAAAGGGAGGAGGCACCTCTCCTGGTGATGGAAAATTTCATGGCTGTGGCTAGTGATATGTGTGTTTATTCTCAGGGCTCAGGAGAATCGCTATGTAGGGTTTGGGAACACAGTGCCACCTCAGAAGAGAGAAGACGATTTCCTCAACAATGCCATGTCATCCCTGTACTCGGTAAGGAGACCTAGGTCCTGCAGAGTGCCCCCTGTGGCAGGCTTAGCCAGAGGGATTGTCCAGTGCCAGGACAAGGAGGACCCTTCGTGGACAGAGTGGGTAGTCTTGGGGCATATGCCCTTGGATCTGATTAAAGTCCCCTTCTTTTTTACATTCAGTGACTAGATCTTTTAAAAAATGGCCTCTTATTTATATTCCAGATGTATTTAGCCACTTACTTACTCTGGTCATAAAACATGTATTTCAAATTTTCCAAGGTCTATTTCCTCAAAGCACTACAAGTTTTCTATGGAGCCTGTGTACTTGTTAACTCCAGGTCATGTCCTGAGTTCTGCCGGAGGCTGACCTAGGCTCTTGGCCTGTGCTGGATAGGCTGACTCAGGAAGTGAGGCCCGAGGTTCTAGCGTTCTACTGGGGTGTGGTGCTTGGGTTCAGGCCATTTGTCTGCTTTCAAGGTAACTTGGAAGCTCTAGGTCGTAAGTTCAGGGTGTGACATCTTAGGTTTACTCTCTGAGGAAACTAATCTTAAAGCGACTTTTGTTCATTGCAAGCTTGTGTTGTGTTGCAGTCATAAATGCAAGTGCCCTGAAGGGCTGGAAGGGGCTGCTGTTAAGTGGCAGGTGATGTATCTGTTCCTGGATGCTACAAGTGAGAGGAGGAGAGGCCAGTGTGGTCGGGCACACGGGGCGGGGTGGGCGGGGGCAGAAGCAGGCTGGAGATCTCTGTACAAAGGTAGCCTGGTCTACAGGGTGCCTTCTGTGCTACAGTACACAGTGTCGAGTGCCAGGACAGCCAGGGCCACACAACAAGCTAAAAAAACAAAACAAAGGAAAGCTTTTTATATTGATACCAGATCTTCAAAATAAGAATAAATAAGCAGTGTGAAAAGGGGCAGGATGTAAGAATCTGCTTTGCTGCTGTACGTGTGCGCTGGAGTCTGGACTGACGGACACACACGTACGAAACATCATCATCACCCCTTTTGTATCATGAATGTATCAGTACCTTTACCTTTTTATTTGTTTATTTATTTGAGACAGAGTTGTGCTTATAGCTCTGGGGCCCCCTTGAATTCATGTAGACCAAGCGGTTCTCTTGCAGTGATTCTCCTGCATACTGGGATTACAAGCATGAGCCACCATTCCTGCCTCAAGTTGTTTTAAAACCAAAGTTGAATTGTAATGCACACCTGTAGCCCTAGCACTGGGGAAGCTGAAGCAGGAAGATCAGATCGCAGTGCGTCTGAAGCCGCCCTGGGCTACATAGTGAGACCCTGTCTCAAAAACCAAGATTTGCTTAAAACTGTCCTCTTTGTCCCCAAGGAGTGTCACTGTTTTAGGACTGTAGCAGGGGCAGTTGGTCTCCTGCTATCACACTGGGTCTTCTTTAGGACAGAAAAGCAGTCTTTTTTATTGTAAAGCCTGTTGTGATTGAGAGATTTTTCTCTCTTAGTTCTTTGACAACTCATTTTGTAGACCAGACTGGCCTCAAACTCAGAGATCAACCTGCCTCTGCTTCCCAAGTGCTGGGATCAAAGGTGCCCCATGATGTCAGGCCATAGAGAGCTTTATTTGAAGCCCCTCCATCATTTGGAAGCTGTGTTCCCTGTCTGTGCTGATGACCTTTTCTGAGGCGCACCAGTAGATGCCTTCTAAAGTATATTGGTTCCTCTGCTCTATCTTGGGGGTCAAAATCCATTTGTGGTTTAAGTAAGATGTTTTAATATTGAAGTAGCTTTAATTTACTTTGGAAGGTATTCATTTTGGAGGAAATAACTTTGAATTCAGAGGAAGGCCTTTTCCTATCAGCGTCTGCTCCTCTGGGAGGCAGGAAGGAGTTTGGAAAGTGAGCACAGCTCTGCTGACATCCTTTTATATAAGAGGTCTGGTAGCTGTGCTGTGCTGTGCTGTGCTTACTGTTTGATTCCTTCCTCTTGGGAAGGCAGAACTAAAATGTGCTGTTTGCCGCACAGGCACTACAGCCCAAGAGCTATGGGGGTGCTGTATAGGGTTTAGAAAAAACATACTCCATTGTTCTCTGTTGCCTTCTCAGGGCTGGAGCAGTTTTACCACTGGGGCAAGCAAGTTTGCTTCTGCAGCGAAGGAGGGTGTAAGTAACTGGGGTGCATGCTGTCCACCACTGACCTAGGGTCCTAGGGTTCTTCCACATTCTGGTCTTCACCCTTCTAGCAGACAAGCATGGGGCCTTGTCCACTGCAGGATGGCCCAGGAACCCTTTTAGTAGAGAAGCTGTTGTTTTTGTGTGGGACAAACTGCTTGCAGAGGTTGTTGACTTCATGTAAGTGGAGCAGACACAATCCTAAGTGAATAGCTGATGGGTACCTACGCCTGAATTTTTGCCTTTGGGTCTTGAGAGTAGTTGGGATAGTCTAGCTTTTCTCCCTCACTTTTGCTTAGAATGAGAGAACGTGAGAGTCCTTGTTGGGATAGACCATGCTGTATAGAGAGCATGTCTGACCGTGGCACTGATAGAAAGAAACCAAAAGGTATAGACTTTCAGCCTGGGGTTGGGCTGTGTGGCATGGTACTCTAGTCCACAAGAACCAGACCAGTAGTGCCCATAGCCATCCAAGCAAGCTGGAAGCCATTGTATCTGCCCTTCCTGCCCATTTGCCATAGAGAAGTTCTTGGCTGCTGACGAGGTGTGTTTCCTCATCTCTAGAAAGGCTGGTGCCAGGGGAGGTCTAGTCACCCCCAGTGTCGGCAGCTCTTCCTGTCTAGATAAGTTAGATACTATGCTGCCCAGATATTGAACAAGTAGGGGAAGGGCTGGCTGCTGGGCCCAAACATGTCCTACCCCCAGCAGTTTGTCGGCTTATTACAGGATCTGCTAAGACAGGCCTCCCTACAGAAACCTGCTCCCTGAGAGCTGTTGCCAGGTTGGTGCTGACTGCCTGGGTCCTTGTCAGGAGAGAGTTTTGGAATTAACTCCACCTGGGTTCCATTAGATAAAGTGTTATAGTCAGCATCAAGACATTTGACTACAGAATATTGTCTTTTATTTTTTCCTTTTTTTAGGCTACAAAATTTGGATCCCAAGCAAGTCAAAAGGTAAAATGGGAAAGCTTTTATTCACTCCTTAAAACTCTTTAGTCTTATATGCAGCGTCTGGAAGCGTCCTGGGCTGGATGCTCAGGGTCTGAGGTCCTCCTCCTATGCCCTCGTGTGTCACTGTGCTACCTCAGTCCTCCAGTTGCTGTGAGCAGGAGGCTTCCTGGTTCAGACCTTCCTTATCTACCACAGCCACTGATGGACATGAAGCCACTGTGCCATAACTGCCTTATATGGGAAGGATTGTCTAGGCCATGGCTCTCAGCCTTGGCCAGCAGTGACAGTCTCAGCCTGGCAATTTACTTTTCTTCCAAGCTGAGTATAAGAATAGTTGCCATGCTTAGAGCTCTCTAGTCAGCTGTCCTTCATTTAGGTCCTTGTGGCCTGAGGCTCTCTTCATATGCACTTCATATGCACTTCTGTCCTCAGGGCCCTTTTCTAACCCTGCAGCCATGGTGATCCACCTTGGAGAAACCTTCCTGGTTTTGCCTCGGACCTTCTAAGTTAGGTTCGAGTTCCTCAGCAATATCAGAGTCTAGATTGTGGTAAATTTGGAGGGCAGAAATAATGATGCAAAGTAGATTGGCATGGTTCTGATGCCGGGAATAACAGGGTGTGGTGGTACACAGCTGTAATCCCAGCAGTCGGCAGCTGGAGATTGTTAAAGGGCTACAGTATGAGACCCTTCTTTAAAAGAAAAGGTGAAGGTGAGGGGTGTGTTTTCTGGCACTTCTGAGCATTGCTAATAGGACTCACTGCCTACTCTTTCTCTGTAACCGCCTGCCAACTGGGTCAAGTTTTGGGGTTACAAGCAGCAATCAGAGCCGGTAAAACCCTGTTTGTACTAGTGCATGCTGCCCCATGTTTGCTAAGCATGTTTGCTCCTGGCTGCATCTACCTTTGTGCTTGGATCACCAGTGTCACCTTCCTCATCTTCCCCAAGATCCACAGCCCAGGGGTTCACTGAGAAATGTTGTCTGGGCTCCGTGGGCTCTCGAGAGAAAGGCTGCTTAATTCAGATTTCATTTCATGGATTAATTATCCCAAACCAGGTAACTTCTGGAAAGGAGTCTTCCTGTGTTAATGAATTATCCCCCTTCAAGCTTTCTGTTAAGGTCCAGGCAAGTCATCTTCCTCAGGTGGCTCAAAGCGTCATGGCCATTACCATGGCAGTACCAGGAGAGGCTATACCTCCTGTCTGCTACTTCTCTGTCCCAGCCTTGTCTCCATCCCTCCATCGAGCATTCCACCTAGGCTTTTCTCCCATGTAAGGTTCAGTGCCTGCTTCAGGAAGTGGATGAAGAGGGGCCTGTGGTTAGCAGATCATGTCTGACCTTACTTGTGGACTAGAGCCAGAGCTGCTTCCAGCATCGTGGTGGAGCTTCTTTTGTATCTTGGCTCTTCCATTCTGGTATCACCTGTGACCCTGCTCCTCACGGGTATCCACATCCCACTGCCTTCCTTTCTGTTGGCAAAGCTTGTGCTGTCCTGTGCTTATTGGCCAGCATCTAATGTTGCTGCCTATAGAGCTCACATAGTGTCTCTTCCCACAGGCTTCGGAGTTGGGCCACAGCCTGAATGAGAATGTTCTCAAGCCTGCACAGGAGAAGGTATGGGTAGGACCAGTTAAGGTGCTTGTGTGTGCTGCTGAGGGAAATGGGTATATTGGGGACTAGCAAAGTCTTGCCTATAATTTTCTCTGGTCCAGGTGGCCTTGAGCTCCTTAGTTCCCAAGGCTATCTATGAACTTAACCTTCTGCTTTACCCCAGTGGCCTGGCCACAGGCAGTGGTGCTTATCTTCAGAGGGACATTAGCCCTGGGAGGAATCAGGAGTCTGACAGCAGTTGGCTTCTCTAGGAAGGCACAGGGCCTCTTGGTAGTCATGTGGTCTAATGAAGCTGGGGCCAGATGGGCTGCAGGTAGAATTTGGGGAATTTATGTGACAGGTCTCTCTGCACTCTGAGGCTTCAGTCCTCCTAACAATGCCCTTTAAATTGCACAGGTGAAGGAGGGAAGGATTTTTGATGATGTGTCCAGTGGGGTCTCTCAATTGGCATCCAAGGTAGGGCCACCTTGCTGACTTGCACAGCCAAAGCCAGTCTCCATATTCCAGACACTGGAGCCCCACAGGGCCTTGGGTCAGCTGAGACAGTGGCCCTGCCTTATTTCTGAGGGCTTGAGGAATATGGAAACAGCTTGGTTGCTGGAGACTTGCTAGTCACTAACTTGTGTTTCTTTTCTGTCTTGCTGCTCTTGGCCTGTCCCTTGGTAAGTGCCGATGCCATTGTTGGTCTTGTGACCGCTTCAGAGCCTGATGGAGTGAGGGTGGGGTCATCAGATTTCCTGACTTGATGGCAATGGAGGACACCTGAAAACCTTCATTGCACTGTGGTGAAGACCAGTGGTGGCTTAAAAGTTGTGAATACCTCCAAAGTGTGGAGTGTGACATTGGGAATGCCATGGTTTTGTTCTGTGTGTGTGTGTATGTGGTATGTGTGTGTGTCTGAATACATGTATGTGGTGTGTCTGTGTATGCGTGCGTGCGTGCCTCTCTGTGTGTGTGTGTCTGTGTGCATTTGTGTGTTTTCAGACAGGGTTTCTCTGTAGCTCTAAATATTCTGGAACTTGCTCTGTAGACAGGTTAGTGTCAAACTCACAGAGATCTGCCTTCTGAATGCTGGGATTAAAAGTGGTGTGCACCACCACCTGGCCTATTGCTCTCCTTGTGGCAGTGTCCCGGCCACCACAGGCACTGCTTCTGCAGACAGTGCTGCTTCACATATGTGTGTGTTTCTATATGTAACACTCCTCCAGGTTTTGTCCAGGTCTTCTCAGCAGAGCAGCATCCATTTTTGTTCATGTTTTAGAGCCGGAAGTGCTATGTAGAGTGGGGCCCCAGCTTCTTGTCTCCTTCTAGGTCCAGGGAGTTGGCAGCAAGGGATGGCGTGATGTCACTACTTTCTTTTCTGGGAAAGCTGAAGACACACCAGACAGGTAGGCAATGTCCCCTCCCCAGGCCTTGGGTGCTTTGGGCTCCTCGTGAGATAACTGGTAACCTGGGCAGAGCACCCTCTGTTCAGCCTTACACACAGTCCTTACTAGAGGCAAAGTGACTGCCCTCACACTCACCACCAGAGCCCCTTGCTCATGGGCAGAAGGCAGCATGCTCTTTCCCAGTGCCCTAGTAAATACTCTACAGTTTGGTTGATGGTTGGGAATATGGATTGAGCTAGCAGGAGGAACTCAGTCCCTTCTAAAAGTTCCATGCCCTCAGCACCAGGGTAGACCCTTACCAAAGCCAAGTTTATTAACTGTCAAAAGGGTCCCTCACTTAGTAGGGTACTCTGATCCTACAAGGGCGGCTAGGAAGCACTTGAAAGGGCAGAAACCTGCCTAGGCAGGAAGAGCGCATGGAGCTTGTTGTATTATGTTTCTGGCCTGGACTTTCCATCCTAGCCTCGTGTCCCGAACCCACAGAGCCACAGTCCCACAATCCCACTGCAACACACAGATGCTTGTATTAATTGTACGCTGATTGACCTGGGGCCCAGGCATATAACTTGCTAGCTCTTTCCCCTTAAACTAACCCATGATTCTTATCCTGTGCAGCCATGCGGCTCAGTACGTTTTCTTAGAACAGCATAGGTGTGCTCTGCATCTGCTGGCTTCTCTGGTGTGTCTGTGGCATCTCTGCCCTGCTCTTCCTGTTCCCAGAGTTTTCTTAGTCTAGTAGTCCCACCCATACTTCCTGTCTGCCAGTCAGCACATTTTATTAAATCAGTAGGTGGGACAAATATTTACAATGTAACATAATCCCACTACAAGAGCTGTTGTAGGTATTTGCACACATCAGTCAAAAGTAGGCTGGACTTGTGATGGGCTGAGTCTTGCTCTAGAGAGCCCCTGAGACGTGGGCAGATTGGGCAGCTTGATGGATACAGTATGGCAGTGCAAGTGTCTTTCTGTGACAACTATTGAAATTTTGTTTCTTTCTGTAATAGACCCCTAGAGGGCCACAGCTACCAAAACAGCAGTGGAGACAATTCCCAGAACAGCACCATTGACCAGAGCTTCTGGGAGACCTTTGGGAGTACTGAGCCCCCCAAGGCCAAGTCCCCAAGCAGTGACAGCTGGACCTACGCAGACGCCTCAACAGGGAGGAGGAGCTCGGACAGCTGGGATGTTTGGGGCTCAGGTTCCGCATCCAACAACAAGAACAGCAATAGTGATGGCTGGGAGAGCTGGGAGGGAGCCAGTGGGGAGGGCAGGGCAAAGGCCACCAAGAAGGCCACCCCGTCTGCGACCACTGACGAGGGCTGGGACAACCAGAACTGGTAGGAGCCCTGTACCTTGGCCCAAGCTCTGCTGGGAGACTGCTGTGTTTGCACTTTATGCTTCCTGTTCTCCTTCATTTGACCTCAGTGTGAAGACAGTGGCTCAGGCAGGACTTGAGTCGGTGCTGCCTGCCTGCTGTGGGGTGGCTTTCTCTTAGGCCTTGGGGGACGTGTCATCCATCTGCTCTTGGGTCCTCTGGGCAGCCTTCCTGGACTCTGGGTTCTTGGGACCCAGGCACTATCTCTGCAGCCCTGGCACAGCCTGGAACTGCAGTCTTGTGCAGTGTCAGCCAAGCCAGACATCTGCTTTTGTGGAAATGTCTTTTAAAACTTGAAGGGTTTGCTCTAGTTCTTTTTTTTTTTTTTTTGTTTTTCTTGAAGAAAATGCCTGGAGTCTTAAAGCTGGAAATGAAATGATACAAGCAATACTGGAGCTCACACTGCCACCGACGCCCTCGCCTAAGTCCACGTCCTGTGGCCTGTGCTGTGAAACTCACTTGGTGACCCTCTGCCTTTCCTGCATCAGCCTGTTGAGCCTCGGTTTCATGGGACAAATGCCACAGATGGCTACACATGGCTGCTTGGGCTCTGGCCCTCCCTGGACACCTGACTTGAATTTGGCCAGTCCTGGACAGCTCAGAAATGAGAAAAGGAGAGAAAAGGGGCTGGGAGCATTTTCAGCATATCGGCCTCTCCCACCTGGTACAGGGAAGCCTGAACATGGAGGGTGGGCTGAGGGACCAACTGCCACGCCAGGGTTGGGCATCTTGATGGGGACCTCTGTCCAGGCAGAGCACCTGTGGTATTTTGCCAGGTATTGGGCTTATGACAGCCCAGGCCTTCTCCCAGCCTGCTCAGGGTGCTCAGGGTCAGAGCACACTTGGTCGTGTCTCCTCAGCATGCAGCTGTCCCTCCAGATGGCCCCATTTCCCACCCTGTGGACTTTGTGGAACACTGCAGTTGAGACCCATGTGCTGTTAGTGGTTGGTGTGACAGCCTTTTTCTCCCAGGATCCCATGACTCCTGCTGTGACTCTCCAGCTGGGTCTCTGTCTCCTTAACCCACTCCTGTCTTGACTCTCATTTGACCAGCAGTGCATGACCTGAAGCTCTATGTGGTCTCTGTTTGTCACGTTTGCTTCTCTTTCCTGGGGTTGAGCTGTCTGGGACTCATAGTTCTCTGTGGAACTGATAGGCCTTAGGTTTGGGGAGCCCTTCTAGGTACTTTATCCTCAGGTGGACATGACACTACTCGGTAGTCAGGTCACAGAACATGTGAGCTAGGAGAGCAAGGGGAGATACTCGGGATTCATGACTGACAGCAACCAAGGTAGATGAGATTAGAGGTCAGAGACTTGGGGTGAGAAGCTGTGGGATTTGTGTGAGCACACAGAGTTGGTCAAAAGCCAAGGAAGTGCTGGTGCATCCCCAGAGTAGAGGCTGATTCAGTAGATAGATGGTGGTATAAGAGGTGAAATCTGTTGGTTCTGGTCTGGGAAGCTGCCTGCTCCAAGTCATTTTGGGACTTGGAAATGGCTCTATACCTACAGTTTCTGGTACTATGTTCAGTAAATGGACTAAATTTTGAGGCTTGTTCTAACATAATTCAGAACCCCCCCAGCCCACTTCTACAACCCCTCAGAGGAATGGATGTGTAAGCCCAGGTCAAGGTACTAGAGATTTTGGCTGGTTTTTGGAGCCTTTATGTGGGGAACTTGCCAGACTGTCCTACAAACACAAACCCTAGAGGAATCCTGGGTATATGTGGACAAACACATGCTGTGTACTTCTGGGCTTCAGGGTGGGCAACAGTTCCAGGGTAGACCTGGTTAGACTTATGTCACTTGGTCTGGGCCTAGGTGACCTGGCAAGGGGCTGAGCAGCCCTGGCTGCCTCTCTGGTTGGTCAGGTAGCTTGGGAGGTGGGAAAGTATCTTGGACTGGCTCTGAGCTTGTGGCTTTGGTAGATAGCCATTCCTGGGCCATGTTGATGGGCTCTTATCTAGAGACTCCATATCATTCTTGGGGATCGTAGTGGCTTGGCCTTTCCCTTCCAGACTCATGGGCTTGGCTCCTGGTCTCCAAGAGATGTCCAGTGGGGAAATGTGGAGCTCCCTGTGTGAGTAATGACCTGCAGAGAAGCTTGTCCATGGATAGCACTAAAAGGCCAGGGGTTATGCTGATGCTGATACATGGTCTCCCACCATGTGTCCTTGTTAGAGTTAGTGCTTAGCTGAAATTGGTCTTGCTACCATTAAGGAGTGTGGGCTTTAGCATCAAAGGGATAGCTGTCTCTCAAGTCTTTGCTCCAGACTTATTGCCCAAAACACCAGCCAGATCAGAGGGTGCTTTGGGTCAGTTTGCTCTTTATGAAACCAATGTTCTGAGTGTCTGCTAACTACTTCATGGTCATCACACTTGGTTACCTGTATTGTAACCAACTTGGTATCCCCGACTGTCAGGCTGTGGTCCAGAAGAAAGATGAACAGACTCTAGGGCATGCTATATTGGTTTAGTTTGTATTGATCCCAAAGCATGGGAGAGGGATGTACACACGCCATTACTAAGTACAGAGGATGAAGGACCATTGTAGGGCTTGTAGGGCATCACCAGGCATGAGGTAGAAGATTCAGGGTAGCCAGCCCACCTAAGGATCATAGTGCAGGGGAGTGTTGAGGTGTTTGTGAATGCACATAGGTCTTTCAAGGTGCTTGTGAGCTGTGCCTACACATGCATATACCCAGAGATTACCACAATGAGTTCTTTCATCTGTCCACAGTGGATGTCCACAGAGACTGTGAGCCTGGATCCCAGGTTGTGGAGTTTGTTTGGGTCCCTAGGAACCCAGAGTTACACACTTTTCAGCATAGCATCAAGAAAGATGCCACTGACCCACTTGGCATGGATTACATGTTGGTCATTGACCAGGTTTGCCAGAGCCCATGTGTAACTCTGGTTGTCTCCTTGCAAGGGTGGTATTGTATGAGGGCTACCATGCACAATTGGTAGCCATACCTAATCTTGAAGTGAGGTGATTGAGCTCAGAGAAGAGTCCCTAGGGAGGAAATGCCTGGCAATTGCCGTTTTCAGAGACATGAATAACCTTTGACTAACTGGAATATAAGTCATCCTACTTCAAGGAACATAGCCCAGAATATGAGTTCCTATCCATTCTCTGGGCAACTCAGTAGGGGAGAACCACAGGGTCCTATACGACAGAAAAGCTGACAATTCTGCAGCTTCCAATCCTACTGGGCTCTTGGGCTAAGCTGGGGGTCGGGTGGGAGTAAGGGAGGCAGGACTAATCAGATTCAGATATGATAGATTGGAGCCATTGAAAACAAAGCTGAGGCTACTGGGCCCATGGGAACCCTAAGTTGGCTGCTTCACAAACCATGCCTTCAGGTGGGAGCAGGGACCCCTTCATCCCAGGCCTAGTAGAGTTACAGGAGCTAGACCAGAACTTGCTTCATCCATTCAGGCTGGAGTGGCTTAGGAAGTAGTGCAAGGGCATCCCAATTCTCAAGAAGCCTGTGGGACAGCCTTCTTCTGTTTCCTGCTGCCCCAATGGGATTCCCATCCCAGCGAGCAAGGGGTCCTTTGTGCTGAGGTCTCTATCTCATTCTTGGAAACTTGCCCCAGGCAGCAGCAGATAAAGGGGAGGAGAAAGGACTTAAGGGCGGGACAAGTGATGCTAGGGAAGGGGGCCTTTCCAAAGTCCCAGTGTGCACAGCTGGCCTGGAGGATCAAGAGGCATTGAGGAGTAAGGAGGTTAGTGACTCATCTATGGCCCCTGGGCGGGGTGGGTGAGAGAACCACCAGAGAATCCATTCAGGGCTAGACAAGCAGAGGGACCAAGTGCAGCCTGAACACCTAAGAGGTTCTTGGGATACTGTGAGGGTCTCAGATGACGCTTGGAATGGTGGGTATGGGTGTCCAGCAGAGGGAGGCTTATATTCATCAGCTGTGATCACCTTGGCCATGAGGTAGTGAGGGATCTGGCTTCAGGACTCCAGGTGAGGGCCGTCTATGTGGCACCTTGTACACAGATGGGACAGTGGTCCCTTAATTCCCTGGATGGATGCATATACTCACTCTAGGGCATTCGTTCTGCTTTAATACAGTTCCTTCTGTTGTAACTCCAACCATAAACTTATTTTCATTGCTACTTTGTAACTAATTTTGCTACTGCTATGAATTATGGGTTTTTTGTTTTTTTTTTTTTTTTAATGTCGTTAGGCCATCTCTGTGAAAGGGCTTTTCAAACCTTCAGAAGTTGTGACCCACAGGTTGAGAACCACTATCCTAGGGTGTTTTATTTTGTAGTCTTCCTGCAGGTCTGGGTCTTGCTCAGAGAGAGCTGGATTCCTTGACTCTACAGGGTAGTTGTGTAGTTGTAGGTCATTTGTTCAGGGGGTGGGGCATCTGGATTCCTCAGGACTCTGCTCACCTCAGGCTCACACATTTCAGATTGGGTCATGTTTGTGTCCCCTTCTTTCAAGTGCCACCCCAGGGCAGTGGGCTCTTGGCCTCTCTACCCCATTGTTCTCTCTTCCTAAGTTCTGGGAGGTCTCAGAGGTTTCCCAATACCTTTCATCCCTGTCCAGCATCTGGTGTGCCCGCCTGCTTCCACTTTCATAATCAGAATTTGGTCTCAAAAGTCTCCTTTGCTTGATGACAAGCCGCCTATTGTGAGGACCTTGATGATAGGACTTTATCCAAGCCAATCCCAGATACCATGTGGGGCTTCTAGGGCCTCAAGATCTTGCCATTCTTGGTGACCTCACTGTACATCAGTTATGGATGTGAACACCAGAAGGGGCATGAGCTGGACTGGACCCCACTCAAGGAGAATTGGTTTCCTGAAGAAGGTACTTTGGAGTATACAAGGAGGTTGTGCAGCTAAGGGTCTTTGTTCAGTGGGATGCTCCAGTATGGCTTCAGGGCCGGTCTTAGATCCCCAGTCTATGTTATCCATCCCCACTATGACAAGTCATAGGCCTCTGGCAACCACACACGTCTGTGGAGACATCCTGCTAATCTGTGGGAATAGATGGAGAAACTAGCTTCTGGTCAGGGAGGGGGGACAGACATGAATTAGTGGTGAAGGGCTGTGGCCTCTCCTTCCACAGGCTGCTCGCCATGAGCCTCTGGGGCTCCTACCTCCACTTCTGCCTTTGGACGTTGTTTGGTGCCACGTTGGCACTGGGGCAGGGACAAGGTAAGGAGACAATGCCCCCACTGCCTGCAGGAGGAACCCTGCTGCAAGCCTTTGACCTTCTGTAATGGGTATTTCCCCATAGACTAAATGCCTATGTAAGAGCTGTTGCAGTGACAGGCAAGCTTCAGAACAAAGAAGCTTCATTCTCAGCTTTTGTCTTGACCGTTAGCCTTGGGATCTTGCAGCCTTGTTTGAGGAAGGTTTGTTTTGGTTTTTTTGTTTTGTTTTTCTCCCCTCAGCGTTTTCAAGATTACTAGCATAATCCAAATTTAATCCTGTATCAATGCTGTGTTATTCTGGAAACTTTTCAGTGTTGTTTCAGACAGTACACACAGCTTAATAGAAAGCAGGATTTCCCACCTCCTTCCTAACATGATAAAGTTTTCCTGCACTGTCTGTGCACACTGACAGGTGGTGCATCCCTCTTCTCTGTACAAGAGTTTCCATCTGGTCCCTTCCTATTTGGCCACTCTAGCTGCTTTTCCTGGGACATGCTCCCCTGGTGTTTTCTATGACTTCCAAGGGATGTGCACAGGAGTTGGGGAGGGTCTGTGTTGCAGTAGAGCTCCTGACTCAGGTGCATCCCTGGAAGGCACATTGTCCTTATAGCTTTGACAGTCATGACTTCATCTAGCTCCCAGGAGCAATATGTATGTTCCTCATAGCACCTGACTGGTTTGAATCTGTTTCTGGGGTTACATCAATGTCTAGCCCCATCCAAGTTAAGAACATCTCTTCCTGCCACTGCTACCCACTGCTCTGTAGGTGGTTCCAACTAAGGTTGGCATGGAGCCCAACAGACTTCATATCCCAGCATTTCTCTTCATCCAGGAAGGTGAATGCCACATAGGAAGGTCCCTCAGCTCCCTTTGTTTGGACAGAGAAAACCCAAGGTGGGCTTGTAGGCTGGGATTGTAATTGTTGTATGACCAACTTAAAGTGATTCTGTGAGACCCACAGACACTGCACCCCCACCTCAGGTCTCAGCATGACAAGCTGTTTCCTCAGCCCTTTACAGGCTGGGGTGGGCTGGGGTGAGCTGGGGGTCTCAGAGACCAAAGAGGCAAGGTCCACATGTTCAGCAACCAATTGGGAAGTGCAGCTGAGGTTGGGGGAGGGGCCACGTGTCTGTGCTGTCTCCTAGAGGGAAGTTCTAAAAGCCTCTAACACATTGCAGTGAGAGAGGAGAAACAGAAGTCTCTTCATGGGCTAGAGTGGGGGTCCCTGTTCACAGCTGGCCTGTCAGAGCAGCCAAGCCCATCAAGAAACAGTCCATTCTGAATGGACCATTGTGTCTACTCCAGACACCCTCAGTCTTTGCCCATCTCCCTGTGTCCAAGCACATGGTGAGGAGACTAGAAGAGAGAGGCCTCTGTTTCCATTTTCCAAAAATAGCCGCCTGCACCACCACAGAGTCCGGAAACTTTCTGGGAGGTCAGCACAGACCCCACTGCCCCCTTCCATTGACCATAGGTTCCCCCCTTTTCCATGACAGAATCACCCTGTCTTTGTTTTTCTTCCTTTTGCTGTGAGAAAATGCTGACAGAATCAGCTTTATAGAAGAAAGGGTATATTTTAGCTCATGGGTCAAGGTGTAGCTCATGGCAGGGAAGTCAAGCTTATCACATTGTATCCACCGTCAGAAAGCAAAGAGAAGTGAACATACGCTAGTGCTCAGCTCATGATCTCTGTGTCACGTAGTCTGGGATCTCCTGCCTAAGGAATAGTTCCCCGTGTTAACATCAGTCAACAAAATCAATATAATCCCCTACAGGCATACTCACAGTCTGATACCCTAGGTGGCTTCAGATTCTGTCAGGATGACAATACTAACCATCGAGGGCTGAAGTTTGGTGTGCATCCTGCACATGTCCACATATAGCCACAGGTGCACACAGACGTTCCAAGTGCACATAAGCAGACATCCATCACCACATTTCCAGCTGAGGTCCTTTACCCAGTCTGCCCACAAGGGATGCATCAATCTGGCATGACTTTGGCAGTTGTGTGTGTGTGTATGTGTGTGGGGGGGGTATGTTCAGCAACAGCTGCTTCTACAGTCATTCTTGAGACTAGGAGACCCAAGGCAACTAGCAGGGCTCTTGGCAGTGGGTCAGCAGCTGCTGTTTTACCTCTACCTCTAGTCATCACAGTACCCTTCTGGGTGCTGATCTGAGCCGCTTTTGCAGCAGAGGCTTTTCCTTGGGTAGAATTAGACGCCCTCCTGCTGAAGCTATGAGTATGGCCTTGTCGTTGAGAGTCCCAAGGATGTAGGATTTTTTCTTCACAGATCTTGTGGGGCCACAAACTTTTCAGACACCTAAGTGGGACTCTGTCCCTTTAGACCTCTTAGGCCTCCCTCTGGTTGTAGGAGGTGGTCAGTTACTCACTGGTAAGTTTGTTTTGCACCCCAATCTCCAATCCTGTTTTTACAGTAAGTGGCCGCCTGAGGTTGGCAGTATTGCCTGAGGACCAGCTGCAGATGAAATGGAGGGAAGCAGAGGGAAGTGGCCTTGGCTACTTGGTGCAGGTGACACCTATGGCAGGTATGGGGCTCATGTCTTTCTACTAGGCTTCTCCTCCTCTTCCCTCTGTTAGGACTGTTTTAAATGGGTCTAGAATGTTGAGAAAATGATGACACCATCTAAAGTATTTTGGCAAAGCATGAGGTTTTACTTTTGCAGAATGGTATGTAGCCAAGCTTAAGCAAGCGAGCGAGCACACCCAGTCAGAGGCTCCACTGTCTTGTACTGCACTCTGTGTGATCAGAGCTGGTCTCCAATTCTTACAGATGGACTAACTTAAGACAACATAGTTGGTTAACAAAGTACAACTTGTGAGAGTACCATGCAACCTTGAGCACAAACTTGGATCTTAGAAAAATGCTGAAAGGTGTGGACATGGGCTTTTTACCCACATGCCCTTTTTACCAATTTCTTTAAAGATGGAGCTTCTTTTGTCTCATTTAATGCTTTGATAGAAAAGAGCGTAGTTCATTTACATCCACAGGACCAAAGCTTTCCACTTGAAAAGCAATGGGAATGGCACATTAGATGGTAGGTGGTCACTGAACTTGTTCCAGCCGGCATCTTCCCACGCCATCCAGTGGCTCCTACACTCTGGCTGGGCCACTTCTGCATTTCCTATGCTCCTTTCCTCTGTCAGCCTCAATCACAGGGAGAAGATACAGTTTGAGAGGCCTCTGTATTCCCCCTGCATTCAGGACATGCTTTGAAGAAGCGGTGACTCTCTTGTCAGAATAATAGGGCTTATGGTCTGGATCCTGCATGCAGGGGAGCATATGAGAGAACAGTTAGCTTTCCAGGCACAGGGACAGGGTCATGATGACACTGAGTGTGGTGAGGTGATATCTGTATTCTAATACTTGGAAAGCTGAGGCAAGAGGGTCACCTGTTCAAGGCCTACCTGGGCTGTATAATTCTAATACTTGGAAAGCTGAGGCAAGAGGGTCACCTGTTCAAGGCCTACCTGGGCTGTATAGACGCTGTCTTTAATTTTTTTTCCTGTGGCTTAGAGGAAGATTAATAGCTTTAGTTCTATAAGTTATAAAGGAAAAATTCTAAGGATGGTGATGTAGATCAGTTAGTTTTTGTCCAGCATATGTGAGGCCCTAGTGTAATTGGCCGCCAGTATTGAAAAAGGAAAAAAGAAAAACTAAGAATCTAAGCATCCATATTAAGTTTTAAAGAACAGAAAAGTAAATTCAGGTAGACTAGAAGGAAATGATAGAAAAAAGAATAAATTATAGAAATAAAAAAGAGCATAGTGAAACAACAAAGCCGGAAGATATAAAACACTAATAAATAATAATCGACTTGAGTTTAAATCTACACTCTTCCAATTTGTTTTCTATCAAAGCATTATTTTTAGACAGTGTGACAGTCAAATTTGTGCATCTGTGCATGTGCGTGCCCAGCACACGAGTGCAGGTGCCCTCCCTCAAAGGCCAGAGGAGATGGATGCTCCTGGATCTGGAGTTATAGGCAGCTGGGAGCTACTGACAAGGCTGGGAACTGAACTTCATCCTCTGCAGGAGTAACATGTTCTCGAATGCCTGCCATTCCAGCTCCAATCTTTGTCTTTTAGTTGAAACATTTTATCTAATTTTATTTAACAAAGTAATTAATTGATTTCACTTTAAATTGACAATCCAATTTTTTTCTTTTTGATATATTAGTACTATACTTCTTTTTGGGGGTCTAAGATTTTTATGGAAAAGTTTAAACACCTGGAAGTCAGTACAGTGTGATGGAGCCTGGTGTTTGGCATTAAGCTCTACAGGTAACGTGTGGCCATCATGCTTTTGTTTCCCTTCTTGGTATCCTTCTGTGCTGCATTATCCTAAAGCAAACCTGAGACATTGTGTCATTCTGTCTGTATTTGTTCACCTTGAGGAAGGAAGGACTTTTACAAACACAGCTCCAGTGCCTTTGGTATGCTTCCAAATTAAAACCACAACTTTGTAGCTTATCCAATAAATGCCTTCTATAATTGAGCAGTCTTAATTAGGACCCTAAGTGAGTATACACATCTCCCCCCCACCCCCCCCCCTGCCAAAATGGGGTCTTTATGTGTAGCCCAGCTTGGCCTTGAGCTCACAGTTCTCACTTCAGCCTCCTGAGTAGATTGTCAATTGTGCACCACATGCCAGCTGTGGTGTATCTCTTTATAGACCTGTGCCCCTCATAATTTTCCTCTCCTCTCCCCTTGGTATTTACTTGTAGGAGAAGCCAGATCTCCATGTCCTTGTCTAGCAGTGGCATTCTTTGAGATACTGTATGACTTGCCCCTCTGTCCTCCGTGTCTCCTGCAGATTGGTAGTTAGATCCTGGAATTTGGTCCAGTTCAAGTTGGTCTGTATTTGCTAGTGGTATGGGTATATCTATTGTGCCAGAGATGTCTGTCCACAGTGTTTAAAGTGAAGATTGGCTGGCAGGTAGAGGAGGAAGAACTCATGCCTTCATGAGCTTGGTAGTTATCCACTTAATCCCCTCCTCTCCTGGTGACCATCTTGACACAGCAGCATACATCCTTATAAACAGATGGCAAGCCTGGTAGCTCTGTCACCTCATGGATGCTGCAACCACAAAACATCACATCTCCGTCTATGCTTCATGAATCCCAATTCTGTAGATATATTAAATCTCACAGCAAGTTTTCAATATGGTAGTTGGTCATTAGTCTACATCAGTAAAGGTGGGTTCGTGTCTGTCCTTTTTTAGAGATTGAGATAGTTCAGGCTAAGACTCAAACTCAGCAATTCTACTGCCTCAGCCCCTGAATGCTTGGACTTTAGGCCTGTGCCACCACAGCCAGCTGGAACCCATCATTAGCTGCTCTAACATATTATTATAAACAACAGAAGCAGGTTGGCCTGTGAATCTCTGCCTGGCCACTGCCTACTGTGGGAGTGGCTACAGGTCTTCTTGAAAACAGTGCTGTGGGTGGGAATGTTTGGTACCTTGAGGCTCACTGAGTATGTCTGTAAGTCTACATCTACCTCCCAGCTCCATTATGAGGCCAATTCTTCTGGTTCTATCCCACCCACCCCAGACAGAGTCCCTTTGGAATCATATAATTTTTTTTTTTTTTTTGAGACAAGGTCTCATTGTATAGCTCTGGCCAGCCTGGAATTTGCTATGTAGACATTAGCCTTGAACTCACAGAGATCTGCCTATTTCTGCCCCTCAAGTGATAGAATTAAAAGCGTGCACCATCAGGTCTGGCCATGATTGTTTCTAGGACCCATCTCTGTCTTTAGAAGATTCCAGAGCAGGAAAAGTGGACGCTCCCCTACAAGACAAGCTCCTTTGCAGAGGCTTTGAAGAAGAATCTTTCCTTTCCCATCCCATGCCATCCTCTTCACTTCCCTAACCTCAGGAGGGATCAGTTTGGATGACTTCTGATGACCACACATGTTCATACATAAGGACATGTGTATGGTACACATACATGCAAGGCACTCAGTGCACACACCCATGTGTACACATATGCATGTACATATAAACATATATGGCATACATCTATGAAGGACACATAACTAATACACACATGTGCATTTGTATACTTACATACATGCAAAACACACATGCAGTGTACATATACCTAGCCACATATACATGATTATCACCTTAGGATATACACACACATGCAGCACACACATTCATACATTCTGTATGTACACATGTATGCATACATGCAAAACACAAATATTCACTCACATCCACATGTATACATTCACATATCACACATTAATATACAGATGTACATACACAAACATGCACAGCACGCACACATCAGCATGCACACACATCAACCCACATGTATGCACACATATGTATAATAAGTTTGGCAGCCTCAACAACTCTCCACCTCCACCTAGGAGACTTGGAGCAGGAGCTGATATTAACCACCAAGACACCCAAGGCCACCGTGGGTGGCCTGAGCCCTTCCAAGGGCTACACCTTGCAGATCTTTGAGCTCACTGACTCTGGGCCTGTCCTGCTGGCACGAAGGGAGTTTGTGAGTAAGTCCTCCTGCACACAGATGGGAGTGGGTGTGGGTAGAAGGTCTCTGGGTTGGGAGCTCATGGCCTCGGCTTATGACCGGAGACATTTTGCCTGTGAGATGGGTCTTGTTTCCTGTTTCTGACATTGCTGCTCACCTCCCATGAAGTGGGCAGGCTTGGGAAGTTGATAAACCCACAAACACAGAGCTCCTGCTACCACTCTGGGCTGGTGTCTTAACAGCCAGTCCCTTCTCTCTCTGCAGTTGAGGACCTGAAGAGCCACTCTCTGAGCAGAGGTAGCCGGAGGCTGGTGGGGCCCACCCTGGATCCTACCTCCTTCCCTCTGGGGGCCTCAGACCCTGAGAAAACACCCGAGCCCAATATTGCCTTCACCTCAAGCAGAGACCAGCCCATTCTTGGTGGGTCAAAGTGGAGTAAGAGTAAATTCTGGGGTTGGGGAGCACCCTCCTGGGGTTGGCGAGCACCTCCTGAGGCTACTTGTGTCATATGGTCTCACAATAGCAGGTACAGGGGCCAGGTAGTCTTTGTTCCAAAGCCCTTGCTTAGGTCTGGGAAGTGCATGGTAGCAGCTGTGACCCTTCCCCCCTGCCTCCAGGAATGGCCAGTAAGGATCAGAGGAAACTTAAGCAAGGCCTTGTTGAACAGAACCCTGCTCAGCCAGCCACAGACCTGGAGAGGCAGAGTCACATTGCAGACTCTGTGGGAAAGCTAGAGAAGCTAGGTAAGGTGACTATATTGTTCTGTGGGGTCAGATGAAGTGTTCCCTCCTCACATCTCCACCAGACACAGAGCTGTGGGGCAGGCTTCTGTCATACTTGGCATTACTCCCTTATGTCCAGAGCTTTGTGTCTTGTGCTGTTATGAATCGGGTCTCCTACAATGTTACCCCACTATTGAGGGACTTACAGGCATTCCTGGACCTTCAGACTAAGTATCAGATGCCACAGAAGATCTCCTACCTGGCTGTGTTTAGAAATCTCATGAGGCCTGACAGGTGCAGTTTGCATCAAATTGTCTGGGACCCAAGGGAACATTTTATACACAAAGAACTCCAGGGTGATGGAAAATCCTGAGGCCACAGAAGTAGTTTCTGGTTACTACTAGTCCTGTCGGATTTTCCTGCAAATTTACCCAGCTTCCAGTTTGGACTGTATGTGTTAGTACCCCTACCCATGACGGGTGGCCACCTACAAGCAGCTGGGTCTTGAAATGTGGGTACTGGAGCCTCCTCAGCCAAGGGACTAAATTGTCAGGTTCAGACTTAGTGCTGCTCTGTCTTGGAAGGCAGAGGTGATTCCTAGACCTGAGACTGTGATCAGCCCTCTTTGGGAGGACCTAGAGGAGCTGAAACCCTGAACCAGGATGCAAGAGGGCTTTTCTGACTCCTTTGAGACACAAAGTCTTTGGAAACCCTGACCCCTAAGATCCCAGGGAAGGGTATTTTGAAGACTTCAGTCAGGTCTACAATACCTCAAGTGTTCTGGGGAGGCCATAAGCCTCATCCATCCTTACTTGCCTCAGATGACCCACAGTTCCACTGCACACCCCCAACTCCTACTGATATAATCTTCCTGGTGGATGGGTCCTGGAGCATCGGCCACAGCCACTTCCAACAGGTCAAAGACTTCCTGGCCAGCATCATCACACCTTTTGAAATAGGACCAGATAAAGTCCAAGTAGGTGGGTACTACCTCCTTTATCCTGCCCTAGGGGGAGATTGGACCTTTGAAGTCCCCACTATCAGAAGGATTGTAGCTGCTCTCGCAATAGGATAGGCAATTCTATAGCCTCCCAGAGTCCATATGCCTGCCAAGAGGGTTGGGAAACCTGGTTGATAGAAGCCTACTTGGTCTGGGTCAGGTCATGTGACTGGTTGACTTCCCCTGTGAACCAAGGGCTGCTGTTACAGTATGCAGGAATGGCTGTCTCCCAGCCAGTCCCTCTGATGATTCTCCTATGAGAGCCTTGGGCCCTGAAAATGTGTCTTTTCTTGGGAGTGGAACCCCCACCAGCTGTTCCCAGAGCAGGCAACTCTGTAGATATGGTCTTCAAAACAGCCCTGGCATTGAGGAAGCAGAAATACATCTTTTGCCTACCATGCTTGCCTCCTAATGCTACAAAAAAGAAAGAAATCAAAACCCCATAAACCCCAAAAAACCCAGCAACCAGAGCCCATCCCCAGGTCTGACTCAGTACAGTGGAGACCCTCAGACCGAGTGGGACCTGAACTCCTTCCACACCAAGGAGCAGGTGCTGGCAGCAGTACACAGTCTCCACTACAGGGGAGGAAACACGTTCACAGGTATGTCCTTGGCCAAGGTTTGGCTGTTCTAAAGCCTCTGGCCAACCTCTTTTTATTTCCCTTCCACCCCTTGAGCTTTTGTGTGATGGGTGGGTGCTGAGCCCACTTCATACTTTAGAGAACAAACCCCACCTCCACCACCCACATCAACCTTTGGCAAAAGTGTGGAACTTGGGACACTTTGTTGAGAGCAAGTGTCTGCACTGATCATAGGCACTTTCTGCCTGGGTCCCACTGGACTGTCAGCCTTGCAGGTGGCTTCTTAGAAGACATAGGCATGGTCTTGTTGGGCCATGGGTACCCTCCACAGGAAGAACTGTCTCTGATCCCAAGTGTCTTTAGCCTGGCAAGGCAGGACAGACAAGACATATGAACAGAGGGCCCTGGGACCAAGTGCTGGGAGCAGCTGTGGTTGAGAAGGCACCTCAGGAAGAAGTCCTCGTGCCTGCCTGCCACTTTGTCTCTGATGTTCCTAAGGCCTTGCCCTAACCCATGTACTGGGGCAGAATCTGAAGCCAGAAGCAGGTGCTCGTCCACAGGCAGCCAAGGTGTTGATTCTGGTGACAGACGGCAAGTCCCAGGATGATGTGCGCACAGCTGCCCAAATTTTTAAGGAGCAGGACATTGATGTCTTTGTTGTGGGTGAGCTTGCACAGTGCCTAAGCCCTGGGTTGGAATGCTAATGGCTGGGTTGGGCTCTGGGTCACAGACACGTAAAGCTTTCTGGCTTTATCATCTCTGGTGAAAAAAAAAATGGGTTGCATATTTAGTTGCTGACCTGCAGCTTCCACATCCGTAGAGCTCAGAGGGTAAGTCCTGCTGCATAGAGGTCCACAGCTGCACCTTGCAGCCGCATTTGCAAAATCTGTCCATGCCTCCTTTGCTGTCACAAGCCCCTAATTCCTTGCCACCATTCAACTCATACCACAAGTAGCCTTCAAACTGGTCCCCTGCACACTGACCTCCCCTGTCCCAATTCTATGTTACATTGAGACCCCGTGGGATCTAGGACGTATGGCTTCAGTCTGAGCTCTTCCATATGTTGGGAACTCTGGCAGGTTTCTCCCCTGTGGTGCTGTCTGTAAATAGGATGAGAGTCTCAGAGTGGCCTGTTGTCACACACTTCCCCAAAGCAGGTGTGAAGAATGCTGATGAGGCTGAACTGAAGCTCCTGGCATCCCAGCCACTGGACATCACTGTCCACAATGTGGTGGACTTCCCTCAGCTGGCCACCTTAGCTGCTCTGCTCAGCCGCCTCATTTGCCAAAAAATTCAGGGCAGGGGCCCAGGTAAGGATACAGTACCACAGTGGCTGAGGGTCAGAGAGATTGAAGCTACACCTGGTCAATTTTCATGGCCCATGAGGGTCTGTAAACTAAACCAGGGGGATATCCATCCTTGGAAATGTCGGGAGGATTTTCCTGTCCCTCCTGCATATGGCCAGCAGGGGGAGCAAATAGATGCGCTTACTTGCTCCCCGACTACCTTTCCCCATAGTCAAACCTGCTACTGTGGCCCTGGACCCCCTCTCCATGCCCACCAAACTGGTCCTGACCCATGTCACCTCATCCAGTGTTCACCTGTCTTGGACTCCAGCCTTAAACCCACCCCTCAAGTATCTAATTGTGTGTCAGCCTTCTAGAGGTGGTGCCCCTAAGGAGGTAAGGGGGGATCCCCTGGTTCAGGCTCTCCTTGGGAGCTGGGGCTGGTCAGGTGGGTTCTGCTGAGCTTTGCCTGAGCCCTAGAATGAAGGCCTATAGATGACTAAGTCCACATGAGAAGGAGGGTAGGGTTGGGAGTGGGTAGCTATACACAAATGCATCCAATCAGACCAAGTCAGAGTGAGAAGTGTTGGGCAGTGACTGCAGACACCCACGTGGTTTTGATGATACACTGATAAACAAATGAATCATATCAGTGTCTTGCCAGGCAGCATTTCACATGGTGCCTGGTGCCACTCTGCTCTGTGTGGGGATCTAATGTCTCAGAATGATAGTACTGTGACTCCCAACCCTGTTGATGGAATTTTCCTGCCCAGGTGGTGATGGAGGGGCCCATCTCATCCATGGAGCTTCGAAACCTGACTTCCAACACAGAATACTTGGTCTCTGTACTTCCTGTTTATGAGAGTGGAGTTGGCAAGAGCCTGCAAGCCCGGGCAATCACAGGTAGAGGGGTGATCTTTGTCTACTCCTGCCCCTTGGGAATTGTACTATCAGTGAAACACTTCAGCAGTCCTAGGTCTGAAGTGCTCCCACAAGCCTCCGTTCCCAGCCTCTCTGACCCTCATATCGCACATGGCTCGTTACTTCTGCTACTTAGTGTGTCCCAAGGCTCCCATCCTGTCTAGCAACAGCACATGGCTAAGGCCACTAGCTCTCAGTTATTGCCAGGCCCACCATGATTTCTGGCCAACAGCTGGACTGAGATAGAACTCATATACCCACACTCACCCACTTACAGGGGACAATGGATGGCTGTCAGTATGGATTTTGTCAGGTGTGTAGGCACACCTATGATCACAGAACTAGAGGAACATAGACAGGTAAATCTGTAAGTTCAATGCCGGCTTGTTCTACATAGTGAGTTCCAAGATAGACAGGGTTACAAATGGAAACGTTGTCTCCAAAGACCAAAATATAAACAAACAACAAAGAACATTATTGTAGGTGGAGTTTTTCTGTCCTGACTATCTGCTCCAAAATAACTGACAGATGCTTCCCAAATAATTGACTTGGAGGCATAATATAAATTATAAATGCTCTGTCAATAGCTCAGGCTTGTTACTAGCTAACTCTTTCATTTAAATTAACCTATATTTCTTATCTATGCTTTGATACGTGGCTCACGACTTGTTACCTCATTTTCTATATGTCCTGCTTCCTCAGTGGCTGGTTGGTGTCTCTCTTGTCTCAGCCCTTCTTCATCTCATCATTCTCAGTGTGGCTTTCCTGCCTAACTTTATCCTGTTCAGCTATTGGCCAGTCAGCTTGTTTATTAAATCTATCATATCGACCTATAGTCACACAGTGTACAGAAGGATTATTTCACAGCACAGTATTCAAGGCTATTTACACCAAGGCCATCATAGATTATATTTATCCTCAATGAAAATTGGCACCCCCAGGTCCTTCTCCCAACATTGGCAAGCTCGACTCTGCTCTCTGGATCTGCCTCTACTGTTCATTCACAGAGATGGAGTCATGCATTATAAGTGTGTGTGTGTGTGTGTGTGTGTGTGTGTGTGTGTGTGTGTGTGTGTGTGTGTGTAAGGTTTATTCAACCTGGAGGTTACATCCCTCACTACTTTTGTAGCAATTTGCTTTAGGCCAGCAGAATGATCTGGCTTTCCAAGAATTGTGAGCTGAGAAACACAGCCTACTGACATGTGAGACAAGTGACTTAGAATCCTGTGCTCTGATTGGTGGTTGTCTATCTGGCTGTGCCCCATCTGTATAACCCTACCTACTGAAAGTCTTATCACTGGAAAAGGTTTCTCTGTTCATGTATATAAGTTCAGCATGCACCACACTCCCATGATTCCCCTGATGGTCATCCCCTCCTCAGCACCCCTGCCTCCACCTGGGGCACTGACCCTAGCTTCAGTGACACCCAGAACCCTCCACCTCACTTGGCAGCCCTCTGCTGGGGCCACTCAATACTTGGTGCAGTACTTGCTGGCTGCCTACCCCAGCGAGGAGCAGAGGAGACAGGTGAGAAGTAGAGAAAGGGAGATGGGCGGGACAGATGGATGGAGCTTGGTACTGAAACATGTGTTGCCATGTTCCTGCCAGGTACGTGTGGGACAGCCTGAGGTACTGCTGGATGGCCTGGAGCCAGGCCAGGACTATGAGGTTTCAGTGCAGAGCCTTCGGGGACCAGAGGCCAGTGAGGTCCGGAGCATCAGTGCCAGGACCAGTGAGTATCCTTCCCAGGCCACTTTTCACATAGCAGATACCCTGCTCTGTTTTTTATCTCACTTCAGGGTAGGAGACCACAGATTCCTCATATGCTCCTTAGTCCCAACTTTCTACCCTTTTCCCAGTCCCAAGTGTAGGAATGCCAGACTGAGACCTTGTTATGCTCTGCAGCTGCCCTGGGACCCCCAAGACACCTGAGTTTCTCAGAAGTGAGCTACAACTCAGCCCGTGTGTCCTGGGAAGCCCAGAGGTCTGTGCGCCTGGCCAAGGTCAGCTATGTCTCTGGTGATGGCAGTCACTCTGGGCAGGTAAGAGCAAGGGCCTCCTGGAGGACCCAGAATCCTAGGTAGATTCAGCATTCACACAGGCACTGGGAGGCTAGCATCCTTAGAATCCATAATTATTCTTCTGTATGGTCACCTTCAATTCATATCTATTCATATCGTATGTAATATCAATGTCCATATCTATCTAAAAATCCTCCTTTTACATAGCCTTTGAGATGGTGCAAGGAACAGAGTATTGATAACGTCCCAGCTCTCATGAGGGCTGTATCTGTCAGGAACTGGGGTAAGACCTAAAACAGAGACACATCTACATATGCACACATCTGTGCATAGTGGTGTCATGCTGAGACTGTGGCCAGATTTAGAGGCAGAATGGCTTGTGGGGTTAAAAGCTGAGACAGGGAGTGGAGCCTCCACTCATGGGCCATTCTGGATGATCACATTTTTTTCTATTTTGGAAGTCATAGGCTAGCCCTGGCTACAGGTCCTGAGCCTGGGCCCCCATCCTGTCAGGGGCTCATGTACCTGATTGGTCTGCCTTATCCTCCCACAGGCTCAGGTTCCTGGGAATACGACCTCAACCACGCTGGGGCCCCTTTCTTCCTCTACCAAATACACCGTCCGAGTCACCTGTTTTTATTTCGGGGGTGGTTCCTCCATGCTGACTGGCCATGTGACCACAAGTGAGTCTGTGAAGTCAAGGCTGAAGTGGAGCTGGACTGTGTCTTTATGTCCTGGTGAAGGGTCTATGTTGAGTGTCTGTTCTGGCTGTGCTAGGCCAGTTGGAAACAAGTGCCTGGACAGATGTGATGAAAGGTCTGTAGACAGACAAGGATCCAGGGACATTTCTCAATATGGCTGACCCTTATCTAAAAGCAAAAGCTCAGGTCAGCAGTCTGTACTCTATTTCTACACTCCCATCTTCCAGAGAAAGCTCCCAGCCCTAGCCAGCTGTCTGTGATGGAGCTCCCGGGAGATGCGGTCAAGCTATCATGGGTGGCTGCTGCCTTGTCTGGAGTACTTGTTTATCAGATCAAGTGGATGCCCCTGGGAGAGGGGAAGGCCCATGAGGTAAGGGTACAGGGGCCTTCCAGATCCCAAGGCCAAGTGGGGTCTAGATTCTGTGTGTCTATCCAAGTCCTGTATCTTGGGAATATCTCTCTTCTCATAGACTGTGAGTCTGCCTTTGAGGTGAGGGTGCCTATGATCCAGGTAGACCCTTTGGACTCTCCTTTCTCTAGATCTCTGTTCCAGGGACCCTTGACACAGCCATCTTACCTGGCCTGATGAGTCATGTGGAATATGAGATCACCATCCTTGCCTACTACAGGGACGGCACTCGCAGTGACCCCGTGTCCCTCCGCTACATCCCCTGTAGGTGGCCTTTACTCCACTCAGCTGGGCTTGGGACAGGAGCAGCACAGTGGGGACCCAGACCCTCCTAGATCCACCTGCCCAGGACCTCATACTCCCACTGGAAAGCAGGCTCCCTGAGATCCTAGGATGGACCACTGGATCTGAGTCCACAAAGGGGGCAGGTTCTTGGGGTGACTGAGGTCCAAATTCCCAAGCATGTGTGACAGCCTTTTATGCAAGACTTCCTTTGGATATTGGGGAACTCAGCAGGACCATTGTTAGGGTTGAACGGGGTGGAGCATAAGATAATGATGCAGGACTGGATGGCTGGCTAACTGCCCTTCTGGCTGTGGGTACCTCCATTCTGGAGAGCCTCGAATTCCACATTATCTGTGACATTGGATAGCTTCAGCAAGCAAGAACCCTCCATCCAGCCTGGTCTTGTCGTCAGAGACCCCCAACAGCCTGCAGGTCAGCTGGACACCACCAAGTGGCCATGTCCTACATTATCGGCTCAACTATGCACTGGCCTCAGGCTCTGGACCAGAGAAATCGGTGAGTCTATAAAGAGCAGGAAATCCCCAAGGCATTTAAATGCTGATTTTATAGAGCAGCTTCTTTATGGAGGGAGAGATGGGCAGAGAAGGTAGTCTAAGATGGAAGGGTCAGTGACCTCCTCTCCATTCAGATCTCTGTGCCAGGCACCAGGAACCATGCTGTACTTCCTGACCTTCTGTCTGCCACCAAGTACAGGGTCCTGGTCTCAGCTGTCTATGGAGCAGGGGAGAGTATAGCAGTGTCTGCCACATACCGCACAGGTTAGTAGGCACCAAGACTGCAGCTCCTTCTAAATCCCAACCCTAACGAGGCTTAAGGTCCAGCTAGATACTAGACCTAGTCAGACCTCAGGTCTGGTCAGACCCCAGACTGAGCCAAATATTAGAATCAGTGAGATTTCAGTGAAACCTCAGAAGCCAATGGGCTCCAGAGCCAGTGAGGCCCCAGGCCCAACACAGACTGTGTTGGAGAGTGGATACCCAACATAAATTGAGCTTGTTGGTTTAGAGTGAGTGGGGAATGGTTAGAGTATGGAGAGTTCTGCCTAGGAGGGACCTGCCCTTGATGCCACAGGACAAAGTCAGGTCTCTGGTGGCCTGGTATCCTCTAACCCATAAGGCCAGGCTCAACTATGAGGAATCATCTGAGAACTACAGCTGCTCAGGACATAGAGCCTTCAGAGTCTATGAAGCCACTGCCTCAGCTTTGTGCCCCATCTTGGATCATCTAGTTATAGCCCAACTGCCTACAATGACCCACTATGTCCAGAACCCTGACTCTAATTTTATCTGCTTTGTATCTGGTCTGTGCTGTTTGCTGTATCCAGTCATCTCCTTGGCTCTATCATCTGGTGCCTGGGGCTCACTTTGGGCCCATAGCTTTTGGGGTACAGTCTCCAGTAGAACCTTGGTTTTGGCCCTGGGTTCATGGGGTGGACAGAAGTATCTGCTCACTCAGTGAGATCCTGGCATGGCCATGAGGAATGGAGACTGCAGGGTGGGTGTTGCAAAAGGGAGGCCGATGGGGCATGTACGGGTCTGACTGTGCTCACCAGAGGCCTGAAACTGTCCATGAAGTGGTCCTTCTGTAGTCGGGATATTTTTGATGTGACTCATTGGACCTTCTATATCCCGCAGCAGCCTGCCCAGCCCTGCGCTTGGACAGTTCTCTCTCAGGTAGGTCCTGTGTATTTGTGTCGTCTATGTTCTGTGTTTGCCTGCTCTGCTCTTCTTGATTCTTCCAAGGTTGGGACAGAGCATTCATGATCCAGGATCAACCATAGGTGCCGATGAAGGCCTGTATCTTCTCAGGAAGCCCACAAGGCTATCAGGGATGCTTTATTCCCGCTTCAACCAAAGTTAGTATCAGCACGGGCAGGGCAGAGGCTGAGCTGGCTAGCTCCATCAGGGCCTTAGGTGACTCCCTACTGCCAGGCATCTGGGGTAAGTCCTACAAAGCCTGGAGTCCTCATAGTGCTATGCAAAAGGGTGAAGGACAGACACTTAGCGAGAAGCATGTCAGGGGATTTTATCCAGCAAGGGAGGGCCTTAAAAGTATAGAGTGGACAGATAGGCTCTGCAATATGAAAGTTGTATCTCATCTGCATCCCAGCAAGAGAGTCTGTTGGGGGTTTCCACTACCCCAAAGCTGGTAGGGATGGTGAGTGGTGAGATCAGTGAATGGTAGGGCTCATGGAATGCAGGGCTAGTGGACTGATGTGTTGACGTGGCTGCTTCCTTGAAATAGGCCTCAGAAAGGCTGAACCTCTGCCCCCTTGGGTCTAGTTGTGCACATTTAAACACCAAATACATATATTATTGCACTCTCTTATTTGTGCCAATTAATACTGTAAAAGTGGCTGGTACTTGGAGGACCCACCATGGCACTGATCTCCAAGTGACTTATATGCCAGCCTTAGCCTGTAGCTGGGATCTGGTCCATAGAGAGTCCTCAGGCTACAAGATGCAAAGGGGGCTACTTGAAGCTTTTGTGTTGGTTAGAGGAGAATTGAGCAAGGTCTTCCTTAGAGAGAACAAACCTGGAGCTGGGTTGGGGCAGAGTGTGGGTGTTGCTTGGTAGGTGTATGAAGCAGGTAGCTAGCTGGGTCTGAGTGTCAGGGGTTCCACTATGTCCTGTATCGCTTTCCAAGCTGAAACATTTGGGTGAGCAATTTTCCCAGTGTCAGAGCTGGAATTGAGAAAGGGGAACAGAGCGTTCTGGGATAGATGTCAACCCGGCTAGATTCTCTTCTGGAGGGCAGGGCAGTGCTGGGCTCATGGCCACCTCCAAGACCCTGCTCCTGCCTCTCCTTGTTCTGGTGACCCTATCCCAGGCCCTCTCTTCGGCATACTGCCACCCCTCTCCAAGTGGAATCTTTGCCCCCTTCCCACCCTCTTCCCTGATTGTTCCTGGTCATCATTTCCTGTTCCACCAGGGTTTGACCTGATGGTGGCCTTTGGTCTTGTGGCGAAGGAGTATGCCTCTATTCGAGGTGTGGCCATGGAGCCCTCGGCCTTGGGTGTGGCCCCCACCTTTACGATCTTCAAGGATGCGCAGCTGATGCGGCGGGTCAGGTGTGAGGGGTCAAGGGAGCTGGGAGTACAAGAAAAAGTTACACAAAATTGGGTGGGAAGAGTTAATATGGGGCCTGACACATACTTTTTGGCTCTGCCATGACCCTGGCCCAAAACTGACTAGCCCCTGTCACCATGTCAGTAGATGACAGACCGATTGGCTTCAGCCTCATGTAATCCAGACATTCTCATTTGACAGATTAATGAAGCCTTGTGTGTGAGATTAGACTTAAAGCCATGCATGGGTCTTTTCTCCATGTATCTCAGGGATCATTTATATTCACAAAATTCTGCATTTAAGTCATGCACTTCTCCCTCTAAGTGCTTATGTATCTTCTTTGTATCCCAGTGGGCAAATCTGCCACCATCCTAAGTTTGTGAGAAGTGGGTGCTTTCCAAAAAGCCATGAGACGGCACATGAGGCACCTGGTATCTAGTAGACACCACTTCCTGCTCATCCCTGGCACACGTCCTTAACCTGGACTTAGCATCAGACTTGCTTCCACACCCTGAAAGGATTGAGAGCCAGGCATGTAATAGGAGTATAAATATGACCTCACTGAGGTCAGCAAGGGACCTGGAAAGGCTCTGACCTTCACACCACTACCACATGTAAGAGAAGAAGCCACAGTGGACAGAGCATGGCCCCTGGGCTCCCACAGCAGTTTGTGGCCCAGGTATAGGCAGCAAACCCGGGATTCTGTCCTTGTTCATATCTCTCCATGAGAACAGCTAGAAATTTTGGGCAGGTGCATGCAGAAGCCTCCTGGTCAAGCAGAAGAGAGCTTGGGAATGTCTTCCTGTCCACTCAGCTGAGATCCACAAAGGCTCTTTTTCTATAGATGTATGAATTAGTTAATGGCTAGATAAGGGTAAACATGGCTATCTCTTTCAACATTTATTATTTTGTTACTATAAAACCATTGCCGGTGATGGTCTGTAGCTGTTCTCTGTATACTATGCCCACACGCTAGTTCTGCATGACCTTCCCTCCATGGATTTTTACCACGTATCAAGAGCTTTCTCATCCATTATCCCTTACTGCTCCTGCTCTGAGGTGAGGTGTATACTTCCACTCTGTCCTCAGTGCCTGGCCTCTCTCTCACTCAAAATTTAATGGGTATGTCGGCGTATTTCATTTCTTGGTTCTGGTGAATAGAGCTAGTGTGACCACAAAGCCTGATCTCATTTCCTTTGTACCCAGGAACAGACTTGTCGGATCATCTGGTAGCTCTTATTTTGTTTTTCGAGGGATCCTCCATTCTGTTTCCCATGGTAGCTATACTAATTTACAACCCCAACACTGTTCAAGGTTCTTCTTGTTCCAACAACACTCAGTGGATTTTATTCTCCTGACAGCAAGGTGCTGTGGGATATTGCTTTTGTGCATTGTCAATTTTTGTTACGTAAATGTTGGTTTAATAAAACTCTGATTGGTCAAATAGCTAGACAGGAAGTAGAGGTGGAACAGCCAGACTAGGAGAATGCTGGGAAGTGGAAGAGCAGAGCAGCAGGTGACAGGAGATTCAGAGGAAGCGGGATGAGATGCTGCCCTGAGCAAAAAGGAACCAAGTCACGTGACTACACATAAATACAGTGATTGGTTAACTTAAAGTACAAGCGTTAGCAAGTAATAAGCCTGAGCCATTGTCCAAATAGCTCATAGTTAATTAAGCTTCTGTGTGTTTATTTGGAACTAAGTAGCTGTGGGACTGCGGATCTAGACCTCAGGGCTAGGCTGGGCCAGAAACTTCTACTACAGACTACAGTAAGGTGGTATCTCACTGTTTTTACATTTTCTCAGTGACATGATGGGGAGAGCTTTCTGTCTGCATAGTCTATTTTTACATTTTTCCTTGTGAGAAGGGTCCTTTGAGGTAGGCATGACCATTGCCACATGTACTTTGTTCTTACCTTGCCATCCCCTGGTCCTCATGTGGGCTGCCCCTCATCTTCTTCACCTCAGCTCTTACCACAAAGCCTGAATCACAGCTGCCCACATTCTCAGGAGTGATTTCCCTTAGTTGTTTCTCTCCACAAGAGTTCTCGTTCTCTCTCTCTCTCTCTCTCTCTCTCTCTCTCTCTCTCTCTCTCTCTCTCTCTCTCTCTCTCTCTCTCTCTTTGCCTTTCTGGGGCTCCAAAAAAGATCAGGACACTAACTTCCTCCGGGTGCTCACTTAGCTCAAGTGGGCTCCACCATAATGCTTCTGAAAGCAGAGATAACCTTTCTCATGGTGGAATGGAGAAGCTGCTTGAGGAAGGATCACTGAGTCTAATGCCAGCCCAGGCTATGCAGAGAGTTACTATCTCTAAGAAGAAAACACTAGAGGATCATGGCTGAGGCGGTATTTTTCTAGCTCTTGGCTTTTATCCTAAGAGTAGGTGAAGGTCAGGTAGGGTGGCTGCAGGCTGATAAGAATAGTTTTATTGAGTAACTTAAGACTCCATCCCTTGCCCTTATTCTGCCCTTTGATAGCCTGGATCAACATTGCCTAGTCTGATACCTCAGCATATATGCTCAGTGGGAGTAGCTCTTGAGTCCCAGGACTGCTTCAGGGACCTTCTTGCTGGAGTCTATCTGGTCAGGCCCCTCACCTATAGTGCTGCTGAGTGTAAGGGTATCAGCAAACTTTACTCAGTGACCTCCATTGTAGCCTTGACCTGGCTTTGGAGAGCAGAGGGTCTGTTGGTTCAGAGGCCTTGGCCCATGGGTAGAGGGGATGCTTTGCTATACTCCCATGTTCCTTATGGCAAAACGGAGACAGGAAGACCTCATCACAGTCCTCTGAAGTCTGTTCCAACCTGTTATCTCTCTAGTGATATCTACCCAGCAACTCTGCCACCAGAACACACCATTGTCTTCCTTGTGCGCCTAGTTCCCGAGACACCTCGAGAAGCCTTTGCACTGTGGCAGATGATGGCTGAGGACTTCCAGCCCATCCTTGGGGTTCTGCTGGATGGTGACCATGGACCCCATATCATCCTTGGCAGTTGGGAGGGATGGGGCCCTTGTTTACCTTCTTAACCTCATGGCACATAAAGATGCCAACCCCCAAGCTGTGGGTCTCCCCAGGCAACTAGACATGAAGCCTGTCATCAGTGAGAGCAGATACCCTGGATATCACCATGCCTTTGTATTCCTGAGGCCTTATTTGGGCCTTGGGTATGGCCTCTGCTTACTCACTGCTACCCTTTTCCAGCTTACCATTCTCATCTGCTCCCTTTCCTTCCTGGCAGCCGGCAGAAAGTCTCTGACTTACTTCAACCATGATCCCAGGGCAGCCTTGCAAGAGGTCACCTTTGACCTGCAGGATGCAAAAAAGATTTTCTTCGGAAGCTTCCACAAGGTCCTGGGAACTGTCTGCCTGAACCCCTGCAGACCCTAACTCTCTGGCCTGGCCTTCCCTGCATGTGGTTGTCTCTCTTGAGAGTCAAACATTGATCTGTCTAGGGCCTTTGACCCTGGTGCTCCTTTGTTCTGATTAGAGAGCAAAATCTTTTCTTTGGGAGGCTCCTGCAGTAGCTCTCCCTGGGAAAGCTGGGGCCCCAGTAGGTACCCGAGTGGAGCTGGGATCTGACCCCAGGCCCTATATGCTGGGCCCCCTTCATCTGTTTTGACCTGGTCTAGGGTGGGAGACTCACAATGGTTTCTGCAGGTACACTTGGCTGTAGGCCACTCCAAGGTCAGACTTTATGTGGACTGCAGGAAGGTGGCTGAACGGCCTATTGGGGATGCTGGCAGCCCACCCACAGCTGGTTTCATCACACTAGGGAGGCTAGCCAAGGCCAGGGGCCCACGAAGCATCTCAGCCACAGTGAGTCTGGGCCTTGTCTATAGGATGGGTGGGCTCTGCCTATGGGGCCTGACTGTCCCCCCCTGCTTCACAGTTCCAGCTTCAGATGTTGCAGATTGTATGCAGTGACACCTGGGCAGACAAGGACAAGTGCTGTGAACTTCCTGCTTTGGTAGGTGGCAACAAGGTTCTGGACACTCTCCCTTGGCCTTGTGAGATTGTCACTAAGGGCCATCGAGTCTGGGTAGATGGCCTTAGACCCATGCTGAGAGAAATGAAAGCAGTCTTTCCGAATGAGGTGGGCAGGGGCCTGAATAGAAAAGTCCCACAGGCATTTGTGTGTGGGGGGGTGGAGACCAAAAAGCCTCACCTCACCGACTGTTATAGCAGCATCCCATTTCCACGAGGAACAAGTGTTAAATCAGTTAGTTAGAAGCCCCTGGTCAGCTCTGAGGAGAAGCGCATTCAGGAAGACTGTGGGGCCATCCTAGATCTGCTGGGGACTTAGCAGCCATCCTTGGCCATGCAAGGAGCCTGGGAGATCAAGGGAAAGGAGATCTAGGGCTCATGTGGATATCCAGGAGGGCACACTGAGCCCACTGCATACACAGGACTTAGCAGCCTTCACACTGAGCTGCCTACTTCTGGTGATGACTCAAGAGGCTTTCTAGAGTCAGGTGAGATTCAGAGGAATGTCCACTGAGCAAATGATTTCTTCCAGAGAGACGGAGAGACATGCCCAGCCTTTCCTTCTGCCTGTGCCTGTTCATCTGAGACCCCGGGGCCACCAGGACCCCAAGGCCCTCCGGTGAGTCCAGTGTCTTCTCCCCTGGGGGAGACCAGGGTCTTCTATGGCCATTGGTGGAGGTGGAGGGTTGACAAAATGCATCTCACACCAGCTTTCAGGAAGCAAGCTCACCAGCAATCCTCCTTGGCCATGTCACACACAGGACAGGCTTTCTTGGGTTTCTTCTATGGCCATCAGGCCCAGTGGCCCAGTCTGGCCAGCCTCTCACACACTGGTTGAGCTTTTGTCTCTTACATATGTCTCCCATGTGGGCAGATGCTGGCCTTTGTCTGCCTGGAAATCAAAAGTTTCTCCAATGTTTCCGATGAAATGAGCCCAGGTCCCACTGATCTCTAGGACTGTGCTGCTGGTGGTTGGTGGGTTATGGTGTGGCAAACTGTGAGCCATAGCCTTGTAGGAAGCTCTGCCCTAGGTACTGGAAAGGAGTTAGCTAGCACCATAAGCCCTCCACTTTGGGCAGGTCATGGTATCCTCAGAGGATGTTCATATCTTTTCTGGTCCTCTCTCTGCAAGCTCAAGGCGTCTGGGCCAGCCTTGCAGGGTTACAATGCTTCCAAAGTCAATGGTTGCGGGATACCTGTCAAGAGCACTTACTTCACACTTGGGTATCTAGGCCCAGGGTGTGACCTCAGATCTGCCTTAATCCAGTGGGTGCCCAGCAGTAAAAAAAGAGGGCAGTTAAGGATGCCCTTGATCTTGAAGGATCTTTTCCTCCCAGTAACACAGACAAGAGTTCAGGAGCAGGCTGGGTATGGGGTGGGGTTGCTGAGTGGGACTGAGAATTATCACGGGTCTGTATCTTTACAGGGCCTCCCTGGAAGGAATGGCACTCCAGGACAGCAGGGACACCAGGGGCCCAAGGTAGGTCTTGTGAACTACAGAGCAATGTGCCTGACCTGACCGGAAGTGGGAGAACTCTGCACATTGAGAGCACAGGGAGCAAGTTGCATGACATTCCGTATCAGGTAGAAGGGCTCCCCGCTGTCGAAAGCAGGCCTCTGATATAGAAGGAAATCTGGGATTATTCTGGGCTCCCCTATCATCTGCAGGGCATTTGGCCCTGATCTAGTACTTAGTGGATATTTGCTCTTCACCACTCTCATAGGCGGGATCACCTACACGTCACAGGTGGGGAAACTGAGGCCTGGGACTCCAGTGGGTGGGTCCAGACTGCCTAGCTCTTCAATGTTTCTTCATTCCCCTCCATAGACACTTGCTGACTCCTCCACCCACAGACCGAGTTCCAAAGTGATTTTAAACATGAATTTGTGCCTTCTGCAGGGTCTATGGGCATGTTGGAGAGAGGGTCTGACTTTGCAGAGGCTTGTGGGTGTGTCAGAGAATAGCAGGATGTAAAATTAATTCTTTGGAGACATAAATTTTATATCTGTACCAACTGGAGTGGCACCAATATCCAAAAGAATGACTCATTAACGTTGGTCTTGATGAGTAACATGAGTTTATTGGGGATTACTTGGAGACATATACAGATAGTATTTTGCCCTCCGTATGAATCTGGCTTCAGAATACTGCCTAGTACTTAAGTAGCAGACAAAGCCACAGGTTCAGACAGCAGCCATGTTGCACAGAAAAAATTAGGCTGACTCGGAAAATTGTGTGTGCTCCATTTTTACCCTTATCAGGGATTCTGCTGGTCTTAGCAAACATAGTCTGACTGTGGAAATGACAGAGTTTTGCTGTGGTCTGACAGATAAACCAGCTAAATGACAGTCCACTACAGGATCATTTTCCTCTGGCTAGGAGTGGGAGAATGGGTCTCATTACACAGGACAGGGTCTGATTCTATAAGGTCTATGGTGTGTTGGGATAAAGGTCTTGGTATGAGGAGTGTACTTAGTAACACTACCACCCCACAGTGGCCTGAAAGGCCCATTCCTTCTTTATTCTAGATTGGTAGGCCACAATGCCACATGTACAGACTACAAGATGTTCAAGGAGTGGCAGCTGTTGGAATATGCTCCTCCTTTGCATTAACATCTTCACCTCACCCCTCCCCCTCTGCCTTCTAGTGTGTCTATAAAACTGAACCCCATACCCTGTTCTGCCCTGACCCTAGACCTGTCTCTGTACTGTGGACCTGTGTAGACAGCAGTCAGCCTTCTGTCAGTAAAGCGAGTGTTCAGCCCCTTCCATTGTAAAAGTGCTGCACATTCTGTAGGAGTTCCAAAGTCCTCAGGGATGGCTGCCTGTGTCTTTAAATGCACAATGTCGGCTGTCTCCCTTGGAAGCTGAACAATGTGCACCTGCTGTCCCATGGTGAGCCATCTGCTCTCTGGACCACTCCTGAATAACCAGTTGATGTTAGGCAGTCTGGTGGGTAAAAATGGGCATAACTATGAGGTTTTGTTTGTTTGTGAGAGGGTCTCACTATGTAGCCAGCACTAGCCTGGAACTTGCTATGTTAGCTTAGGTGCCTTTCAGAAGCTGCCAGGATTTTATTACAAGTGTGTCCTCCAACTCTGTCCTGTCCTGTTTGTCACTTGCTTTTTTGTGGGGTGTTTTACACTGTTTGGAGTAAGCTGGGCTGCTGAAGTGACTTGGATTTCTTTGCCTTCTTATTGTGTGCCCTTTGACCTTGTTTGTGACTAGTGTCCGTACAGATTTTTAAGGTAATCTTTGTCTAGTCTACATCATTGCTCTGTCTCTTCTGGAGTTTGACTTCTGTAGGCTATTTGAAAAGACAACTCTGCATGTTAAGGTGCTAACCACCAAGCCAACATGCATTTGGTTCTCAGGGCCCACATGATGACATTCACAAGTTGTCCTCTGGCCTCCACACGTGTCCACAAACACCAATAAATATGTATTAAGTACAATTAAAATTTGAAAGGCCTCCCTCAGTCTGAGAGTAGAAAGTGAACATCCTCTGGTTTAGAACTGCTGGGCATTTTAGACCTACACATGTTGGCTCATCCCAGCTTGCTTGGTGATGGGAGGAGCCATGTCCAGTCTCTAGACCCCATCCCCTGAGGATTCAGCCCTGCTAGTCAGTACCATCATCACCTGTTCCTATCACCTACGTACTTTACCCTCCTCACTGACCAAACCTTTCCTGTCCACTGGACAGGTCCAAGTGTTAGGAATGGCAGCTGGCCTCCATACCTACAACTTACACACAGCAGGTTATGCATATGCTCCCATGTGCAGGTCAGAGGACAATTGTGGAGTCTGCTCTCTCCATCCACCTTTATATGAGTTCCAGGGACTAAACTCAAGTCACCAGGCTTGGACAGTAAGTGCCTTTTCCCATCTTGCCAGCGTGGCCTGGTCCTCCTTAGAACATTGTTGGTTCTCTTTGCTCATTTCCTGTGCACTGTAGAATTCACTTGTCCTTAGCCTGGGAAGTATAGTTGGTGTTTTCATTGGAACCAAGTTTAGGAAGAAGTGGTTGTACTTGTGGAATTTACATTTTATCATCCAGGAGCATGGCATCTTGTTTGTTGAAGGGCTCAGGTATATGTCTAAGTATTGCTGCAGTGGTCTTTGCTCTCCTACGGCTTCTCCTATGGTTTATGTACAGGCGCTTTCCTTGAGGTTATTTTTGTATTCAGGTTTCTTGTCTTTTCTGTGATATATCTTAAACCCATTTTTTTCAGATTCACATGAGGTCACTTGCACAGCTACTCTTCCTTCTCCCGCCCAGTGTTTATAGTTCTAGTTTATTTTTCTTGCCTGATAGTGTTAGCAAGTAGTTCAGAACTCTGTCAAATAGTGTCATGTGGTAGTAGAGGTGCCTCGGCTTAATAGTAATTCATTAAATGCAGTGCTGATTCAGATACTGAAGTGGATATTCGTTTTCACGCAATAACAACATTTCTTTAATCTTAATTTATTTGAAATTTGAAAAAACAAACAGGCATTAAATAAAATATATTGTTTGTTTAGTGGTTATGATCAAGCAATTTTCTTCTTGTAGCTGCTTACTATTAATTTTGTGGTTTCCTCACATGCTAAGTACTCTTGCATCAGTAAGAAGCTAGCCTGGCCTGGTCCTCATCACTGTTTAGAGGCAGTTCACGGCATACTGGTATTTTATTTATAGTTGTACATTAATAAGACCGAGCAGTTTTCTGTATCATGTTTGGAACTCTGATTTGCTTAATTAAAAAAAAAAAAACAGTTTCTCTGTTTTCATCCTTCCTCTCTCCATCTCCCTCCCCCTCTCTTCTCCATTTCTTCATAATAATAAAGTCTTTCCATGTTGGAAAAAAAATAGTTTGGAAGTGTTCCCCCTAATCTCGGTTATATCTCTAGCGTCACTTGTCCCTTAGAGCTTGGTGAGAACCGAGTGTGATGTTTGGGTGTCAGAGCTTAAGGAGAAACAAACCCCCTTTGCTCCCATGCATCAGCCACCAAGCCCCTCTGGAACCAGAGCAGAATAGGAGAATTGGGGTGAGGCAGAAGAACTAGCCTCTCAAATCCTGACTCCATTTTGGCTTGTTTGTGGCTCTGGATAAGTGACCAGGGGCTCACTGTGCCCTACAGACAGGGCTCCACCAGGACCTACTCAGGGTACACACAAAGGAACCTTTGTTCTCGGGTGAGGGCGCTTGTGGCGGGTGGCGGGTGACGGACAGCGAACAGGAAAGAGCAGGGGACTTGCCTTCTCAGTCCCTACAGTCTCCTTGTGTCTCCAGGGAGAACCAGGACCACCTGGACAGACAGGACCCGAGGGACCTGGAGGTCAGCAGGGGTCACCAGGGACCCAGGGCCGCACAGTCCAGGGACCCATGGTAGGTGCTACTCTGCACCCATCTTCTTCTGCTTTGTGTCTCTCCCCCCTGCCTCTTAGTCCATCCTCTCCTCCAGGGTCCCCCAGGAGCCAAAGGAGAGAAAGGTGACCATGGACTCCCAGGTTTGCAGGTAATGGGTCAGGGTGATGGCACAGAAAGGAAGGACTTCGCCTCATATGATGTTGGCCCTTCTTGGTGGACTATCTCTGTTCCCTCCCAGGGCTTCTCCGGCCAGCAAGGCATTCCTGGGAAAACTGGCCTACAGGGACCCAAGGTACTGGCTCCGGGCCCAGGAGGTGATGAGTGGGAGGCAGTGGGGCAGGCAGAGTCTTGGTCACAGAGAGGGCTTCCTCCTCCTCATGAGCTTTGTTTTCCCTGCTCCCTAAGGTGTAACTCTGAGGTGGGTGAAGGGCGGCAGCTCCTCTAATCAAAGCTGGGGCAATTGTACATCCATCTTCTCAGGGTGGCCACCTTCTTGGAACAGTACAGGCCTGGACCCAAAGGGCATGAAGTGACAACAGTCTGTCGGGGGCTGTTGGGGTGGGCACTGCAAAGGTCAAGGACTGATATAAACCCCAACTTAGTCTTTTCTCCTCTGCCCATCAGGGAATGAGGGGACTGGAGGGACCTGCTGGCTTGCCTGGACCACCTGGCCCCAGGGTAGGCTTGGCCCAGAATCCTCGAGGCTCTGGGAGAAAGGCACTGAACATCACCTGCCACTGTCCAGACCACTTTGGAGGAGGGACTTTTCTTCCACAGGGCTCCGCTGGCATCTGAATGTCTGTATCTGGGAGCATCCCTTGCCCCTGGATCAGGTTCCTGTGGAAATAAGCTCCATACTACAGGCCCAATAATACCTATACCGTAACTCTGCAGGTCTGGGGTTCAAGGACTCCTGACTGGGTCTGGTAGGGGTATGTGGCTTAACTGGCTATGGGGACAGTGATGCTGTTCCTGCTGTCAGACTTCCCAGCAGATGGGCCATCAAAGGCAGCCCTATGACCCTGAAGAAAAGCTGGAGATTCCTCACTTCCTGAAGACTTTCCTTCCTCAATCCCAGGGGTTCTTTACTCTGAGTTCTGTACCCAATGAACCTCTGAGAGGGTACCTCAGGCCAGCAGCTAGACTTACCAGGATACGATGCAAAGATTACTCTTTGTGGCTGGGGAAAGCCCACTGTGTTTCTGCCATAGCATCCAGAGTTTATCAGGGAGCATTTCAGTGCAGAATAAACACAGATGGACAACTGGGGGAGGGGTGGTGTGCCCGTACCAAGTACTGAGCATAGGTAGGGTTTGATGTGGGTGCTAGAGGAAGGACTGGATAAAGATTAATGGAGGAGGACAAGGCCTGAGAGCAGGTGGGGTTAACCTTGCGGGACAGTGGGACCCTGGATATAAAGCCAGGTCTGGGGGATGGAATAGACTCCTTGGGGCTCAAACTGATATCTGTGTTTTTTGCAGGGGTTCCAGGGTTTGGCAGGAGCCAGGGGCACCAATGGGGAGCGAGGACCCCCAGGGGCTGTGGGGCCTACAGTAAGTAGCCTTCTACCTTCTAGCAAGACAGCCGAGTGACAGGTTCAGGGGCTCCCTGATTGAAGATCTGCCTGTTCAGATCTCATGGCTTCCCTAAGGGCACAGAATTGGAAGGAGGCAGCAGTTGACTTTTGGGAATCCAGTTCACCAGGAGGCCATCTTAACCTTCAGTCAAGAGGAGTAGGGTTTAAGTAGCTTAGGGCCCCTCAAGTGGGCTCCATAGTGTGGGCATGACACATAGTGTGGGATGATGGGTAGGAGCTCTTGGCTCAGGCCTGCCTCTGGGCCAAGAGAGGGTCTCTTCTCAAGACCCTTTTCAGTTGTATGGAACCTCTGCTCATACTCCCCAGCACAAATGTACAGCTGGAGATAGGTTCTTTGAAGATCACTTCCAGCTGCACTTGGGACTGTTCCTGCTGTGGACGTCCAGCCTCACTTGCTGACTCTGGGCTGGAGCTGAGGGCATGCATTCCTGGACCTTGGTCGTTGGGTTGGGGCTTTAACACCACATCAGCCAGTGTGGAGTCAAGCCTGTCACATGTTGCCATGCCTGCAGCTCCTTGTCTATATGTTGACAGCTTTCTCCTTTACCCCCTGCTACAGGGTCTACCAGGGTCTAAGGGTGAACGAGGAGAGAAGGTGGGTGATGGCCATAATCTGGAGAGTGGGACTCTTTAGTGGGACCTACCATGGGTCCCAAAACCATGTCTATCTTTCACAGGGAGAGCCACAGTCCCTTACCACCATCTTTCAGTTGGTGAGCCAGGCCTGTGAGTCAGCCATACAAAGTGAGTGAAACCCGCCCTGCCCCACCTCATCCTTACTGGCAAGGCTGGACCCAGCTGATGACTTCTTATTCTTCAGCACATGTGCTGAAGCTGAATTCCTTCCTCCATGAGAATGCCCGGCCCCCAATGCCCTTCATGGTGGAGACAGCAAAGCCAGGCAAACCTGGACCTATAGAGTCTCCTGGATCACATAATAAGGCTTTACTTCCTGGAGATGGAGGACATATCCACCATCCTGAGGACCAAGGTAACAACCAGGCTTCCTGATCTTGGGAGGGATCCTAGAAGTCGACAGTGGTTAGTTTTCTGCACACACACACGTGTGTGTGTGTGTGTGTGTGTGTGTGTGTGTGTGTGTGTGTGTGTGTGTGTGTGTGTGTGTGTTTCTCTTTGTCGGTCCCTTTACCTCAAAGATGTCTTAATGAACCAGGGACAGCTCATTTAGAAGTAAAGTCTCTGCTCTAGCCACTGAACCCACACTAAGGTACTTGCTTGGTGCTCAAAGACCGGATGTGCTGCTGTCATGAGGTCATGAGTGCTCAACCTTTTGCCAAGGGCTGAGCCTCATGCTTATCCTGAGAGGACCCAGCATCCCTCTGGACAGATAGGGAGAGAACAGGAAGCTGAAGCTGCTACATTCCCTGGTCCTGCAATGTCCCCCCTTCTTCTCAGGTGAGCCTACAGCCATCAGTCAGATAGGCAGCCCTGGACTGCAGGAGGGGCAGACCCCAGAGCCCCTGGAGTGACATCAGGTGAATCTCTGTCATCATGCCAGCCATGGAGCAGGAGGGACAGCTGGAGTGAGGGATATCTGCTTGGGCTGCACAGTGAGAGGGTGGGGGATGGTACTGTCTTCATCTAAGAGGCACTGGCCATGCGAGTGGGGTGGAGCTGGCACTGTGGGTGCTCATGGACCTTGGAGGAGCCCCATAATGGGAGGGGGGATTACAGAGACTGGACTTCAGTAAGGCACCCCAGTGAACACCTGGCCAGGTGAGAGAGCTCCTGAGGTCAGAGACAAAGTATTTTGGGTTCTGAGTGTGGGTAATACAGTTGAGATTAGAGGTTCAGGGTACAGTACCAGATGGCGTATTTTCCCTTTCTCTGGAAGTCCTGAGCAAGCTTCCTATGTGCAAACCTGCCTGGGGAGGTGTTTCCAGGTGCACATGTTGGGAGAGGGTACAGATAAGCACAGGTGAGTTCCATGAGCACAAGTGAGAACAGGTGGCACAGATGGCTTCAGGGTTCAGATGAGTATAGCCGCGCTCTTCTCAAGCAGATGATGGGGCTGGGGCTGGGACTCAGCAGGCACATGTGTGATGGGAAGTGGGTGGCAGAGTGGGGAGCCACCAAACACACAAGCTAGAGCCCTGGGTGACTATGACAGCCTTGTCTCTACTCAGAAGACCAGAGAACAGGTTCTGTTCTCTTTCTGTGTCACAACAAAAGCTAGTGTGTGGAGACCTCAAGTTCTGTCGCTCTGTAGAAGCCTGTGCTCGCTGTGCCAGGAGGCTGGTCTCCTAAGATACAGTCCAGCTGTGTCTGCCCTTCTCTTTTATCAGGATCTCCCCTCTGACACTTCAAATCACCCTGTAGTTCCCCAACACCATCATCCATACTTTTTGGAGCTGTGTCCTGGAGGGAAACCAGAGGAAGACCCGGGAACAGCAGGAATTGGAAGGGGAAGGGGATTCTTCTCAAGTCCCTTCTTTGTAGCACATCCAAGTTCAGATAAATCTGTTTGACCATCAGCCTATGGGAGGTGTCTGATCATTGTGGGGAGCTGTCATGTTACCTGCTGTCTTGAGGACTCTTAGGCCTTCTCAAAGCCCAGACTCTTTCCTCTGGGCCTCATCAAGGCTCAACCTGGATCTTGTGCTGACCCCTTCTCATTTATCACCCAAGGCAGCAGACAACCACCTGCTCATTCACTGCTCATCTTCACCCCATTAGCCCCATTAGGACACAAATCTGTATACGACTTTCATTTCTAGGGGCTCTTTGTCATTTCATTTCCTGCCAATTGTAGAACATAGAAGGCTGCTCTGTGACTGCCCCTGGGCCTTTATATGTCATGTCTGCTTGGTTCTTCCTAGGGTTCTATTCCTGACAGTGTCTCTTCCTCAGAACAGTGCCCTCACTTCAGCCCTGCTGTCTCTTCCAGGCTCCTTTGCTTCTGAATATGAGCAAACCCATGTCCCCTGTCCCCAGCCCAAGAAGTCCAGATTTCCTTCAGCCTCTATGCTTGGCTCCCAGGGTGGTGATGTCACTTTAAACCTGGTCTCTATGGCCTCTTGTCTTTAGGGTTTCAGAAAACGGTTGTTTCCTGACAGCTACTCAGCCCTGGGCTTCTCACCACCCTTAGAGAGATCATGTAAACCTTCTGTCTTACCCCACCATAGCAGACAAGTGTCTGGAATGGCATGAATTCATGACACCTGCATTCTCAATCCTGGTCCAGCGGAGTCAGGGACTTCTATGTCCTTTTTCAACCAATATTAATTGTCCCACTGCTCGCATCTTTGTAGCTAAGAAAGGAAAGTCCAGAAGCAAAGAGGAAACACATATCACTCAGGGAAGGGTAAGAGACATTTGACACTGACTGAAAGAATAGTCTACCACAACTCAGTGTGTGTGGGTAGGCACATGTGTGTACATATGTGTAATAATGCCTGCATACATGTCTGTCTTTGTGCATGTGTGTATCTTCGTGTGCATGCATATCTGTGTTTATATGCACATGTGTCTTTATGCAATGTTGTGTGTATACATGTTTCCTTGTGCCTATGGTTGCATGTTTCTGTATGTGCATGCATGTCTCTGTGTGTATATGTGTCACTGACTATATGCATGTGCTTGCACATGTGTGCAGGACTGGTCCTCAAGAAGCTGTTAGAAGACAAGAATAGTTTCCTCCTGGACCTGCATGCACACACATACATTCTAAAACACAGACATGCATGTACACAGATGTACATTCACACTCCTGTCATGAACAGCATTGTTAGCAGGTTTGGGGCATGTACTGGCAAGGAAAAGCAAACAGCTGAGGATGAGAACTCTGAGACAAATGAGCAGTCTATTTCAGATAAAGAGAAATTTGTGTTTTCTTTGGCCTATTAATTTTTAAAACCCATGATGTACCATGGAGGAATGGAAGGATATTAATAAACATGAAGCCCAAAATATCAGTAATAAATGAAGGAAAACCAACTGTAAGGACTGTGTGTGGGAAAGAAACTGAAAAATAAGTCAGCTGGAGACAGTGACATGAAAATTCTGTTGAATTTTCCATCAGCTGCAGGATCAGAGAAGAGGCAGGTGTCCAGGAGCTCGAGTCAGGAGAGATGTGGGGAACTTGTAAGACAGCGACCGCATGAAGAGGCCCAGAGGGAAGAGCAGTAATAAATGGTATTTGGGGTGACAAAGGAGAACTGGAAGATCTGAGCATCAGAGAAAGGTCTAAGATCTCAGGCTGATGAGTGGGTCATGAGATGTGTCCTTAGTGTCATACAGCATGTTGCAAAGACAGTGGGAACACTTATCAAGAAATCCTACCTGGGAAGGATGTGCAGCCCCAGAGAAAAACCAAGGCAGCAGTGAGATGGGATGTCAGAGGGGAAAATGCTGAATTTCATATCAATGATTAAGACAAAGGATATTTCAAGGACCACAACACTTCCAGGTGTAACACACAAACCCACTTTGAAACTCAACACGAAGAAGCTTTTGTTAGGAGGGAGTCCAGCAGACACAATGAGACCTCTACAAAGGACTGGAGATGTTGTGAACAGAGGGACAGCAACCTCCCTCTGCCCTGGGCAGTCACATAGCCGTAGTGTAAACTAAGGTTAGTGTAGATTATTTTAATAAACTGGTGAAGGGCAGCAGGGTGTTAGCACAGTGATGTTTCCAAACAGTATGGAAAGCTCTGGAAGCACAAGTGTTTGCTATAAGCAAGGAGCAACTTTTAGAATAAGAGACTGAACAGAGTAAGTGTCCAAAATGGCTGATTAGATCAGGTTTTCCCCTGTGAAGGGGAGAGAATATATTAAAGGATAATCTCCAGGTGAGGCAGAAATTTCTGTAAAAGTGTTTTACTGATGGAAAGAGACACTCTCCAAATCCCATTGAAACATAAGACATGGTGGTCTACTTGATTCCTTGACTGTCAAGTCCTGAATTCCGTCACACTTCTTTTCAATGTGACAAGGGCTGTGGCTTGGCCAGAGTCCCAGGTATGTTTGAAAAGAGTAAGCATGTGCTCTGCTATTTTAGAGAAGGTTCTAGAGATGCTAGCCAGGCCCAGCTGGCAGCAGTGGTGTTCAAGCCTTGTGTATTTTCCCAGTAGAAATGTGTTATATGTTTTAAAGTTATAGCTATTATTATTATTGTGTGTGTGCACATGTATGCACCTGCCTGCTCTCTATTGCTCCCCACATTATTCTCCGAGATATGATTTGGTCATTCAGTAAAACTAGAGCTTGCTCATTTGGCTGCACAGACTAAGCAGAAAACCCTGGGGAATGCAGGAAATGTCTGAAGGGTTTACAGGTAGCTGGCACCAATCTTAGGTTTTATATAGGTACTGGAGATCTAACACAGCAAACACTTACTTTACCCACTGAGCAGCTTCCCCAGCCCTAGATTTTTTTTAATTTTTTTATTTTTTGGTGTTTATTTACGACAAAGTCTCACATAGCTCATATTGACCTCAAACTCAAAATGTAGTTGAGGGTGACCTTGAGCTCCTCATCCTCACGCCTCTACCTCCCAATGTTAAGATAAAAAGCAGGTATGCAAACCATAGCCCTTCCACAGCAATACTTCTCATATAACCCAAATGTCCACTGCAAAGAAAATGGGTGGATAAATGGTGTAGCCATATAGTGAGCACATAAGAATTGGCTGTTCATGGTAAATAGAAGTCTAAGGAGAGGAAGCCAGGCACAGGAGCACAGCCCACAGGATGGAACCCATACAAGCTAGATGCAGAAATGGATACAACCATGGAGAGTGGTAACTTCTGGGTACTGATGGCACAGGCAATCACAGTCAGAAATAAAGTGTATGCAGGCATGCTGATCATCTGTGTATTCTATCATGGGTGTGTATTATCACTCATGAGGCCAGCAAATAGCAAGAAATGTCAGGCAGGATTAAAGTAATGGAAACTCCTACTTGCAAACAGAGAGAGTAAACAGCACATCCAAGTGGAAAGTGTTTTATGAATCATCTAAATCCCAGTACAAACTCCAGTGCCCAACGGGTCCACCCTTCCTCCTTGGTACTGTATCCTGAGCAGTGTGCTTCCAGCTGTGGGCCAGCAAATCAACTGGAGGAGTTGCAACTGGCATTTTTCTACAGACTGAAATAGAAGAAACTAGAATCGAGTAGCAGGCACCTAGGATTGTTCTCATGTAGCTTTTGTAAAAACCTATGTACGCACTATGAACACATACCGGGTCCCCCACCACCACAAAGGTCAGGACAACTCCAGGATCAGTTAGTGGCTTTGTGGCAATGGATCTCAATTTGTATGGGTAGCAGGGGGCCCAGAGTATAAAGCACTGAACTCTCAGGTGTTTCTAGCGGAAAAGCCTAAGCACTATGACAACAGTGAGGTCACTTCCATCCTGTAGGATGAGTTATTATGTGGGATGGATCCAAGGCTCTGTGTCCAAATCTTTGCTCAGCTGGAGACAAGGAACTCCCCTGCTTGATAGCAATACAGGAAGGGTTTCATTTGCAATTGCCAAGATGCCACACCAGACAACTGCCTGAGAAGAGGGGATACCAGGTCTATCAGTAGGTGGAAGGGATGAGGGAAGTGGCACCACCCTCAGGGGTTTCTGTGAGGGGCTCAGGTTGCATAAAGGAAACAGCCTGTGGTAGTCTGGACACTTCCTCAGACTCTGGACTACAAAGGTTTCTCTGGTTGCCTTTGCCTTTATGGCTGGCTTTGGTGTACGTTTTGTAAGGAACAGGTACTATTGCAGATGGCCCATCAACTGTGAAGTTGAGGAGGCTCCAATTGAGCCCCAGAAACTAGTTAGTTGTGGAAGCTGCAGCCTTGAGTCGGATAGGCCCCCAACATGTCAAGACATCATAGCACATATTAAACAAAGAAACATGATTAACACAAAGAGAATGGCAGCATAAGCCCACAGAGATGAAAGCAGAGACTCAGCAGCACCTTGACTGACACCTGGAAACGAGGGCAGGACCACACACTGATGGGGAGACACCACAACTCATTTATTCAGACAGAAGCGGCAACTAAGAACCAACAAGCACACAGCACTGCAGATGAGCCTTGGCCACACAAGTGAAAAAACCCAGACATCACAGAGTCCAGAATGGGATCCCGGACACGATGCCCAGGAACAGCTGGTCTCCAGGACTCACACTGGAGTTGGCGCTGTCCATGGGAGGGAGTTAGAACGAGAAGGCTGGGGCTTTGGGGGGACAATGTCTACGTATCGGAGGGACTGAGATTACATCTGATTTTTTAAAGTTCACTGGCCCAAAGGCCTCATAGACCAAGCATTCTGTCCTAATTAAACTTCATCTTGACCATAGAGCGACACTGGAGGCAGACAAGAGGGCACCTGAGTGGGCATGGGAAGAACATAGTGCTTTATTCTTTTCTGGCTCCTGGGTGCAGGTCAGAATGGCCTGTCAAGGACATCTAGCCACTTTCTGACCCAGAAAATAACAGCATGGCAGCCCTGTACAGTGTGCCACCATGGCCTTGCAAATCTTGTGGTTGGAACCATGTATACAACTTGATGGTAGAATTCACATCTGACAGGTGTGTCTGCTGCCTTCCTCACTGAGGCTTGTGTTCCCCTTGGCTCCCAGGGTTATCTTGCAGCATCCCGAGGCCTCCAGTGTCGGGGCTAGCAACTTAGTCAGTCAGTGGAGTGAGGGGAAATCGAAACATGGCAGATGGGGTCTCTGATGCCCTTAGGACTCTAGGGGAGGCCTAAAACATCCAGGGTTCAGAACCCAGGCCTCTGCATGCCATTCCTGTATACACAAATGTCCTGGGGTCTCCAACTCAGGGTTCCTTTCTCAGCAGCACCCTGAGATACCTAGCAGCTCCATGTTTAAATGTGGGTTTCCCTGCAAGTACAGGTAAAGACACTGCTGGCCCTTTGGCATATCTCTGTCCTAACATCATTCAGCTGGCACGAGCAAGTTGTACCATGGAGTTGGCAGCTGAATCCACTGGAAGCTTGGTGTGTTGGTCCCAGACTTCATTAAGTTCTTCATTTCTTCAGTCCCCAGAACTATCCAAACAGAGACTTCGGCTTCGGGGCTTAGGACAAGCTGGCTGAGGGTACAAGGCCCAGCTCTGCCAAAGCCACCTGGCTGGTGGGGACAGCAAACGCGACCACAGCATAAGATGATTTCTTGGGTGTCTCCCGTGTTTGCCCTTCACCCAGTGAAATCTCATAGAGGTGGGCAGATGCTTCTTCTCCCACCTGGGGGATCACTGGGGATTCTCCAGGTTTCCTGGTGCTATCTTGGGAAAGGGAAGAAGAGCTCTTCAGGTCTTCCCTATAACATAAGTGCAAGGAAGACTGGGTGAAGAACCCATAACGCTTGGTCTATGGCTCTCAAGATGATGGTTTTCTTAGAAGCCTCTTGGCAGCCAACCTATTCCACAACATCGCAGGGGCTTCCCATTACTCCTTCTGGCCTAGAGTCCCAGGTCTCCTGTACAGATGTGCTCAAGGGAACTGTGGCCTCACCACAGGACCAGAGAGGCAGAAACATACAGGGGTATGGAGAAAGCTCTGTGAGGGGGCCTACACCTAGGATCTGGACATGATTTGGTTCCCTCACAACCACGAGACTCAATGCTCTTGCCCTCCTGGGGTTGCTGGGCCCTAGGAAGTAGTCACTACAGAGCCCTTGTGACCCTGAGGTGGATGCAGGGCTCCTATGGGGCTCCGGCCTTGCTGTGAGGGCCTGCGCTCTTCTCTCGCGTGGGACCTGTCCACATAGCACAGTGCTCTGCTTCTTACCAGTTCAGCTCAATCTAAACAACTTTCCTAGGCTCAGCCCTGACACCTGTGAGTCAGAGAGCAGCCCACTCTGGAGGGTTGAGGGGAGGAGAACATTAAGGGGGGAGGGGATATGGCCAGCAGAGGTGTGGTGGGAGTTTCTTAGGTCTGATGAATCACCCGGGCTTGCTGAAGAGGGATGGATTCTTGTGGTCCCACAGGACAACTGAGACCAACACTGGATCCTTCTCTGAGACACGGGCTTGTGTGTGCTATCTGTCGGCCAGGGGGTAACTGTCACCTGCTCTGAAGAAATTTTACCAGAGGCTCAGACTGTCACTCTGCCCTGTGACAGCCCTTAGCTAGCTCCAACCAGGCCCATGGCTGGATTAGAACCAGTGCCAGCTTCTAGGTGTTTCGTGGCAGGTTTGGAAGATGGGGGTAACTGACGAGTAGCATTGGCCCTACAGAGACCAGGGAGCTGGGTCAAGCAGGCCTGTCCACTGCTATGTCCCTAGATCATACCAGCCAGCCAGGGGGGCAAAAAGAGGCCCACAGTGCCCAGTAGGCAGACAATGATGAACATCCACAGGAAGATTCGGTCAATGACCATGGCCACATACTTCCAGTCTTCCTTCACCTGTAAACACAAACATGGGTCACTCTAGCTCTCAAATCCCACACTCAGCCAGAGAAACTTCTGGAACTTGGAACTATCAGTCACAGTTTGTGCCTATCCCATTAGATACACATCTGCACACATGCTACTGCGGGAGGTGACAGGCGGAGAAGGAACGTGCAACCGTCTAGCTATGGTCAGAGAATCTGCTGGGACAGAGCAGCTGCTACAGGGTAGAGCAAGGGAGACATCATAAGGACTGGGGATCTACAGAGCCCGTGACTAAGGCTGTGTGTGTAGGGTCTTTGAATCTGGACTCACTGGAGCTTTTCAGTAGTTCACACCTGCCACAAGGGACTTAGGGTTCATGCGGTATCCCAGCTGGTCTTCTTATGTGCTTAGCAGGCCGCCTATGCTTAAAAGGAGGCTGATTGGGCATACTTTGAACAAACACAGGGCCCATGACTTCAGGGTGAAGTTTTTCTTAAGTTTGCTGAAGCTGGGTAGCACCAGGGAGGTCATGTCTACCTTCCCATAGTACAAGGGTCAAAAATGGATTCCAGGTTCTAGAGAGATGGCTCAGTGGTTAAGAGCACTGGCTACTACTCTTCAAGAGATTCTGGGTTCAATTCCCAGCATCCACATGGTGGCTGGCTCACAACCATTCATAACTCCAGTTTCAGAAGATCTGACAGCCTCTTCTTGCATTTTCTGGCACTAGGCATGTGGTGCGCAGACATACAAGTATCAAAACACTCATACACATAACATAAAATTAAACTAACTTAGAAAAAAAGTGGATCCCAGACAGATGTCAGCCATGCGCCCTAGACCAGAAGGTAAAAGCCGGGAACGGGAACATACTGGGTCATGGACTGATCACTAAGACCATCCCACAGTGGCCAAGTGCCCAAAAGCAAGGGTTAAGTCCACACTTGCCCCCTGATCTGGCCTGACTATCCACACCCACCTCTTACATGGGCAGGTGTTTATGGGCTGCACTGCCACCTGAGCAGGCACCGTGTGAAGTCAATGATATCAGGAAATGTTCCATGGAGAGAGGAGAGTCAGGGACGGAGGGTGAACAATAGCAACAAACACATATAAAACACAATGCATCTGTCCACCATCTGCAGCCACTCACTCTTCATCAGACTATGCTATAACATGGTGTCAGTTGGTGCAAACAACTACTGTCTCTGTCTATAGTTTGTCTGGATCCCACAATGTGAACTCTTTCTGCCAGGGGCTGATGTGAGGTAACCACTTCCTCAAGTTGTTCTCAGATGCAGAGACTCGGGCAATTGATGGGTCTAGCTGGGAATTAGCATTGCGTTGAGGACAGTTCTGCGTGCAGCTCTGGCCTTGTGCTTCAGGCAGAGTGGCTGTAACACCCCTGTTCCTTACTCTTCACTGCCCTGTGAGTGTGTCACTAGTCTAGAAGGGCCTGAATTAACCTCAAGGCTTGATCAGAGCTGCATTGGGACACAGCCTGCTCACGTGTGAACAGCAGGGTGTGAACCATCGTAAACGGACCTCAAGCCAGCTGAGGAACACTTGGCCTGTCAGGCCTGGGCTGGAGAAGAGTGCAGCTGCCCCAGGTGCAAGGACATCTACCCTGAGTTTTCAAAGAAATCACAGGTGTCCCTGTGGTTTAAGCCAAAAGTAGCATGTTCACTTAGAAAATGTCAGAACAAATAGATCTTTGCTAAATAAAAAGCCTTTCAAGAGCTCCTCAGAGTAAATGGCTGCTTGGTGTCCCTCTGCCACTTCCTGTGCCCGGGACCAAGCTTCTGAAAACGAAGCACCACAGCCATGACCAAAGCCCTGTTGTCCTGTCCCTATTAAATCAGTGAACTTCCCAGGCCCAGAACCAGGTCAGGCAGCTACAGCAGGCCAGTGGAGATGGAGCAGGCCACGAGTACCAGTTACAGGACCATGCTGGGGGTGCACTGGTTTCGGGAGGATTTCGATCAAATGTGCCACATCCATCTTCTCTCTGTGGCCTCACTCCGATTCATGTCTGCATCTCTGTCTCTACCCCAGAGCAGCAACAAGACATAGCCCCAGAACCAAAATTTCTCTGCAGACAGGTCTCTGAGATCCAGAATGTTCCAGAGTCCTCCAGAATGGCTTCGTAAGTCCCTGGGACTCAGTGGGGGTGACTATGGGAGAAGAGACTCCTGGGATGTAGGGCATAAGCCTCTCTCTCTTTCCAGGGCTAAGCAGCTCCAGAAAACAAACCACAGACATCTGGAAGTAGACAACAGGCTAGCCCCAGGTTGGGTAGGAAGAAGAGCAGAAGCCTGCAATACCGATGTCCCAAGAGGGACCGTGGAAAATGCCAGCTCAGGGCAAGGTCAGTGTAAAAGAGACACCACAGACATTTCAGCGGACACAGCAGAAACAAAGGTCGGCCGGGACGGGACTTCCCCTGATGACCTCTTCACGTGACCTCTGACTGAGACTCAGGAGGAGTCAGATTCGGGAAGCAACTTGTCTATCACCAGAACTCCTGCATCTCAGTGTCATCTGAGCCCAGACCCCAGTCCTGGAGACCTTTATGTGTTACAGCCAGACAAATACAAAAGGGAAAATGAACCCACAATGCCCTGGTGGCAAGGTCAGACAAAGCTGTTACCACTGCGCAGCCCAACTGCTCACCAGAACTGCACTCTGTTAAAAGTACAGCAGCAGCTGCCTTGGGTCAAGAGACCAACACCTACAGAGGGTCATGACCATTATTTTAGGCCTCTGTAGAATCTATGCCCTTCAACCTTCCTAGGGTCGGGTTCAAAGGACCATCTTTCACCAGGTAAAGTCCCAAGGGAGACCTGTTCTTGGGGTTACAGGTCAGCAGCAGCAGCAGACCTATTGAATTTTGAGGAAACCTAGTGTGGGACCTTGCCTGTCACTCAGGCATGGCTGGGCAAGAGTTCCAAGTAGCCAGTAACAATCTGAAGACAACAAGGAAGACCTTCTGAGTGTTGGAGTGACAGCGCTTGCCAGGCCTTATAAATTCTAGAGCCTGAATGGCCTCACTTTATTCTGCACAAACTATAGGGCCTTGCTTAACCCCAGTGTGGCCTAGGGACCTGTAAAGGATACTAGACAGGGACTCTGCATCTCCAAGTTGTGCAGCTTTTGTTTCGGGGCCTTGGTTTCTGGACCATGTGTGGGAAACACCAGACATTTAATCCTATCTGGGCCAAGGGTACCTTCCATGCAAAGCTACTGGCAAAGACTTACCGAGAAATCTGTGTCTTCTGCCTTGAGGTGGTCTGCAATGTACTGGACACCCTCTACTGCCCGTGTCAGGGCTGGTGACAGGGGTAAGTGCTGGGAAGGTGCTTTGGTGCCTTGGGCCTTGAGCACAGTGATTGGAGGCACAGGAGATGGTTCCTTGCATGTACATTTGCATGGAGAGGCCTGGTCTGACCGGGGAAGTTGAGATGGATAGGTCTTCAGGGAGGCTGGGGAGCCAGTTGGCTGGCTGTTAGCCAGGGAGACAGCTCCATCTCGGGAAACACAGTACTGGATACTTCGAGACCGGCAGCGGATGCCACCCTCTGCAGCTTCTTGGGAACTGGACACATGCTGGACACTCAAGGACCTGGCTTTGATGAGTGTTGGGACCCTGGTGCTGTTGGGTGAGTGACAGGGTCCAGGTGATGGACAGGGACTGGTCTTCTCAACCTCTGATGTCTGCAAATCAGGAGCCTTCTGGGAGGGTGATTTGCATGTAGGCTGGGCCTCGACTGGTGTGTCCAGAGGGTTGCAGAAAGATGGGGCAGGTGACAGGCCTTGGTTTCGGATGTCACTCAAGATGCCAGGCTCACCCTCGGGCTCTGGCCAGAAACGAGGGGCATTGGCCATCTTGTGCATGGACTCAATAAGTCTCCGGCAGTTGTCTTTGACCACAGACGGGCGCTTCATGAAGAGGAGACGAGGCACAATGTCCAGGAAGACTCTGCGTACCCAGGCAGGCATGGTGTGTGTGCGTGGTGAACGGTGGTGCACATTGAGCACAAACACCGTGATGACAATGGAGAGGGTGACAAAGATCATTGTAAAGAGCAAATACTCGCCGATGAGTGGAATGACCAGCGAGGTGGACGGGATGATCTCAGTGATGAGCAGAAGGAAGACAGTGAGTGACAGAAGTACTGAGATGCACAGTGTGACCTTCTCACCACACTCGGAGGGCAGGTAGAAGACCAGCACAGTGAGGCAGGAGATGAGCAGGCATGGGATGATGAGGTTGATGGTGTAGAACAGAGGCAGCCGGCGGATGATGAAGGCATAGGTGATGTCAGGATAGATCTCAGCACAGCATTCATACTTCCTGGTATTGTAGGTGCCCACAGCATCCACAATGACCCACTCTCCACTTTCCCAGAAGTCCAGCTGGTCCACGCGGCTATGCATGCTTACTAAGTCAATCTTGGCTTTGTCGTAGGTCCAGGACCCAAACTTCATGGTACAGTTCTGCTGATCGAAGGGGAAGAAGGTGACATCAATGCTGCAGGAGCTCTTGTAGATGGCTGGAGGTGTCCACTGTACTCGCCCATCGTAGAACAGATGGGCTTTGGTCAGGTGGGTGACTGCAAAGTCCCCATCTGCACTGTCGGGAAGAGGGAGAGAGAACAGTGAGGTCTGCCCCTCTCTACACCACACCCATGAACATTCTTGCAGAGAAAGGCTCACAGCCTGACTAACAACCCCAGCAGCCACATACAGAGTGCAGGATTATGTATAGTGGTCATGTGGTCTGGGACATCATTTACCTGTGCACTTCAGTTTATTACATTGAGTCAAGGTGGCATATAATCCAGAGGACACAGAGTTACAGTTCTTATTCATTCCTATCATGAGGGGGACAGGAGTGGGACCAAACTCCTATCTTTTCTCCTGAGCACCCACTGCCCCATAAATTTGTATTTGTACCTCCTCCATGCAGAGAGGCCTGGCTCATCTCTGTGCCGTTGTGGATTGAGGCACCATGGGAGTTTCTCCTTGGCTTCCACTGATTACCACCTGAGCACCTCGTGTACTGAGAGGAGATGCCAGTTCAGGAGCTTTAACAACTGTCTCCTTCAGTGTGTGATGGATATCCCAGAGGTCCCTGTAGAACCAGACCAATCCCACTGTGTATGGAGTATATGTCCACAGGGACAGGGCAAGTGAGCCCAAGGGTGAGACAAGCAGGATTTCTTCCTAATCACTCATGAAAAAGGGAGGTCTCACACCAAACAGCTCCTCATAGGTTCTTGATGAATGGATAATCCTGCTGGAGGCCAGTGGGCCTCTCTGCCATCTCATCCATATGAATGACCCCAGTTATGAAAACAGCAGTGCACAGCTGCCCAAGGTGCATCCCAGGACCACTTTGAATTCCACCTGGACTGGTCCTACACTCAGGATGTATCAGTTCTGACCTTCTGCCACTGGAGACTGAGAAGGTGCCTTCCTTTCCACTTGCCCCAAGGATTTGGAGGCCATCTCTCTGTTACAGGGCATGACACACAGGCTGGATGAGGACTCTAGCTACCTCCCTCATCCAGGCCCCAAGAGTCTGACTGTTGGCTTCTTGAACATCTCTCTGCCTTGAGGAATGTTAACCAGATTAGGCAGTGGAGCATGGGGTGTCCTTCAAGTCCCTCCTCTTGATTTAGAGTTCCAGTCTTGACCTCTGGGCTTCACAAACAGTGATGCTGTGCCTCGTTTTATCCATTATTAGAACATGGTGACACTGGAAAGCCTGCTTACTTCCACAACCCTCCCCAAAACTGCTAGTATTTCATATTTGCCTGTGGAACCTGGGTGGCAGTGTGTCACTCTTTAGGACTTGGCTTCTCTACAGGCCCAGACCATTTACTCTGGCCCTGGATTAGCATTCACAGACTGTCAGAGTCAGCAGCAATGCATTAACACTTTTAGGCAAACCCTGCCAGCTTCAGCTCAGAAACACTGATGGGAAACCTCGATTTATAGCTAACAAGCTCTCTGAAGCCTGATCAAACCCCTCACTAATGGCACCAGCATGCACCACTTTGGTCTCGCCGCTCATAAAACAGCCCTGAGCCATAGGCTCCAGAGCCTCCTGTTTTCCCAAGTGCCCAGCCCCCCTCTGGCCATTCCTTCCCCCACCTCCATTCACAGGCCCAGCTCATTGGCTAGTGCCCTTCAAGGTTCTTAGACAGAGGAATCCAGGCCCCCTGAATTTCATCAGTCAACTGGCCCTACCTACTTCCCGACTAGCTTCTTAGATCCTAACCAGGGCCCATAGTGGCCACCTGAGACCCTTAGTGGCCCTTTCTATGCTAACCAATCACCTGCAGTGCAAGGTCCAGAAGACCCAAGCCTTCCATGATCTCAGTAGGTGCCAACCCTGGACCCTCCTGCACGTTAACTCATCCTGGGTCAATGCCACTGGTTTCCTCCTGCACAGCTGTGTTGCATACAGAAAAAGCTAGAAAAACTTCTCTCTACATGCACCCCAATAAGGCTCCTGGGTGCACAATGCACAGTGCACAGCCTGGCTTCTACAGAAGCTGAGGTTCCCTCTGGGTACATGGGGGTGGATCTTGCGGCACATTTCAGGCCGTGCGGAATCAGGCTTGGTTTGTTCCCTTCTTGAGTCCCATCTCTTCAAAAATCAAAGCCTCAACACTCCAGGCACAAATTTAAATTCCCCCACAGCAAGTGAGTGGATCCTCTGCTTTGCAAACATTCTGCAGGGTAAGCAGGAGAGGCTGCAACCAGCTGGCAGATGGGGCCCCTCGGGGCTCACTTGAATTAGTGGATCCCATCTGCAGCTTAGGCTACTGGGTCTAGGTTTTCCACCCTCCAGACCCCCTAGGGACTCAGCAATCACAGCTCAGGCTGTTGTGGTTGCATCTGCCTCAAACTGTACTACTCACCACTCTCTGCTCTCCCTGCTCTGCCCAGCCTGACCCAGGCACTTGCATGAGTTACTCAGAGCACCCAAACCTGTGCGGAGGATGGTGTTGTGCTTGTGTTTACAGACAAGTCCCTAGCGCGCCTTCTGAGAAAGGAGGTCTCTGAGGGTGGCCGTGCTGCCGATCTCCATCAAGTTCTGGCTCTGCTTCCATACAACACTCCACAAAGCCCCGGTTGTGGAGATGGTGAGAGTCCATGGGGCTCAGCACTCTGTGTAGTCATTCTGGCTGCTTGTTCTTCTCATAGTGCCAAGAGTAAGGTAGTCATAATACCCACAGATGATGCTATCCTAGGACCACAACAGCAGGTTCCTCAAATGAGCTGTTGGCATTTCACTGCCAAGGCTGCTGATGCAGGGTGAAGATGATGTGTGGTCAGTTTCTAGTTCTGCACCTTAGCGCCCCAGGAAACCAAAGGAAGTACAAGCATTTGGGTCCCACAGCCATCCAATGCGATGTGAATTAGTTCTGGAATCAATGAGCTGGCCAGAAGCTGGGGAGGGTGGGGCTCAGATTTTACTTATTCCTAAGAGGCCTCACCACATGAGACTGCAATCCAGAGGCAAGTGCTTGACCTGTACCTGGTGGAGAGCTTCTGGGCTTCCAGGAGACGGAGGCCCAGGTTAACAAAAGAGTAAGGACTCCCTCTGTCCAGCAGTGGGGTCAACCATCTGGCTAGTAGCTGCTGATTGCTGCTAGAAATGGCCTTCTTCCTTGCCAGCACAAGAGTCCTTTCAACCTTCACCAGCTCCAAGTCCTGTTTAGACAGACCTCAAGTGCTCACTCCAGCCCTACAGAAAAGGGGATATGCACCCTTTTGCATGTATCCTTGCAGATAGGAGAGAGACAAGGGTGACCTGGGGGGGGGGGGGAGGCGGGGACTTCTGAGTGCCTGCCCTCAGGAACTTGGTCCTGGGCTAATTACTGGCTCCTCAACCTACTCCTCTGCCTACCGTCCAGGGAATGCACGTCTTTCCTTGTCCAACAGGCTACTCAGAGTAGATTTAGTACTTGATCCCAGGGCTCAAGGGTGGAGCAAGCAGAGTGTGGGCCCCAGAGCTATAAGTCTTTCAGGGTTCAAGGTTCAGCTGAATAGCTACAGAAGACAGAGAGCCTTTCTGTGGTAACACAGCCCACTCATATTACACATTTTGGAAAAACACCCACAGCTCCTTCTAAAAGCCAAGGATGTGGCTAGTACTCTGCTCAATGAAAGAGAATCCCAGTCATTCTTAATCAAATAGAAGCATTTGTAGGTCAGACGGGCACCCCAGGGCCTGAAGGGGGCTGTGGGCAGATGGTTGGGTCTAGGGGGTGGAACGGCTTCTGTTTGCTTTGTCTGCAAGCACCATGAAAGCTGCTACCCACCCAGACCCTGAGGGTGAGAGCATCACCCTGAGTAGACTTGGCTCAGAAAGCCATCTTCTCCTAGCTCAGGTCTCAGGCAAGTGTAGGATGCTCACTGCCTGCCTTCTTGTCACCACTGACCATGTTTGTCTCTGTGCAGACTTCAGCTTCCAGAGCTGAGACAGGCTGTGGACTGAGCTTGAGAGCTGGGATTGCCCACTGGCTCAATGCCCAGTATGGGGCACAGCATGAAGGTGGGGCTGGAAATAGTGAAGGGAAGACTTGGTGGAGCAGCCATATAACTTCCCTTGTACCTCTTTGCCTACTCCCAAAGTCTCGTGCATCGCTGAGCTTCCAGACCGTGACTTGTGCATGGTGGAGGTTAAGGAAGCCTGCCTGGGATAGGTCCTGCCGTCACTGCCAAGAGAGTGTCCAGTTCATGCTCTGCTCTCAGGAGACCAGAACTAGATCTCCAGACCTGAAGGCAAGTACCCCCAGGTGCTGGCGACTACACACAGCACATTGGGATTCTATTGCATTTGTCTGGCCTATTTGTTCCCAGCAGCTTCCTTGATGGGCTGGGGCCCAGCCTCACCTGCCAGGGCCCACAGGGCTTACTTGTTGTAGAGGACGATGTCAGGCCTCCAGATGAGCTCAGAGGGAATGCGGATGGAGGTAACATTCTCATAGTCACCAGGGTCCCAACGTAGCTTGTAGTCATACCACTCCTGCGTGGGAGTAGAAAGCCATGCGTAAGGGGGTTGTGGTACAAAGGGCAGAGTCGGAGAAGCCCTCCCCGCTTACCTGCTTCACCCACACATTTGTCGTCATCATCTGGTTCTTCTCGTCCTAGGGCACAAGTGGGAAATATCAGTAACAGATATGTTCCTGCCTACATCTTATTCATAGCTAGCTATAGGCATGGGCTGAACATGTCTCAGCCCTGAAGGCAACCTAGCCTGGGATGGCAGTCCAAAGGGAGGTAAGCTTAGGAGACAAAGACCCTGTAACCTTTCCAGAAATATGTGGGAGATAAACTAAACTGACCCCAGGTCCCTGCTAGGCTGAGTCTCCTTCCCAGAAATCTATCAGCCGTGTCCACCCACATTGCTTCTTTCCTGCTCCCTCTGCAGATGAGATCCGTGTGCGGTTATTTCTATGACCATCAAAGCCACTGGTGAGGGAGATTTTGACAAAACTATTCCCGAGGGCCAAGGTAGATGTCATGGGGAGATTCTGGTGGTTTCACCTCAAGGTCACCATGTAACAGCCAGTCAGTCTGAGAAGATCTAGGCCACAGACTACTCTGTGAGGTTTCTTACAGCTACTGCCCAATCCACCTCCCTTCCCTATGCCTTTATTTCCCCTCTATATCACCGGAAGGGCCTATCTGTTGCATCCTTGGTGAGGAATAGCTGATTGGAGACCCATGTTCTGAACAGTCAGTTTCTGAAACAGACAGGACCCTTCTGAAGAATAAGAAGCTCAGAACACAGCCATAGCCATACCTTCTAGCCACTCAGCACCCAGAAGTAGTCAGACCCCATGCCCACAGTTTGGGGAATAGCACTGGCCTTGTCGAGGCCACCTAACACTGGGTGGTATACATCCCAATCTGGACCAACATTTTTCATCATCAGCCTAAGCATGACAAACAGATTCCTCCAGGGACTTAACCAAGGAGAACCCAGGACATCCAGCAAGACATTGTCCTGCCCAGAATGGGGCATGTGTGTATGACTCCTACCCCATAAAAATCATTACAGAATGGCAAGTGTGAGGCAGCTGCAACCCCTGAACATTCAGCCCCAGGTCTGGGTCCTTTCCAGTGCTGTCACCTAGGAAGGTCACCCAGTGGGCTGAGTGAGTACCCTCCCTGGAACGACACTGAAGAGAAGGTGAGATGCAGAGCACAGTCCATAGTCTGCAGTACCCTCATCCCTGAATCACCCTGACCGATACCCAAGGGGGCTGGAAATGGAAGACTGCTCGCTTCATAGATAGGGCTGGTCTGGGTCTTCCTGCCCCATGTGGTCATCAACGGCCCTTGGATCCTGTGGATGTCACAGAGCTCTGGAGCACATTTCATAAGAACTCAGCACTGGGTTAGGAAATCACCGGGGGTTTGGGATCCTCCACTGCAGCTGGTGCTGGGGTATGAACTTAAGCACAGCACAGTTTCCCTTATTGGACACAGATCCTATTTAGAGTAGATACAGTAGCTCCCAAAGGGCCACAGGCAGGTTGGGGACTGGGAGGAGGCACCTGGATTACAGGCCTAGGGGAAGAAAGAGGAGTAGGCTATATATAAAGTGGACCTTTCTACAGTGTGGCCATGAACCTCCAACATGTGCAATGCCAGCCTAGAGACAGTACTTCTCACTAGTCAAGATAGGTGCCTGGCAGGGTGGGAGGGAGCCTTTGGGACACCCTTCAACCAGACCCAGGAGCTACCTGTATGTATGTGTATACATGTTCATATGTGGCCTTAGCTAGATCTAGGGCAGAGGTCAGGCCTGGGAGCCAAGCTCCTTATAGAAATCTTGGTGCTGAGTGTGCTCTGAGCCTCAATATCTCCTGAGGCAGAGAGATTGAGACTGAATTTGACAGGCTTAGGCATGCCCAGTGATAGCAGACCCAGAGCCTTGAGCTGCCGCCAACAGTTGCCTTTGCCAGCTACCAGTTTGTAATGGTGTTTGCAAACCTCAGCAAGGTTGAGGGGCCTGTACATCTTGCACTGTCCTTGATGCCCCCAGGCAGGAACCATTCAGGGGTCAAATGCTAGGCTGAGAGTGGAAGTCTGAGTGGCTGGCTCCGAATAGGGTCTCTGTGTCCAATCCTATCAGGCCGGATCCCCAGGATGTTGCTGGCTCTGTCAAAGATGGTATAGTTGCTCTCCGCTCACATCAGCCAAGCCCAGGGAAAGGCTGAGAATCATATCATACAACATTCTCAGTGCCAGCCTCAGGCCAACACTTCCCATCTTCTCATTGTAGCAGAGTGTGGGGTGGGACTTTAGGACACTGGCGCTGGGGTATGAAATCAAGCAAGGCATGCAATCTACTTTCTGTCCTCCCTTCCAGAAGACTCTTCAGGGACAGTTCTCTCTCTCTCATCAGATGCATGCTCTGTCCCTGAACCCAGAAAAACCCAGTATGGAGACTCCAAAGTTACTAAATCAGACGGCCTTTGGCTGCTCCACTGGTAAGGTTATGCCTGCCCAGCATCATTCCTCGAGCCAAGACAGAACCCATGCTAAGGCCCAGCATGAAGGGTAGGATCTTGAGTAGAACTAAAACAGGTATGCACCAACCCCTGGCTGGGTTCCCCAAAGGCTGGTCCCATCCCATAAGGAGCAGCTGAGCCTGGCCCGACAAGGTTGGGTGCTAACAGAGCATCTCAGCTTCACATGAGGCCAGCCTCCAACAGTATATTTCCTTGGGCCAAGATCTAGCTCATACAGAAGTCTTCCTGGCCTCTCACTAGAAAAATGAACACACCCAGGTAAACAGGATCTGTCTGCCATTCATACAAGCCCTACTTTCCACACTGGTTGGTACTCTGTGGCCTCTAGGATCCACCTGGGCTCAATGTGCCCCCAATGTACCACAGCGCCCACTCGAAGGGTGACACACCAAGGTTCCCACAGCCTAACTTGTGAAGATCAGGGCACTGGCCTTCCCATACCCATAGAAGCCTTTTCTGTTCTTTACTCCAAAGGGTGTCCTCCTTACTTTAGGAAACATAGCCACTAGCTTTCCTATAGAACAGGTCCAGAGCCACAGGGCCCACCTTCCTTCCCCAGTGCCAAGTACCTGCTGAAGCTCATGTTGACATTTTTCTGTCAACCTCAATTGGACCCAGCTACACCAGTCTCAGGGCAGTACCTCCCATAGGATGACCCCATTGTCCTATATAATTCCAGGCTGCCCCCACACCTACCACATCAATGAGTTGAGCAATGGACAAGCCGAAGCGGACAAGGACCACGTCTGAGATGTTGGCTACTGGCCGAGACCACTTGTTGTAGCCAGAGAAGAGTCTCTTCAGGAGCCGCTCCTCTGCATGGGCCCTGGTCTCTATGTGGCTGCTAGCTGTGGGGGAAGCAGGAGGTTTAGGGACAGATGACCACAAAGGCTGCCCCTCCAGCCCCATACCATCACAGCCCCTCCTTCCGGTTCCTCTTACACATCACCTTCTACCTCAAGACCCCCTAGGCATGTTGCCTTAATTTCCCTAACTCCCCTCAAGGAAGCCTTTCCAGCACCCTCAGAATGGGTCCAGCTCTCTTGGAGATGTCACCAGGAAGACACTGACACTGTGAACACTGAATTGCATACAGCTCCCCTGCAGACAATCACTTTGGATGGAAGTGCCCTATCTCCAGTGACCAGCAGAGACAAAGGACATGAAGTGACAGCAAAGGGAGTGAACAGAAGGTGTATGGGGCAGCGATGGTGGGGGCAGATGAATGAGACTGGACCGGGCACGGCTCCTCATGGCTGCAGAGAGCTTGAGTCACTGTCCACAGGAGTGGTCCTGCTGCCTGGGCTTCTAGTGTCCACCCTGACAATGAACGCAGACCCTCAGGGCCACTAGCGCCCCAGTGTTTAGGGCAGACACAAGATGTCCTGGATAAGCTCTACGTTGCTGCCTGGAGAGGGTGTACTCTCATTCCATCAGATAGCAGCCCATATAGATCCTCTCCATAGCCCCCCCCACGTGGCTAGGGGGCCTTCCTCCCTCCATTTGCTGCGTTGCTGCATCAAAGAGGGGGTTGGGAAGACGGAGGGGAGCCTCTGCGGTTTGCTGGCTCCTGCTTACCTGAGAGCCACAGGAACTCTTTAGGAGAGGGCTCCTAGAGTTCCCCACAGCCTCCTCCCTTAACCTCATTCTTCTCAGTAGGTAGGACCAGTTAGGCATAGCCCCACTGCTCAATGGGGGAGGCCAGGGATTAAATAACTGCCGGAAACCCCTGAATGAGTTAGGGTGAAAGGTGTCCGTTTAGAGAATAAGAGGTGGAGGAAGCCGGGGGTGGGGTGGGGAGAGTAGAAAGACAGGGTGGGAGCTCCAGGGGCAGAAGCAGATCCCTGAAACCAGAAGCAAACAAGGGGGTTGAGGGGGGGTGTCTGCAGCGAGATTTGGCAGGACGGAACCTCCCTCCCAGGTGGACTCCACCTCTATCCCAGTTGGAGGTTCTGGTTCCAGCTCAGAAAAGCAGCCAGACCACCTTCTCCTTCCCCTCCCCCCCTCCTCCCCCCTTCCCCCGCCTCCACTCAAACCCCCTCTCCCAGCACTTGGCAGCTGATTCCTTCCTCACTGGCTCAGCTAGCACCGCAGGACGTCGGAGCTGTAGTGGGTGGAGGAGTCTCTGGCTATCCCGTTGCGCGCACCCGCGGCTTGGCACCGCAGCCGGGGCCTCCTCTCCCCTGGCCCCGGAGTCTCAGGTGCCAGGACCCGAGAGGAAAAAAAAAAAAGCCCGTTCTGCGTTTGGAAACTTACCAGGCAAGAGGCCGACCCCTAAGAGCAGCAGCAGCAGCGGCAATAGCAGCGGCGGCGCCCGGGGCCCCCGGAGTTCCATGGCGCACCGAGAGGGCTCTAGACGCGGACGGCTCCCGGCTGTACCGCGCCTCCGCTCTGAGATCCGCGCGCACCCAACTTCATGCCCCACGCCACGGCCGCTCGTCCCCAAGCCGGGCTCGGCAGCTTGTCCCGCGGGGCGCGGCGGCAGGGCGGGAGCTCGAGGTTGTGGGATCCGCCGGCGCGGCCCCGCCCGGACCTGCTGCCTCCAGCCTCTGGCGAGAGGGGAGGAGGGGGAGGGACGAGAGGGAGGAGGAAGCGGGCGGGAGGAGGGGGCGGACCGTCCCCGGGGGTAGGTGAAGGCCATGCCCGGCCTCGTGTGGGGGGTAAAGTTTCCTCGTCCCCCTGAGGCTCGCGACGTGCCGGGTGGGGTTGGGAACCCCCTGGTCATCCCAGCAACCCCAGCGCCTTCGATAAACAAGCCCCCAACCCTCGTCTCCAGCCCTGACCCGGCTGGCCGCCTGAAGACTGCTGGGCACACGGTCTGGAACTGTACGCGAGAAGAGGGTACTCTGCTGGGCTCTGGCTAACTCCATCATCACTCCACCTTGCCTTGGCGTGACTGTTTGCAGTTGGGAAATAACAAGTCTCTCTCGTCTCCTTTCTTAGTGCAGCGTTGAGGAAAGAACCCACCCTCCATCAGCCCAAGAAACGTCCCGCGGAGCCCAGGCCCAAGAACCTGGTGCCCCGGACCCTGCGTCTTGCAGGACCACCCCGGTACCAGGGTCCACCTTTGTCCTTTCTGGGCGTGCAGGTCCCCCCAACCCCCTTCCGTCGGCCTGATGGACTATGCTGTCGTGAAAGCAGCTTCCCACCCTAATTCTGTGGGCAGCAAGCTACTGGCTAGAGAGGACAGATGCCTGGACAAAAACTGTTGGGTGCTGGCAATTGTCCTGAGGGATGCCGCGAAGGAGGTGCTCCGGTGCTCTGGTTCCTAGGGAGGGGGCCTGTCTGAGCAGCAGGTGCCGGGAGGAAGGGCTGTGGTTTGTGGGCCTGTCCCATCCCAAAAGGCAGGTGTGGCCCAACCTTGCCTTGTTCTACAGACTCTGCAGCCCACTCTGAACCCCCAGATGGAGACAGTCCTGAAGGTGAAGGCAAGAAGGTTCTGTCTCTCTGCCCCGGTAGACATGCCCTTCGTCCCTAGGCACGGTGGCTCTAAGGTTGACTGACCCTCTGACCCTCTGCACCTACCCACAACAGTACAGGGGCAGTCTCCATGGCCCATCTCTCCTCCCTGCTCCTCCTCCCCTGTCTGTCCCTCCCAGCTTTCTTGCCCTCTGGCTTACAGTGAATACATGTCACATACCTGCTCTGGGACTTTCAGAGTCCTCTGGGTCAGAGGAGCCATCCATCTGCCTATAGTCTGTGAGCAGAGCCTTCTAAAATCTCCTAGACAGACCACCTCAGCCTGAGTATTGAGGATGTGTAGATACGCCAGACTCCCACAATACCCTCCAAAGCCTGTCTTACCTAAGAGGAAATAGGTGCAAAAAGAGTTGTTCAACATCACACATTAGGTCCTGGGATTCCAACACAGGCTATTGAACTTCAGATTGTCATGTGAAGAATGTCCTTTGGGTACCCACTCCCTTTCCACCTGGAGTCTTTCCAGGAGCCGGTGGAAGCCCGACTTTCCCAATAGAACACCACTCTTTCCACTCCACCACTAGGGCCATTCCTCCCTGTTTACTACACTCCCCCAAAGAGTCAGACCCTGGCTCCACACTTCAGGCATTTATTAGCCATATCCTCCCACTCGCTGGGTATTCGTAAGCACACTTGTAATCAGCTAGTGGCCAAGCACTGACTGTGGAGCAGAAAGCAAGCCTGTTCAAAGCCTGGCATGGTGGACCCTGAGTAAGCTGGGGAGAGCCGCAAAGCTAATAGGTCCCATGTGGGAAAACTGCAGAAGATCTGGGTCTACAGACATCTTGATGTGACACCTCTGATTTCTATTAGCTCGGAACAAAGGGATTACCTTACTCATCAGTGCACAGAGACAACTCCATCTTCTTTTATTGATATCAGAAGCCAAAGATGAAGGCAGTAGTGGTGCATGCCTTTAATTCCAGTACTCAGAGGCTGGGACAGGAAGATTGCCACAAGTTCAAAGCAAGGCTAGGTTACATAGTGAGTTTGAGATCAGCCTGGGCTACAGTGTGAGATCCTCACAAATACATAGAGGTAGCCAACCATGATTCAGGTCCCTTGAAGCCTCTTCCAGCTACCCTGGAAGTCTAATTAGGAACTGTCATTCATGGCTGTGGAGGAAGGTAGGCAGACTAAGGCTTCTTGCTGAACATCTGCTTCCTAGGTTCAGTGATAAGGGCTCTGACTCCTGCCCCAGGGCAAATCAAAACCTCCTTTGGGGTAAAGCTGCTTTGCTTTCTCCCGTCCTGAGAAAGTCCAACCCACAGTTCCATCTTTTGGCTGCCTTTCTCCTTTGAATGTTGTTTTGGTGTTGAGGTAGAGGTGAGCACTCAGAAGTTCTGTAAAGAAGACACATAGGAGCAGTGTGGATGCTGTGGTGTCTACTTGTGCTTGGGGATGTGTTTAGTGTACAGGGTTTTGAGATACCACCTCAGATCAGTGATTTTGCCCAGCCTTTTATAGACAGCTCAGAGCCTCAGACCGTATCTGAGTTAGAGCCTAGCTTATGCCTGAGTGAGAGCTTCTTGGAGCAGCTTAGCTCTGTTGCCTGTTCCCCTTCATAGTTTCTAGAGACTTGCTTTGTGCCCAGCCTTCCAGGTTCAGCAGTCTGAGACAGTGGCTCTCACCAGCAGGGGTTTCTCCTGGGGCAAAAGGCCAGGTGGGGGTCAGCTCCACCTTCAGGGCCCTGCTGACATGGCCCTGTGGACCACGTGCATTGGCTCACACACATCTGCCTGGCTGGTTGACTTTCCCTGCGGATTTGCTAATGCAGCAGATTAATCAGTCTCAGTCATTAATTTGTAGGGTCCCTCCTGCTCCACCTGCCGACTGCAAAGCACTGCTGGGGACCCTGGGAATCTCCTCACTGAGTAAGGCGCTTAGTGCAGGCACTAGGCAAGAAAAGACCAGTTTACAAGTCTGTAGACCACTCTGGGCAGAAGGTTAGGGTGACCCTGAGGCCAGAGTCTTGTCTCCGTGAGTGTGTGGGGTTGAGCAAGCCCCTGCACATGCCTCCCACCCTAGCTATGTTACTGCCCTACCAGGATACTGCTGTCCAACTGGACAGTAAGTTCTGCAGATATGGGCCTCTGAAGGGACTTCCCTCCCCCTCTTTGCCCTCTCTACCCTCCACCCTGTCCCAAGGACATTTCCATGGTAACCATCTGCTGGTATAAACAGGGATTCATATAGAGACTGTGTCTGCTACACTAGACCTCTATCCCACAGGGATGTGAGTGCAGGAGGGGGGCTCTGGACCTCACACATAGGCAGGGCTATTAGTGTGGATGGGCATGTGTGTTGAATACAGATGGAGGAATGGATATATAACAGAGGGAAGAGGAGGAGGAGGGAGAAGAGGAGGGGGACATATGCCTTCAGAGCCCCTGCCCTGCCACTCTGACCCCCTCCCCTGGCCCAGGCTTAAGCAGGCTGAAGGTATCTCTGCTTGGTTAGGGCTCATGGCAAGTAGCTAATGTGAGCAGCAGAAGCACAGAGAGGGACCCAAGGCCGCGTCTTCTCAGGCAGGAACAGAAATATCAGGACCTGGAAGGCTCAGAGAATTAACTCTCACCATCATCTCCACTGCAGCGGGTGATCATGAGTACACTGGGCCTAGCTGCTCTTCCCGCCCTCCTCGGAACAGAACTCATCCTGACCTTGGGTGCTCCAAGTGTTCTTATCGCAGGACACTAGTGATCACCTAAGTTCTAGTCATGTACTGAAGCAGAGGGGGCAAGCTACAGGCTGGGCCTGGTGCCACAGTGGCAGCTCTAAGCCTGGAGGTCCTTGGCACTCTGCAGTCTGGTTCTGGATTAAGAGGACATGTTATCCGGGGTCAGCAGCTGCCAGGATGTTAGCCAGGACCATCTGTGGCTGTGGCTAGAGTCTGAAAGCCCACTTTCCTTGTTTCAGTAAACTGAGAACCTCCAGCCTCACTTAACTTCCTGTGGGTGCCAATAGGTCATTGATCTGTATACCTGGGGCAGTCAGTGCTCTTCCCCTCTCCCACACTGGCACCTCCGTATTCAGGACTTAATTGTCTATAAACACTGAGGAAGGCTCCAACTCTAAGGAGCACTGTGGTGATGAATGAGTGTGATCGCCCCACTGGCTCCAAGCCTTGCTGTTGGCCCAGAGACAGCATCATGGCTGGCAGCCAGAACTGATTTAAAACTGCTCAGCCCCTCCCATGCAGTGACCTCAGGCAAGCCATTCACTTCTCTGAGCCCAGGTTTCCTCAGCTGTTGAATGAAGTAGCAATGATCCCGTGTTATCAATGCTATGAGGAAAGTAGTAAAGACCAGGTGCCTGGGTTGCCATTTAACTTCCCAGCAACCCAGGAGCTCTCAGGAAAAAGTCACAGCACCAACATCTATGATCCACAGTTCAGGTGCCTTCAGAGTCTAGGCATGGGACAGGCTAGGTAGGACAAAACTCTAAGAGGTGGTCCTGTTACCTGACTTGTGCCTCACCACATATGGGCCCAGGGCTGAGGAGCGCTGGCCGTGACCCACATTAGGGACCACAGCTATACTCAGGCTCCACCACTGGCAGTCAGAGACTAAATCTCTCAATACCTGCTGGGCCCCGGTCCTGAGACACAGCCCTTCAGCTGATGCTGAGGCAGGTGGTGGGTCTCAGGCTCTTTATGAAGAATTTTGTCCTGACAGGCTGACAAAGAAAAGCCCTTTGTCCCCACCAGCTGTTTGCCTGCAAATGCTTCCAGCAGAGTCCTTCAGAAGCTGCCTCTGTGAAGGACACATGCAGCTCCCACCCTGAGAGACATGGACAGGGGGACAGGAGGGATGAGAAGCAGTCTTCTTTATAGAGGAGGGTGGGGGAGGGGCGGCCTCCTGAATCACTCTGCACTTGGCAGCAGCAGGGCCAGTCAGGGATTACGTGAACCCTCCAGGGAGAATACAAGGTCCCTCTAGTAAATTCTCCTCCTTCACCTCCAACTCACCTTGTCTTATTACTACAAGCCTGTCCTGGTGGATTCTTGTGGTCCCGCGTGGAGCTGATACCTTGACACCCCCAAAGTCACCCTAACGTTGGCCCAACATTCCTTTCAGTGCCCATGTGGACCAAACCCTAGTGATCTCCATAGTAGACATGGATCCCATTTAGATTTCATTATATGGCCTTTGTGACTCCAGAGTTTGTATCTCCATACCATGGACTTTCCTCCTATGGTCTCTTGTAAGGGTATGCAAATTCTGGGACTGTAGGTCCGTGGACTTTGTGGGTGTCTGTGAGTAGAAGTCACTACCAGTGGCTGAGGGCAGGACATTAAGCATATAGATCCAGGCCATATATTGCCAATGACCTATGAAGTCCCCAGGCCAGCATCTTCCCTGGGAGGAGAGACATCCTAGGAAGGGAGTCAGCACTGGATTCTCAGAAATTGCCAGTATGGGGAGTCCCAGGCCATGGTGATGGGACAGGCACTGCCTCTCCAGTCTCTGGGCCTCCTGGGCACAGATGCTCTGTGGTGAAAGTTACAGAACCCCAAGACAGGAGACCTAGCCTGTCAGTGTCCCACCAATCATAGATCTTGAACAGAGTCTCCTATTCTTTCAGATTCTCCTTTCCACAGTGAACTGGGGATGCTGTTCCCCACAGCATTTAACTGAAGCTTTGAGAGGTGAACCTAAGGGGAAGTGCTGCAGCTATAGAGAGCCCTCCCTTGGAGGACAGGAGTCAAACAAGGCCCCCAGATCCCTTCTGCACTCTCAACCTCCTGAGATCATTGCAACTTGTCACAATGCAGCTCCTAGAAGCCAACTACCAGCTGGACTACCAGCTGGACCATTCAGCCCAGTTTCTTGGAGACCCACATCCAACAAACAACTTGGAAAAGGCAGCACTATGTGTGTCCACATCAGTGAGCATGACCTCTGCCAGGCTATAGAGACTAGATAAAGGACCCCGATGCCACCTCGCTTCTTTAGGGGATAGAGTCTGTTGAGACCCTGAAATGGACAGAAGAGTAAAGCTTAGCCCCTGGCCTCTCTACCAAAGCTATGTGACAGCTGTAGTTCCAAAGCTAACAGAGACATATAAAGCACAAATAAAGTCCCTGGGTGAGTGTATGGAGTATGTATGTACATATGAAGTATGTGTACATGGTGTGTATGTGTGAGGGATATGTATCTACATAGGATGTGTGTATATGGGAACGTATTGAATAATACGTGTATGGGGCTTATGTGTACATGAATCTATGTTTGGTGGCATTTGTGTTTATATATTATTTGTGTTGGTTCATAGAGTGTGTGTTCGCAGACAGTTTATATGTGCATGGATATATGTGTGCATGAGGTGTGTGTGCATTGGTATATGTGTGTATGGGTGTGTGTGAATGAGGTGTGCTTGAATGGGTATTTTTGCATGAGTATATGTAGAGGATATGCATGGATGGATGTGTGTACATGGTATATGTATGGAGTGAGTATGTGTGTACACAGAGTGTGTGTGATGTGTGTGCATTAGGTGTGTATACAATGGGTATATGTTTGCAGAGGGTATATGTGTGTGCATAGAGTATATGTATGCATGCTCATAAGGTATGTATTTTTGGAGTATACATTTACATGTGTGTGCACATGAAATGTATTTGTGTAGAATATGTGTGTACAGAGTGTATATGTATGTGTATACAGTATATGTGTGTGCGTGGGATGTATATGTATGGTGTGTGTACAGAGTATGTGTCCATGTTTACAGAGGACATGATTGTGATGAGATTCAGGTGTTATTGAGGGAGCCCTAAGAGGCATAGTTTTGGGGTCTCAGGACCCTGGATAGGGCATGGCCAGCCCCCCATGGAGGACCCGGTTGCACGCTTGCCCTACCTGTTTGTTCCTGCATTCTCAGAGGATTGGCACCATCACTGTGTAAGACAGTCCAACTCTTCAAAAATTGCCTTAAAGTTCAATTTTATATGAATAAATATTTATATAACTCCTTAATAAATATCAATTTTTTTATATAATCAATTACAATAAATAATTCCAACAATAGTACATACATAGGATAATCTGCCTGGTGTGTATGTATATGGTGTATGTTTGCATGGAATATAAATGTGTGCATAAGGTATATGTACATAGTACATGTTATTGTCCTCGAGCTGTGACCTGTGACCAGGTGACCTTGCCCTGTGACTGACCCTAGGGCCCAGCCCCTGCCCTGCGCACTTTTACCTTCATTCCCTTGGAGGGGTTGGGTTCTGCAGGAAGAGATAGTCCATATGCTCAACCTCTGCCTCTACAATTTGCTCGCTCTGGGTCTGAGTAGGACATTCACGCTACAGGTCTTGGAGACTCAGATCTTCAGACCCAGAAGATGGTTACAAGGAGGACATTTTCCTTGTTAGGCAACTGAAAAAGGGAATCATGAGGGTAGGGTGGGGGTGGACACCCCTCTGCCCTTGGGTGCCCTTGGGCATCTCAATATTGGGGGTTGACAACCAAGATTCCTGAAGCTGTAGCCATCAATAGCCTACAGCTCAGGCAACTTCTGTCCCATTAGTAAGTTGGGAGACTGGTCATGGGTGTCAGCTATTCAGGAAGCCTCTGACCACCAGGCTCCAACTTAGTTCTTCCTTACTCAGTGCCTCTCTCCAGCACCCAGTGCAGGACCTTGCACCTTCCACCCTCCCTGGTCTCTGGCCTCCTCTCTTACCCATTTACATACCTTCCTTCCCCGTCTCCAAATGCTGTTCAGCCCATGGCATAGAGGATGCTATCAATAAGGGTATGAGTGTCACCTGCATCCCTGTGGGTACCCCAAAGAATTAGGGGCTGTTTCTGTTAAGCTGCAGTGTTTTACTGCTGAGCAGGCTTCCAAGACCTTGTGCAGGAAATTGACTCATCTAAAGTAGGATGTTCTGGGGCAGATACACCTCTCATGAGTGTGAATACCCACTCTTCCACAGAGCAGGAAAGACAGCTGTACTGACCCACTGAGGGCCTGATGAAAACATCCAGGACTTTTCCTATGGTGAGCGAGACCTATAGGGTCCTTATTCAGGTGGTCTGGATGAGGGAGTGGGTTTATTCTAGCAGTAACTCCAAGCTGAAAGGAAGCCCCAAGGAACAAGGGCTCTAAGTGACCAAAATGTCTTCAAACCAGATCCCAGACCCACATGCAGTGGAGGTTACTGACTAGAACCCAGCTGAATGCCTCTAGGTAAGCATGGTCCTGAGCCTTCCCAGTGCAATGTCCTGCCAATAGGTATGGGAAAAGACCCCACCTGCCCTGGGTTTCTCAACCATCTTAACAGAGCTGTAAGAAAGGTATCATTTGAAGCAGGGAACTTTTTTTTTTTTTCCATTTCAATTTCTGGCATGTTCTAACCTTTGTCATACCAGATGGATCTCACCACAAACATCTGAAGTGACATTATTGTTTTTACTTCCATGATATCAAAGCCAAGGAAGAGACCAGAGTCGCCCTCCCCCTCCTATAGCACAGCCTCTGGACACTTTAACATCCTGTCTGCATTGTGAATCTCATGATGTTACCCTCCCCTGCTCCCTCCACACCCGCAGAAGCCTTGTCCTCCTGAGAGCATCTGCCTACAGGAGCAGTGCACATGCCTTATTGTCAAAGACATCTACAAATAGCTCCTCATATCTCCAATCCAGAAATCCAGAGTTTCAAGCATGAGCCCAGAGCCAACACAGAGCTTGCCAGAGCCAGCGGCTACCTAGGCAAGCCTATGTGGCTCATAAATATTCATGAATGAGGGTACATTCACTCTCCATTTTATCTCCAGTTAAGTCAATGAAGTTTTCCTATCAACTCCAATCACTAACTTTGATCCCCTCTCTTTAAATGATTATCTTCTGGCAGACAGGGTGGGGAGATTTGATTTCCCTTTCTGTCTTCTGGTACCAGTTTCAGCTCACTGTCCTTGTGAAGTTCATGGCACATTCCTGCCCTGTTCTCAGAGAGGCTTGGACCTTGTCCCAGTCCTGGTGAAGATAATTACCCCGATGTCCCTTTGCAGAGTTTAAATAAGATTTCTCAGCATTGGAAACATGAATTTGGTTGCGGTGTGTTGATGGGTTGTTCTCTCCCCCTGCCTGGGCCTCAGCTGAGACAGCCATCTCCACTGTTGAAGGCCAGAAAGGTCCTTTTCATTGGGCCTTCAACACTATCCCAGCTATGGGCATCGAACATCAGGGTATAGGAACCTGTCCATTGAGGAAGATCGCTGCTTACAGAGCACCTAGATGTCCCCATGGGCCAGGGCCAGCAAGGACAGCTCTTCCTGTGCTTTTCGTATGATGTTAAGGTCTATCTGCTCGTCAGCTTTGCATTCCTGAAACTAGTCGCCATCTTGAGCAAGAGAAATAAGCAGAAGCTTCGGGGAGTTAGGACTCTGGAGGATATGAAGTACCAGTTGACTGGAAGACTGGGCCCAGTCAGGGAAGTCCCTAGGACAGGTGTTGAGATCTCTAATAACTATAAATGCCAGCTATCTCATGGCTTGCCCTCTCTGAAGCCGGTCTGTGATTCAAGGCCCAGACTATCCAGTCCATCCATTCAGCCTAAGAACCATCTGGGCATGCTGCCAGACCACCAGAAATAAGAACAAAATAGTCCTACCCCATCCCAGAGCTCAGATCAGGATAACCTTTCGGGATGAGTGAGGAGACAAATGGATCCGTGATATAACTCTGTCCTTGGTCAAAAGAACACCAGTGTTCTGGCCTGTCATCCTGCCCCACCTCTGCAGTACGTGATTGGTTCTTAACAGTTTTAGCTCCTCCCCATTCACCTTGACCCCGTTCCACAGAGCCCCTAACACAGCTGCCTGCTTCACAGGGGGCCATTGCTGCATCATCCTTGGTTATCCTGACTCATGCCGGTGACAACGGCTCTGAAAGTGAAGGATGGGGTGGGGGCGGGTAAGCATGGCACTGTTAGGTATTGGGGACAGTCCACTCCACTCCCTCTGGCCTGATGGAGAAGCCAGCTGTGCCTGAGAAGGCTTAAGAGGAGAAACATGGAATTGACTTTTTTATATTGAAAATCCTGCCCTAAGAAATCAATCTGGCATTCCGGAAGGAGGCCCAGGAGCTGCATGTGAGCCACCATCCCCAGGTGCCTGACCCCAATCTTCTCAGTGAAGTGGCTCTGAGAGGCTTTGCAGTCTGAGTACCAGCTTCATACTGGGTTTCAGCCCTGGTCTGCATCTGGGTTATGCCAAGCAGTTGGGGCTCTAGAGCAGTAACTCATCACCATGCCTCCCGGTACAGCCCAAGGAGCAGAGACCATATGCCAAGCTCCCCACCCTACAGCTGCAGCACTTGCTGTGTGCTAGCAGTGTCCAGTCAGATCTGGGTTCTTGTGTTGTGTCTCTCACATAGTAGGGCTCACTGAGAGTCACTTGAGTATGCCCAAAGGGCCAATTTGGAGCCACCTTGTCACCAGTCCCTTGCTACTGCCAAATGTATATCCAGAGCTCGATTCCTACACATAATGGCCTCTCCGTTCTCTTTGGGAATCCTTGACCCAGCCCTCAGGAGGAAACATTCTCAAGTCGACATGTGGACAGCTGATGAGTAACATCCAAGGTCCAGGAGCAATGTCAAGCAGATTTTGGTGTTTGTGCAGGACTTTTCACATCTGCAAGCCTGTTTCTTCATCTGTAAGTAGGACAGTCAACATCTAGTACTCAGCTGTGGAATTAAAAGCCCAAGACAGCAGGGCCTTGGCACAGTACATTTGCTTCTTAGAACTGTCCTTAGAGCCAAGCCCTAGAGCAGCGCCTTCTAGGGAGCCAGGGAATATTTCAGAGAGGACTTGGCCTGCCAGGTGGGCTGAAGGGGCATTGCAGGGCTGGGCCAAAGAAACATGTCTGCTACTCAAAGGCCTGAAATTGGGAGCTCACGGAGTGTTCGTTCCCTCCCAGCCTTGGGGCTGGTTCTTTTAGCTGAAGTAGGATGCCATTACCAAGCTGTTAGGTAGTCACTGTGTGGTGACCACACCAGAGAAGAACAGAGGACCAAAGTGAGTTTGAGGTCTCAGAGTTTCTTTTTCAAAGCAGGGCACTGTTCAGTCCCTGCAAGGAGTCCCAAGCCAGCACCCCTAGACACTAGGGCTGATTAGTCCTCAGAACCTCCCCCCTCCATGGTGGAGGGTCTGTGACATGGGGAAGAGTGTGGGGTGGGAAGGGGGTGAGTCTGTAAGCCCAGGCAAACACTCAACTGTGTTAGCTACAGCAGAGGCTTGCTCATCTTCCTTCTCGAACACCTGTTCTCATCCAAATTGAACTGTTTCATAAACCACCTCCATGAAGCTCTGGAGAGGTAGAGACTCCTTACGCTGCTAATTAAGGTTCCTGCCCCTTACCTCCCACTTAATTAGCAGCAACACCCACTCAGCCCTAGCGGGCTCTCTCTATTTCCTACAGGGGTTCCTGTAGGCTCCGCACAGAGCTTCTTCATCTCCCACAGCTCCGGATGTATGGGGGGTGGTGCTCTGCTTGCCAACTGGGTGGCTATGACTCTGAGGCGGAGACACTTCACTCAAAATGATTTTAATAGGATTCCTATGCCTGAGGCCATGCTTGCTGGATAGGAGGTAATCAAGTTGGAGAAGTCCTCAGGGTTTGTGGGGACCCTTCTCCCACCTCCCAGGATACCCAGGGTCTCACAGAGATAACCTTTTGTCAAGGCATGAAAGCATATCAGATCACAGCTGCCAGAGCCTCTAGGATAGGGCACATCTGGAATTCACTTTTGATCCTGTCCATTGCTCCCTGCCTGGGGCTTCTCCTCTGCTCTGGCCACCGGTCTACAACAAGAGCATGAACCCTGTAATGAGAAGAGGGTGAATGGGAGGGAAGAGCGGGAGGGGTGAGAGGCAGGAGAAATGGCAGCTAGGCAGTGAGTTCTGGTCAAGCTGCAATTTTTATTTTTCTCAGGGGGGTTTATAAAGCAAGTGAGGCGGGAAGTTGGCTGTGTGGGGAGGAATGGGGAAGAGGGGTTACTAAGCAATCTAGTCTGTGGGATATCCTGTCTCAGGAAGGTGTTCTTATCTGACAGGGAGATAGGGCTGCATTCCTAGAAAGTTAAGGGTCAAAACCTGTAGAGGGTCTTAAATGGCAGGAAGTTGCACTGCTCATTCCTGGAGAGCTGGGGGATGTCACATAGGTTCTGTAAAATTAGCTTCTAAACCAGGTGAAAATGGCTTTTATTGCAGCCAGCAAAGGCCTTGGCTCCCTCTTCATCCAACTAGCTCCAGGACAGGCAAAGAAGTCACTGTGGACTGTGGCCCCAGGTGGAGGTGGTAACTTTGTTCTGTTCACAGGACTTATCTTCAAAAGAAAGCTTGCATGATTGTTCTATTTATAAAATAGAAAAGGCAGGGCTGTCCTGAAATCAGCTGGAAAGTTTTAAACAGGCCAAATAGCCCTACATCCTCACCCTGCAGCAGCTCTGCGCCCCCCCAGCCCTGCAGTAGCTCTGTACCCCCATCTCAGCACACTACCCTATACTAGCCCTGTGTCCACCCCAGGCCCACACTTCTACCCTGTATTAACCCACTTGCCTGGACTTTGTGTTTCCCCAGAAGCTAGGGTTTCAGGAAACAGGCCAGATTCCATCAGCTCTGGGATTTGTGACTTAGGAATTTGGATAATTTTCTCAGTAATTGTGGTAATTCAGGTTTTATGGACTAGGCACTTCCAGACACTTGATTTTCCTCTTGTGTTCATTCATTTAAATTTACTTCAATTCCACGGGTTAGACATACATACATTTTACTTGGGAAAGATATCAAACAATTCAGGCAAAGGGAACCATTAACGTTCTCCGTACTATCAGCATCTCTGCTCTGAGGGTACAATCAGCATGCTGCAGGCTTCTGTAGCACCAGGGTGTACATGTTTGTGGGGTGTGTGTGCATTCATGCATGCATGTGTGTTTGTGTATGAGTGTGTGATAGACAGACAGACAGACAGACAGACAGACAGACAGACACACACACACACACACACACACACACACACACACACACACACACACACACACACACACACACAGAAACAACGGTAAATGAGGAGCTAGAAAGGAAGGAGGGTACAAAGGTTTGGATGCCTGAGGACTTCTCCAGGACTCACCGTGCACATGGAAATAGTTTCAGCTTTGTTGGGAGCTCCCAACTCTGGTGGATTTCCAAAGCCTAGAACCTCTTGCCAGGATAGGCAGGTGTGAGAGAAAGATAACCAGATCCTGGCCTTGACTGCAATTCCCACGGAGGGAGCAGCCAGAAAGAGGCCTGGGTGCCATGAACATTCATTTGATGGTGCAGATGACAAGGCAGCGGTTCTCAAACTAGGGGTCACGACCCATTTGAAGGTTAAATGACCTTTGCACAGTGGTCACCTAAGACCATCAGAAAACACAAATATTTTATTACAATTTATAGCTAGCAAAATTACAGTTAGGAAGTAGCAAAGAAAATAATTTTATGGTTGGGGGGTCAGCACAACATGAGGAATTATATGAAAGGGTCACAGCATTAGGAAAATGATGCTGGATGATGTTGATGGTGATGGTGGTGTTGCCTGTGAGGATGGTGATGGTGTAAATGGTGGTGGCAATGCTAATCAGAATGTCTGGGTTCTGATCTGACTTTTCTATGACCTCACTGGCGATGCCTCAGTGCCTCCATTCACATCTCTTTGTAGAGGTGCATCTGAAGGCTACAAACTGAGAAGGTGTCTCAGTCCCAGAGCTTCCCAGCTTCATGACACCACATGAGCCGACAGCTCATGGGCCCCAGCACGAGCACACTTCAGTAAGTATCAGCTCTTGGGCTTTGGGTTCCCACCTTCTGTTTTGCCCTGACAGATCACTGGCAGGTGCTGCTGATTGGTTGGTATGCCTGGTGCTCTACTTACCTAAATAATTAATTAATTGTCAATGCTACTAACAACTACGTCCCTCTCCAGGCCCCCATGCTAAGGACATACTTCTGAGCTTCAGATGGTTTGCGTCTGAGGAAGACCAGATAGTCTCATCACTAGACCTTGACCCTTCCTGCAAAAAGAGCCAGCCAGGGCCTTGAACTGGTTATCCCAGCTCAGACTTCTAGCCAGTTTTAGTAAGTCGTACTTTTTATGTTCATTGTTGTTTTGTGAACATGTATATCTATGTGAGGGTGCCAGATCCCCTGGAACTGGATTCATACACAGTTGTGAGCTGCCATGTGGGTGTTGGGAATTCAACCTAAGCCCTCTGAAAAGCAGCCAGTGCTCTTAACCTCTGGGCTATCTCTCTAGCTCATAAGTGAAACTTTTAATACTATTTTGGTTTCTAACAGCCCATTGGTAGCATAAAGAAACACACTGGTGTTTATACCTTGCAAGTTTACTCTTGCTAATTCTAAGAACTTATAGGTTGCCTGGATGTTCTGCATGAGAAGAGAAATAATTCTATTTCTTTTTTCTCATCTGTGTGATTTTATTTTCTTTTCTTATCTTATTATACCAGATGGGACTTATGATGCTGGAAAAGAAATGAGGGGCTGTCCCTGTCTCTTCCTTACTGACTCAGGAAATGTTCAGCCCACCTTAATTAAGTTCTTTGTCTTATGTGGATGCTCTTAACCAGATTAAAACACCCCATTTCATTCCTACCTTGCTGATTTTTTCTTTCATTCCTGAATGTTGAACTTATTCAAATACCCTTTTTGTTTTATGTATATAGTCCTATGCTTTTTTTTTGTTAATCTGATGAATCATGCAGACTGATTTTATAGTATTTATTTACCTATTTATTTGCATGTTGATGTGAGTATATACACGTGTGTGCAGGTGTGGGTATATTTTTCTGTCCTCTGAAATTTCAGACTGGTTTTTATTAAATTTGCATATCCCCATATGCAGGTACCAGTGGAAACCAGAAGATGAAGTTACAGGCAGTTATAAGCTGCCTGACATGGTGCTGGGAACCAAACTCTGTCCTCTGAAAAAGAAGCAGTTCTCAGCTACTGAGCCATCTCTGCAGCCCTGATTTTCAGATTGTGAACCAGCTACATGTCACGTTTTCTGAGCCGGTCATGATAATATTGTCCTTTTTACATATAGCTAGAGTCTGTATGGCAACAGCCTTCTTAGGACTTTTGCATCTGTGCTACTTGCTCATGATTCTGATGGCTGGAAGGTCTGACAGTCAGAACCAACCTCCAGCTAGACCCCGGGTTGTCTTGCAGCATGGCGGAGAAGAAAGAGAAGAGACTGTATGCCAAAGGGACTGCGCACAATGAATTCTTACGAGTACCAAGTCACGTGAGAGCCACAAACATCCCTCCTGATGAACTAGAATCATCTCTCAGTTCCACTACATGGGGGGGGGGGTCAAGCTTCAGTGCGAGGGGTGTGGAAGAACAAGGAATATTCAAGCAATGGACCCATCCCACGGAAAATCCTGTCCAAGGCTGTGTGGGCTGCAGACGGGGACTCAGCTTCATTCACGCCAGTGTTCATCTCCCTCCCAAATGTGTAGCTTCCTATGCTTTCCTCAATCTCTGGTTGTCTTTTGTCCTGTGCCCTTTATTTAGCCATGGTAGGCAGAATGCATGCCCATCGCATCTGACCAAACCACACTCCTACAGCTGTTTCTTGGTTGTTTGTTTGTTATGACTGTGTTTTGCTTGCTATTGTTTTCTTAATACTTTGTTCCAGACCTTTGCTCTGGTCTGTTTACACCCAACCTCCTTCACATATAGAGATTTGCACCCCACACTCCTTCACATATAGAGATTTCCACCCCACACTCCTTCACATATAGAGATTTCCACCCCACACTCCCTCCTTCACATATAGAGAATTCCACCCCACACTCCCTCCTTCACATATAGAGATTTGCACCCCACACTCCCTCCTTCATATATAGAGATTTCCACCCCACACTCCCTCCTTCATATATAGAGATTTCCACCCCACACTCCCTCCTTCATATATAGAGATTTGCACCCCACACTCCCTCCTTCACATATAGAGATTTCCACCCCACACTCCCTCCTTCACATATAGAGAATTCCACCCCACACTCCCTCCTTCATATATAGAGATTTCCACCCCACACTCCCTCCTTCACATATAGAGATTTCCACCCCACACTCCCTCCTTCACATATAGAGATTTCCACCCCACATTCCTTCATATATAGAGATTTCCACCCCACACTCCCTCCTTCACATATAGAGATTTCCACCCCACACTCCCTCCTTCACATATAGAGATTTCCACCCCACACTCCCTCCTTCACATATAGAGATTTCCACCCCACACTCCCTCCTTCACATATAGAGATTTCCACCCCACACTCCCTCCTTCACATATAGAGATTTCCACCCCACACTCCCTCCTTCACATATAGAGATTTCCACCCCACACTCCCTCCTTCACATATAGAGATTTCCACCCCACACTCCCTCCTTCACATATAGAGATTTCCACCCCACACTCCCTCCTTCACATATAGAGATTTCCACCCCACACTCCCTCCTTCACATATAGAGATTTCCACCCCACACTCCTTCATATATAGAGATTTCCACCCCACACTCCCTCCTTCATATAGAGATTTGCACCCCACACTCCCTCCTTCATATAGAAATTTGCACCCCACACTCCTTCACATACAGAGATTTAATCTCAAGTCAGTAGTGTTGCAGGTGAGACCTTTGGGAGGTGGCAAGCTCCTGAGAACAGAACCTCCTGTGCTGATATCAGAAGTCTTACCCCCTCCCCCACTTATGAAGGCATGTAGAGGCACTACCAATATGAATGTACTTCATCAGTTATCCCATTATGTGGTGCCTTCATTTGGGACTTCCCAGCCTCTTAACTATCCTCAGCAAATTTGTTGTTCATAAATTACCTAATCTAAGACATGTCATCACAGTGTTCTGAATAGACTGAGATTCTGCATCCCTAAGAACTAAAACGTGTTACATCCAGTTTCCAAATCAGAGTCTACATTACTTTACTGGCTCTGTGATTTCTCTCAATTTAAGGATGGTACTTCTTTGTGTGATGGGAACTAAGTGAATAAATGCTTGGTATATAACTCGACATTTAGAAGTATTAAGCAAATGGGGCTTGTGTTGGAGAACTAGACAGAGAATGTTAAGTCATGGGCCTAGCAAGGGGTCCCCATGGAGTCAGATGTACCAGGCTGACCCCTTTTTGGTCACCTTGAAAGAAAAGATACCAAGGCTGAGAGATTTCTGATTGCTGGAATGGAATCTGTGCAGATCTCAAGGATTCAGCTTGCCTTTTCAGGGATTTCTAAGAATGCTTACATGGCAAAGCACAAGAACCTCATTGGCTGCTGAGTCACTGGGACCCCAGGAAAGATGCTTCAAGTCTATGTAGCTGCACCACAGAGGAACACAACCCACGAAGGCAGAAAGGTAGTGTGCTGTGTAAGCAGAGACTGCCAGAACTCTTAAGTGATTCTGCCCACTGATGGCATGGACTGGGCATAGGATCATCCAGGGTTGGAACTGGCACCAGAGCAAGTTCAAGCCACACATTAGCCATGAAGAAAGGGGAAAACTAGACTACCAGAAGAAGCTGAGGCGGAAGGATGGGGCCTGCTCTTCAGCTTCCAGGCCTCGCTGAGCTCCACTGCACCCAGCCATGCTCTTTGTGTTGGTCTGGGAACATTTTCCTAGCAACAGGAACTTCAGCCAGGACTTCAGTCTTCTGTTAGAGACTTGCTTGTATTCTTTGCCAGGGCCAGAGAGGAGGAAAAGATGAGGTAATGGTGGGGAGGGAGCATCCCTCATGTTGGTCTATGTGTACCTTCTCTGTGGCTTAGGGGAAGGCTTTACAGATCAGACCTCCGGGACACTGTCCCACTGGAGACAGGTCTGAGCTGGTTGGTGGAGCTGTGTCCTGCAGGCATGCATGGAAGGATGGCACATAAGCCTTGACATGGGAGACATGGTTTGAAGATGTGTGAGGGGGCTCTGTGCAGTGTGGCCTTTATGCAAGATATGAGAGGCACTGCCAGCAGAGATGTCCATTTCACCTAAAGGATACCATGACCTTTCAAACAATCTCAATTGCCAATTGGATTGGGTCTGCACCATACCCAGGTAAAGCGAGACTCCTGAATGTCATCTGTGGTCTTTCTGGGGAGCAGGGGGAGTAACTCAGCTTTGGGCTCTAGTCTTAAAGCATACCAGTTAATTTGTACCCAAGATTCCTGACAGTAAAGGCAAAATGGGAGGCTTGCAGGTTCCAGTGATGAGGAAATGTCTGGTGCAAGCTCTTGGGAATAGTGAAAAACTCCACAGAGACATGGTCTAGGAACCCTTGTGATCAAGGTCACTGACTCCAACACCCGGGCAAGCCCACCACAGGTGTTTCCTCTGTTTACAGGATACAAGCACTATCCCAGTTCTCCTGATGAGACCTCAGTACTGTCTCCCTAATACTTCAGGGAACCAACCATGGTCCTGCTGTGTTTCTGCTCAATTCCACTTTGGGATAACCCCCAGATGCAGAAGACAGGAGTTGGGAGAGCTTATCTCAGAGAAGCAGGAAGCTACACCCTGAAGTATGCACACTCTGCAGGCCTCTCCCTCAGACCCATAGGTCTCCTGGAGTCATACTGTAACAGCACAGTTGCTGAAGAGGAAAAAGAGCTGAGTGCTTGTCTTTCCAAGTGGGAGGGCCAAAGGTGAGAAGGAGGGGCATAATGTGGCTCTTCCTGGAGTCTGCCAAAAGACCCTGGACTGTTTCTGAGGATCTAAGTCCCTATATGTGGCCAAGGAGCACATTATGGAGCTGCACCCATGACATGACACTACTCCTCACTGAACTGCTTTACTTGTAATGAACTGTGAAGGACTCTGTCTAACTCAGAGAAAGAGACTGACCATGTATCCCCTCAGACCTGGGACCTGGGACCTTCCTCCACACAAACTGATGCAGATGGAATAGATGGAATCATCTTGCTTTTTTCTGGAGCCCGAAGAACTCGGCCAGACCCCGGCTTCGGAGCAGAAGCATCCACAGACCACCTGTCAGTAGCTAGTACTTCTGACTCTGCCACCCAAGCCAGCTGAAAAGATTGAAAGTTTTGTGGCCTCCATCTGATAGTGGTAGCTCAGTACACTGGTAGCTTTGTGTGGATACACATGGTGGCCTCTGTCTGAGGTTTTCAAGCACCCAGGAGCTTCCTGCTTATTTAGAATGTGTCCTTCATCTCACCTCCACCTTGTCCTGCTCTGCTCAGAAAACTCATTTATCTTTCAACACCTCTTCTCACGACCCTCTGAGACCCATCCCCCACAACAAGTAGCCTATGTGTTTCCATAGCAACCTGCACATGTTCCCAGACACATTTCTTCAGACAGTGAGCTCTTTGAAGGTATCACCCTGACTTGAATACTTTATGACAATTCAAGTGTGGGGGCACCGTGACCTTGAGCTAGCAACACCGGCAAGCAGATATCTCCTTCACATAGCCCTGATTGCCCTCTATGACATTCCCCTAAGCACATTTTAAAGCAGAATCAACATCATTTAACAGATAAATGGTCAGGTAAATTTAATAAGTAAAGGGATCCAGAGAGCTCCCCCAAGGGCATCATGATGACCAATGACAGCTATGTACCAGCACAGGACACACACAGTAGTCAAGTCTGTTATCTCAGTAGAGGCCAACTGTTGTTGACTCTATCTGGGAACTCTCTGGGAAGAGGGGTTCCCTGGCAGAACAGCTCAGACTACGCCCTTTCAGACGTTGTGTAGCCCAGGTTGTGCCTCAGCCTTCTGAATGCAGGGATTATAGGAATTTCATCCTCTCCACCCAAAGCCTGTCCCTGGAGCTAGAAGGCCAGGACCACTCACAGCTGCTTCACTAACTGGAGCCTGGACAGGCTGGGGACAGGTGGATGCAGGGTCTACCTGCTTTAGCAGCAAAACCAACTTCCCCAGTGCTGGTGCCATCTCTACACAGCTGGTTTGCTGTTTTGTAGGTGTTCCCATCTTTATAGGAAGGCAATCAGGTTTTCTAGCATCTCCTTTGTCCATATATAGGGCATCCTGAGTTAGCACTGAGTGAGCAAATGTTGTCGAAGGGTCAGCCCTCAGACTCAGGCTATAACAAGCCCAGCTGAGGCCCAGCCCTGTGGCTTAAATCATGTCACGCATTCTAAAAGCAGCAACAGGAAGAGGCTCCTTTGTGAGCATCTGGCTGTTCTTTCCTCAGGAGCAAGCGGATAACTTGTATCAGTTCACATATACCAGACTCTACATTTCAATTTCTGGTAGTAAAACCATTATTTCTGATGCAAAATTTTTCAGCCCAAATAAAACACTGGAACTTAGCCATTAGGGAATAAGAAGTGGAGACCATCTGTGTTTCTGTGTCCCTGTGACTGCCTAGGGACTTTTGCTGTTCACTTTAGTATCTGTTACTCCTGTTCCAGCCCTGCCAACTGACACTGGGCAGAGTAGCGGAGAGCACCAGGATACCACAGACTCTGACACACCTTCATGATGGGCACTCTGATCTAGGGGTCCTGTCATGGAATGGGGAGCTGGAAGAGGCTGAGACACAGAGGCTCTCATAAGGGCACTAGGTCGTTGACCCTACCTGCCGCCTGGGGCCAGACCTGGGCGTACTCTGTACCTTCATGGCAGGTTTTTTTTCTTTCCTCATAGCTGATGCTCACACAAGAGACTAGGTCTACTACTATACTTTCTGATGCAGGGGAAGCACCTGCTTGGTCTAGCTACAGAGTCAAAAGGCCTGGGCTGGTTGTAAGACCCCTTTACACATTACCCACATCTTGTTCCTTCCCTGCTCTTGAATGGCAACAGGCCCACCCAGGTAAAAGAGGACGGGGGCAGTAATGGGAGACCTTGTGTGGAGGGAATCAAAAGATGACCAGAGTGGCTGCCCCATGGGAAGGGTCCCCAGACATCCTAGGCTCAAGATGTTGCCCTTGAGACACCTCAATAAGCCTATAGACTTTTACAGGCAACATCTGCCTGTGCCCATGGCAGCTCTCTCCACTTGCCAAACGCTATGTCTTTAGCCTCAAATGACAGCATCAGCTTCCTACCAGTCCTCTTTACCCCAGCCAAAATGAACTGAGCCAAGGACACTGGTGATTGAGAGCTGATGTGTTGATATTCCTGGCCATATTAAGGCCTAGGGCAAGAGGCCCTAACTGAATTCAGTGGTGTTCGCCTCCTTTGACCTGGAGGTTGCCTCGGGGTTACACAGTATTTCCTGAGGGATAATTGTGGCAGAGGCTTCTATGGAGTTTCTTCAGGGGAGCTCAGAACCCTTAGACCCAGGATATCCTATGCAGTAGATTCAGCTCAGATACACTATTTAATCTGAAGTCAACATCAACTTGAGGAGGCAGCGGAATCATTTTGTGTAATGGATGTTAACACTCGTCTGTCCTCTACAAAGGTACCCTAGAGATTCCCTGACCCAATCAGGCACAAGATTGTCTACACTTGTTCGCCGGAGCCAAAGAAGTAAGTACGACTGCAGTGCCACCTGCTGGAAATCTGTGGAAGTGCTAGATAGTGGGCCAGAGAAAGGATGAAGTTGCATGGGTTGGTTATCTCCAACTATTGGGAGAGCAGCATTACTTCAGTCTCCTGTGGTAGCATACCTCAACTTCTTCTATCGCTGGGACCAAAGAGCTGAAGTGCTCAGGATACTGGGGCACAGAAAAAATGGAGGATTGAGAGTGGGAGCATCTTCTGTGCTGCCTCATACAAGCCTCCATTATCCTGACCCACTGCTCAGGTCCACCATCCCCGCAGCGCATAGCTGTGGAGGCCAGTTCCCTGGGACCTAGGGTACACAAGTCTCCAATGTTCTAGGAGATGTCAGAGAGTATAGGCTAGCGGATGCCTGACACTGGGGACATAGGTAAAGTTATACCTCAGGGACTCGCTCTTAGGGGAGGAGGGGACCATATAGGCAGCAGTGACTTTAAGTAACACATCCAGAACTTACTATATCAGCAAAAATAGGAGCACTGGAAAGCCTGGCATCCGTCATACTGACCCCCCCAGCTCTCCATAGAGTTAAACCTGTGTGAGGAAAGGAACAGAAGCAGAGCTATGGTGTAAGAAGGAGCAGCTGTGGGGCATGGAAGAGCACGGAGAACAGGTCACCCAAGCACAGCAAGAAAACAAGCTCTCTTATTCCTTCCACATTTCTTGCTGGTTGCCCCAACCTGTTGAGCAGAGCTGGAAATCTGCGGAGCAGAAGTGGCTCTTGAATGGGGAAGAGAGGGCCGAGGGTCCAGAGCCTTGGAGATTTGTGAGTGCCTGGCCTGACTGTTCCTCCACAGAGATCTGCTCTGCACTATTTAGAGAAAGGACCATGCAGCCAGAACAAGTGCTCATACAAGAACAGATAGAAAGTCTTGTAACAGATACAGGGCAGAACCCTCAACCGAAGGGCATCTGGGACCAGAGTAAATGCTGAGATGTTGCTCATGAACAAATCGTAAAGCCAAGATCCAAACCTCTAAGTAACATAATGTTACCCCATAACAAGTGTCAAAATCACAGGCAAAAGAATCGCTGTGGATCAGATTCACAATTTATAACATTAAATCAGATTTCTAGGCATTCAAAGAAACAAAGTGAATGAGCCTAAATACAAATCATTGGAACTAACCAAAATTTGCATTCATATTAGGTTTGGCAGACAAGAATATAAGTTATTATAGCTATATTTAACTTACTCAAAAAGTTAAACAGAGATGGATAAAACATAGAAAAGATCCAGATGTTTCTAGGGAAGGCAGTAGGAGGCTTAGCAAAAGAGGAGACCAGAAAACTTGGACAGCAAAGAAAGGCTTAAAAATGAAACACAAAAGACAACTTTAAAGGAAATAAAATTTAAAAAATGATCTATACAGCAACATAAAATGACCTAATACACTTATAGTTATAGTCCCCATAAAAAGACAGAATACCTGAAAAAAAATCATCACCAACTGGACTAGAGAGACAGTTCAGCAATTGTGAGCATTGGTTGCTCTTCCAGAGGACCCAGGTTCAATTCCCAGCACCCACATAGTGGCTCACAACTGTCTATAACTGCAGTTCCAGAGGATTCAGTACTCCTTTCTGGAATTCATGAGCACTGCATCTCATGTAGTGCACAGATAAAAAGTAAGGCAAGCACTCATATACACAAAATAAAAGTTTAAAAATTCAAGCTGGACAGTGGTGGTGCAGTCTTTAATCCCAGTGCCCAGGAGGCAGAGGCAGGCAGAACTCTGAATTTGAGGCCAGCCTGGTCTACAAAGTGAATTCTAGGACAGTCAAGCACACACAGAGAAACTGTCAAAAAATGACCAAGATGTATAGTGTGAATATGCTTCATTGCAGTTGGTTAATAAAGCTGTTTTGGCCTGTTGAAGGCATCTTAGAGGCAGGTGGGAGATCCATGCAGAGATAAAGACAAAGGAAGGCAGAGTCAGGGGAGAAGCTGCAAGTATCCACCCAGAAAGCAAGGTGTAATTAACATAAATAAACAGAACACGTGTCCATACAAGAGATGAATAGAAATGGGTTAAGTTATAAGAGCTAGTTGGTAATGAGTCTGAGCCATAGGCCAAACAGTTTGTAATTAATAAAAGCCTCTTAATAATTATTTTATAAGCTATGGGACCTTGGTTGGGAGAGACTCCTCTGGACTGTGGGCCCCAGACAGGTCAGAAAACTTCAGGCTACAAATAGTGCCCACTGTCAGGCAGTGAAAAAGCTTTAAAAAGACTCTGAACATACAGAAACAGAGCCACACTGGGCTTCCTAGTCTCACGGTCTCATGCCAGCAAAGACTTGTCACCAGGCAGCTGCCTGGGAGATGTAGCCAGCCGCCAGTTGCCATGAGCTAAGCAGCATGGCTGATTTCTGCCTCGGTACAAAGAGGCTTCTCCCAGCCACTGCTTGCAGGTTTGGAAGAACGACTGTGGGCTTAAAAGCATAGCTCTGCCCTACTTAGTACTGCTTCCCAGAATTGGAGAGGTAAGTGTGACTCATTGGTACCAACAACATATTGAAAAGCTAAGCTGGCCACTGCCAGCAGCCAAGGGTCCTAGCCACACACTTTAGCAACTTAAAAACTCTCCTGGTTAAAAAATTATTGAAGATATGCAATAAAAACAGATTCAGAAGAAAGAAACTGTGAAGGTATAGATCTAGTGTTGCAGAGCTTTGTTTCAGGGGAGGCCGTTTGGTGTCTGAGGGCAGGACCCAGATCTAGGAAGAATCTGAGAAAAATATAGGGAATGTGTCTGACAGCCAATAGATTCAAAACTTGGTTTTGTGTCAGAAGTTTAGCCGATAGTTTCTAAGAATTACTGTACCCCATACCCACCCCTTTACCCAATCCTGAAATGCCAAGACGTGTAAGACTCCACTTACGTAGCTTTTTCTTTTAAAACCCTCTCACCCCTGAGCTCAGGCCAAATTCCTTCTGCTGTGTTAGGACAAAGGGTTTTGGCCTGGATTCATTTGAACCATCTAAAAGATTAAACTGATCCTCACGTGCTTGCATTGGAACCCAGCTCCCTGGTGATCTTTGGGGGGGTCCCTCAACACGGGTACAACAGAAACCTCTAAACGTGTTACAATGTGTGTAAAACTGCACATAGGCTTAGAAGAGAGAGGAAAAGATAAATAGGCCGTTATATAAAGAAATAGTTTTTAAAAATAAAGTTTTTAAAGAGACAGTAAAAATAATATAAAAATAGCCATGTAAAAATGGAAAATAAGCAAAGAGTCTGGTATGTTATTGTGGGATTTTTTGATTTTCCAGCTGATAAGGAGCCGACTGCAGAAAGACGTTTAATTGTAAAGAGTTCTAACTTAAACCAACATATGACTTTAAAGGAATTTTGACTTTGAAATTTGGGTCTAAGGATATTGCTTTGGAAAAGAGGTTCTGCTTTTGTTTCCACAGAAGATGAGGACCTATGGATTGCTTCTAGCTTAATATGGTTTAATCAAGGAAGACCCCTTGAAGAATTTCAACGTCTTCATTAGCTTCAAGGTTGCTGACTAAAATGATCCAGACTTAGGGTCCCTCCAAGATTATCAGTACCCCCAATCAGCAGGAAGTAGCCTCGAGAACATCCACATTCCCAAAACATAGATTAAAGATGCTTATCTTTATCTAGAGGAATTGGTTATTGGTCATAGTCAATCTCTTTCTAAAGAACAAAGGGGGATATAGATATGATATGATAAAAGGGTAGATTATTGAATCTACATTTAAAAAACAACTACTTGTTTTAAATACATTGATAAGGATTTTAGTTTATTGATATAAATTTAAGGTTAATTTTGTTACACTGTATGGATATTTCTACTCTTGATTAAGATATTATGTTTATACAATCCTTTACAATTTTAATGCATAATTAAAATGAAGATTAATAGTCATCTGTGATAATCAACTTATAACCATGTCAGTTAAGATTTTTAGAAATACAAAGATATATTTTAATTAGGTAGGTCATCTTCAAACACTTCAAAGACCTATGGCATTTAAAATATTTTTTAAAAATTAGACTTTTCTGGGCAGTGAAACATGTTCACTCCTGGCAGCACAAATCTACTTCAAGAGGACAATGGACACTGAAGAAACCTCATTTGGAATTTACTTCCTTTGTGGCAAAAGTTAGCCACTGGACAAGAACCTGTTCTTGTATTGACTGATTGACAGTATGCTATATAAACTGGACATGCAGGACCCATAGGAAAGTGACCTCTGAACTTTGCCAAAATGAGCTGAAATGGTCCTTCAGGTTCCTGGTTTTCAGAGAAAACTTCTACAGGACACAAGAAGTGACTAACAAACTCACCAAACAGACAGAACAGTCCTTCAGATTTTCTGTTTCATAAAAGTCTGCCAGAGACTCTAGGCTTGTAGGCTGAAGATGGATGCCCTGACATTACAGAGGAACTTTAGGGGACTGTTCAGGCAGGCAGATGTCATCTCTGTCATTTCTAGAATTAAGAAGTTGCTTGCAATGTGCTTCCTGTTTACTTAGGTAATAGTATATCCTTCTATGTGGTCTTTGATGGAGTTGAAGACTAGATAGTTATAATTTTTCTTAGTTATGATAAAAGGTAAATTAGATATAAAACTTTAGCCTCACAAAGATAAGATAGATGATGGAGTATTTTCTTTAATTTTGCTAAATACAAATAGGCTAAATATTGTAACAGAAATTTTTGCTTGATAATTGTTTTATTATTATGTAATTTTTCTATGCTAAAATTGAAACCTTCCTTTTTGATTAGACAAAAAAGGGGAAATGATGTGGGAATGCCTTTCTGTATGCTGTGGCTATGTTTTGTTACCATTAGTTATTAATAAAAAAGTGATTTTGGCCTGTGGAAGGCATCTTAGAGGCAGGTGGGAAATCCAAGCAGAGATAAAGACAAAGGGGCAGCTGTCTAGAAAGCAAGATGTAATGGGACACAGGTAAATCCATAGAGCCATGTGGCAATAAAATAGATTAATAGAAATGGGTTAAGTTATAAAAGCTAGTTGGTAATGAATCTGAGCCATAGGCGAAACAGTTTGTAGTTAATATAAGCCTTTATGTGATTATTTGGGACTAAGTGGCTGTGGGATTGTGGGTCCAGAACTTGGGGGTATGACAGGCCAGAAACTTCCAGCTACAAACAATTTTCTAGACTCTCAATACTGCAAATTCAGCATACTACAAACACATCATATGTGTGGCTCAGCCCATGCACACCCAACATAATTAAATTTCTCACAGTCTATGGCAAAGAGAAAAATCTAAAAGAATTTATTGAAATCAGTCAGTAAAGCAGGCAAAGGTTGAAAAAGACAAGTTAAAAAAATGAAAAATAAAAACCAAGAGATTTGGGACATGGCACCATGACCCAGAGATTAAGAGCACATGCTGTTTTCATAAAGGATCTGGCATCTCATAAGCACTTGTAACTCCAGTTATAGAGGGACTAATGCCTCTGTTTTCTACTGACACCTGCATTCACACACATACACACATGCACATACACATATGCACATACACACATGCACACACACGCACATGCGTACTGTTAAAATAATAAGAACAAATTTTTAAAAGAATAGCAAATGGGACTAGAAAGATGATTCAGTGGTTGCCCTTACAGAGGCCTCAGGGTTAGTTCCCAGAACCCTCATGGCATCTTATAATCCTCTATAACTTCAGCTTCAGAGAATCTAACGTCCTGTTCTGGCCTCTGCAGATACTGCATACAGACAGCACACAGACATACATGTAGTCAAATGTCCACACATAAAATTTTTAAATTAAAATTTCAAAAAGAATAGCAGATTTCTTTTAAAAAAATATTGTCTTCTTGGAGAATACAATGTGTCTTCTCACTTATTCTTCAGTTTCTTCCAACATTGTCTCATACTCTACAAGTACCACATGTCCTCGGTTAAATTTATTGTTAGTAATTTTATATGTTGTTTTGTGTGTTGTATGCTGAGTTTGCACATGAGCCCTGACCAGCCCCCACATGTTCTCCAACAATGCCTTGCCTCTGAGCTTCTGCTCATATTTTCCCTGTTTGAGGACTGCTCTTTCTTAGCCTGCTATGTGTTTGGATTGTTCTGTTCTGCTTTGTTTTTCTGAGACAGGGTCTCACTATGTAGCTCTGGCTGTTCTGGAGCTCACTATGTAGATCAGGCTGTCTCAAATTCACAGAGATCCTTCTGCCTCTGCCTTCCTACTGATTGCTGGGATTAAAGGTATATGCTACAACCTGTGCTAAGACTAATCATATTTCTTAACAGAAACAATGTAAGAAGAAGATGAAGAGACAGTATACTTACATATAAAAGAAAAAATAAACCTATAATTTTATAGCTAAAGTATCCTTCAAAAACAAGGCAAGGCTGGGTTTTAACTTACTGGAAAGTTCAGAAATCATCACTCTAACGCCCATATGGAAACCAAAACACACAGATGATTAACTTTTCTTGACCCCATCAAATGTCAGGTATCAGGGATCACTCACCTAGAGCTTGAAGTAACACCAGTCCTGTTAGGTGTAGGGCCTAAGTGATGGTGCCTCAGTACATACTCCTAGGTGCCAAGAACAATATGGTCCTAGACTAGCAAACTGCTGAAGCCTGAGTATGAGCTATTCTCACTGTTAAATTGATTGGGAACAAAGTTTCAGGGTATTCTACACCTTTTACAGTCTACTGGGTGCTTACAGGATAGATCAGGGACATTATGAAGGATCATGACTCTTAGTATGCCATTGTTGGAGCAAGAGAACAACAGCACACACTAGGCCCACTTCAATCTATCCTGCAGAAAAAGGAGTCTTCTTCCACAGAGAACATTGAAGAAGATATTGCTACTCTTAATCTCAGGGTCATGGGTTCGGGCCCCATGTTGGGCTCCAGCTACTGTAGTAATTAAAAATTATTTGTAACATATTATATAAAGGATTAATATTTATTAGAAGATATTTTAACACTCATAAATACAAATTAAACCTTAATACAATTATTAAAGTTAAGATTGTCCCACAATAAATTACTGATCCAGTCTCCAAAAATACAAAAACCAAACAGGCCATTCAAGATCCCAGCCACCTTTTCAACAGGCCACACCCCATCTAAGCTCTCAAAACTCCAAAAACACACCTCCCAGCCTTGTCAGATTACACCTAAATTCCACCACATATAAAGAAGAGGTCCTTGTCCTGAAGGAATGGCAGAGTGGTCAGCCAGGGTTCTGTGAAGAAGTCAGAGAACTGGGGAAGGCATAGCCCCAAGATCTCGGTACAGATGGGACTTACTAAACAGGTGTAATGGTTGCCACCTACCACAGCCTGAATAAGGACTGACAGGACCAACCTTAGCACCCGCTTCCCAAGCCAGTCTGCCATGGCTTGTTCTTAGGTCTCCACATTACCACCTTAAAAGGAAAGCCACTCACGGCCAAGAGTGAGGGTGTCCTCTCTGTTAACTGTCCTCCACAAGAGCTAAAATGAACAGGAAAACACTCCCAGGAAGCAGAGCAACAAGCAAACCAGAGTGGATGGGATGTGGCAGATGCTGGGATTTCCAGAAAGAGAACTTAAAATAGCAGTCAGTGATCTATGGAGTTAGCACACGGCATACATAGATTTATTCCAGCAGAGACAAAGCCTATAAGGGAGGAAATACAGCAACCTGGACAAAACAGTTCCTCCAATGCTCAGGAGATCCCCATGGCTGAAGGAAATCAGAAAAGGCAAAGACAGACAGACCAAGGGCTGAATCTAAATTGGAGCAGAATCACGTAAAAGGAAGCAACGAGAACCATCTGGAGCAACAGTGGCCATTTTGCTTCCAAAGCTCACAACAGACTCCAAAACCATAGAGCCAAAAAAATATTCAAGAATAAATGTCAAAATAACTATGCATGAGATTATCTACCACAACTTTCCAAAAATCAAGTCAGCAAGGTAGTTTAGTGTGGTGATATATTTTATATGTAATAAAGTCAGCCTGTAATATCAAAGGACAGATTCACCCACAGACAAGCCAGGAGGGTCAGAGAGTGGTAACTCATGCCTTTAATCCCAGCATGGGAATGACTGAGTGGTGACCTGCACCTTTAATCTCATAACTCAGAAGACAGAGATCTCTCTATGTTTCTGTGAGTTCAAGTCCTAACTACCAAACTGTAGTGGTTCACACCTTTAACCCTAACTCTAGGATTATGACGCACAGTTGAACCCAGAGCTGTAGAAGTGAAGCAACTGGGTGAAAAAGATATTTAAGGCAGGTGTAGGCAGACAGTGTGGTATTCTGTAGAGTGACAACCAGGCTGAAGATTCTTGAAGATAGCTTTTACCCTGAGAAGTTGGCTGGGTGAGAATTGACTGTGATCTGTCTCCTCTCTCTGATATTCCAGCTTTCCCCCCAATATCTGGCTCTGAGTTTTAATTACATACCAACTAGAATTTGTGCTTTGCTTAGTGGGAAGTGTGCTTGTTGCCAGGCTTGATGACGTGACATCAGTATCAAGAACTCATATGCTGGAAAGAGAAACAACTTCTACAGGATTTCCTCTGATCTCCACACTTGTCTTATGATATTTTATGACATGCACTCCCTGGGCAACCACCCGCTGCTGCCACTACCACCACTTGGAGCAGGCAGCTTGGTCTCCCAGGCGTGGCCTGTGTTCTGCCAGTCAGAGAAGGAGGCTTGATCCTCACCCACACTGTATCTCAGCCACATGGGTTTCTCCTACAGTCCCCACCCCCCGGGATGCATGATCACCATAGTGGCCCAGGCATTCAATTAGCACAGTTTGGGGCACCTCTTCATTCCCACCCTCCATGCTGGCACAGTTGAACATTGTCGCTGCAGCTGATTACGCCTGCACAGCTCTCCTGAGGCTATCAGCGTTAGCAGATCTGGTGAGACACCTGGGAATTCTTAAAGAGGAAATTAGGTTTAAGAAAAAAGAGGGGGGATCTTTCCCATGTTGAGAATCTGAAATATCACAGTGTGTGGAGTTAGGACCCTGTTTAGTGCTACTATGGATGGCTTTCAAATGAAAAAAAAAATGAAGGAATAAACCACTTAGCTGAGATTGACATAATACCAATTTAATTACTATCACTTTGATAATTTATATTTAATCTTTTAAAATAATTTGATGGCTAAATATGAAAATTTGACCGATAAGATACAAGCTTTAGAAAGTCCTACTAATGAAAATAAGAAAAACATTCAGACACAGACAGAAGAATTTAGAGCAAAACCTACCACACCACTGCATTATGAAATTGAAGAGGAAAGGCCCAAGGTTATTAGAAAAGTAACTTTTTCCAGTTGCTGTTCAAGAACAACCACCGGATGGGTGTCCCCAAGGCTGTGAAAAAGTTGGCTGGAATTCTGTAGCAGTTTTAGATTTGAAGAGATTTGAAGAGGCGGTCGCTTTATAAGGTATGTACTCACCCTATGTGAAACAGATGTTAAATTCATGGGAAACTCGAAACAGAAGTATCCCATGAGACTGGAAATACTTAATGGCAGCAATATTGGAAGCTGGCCCTCAGCCACAGTGAAAGCTAGGGCCATAGAACAATGAGGTAGGGCTAGAGCTGTGGAAATTTCTTCAAGATCAGCTTCTTGGTGGAGATCAGCATGATGATTTGTAAAGACAGTCTATATTTGATTATCACACTGTAGAGCATCTTTGAATACTTAGGACAGGCATGAAGAAACAGGAAAGAGGACCAAGGTCCAAAAGAAGCTTTCCTTCTTTTTAAACAAAGATTTACTTCAGCTATAAATAGAATGATATCAGATCTAGAAGTTAGACAAATACTAATAGAATCCTTGGTTTTTGAAAATGCTAAATCAGAATTCAAGAAGGCAATTAGGCCTTTAAAGACAAGATTGGCACCAATAGATGAACGGATTAGAAATACAACTGATATTGGATCTCATGTTTATTGCTGCTTTGATAGGAGAAGTAATTTCTAGAAATTTTAAGAAAAATAAAAATGTCAGGTGTTTTAATTGTGATAAACAAGATCATCTGAAAAGGGATTGTAGAAAAGGTGTCTTTAGAAACTATGTTTTTTCTTTTTAGATGTGATTTAAACAGAAGGCCCTACCCTTCTGAAGTATGCAGAAGGTGTTGCAAAAAGCAACACTGGACTAATGAATGAAGACCAACAGGGGACAGGCCATTAGGAAATGCCCTCAGGGACCTTGGCTCAATCATTCTCTGTCAGCAATGAAGAAACTCATCCACAGAGCAAATAAACGACTTATTACCTGCTTCTAAAAACCACACTGCTCTGGGTATGACCAGGGACAAAATAACTTACAACAAAAAGTTTAGGAGAGACCAGAAAACAAATATTCTGACAAACTGCTATAAATAGAGACCAAAGCTAAAATAAATATCAATGACATTAAAATTGATGGTTTAGTAGACACAGGAAAAGATGTAACCATGATTTCACCAAAATTTTGGCATCCAGATTGGCTTCTTCAGAAGATAAATGTTCAGCTTCTTGGGATTGGTTCTTTTTCTCAGGTATAACTAAGTGCAAGCTAGGAAGGATGTATAGGACCAGATGACAGATAGGAAAATTAAAATCATATGTAGGTAATATAGTAAGAAACCTTTGCAGACGTGACTTGTTACAGCAATGGAAATCACAGGTTAACCTTCCTCCAATCTCAGAAGCAAAACATAAAATAAAGAATGCTTCCAAGAGAAACATTAAAAAATTTATCAAGAACAGTTACAGAGCATTCAGGATGTACTTAAACAGAGCACAATAGCTGGTGGTCTTTGAAGGATATCAACACCCCTACCTGCTGTGGGACTATGCTCTTATAGACTGTAAATATTGATTTAATAAACCCTGGTTGTCCAGAAGCTAGACAGGAACAACTTAGCAATCTAGAGGCATGGTAACAAGATGAGGAGAATTCTGGGAAGCAGAAGAGCAGAGTAGAGATGCCAGGAGATGCAGAGGAAGTGGTATGAGATTCCTGTACTGAGCAAAAGGAACCAATCCATGCAGCTAAACATAAATGGAAGGATGGGTTGGCTTAAAGTATAGGAGTTATCAAGTAATAAGCCTGAGCATAGACCAAACAGCTTGTCATTAATATAAGCCTCTTTGTGTTTCTTTGGGACCAAGTGGCTATGGGACAAGCCAGGCAAGACAGAGAAACTTCCAACTACACCTGCCTTTAAAATGGTTAACTAATAAACCTGTCTGGGTGGAAAAATGGTCTTTTACATCAGAAAAGTTACAGGCACTAGGGCAGCGTGTACAGGAGCAGCTAAATGAGCAACATATTGAAGAACTGAACCAGCCCTTGAAATTCTCCTGCATTTGTTATTAAAAAATATGGAAAATGGAGAATGTTAACAGTTTAAGTGCCGTAAATAAGACGATTCATTCAGTGGGCTCTTTACAGCCTGAAATTCCCTTGCCTTCTTTATTACCTAAAGAATGGCCTATTATAGTGATGGACTTAAAAGACTGCTCTTTTACTATACCATTACATGAAACTGGATAGAGAAAAATTTGCCTTCACAGTGCCTACTTATAATAATTCTCCTCAGCCTGTCAAAAGGTATCTTCTTCCTTTTTAATTAATTCATTTATTTAAAAATTCTTCCATGAGGGATGTTAAAAAGCTCACCTTGTGTCAATGCAGTATACGGTTTCTTGGTCCCGGGCAGCCAGAGACCCAGACCCACAGACCTGTCGCACCAGACCCCTTAGCTGCCTGCTGCTGCTGCTCAGGCCCCAGAAATGACTCAGACACTTATATTAACTTCATGCTGTTTGGCCTATGGCTCAGGCACCTTGCTAGCTAGCTCTTATATCTTAAATCAACCTATTTCTATTAATCTGTCTGCCACGTGGCCCGTGGCTTACCTGTGTTCTTTACCTGTTGCTCCTGTGGGCTTCAGCTTGGTCTGTCTCTGACTCCGCCCTTCCTTTCCTACCTATTCTGATTCCTCTGCCTACTTTTTCTACGGTGCCTGTCAAGGGCTGAAACAGCTCCTTTATTTAAAGACTGAGATTCACAGCATACAGAAAGGCATTTCCACATCATGTCAATATTTTGTACAACAGCCATTGGAAATAATTTGTTAACAGTTTCCTCCATCTGTAATTTATCATTATGCGGATGATATCCTACTAGCTGATTCAGGCTAGAATACATAAAGGAAGATGTAAAGAGGTAAGGAAAATGCCTTGCTGGGAATTACAAATTGCTTCTGAAAACTACAAAGAGAAGATTCTACTAATTAATTATATTAATGATATAAGATAGTGCTGAGGGCCATGGAGGATACAGCAGGTGACAGCCTGCATTTCACAGGTTGTCCTACAAGGTGAGTAACTCTTCTTGGGGAACCCCAGTAGGCCGAGTCTGTGGAAGAGACCAACTAAACAACAGCCATGGAGTAGCCCTACTAGGCAAAGCCTGTGGGATGACTGGCTGTAAATATCAGTTGTTTTCTGTCTGTAACTTTCTCTTGTGACAGGGCTGTGCCTCTCTAATAAGAACAGCTGCTGGGTTCTTTGCACAGCCCATTGGTAGTGTGTTTTACATCTTTGGGTGCACTTATAGCTGTGGGTAGCCAAGTCTGATGTGTAGAAATAATACCAGAATATTCTTCTTTACTGAAGCAGGAATGTAATGGTATTTTCAGTCTCAAAGACAACTAATTTTAGACTTCACAACAAATTCAGACAGACTAAACTGCCCCTTCAAGATATGCACAAAGACTAATCCCCAGACGTTATTTATTGATAAATCAAGGCCAGGCTGTTCTGAGAGTTACCCTCTTGCAGGAGTTGACTCTCTGCACATGCCCTGACCACTCAAGGTTCAACCTGCTACTGTTATTGTTATGTCCTGAATTTCAGTGTCATTCTCTGAGGAAAAAGTTATGTGCAAGGACAAGCATCTACACTGGCCAGTCTCTGTGAGATCACAGAGAAACTGTATGACTTCATATGTTATGAAAATGGGTTGGGCCCTGAAAGTGTAACATAAAATTGTCTAGATTTTGACTAAAGGAGGAGCAGCAGCAATGTAGGGGGAGAAGGAGGAATGGGTGTGTGTGAATGAGAGTGTGTAAGAGCAGCAGCAGTGTAGGGGTGAAGCTGTGCAGCATATGTGTGTGCTGAGTGAGAGATGGAGACACAGAGGCCTAAAGAGAGGGTGAGAGAATGAACGAATGAGTGAATGAGTGAAGTAAAAGAAGTCTGTGTGAGAGCAATGAATCTGTGTAAAAGAGTTGTTGCTACATACAGGAACTATGCAAAGAGCTGTATGAGAATGTGTAAGAACAACGTAAAATGTTATACGGTGAGAGAGCTGTGTATATGAGATGAATAGCTATGACTTATGGAGATCTGTAACTGTGGAGGCAGGAAGATGCAGAAGAGAAATGTATGTAAAAGAAAGATGTGAAGATGTGAAAAGAGATGTAACTGTGTACAGAGATGTATGTCCATATGTGTGTAAAGATATGTAGCTGTATGAATAGAATGCAGGAATGTGGAGATATGTAGCTGAATGGAGACAGAAAGAGTCAAAGACCATTTTTAAGAAGTTAAAAAAAAAGTTACCATCAGAAGGCATGTGTGTTTCCTTATTTTACCAGTCAGATAGATAAAGGTTTATTCACAATGATCCCAGATAAAAAAGTTTCCTACCCTATCCCTTTGCTACTCTGAGGGATTCTTTTTTTGCTCTGAAGAAAATTGTGGAGCTGGCCTCTCACAGTCTGTATTAAGACAGGTTTACAAAAAATTAAACCACAGAAATCACAAGTCAGGAGAGGATTTACAACTCTTAATGATTTTCAATAATTTCTGGGAGGTATTAATTGGCCATGGCCCAAAATTGGATTAACAACTCAAGAACTAAGTAATTTGTTTTAAACATTACAAGGTGATAAAGGCTTAAATAGTCCAAGAAAACTATAATCAGAGGCTGAGAGAGAGCTGGCTTTGGTAGAAAAAAGCTACAGCAAACAAAAGAAGACAACGTCTAAACATCGCCAAGACAAGGTAGGATAGTCCTTTAAAATTCCTGCTTGGAAAATTCTGTCAGATTTTCTAGGCCTAACGTCTGAAGATGGATGTCCCAACGTTTCGAAGGAGCCTTGGGGTGACTATCCCGGCAGCCAGATGTCTCTGTTGTCTCTTAGTTTTGAACTTTCTGTTTAATCAGGTAATAGTATATCCTTCTTGGGCCTCTGATGGGGTTGAAAGTTAGATATAGTTACAGTTTTCCATAGTTTTGATAGAAAATAAATCAGGTACAAAACTTTGGATTCACCAAGATAGAATAGATAGTGAAGTATTTTCTTTGAATTTGGCAAATACTAATGGACTGTACATTGTGAATGTATTTCCTACTTGATAATTATCCTTATTATATTTATAGTTCTATAATCTTAGAGTTAAAACCCTTCCATTTTTACTTAGACAAAAAGGTTGAAATGTTGCAGGGGAATTGTGCACATTGCCACTCTGTTGTGCCAATAAAGACACCTTGAATCAAAGATGGAGTCAGTGGTTGGCTGACAGGGATTAGCCATAGAGATGTTGGAGGACTAAGGAAGACATATAGAGAGGTACAGGAAGAGAGAAGGGTGGTTGAGGGAGATTTCCTGGGCTTTTTGGATGGGGAAAATGTGGAAGGGACCATTTGAGTGTTCCTTGAATTTATTGGGTTTTTATCATAATTTCTGACTCCTGACTTTATTAATACTAGAACAATTTAGGGAAACACAATGCACATATGAACTACATAAACATAAAAACATATAGACATACATACCATATACATGTTCACATACACACACTTATATACATATACACATGTAGACAATGCACATATAGAAAGTAGAGAATCAAAGATGTTAGAAAGACACTGAACTTGGAGCAAGAAGTCAGTGGGGGTGATGCCTTCTGAGAAACAATGCCCAGAATCCAATAGTCAGCAAAATGACTCTATTAAGGAGAAAGTATTTCTCAGGCACACAAAAGCAGTCTCGAGAAGACACAATCCAGCTGCCCAAGAAGAAATATGTAATGGAACACAAGTAAGCCATATAGCAAGACAGATTAATAGAAATGGGTTAAGATGCAAGAGCTATCAATAAGCTGAGCCATAGGCCGATCAGCATGTAATGAATATAAACCTTTATGTGATTATTTGGGACCAGGCTGCACCTCAGGCTCTCGGCGAGGAAGACTGGGTCCTGGGCAATGAAACGGGGCAGAACGCAGAGGACTGCAGTCCCAGAATACAAGGAAATTAAACTAGATTAAACAGCAGCCCCAAAGAGTCCCCGGAAGTAAAATCTTAATACTTATAACTGAACTGAAAATGAGACAAATATCAGCTGCGCAGGAGGCAGGTAATGCGAGAGACGTAGACAACAGCGGCACGGAACAGAAGAGTTCAAACATGCAAACCGAGCTCTCACCCAAAGAAGGAAGAGAGGGTTAAAGCTCCAAAGAAAAGGGAGAAGAAAGGGGGATAGTAAAGAGTAGAACAGAAACTAGTAAAATTGACAAAGGAAAACAACTGTCCATCAAATAAGCTGTGATGGGGGCAGGTCTGGACCCAGGACCCACAGTGCTCACCTAACGCCCCAGCACAGAGAGCAGGCTGGAACCGCCTGAATGTCCCCTCGCACCAGAGAAGGACCTACCAGAAGGGAGCTGATGGGGGAGGGGAGGGAGATGCGCTCAGACCTTCACAGCACAGTAGGAGCTAAGGGATCCTACTATGTCCAGATGAGGACAGAGGTATGGATGAGGGCAGAGTTGTCAGTGCCCACCAGGTTCCCTTGGGGGAGAGCAGTGGGCAGGTGTGAGGTGTCCATCCTGCAGGAGAGCCACAGAGGACTGTCTGCCAGCAGCAGCAGAGAAGTTAGCAGGAATCCATTCCAATGCAAATGTAAGACCCACGTGTGAGAGAAAAATAGCAGCTCTGAATGTCAAGCTTAGCCCCAGATGCAGCTGTCTGGCTCTGTGCAGAATCGATTGGGAGAGCGCAGTCTGCAGCTCCCTGTGAAAGCCAGGCCCCTGTAGGCTGAGAGACTCCAGGGTGTGGTGAGCAGAGATGTGGGGCACTTTACATCTGGCAGAGCCCAGCCAGGAAAGAGCTGTCTATGGGGGCCTTTCCTCTAACTGTAGCAGGTTCTTAACAGTAAACACAAGACCATACCTGGAATGGATGACAAGGTCCAAGAAGACAGAGTAACACCTGATCTAAGGCTGCTCAACCAAACTCCATTTCCCTGTTAGGTCAGAGAATGGATTCATAAGGAAAAGGTGTTTTTAATCAAACTCTCTAGACACAGCCCAGTGGCACTACATGGGCTCACAGGCCCTTCTGAAATTTGGTGCCCTGGTGTCCTAGGGTCAAACTTAAGGGTCCCGTAGACTACTTGAATATAAACAGTATATGAAATGAGAACAATGGTACCTTAGGGTAGTGGACAGGCCAGGAAAAACAGAGGCCCAGTGTCAAGAGTCTCAAGGCCACAGATTGAGCAGACATCGAGCAGAGAATGCCAGGGGTGAACACTGCCAGGCAGTCATGGAGCAGATATTCTATAAATGCTCCTGGCCACAGCGTTAGCCTGAGCAACACCTCTCTCTGCTACCAAGATGCAGGCTTGGCAGACTTTGTCCAAGGTTCTCACTTCCAACTTTGCGTATGTTGTGCTGGGAACTGAATCTAGGCCTTTTCTTCATTTTTAAATGAAAATGAATAAGTAAAAATAAAATTCTCTGCTGGGCTGTGGTGGCGCACACCTTCCCTCCAGTGCTTGGGGATCTCTGAGTTTGAGGCCAGCCTGGTCTACGGAACAAGTTCCAGGACAGCCAGGATTACAGAGAAACCGTCTCAAAAAACAAACAAAAACCAAAACAACAAGAAAACATTTCCATTTCATCATGTAACAAAAGGGATATGACCGTAACTGGGAGGTATCAAGAATCTACCTAGAAACAAGCCCCCACGCCTGGATGTCAGGACCCAAGTCCAGTTAGAAGGACAGGGTCACAGAAAGAGGTCATTTGAGAAGAGCCCACAGGAGCAATGGTGCTTCACGAGAAAGGCAACCTGTCGGACACAGCGCTTGAGGGGTACGATATGGTGATTTGGAGGAAGCAGCATGATCTGAGGTAAAATTAGAGGGAAGAGGACATTTTGAAAGGGTATAGAAAGCAAGAGAAGGGTTTGGACCTTAGGAGAAGATGGGAGCCCAGGCAAGTGGAAAGGCAACTGGGTAATACCAGACGAAGATGTCAGATTTAGGTATAGAAGGTCAGCGTCAGCCTGTACAAAATAAATAGAGGCTCAAGTAGTAGCTGTGTGTTTTCCAAGCCAGCAGCTTAGAAAGTACACCAGGTGTACTGGTGACCTTGGGGTACCCAGGGTGCCTTGCTATGGGAGCTCATTCAGCACTCTGAAATCTCCTACCATCCTCACACTGAATAGGGGTACGCATACCTGACGCAGCTGTTGAAGGCAGGAGGGGCCTTCCCTTCAGGGACCCCATGATTTCAGGAACAAGAAGCAAGGAGGGGCTCTGAGGCTCTATTCCTGACAGCTGCTGTCCCTGGACAGTGCTATTGTTCCAGTTCCCTGGCCTCAGTTTCCCTGGATGAATAAGTCCATGCTTTGGGCCCCATTGTTATTGTTCTGGTGTTCTAGGAGGCAGCAGAATTAGGTGTGGTGTGAGGTCAGCAGCTCTGGTGTGGTGTGGGGTCAGCAGCTCTGGTGTGGTGTGGGGTTGACAGATCTGATATGGTGTGGGGTCGGCAGCTCTGGTGTGGGGTCAGCAGCTCTGGTGTGGTGTGGGGTCAGCAGCTCTGGTGTGGTGTGTGGTCAGCAGCTCTGGTGTGGTGTGGAGTCAGCAATTCTGATGTGGTGTGGGGTCAGCAGCTCTGGAGTGGGGTCAGCAGCTCTGGTGTGATGTGGGGTCGGCAGATCTGGTGTGGTGTGGGGTCAGCAATTCTGATGTGGTGTGGGGTCAGCAGCTCTGGAGTGGGGTCAGCAGCTCTGGTGTGGTGTGTGGTCAGCAGCTCTGGTGTGGTGTGGAGTCAGCAATTCTGATGTGGTGTGGGGTCAGCAGCTCTGGAGTGGGGTCAGCAGCTCTGGTGTGATGTGGGGTCGGCAGATCTGGTGTGGTGTGGGGTCAGCAATTCTGATGTGGTGTGGGGTCAGCAGCTCTGGAGTGGGGTCGGCAGCTCTGGTGTGGTGTGGGGTCAGCAGCTCTGGTGTGGTGTGGAGTCAGCAATTCTGATGTGGTGTGGGGTCAGCAGCTCTGGAGTGGGGTCAGCAGCTCTGGTGTGGTGTGGGGTCGGCAGCTCTGGTGTGGTGTGGGGTCGGCAGATCTGGTGTGGTGTGGGGTCAGCAATTCTGGTATGGTGTGGGGTCAGCAGATCTGGCATGATGTGAGGTTAGCAGCTCTGGTGTGGTGTAGGGTCAGCAGTTCAAGTTGATAGGGGAGATATGAACAGGACCATTTGTCTCTAGGCACTTAGGGAGCACCAAGAGATGATTCAAAGGACTTCTTAGGCCTCAAGGGACAAAACTTTCAGCCCACCTGCCTACTCACAGTGCTCAGTTCCCTTGCTGGCTAGGATCTGCATACTAAGTGGGGAACAGCTTTCTTTCCAGAGATTGGGACACAAGGAAGTCGAGTCAGCTGGCTCTAGGAAGGTTAGTCTCCTTTAAGGTCAGGTCTTGTGGAGTGGGGATCCATAGAAGACAGACCCAGTTGGGTCTTGTGGAGTTTGGGCACTGTGGAGGACATCAGAGCTGGTACATACCCCAAGGAGGGGCGTAGCGGGCAAGGGTGGAGGTCCTCTGGGACAGGCTGAGAGTGTGGGCATCCAGGGTATGTCTGTCTCCAGACAATGAGAAAGAACAGAGGGAAGGTCCCATGTGATACCCTCAGCTCTGCTCACCTGTCTCCTCACCTCCAGCTAGGATCTTTGAAAGAAGCTGGAGGCAGATCTGAGGGTAACAAGAGAATGTCAGAGAGATGGGTTTGCAGCTTCCCAAAGTGAGACCCCCTATGGTAGATATGGCAACAAGCCATCCTGGGTAGATTTGTCTCCTAAGTCACAGGGCAGCCTGAGCCTTGGTGTTCTGGATACAGTCGGGATGGGGCCTGAGATTATGCACTGACCAGGTCTGCACAGAGGCTCTCTCTGTGCACTGGCTGTAGGTACTGCATGTTCATTGGCTCAGGTTCACATCGACTTCAAGGGTCTAGGCTCAAGTCCCACAGTTCAAGATCTACCGTGCTTCTAGACCTTTGGTAGTCTACAACATGTAGTAACTCCCATGCCCTCCTTCTCTGGCTCTTGGGCCCCTAGTGATTGGTGTGGCTAACCAAGCCTTGTTAGCCCAGCAGGAGTTAGCAGGTATGTTTGGCTTGACCTCCTGAGGGGTAGGTTCCAGGAGTCTGCTGGCTTTGTCTGTCCAAAGCTCTTCAGGACCATATGTGACTGGTAGCAGGAGTCTTTTCCTGGTGAGCATTGCCACCTAGTGGCCTTCCTGGGAATGGCCTCCACTCCAACATCCAAAGCCATCTGGGACATCTATCCCTGAGAGGCAATTAGCAGCAGCTGGCACCGCCGAGCAGCTTCTAGACAGGTAACCTCCAGTGTCCCTCAAGCCATTCTAGTTAGTGGCTCCTTCCCTGCACATGGGCAGTTATCCACATGGCATCATGTCCCTTCTGGTCTGCAAACACATCCTATTTGGGACCCTGTGAGTGTGCCTTCTCTCTCAGGTGATGGGCAAGTACCTACAGGTCATGGTGAAGATTTGGGTCATAGCGTATTTTGCACAGATGTGTGCTTTGTGTGCAGAGGTTCACAAACACTCTGTAGGATGTTACTTCAGACCTGTGGGGTGGTGATATCACCAGGGAGAGGCTATCTGAGACAAGTGGGTGAGGTTCCTCAACTCTGGACGAGGGCCCTCTGCTAAAAGAATAAACTTGACCATGGATAAGGAAGAGGAATGTGAAGGAGGTATCAGGAGAAAAATACTGACAGGGAAATAGACTTAGTGGATATACATGAGTTGAGGAACAGGAAATGCCTTCGCAGACAGTGATGTGGGATGTCTTTCCGTATGCTTTGAATATTACTCATTAATAAAAGGAACTGTTTTGGCCTATGGCAGGCATCTTAGAAGTGGGAGGGGAAACTGGAGCATAGAGAAAAGAGGATGGAGTCAGAAGGAGACGCTATCCACCCACCCAAAAAAGCAACATGTAAAGAAATAGGTGAGCCAGGGGCCACATGGCAGGAAAGATGAATGGAAATGGGTTGAATAAAGATGAAGGAGCTAGCTAGCAATATGCCTGAGACATAGGCCAATCAGCATGAAATTAATATAAGCCTTGTGTGATTCTTTGGGGGCTAGTCGGTCTTGGACTGCAGGTCTGTGGGCCTGAACCATCAGTCGGACAGGTCAGAAACCTCAGTACAAGGATGCAGTGGCTTCCCGAGACCATAGTCTTAGGGCCTTGGGTTCCTCTGTGCCTACACACTGTTCCTGAATGCCCAAGCACAATACTTCCTAAGAAGAGCATCCATGGATGTCAGATGTCCATGGAATCCCTCATAGGATGCATCCTCCGGCTCAGTCTAGGAATCTGCTTCATATTCCTTCCCACCACTTGGCCTCTAAGCCATATTGATCTTTAACTATTTAAGAGAACCATAAGACACCATAGTGTGACTGCCTTGTGTGTGAGAGAATAGGGGATACTCCAAGAGTGTCCATAGCATAGACATCCTTGAAGGAAATTTCTGGAATGCATCTGCACTTCACCACTGACCAGCGATTTTTCAGGCTCTCATACCCCAGTTTCCCTTACTATGAGATGGAGAGAATGATAGATTTTGCTGCTGCCCTACAAAGACAGGCATAACAGAAATCCTGGGCAGGGCTCAATGGCCAGAACAAGTTGCAGAGAGCCTGGGGCAGATATGGCTCTAACCCAAGGAAACCATCCTCCATGCTCTACTCAGTCTACTGTCACTGGTTGACTGTCCAAGGCCACATGGCTCTGGTGTGTGGATTAGGTACACCCAAAGGGGACACACATCTTGTGACTCCCCAGTCATCTTTACCCATTCTCTTAATAATGGGCTTCTTCTTTTAGCCATGTATTTGGTACCTAGTAGAAAGATTCCATTTCCCAATCTTTTCCCAATCTTCTGGTTGCAATGAGGATGTAATGGCCCTTACTACAACGATCACATTAGGGCAGGTGGTACCCAAAGAAGGGTAATGGAAAGCAGCAACAAGATGGTAGACCCCCATATACTGGGTTGGCCTCTATGAAAAAGCATCTTGGTTATCTGGGGCCTTCTCTATTCATCACAGTCAATTCTTAACTCCAATTCTAATCCCACAGAGATTTCCAAGCTCAGAGAAATGAGGCAGGCCCCACTGAGAGGAAGGAGGAGTAGAGGACACTGGCCATGCCCAGAGAGGTGGAAGCTATCATGAGTCAGACCACTCCACTGCCCTCAAACTCACTCTGATCATAATGACCCAGAAACAGAAGGCTTCACTAGTATCCACAATGCCTGCCATGGGCGTGTGGCCCCAAAGACCCTCCAGAGGTGTTCTAAGCCCTCCTGGGCACCATGTTGCAAAGAAGAAGTATGATATCTTGTCCATCAAGAGCTCTGGGCATCAGTCTAGAGCCAGCAATCACCTTGAGGAGCTCCCAAGCCAAGTTCATCTGCTCAGATGCCCCCAGAGGCCTAGAGATTCCAGAGATCAGGATAGCAAAGCTCCAGACTTATAGGCCAAACCCACCACAGCCAGGTTCCACCAACATCAAGGGAGCAGAGAAGCAGCCTGGATGAGTGTCACCTTTCCTGTGCCTCACCCTGCTGGGGGTCAGGGCTGCCAGAGGATAGGCAAGCAGGAGTCTATGCAGGAGGAGGAGTGATGTATGAAAAGAGAGGAGCAGGTGGGCACACAGGACAGTAAAGTAGCCAGGATGACATCAGAGCACCCGTTGTTCCAGGATCCTGCTGTCCTGACAAATGAGCGCAATGTTGAGGGTGAGAATGTGTGCTGATTCACACTGGTTCCCAAGCTTCAAGTCTGTGGTATTTGAAGGTGCCTCTGTAACCTGGTAGAATGGTGAAAGACTGAAGACTTGGGAGGGCCATGCTTTGACCAAAACCTCTTTGCCTCCTATTTATAAACGTAAGCCTAATAGCAAGACCCTGAGAATAGATTTGGTATGTGGAAATGGAGCGGCGTGAGTAGATTGGGGCCACATTGGATAAGTCTCTTTCTGCTTCTATTCCTTCATGGTTGATTGGTCTATTGAGGATGTGTGGCCAAGCCTAGGTTGTTAAGACTGAAATAACCCAGCCTTTGACCCTAACCACTCGGGTAACAGCCCCAGGAAATAGAGCCTTGAACTTGAGAACCCCCAAGTTGAAGTGCTGAATGGCCATGTCTCCCCAGCTAACTCCCAGCCTTTACACCAGCTGCCAAGAGACACAAGCAAATGAAGAGGCCGGGCAGTCCAAGTTGTATCACTGTGTTTTACTAAGTGCACAGGTCCACTGGGCATCTGAACATAGCCCTGTGGCAGCAAAACTTTCCAGAACCATCTGCATGCATCCCTGCTGCGGGATTATGCCCCGAAGTTCCCTGCGAGCACACATTGGCCCGCTCACACAGCACACGTATCATTCTGTTCATGTTGAGTAAGTTAACATCTCAGCTAGTCAGTTAGAAAACTAGAGTTCATTCCCTGGGCGTCTATCCCTAGAAGACAGCGTTGTGTGCAGGTGGCCGCACGCTGGCCAATAGAAGGCCGTTCGCTGTGGCCCAAGGGCACGTACAAAATGGTTAGGGTGCACATCCGTATGAAGGCATTATGAAATATTCTTTGGAACATGAACAAAAGTGCAAAGACAGCCAAAGGCAACAGCGTAGATGGGGCCGGGGACAAGTCTGCAATGGGCAGGTGTGGGCTGGAAGCCAGGGTGCGCTGCGCTGTATATGAACCATCCCAGGCAGATGGATGATGTCAAGGGGATCACAGCTTTGAGCCCCTCCATGTGGGACTACTAGTGGCAGCCCATCATGCCAGCACTCCGCTCCAGTGGCAGGACCTGGAGGTGGAGTCCAGTGTGTCTGTATCAGGCAGAGGCAGGGGTGACCTTGGTGAATTTCCCTCAACATACATTAAGGCAACAACTTTGTAAAAGCCAGTCCCAGTTGGATGTGCGGTGTTAGCGATGTGCACGCCTGTCTGAGAGGCCCAGAACAGCCTAGGGACTATCCCTTCTCTGATAGGGAGTTGGACACCAGGGGACCTTCAGGCTGAGTCATGGGCCAGAGCCCGTACCCGGTGTTAGCCAGGACACCAAGGCAAGTATTGAAGACAGAGCTTTGAACAAACTTAAAACCGAGGCATCTCTAGATGTTTTGTGGGTCTCCTTCCTAGGGTGTAACCCTTTCTCTCCTCAAGGCCTGCTGCTAGAACCACCACATAGACAAGCAAAATTCATCAAAAGGTGGTCCCAATTCATTTACTCACAGGGACACTGGACCCCCTAAACCCCAGGGCATGAGGCCTGTGTCGGGTACATGCTTAAGACTCCTCAGAAAGAAGAGGCACCTAGATCCCATCATAATACCTCCTCCAGGAAGCTCTTGCCTCTTTACCTCAGCTGGGTCATAGTAGGAGCCTAGGACAGCCAGATAGACATGCCTACAGACTCTTCTTGGACCTCTTACCCCACATCCTATGCCCTGGGAGGTCTCAGGGGAGTAGAAGGTCAGTCTCTCTGCATCATGGTAGCAGATGACCTCATCACTCCAGCCACGTGAGCCTGAACTTTAGCGGTGTTCAATATATAGTTTCTACACTAACCCCATCCACCCTGCTGGGACGCAAGGTGCCCCATACATCTGAGTCCTTCTACTCAGGGTCCCACAGTCCAAACCAAGTTCTTCACATTTATTTCAAGAGGTTGTAGCCTCAGAGAAAGGCCCACGTTATCCTGTTGGTGTGTGTGTGGAGGGGGGGCGGTGTGGGCAAATGTGTTAGCCTCTATTCTGTGCACTACTTAACCAGCTCTGGTGTTTCAGAAGGTATTCCTATCCCAGGTTCTCTAACCTCTGGGGAAGGTCTGAAGACACAAAAAGCAAGGGTGTTCTTCACAGTGCCCCTGATATAGAATAAACCCAGTAGGAGTGACAGAAGGCAGGGTAGCCTCTTTTTCCACATTCTGAATCTGTTGCCACCAGCTCAAGGGAAAAAAAGAACCTTAAGCCAGTGCTTTGAAGGTGGAAGGTGGTCCTGGATATGTGTCTCCTATGTCTAGGGACTGGGGATGACTACAGCTTACAGAGTCCTCTCCAATGAGGCCCATAAAGGTGAACACATAACAGATATCTTGATGGACACCTGGTCTGCTCAGACCACATGTAGGACAGCAGATGGGCCCTCACCCCAGGTATTCTGGCCCTGTAGACAAGAGTGCACTTCCTGAAGGCCGTATTTAAAAAGGTCAGAAAGGTAGATGTTAAGCCAGAAAACGCCAATCACAGCCTGGCATTTTGAAGGGATGGGTACAGAAGGACACTGGGAACTGGCCAGTACCAAGACTGACGCAAAGCAAAGGCTGATCTGGACTTCAGTAGGCACTGAAACTTCCCTCATCCTGACCTAGCCACCTTGGCACCTACAGACAGTTACCAGCTAGTCCAAGGAGAGGGTAGTGTGGGAATTCAATGGGCTCCAGATGGACCCTCTACCACTGTTGCCCGGAAGCCCTAGATACCAAGAACCTTCCACCCCAGTCAGTGCTCAACATTTTAGAACATTCATCATTAATTCTTGTGACACACTTCTCAGGTAGCTCCCATCAGGAAAAAAACAAGGAGAAAAAGATATGTGTGTGTATGTGCGTGTGTTGGGGGGACAAAGCCTATGTGTGTGCATTATACATACAGGTTGCTCATGTGTGTGTGTACATGTGTATATGTGTGAATATGCAGGTATAACACTGGGAACTTGCTGTATGTATGTGCATATGTGGAATTAACATGTAGTCTATAAGCCTATATGTTCACATGTGTTCATACATATGTGTATAAAATGCCTGTTATTTGTGATCTGGCAAACTGTGTGAGTTCTCATGAGTATGTGTGTAACAAGGTACACCTGCTGTATGTACACTTGTGTCTCTCTGTGTGTACACTTGTATGTGCATAAGAAAACATGGTCTGTAAGCTTTTGTATGTGCATATATGAATGTACATATATGCCCAGTGTATGTCATGTGAAGATAGGCATGTGAGGGAATGTGTTGGAATGTTTTCTGGGGGAAATTTTGCCATGGTGAAGGTGCTGGCATTCAGCCATGCTTGGTTATACGTGAATACCCAAGAAGGTGGACACACTTCTTGTAGGAGCCTCCACCCTGTCCTGCTTCCCTGAGGGTGCTGATGCCAAGGCAGTGGACATTTGTGTTGCTCGGGTCTGGGTCCCCTGAGAAGGGGCTCAGTCATCTCTCACATTGGGTTGCCATGTCACCCCTTGAGATGAACATCTTCCTCTTAGTAGCCAACGCTGCGGTCTTGACCACTGCTCATTTGCAGAGCAGGCCATGCCTCCTCTCCCTCTTGCTGTAACCTAAATAAAGACTTCTGATAAATTCTGTATGGTTAGAGTCTCTGGGGAGAGGGTGCGTGTCCACCTTCATCCCACAAAACCCTAGCTCAGGGTACCCTAGGCTCTTGTATCCATGACAGCTCTGGGGACAGGATGTGGGGCCACACATATGAGGCAGGATACACTGTGTGGAGCATGTAGGACAGATGCAAACCTCTTTCCCACATTCCGTGGAGCTGAGACAGCTATGGCCTACCCAGGTCCAGGGGAGGATACTTGGGCGGCTGGTTTGTCCAGGGCAGATGTTCCTGACCCTCTTCCCTGCGGTCTACACGTGTGTCAAGGGAGGATCTGAACCCAGGCTCAACTCTCCAAGAGACTAGTGAAGGGGTAGCTACTCTTCCTGTCTACATTTTCAGCCTGCCCACATAGGGAGACATCTCTCACACTAAGGAGTTGACCACAGCACTGACCTGAAGAACCAATGTGCTTATATTGTGACATAGGTTCTTAACTAGGAGCCTAGCAGAGGCGTCCTGAGGTGCAGTCCCTGACATGAAGGACATGGAGGCCACATCAGACAGCAGACACAGCTCCCCCAGATGCCCTGACAAAGACATGACCTCAAGCTCTCCTCACAGATAGGGTGCCTCCTACTGAGAATAGACCCCCCCCCCAAGCTGCTTCTCCCCCTGCCAGAACACACTTAAAAAAAAAAAAGGTGGGAGAGATGGGCAGAGCTGTGCCCAGGCTCAGTCTCTACAGTACTTGCCCTCAGTAACCAAGGAAAGCTGTTGCCTCAGAGAAGCTGGAGCCCTCACCAAAATGCCAGACATCTCTGGGCCAGATGTTACAGGATCACAGCTGAGGGCTCCACCACGTTTCCCTCTAAAGCTGGCTCCATATGTTACAAGATGCCCACTCACAGGATGGACAGAGCCTGCTCACCAGAGTAGAGGACAAGGTGTTCTCAAACACTCAGAGGTCATGGCCAAGGGACCTATGTGGGTGAATGGCTGTGGATGGCCAGCTTCCGTGGGAAGGATTCTTCACCAGGTGCAGAGGCCATGCTCTTATGTAGAAAGAGCTGGCAGTTTGACGTTGCCGTGTATTCAGCCCTGCCTGGATCTGTAGAGCCAAGTGGGCAGCAGGCAAGCTGGTACCCTGGCTAAGGACAGTGCTGGTCTGTTTACCAGATGGTTCTCTTGAAGTACTGGTCATAGCCTGGAGACCAGCACCACACCAGAAAAGAGTGAGGCCATGAGGTATCAACCCTGACCTCCTGGACTACAGTGCCAGGTATGAGGCAGCCAGAACCTCCCAAAGAACCCCTTTCAGAAAAAGGCTGTGAGCTGGGTCCCCCTCTAAGAGGTGGAAGCCAGGGATGGGGGATCCAAGGGTCAGTTCCAAGTTCCAGGATGGTCCCTAAGGACTTGTCCCTTCCTCAACTCCAGGAAAAGGGTCCTGATCTAAGGGTGGCACCCATGGAAGGGTCCACAGAACCTGGGAGAGGGAGGAAAATGCTGACTGGCAACTCTCTAGCTAGGTGCCCAGGGATGAGGAGCATTTTTCCCAGCCACACACAAATAGTGGACCTGGTAATATTTTACTCGGGCAGTCAGGAACTGAGGAATAAGCTGTCAGGTGTGAGAGTGGACCATTTCCAGTGACCTGCTATACCTTCTGAGCTTCCAGCCTAAGCTGTGAGACCCATGGGCCTCAGGACTGGTCATCAGCAGTAGACAGTCCTGCTTCAACACTTCCTCCCATGTCCTTGATCCCAGCCACACCCCCATCACAGGCACCATCATCCCTATGCTGCTCCTCACTCACAGGGTGATATCTGTCCCCCAAGAAGACTGGGCAGAGTAACTTTGCTATCATAGGTAGCTCCTGGGACCTACAGGGCCCAGTTTCAAGCTCCCACTCTTGGTTGGAAAAGAATTTCTATAAAATGTTACCATGTTTGCCAAGGAGCCTGCCTCATCTCCACTCCACATGAACCCTGAGAGCCAGATCCCATGAGCATCCTCATAACCCACACTACTCTATGTAATTCTGACACTTTAGTAAAGGCCCTGGAACTCCAGCTCCAAACCAGAAACTAGAGTGGGTGTGGCATGGGGCCCAGCAGCCCAGCTCAGTCTCACTTCCTGGGCCCTGCCCAACCCACATCTCCAAAGGGGCCCTCACCAGTGGCAGAGCGTGGGGGAGGCCCACATGGTGTGCAGAGGTCTGAGTCTGTGTCAGACTCCCCCTCTGCAATGTAGGGCCTGACCTTGGCACATGGCGCCACAGCTGCGTAACAGCTGCCTAGGGCATCCAGGTTCTCCTTGGACTGGGAGATACTAAAACCACTGAAGGACCGCTCCAGCTCCTCATGGTCCACAGATGGGATGGAGATGGATGTGTCACTATCCCGAAGGCCACCCTCAGGGGGCCTGCAAGCTGGGGCACCTTCGAGCCTTAGGAACTCTGTACTGGCCCGGTTGCCCCCACTGTAGGCAGACATCGACCGCTCATGTGCAGGGGGTGGTGGGATGCGTACCAGTGAGCCATGGTCCCCCACAGGGGAGGTGCCGTGGCGCTGGTGGCTCTGCTGCCATGAGGTGGATGGAGGACATTGGGCAGGGGGCATGGCTGGGGGTGCAGCGTAGTTCCTCTGGCCTGTAGAGCTGGTCGAGCGGACGATCTTAATGATACAGCCATGCTTGTCTGCATGCTCACGGCTGTCCTCTGGGCTGTGGTACGGTGGTGCCGGCTCGGGCTCCTTGGCCCCAAAATAGGCCTCTGTCTCTGCTGGTGGGATGCCCATTCGCTGTGTGTAGATGCTCACCAGGAAGTCTAGCTTCTTTTCCATGGATAGGACCTGCAAAAGTGGAAGGTGCTGGGCTGGGCTTTTGAGGAAAGGACCCAGAGCACACCCAGGTGAGAAAGGGCAAAGAAAGGAGCCTGGGAGCCACCTTCCCCCTGTCCCAGAGTCCAACAGCTCAACCTGAGTTTAGAGTGTGCCTGAGCTCAGGCCAGCTCATGGAGGGAATCATGTGGTGTCTCCTAAGGATCCATTTCCAGGAGAGTGAGGATCAGTATTGGGCAAGGAAACAAAAGGGGGAGAAGTAGACTGTGTGTAACTTCTGGAAAGCTACACAGTGGCTGCCCCTGCTACAGGATCATCAAGGCTACCCTCCTAGGCACTTCTAAGAAGGGAAAGTGTCAGACCAGAGGATAGTCACAGGGAATCAGGGGCATCTCATAGAACTGTGTCCTCTCCTAATGCATCTACCCTATGCCTGGGCTACTCAGAAGCCACAGGCTAACAGGATGAGACTGAGAGACGGCAGAGGCTATTGCCCTACCCAGCTTTTCCTACCTGCTTCTCCACCTTCCCGAGCCGTCCCATCATGCTGGGGTCTTCAGGCAGCTCCGGCTCTGCTGGGCCTTTGGTGCGGTCCTTGTCCGTTATTGTCGGGCCCCGCCCCACAATCTGGTCCACTCTAGCGGGAATAGAGACCCAGCCCCCAAGTATGAGTTTGGGTGGGTGTAACCAGGCCCCTGCACCTTCTTCCTGGGTTAACCTACAGCCCCCCAGATCTGAGCTCCAAACCCTATCCAGAGCCGACCGGGGGGCAGCAGGTGCCAGGCAGACGGACACTGGTGCCTCATGATCTCAGGCTGCCTTCTGATACCTTGGGTCCTGTTTCCTATCTGTTCCATCCCCATGGGATCTGGCACATTAACAAGGAGTAAAGGGAAATGTCTTCCCAGGCCTGAGATTCACTGGTCTCACAGCAAACTGAGGCCCAGAGGGTCAGAGATGGTTGATGGATATCCAGCCAAGGGACCCGAGTAGGGGAGGTTGTGCCTATGCCCAAGGAGCCGCCCCCTGCCAGCTTTACTCCCACATTAATGTGCCATGGAGTTTCTTGGACCCCAATGGGTATGACAGGGACGATGTTAAATGTCTGCAGCAAGGACAACAGAAGCAGTGAGTGTCAGCTCCATGCATAAGGACAAGGGAGAAGGAAATAAGAGCCACATCGGAATTGCCAAAGCACAACCGGGGGAGAGGTGAGCACTGCCAACCAGGGATTTGTGAAGTATGGGTGGGGGATAGATGCACACAAGTGTGCTGATGCGTGCATGCAAGTGTAATGCATGTGTACTCACATGTGTGGGGAGTATACTCACACCCATGTGAATGAATGTGTGCACTTGTAAGTGTTGGGTAAGATGAGAAATTCAACTGAGCTGATCAGTAATGATACCATAATACCAATAAGAAGGGAGATAATTCCTTTGTCTTCACAGGATGGGGGTTCCTGTCTTCCCAATGTGGCACCAGAAGATCCATTACATGTTATGCGGGAATGTTGGGCTGTGTCAGGGCTGGTGAGTGTCACAGGAGTGAGCATGGGCTGGGAGCTGCAGGCCACTTAAAAATAAAGAGCCTCTGTAAAGCCTATAAGCCCACTGCACCTAGATATGGTGGAGCAAGACTTCTCAAGCTGAGCTGTGTAGCCACACACACGAAGCACACTCTAGCAGGTATACGTCAGCAGATTCTCCCTCCACTTTCTACAAACTGGGGTGCCCTACCTGCTTTTATGGCAACTCCAGGGGAAAGTTCAGGCTTGCATCAGCCAGGGGCAGCCTCTGCATGCTCCACTGGACTCATGCTGGGCTCATGCAAAGGAGGGATGGCAGGAAGGACCTTCTGGCTCCAAGCAGATGTCAGTGACAATGGCAAGGGAACAGGTTCCCTGATGTTCCACTGTCCACATGGTCCAGGCACAGATGCACAGCCCCTTCACCCCCGCCACATGATGAGCCATCTGCCCAGTGGATCTCAGGGGTGGGCTTCAAATTGCTGCAAAGTGGCGAGACAAGGGTCCTCTGAGGACCTTCTGCCACCTCCTCCCCCAGGGTTCAGGCTGGGGCATCAGACTCAATTCCCAGGTGCTTCTCACCTCTTGGGTGATGAGTGCCAACAGTGTTGTAAGAACTTTCCTGTGTGTGTTTGTATATCACCCTGCTGCAACACAGAAGAAGGATGAGGGGCTCTGGGGTCTACAGGGCCTTCCCAGCTTATGGCCTGGGTGACCAGATGCCACAACTGGCAGAAAGACCCAGGGGACTAAATAGGCTTTAGTCACATTAGTAGACAGTGTCAAGGACCATTCTTAGTCTGGATGTAATCTGACCAAGAGCTACTCACTACCTGTTTTCCCAGGGCCCCTCTCTCATGGACTTACATGCTCATCACATTGATCTTTGACCTCATGAGCAGCAACCCTGGCCCAGAGGGTGGGCAGATGCCACATCTGCCAGTTTCAATCTCCCAAACTCTCTGAGCTGCTCAGAGCTCTTCTGTCCCCAGCTGACAGACAGGAAACTGTCTACCTGCCCTTCCTGAGCCTGCTCCTGAAAGCTTTACCTTTCCTGGATAATCAGGCCCATCAGTGGGAGACAGGGAATTATCTGAGTGGTCCTAGGGTAGCCAGAAGGTGTTGAAGCCTCTATTAACTGCACCAGAGCTGACTTTTGCCATCTGACTGTTCCCCATCCCCCATCTGCTATCTGTCAATCACCTGAGGGGCAGGATAAGGCTCTGCTGTCTCTCTTATTGACAACAGCGGTAGAAACTTGAAATAACCAGAACCAACAGAGCCAGCTTGGTGCTGAGTGTACTGGGGATTTTCTCTCTCTCTCTCTCTCTTTTTTTTTCTTTTTGCCTCCTGCAGTTCTGGGAATTGAACCTAGGGCCTCACACATGCCAGACAAGTGCTCTACCACCAAGCTACATTCCAAGCCTTCACTTATTCTTCAGAACAATTTAGGAGGCAGGTGCATCTCACACCTAATGAAGTAGCCCAGGAAAGCAACCTCATATGATCTATTAATCTACAAGAGCCAAGGTCAGGACCATGTACATGGTGGTCACCTCAGTAATGGGCAGATATGAAGGGCCTGAGCTGGTCAAGGTCGCAATGTCATTGGCCACTGAGGTCCTCTGCTTTAGCAGCCTCAGCAGATACTATAGAGAAATCTATGGAAAGGCAATCCCTGTAGGTGTAAGACTCAGGGTGCTTTCTAACAGCCCTGGCAAGGAGGAGCCTTCTCCCTAACATGCTTTTTAGGAAGAGAGAGAACCTGAATGTCCCCTGTGGAAAGAAAAGTGCAAGGTGCTGCTATCATGCGGCCTAGAGCAAAGGGGCTGGCCATTCACAGACAGGTTGGGAGGACGTATCCTAACCTAGGTGAGTACTGGGGTGACTCTCTCGAAGGGGCCGTGGGTCCTTTGGTAGGGTACTTCTTGTGCCGGGGAGTTGAAGGGGGTGGGGGGCCCACAATCATATCTATCCTGGCAGCGTAAACAAGAAGAGAGACACCAGCAAAACACATCATAAACAACCCAAGGTGACTTGCTGGACATGCATAGAAACATGGAGCAACTTGACCATAGTGATTCTTCTGGAAAACATTCTCAAAACAGAACAGTGGACCCACACTCGGGCCTTCACACCTGTCAGGCTTTCCCCCATGTCCCAAGCACCGTCCAGCCTGCTCACTGAAACTCAGGTGGTGTACAGGATGGATTGGTGCTGGGAACTAAGTCTCGGAAAAGAAATCTCCAGCTGCAGAGCACCAGGACTCTGCATCAGAGGCCAGAAGCACAGGACTCCTCATTGGCAGTCTGTTTCCCAGAAGGAAAGGAAAGAGTGGCATGGAAGAGGCTGTGGAGCATAATTATGGGGATGGGCATGGCGCTAGACTAGAGGCTGGGAATTCTCACTCACTCACATGCAGCACGTGTACAGCTTCTGCTCTAGGAAAGCCAGTGAGAGATCCCAGCCTGAGCTGGGGGACACATACCTGGCCTTCACTTATGAGAATAGTTTATGGTTTAGAAGCCCTATCCCTGACATCTACCATTTTTGCAACTTTCTTTGGCCACAAGGGGCCCCCAAGCTGTCTCTATTGTCCTTGTCCTTGCCAAAAGCCATGCCCCACTTCCAGGACTGGGATGCAAGGTGTGCCCCCCTTGGGTATCACAAACACACACAATGTATGTGAATTATGTATGTGGCTAAGGGTATGTCCCTAGGAACATGGGGAGTGGGGATATGTTGGAACAGTTCTGGACATGGTCTGTGCATATACCTGTACATGTACATCTGCACATGGGGAATGCACAGTTCTATGTGTTGTGCATCTGAGGATGTATTCTGAGCATTTGGGGGTCGGCTGAAAACATGTATGTGCGGGTGGACTCAGGCCTTACTCATGTGTACACAATGCATGTGTATAAACCTTCTAGAGTAAGCAAGCCTATTCTCACACACAGATAAGCTAGTGGTTGCCTCTGATGTGCTTCCTACTCAAAGAGTAGGACCCCACTATGAGGAAGTAGATAGCTGTATCTTGGATAAACAGTTCCAGGGTATCCAGCCACTGACTAGCAGGGCCCACAGAAGTTCCGTGGGCTTCTATTCACAGAAACACTCCTATCTCAGCACAGATGTGCATACCACACACATGCATACATATACACCAACACACATATGCACATACACAGCACAGCATGGTGCTCATGCATACACCCACACATCATATGCACATGTTTGCATACATTTATGCACACATGCATGCACTTGTGCATGCACATGAGTATATTCAGATGCCCAGACATTTACACATTCACACACATGTGCACACATATGTACATGTGGACACACACATACACACACTTGCCACCACAGTGCAGGTGAGTGGGAGAGAAAACAGAGGGGCAGGAAAAAAAAGTACTAAAAGACCAATAGTGTAAAAACACCACAGGAAGCAACGAGAAGCCAACAAGGCGGGAAGAGACCTCCAATAGTGGCCCTGGCCCTGTTCTGCACACCTGTCACCCATCCCTTGGTGCCCCTTGTGCCACGCCTGGTTTTGTCCCGGAGGGCCCTGTTCATGCCCAAACTGGACAGGCAGGGGCTCTTGCCTGGACTGCAGGCTCTTGATACGGGACAACATGTCCAAGTGTCCAGCTGAGTACTGTTCGATGACATCCATCACGTCATATGGGCGCAGACTCTCTTTGAACTTTCGCTTAGATACCAAGAACCGCATGACACTGCAGAGATGGATAGTTCATGAATTCCAGACAGAGCTGTACTCTGTTCCCACACCTTGCCTATTACCCTCAAACAGTTCCAAGACCACAATCCCTGAGAAATAGTATCCATTCTCATCTGGGCCACCCACTCACTCTTCCCCACCATGGGCCACTCAGTGCTCAGCCTTAAGACAGGTCCCATCCTCCTTAGAACCATTAGTATGGAGCAGCTGCTGGTTGTCTGAAAACCCCTCCTGCCCTTGGGCTCCATTTCACCCACACAGTTGGGGGCTGGGTTCTCAGGTCCAGACAGCTCCACCGGGTACAGGATCTAGAATGGACAGGAATCCTCCTCAGGATTCCCTGTGCTTTCTCTGTAGCTGTGGACTTTGGTGACTCGGCAAGACCCCATGAGGTCACTGAACTGGGCCTTCTCATGCAGATTGGACAAGGGTCCCTCACCACACAGCTCTGATGCTGACTTTGAGGCCAGGGGTGAGATCTTCAGTCACAAACTCGCAGTTACAGCTTTTGTTGTCCTCCACGATGTCCTCCCCAGGGAGGCTTGCTTCTGGGAGAAAGGGAGCACAGACTATGAGCAGATGCAATCCCCAGACTGACCACCAGGGGCCACTCAGGCTTACCCGGGATATCACTTCAATGCCTCTGCTGCACTGAAGTACCCCCCCAACCCCCACCTCTCTTTTAAGTTCTCTTTCCCAGTCTCTTCTCCAAAAGTTATTACCAAGACAACATGAGAGATTAAAAGGACATCCCTGCCAACAGATGAATGGATGATCACATTGTGGTCACTGCTCAGCCAAGAAATGAAGACTACTATAACATTTGACAACACGGATGATTCTTGGAGACACCATGCTTAGTGTGAAGTGGCCACCAGGGGCCACATGAGGCACAGTATTATGCATGCGCAAACTGGAAGTATGGAGAAGGAGGCATGAAGCCTGGTGCTGGAGAGAGCTGGGGTGACATATAGAGGGTCCAGGGCTTCTCCATTATCTGCAGAGGTATCGCTGCAAGTAATGGAATTACAAGATGCCAGTGAATGATGTGGGTTGAAGTGGTTCATCTTACATGATGCCGTTTAAATAAATAAGAATGGGGGCTTCCTGCTCCATTTGTGCACTATAGCCAAGTGCTAATGCCCTTCTCCCAGCAGCCTCCAGCCTTGGGAAAGGTGGTGCTGACCCACCTTCTGAGTTCTGCCGGGATGCAGCACCCTTGATGCGGAAGGCCTGGCGTGCACGGCTACGATCACCAAAGCTCCAGCTCTTGGGCACCTTGCTTGGGCTGTCGTCGAGACTCTGATCAGCACTGGGGGACCGCCGGACCGTCTGGGCCTGGGGAGACCCCTTCCCCTTGGCAGCCACGCCTCGGGGGCTGGAGAAGACACGATCTTTCAAACTGACCTTCTGACTGTTCCCAGGATAACCGACCAGCAGACAGAACAGGCAGACAGACAGACAGAAAAAACAGCAAGAGAAATCACTCTGGAAATAACAAATCTTTGCAGCTAGCTGATGCCAACCCCCCACGCCCAAGCTAGGAGGGAGATGCAAGTCCAAAGAATAACCAACCACGCTGATAACGAGGAGCAGTGGCTGGTAAAGCACAGGGTAGAGGTGAGGAGCCGCACAGGTGTGGCCAAACCTGGGGAGGCAATGGTGGGATTCCTAAATCATTCTGCTACCACCACAAGGTGCCAGAGCTCTCTCCACACTGTCCTGTCAGCTTCCCCAAATGACTCCTAGACAGATCCCCAAACACTTGAGACTGGATTTCCTCCTAGACCTTTTTTGTAGCCCAACCAACAGCTTTCCCTGTTGCTCATTCCAATTGTCCCTGGAGTGTTCCCATCATTAACATATCACTACCTGTCCCAGGATCATCAGAGATCAGGACTACAGCTTATGTGTCTAGATCCACCTTTTCCTAGAAACTGCCTGGCCTCTATGTGAGGCTGATGCCCAACACTGTCTGGTCTCTGGGCTTCAGACTGCTCCCCTAGGATGTTTCTAGGCAGACCTCAGGAGTGAGGTTACTCTATCACAGGACCGGCTGTCCCAAGCCTCAGCTGGCCCCAGGTGGTGGCTATAGAAACGGACAGATGATGGCCAGCCCCTGCCTAAAGCTCTTTCCACTGGGCTGCTGTTTCCAGATTCTAGAAGGTCCTAGACCTCCCTCACCATATGTTTCTTCATAATCCCAGAGTTCAGCAGCTCACTGTGATCTAGACATCAAGAAATAGAGGGTCTGTGACTAGGTTACTCCAGACAGAGGTGGTCTCCACCCATTACTCCGGGTGCAACATCAGTCTAGGCCAGTTACTTTTTCTACTAATGACTCCACCATAACTCCAGAGGCAGAAGGCAGCAACGCCTCTTGTGAAATGCAACTCCTTGTTCAGCCACAGAGGAGCCTAAAGACTTCCTAGAGTAGCTTCAGACAGGGAAATATCTAGCAGTACTAAGGGTGATCCCAAGGATGTTTCAATCTCAGATTTGCTCATCAGTGCCTTAGAGCCCAACTTCACACCCAGCCACAGGGCCCCACTATGGGTCACCAGTCAGAGAGACATGTTCAGCAGACAATCACAGAGAAGATGAGCACAGAGCTAAATCCATCCACCCTGGACTGTGAATTGGTGCTAGTGGCCCTCCCCCACCCCATTGGGACAGTAGGGAACTTGGGAGACCATCCCTGCCTACTCAAACACTCTAAAGCAGAAGGAGGAAGAAGAGGAAAACAGGGGCATAAAACCCACCCAGGAAAATTGAGGCAGCTTCAAAGTGTCCTATGTCCAGGAAGCATCAAGAGCCTGTGGCATCCTCTAGCTTTGGGAAATGGCCCTGAGTCCAGACTTTTGTGCTTTACTGAAACACTGGTGGCCACACACAGGCAGGTGGTGGCTATGGACATCTAGAATCCACATGACCTTCTAACCCCTTTCTAAACAGAAAATTCTAGTAGATCTAGGGAAAACTGGATATTCAAGGGTCTGTGGCTTCCAAAATGGTCTTCTTGCCCTCTGTGGGCCCCTTTAACACAGCAACTATTAAAGACCCAAGACAATGCGTCTCTCATAATCCACACAAGGTAGACAGGGTAGGAGCTAGGCTGGGGGAGATCACACTTCCCAGTATCACTCAGGGGCTCTTCTTCTGTTCCCTCCCCCATCCCAGCTCACAAACTGAAGGGAGGGAAATGAGTAACCACTAAGCAGCCTAGTGTTGATCGTGCTGAGTCAAGTTACTGAGTTGCCTTCCTGCTTGGGTCCCAGGAGTCACTCAATGTTGCAACAATTTATAATCATTTTGCATTTAACTCTGGCCATCAGGCAGACTGAGCTGCTATAACAGGTTCTCACTGCCTCCAACCCCTGGCCTTGACCCCCAACCTCTGTTAAATCAATTGGTTCCTCCAGGCAGGTTACCCAAATCAGCCACTTTTCCTTCCTAGTAGAGATTTCTTCCACTGCTACCAGAGAAGTTATCAACCACACAAACACAGGAATGGACTCTAGCCCCACACAGGGCTGTACCCCACAGCAGAGGTGCAGCTGCCAGGAAAGAGACCCCCCCACCCTTAGTCTTGGTTCTTCAGTTTCCAACTCTTCACACTGTCCCTTCCTTAGAAGGAGACCCTGACAAAGAAAGAATAAAGCAGATTGCCATTGCCAGGACATTCAGTCCCCCATAGCTTTCCACATCTCTAGGGCCTGGATAGAGGCACAGAGTCTAAGGGACCCCCTCTTACCTCCCACGCCATCAAGCCAAGATCAAAGCAAACACCAAGTAGGGAAGCTGTCCAGAGTATCCGTTAAAGCCCCAGCAAGAGAGCCCATGAACATGCCTGTGTGTGACAGGCATGGCATCAGCCCGGAGTCAGCTCAGGAGGACTCTGGGGAAGCAAGCAAACCCCAGCCCCTCTGTTCCTGTCACCCTCCCCAAAGTGAAACTCAAAAGGAAACCAGCCACTAGATGGCCCTTGCCCTAGTCAGTGCATGGGAACCCAGACTCAACAATGCAGGGAGCCAGCATCCATAGAGAATTACCCAGCCTGTGCCCGGACTGAAGCTGCTCAAGAGACAGTCCACACGAACACATAGGGCAAGGTAGACTTCAGCTGGGCTCCTGCAGGCCTATCCTTCCCAGCCTTCTGGTCTTCAAGAAACCTGACCTTAGTCTCTGCCCTGAAGGTTCAATTGTGGCTAGAAGCACCTGGACACAAATGCCAAGGTACAAGCAAGGCAGCTTCAGCCAGGGCTTGAGCAGCCTTTCTCCCAGGGCAGCCCAGACACCCAGCTCCCTGTCTGCAGCTGCAACATTCTCCCCACAAGCACCCACCTCCAGTGCACAGAGCCAGCAGAGAGGTCTGTGGGGTGGGGAGATGGCCTTCAAGCCCCTCTCCCAGTGGAGAAGGACACGGAGCATGCACAGGTGCAAATGCACAGCATGCTGCTCGGCACAGCTGGCCACATGCACATGATGGGGGCTCCCCCATGCGGGGGCCACCACAGCTGCCTGCATATGGCTGGGTTGCACCAGCCAGGAAAGGGACAGGTATGGGAGGGCAATCAGGAGGCAGGGTCCCCAGAGCAAGCAGGACAGATGCCTTCACACATGAACAACAGACAGGGGAATGGGGCAAGAAGGTATAGTCAAGGTGCAAAGGATTAGGAGGGTTTTCACCATCCTGTTTCCAGTCTTCCCTAAACCAGGCCTGCAAATCAGAAGGGGGAGACATGGCCTCTAGCTTTTGAGGGCCCTTAAGAGCCCAGGACACAGCAAGCTGCCTCCCTCAGTGAGGTGCCCGCTAAGGGTCGGTCCTTAGTGCCTAGTAGAGGTACCAGAGTGGCCGGCCCCAGAGGAAATATTCCCTGAAGGACATTAAACGGTTTCTACAGCAGTAACCCTGGCCAGCCAGCCCCCTGCTCTGACAAGAGAGGGCTCCATCTAGAGTCAGAGGCCAGGCACCCAGCTCTGCCCTGGGCTTAGGCATCAGGGGACTCAGAGCTGGGTGGGCAATATGCCGGCTCATCCTGAACCTCTAGTAAGCAGGGAGGGCAGGAGCGTGCAGCGTGGTCAGTCCGTGCGAGCATTGCGTGGTACCTAGAGTGTCCGGGGCAGCATCCACACAGGCACCCTCGGCACGGTCTGCCTTTACTGGAAATGAGGAGAGCATAGTTAGTCCCGGGGGCGGCAACAGGACCCGAACAGAGAGCAGGTAACTGAGGCACTGTGACCACCCAGGGAGTTCAGGCTCACAGCCCCCCAGCTGCAGTGTTTGTATCTGAGCAGGGACAAAGAGAAAGGGGTGCTCGCGAAAGTCTTCCGCGGCCTGGGAAAGAAAATAGTCCTCTATTTTTGGAGAAAAAGAATCTCTGTCATTTTCCTCCAAAAATACCTTTTCCTTCCAAAGCCAAAATGTGGGTTCATGTTTTAAGAGATGTATTATTTTTTGCTATATGCATGCCAACAAAAATAATAATAATACATGAACCAAGATGTTGCAGGAGGTCAGATGTGGATGGAGATAGTCTGAGGTGTTACCGCTGCAAAGCATGCGCCTTTTAGGGAGGGGGGAAAATGTGCGATTTGCTTTACAAACCAATTGGCAAGCGGCGAGGTTTTGCCACATCAGTCTATGGCCCTGTTGGCAGTGGGCTTTGATTTATCCAGGAGGCAATGGCTGCCCCAATTAGAAAGAAGTTCAAGAAAAGCTTGGGGCCACACTCATATTCAAAAGGACTGATCAAGTACGTTCATCTGGGATTCCATGAGTCCACCTTACTGCTGTGACCTGGGCCATGAAAGCTCCAAGGAGGTTCCTCCTTAGCAAACAATGGCCCTTTGTAAAAATCCTGCCAAACTCTTGAGATTTGTTTTACATTAGAACATGCAAAAAAAATTAAATTAAAAAAAAGGAGAAAGAAAAAAAAAAAAAAAAAAAAACAACCAGAATCTAAGGTCAGTCTCGTCTACAGAGTGAGTTCCAGGACAACCAGGACTACACAGGGAAACTCTGTTCTGGAAAAACCAAAAAGAAGAAGTAAAGAGAAGAAAGAGAAAGAAAATTACAAAAACACTTTTTCCCCCTCTAGGCTTTTCCTCTTCCAGTGTAGTTATAACAGCACTTTGCAAACTTGGCATACTAGGAAACCAACATATAGAACTGTCTCAAATCAGAAACCAGCAAGCTCCAGGAAGACAGTGTGGTAATATAAAATGGTCCAATGGGCCATTTTCCATTACATTTTTATTCAGACCACTTCCCACTCTCTGTAATGTGTCATTGACGCAGGAGCCTCTCCACTTAGGAACAAAGGACATACTTTGCTAACTGGTGTGAACAGAAATGAGAATTAGCACTAGGTTCTAGGTCCTCAGACTGTTTGTGCTTCTGCCCAAGGATCCACAGATATTTGACACTCTAGGTAGACAAGCAACTTTGTACTCTTCATACACTCTAGGATGCAGGACAAAGGCTGGACTCGTACTACTAGCTTACTAGAGGGTGCTGCTGTCAGCAGCATGCCCTATGACTTGACCCAGGGTTAAACAGCCTGTTAATAAGCAAGTGAGCACCTAGCCTCTTGGACCCTGGCCCCTATGCCCATCCTGAGAACAAAAAGACAACGTAGTCTATTCCCAGCACCTCTGACAAATGTCCCTTTCCTTCTCCAGCTGTATGGCTTCTTAAGAAGCCAGGACCTGAGGTTCAGTTCTGCAATAGAGACAAGGTCTGATAATTGTGTTGTCTAGTTGAGTAGCCATTGACCACACCTGGACACTGAGGCTAAGGAATGAATACCAACCACGTCAATTTTAACAAGTGCCATGTGGGGCTTGTCATTCCTGTCTGAGAAAACATGGCTTGAGAGCCTGACAAGAACCGAGGAAGAGGAAGCTGATGTCCACAGCCTTCTCTGATTGGTAGGTGCCAAAGACTCCAATTTGGGCTAGTGTGACACTGTCCATTCCCTCCGACCTGCCCCATCAGCAAAGTGAAGCTATCTGTGAATGGTTCACAGATCTCAATTCCAGGCAGATACCAACTGGCCAGCCCATGAGGAACCCAAGCCCAGTGGGGAACAGATATGCCCACAGACACTGGCTAAGGCCAGACAGGGCAGATGGGTACCAAGACAACAGACACCTCCATCTGTGAAGAAAAGTGGACCCATATGGACAAGAAAGGCAAAGCTGGGGTTGAGGGCTCCTCTAGGCACAGGGAGACAGTGAGAAGAACAAACCCACAAAGGACAATCACAGCAATTGCAGTCACAAGAAACACTGGTACAGCACAGGCTTGAGCTCCCACCTGCCCTGGATCCCCCGTCCCAGTTTCTCCCAGTGATTCTGGCCCAGATATGTAGGTCTCTTCAGGAACAAACCAGCCCATGCACCTGGGTCCTGAGTCAGAAGACACTGACTAGGATGGTATTTTGGGGGCAGCTGACAGAGAGGTTCACACCACCCAGTTGCCCAGATAGATAATGCTGGCTGGTAATGTCAGGCAAAGTACAAGGCTGTGTCTAGAGCCAGACAGAGTATGTCCACCGACTCCTGTTAGACTGGCTGAGTCAAAGGATAGCAAGACTCTGGGGAACTAAGCTTGCCGCCACACACTTAGCATTTCACACAAGAGCCCAGGGACAGGCTCACCCCACTGTTTCACTAAAGTAGCAATTTCCTGCACACTCCTATGTTCTTGAGGCTAAAGAGGGGATACAGCTGCTCTTGGCAGAGGCCAGAGATACCACCCCACCCTCCATAACCTGTCCAGCAGGTATACAACCCAATGAAGGAGTTAGGGTCTTCACTGACAGAAATTGTTCCTCACTTCCTCAACACTCAGCTCTCCAGGTGCCCCAACCTCTTTGAGGAGCCCAGAGTCCGTGCAAAGGTCCTGCACACCCTTCCCAGGGATGGCAAATGTGCTGCCCCAACTGAACACTTTGGGAACAGGGCGTCCTGGGAGGAGGACCGGGTTGGTGGGTGCTGGCCCTCAGGGAAGGGTGTGGAGGTTCAGGCAGGCAGGGGCCACGGACACGCAGGGAAGACAGAGGAGTGGCAGGGTGGAGAGCAGGGGAGCCACGGAACATACCGGAGAGCCAGGGGGCTCCCATGGGTCCTCACCTTGAGTCCTGCTTTTCAGGGTCAGCACCTCATCCCAAAAGACAGAGCAGACGAGAAAGGGGCCCAAGAAGGGCAGTGACAGTGATTAAAAGCACTTGGGGGCAGCAAGATTTTCCGGATGGGGGCAGGAGAGGAAGAGAGAGAAAGAGAGAGGCTGAGACGAGAATCTTATGGGGAGAGCTAAAGCTAATGGTAACAAGCGCAGGAAACTGCCCGAGGCCTCCTGGGCAACCGGCTGTGAGTCAGGGTGCAAGTGTCAGGCAGTCAGGGTAGTGTGGAGATGAGACAAAGAGCCTCCAGACCCATCGCCACCAGGGCAGTCCCGGTCTGCTGGGAGCACAGCTGAGGGTTAGGCCAGTCTCAGCCCCGGTGTGATGGACAGAGCAGATCATCCTGATGGACAGTGAGTTGGGGTAGGTACCCGTGTGCAGTGAGGCTGCCAATACTCTCCTATTTACCCAGACCAAGGCAGGTAGCCTTGACTCGTCAACAACCAAGACTACACTAGTCTGTCCATCCTTCCCCAGCTAGTTTTTGCAATGGCCTGGGTTTCCCATCATTGGTTGCTCCTTTAGCTGATTTGGGAAGCAAGTCTTTGCAGTTTGGGGAACCACGTATAAATTCTCCTTTTGTGGTAAGGGAGAGGAGGACAGTGTCCTTCTCCAATGGGTAGAGGACATGTTCAGCCTAACTCCATCCTCCTCTGCACAAAAACACTTTATATGTGTATTCTAGGTCACCTTGCTATTCAGGAGGGCACAAGGAGGAAGCCTAAAGTCTGGGGGCTATATTCACACTGCAGCTTGTGAAAAGGTCACTTGCGGGGGGAGCACTAAGGTGGGAATCTCCAAGGAGGCATAAGAGGAGATAGGGCACCTCAGCATCCCCAGGAGGACTCTGGGTCTCTCCCACCCCAGGAGCTATCAGGATATCAAAGTCCTTTCCTCCTCTGCCAGCATCTGTCCCTGTATTGTCCCCCACCCACTAGAGTGGTAAGAGGGACCCCTGCTTGGGGTTCCCAGGGGCCTACAAATTCCAGCAACATACCTGCAGAGTACACAGGAATATCAGCCTTAGAATTCCCTGTGAGCAGTGTTGGGGAGGGATGATCCCAAGAAGCCCCACCTATGTGCTGCTCAAATCCTTGTGAGGAGGCTGTAACTGAGCAGTGACCCTGGATGTATGCCAGGACACACTATCACACACTGCACACAGAAGCACACACAGGGCCCCATGGTAGCCCTGCCCCATGACACATGGTGTACACAGAAGAAGCAAAGCAAGATGGACGCAGCACACACCAGGGGAGCTGGAGACAGGAGGGACTGACCTTGGTGATGGCTCTGGTTGAGGTTCCTTCCTTCAAATAGAGAAACAGAGAGTTAGTAGATATCTCCTTTGGCAGCCCCATGGCACATCCAGTGGCCCAGGAACAGGAACCTCCCTTGGCACTCTCCAGGATCCCCCTGATCCACTCAGGTCCTTGGCCTCAGACCTGACACCTGTCCTCATGCCCACAGGCTGGGGTGTGTGTAATAGGACTCGACGCAAAGAGGCATCCTCCTAGAGAAGCTGTTCTCTTGAGGAGGTACTACTAGGCCCAGGAGCAAGACTCAGGGGGAGGAAGGAACTCCCAAGGGAGCTGCGGTCCTGTAACCCAGAGGGCTCATTTATTTGATATTAATGGATACCCATTTCAAGAGAATCGTGCCAGAATAATAATACAATTTCAAAAAAAAGTGGCTGAAGAAAGCTCTTGACATAATGGAATTCCCTCCTTCTGTGCAATTTTTTAGCAGTAGCAGAAATCAGCCAAGGACTTTACCACAGTCCATAAGCTGTGTTTGTTTCAAGGCCAGTCATTATTCCCAGGCCCTGATCTACCTGCAGGGCTATTTTGGCTATTATCTGTTGTATTGGAATTGGTTCTTTCTAGTGGCAATAACTAGATGGTGGCTGGATCTTATTTAGCTGAGAAGGGAAAATGAGGAGTCATCCCTGGTACCCTCAGGAGGGCAGCGCCAGGTCAGTCTTTTGTATGAATAGGACTTGCCACTTCATTTCCAAATACTGTGCACAATAGTTACTGTACCACTATGATGTTGGCAGAGATGTTACAGCAAATAAAAGCAGGGTTTGGCCATGTTCCTGAAGTTCAGGTCATTTCAATTCCCTCCATGGCCCTCACGGAGGAGTTGCACCCCTAATTTAAGCAATCCCGTGATCCTTCCCAGTAGCCCTTCTGGAAGCTCAGATGGCCTGAACAGCTGAGGGCTTGTGCACACTATTACCCTATCAACCCCAACGGCATCCAGGGGCACTCAGACATTCGAGATTTCCTTTCTTGGCTTTGGAGACCACAACCAAAGTCAAAGTGTGAGTATCCACTCCGCCAGTTGACCAGGGAGGTGGCTGCTTCTTCCATCTTTGAGGGCTCCAGCATCCTGGCTAACAGTTTATCTTTCAAGTTTCTTCTTTCTTTCTCCTGGGTACATTCTGGCATCCTGTGTCTCCTCTCCTGACCTCCATGCAGACAGCCACAGAGTTGCTGAAGCTCTTAACTTACAATCCTAGCAAGGGCTTTTTTTTTTTTCAAATTAAGGTCATGTTCACAGATGTATTTTGAGAGTTAGTGCTCGTGAGCCCATATTCATGTGTATGTGAAGCCTAGAACACACCATCCCTAAGTCCCTTAAGTCTCAAAGCCCTCTACACACAGGCACAAGTCTGGAAAGTAAATCATCACTTAGTGGCTGTGACGGATGGACAAGTACAGGGTGACAGCTCCTCTCAGAATGGAAAGGCTAGAAAGGGGCCCATGACTACCAAAGTTTGAAACCCAAATAGCAAACACTACTTAGAATCAAGAGTTAGTAAAAACTAACCGCTGGCTCTGTTAATCTCTGCTGCTGCCGCTCTGAGGGCAGCACACGTGGCCATAAGTGACTCTCCTAGCACTGCTTCAGCTTGTAAGAATCTACAGTATTGAATTTATCTTACTTGTCTCTGTCCTTCAGTTCATACCAGCAGTGTCTCTGCTACCCAGAACTTTGTGGTTCTGAGGAACCCCAAGAGTAAGTATCACTAGTGGGGGAGGGCTCTGTTTAATCCTGATGTGACCCAAGGTGGATGGCAGGAGGCGGCAGTGTCTTAATGTGGGACACTGAAGTGACCCATGGTAGAATTCACTGGTCAGGAGAGTCCACTGTAGAACCCTGAAGAGGCTCAGGAGCAATGACATTAGTAAGGATAATTCTCTACGTTGCCAAGAATTAGTCTAAGGATGGATTACATTAGACATGAGCATCCTATCGAGGGTCTGAGGTAGCTGAAGAGTGGATGTCGTTCCATACTAGAGTCCTTTGCACAGCTTCCCTGGATAAGCACCTTCATTCTTTAGTCTTATCAAGATGATTGTTTGGACCTGATTCACACACCTACTTTCTGCTTCGTCTACAGCCTCTACTCTGAGCAGCCTCTCCCTGAACTGCTTCTCCTCAGGCACAGCTCTTGGTTGTCCAGATCTGAGAACAATCCAGATATCCATGTTCAAGTTTCTCATAGGGATCCCTAAACTTCTTTCTTCTGAAATTTGACAATAAACATCAAGAACTCAGGCTGTACTCTTTACAGGTGGCAGAAAACCCCCTCTAGTGGCTGAGCATCCAAATCTACCTCTTACGATTTTGCTTCCTCCCAACAAGAGAACACAACTCAAGCAACACTTTCTTTGCTGACTTCCTTCTGAATGGTGCCATAAGTACCACCAGTATCAATTCTCATTTAGTTTGTATATGAAGTATTTCCTTGAACATATCATGTGCTGGTCTTGGTCCCCAGATAATGCCATTATTGAGATGTGATTGAGCTAATCCATTCATAAGTTCATAGTGAATAGGCTATTAGCAGATGCAGAGAGTGTAGATAGAGACAGACCAGTGGAGTGTGTTTGTGAAGGACTGAACCATGACATGTCCTTGGCTTCTTCCTGTCTCTCTCTTTTTCTTAGCCATCACAAGATGAACAGTTTTCAACCACCATGTCCTTCTGCTATGATATTTCTGCCTTCCCACATCCTACAAGCAATGGAACCAACCATAAACTGGAACCTCACTTCTTGGGAGACTTCCCAGAGTCTCTTTAGCACCCATACTTCCATTAACCATCTCTTCAAGGTAGTGTGTGTTTGTTCTAACATGTACTTCTAACAGGCAAATCATTATCCAATTTGAAACACACTGTCACATTTTTGGGTATCTGTTACAACAGCATCCCATTTTATAGACTCAAAATCTGAGTTGTCTGGAGGTTCAGTAACAGGACATCATAATCAAGTTGTTAAACCCGCAAAAAAAGTTCCTCTCTCACAGTCCTGGAGTAGAGAGACCAGAAGTCAAGTCCACAAACTCCAGGGAAGGATCTACCTTGCCCCTCCAGGAGCCTTGTCTTGTGGTTATATCACGACGGTCTTTGCCACTTTCTTTCCTTGGTGTCTTCCCTGTGAGCTGCTCCAAAACTCCTTCTAGCAGGTTCAGAAGCCCCCATATATGTTTAGGAACAGGGCCTACCATTAACCCATTGCCACCCTCCTGCCCTTCCAAAGGCTCTTCAGAGACAGGAAGTTGCATGGGGCTCTCTGCCTACTCTCTACTCCTGTAGAGAGCAAGCCTTTCTTTGCACTCATCACTGGTCCAAACACTGTGAGTCATAGATTCTGTAATTAAAGAACCAGTAGATATTACGAACTGTTACCACCCAACACTGGGAGATGCAGTACTGGGACACTACTTCCCACATGGGCCCTAAGCATGAGCCATGAATGAAACCAGATGATCCTTTGTCAAAGTCCACTTCTTATCTCACTCATCCTGTGCCCACCCCCTCAACCAGCTTTTCTTCCTATAGGATTCTCAATCCAGCCAGAAGAAGCAGAAGCCACTGGCATCATCAATACTAGTAGCCAAGCATACCCCTGCCCCAAGGCTATTTGTCACTGGCCAAGACTCTGGATACTTTCAGCAGACTCAAGCTGCCCACCTTGCTCCGTGTTCCAGCCTTAGGAACAGACCCTTAAGAGGATACCCTGTGCTGACCTGAAGGTGAGTCCAGATTTGCTCTTGAGATTCCTCAGCAGTTCCAGCTGGTTCAAAGGTGGGATGAGTCTGGAGCAAAAGAAGAAAAAGTGAGTAAGCCTAACTTCTGTAAGAGCTGGGACTCAGCTCTTCACACCCACATCTGCTTCCCCCATGAGAGCAAGCAGCACATGCCAGAGCATGGGTGTGGAACACCTGAAGCTCTGGGCTCAGTGCCTCCACCTCTCCCAAGCTCCAGGGCTGTCTTTACTCTCTCTTTCTCCCCTCATGCTGTTCCTGGGACCTCAGACACAGAAAATGGTCAGGACTCAGCGTGGACAGGAAGCCATGAGGGCCCAGTCCTTCAGCATGGAGTAGATCAAGAGAGCAGAGTCCGGGTAGGTTACCCCCATACACATACCTCTCTTCTATTCTACTTCCATGCCCCAGAAATTTTTTAAGGAGCTGCAAACACGGCACCCCGACATATTCAAAGTCTCAGACACTTGAGTTCCCTGGTAGAGCTTCTTTGCTTCTAAAGGCTGGAATGGTGCAGGGGGAGGGTCACAGAAAAGGGCTTTGCTGAGCAAAGAGAAGCTCATTTCTAGGTCTACAGGATGATTAACCCGGACAACTAGAGGAAAGCTCTGGTCTCAGTTGGGCCCTGAATGTCCTGGGGTCCCTCAACATATAGACTGTTCCTTTTCCTGACGTGGCTGCACACCACTCTCAGCCCCATGTCTGGCCTCTGGTCAGCCCATTGCCACAGCCAGTCTCAGGGAAGGCATGCTCCCATGTGGAAGGTGAATGAATTCCTTTCCACATAGGGGTAAAATCTCATGCCAACCTATTTTCACTCTTAGCATCCTTCCTGGCAAATGCCTGTTCCATGAAATTCCTACCTCATTTTAGGATAAACACAGTGGTACCTTGGCTCCTGTGATCCCAGGCCCTGACACTTTTATTACAATTCTGACCCTACCTGCTCTAAGGCAGCAGGTAGATCCTCTTGTGTGTCTTTTAGTAATGGCCTCCTAGAGTCCCAACTACACACCAGGATCTTCAGGACCCCCAGCCTGCCCTTGTCATTCATTCCTGACCCCTCAGCTGAAAAGCACAGAACTTGGGTTCTTGTGTTTGGTTCCTACGGCAGTTAGCCACCTCCTGGCCTGTCATTACCAACCCTCCTGTTTGTGTGACTGTAGGTGCCTCCTACTGAAAATTCCATATCTTCCTCATCCCTCTGTCTACCTTACCTGTATTCTCTCAATACTCTCACCATCCACACCCTACCCCGTTAAATCTTTCAAATATGCCCAACAGCTTTGTTATTCTCCCACTCAAACATTTAATGGCTCCCCACCACCCCCAAAACAGAAGGGCCACTGGGTTCACTGGCAAACTAGGTCCTCCACTCAGGGAAATCCACTCTGCATCCCTGCACCACGGCTGCCTCTGGCTGTCTTCTCCTCCCCTCTCCCTTTATTCCCATAGGATGCACAGGCTCTGTCAAGGATAGCTATGTCTGGGCTCTCCTTGCTTCATAGCCAGACAGCCCCAGAGCCAGACCTAGAAAGTTGCTAAAAGTGCTGGGGGAAAAAAAGAAGTCCAGTGAGCTTCTCTTCTTACCCTTTTCCGCCTCCCCTCCCCCAGGCCATTCTCTGTTCTTGACAAGTCAGCATGAAATAGGAGCCTAGCAATCAGCAGCTAGTCCGTGAGAGCCTCCCTTCCATTTTTTTCACCCAGCCCTGGGGCCTGGAGCAGGGTCTTTGGCACAGCCCTCTCCCATTGACCCCCACAACCATCACCACAAAGGCCCAGGTTAGACACATGTAAAACCAGCCCTCCCAGCCACACTGGACGCATGCCCAGGACAGACAAAGCAGCCACCAGGGCAGACACATGGAAGTGGGGTCGTGCACACAGCTGGTCACCCTTGAGCAGTCACAGAGAATCGGAGGAAGGGCAACCCCAGGAAAGTATCAGCTCATCTTAGGATACTATTGGCCTCATGAAAGAACTCCAACCACACAAGTTGGGGTGTGTGTGTGTGTGTGTGTGTGTGTGTGTGTGTGTGTGTGTGTGTGTGTGTGTGTGTGGAGGTTGCATCTTCTTTCTGGTGTGGTGCTGACTGGAGAAGATGGGCTGCAAGGAGGGGGAGCATGACAGGAGAGGACATGGGTCTTCCACCTGCCAGGGGACTGGGACCCCCAGGAAAAGTCTGGACATTAGGATGCTACTTCCACAGCTACCTGTGCCTCTGGGGTCTGAGAAGGAGAAATCCAAGGGCATGCCCAAGAGAACAACCCTTCTGTCTGGAGAGTCAAGTACTTACTCTCCTAATCCAGTCCCTACAATAGGCAGGACACAGGTCACAGCTCTAGAAAAAATAACCTATGCCTGCCACTGGACCAGGTCTGGAGGGTTGTAAGGCTGTGCTGTACAAGGGTCTTCCTCCAGCGCAGGTTCCACATAAGTGGGGAGGGGGTGGCTCATCTTGTATGTGTTGGGTAAACCTTCCCAGGCAGCTCAGCTGCCTGCACATGAGCAAAGAATGTTTCCTGCTTCTCAAATTGGCTCTAAACACAGGAGGGAGCCACCATCCAAAGTAAGTGTTCCCTGGGTCTTCATACTTTGTCCACTGTGGTATAAAGACTCCAGAGCGATGGGGGGAAGGGAGACCCTAGGGCAGATGACCAGGGCGGGGTTAAATCACAGCTGGAGACAAGGCAGGAAGCAGGCCAAGGAACAAGACACACTGAGGACGAGGGATCCAGCAACAGGAAAGCAGCAGCTGAAGAAGCAGGGGCCAGAGGCAAGGTGTGCTCACACCGGCCCAGAGCTACACATTGACACAGGGACTCCAGGCAGGGAGGGGCCACAGGGTGACATGAGGACTGAGGGGGCAGGTACTCTAGGATGGGATAAGGGCTTTAAAGGGCTTGCCCCACCCCGAACTCAGACAGACGAGAACTACACACATCTTCCATCCCATGCATGTCCTACCTGGAGGCCCCATAGGTTTGAGTTTGAGAGCTTTTAGGGGTTTTGCACACACACACAAAGGGAAAAGAACCAATTTTTTTTTTGTAAAAGAACGGGATAAGAAAAAGCAAATAATAAAAAAAAAGGTTGAGGGAAGTAGGGGGAAACAACAGAATAAAGAAAATTAGCCCATAGCTCAGTCCTGTCCCAATGCCCTGCAAGGAGCATGGAGCTTGGGGCAGGGCCAGGCAAGGACTCGGGGCTCTCTGGAGTGGATGCTGAAGGAAGAATGGCAGTGCCATCTTTGTCCCAAGCAGTGCCCTGCCAAGACTGATGCAGGCAGAATGGTGCCTGGTCTATCTGACCATTACTGGTTCTCAGATGCCCGAAGATGATCCCCAGCCCAGGAGTCCTGGCAGAGCTCTGTGCCCATGTTACCTGGACATGACTCATGGATAGAAGCAGGTGAGGTGAAATACTCTCACACAGGTAACAAAACTGGCCCAGCCTCTTCTCTCTCCGTTCAGAGTGAAGGAACAGAACCCAAGGGCTCTGACTTAAAATATAGGGCCTCACACCTTCATCTAAGCTCAAGCCAGGGCTGCCACCTGTCTCTGGTGCAGTAGACCACAGGCCAGCTGGCACTGTTCCCTGGCGGCTCCCAGAAAGACACTTCTGACCTCTTCCTGCTTTCTAGATTCTCCTGGGTATCCCATGCTCTGCTTTTCTACAGATGCCTCGGGCTCCCTGGACAATATGGTGACTTTCCTCTGGGTTCTCACTGTAGTCTGATTATTCCCTACCCATACAGGCATACACACACAAATACACATACATACATACACACACACACAAACACACACACAGACACACACACATACAGAGAGACACATACACACACAGAGACATATATATATATACACACACATAGACACACACACATACACACACAAACACACACAGACACATACACACACAGACACACACACAGAAACACACACACACAAACACATACACAGATATACACACACACATACACACGCACAAACACACACACAGACACACACACAGAAACACACACACACAAACACATACACAGATATACACACACACATACACACGCACAAACACACACACAGACACACACACAGAAACACACACACAAACACACACACAGACACACACATACAGAGACACACAGAGACATATATATATATATACACACACATAGACACACACACACATACACACACAAACACACACAGACACATACACACATATACACACACACAGAAACACACACACACATAAACACATACACAGATATACACACACACATACACACGCACAAACACACACACAGACACACACACAGAAACACACACAAACACATACACAGATATACACACACACACATACACCCACACCATAGTTGTCCTCGTCTTTTCTGAGGAACACAGTCAAATGAACACAGTCACTACTACCCTCCTTAAGCCTTGGGGTGCTAGAGTCTTCTGGCATCGCAGCACTAAGGCCATCACTCATCTCATGGGACAGCTTGGGGGTGGGGATCACAACACAATGTACCCAAAAGAGGAGCATAAAGAAAAGGATGGGCACAAGAGTAAGAAATAAAAGTCACAACACTGTAAAACGAAGAACAAAATGAATACTGTGAAGTACAAACCACACAGAATTCTTTGTGGAAAAATACATGCACTTGGGAAAAAAAGGAAATAAAAATCAATGGGGTAAAGAACAAATAGAAATTGAAAGGCGAATCAGCACACAGGGTGATGAGGCTGGGCGTGGCGTAATACCTGTACATGGGGACAGTGACCGTGCGCTCATAATACTGCCACGTGGAGTGCAGGTCGGTGCGCGAGAGGTTGGTAGCGTAGAATCTCCAGGCAGACTGCAGTGGAAAGAGGTGAGATTGTTGCGGCTGGGCCGAGGCTACCCCTCTCCAGGAACCTCACTGACACAGAACATGCCTGTCCCCACAGCCTTGTGGGACAAGCATGACACCGAGATACTCAGGCTGACAATGAGCCTCGGTGATCTCCTCCTTCCCTTCTGTCTTTTCTTACATCAAGTGGGTGACTTTATTGCCTCCCTCCCCAGTCCAAATAAGACCTAAGCCTGAGACCTGAGAAGGGAGTTAAATACAGGCAGTGTGGCCCAGACCTGGGCTACTTCCCATCCCATATATATATATATATATATATATATATATATATATATATATTGTGTATGCAACATAATCCACAGAACACAAAGTCCATCATTTGACTGCTTTAAAGTGCACATGCCATTATGTAACCATGGCCACATAAAGGCCCGCCCATACATGGACACTCCCAGGCTCTGGCAGCATTAGTCTCTTAGTCTCTACAGATCTATTTTGGAAATTTCCTATCCATGGAATCTCGTGATTATGTGGTCTGGCTATTAGTTTCTTGCATGTAGGAAAAGGCCCTCAGAGCTGACCTGAATTTCAGTGTGTGCAACCCTTTCCTAACTTGATTGTACAGATATGTTACATACATTTCGATCATTCCCAATGAACATAGATATCCCATACTTTGGCTGTTCTGTAGAGTGCTATAAACATGGAGGACTTGGGATGAATACCTGTTTGAGGTTCTAGCAAAGGCTTATAACATGTGGGTACCCTTTTCTTTTGCTTTCCTCTTCTTGGTGCTGAGGGTAGAATCCAGAGCCTTGCACATATCAGGCAAGTGCTCCACCAGCGAGCCCAGCTCTGATTGGTCACTGCACCATGCATCCATCCCCTTGGTGGTGTGTGAAGGCCCAATGCCACCAAGTCCCCACCAACCCTTACTTTCCATTTTTTACATTTTAAACATTCCAGTAAGTGTGACATGGCATCATGATTTGATCATCCAATGACATAGCATCTTTTCACATGTTCATGGCAAATAGTCTCTCTTCTTAGAAAAATGTCTATTAGAGTCCCTTGCCCCCCAAACCCTTTGGGTTGTTTGTCTTTTTGTGATTGGGTTTTGGGGTTCTTTATATATTCTAAATATTAAATTCATTTCTAATCTTTTCTCTCATTCTATGGGTTATTTTTTTACTCCTGAATGTCCTTCAAAGCACAAGTTTTTAATTTTGATGTCCTCTGATCATTCTTTCTGCTTTTCTGTCATATATAAAAGGTAAAAACAATAATCTTGTGTAATAGTTTTAACTCTTTTAAAGTGAGGTCTCACTATATACCCAGCCTAGCCTCAAGATCTTAGATAAGCCTGCCCAAACATCATTAAAAAAAAAAAAAAAAAAAGCTCCAAGCAGGCCATGATGAATGTTTTGCATCTATTATACAGAACTTAGGTGGCTGAAGAAGAAGATTTTGGGGCCAGCCTCTGTTACAAAACAGGTCTCCCGTTGTCCCATACCATGTATTTAAACAGTTCCTATCTGTAATCAGTTTACACATGGCCTAACATGTGCACACTGTGATGCTGGCATACATGTCTTTATGTGAGAACTAACCTGTTTTGGTTACTGCAGCTTTGTAATAAATTTGAAATCTAAAAGTGTGGGTCCATGAACAACTGTTTCTGTATTGTCCTATATATTTAAAGATTGTTGTAATTCCACAGACACCTTAGGATTTTTCTGCTTTTGCAAAAGAGGACGAAGGGCATTGGACTTATGACAAGTGCACTGAAGCTGCACATTAATGTTTGGGAAGAACATTTTAATGAGATTAAGTCTTCTAGTCCATGAACATGAGATGACTTACTTTGGTCTCCATCGATATTTTAGTAACATCAAGCTGACTTCTTCTATAGAATGGAGATGCTTTGAGGATCCAGGAGGCCCTGGTACCTCTTCTGAGGCATGCCTCCAAGCATTTTTTTTTTTTTTTTTTTTTTTTTTTTTTTTTTTTTTTTTTTTGCTTGAGAGCCAGAATTACACCAGGTGATAAGCCTCCTGAAAAACTAGTCTTTCTACCCTTGTCCATATATCAAGGCTACTGGGATCAGGACTAACCAAATCTTTGGCCCACAGACATGCAGGAAGGTCAGCTTTGCTCAGAGGAAGGACCTTTTGATCAACTACTTTGACACAGTGCCTTCCTCCTATGGCTATGCGTCATAAATAGGTTAAAAATGTCTTGAAGCTCTAGGAACCATTTTGAAGTCCACACCAGGAAAACTGTGAACAAGGCAGAGAGATTTCTCTGTCCTAATAAGGACACTTCTATGTCTTCTGACACTTGTGAGTGAAGCAGGGACAGCATCTGCTCTTGCTCTATGGTGGAACTTCTGACTTTTGGAGGATTCACAGGCTGCTGCTGAATGACCTTTGAGAGGCATAGATGAGGGTGATACTAATTTATGCTGTCCTCTGTTAAAGCTTTGGGCCCCATGAACAAGCAGTCATTTTCTTTTTTTGAATGGACATTGTGTTCTTCTTTGTTCTTTACACTTACCAAACAATAGACATGTGTTTTGTGGTGAAAGCTATTAAGACATATACAAGATGAGGCTAGACCTAGCAGGAAATCCTGGCCAGCTCTAGGATCAAGCAGGAATCTCTGTCTTCTTGCATGCATGTTCAGGTGGCTTCCATATCTCACCTTCCCCTAAATGGTAAGACCATCTGAATAAGCTCAGGGAAGGAATGCACAGTGTCCACAGGCTGAACAGCTAGACTGGAGTAACACAGACGGGCTCAGGAGCCACTTGCTGCCAGATTGTCAACTTCTCTAAGCTGTGGGTCTCACAACTGCACTGGAGGTGACCTAAGACGACAGTATGGTCTGAGCCAAGTGCCCACTGGGAACCACCCAACATCACTACCATGAGTCACTCAATTCAGTGCCTTCCAAACATGGGCCATGGCCTATCCACAGCCATTGTCAATGCCGAGATCTTGGTGGGCTCTTTCCTAGGTAAGGTAGAATGAGAAGAGGGGTTGGTCCCAAGCAGGGACTAAGGCTCACCTGGATCAGTCCTGCTGCAGGGTTCCGTCGCTTCTCAAAGTGTTTTTGCCGATGCTGCTCTTGGACTTTCAGAGCAAAGCCAGATCCCAAGATGCCCTGCAAGTCACTGAGGTCAGACCACATCCCGGGACCACGCCTGTCCTCACCCTTGCCTACAGTACTGTGTCCCACGTCCTTGGAATTCCCGAGCACTCTATCACCTAGAGACCAAGCCGAGGGAATCTCTGGCCAGGAGAAGGCAGTGCCTACCGATCCCAAACAGGAGCCTTCCTAATCTGCTCTGACCACAAGGCAACTGCAGCCAGCTGCCCTCTGTCATCCCGACACCCGTCCTGTTCTGTACAGGGTGAACGAGGACCCCACTGTCTAGGATCATTCAGATGGGGAAAGCCATGGAAATCAACAGAGCTATGTCAATAGCCTGATCTGAAGATACCAGGAGTCTGCCTACTGAGGCATCTAAATCAGGCAGCCTCATTCTGGTCTTGTATGGGGCCACTCTAGAGTCTGTGAACCCCAAAGGGACCCGCTCTGTCCAAGATCCTCAAGTGCCCATGGTGATCTGTGGTCCAGCCTTACAAGGAGCCTCTGAGATGCCCCCTAACATCCCTGGGGCAGGAAGGGGCACAGAACTCACTGCAGGAAGAGCGAAGAATGAAACACCAATGAGAGTAAACGTCGCTGCCAACAGCCTCCCGTTCCAGGTCTGAGGGTACTTGTCCCCATAGCCGATGGTCGTCAAGGTGATCTGAGGGGCAGGGAGCTCTGGTCACTTGGGCAAGCTGGCAATAGCTTACCAGAGGCATACCATCCCAGGCTAGATGTCACTGCACAGTCGTGGAAAGCTCACCCAAATAGTGAGGGGCAGCTGGACACTGGCAGCCACTCAGACTTGGGCTGGACAGACGGGAGGGTCACCCTTGTTATATCACCAAACAAGGGCAAACCAAGCATAAGCTGTCCTTTATTTTTCAATCCCAGGAAATCCCAGTCTCTCTTTATTCCCAAGGCTCCCCTAGTTAACACTTGAGATGGATGGACTACACGCTACACCGTCACCACGCAAGGACAGCAGTTTCCATTCAGGTGAGTTGTCCCTGCTCTGTGCTCAGAAGTGAAGGGCACCAGTGAACTGCTGCATACCCACCAAGTCAGGGGCAAGAGCAAGGAAGTTCAAGGATGCCAGGGTCCATAGAGGGTAAGAAGTCAGCAAAGGCCAAGGAGAGTAGGGTTCAGGGATGATGGCAGACAGTCTAGGAGAGGGCCTGGCCCAGGAGGGGAGGAAGCCAGTGGTGTCAGGTAAGAGGTGGTCGAGATGACAAATGGGTAGTAGTGAGGGGCTGCATTTTAGGAATCAGATATTTTAAAATACAAGGATTACTTTAAAACAATAAATATAAAATGTTTGCTTCAGTTCTGAAAGAGAAGGAAGGCCCAGGCTTAAAAAAATTCTGAAGAGAATGGGCTGTATCACTTTCCAGAACCCTGGGGTCAGCTGGTTACAGCTCAGGTTCCTGGGTGCCAAGCTGACTTCCTCTGCAGAGCCTGGACAGACAGACAGTCCAGCTGCTCCTGCTCTGTGCCCATCAGATGCTCTCCACTGCTCCTTATCTCTTAACCTTAAATTCACTTCACTCCCAACAGCCCTGCTTCTTCCCAAGAGGACATGGAATTCCATGCTTGTGGCCATTAGGAAGATAATTAATAAACCGCCTGGGGTCCATCCCGGAGGAAGTTGTCTGATCCTCTCCCAATGACTGCAAACACAGTGCCTGTCCAGATCACCACCTCATGGCTTTTCAGGTGACATCAGCCTCTGCCCTGAGCCTCCAAGGAGTCCAGAGCATTGGGGAGGAGGGGCTAAAAGAAACACATTTCTATCCAGTTAGGGTGGCTCTCAGGATGAGTGTAATCTTCAGAAAACAGGGACCTAGTTAACCTGTCATCCACACCCAGTGGTGTCTAATAGGTCCTCTGGAAAAGGGGCAATGACAGAGGACTTCTTGAGTATCCTGGGCGAGTCAAACATGGGATGTCTCAGGCACAAAGAGGACTCGGGGCCACTGTCAGCAGGGTGCAGACCACCTAAAAAAGCCCCAGAGAGTCAGGGCCTGCGCAGTGCGTGCATGCATGTGTGTGCTCCTGCCAAGCTTTCACATGGTGCTGGAGATCCAAACTGAAATTCCCGTGCTTTCACAGCAAGCACTTTACCCACTGACCGGCCTTCCTTTTGTGCTCTCTCTTGTCCCTCCCAATGAAAGACAGGACTGACTGAAGGCTGGAGGCCAGAAGCAAGTGGCCTGGAATGGTGGCAATAGGCCTTGGGAATGACAACAATGCTGCCTTCATTCTCCCACTACACCAAAGTTATGAGGGTCATTTATACTCTTAAGCCAGAGAGCCCTGGGATGGCTCTCAGAACCCCAAAATTTTCCCTCCACAATCCAGCTCAAGTTGGGGTTTCAGGCAGGTGATGGGGAAAAAGGAAACCCGTCTGTCTCCTATCACAACTACCAATACAATAACCACATCAACCTCAGTGTCATCTCCGTATACCACCACGTCTACAGCCAGCCACCAGGTGGCCTCCAAGAGACATGTTCACCCAGGTTAGCCTAAGGGTTGTGAGGTCTCTCCTCCAGGTCTCAGGACAAGTGATCCGTGACAAGGACTTACCAGGCCCCACCAGAGTGCATCTGCATAGGTGTCAAAGTGGTCATTCTCCCCCTTCTCCGCCAAGTACACCAGAAATGAGGCCAGGATGAGGCAGAGGAAGCCAATGTACCAGGCAGTCACCAGCTCCTGCAAAGGCAGGAGACTGTATCATTGTCCCACTGGGGCCAACCTGGTCAGTGTCAAGCATGGGAACCCTGCCCTGAACTGGCATCTCAAGGGCTTTGGGGACAGAATTCGTTCGTGATGCCAATGAGTTACAACCAGAGTAGACAGTGATCAGTGTTGGCAACAGGGATTGTCCTGAATATCAAGGGTGGCTGCTGGCTGTACAACACAACACTTTCAATGAACTATTTTAGACCTGGGAGCAGAGTATCCAACAGCCCACTAAACATCCTGCCCATGGCTGGGGAACACATACCCCAAGCCAGGCCCTGTGGCTCCAGCACGGTTTGGATATCCCTAATAAGGGGTGCAGGCCTCAACGGGTATATACTCAGTTCTCAACACTGAGAGTGCAATGCAGGAAGGGAGAGAGACCAGGCCTCAGGGAACTTGACTTCCCTAGGGCTGAGTGCCTGCTCCCATATCACCACAGCCAACAAAAGGGGGGGCAGGTGAGCGCTAAGGTAGGATAGAGAGCATTAGACTCAATGAATCCATCATGTGTCCAGAGACTCCATAGTACAACCTGGCAGAAAACAGGTCTTGGCCGCTGAGGACTCCTTGAAAATAGACGATGTACCCACAGCTACCCCATGAGTACCCCGACCAGCAGCCACCACAAGCCACAGCTTAAACAACCCCTAGGTAGGTGGTTCAGGCAGAGTATCGATCCATGCCCTCAGAACTAGAAAGGGAAATGCTCAGCTACAGGGGCTGCCAGCTACAAAGAGGACTGCTCAGACTAGGAACAGAGAAAAGCTTCTGGGAACAAGTAAGGAAGAAAGAGGAGGCTCATTCATATCTTGTCTGGTCCCTGGCTACATCCAGCTTAGAGCACCCTGAAACACTGGAGCCAGGATGACCAGCAGGCCCCAAGCCGGGTCCGGGCTCACCTTACTGTGAGCGTATACCACCGATCCTAGGAGCTTCCAGGTGCCACCCCTCCGGTCCATACGGATCATCCGTAAGATTTGCAGGAACCGCAGGCTCCGAAGTGCAGATGTGGCAAAGACATTTCCCTGGGAGCCAGCAGCCAGCACAGCAATGGAGGCAATCAGCACCATGATATCTGTGGGAAACAGGCAAAGTTCACAGGGTCTCCTCCCCTGGATCCCCAAAGGAGGAATCAGTGGCCCCATAGATATGCAAGGTCATGTAGAGCCCTGGGAAGGGTGGTTTGCACAGTGCCCACCCTGCCTACCTGTGGTGTCCAGGGCAGACTGCCCAGCACTTTGTCCCTCCCAACATCTAGGCCCCGTTAGCCATGGGCACCAATTCCAAGTCAGTGGTAGGAAGGAACTTCCAGGAGGCCCTACCCTCACTCGGTCCACTGTGGCCAAGACAAACAATTCCTGCCCCAGACCCAACTCTGGTGGCCTCACCAATCACACAAAACGGCTTCCTGGCAAACTTGAGCCTGCCCCTCCAGCCTCGATACCGGCAGCAGCAGCCTGCAGCCCAGATCCTCACAAAGTATTCAACGCCAAACACCACAATGGTCACGATTTCCTAGAAGGTGGGAGGAACACAGATAAGGACGTGCCAGGCCTTGGGAGGCCTGCACAGTCTCAGGACAGGGGTGATAAAGCCAGAAATCAGAGCTTAGCCCCCAGGGTCCCAGTTCACGTCAGCCAGGACTTAATCCCTTCTCAATAGAGATGTCCCAGGGACTCAGTATTGTCAGCAAGTTCTGCCTATAGATCACCAGAGGAACCATTCTTCTTGTCTTCCTTCTGAGCTATATCTGTCCTGTTAGAGCTGGAGTGGGAGGCTCCGGTGTTAGTCTGATGGGTGGGCACACCAACACCAGAACTGAGAAAGTTCCCAGACATAGCAAAGGGAGAGCAGGTTCCTCTAGAATTCAGACAGCCCCAGGGTAGCGGGGCGAAATGGGTGGAAGAGCATTCCAGTAGGATCATTCTCCTTGAAGGGCCACCTCCGTTACCAACAGCAACAGAGAAATTCCAGTGCTGTTTCCATGACGCCCACCCCTGCCCCATCACAGGGTTTAAGTCCTCCCACCCCGTCACCCACATCTCTTGTGGAGCACCACACACTTCCAGTGGAGGCTCCTGTGTACTTAGACTCCCAAGAGCAGGGTGGAAAGCAGAGGTTGTGAAAGCTCCTTAATGTTGTAATGTCACTTCTACTAGGAAATGGGAGGCTGGGAAGGGGCATTTTGGAAGACATGACATCACAGTGCCAGGAGCAACAGTGGCTGTGGATGCAAGAAAGTATTCTACTCCGCAGGAGACCCTGGATACAGAACGCCCGACTCACCCAAACAGTCAGGTTAGAGGCAGAACTGAAGGGTCCAGGGATTGGGGGGCAGACCACTGAAGAGGTCTCACCATGGGATTATCAGGGTTCTTTGCAAACCTCCAGGCCTCTCCCCTGCCCTGCCCAAGTGTGGGGCTTACCAAGATGTAGAGGGCTCCCTCTGAGCTCTTCTCGTATTCCTTGATGGTGGAAAATACAGAAAGCACGAGACAGGAGAAGACCAAGAGAAACCTGCAGGAAGTGAGAGATGATCACACCAGGACCTTACGCCATCCATACCCCGTTTCCTCCCACCCAAGCCTCCACAATCACACCCTCTCTACCCTGGTTTGGGCCCTGACAGCCTCAGCTAGTGCAAAAGCAATAAAAAGAACCAGCTCCTCACGGCCTGCTCCACAGAAGGCAGACGTTCATACTTTTTCATGGAATGCAACACTTCCTCCCTAAGTTCAGAGGCAGAAAACCTTTCCAAGTAGATCTGGGGCTGACTAAGAACTCAGATCATCTTTCTAGCCTTACCCTAGCTGCCACAGTTCCCCCTTCCTTAGGTGGCAGTAACTCCTGCTCACCAGCCTATGCTTTCTGCTGTAACTATTCTTTTGCCTTTATTACCTGACCCTTCATGACCTCCCAAAGTTCTCCTGGAACAGCTCGCCTCTTTCATGGCCATGTGCATCCCCTGACAAGACCTTCTCCCTTACCCTACCCCAGAGGACAAGTGTCATAGTCCTACCACAGGAACCCAGCTTGTGACCTTTGACAAGGTCACACCAGGCAACCTAAACACATGATAGACAGCAGAGCAAGAACACTGTCGCTGAGGATTACCACACCCACATCTCATCCTGGGAGCCTGGAACAGCTGCAGTTAAATCACAATTGGCAGTTTCTAGGGCCATTGAGATAGATCAGGAGATAAAGACGCTTGATGCCAAGCCTGGGGGCCTGAGTTTTATCCCCTAGATCCACATGGTAGAAGGAGAAAACCAGTTTCCACAAATTGTCTTCTGGTCTCTGCATTTGTACGGGGTGGGGAGTGGCAGAGAAGAGATGGAGATTGATAGATGGATAGATAGATAGATAGACAGATTGTAGTAGTGGGGGTTTCTGGGTCCCGGGAGGCCGGAGGTCCGAGACCCACAGACCTGCCGCCTGAGACCACTTAGCCGCCCAGCCGCCCGCCTCTCAGACCCCCAGAAAAATAGATCAAGATAGATAGATGATAGACAGACACCCAGACAGATAGATAGATGATAAGATAAACAGATGATAGATAGATAGATAGATAGATAGATAGATAGATAGATAGATAGATAGATAAAAATTTTATGCAGAAAATGCAAACTCCAACACAAATGAGCCTCACAGGTGTGTATGGGATGTGTGTGTGTCAGGAGCCCACTTCTTAGAAAGCTCAAGTAATATTAACATTTTTCTGCAGATGACAACCTGTCACACAAAATAGGCATATCCAACATGCAGTTATTGGATCCTGGCATGGAACATGCTTGGCCACAAGGCACCAAGAAGAATTTCGTGTCCATCTGAACCACAAGAGCTCTTGTTCAAAGAGTTTCTTGTGCCTCTTTCTACCTGCCAGCAGTCCCCTGCTACCTTCAAAGGCCAGGCATCCATCCACATGCCCAGCACACAATGATGATGATCGTGACTATGACTACAGAGTTAACATGCTCCTGTTGGGCCTAGAATCCTCCTGTCACCATGGCCCCTACCTTTGCATAGCAGATGAGTCCAAGGGGTCAGGCTCCTTCCATATCAATCTCCCGCTCAGCCTAATATGTGGAATTGGCCACTGTTCTCACCTGGTAATTCACTACTTCTCTCTTGCCATTGATATCCGCTACTGAAGCCCCCCCCCCTTGGGTAGTCACCTCCAGCCCAGGCAGGTTGAGAACACAGCACAAAGGTCCGTGCACCCACAGACCTCCAGAAAAACCAGAAATGTTAAGCACACAGAATTGTCCTCTTGAAGGAATAGACTTAAAACCTCTTCTTCCATCCAGAAAGCTGGAGACTGGAGATGACTAACAGCCCAGTGATCTGTATTATCTGTTGGGCTGGGCCATATCAAGCTCCCACAACCAGGACCAGAGGTAGCTAACAGCCCAAATGACCTCTCTGCCATCTGTATAACTGAGACCAAGCCAGATCCTTTCTTAGGTCCTTAAACAGATACAGGAAGTCTATCTCTAGAACCCATCTTTTTGGAAGAAATGACGTACCCTGAGTTGAATTTTAATGTAATTAAGCTTCCTTGTGCACCAGGGATTGTATGTTTTACACCAGGAAACTTCCACCCAAATTCTATTGTGTTTAAATATGCTGACAATAAAGCCCCATGGCATCATGTCTCGAGATTTTAGAGTCTAGAAGGTTTGATCCAGGTTAACAAAGTCGATCTGAACCAGGTTTTACTCTCACCTCTTCACAGTTCACTTCCCTACCCGCCATGACCACTTGCACTGAACCAGGTTTTACTCTCACCTCTTCACAGTTCACTTCCCTACCCGCCATGACCACTTGCACTGAACCAGGTTTTACTCTCACCTCTTCACAGTTCACTTCCCTACCCGCCATGACCACTTGCAGGGTCCTCCTCAGAGACATACCCCGTGTCCCATGCCTCCTTGGGATCACTGTGAGCACAAACATAACCACTGGTCATTGAGTTACAGCTGTCAGTGTGGGGAGCATGTACTTGCCATCTCTCCTGTACAGCACAGACGTACTCTACCTCCTAACTGTCCCTTCTAATTCAGGGTTCAACAGTGCTCATGGGTAAAAGCCTGGCCAGCCAACACCAGAAGTATCAGCCTAGGATTTTTGTCCAGACCACCAGGACCAGAGGTGTCCCTTTCCATCTGGAAAATGGCTCTAGCTAAGAAGTCAGTCTGTAAGTTAAGTCCCAGAGAAAACAAGCAACAGCCAGATGAAGAAGAGACAAATCCCCCAGCTGAGCACTCCTGTCCAGCTCCACCAGAACCTCTGGAGCTGCAGATGAAGCCCATTACTAAATATGCTGCATTTGGCTTCTGCTCCTGCAGATTAAAGGCCTCTGACTCTCCTAGGCTATAAGTGGCTGAGGGTGGAAGTGGGTCTTGCTCCGAGCTCACCACTCACCATAATGGCACTGTGGTCAGTTTCTGACCTCGACCCCTCCCTTAAGACAAGCCACAATGAATGAGACATAAGGCATAAAACAAGGATCTAGGGATCCTGTTTGGTTGGCAGAGTTCTTGCCTAACACACAAGCCCTGGGGTTTAGTACCCAACAGAGCATAATCCAGGCATGGTGATACATTCTTATCATTCCAGCACTCAGGATGGAGGCAGGAAAATTCTGAATCCCCCAAAGCTGGTCTCCACATCCTGAGAGGAAACAGCACACAGTATACAGGTCCGAAGGTTCGCTGTCTGGGTGAAAAGCCTGGCAGTCTCAGACCCTCGAGGTTCAGGTTCCACATTCCCAAAGTATAACTGGCTTATCCGGAAAATGACAGCAATTCAAGCAGTTCATTGATGGAGCCTGGCACATATCAGTGATCAAAACATGTCCATCCTGTGCTATCAGTGGTTGCCCACCTGACCACCTGAGCCCAGTCACATGCTATAGGCTTTACTCATAGATGCTAACTATCTCATTGTTATTCAGCAGGCTCCTGCACCACACAGGGCCCTGAGGCCAATCCCATTTCCACCCTCCATGATTCCAAGTACCTAAGCACTGTAGAGGGTCATCTGTGCTATGGTTGCTAACTAAAGGGTCCATTATATCTAAAAACACAGAAACACCTAGACACGCTCTTGGCCAATGGGACATACTGGCACAGTCACCCTGATTTACACAGTAGACTTTTATGGGTGAAGAAAGGACAAGGGGACTCAGCCAGGTGCTTGGGAACCTCAGCTGACTTAGTGGACAAAGGAAATTGCCCTGATGATGCTCTAGGGTTGCCATGGGAAGAGATTTGGGGCCAGTCACCAACACCCACCCAGGACCCAGTTACCCTACTCTCAAAATGCCAACCAGCAGGTACTAGGAAGACCCATGCAGCCAGTGAATAAACCATGCCAAGGCCTGTGCAATACGCCAGCAGTACTATATCCAGCCCACGAGGATGGTGAAGATTGGGGTGGTACTCTCAGAAAGACATGGGAAACTGGCCAAGGAAGACAAAGTACCGAGTTCAAAAATTGAAAGGGAGCTCCAAGAAATCTAAAGGAGACCAGCTGATGTGAGAGACAGTTTACCCTATCACTCCAATCACCAATCAGAAGTCAAGACAATGCATCTCCCCAACATGAGCTGAGGATGCCCACACATATTGTATGTTCCAGCTTGAATCAGGCCACAACAACACAGAGCCAGCAGCATTCAGGGAGCATCTGTCACCAGGATTCAGCCTCAGCCTTAACTAACGCTCCAACAACACTGATCCTAAAAGGATGCACAGTCCCTGACAATGTTTCTGGGCACAGGCTCCCACTCTGTGGCTCCTGAGAACATCCGACACTGGAGCCCCAAGCTTCCAAGGTCCTGAGCAGAGGCACTAGCAGCAGTGACAGGCTGCTGGCGCACTCAGAACAGCACAAAGCCACGGTCACATTTCAAAACTGCAATTAATTTCCTTTGCTCATTAGCCAATTTATTCAATTAACTAAGCCCTGGGCAAAATAAATAAATAAATAAAAGGAAGTACAGACGTCTCTAACGCCTCTAGCACTGATTCTGACTGCCTGGGAACTTGGTCAGTAGGGAAGGAGTGGAAAGGAGATGGAGACCCCCACGCTCTGATAAGAACCCCAGAGGCTTGAGTGGTGGTGAGAATATATGAGAAACACCGAAGGTGCTTGTAGCAGAAAGTACATGGGAGCAGCTTAGCCTACAAGGCAAGGTAGGAGCCCTGAGGAGGGGCCCCCAGGGTCAGGCCCTGTTGAGTAAGGAGAAGCTGGCTTGACTAGGAGGGAAGCAGGGACAGTGTTTTGACAGAGGAAAGATTTGGTAGAGAGAGTGGACATGTGCTGAACCCAGGCAAAATGAAACTCAGGGACAGACCTACAGGGGCACACCTCAAAAACAGAGTATCCACACTTAGTCCAGATCCAGCTCCCCATGCTACAACATAGTGCTTTATGTTAAAAACACTGAAGCTACCCTGTCTTCCTGTTACCCATCTCACTTAACCCTTTCTGTACCAGTATTCCCTCCCCTGCTTCTTACCATCTGCATTCTGGCCTCCCTCCCTTGAAATCTCCCTGTGGGCCCTTAGTGGCTTCTTGGCTTCATGCACAAGACCCACACAAGATCAAAGCAGCCAAAATCCCATGAAGTCCCACCTCCAGTGGAAGAGCTATTGGCAAATTATAGATGCTGGATGAGAGTCCATTTTCTTCAAGGATCCTGCCCCCAGGAGGCTACATATTCACCAGTCCGTGGCCTGATGCACATTTACATATTAGCAGCATCAAGTGGACTCAGCAGGTTTTAAAATAAAAAAGAGCACATGAAGTTGGGGAAGAAAAATGGTTGTGGGTGGATGGGGAGTAATTGGAGAGGATGGGATGAGGGTAGATTTAAAACACATTATATGCATGTACGAAATTCTCAAACAATAAAAAATGAAGAATAAATGTATCCAGTTTTTCCATAAACATGCAAACACTGACACTGAGCTGACATATAGCTCAACAGGAAAAGGAGTCTGTCACCAAAGCCAATGATCTGAGTTCAAACAGACCCACAGGATGGAAGAACTCGGCTTGGCACATATTGCATGTTTGCATGCAAACACACACACACACATACACACATACATACACATACACACACATACATACATACACACATACATACACATACACATACACATACACATAAACATACACATACACACACATACACACACATACATACATACACACATACATACACATACACATAAACATACACATACACACACATACATACACACATACACACACACATAAACACTCACACATACACAGACATACATATACACACATACACAAACACACACATACACACACATACACAAACACACACACATACATACATACACACACACATACACACATACATACACACATACACACACACATAAACATGCACACATACACAGACATACATACACACACATACACAAACACACACACATACACACACATACACAAACACACATACAAGTAAATAAATAAATTTAAATAAAAACAATTGAGGCGAGGCGCCAGTTGACCAAGCCCGTTCAGAACATTCTAAGGGCCCTACAGGCAGAGGCATTTATGAATGTGGCCATGGTGACCTGGATATACGAAGCCAGTGACTAATCTTGGGGGAACATAACTCATGCAGCCAGCGGGTTGTATGTCATCTACTGCACAAAGGAACCACTCTGGAGCCCTGATACCCAAGCAGCTTCCAGAAAGTGCCTGCCATGGCTCCTCTGTTCCACGATTTGTTTTTTAAGTTTTCAGAACAGACAGAGCAGATGGCCCCCTCCAGGAAGGCTGGTGCAGGGGAGGCTGCAAGGGACACACAGGAAGAGTAGTGCCCACGCTACTCTTGGAAGCTCAGAGACAGGAAGAAGCTCAGGCTGTGTGATCAGGCTCCTCCCCCAGGCAGGAAGCCTCCAAGGAGAGGGGACCTAGCCTAGCCTACTCCAGACCCAAGACAACTCCCTGGACACTCGTAAATTCATCCATCTGTAAGTATCTTGGTGACTGGCGACTGTTCTGTCCAGCACATATCAAGCCCAACACATTCCACACTCACGTCCACTTTAAAGGGGCACTGGGTCTCTAGATGGCTGGCAGAGCTCTGCCACTCCTTACCATCTATCCTTGGGAGGGGTAACGGATGCTCCCTAGTCTCTAACCTCCATGATGTAGGCACTTCACAGGATCCCAGTCTCCAGCCTCCGCATGGCGGGGGTGGAATGGGGGGGGGAGGGGGAGGGGGTGTGGGAGGTGGGGAGGGTGGGGGATAACAACAGGAGAACAATGGAGGCCTTCCTCAGACCTGCCCCCTAAACAAAGCTAGTCTCCTCCAGGTTAAGTCATCATATGGCAGTGGTCATTCAACCACAGGCAGAAGCCTTGTCCTGGGAATACCCAGCCCTCCCTTCTCTCTGCCCTGCTACGTTGTGTTCTGTTTCTTGATATTCATGGAAACTGCAATAGTGAGCCAAGCATCACTTTCCTCCCCCTCTGAGAGAAGACAGAAACCCTAAGAGTATTCAGCAAGCACGAGCACCAGGGTTCAGAGGGGCCTGGAAGCATCCACTGGGACTGGCCATAAAAGGAACTGCCCCTGTAACAAAAACATTCAGACTTGGAATTCAGCATTGTTCTTAACCAGACGGGACTGGGGGGAACATAAGAGAAGCAGTTTGGGGGGGGGGGCTCTAGGCCATGAGATACTCTCTGAGGCTTGGCCACATCCCTCTACAGCACCCACATACCAAGGTTAGGAGCCTTGGACGACAAGAGGTTCATCACAGTCTGCAATTCAGCCATTGCTAAGCCTGGAGGCTCAGAAAGGACACGGGGCCTGGGTCAGGAAGAGGGCTGTTTTTTTCTACAGCCCAGAATTACAACACAAGGGGTTTTAGGGCTAATTATGATAATAGATTCAACTTCAGGAGGCTTCCCTGACAGCAGTTGCCAAGGAGACCAGCATCACGAGCAGCTGGTCCCCAGCCCCAGATTCCAAGAGCGAGAAAGGAGCAAGGCAGAGATCTCAGACAGTCCTTGACAACCCACCCTAACATGCACCTAGAGATGGAGCTTGCATGGAACTATTCTGCATCTAGAGCCACATCCAGGCCCAGATCATGAGAAGGCCCGCCCAAGCTGTCTTTATCCAGCAGCAAGAGGGACTTTTTGGGAGGGACTTCTCAACTCTGGGCAGAGGATGATAATTTGAACCAGGAAACAAAAGAGGAGACAGGCAGGGCGCAAAGGCGGGGGTAGGGGTCAAAGATGCAAGGCCAAAGGGCCCTCAAGCAGGCCCAGAAGCACCTCATCATGGTTAGCAACATGTGATGACAGCATGTGTTGAGATGTTGAGGACACAGGTTTGGATGTGCATGCGGCCCATGCACAGATCCCTGCACACCAGGAAGGCTGCCACCCCAGGGAAACACTCCTTCCTCCCCACCCCCCCCCCAGTCTTATAACACACTCTTTCTCTTCTACAAAAACATAACAAAGGTGCTACCATCCCCTTCCAATACTGCCTCAAACACTGCCTCACCCTAGAACTTACTCCAGCCTGGCTCCTGATCCAAAGGCGAGTCCACTATCCCATTGCACATTTAATAACTTTTCTTTAAAAAAATGTAACATCTGGACAGTAAAGGAAGATAGGTTATCACAGATCATTAGCCCTGGTTCCATGGGCGGAACGTCTCAACTTGCCTACTTCATGCCAGGCGTGTGATGACCCTACAGGCAGGCAACTTCTCTTGCCTCCACTTAAAAATGAAAATAAAAGCGGTTCCAAGGCCACTTGCATGGCCCACATGGGATCCAACATAAGCAGGCGAAGCTACCCTGTATAGGAACACTGTCTGTAGAAGATCGCACGTCCACACAGGGTCCCCAACATAAATTTGCCCCATTCCCATAATATTGGGCCTTTCCCGTGAGGCTACACACATCCCCTCTAGTGCAGATCACACATGACTCCCCAAGGACCTCCTGCCGCCTCGTCCATTAGACACAGCTAGAGCTTGTAACCTGGAATCTAATTTCTCTCCCTAATAAACTGCTCTGCTGCCAGGACCTACTGCTTCCTCCATTGTCAGAAGTGAAGCAGAGCATAGGATGCTGACAGCTGCTTCTAGTTTAAAAAAAAAAAATCACACACAGTTGGTCAGCCCCTGAGCTTGGGTAGGACAGAGGTCACACTCCATCCAAGGCCCTCTCTGCTGAAATGAGTCCTACCCTCATTCTGCCCTATGCTGGGGGTAGTATTGGCCTGTCTGTCACCCCAAAGCCCATCTACCCAACCCAGAACCACCCACTAGAGCATAAGGTCCTAAGGAGATGAGAGGAAGTGATACAGGAGAGATAGACAAGGCCCAGTATGCACCAGATGCTCAGAAAATGCCTTAGACTCTGACAGACCATAGGTCAGGAAGTGCCAGGTTCTCAGAGGCTCCGTTGCTGACTCAGCATTTGAGACCTCATCTAGCCCTCATCACCAAACACCAAGGTCAGGAGATGTTCTCAAAGGACCCCTCACCCCACTGACCAGTGACCACAGGATAACCAACAATAGTTATCTCAAGAATTGGGGTGCTACAGAGGTCCAGAATCTCCACTCTCACTGACCCATACCCACACATTGCTCCCTAATTTTATTCACTCCATCAGAAACCCAAGACTCACAAGGACTCCAGCCTTAACAGCTGCTATAGACAGACACCGTAGGGCCTCCCCAGAAAGACCATATATCTGCTACTAGAACAGATGGCTGAAAACCATGGAGGGCTCTTCTTGGTCACATCCCGCCAGCTCAGCACAGAGAGAGCCCTTCCCGGAAACTAGCTCATGACCTGGCACCTCTAACAAGAGATCCCTGGAGACTGAAGCTCCATGAGGTTAATTTACTCCCATTAATCATCGTGGGTGCTGGCCGGAGCTCGGTATACATCAGGTAGGGCTGTCCCAAGCCTACACACTGCATTCCTGCCTATTGAATCATCCAAGAAGGCAGCCCTACTGAAGGCTCACAGCCTCCAACCTAGCATCCTTCCTACTTCCCAGAAGCTTATCTCTGCTCATCCCTACAGTGTACCCCACTCCAGCCAACTGTGCATTCCCCTGAGACCACAGAAAACCTGTCCCATCTCAATCCCGGGAGCAGCCAGAGAGTTGTGGTGGAAATGGCTGACTGTGTGCATCATCCCTGCTCACAGCTCTGTGCTGGCCCCAGGGCCCTAAGAACCTGGCCATACCTGGTTCTCCCATCAATTTCCCTTCTACTCCTTTACTCTTCTTTTCCCCACCTTGCCATGGCGGTCCCATTCCTTGGGGCCTTTGCACACCTCCTTTTGACATCTGGATTTTCCTTCTATTCACACAACCCAGAGCCATCTTTTCTTCAGACTCTCCTTCCTCAGGGAAGTTCACGTTCACTTTTCACACAACCTCATCTGTTCTGCCCTCTCCAATGTCCAAGAGGCCAAGCCCACACCTGTGCACAGGCCATATGTCCTAACTAGTGGGATCCTGCCCTGACCACACCGGACTCAGCTCCAGAACACGTGCCGCTTGGGGGTTCTTCGTACTACTCACCAGCACAGCCAAGAGAACAAGGGCAGGAGGAAGTCGGTAAGGTGAACATTGTGTAGTTCTGAGAACAGATAAGATAGGCTCTGCACCAAGAGCTTGGCCACTCCAAGCCTGGCATAGAACAGAAACAGATGACCGCAGACATGGACGTGTCTCCTGAGAAGTGTGTGCATCACAGAAATTAGCACCTACCTTATGGCAGCTGGGCTTGCATAGCCTAATGGCACAGATAACTCACATACCCATCAGCAGATGGAGGGACAGACAAAAATGGACCCCAGAAACCCACAGAAAGAAGTAAGGCTCCACCACCCAACAGCCCTGGCACTCAGAGGAGACCACACACAGGGAAAAGCATTGAACACAGGGAATACAATGATTCACTTGTAGGAAATGTCAAGAACAAACCTATCTCAAGCAGAAAGATATCAGTGAGCACCAGAACATGGAAAGGGGTACTGTGGGGAACTGCCCATACAGATGAATGTTCTTGATGCTACAGAGCACATAGTAATGACACAAACACCCACATGGTAAATGCTGGGAGAATTCCATCTCAACAACAGATAAGCACCTCCTTGGTAGAGTAAGCTATTTCTTCATAATGGCTAGTTCTGTGCTCCAAGCAATGCTTCCTTTATGTTTTAGGGTCTCTTTGCAAGGGGACATGAACTGTACCAGAGACTCTCAAGCCTATGAGCATTGGGACTCGTGAGACCATCCAGGTGAAAATGGAGGTAAAGATGAAGGATACTCTCAGAGGCCAGACCAACCCGGTTTCGCTGGGAAGGCTTGAGGATGTATATGATGTTTCCAGATCATGAAGGGCCATCAACAACTATGGACTGAGCATCACCCCTTCCAAGATATGCCTTCTTCCACCATTGAAATGATGCTGTCCTTGGTCAGTACCAGCCCCTATCCTTTACACTCAACTCTCAACACAAATACTCCTGAACGTAAGCAGGGCTCCTCTCCTTATATGCCCCATCCTGCAGCTTTGAGGGCTAAAAGTAGCATATAGAAGGCCTCGTGAAAGGGACATTTCTCCCTAGCAACTGGGACCCTTGACCCCTCCTCACTGTGAATCTCCATGTTCTTTCATAGCTCAGGTGGCCCATCAGAGTACTCCAACAATAGTCATGTGTAGACATACAGGTACACAGGACACTGACTCAACATCATCCTAACCTGGATGTCCCCAAGTGAACTAGATGGAGTGACAACTGATGTGGGAATGTCTTTCTGTATGCTGTGAATATCAATCTTTAAATAAAGGAGCTGTTTTGGCTCATGACAGGCACCGTAGAAGAAGTAGGTGGGGAATCAGAATAGGTAGGAAAGGAAGAGAGGAGTCATATCGAGCCAGTCGCCAAAGAAGAAACATATAAAGAACACAGGTGAGCCACGGGCCATGTGGCAGGGAAGATTAATGGAAATGGGTTGAGTTAAGATGAAGTAATTAGCCAGCAATGTGCCTGAACCATAGGCCAAACAGCATGAACTTAATATAAGCAAGCGTCTGAGTCATTTTGGGGGCCTGAGCAGCAGCAGGCGGCTAAGGGGTCTGGGGATGACTGCAGGTCTGTGGGTCTGGACTTCTGGCTGTCTGAGACCAAGAAACCTTATTGTAACAGACAACCACCCATAGGAGAAGATACACCACAGAACAGCTGGTCTGTAAGGAAATCCAGTGTGGTGTGAGCATAGGATAGAAACCAGACCCCAAGTCTCATTTTGTTCTACAAACTCACAGAAAAACAGAAACTGGAAATCTCTACTGACCTCTTGTTTTCCAGCATTTTCCCAGTTTCCTACATTGAGCATATAAGAAAGAAAGAAAGAGAGAAAGAAAGAAAGAAAGAAGGAAGGAAGGAAGGAAGGAAGGAAGGAAGGAAGGAAGGAAAGAAAGAAAGAAAGAAGAAAGAAAGAAAGAAAGAAAGAAAGAAAGAAAGAAAGAAAGAAAGAAAGAAAGCAAGCAAGCAAGCAAGCAAGCAAGCCAGTGAAGCTGGTCATACCAGAGCCTCCAGATCTGTCCGCCCATGCAGTTCCTTCTGCATGGTAGAATTCAGCACTTGGCTAATTCAACAAGGTGTCACAGAGAGCCGTTATGGAGAAGTTTTTATCATGCTGACCCAGGAAGAAGGAAACCTTCCTGTGTATTTGTCTCATAGTCCCTAGCACCCTCTAGAAATCACTCCCCAAGCTCGTTCCCCTTCCAGGGATAACAACTGTGAGCTAAGGACTCCTTTTGTGGGAAGGTGGGAGCAGCAGTCACACAATGAAGCTTTTCATCCACAAAGAAATGCTACTGTGCACTTTAATCCAGGACCATGGTCAGCACCACAAAGCCATTCCCCGCCCCGCCTCCACCCACTCTCCTCCTGCCCCTTCTCAATTCCAGGAATATAGAAACTCCTATCTCCTCCTCCAGTGTAGCAGACCTTCCTCTGTGCTGACCACCCAGACGCCTTGCTCCACATGCTGACTCCCACCAGAGGCTTTCTACAAATGTAACAATCAGCAAGCACCAAATCTGTATGTCTAGCCTGAGGAGAAATACTGTTTGGGACGATAACATTTTCACAGTAGTCAACAGCTTCTTGCGATATCTCCTACAGCCCAAATGTGTGTGTTGAGACATCCGGGAGCCTCGTAGCAGCAATGTTATCAGTGGCAAAAGTCTCAGATCTGTTCCTTGTCTCCATCAGCAAGGAACCCCTCACACATGTTAGGATGTGCTCAGGCAGTTGGCTTGGAGTGGGGCTTAGGCACCTCTCCCACACTCAGCACAGGAAAATGTCAGGGCTGGCTAGGTAAACACAAGGCTATGTATAGACTCCATGGTAGCCTACTATGTATCCTGGGATATGCATAAACAATATCTCTACTGAAAGAAAAGAAGCCAGTAGACACAGCTGACCAGAGAGAAAACCAGTTTGGGGAATCGCTGCACTGAAAATCACCTCATATATTCCCAGGGTTTTCCACTAGCATGTCCTCTGTATGTGTGGTTCATGCGACATTTGCCCATCTGGAAGGAAGAGCTAAGAAGGGTAAGTAATACCCCCCAACTGATCCTAATAGCTACACACACACACACATGCACACATGTACACACACACATACGCACATGCATGCACACACATGTGCACACACACGCATACACACACGCGCACACGTGCGTGCACACACTCATATGCATGCACACGTGCACGCACACACACACATACACACATACACACACTCATGCATGCACACACTCATATGCACACACATGCACACACACACACACACACACACACACATCAATGCTCAAGGAATACCAAGGAAGATAAAACAGGAGAATGTAAGAGCTGGAAGATTGGAAAGAATGCTATGAAAGGTCCTTTGGACATGACATGCTGTTGCATGAATGCACAGCAGCTGTGTTTATCAACACAAGCCCTTCACAAGATCAAGCCAGTTAATAATAACTCCAGCATAGTGGGGAGGAGAAGCCACCCAAGGTCTTACCCATAGCTTAGGAGCTATTGGCAGCTGATGGCTGTTGTGGATGGAGAGTCACCATTATGCCTTGGTAGATAACCCCACATCCATGTGTTAATCCATACTAATTGGATTCAGTGGATTATAAAAAGTAAAATATTCAAGTGTGGTGATGCACACCTTTAAACTTGGGGGGGGGGGGTAACAGGCAGGAAAAACTTTGTGAATTTGAGGCCAGCCTTATCTACACATCAAGTTCCAGGCAAGACAGGGTTACATGGTAAGACCTTTTCTCAAAATAGAGTAAAATAAATCTAAACTTAAAAACAGGATTTTAAAAAGAAGACATGAAGTAGAGAAGACAGTTGTGGGGAAGAATAGGGGCAATGAGAGTGGACATGATCAAGATACATTGCATATGTAAATGAAATGTTCAAAAAGTAACCAACAAAAATAAATAGCCTCCCACTCAACCCTGGTGCTCCAGAGGCCCATAATGTGCCTCCTCCAGGAATCACACAGCACCACTGCATCTGGCTCAGAACCCCACACTCACTACACTATCCATTGACGCAGCCTTGTTTGAATAGGATTTCCAAAGACTTTTATTTCTATTTTGTCCCCCAAAACTGAGGCTCATGAAGTAGCTGGCCCTTGCCTCATACTCACCAACCAATGTCTTTCCAAGTAAAAACAGAAAAGTAACACGTCTTGTAAAGTCTCCAGCACAGGACAATGCTCTTGGATGAAAGGGACCAGAGATCAGTCGGAACCTGGAGCCAGGACAGGCCCCTCTACTTAGGGGAGGGAAAGATCTCCAGGGACACCACCTTAGACGTGGCTGACACCCATGACATCATCAAGGAATCTACGCAGTTTCCAAACAACTTCCATTTAAAACATTCTAGAATAACCGTTCTGCTGGGCATTCACAAATTATTCCAATATTAAAAAAAGAAATTGAAGACCTAATTCTGTTCCAGCTAGATACACAGCAGAACCCAAAGACAACCAAGAGTGTGTCTGGAACATATGCCTCTCTTTTCCGTGCAGAGAAGCCACTGTTCCAGATCCCTTACTTCCTCTGCAAAGGCTCCGTCCCAACCACTCCCTTCAGCCAATTGAAGAGAGACAGAGATGGCCAGGGGGAAGTGCTAAGAGTTTCCCCTTGGGTGAGCTTCTATACTCAGACCAAAGACCACCTGCTCGGCAAGAGTGCATGGAGCAGCTGCTAAATAGTTCAAGAGCCCACATCTTTCTCAGCATGTCCCTCTGAAGTATTTCTTAGCTTCATCCACTAAGTCCCTCACCTTGGGTGGTACTAATAATTAAAATGGGGCTAGGGTGGTGACTCAGTTGGTAACGTCCTTGACCCACAAGCATGGGGATCTGAGTTTGATCCCCAGTACTTGTGGGAGGGGAAAAAAGTTATGGTGATACACACTGTTACCTCAGCACGGAGGAGGAGGAGGAGGAGGAGGAGGAGGAGGAGGAGGAGGAGGAGGAGGAGGAGGAGACAGTCTAACCCAATCAGTGAAACCCAAGTCCTAGTGAGAGACCCTATCTCAAAAGCAAGATGGATAGCTCCTGAGCAACATCTAAAGTTAACCTTTTGCCTCTAGACACATGCACTAATAGACCTGTACACACACAATAAGAGAGAATGCAGAATGCCAGGACTCTTGTCACCTTTAGTCCTGCACAAGGTGGTAGTGCTGAACAGAATGGCGTATCTCTATACTAGATGGTTGTTCTCAAGACCTAGCCCTTAAGAACGGACTTGGAATAGGGCATCTGTACACAGCTCATAAGACACACCTGGAATTCTGAGAACCACAAACAAGTCAGCAAGAAAGCAGAAATCAAATTTCACTTGGAAAAGAGACCCCAGTGGAGGACCTGGCTGTACATGGCTGGGCAGGCACATGGCAACCATGAGTCATTGCCAACCTGATCTTTGGGAACAGTCACAGGTCGACTTGACACCCTGCATTTGCCCCCAGATCGACTAAACTGTGTCTGCTGTTGTTAGGCAGTTGGACAGCTGCTTCTGCATCTCCTCCTGCAAACAATGGCTTGGTGTCTGTCACTGTCAGTGAAGCACTGTTGGAAGAAGCCTCTGGAGCTGTCAGCAAATTGATGTCTGGAAGCAAAGCCCAGTTCCAGCCATAAAAAGAAAAGGAGCATGCTTGGCAGGGATCCACACTCAGAGAACAGTGCTCACTGTGAAGGGGGCCCAGCCAAGCCAACTCATCCACATCTGGGTAGAAACCAGATGTCTACAGGGTCTACACGGCAGTTCCTCTGCAGTCGGGGGGAGGGGGGGCTTACTGGTAGAACCTACACATTTTGATTTTTCTAGCCAAAATCATTTCTCTCCTCAATGCCCAGTCGTGAGGGTCCTGTAACATATGCCACTCAACTCCACACAGGAACACATCCTCAAACTCCCAAACACACAAACACTGTTACAAGAAAAGGGTTGGTATTCCTGGAGCTTGCCCACTGGACAAGTATCTGGCAAGCTTCCACATTCAGAACTCATGCCTAAGCCTTCAAAACCTGTGTCTCCTGCTAAACAGTGGCCCAAATAAGCTTGCCAAGATCAAGGTACAGACTGTATCCTGAGGCTTTGCCTAAAGATTGCCTGATGAATGGGAGGCTGACAGTCACTGCCTCCAATGGACCAGCCATGGTCACCAGTCTTCCACACCCACTGGATAAGGTCTCACTCTGCTAAAACTTGAGCAGCACAAACCAATGAACATTGGTACCTACAAATCTTTGTGTCTAGTGGCACAAATCCATACCCACCCAGGAACATCACTCACATATTACGAACAAAAAAGACTGAAGTCCAGAATATGGAACTGATCAGTAGAAGCAGGGCTATCCAGAACACTCAGTCCCAACCCTGTTATTCTTTACCCCTGAGAGGAAACAAAGCATTCCCACCAACCCCACTTCAGCAGCTATAGCATGAAAGTACATACTTGATGGACAAAGGACATATAGATAGTTACATGGCAAGGAGGTCTGTTTTACTCAGCACTATTGGTAATAATAAGAAATGGGGTGCATGCCAAAGTCCCTGAAAAGAAATATTCCCTCTTATCAACTTTGCCTTACCAGAGAATAGCAGTTGCCAGATCAGAGCATACTCTTCTCCCAAAATGGAACCCTCTAAGATCACTTTCAGCCTTTAAAGAACGTGACCAGGATCAGGACCAGGGCCGATCCTTCCATCCAACTTCAAGGATGCACAGAAAGCACAGAGCACATGCCACATCCCTTCTTCATCCTTTACATGTCAGTTCAGCCCTCATATGCTCTGATCCAGCTGTTAGAACACTCCACAAAGTTCTCCAAAGAGCTCTTGGTCCTAGAGACTTTCCCATTTCCCTAGATTCAATCCTACAATAAGTTGTGAGCTCACTGTTCTTGCTGTGAGATAAAGAGAAACATATTAGCCCTGTTTTCTCAGTAACAGGGGTCAGAACACCTCACTCGGGGTGCAATAACATAGCCGAGATCATAGGGATCTACAAAATTCTGTGTATTTTGCTCATTGGAAGACACTAAATACCCCACATTCAGCACTGGGTTCCATCTGTACTCAGACACTGTCCCTGGCTCCTTGAAAGCACTCCAGACTCAAGTACTTTCTGAGTTAGAGAGGCCTTCTACCCATAAGGCCAGCACCTGGGAGCATTCCCAGCACCTAACAATCTCTATATCAAATGTCTTCAGGCTGGTGACTTGCCGTGGGTCCTTCTGAGTCTTCGTATAGATGACTTTATATATCTGACTCATGCTGGTGTCTGTAAAAATGAGGTTTTTCTAGAGGCTCTCATCCACAACATTACCCAGAGAACTCCCTGCCTACTTGCTAATTCATTGTTTCTTTACAGATGCAAGGGTGTTTAAAGATTTACTCTACACATAACCAGGGCAAAGGGACTGCAACTGTTCTAGCTCTCCAGTGTTGCTTAAGTTATCGCTGAGGGTTAGAAACTGTGATCAGGCCTGGGAAGAAACACAGGTTTCCCTGGAAACCACAACTCTCTGAGGTATTCCCATCTTTTGGGAAATTTCCGTAAGATATGCCGAATCTCAATCAATGAGGCTGCAGGAAGACCTGCTACTTGAGAGAAGATGAGCATATGCCACCATCCATTGAGTGAGGATTGTTCTTCTCCAATGCCACATATCATACAGAGGCCAGACCTTGAGATTCCAAGTGAACACCCCTCTGGTCTGTCTCAAGTAAAGACCAGGTCTGTACCTACTCCTCAAACGACCTGCCAGCTCCAACTTCTAGAGATCTTACCAGCCTTGGAGCTAAAAGCAGTTAAAGGAGATGAGAAAGAGCTATAAGGCAGCCTTGACTCCACTCTACTGAGGAAGGGGGTCTATTTGGTCCCAAAGCACCCAAAGACTTTTGAATAAGACCCTGACCCTGGATGTTGCTCTGTCTATGAAGTGGGAGGTGACACCTGATTAGACAGACCCTGACAATGCCTCTGAGACTCCTAGGTTCCCTAAAGGGACCTAGACACTGTGGACAGAGGGGCCTTGGTGACCAGTCCAAAGATGAGCCATGGGCAAGCCCAGAACCCACAATACAAGCCCTCATGGCTTGGTTTTCCACTTAGTTGTCTTAAATGCCATCTTTTGTCTTGCTGGCCTGGATGTTGGAAAGGCCAAGTTGCATACACTCTCAGCTCTAAGGCAGGCTACCTCTCTGCTGACACAGAAAAACCTTTTCAGCCTCAGTTTCCCCACCATGCTCCTCTGTTCATCAGACAAAAAGGATAGCACGTGGTAGTGGCATCATGACCCAGCACCTTTCCCTATGCGCCTCCCATTCAGCACTCTTGAACACAATAGATGGACATGATTCTTCTAAGAACCCCATAACACTCTTACCTCTGCATAAATTTGTCTTTGCTATAGCTCACCCTTGAGAAGAGCTAGACAATCCACAGTATCTCTGCTTGGGTGACCCCCACCCATGGCCCAGCTGAGTGCAGAGCTGTTTCTGAAAATATCTCTCTCAAGCATCATTTTGTAAAAGGCTACTGCAGAGCCCTGTGAACAGTGGGTCTTACTGACCTTGTCCACCAGGGTCTAAACCAAGGGTGGCCACCTCCCTCTTGACTCTGGACAGTGGCTAACCTTCAGAGATCCAGCAGGACTAGCCAAGAGGCTGATATAAGCAGATCTCTCATAAATTAGGCTTTGAAGGCCAAAGGCAGAAGGAAAGTGGCCCAGGAAAATCCAGCACTGCTTAGGTAAGGGACTCACTTCTATAAGCCTTGGCTCTTTTCTCCACTAGATACCAGGAGAGGTTGTATCTTCCTTGCTAACTAGTGAACAAACCAAATACTGTCTAATACATGGTCCATGGGGGGGTCAACTGTTGACACCAAGGCTGACCATATGCTCAGGAATCTCAAGCCATTGGGCTACCTAAATTAGATAGGGGTCAGTATGAAGGATTCCATGTTTTGAAACTTGGGACATGGGTCTTGAGCAACAAAGGCCGTGAGAAATGCGTTATGTTTCACAATGGGATCAATAGGCGCCTATAAAACATCAATTGGTCTTTACAAAGTTCAGGAAGCCAGGAGTGGCTGTTACCACCTTACTGATGAAAAGGTAAGGCTATCGAGGCTCCTGAAACTAGATACTTGTGTCTGGTCCCCAGTTAGCAACCAGAGACTGTCTGTTTTTTAATATTGTCTCTCCTATCCCAACCCCAAGACACCTCCCTACAAGCCCCAGTCACAGAGTAAAGGAGCCAATGGACCTGCAGCAGGCTGAAGCAGGATGCCTTTAGGATCTAAACCCTAAAGTCTGGCACACTTCAGGTACAGGGGTTGCTCTATGATGGGCTGGGGTTGATTTGGGGATATGTGGGTGGAAGGAAGACACAGAACCCATAAAGCAAAGGCCTCACACGCTGGACCCTGAGCTCTGGATGCTGCTGCTTTTAGGAAACAGGCTGCAGGCAGCAGAAACAGAGACAAGTCAGACCCAGGAACAGGACAGGGACCCATAGAGACCACAGACTCAAAAAAGAACGCTACATAATGCTGCCAGACTGGATATCCACACCCAGCCCTGTGGACAAAGGATTCCATCATGTCTGTGTCCGGGAAGTCACCTGGGGCCAGGACCTGGCTATCTACAGCCAGCTATAGTAAAAACCCTTGGGCCCCAAGACATGGAGAAGGTAGCTACAGCAAAAGGACCATTAGGGGCACCTGGACTCTTTCTTGGAATAAAGAGAAACACAGGACCCTTGGCATGGGAAAATTCAAATTTACTTCTCTGGAGGAGGTGGAAGATGATGCCATGAGCTGTCTTCCTTGGTCATCTTATCTGGAGAAACCTCTGCCTTGGAGAATCTCAAGACTGTCCACAGACACACACACACACACACACACACACACACACACACAGAGAGAGAGAGAGAGAGAGAGAGAGAGAGAGAGAGAGAGAGAGAGAGAGAGAGAGAGAGAGAGACCAGTTGGGGCTACCCTTAGGACAGATTCTGCAGACAGCCCAGAATTTCCCTCTATGGACCTTCCCTTGGCCCCAAATCTATCCAAATCACATTCAAAACATTGCCAAACACACACTGGCCCACTCACAGGACACATACCCTGACAAGGCCAAGAAAGGTGGGCACCTTGATAGAGACTTTTCCTGAACATGGATCTCACTTTCATCCCCAAATGTTTCTCATACAAAATGGCCGAGTCTCGGTGCTCCTCCTCTGTCCCTGGTTCCACTGGAATAGGAGAGCCAGTGTCCTTGTACTGGGAGATTGTGCATACTAACACACACACACATACACACGCACACGCACACGAATACTCATGTGCACACGAACACAGGGTTGTCTCTTGCCAGCTCTGCTCCAGAAGGAGTCCCAGACTTGGGGACAAGGGCCAGCCCCTTACAGGCCCAAAACTGGTGGTGCTGGAGGACAAGCGGTCCCTACTGCTGGTCTACACTTAGGGATCTAGAGCCCAGAATGTGTAGTGGGGCCATCAGCAGGAGCAAAAGTGGGCCTCCAGGGATGGGTGCAGGCAGCTGCCCTCAGCCCAGGGCTGAGGTGTTAGGTCCCCTCCCCATTTCTGCAACCCGGAAGCTCAGATGGGTAGCAAGAGGTTAGGAGGATGGATGAGGATGTATGAGGATGGATGAGAAGAGATCAGCCCTCTTCGCAATCCTACTTGGTTGTCGGGGAGACCCATGGGTGCAAAGCCGGGGATGATTTCAAACCTAGAACCTAGTCGCCCTCCCTCCTCGCCGGCCCTTTGTTCCGCGCTGCGGGCCGTGGGGAGGGGCCTCTCGGGCTGAGGGGGGCTGGGGCACCAGCACATCCCGTCCTGCGGGGGAAGGGCTGATTAAACCCAGCCAGGAGGCTGTAAACGCCCCCCTCCCCAAAACAACAATGACTTCAGAATGATCTCCAAAGTCACTCTCCAGTCTCTGTCCTTCGCTTTAACCAGAGACTGCAGTGTCGTGACCCAAACCCCACGCCCACGACGCGACCCTGGCGCGCGCGCGGACACGCACACCAAGGCCCCTCAGTCCACCGCAGCTGCGCCCACAATCAACCCACGGCCGGGCGAGGGTCTCACGGGCCCACCGCGCACTGCATCGCTGGCCACTTACACGTAGGCGTGGTAAATGAACGCCCAGCCGCGGGGCCGCTCCAGCACGTTGTAGAGGAAATTCTGCAGCTTGCGGTAAAAGGCGTTGCGCTTCGGAGGCTTCCCCGCTCCCGCGCCGCCCGCGCGCGGCTTGCTTAAAACGCTGCCGCGCTTGGGGGCCTCGGAGCCCGCGATGAGCAGCGCGCCGTCGCGAGTGGAGTCTGGCGCGCCGGGGTCCAGCCCCACGAAGCCCACCTTGAGCTTCTTCTCCCCGCTGGTGCCGGGGTACACGCCACCGTTGCGCGACTTCTGCACCATGGTGCCTGCTGCGCCCGGTAGGGCGCGGGCTCAGCGGGGGCGGCACACGGGGGGTGGCGCGGGCCCCAGCCCAGGCCTCCGGTCCGGTAGCCGCATGGCCGAGGCCGCTGCGGCTCCGCGTTCCTACCTGGCCCGGACGCGCGCGGGGACGCAGCAGCCACCCGGCTCCGCGCCTGCCTCGGTGCCTGGCCCGCTTCCGCGAGGGCTCCGCCCGCCGCCCCGCCCCGCCTGCCTTAACCCCTACGATGCCATTACAGAGGCAGGCAAGGAGAACGGGTCCAGGTGTACTGCCTCACAGGGCAACCCTTCCCACTCTCTGGTGATCCTTGCGGAGAATCCAACCGTGCTGTTACTTCTGAGAAGGGTAAAGCTACGCAAGCAAGCCCTGTGACTCCAGCTCTCTGAGGAATCCCAAAGTGGGGCCAGAGTCGACCTGGGGTCAAGAAGTGGATACTTTTGAGATAGGAGGATACTGGCCATTGTCAAGTTCTGAGTTAAAGATCAGCCCACTAGGAAATTGGCTCTTAGCATCAAGTGAACTAGGCATCAGGACTCCATCTCTTCCTCACTGGGTGTAAAGGAAAGTCTGCAGAGCCTCTCCAAGAGATAGTCCGGGAAGTGCCTAGGCTTGCCCACTTCAGGCTTATTGAGTCAACTGGACCTGGTTAAGGGGGGAGGCACCAGCCCAACCCACTCAGTCAGAGAAGGTCTTGAGTTTTCAGAGGAGAAAAATGCTACCCAATCCCTGTGGAGACGAGCACTGGGAACATGTAGTACACATACATACATACATACAGGCAAAACATAATACAAATAACATAAAAACAAACATCTTAATATAATGCTTTTAAAAATAACCAGAAAAGTGACTACAGCTCATAAATGACAACTGGGAAAGGCCTGGCCCATCCCACCCCTCCTCCTGGGACAGTGGTTTTTCCAATTACAAGTCAGAGACCCCAGGAACAAAAGGTCCTGGTTCCTCCAGGGGCGGGGCGGGGGGGGGGGATATGTTCCAAGAGGAAATACCGACAGGAGGGCAAGGTTCAAGGTTGAATCAGCTGGATGCAGATACCATACCTCTGCTCTTTTTTCTACCAACAGCTTTGCACATTTCAGAAGATTCTAGAAAGTGACTCCATTGTGGCTTATAACTCCTTGCTTTGTCTGTTTAGGATGTCTTCCCAGCAAGCTGCATCATTAATCATTCATTTTTTTTTAAATATCCTGCTTTGCATACCTGTAGACCATGCATTGTCAGCAGCTCAAGCATCAGTATGTCACTGGCCTCCCCAAGACCCAAGAAAACGGATCATGAACACCCAGTCAGACAAGCAACAGGAATTTCATTTGATTTAAAAGTAGATGGGAAAAGCTTACAGGCTCAGGCCATCTTTGCCAAGACTGCATCGACAGGATTCCAGAAGGTGGGGGTGGGGTGGAAAAATTCATACGCACATGATACCCAGCTCCAGCTGGGGAGAGCTCTCTGGTCCAAGCTGCCGGCACTAACAACGTCATTCTTCAGCCGGGCGCTGTCCCTTCAGCACCTCCTTCACACCGTGTCTGTTCAGCCTGTTCTCTCTTCTGTTCCTCAGGTCGCAGAGTCTAGGCAGGTGGCTCTCCTGCTCTGCTATCGATGAGCTACATGAAGAAGGCAGAGACGGACCATCAAAACACGGGATCACATTGGCTCCTGCTAAATCAAAGAGTAGTCTGAGGTTCTTGCCAATACCCATTGTCTTTGAAGTCCTCCTTCATATTCCTTCCTGTACAAAAGAAATGGCTGGAAACACAAGTTGCTGGTCAGGTGCTTGCTTAGCATGAATAAAGTGCTGGGTTCCATCCCCAGAACCTTTCTTAAATTGATGTGTTTAGCCAGGCACAGTGGCTCACACTTGTAATTCCAGCACTTGGGAGCTAAGAGAGGAGATCAAGACTTCAAGACCAGAAAGACCCTGTCTCAAGAAATAAACATTAAGGGAGCTGGAGAGATGGATCACTAGTTAAGAGCACTGGATACTCTTTCAGAGGACCTAGGTTCAATTCCCAGAACCTGCATGGCAGCTCACAACTGTCTGTAACTGCAGTTCCGGAGGACCTGACACCCTTGTACAGACATAAATGCAAGCAAAACACCAATACACATTTTTTTAAAAAATGTTTTAAAAGAAAGAAGGAAGGAAGGAAGGAATAAAACCCAAGAGGCTATGGCCACATATTTCCTGCCTGGGTCTTCTGAGCTTGTATCTTTGTACACACTTCCTAGAGCCTAGCACAGGTGAGGATCTATAAGCCATGAATATTGTAGTTACTCATGATGGAAGCTCACCAGTATATCACCTCTCTGGAGAATTACATACAGCAACACAGGTCGGAGGAATCGCAGTGCTTTCTGGATGGAAACCTACCGTTCCTTTCCCTTCCTGCTGAGGTTGGGGCTCCGGTCTCACTAATGCTAAGCACAGGGAATGTGAGTGGAAAGGATGTTCAGCCTCCAAGGTCTGTGCTGGCAAGACTGTCAAAAGCCTCCAGTGAAGCCACAGAGAATATGTGCAGACAGTTGCCATCATCTGAAAGCCCTGCTAGGAAGCCCAGCCTCATACTTTCAGCACACCTGACTGTTACATAATATCGTCCACACCGAAGAATTTAGTCACCGTCATTCTAAGGGTCAGTGATCACAGTTATCAGTACAGAGAGATGTTCCCCACTGCAGCCCTTCCAACAGAGACCTACTTCCAAGCAAGATCTCAGGAAGACAGAGCAGCTGCTGAGGACCAGAAGGGAAAAAGCTGCCAGCCGGGAAATAGACTCAATTTGGGGAAATGAGAAGAGACAGGTTCTCAGTCATTCTGGCCAGGCAGAGCTGTGGTTGTTTTAACCTATAATTTGGACAACAGGAAGTGCCTACCCAGGCAGAAAGAACCCCCTCAAAGAAATTTTCCACTATTAAGAAGAAGGACTGTGTTTGTCTGGATCACGGAGAGAAATGAAGTGAGGACAAGATATGAAAGCATTATGGGTTTTTTTCATCTGACAGGAACACTTACTGGTTGAAGTCAATAGGAATTTAATTTATAGTTTTTTTAAGGACAGAAGCTTTCAACAAGCTTCCCTAGCCCCTGGCAAACAGCTAATTACACAAGGAACTGAACTCGTACTTCCCAGACACCGACAATAATTTCACTGCAGGAGTCCTCACTGTGGTGACAGAGATGACCAGGGAACGGTGGCAGCCCTAGAAGTGTCCAAAGAGGTCCCAGACAAGCTTTCCTGACTTCTAGAAAGCTCTGATTGCCCCCTTCTGTGACAGCCTTGTGTCTTTATATCCCCCCTTCTTCACTTCTGGGCCAGTTTTTAAAGTACCACCTCTCACACCTCAAACAAGTGAAGAAGCCGTGGCAATTTTCCCTGTTCTGTTGAAGATAAAAGGTGAGGAGTACAGGCCCCTTGACCCAGTGATAGCATGATACAGGGTCCATTGTGCAGCAACCCATGACGCACTACCAGGGTCCATCTGTGCTGAGTACTTTCCAACTCCTGGCAACACATCTGTGAGACCAGCCCTGCCACTTCCTCTCAGAACTTCCTAACCTCTGTCCTCACAGACACTAGCCAAGTACAGCAGCCCAGTAACTTCCACACAATTGCATGAACTGTACTCAGTCTAGAATGCTGTTCCTTATCTTGGTATTGAGTGGACACTGTGTCTCTGCTCAGGAAAGCCCTGAAGTCAGATTTCCCCAATCCACTGCTTTCTCTCCCAACCCTAGCTTCTTGTCAGTCTGAAACTATCACTCATTTCCCTAACACACACTCATTTTCCCTGTGCAGTAAGCTTGGCTCAGGGCCTTATGGCCCCTCCACAGGAGGGACTTGTCTACTTTCATCAGTGAATGGTCACTTTGGCCTAGGGCTGATATCACTCTGAGCCTTCAGCCACATTAGCCCTGGAGGGCAGCCCAGAAATTGCATGGCTTGGAGCCCTTGGAGTGTACCCTGGGAGAGTGTGGGTGGCTGGAACTCTGTTCTCTAGAGATGTTCCTGCTGGCAGAGTGGTCAGCACCTGCCCACGCAAAGCTATCTGCTGCTGGCTCCTGTCAACAGTCATCCCAGGATTGCTAGGGTACCTTGCTTGACCAGTAGACTTGAGCAGTGTTTTCTAGCCTGAGGAAGGACCCATAGGGCTTTGAGGTTCCGCCTGCAACTGACTTTTACTCTCAGACAAAGTTATCAAATGATTTAGCAGCTGACTTGGGAACAAGAGATTCAGCCTTTTCCTGTGACCCCTGTGGCTACATTGCAGCATCCAGCAAATTCACCTTTCTCTTTTGCCAGAGCCAATGTGGTGCTAAGGGTATGGCCATACCTGCTACAGAGTGTGACTCCCAGGGGCCCTGTAGCTCTTGGAAGTTGGATGACCTTGAACAGTCCAAGAGCTAGACTCAATTTGTTTGAGCAGATCCTGGACTAAACTCAGTTCGTTTGTATCTCCCAAACTTGTGTGTCGGAATCATACCCCAAAGTGATAGTAAATGTCCAAGGCATCTGGGGAAGAGCAAATGATGAGGATGGAGCCCCATGCTCCTGTCCAAGATAGGGACAGAGCTGAGGACTGGCTACCTTCTCTGCTCCCTCCTGCGTGAGGCCACAGAGAAGGTTGCATGCCCAAAGGTAGACCCTCCCCATACACCTCAGTCCTGGACTTCCACCTCCAAAACTGGGAAGTAGACTTCTCTGTTTAAGTCTTGGCTTTGGGTTATGTGATGATATATTGTATATTTAATAAGAATAATCTGAAATATCAGAGAACAGAACCAACCACAAAGTCAAGCCATGTAGGTCAGGAAGTGGTGCCCCACACCTTTAATCCCAGCACTAGGAAGGTTGAAACAGGAAGTGATATGGTGGGGCTGAGACAGGAATATAAGGCTATAAGGTGGGACAAGACAGGAGTTCACCCCTTGTGCTTCCCTTTGCTTCCCCCATTTAGTCTGAGACAGGAGCTTCCCCTTCTGGCCTGAGAATTAAGTAGAGATGAGAAGTGGCTGTGTCTTGTTCCTCTGGTCTCTGAACTTTCAGCTTTCCCCCAATATCTGTTTTTGGGTTTTTGTTATAGTATCAGTTAGGATTCATGCAACACAACATTGCACAATAACCCTAAGTGTGCAGCAATTGCACTGTTGTGCATACCTTGGCGGTAGCAAACAGTTCTCTTATTGAACTTTAATACCCATCCAACAAGAAGGAATCATGCTTGGTGTTGGAAACCTAACCAACTACCCAGGGCTAGTGAAGTCAGGGATTTTGGAAAAGAACCTACAGAAATCATTTTACTAAACCAACACAATCCCTAACTACACTCTAAATATTTTTATCCCCACTGATAAGTGTAGTTCTCACACTTCATCAAAAAAAAATAGATGGACACATTACAGAAAATCACAACCAATCGAAATGAAGTCCCAGTGGACAGATCTACAAAACAACTCTCGCACCTAGGGGTCAGGAAGCATAGTGGAAAGGGGGCTGGAAGACTCTACAATCCAGAGGATCAAGGAGTTTTCTGTGACACTGTATCTCCTAGAAATGTCAGAAACTTATTCTTTCTTTAAATGCACTTGTTTGTGGTATGTAACCATTTGTAACTTAGCATGAAACAGCCAAATAAACAGATCTTTTCTAGCTGCCTCCCACAATATTGCTCTGAGTACATCAAAGCCAAGAGATAACTTTCTTGAGGAAGGAGGACATGAAAGGCTACCTATCCTCAGGAAGGGCTCTTAGGACATCCGGAAAGTATTGGCATGAACCCAGCGTCCAACTTCAGCAAAGGAACATCTGTGTTTCTCTTCAGTTGGTGGGATAATGGTTCTTTGAGAGCACTGTAGAATAGTGAAGCCACTGCCTGTGCCACATAGCAATGAGCTTAACTTCCAGGAGTGGTTCTGGGAAGGTATCTGAGTATTGGTGCCTTTGCTTCTTCATCTATAATGGGAATAATACAATTACATTGCAAGATTGTGATGAAGTGGAATAAGATTTGTAAAGCATTGAAATGATGCCATGCAGTGTTATATAAGTGTTAAGGTAAAAATAAATGAGCCGATTCTAGCTGGATAGGCACATCTCCGCCAGGCTCTGCCTTCCTCAGCACTCAGAACAAAAACTGAAGCCATCAAGGATGTGTCAGAGAAGCAGAGAGAGGGTACCAAAGACAGCCAAAGGGCCAGTTAGAAGCAGCTTCAGTCTTCTAGGGGATGGAACTATGAGGAAGAGCCTTTATGCCTGTGACCCACGCCACACCCCGCACAGGCCTGCGATGAAGGATCCCTTCTCACTCAAGATGCTGGCACCTAGAACAAAGCAGGGTGGCAGCCATTTTGGCGTCTTCAAGGAGACAACCAGAGAATGTGAACTTTTCCCCAGACTCATTATACAAGCTCTGCCTGTAGCTACATCTCTGGCTCCAGCCACACTCCAAGATACTGCTACATCCCCAGCTCTTTCTGAACCCCCAGCCTCTAATACATGTCCATCTCCTTGTATAGCCCCCAGCTATGCTGTATTCTAATCCTGCTATGCCCTGTTTCTACTACAGCTCCCAGCTCCTTATACACCCTACTTCTTGCTCCACCCTCAGATCCTCCTGTTTGCCCCAGTTACACTACTCTCAGCTCCTAAGACATCACTAGCTCCAGCCCATCCAGCTTGTATTCAGCTTGTCTCCTTGTGAGAAAGACACTTACTGCAGCCTTCTCCAGTCCTTGGTGCTGTAGCATCTTCCAAAACACAACGTGAGACAGTGTCAAGAAGAGTAGGCTGCAGCTGAGAGTGGCCCACCCCTATTATGTACCCAGGACAAAGGACACATCGCTTGCTCTCCTTCTGCCCACTTGGAGACAGAGAAGGAACAGTAGGGCTGCACATCCTCTCACACTATCCCAGTTTCTGTGCCTCCTGTCACTCAGACCCTCCATCCAAATTCTGACTCTGATTTGGTGGGAATAAATTGGCCAACACACCAGCAAGAAACATGGTCAATGGCCACACCTGAGCAGTTCCCATTACCCTCTTCTTCTACCAGCCAAGCCCAAATGAGACATGAAGCACAGCAAAGGAAGCCAGGACTGAGTCCACATCTCACAGCTCCACATATTTCATTTTGGGTCTTCATTCCTCATCTTTAGGGAAGAGATTTCCCTCACACCAATAAGCAGAGTCTAGAAGTAGACATCAGGCTCATGCATGTGCCAGTACAGTCCTCCTGATTCACACTAGCTCCATACATGACAGAAACAGCTTCCTCAGTGAAGTTTTGGTTCAGCCACCCAGAAGTCCCCTCGTGAACGGTCAACCCCAACCCAGAAGCCAGCCATCAGCAGAGTGAGAGCTATAACACAGACATGAAATCAGTCTCTGTATATGCACACACACATGTATGTAAAGCATTTACTGGTAATCAAGCACATCACACAGCATATGCATGTGCACATATAAACTACCTTAAATATGTCTCTGAGACATCCCTTCAAGTTCTCTGTTACACAGCCCCACATATGTGCAACTCCATACCCAGGCTACACTCACACAGTCCCAGGTCCACATCAGCACATATTAACTTCAGAAGCTCCTATGAGTACCCACAGCTATCCTCAAAGAAGGTCATTACTATAATTGCAGATTGTGGAAAAATTCCAAGGTTCCAAAGCTGCCACAGGGCTCTGTCCTTTAAAAGGGGCGCTCAAAAGACACAGACAGCAGGCTGTCACCCTCAGGATCCTGGAGAAGGAAACAGTACGAGAGTGCAGTACCCACGGGTAGGTCGGGCAAGAGCTCAACAGCCCTGAAGCCCCCCTCACTGTAGATGCCTCATGAATCTTTCAGGAGTCTTCAAATTGTGCGCACAGGCTTCTGGTCAGCATTGGTGGAGCCTGCTATAAATTATTCACTAATCCAGCATAGGGTGGCATTCCCTGGCCCTCACCCCACCCATACACTGCCTTCAGAAATATACCTCAGGATTGTGCCCCCTCTTCTAGAGGCTGCCATCACAGACACCTTCCTAGGCCTAGGATCCCCTTCAGCCAAATGACAACCCCAGTCTTGATACTGTCACCCCTGCCAGGTTCCTGGGCGTTCTCAACTACGGTGATACATCATTGTCCCACAACCTTCTTATCTAGCTGCCTACTACATACCCCGAGCCAATGTTCAGTCTTCCTGTATGTGCCACCTTTCCTGAGCTCCTGCTTGCCATGATTTCTTTCTGCTCTTAGTCCCCTCCCCCATCCCAGCCCCAGCTCAGGCAACAGCAGAGGTATGTGCATTGGTCGCCCTGTGCTCATACTTCAAGCCAGTGCTAGGCATTCCTCCAGCAAGCAGATGTATCTCTTACCCCTTTTATCTTTCAGCTCTGATATATATGGTCAGTGGCTACTGTCCTCTGATGTCCCTCCTGGCCTAAGTGTGGGCAGCTCCCGGAACTCCCCAGAAGCCCAGTAGGAAGTAGAGAATTAATCCTTGTTCTCTGAAGAGATGTAGGTGGTATGAACATAAGAAGCCCAAACTCAGAGGACAAAGGGAATGTCCCGGCAGTCTCAGAGGTGACTCCATGTGTTGGCCCTGACTACAGACACCAGGAATTCAGTCCATATTTCAGTCGCCTCTATCATGGGGTCCTGCCCTAAACTGGAGTAGAGACTACAGTAAGGCCTAGAACCTTTCAGGCCTTAGACCCAGGAATCTGTGCCTACCTTTATCATCACAAAGCCCTTGAAGAGGGGCCCAAGGTTTAAAGACCTTCCCCAGAGGTTCCACCCTCTAAGCCACCAGAGTCAGCTGCCATTCATTTACCAATGACTCCAGTGGGATCCAGGAGTACAATCCAAGGAGTCCTTGGAATGTGTGTGCCTAGTGAAGGACAGTGTGGCCCAACACATGCCACTGTGACCAGCTGGCTGAACAGAACTGTGACAACCTGTAGTGTTTGGGTAGCCAGAGGACACCAAAGTTTGCTACAGCACCCAGGGACAGGAGGATGAGGCAGGATCTGCCTATAGGTCTTGCTTTAACTCCAGTCAGGGGCCATTTCTTACATTTATTCATTCATTAACCTGAGTCCTGTCAATTCTAAAAGAACTACATGTTACAACAACTCCTTGTGACTGATACATTCTACCTGATTCCTCTTGCCAATAATGATGGTCCAGGAAAGACCCAGAATTATCCAAATGTCTAGGAGATACCTAGTGTCCTTGTATAGAGTCATCAGACAAAATACAAGACACCCAAATCAGAATTCCAGATAAACAGTGAACTCCTCTTTTACTATAAATGTCTCAGGTCTTTTATATTAAAACATATCTGTCAAGTGGTAGGAGTGCACACATTTAATCCAAGCACTTGGGAGGCAGAGGCAGGTGGATCTCTGTGAGTCCAAGACCAGCCTGGTCTACAGAGAGAGTTCCAGGACAGCCAGAGCTGTTACACAGAGAAACCCTGTCTCAAAAAAAAAACAACAAAAAACCGTATCTGATATTCATCTGAAGTTCAGATTCACCTGGGTGTCCCTCAGATGTCTGACATTCATTAGTTCAAAGCTACCCTGTATGGGTCTGTGGGCATTCAGCATAGCCCTGAGGAACCACCTTCCCAAACACATCACTCCCTAGCCATGCAAGTCTTCCTCCCTTCCTGTCCTGCCTTCATGGATGCTGAGGTGCTCATTCTGCTTTGTGGTTAAGTAGAAGAACTCAAACTGTGTGCCCATTTCTCTAGATGTCAGAACTGCCCATCACAGCTGCATTGTCTTTGTCTCCATCTAGCACAGAGGCTGAATATATTGAAGGTTTCGGGAACCTGACACCTGAAATCTGGAACAGCAACTATGTGCAAGGAAAGATTTTGAAGATGCAATTGAGAAGATAGAAGCTTGTCTGGGTTCTTCAGATATGCTCTAAGTACAGCCATGGATGTACTTATAGGAGAGACTTCATGAGGCTACATGAGAAAAGCAAACTGCAATGGTTGGGTCACTAGCCCGGACACGCCAACCAAGCCAGGAGGGGAGAGGAGAGCTGCAGTGGGAACAGTAAGGACCAGTAGGACCGCCTGAGGCTCCAGAGAGTTTTACCTTGGCCCTGTGGAGGGAATCTGCTTACCCTACCAAATCTCTACCTGCAATAAGAACAAACCTTGAGAGGCAGGGAGTAGGGAGGACCGCTTCCTGGGACAGCAGTGAATGGAGAATAGTCCTACTATGTGTCTTGCCTGGCCGTCAAAGATAGGGCATGTCCACCTCACATAAGTCATTGACCGCCTGGCTTCTGGAGCAGGTGTTGGTACAATTTAAGGATTGAAGATCTGGGCCAAGGGGCAGCATGGGGCTGGCTCAGTAGGCAGGAGTGGGAGGAAGATTGGCTTCTGTCAGAACCCAGAAACCTGGGGAAAAGAGGTGTGTGCCCACACTCGTGTGCAGGAGCCGTCGGGTCCCACGGTTTCATCTAGCTGGGGGCTTCCAGCACCCACGCAGCGGGCCCCACCGCCTACCCACGAAGCTTAGGAGGTCACCTGGCAGCGGCGAGATGTGCCAGACTGAACACCTTGAGCAACGAGACTTTGCTAAACAGGGCCCCAGCAGTAGGCACACACGGCTGGCTCTGGGGTCGCTCAGTTTATTGGGAAAACGGGCACTGAGCGTGGCGAGCGCTGGTGCGGAAGCCTGGGGGCGGGGGCGCTTTTCCTCTTGAAGAACTTCCACTGGACCTTGATGGCGAGCATCCAGTCGCTGACGTAGAGCCTCTTACAAGCGGAGGTGCAGACATGCGCCTGGCGAGGGGGCGGGGTGGAGGGGCCGCGCCTGGGGCGGGGGAGGGGGCGGGGCCAGGGCCGGGGGCGGGGCTGGGGGCGCGGCGCGGCGTAGGCTGGGAGGGCCACGCCGCGGCCGCCCGCGCTTCACTTGCCGGCTTTCTGCGCCTTTTGCGCGGACTTGGTGACCTTGCCGGCGCCGCCGCTCTTCTTCTCTACGTTCTTGATGACGCCCACGGCCACAGTCTGCCGCATGTCGCGCACAGCGAAGCGGCCTGCGGGGAGAGATGCGTAAACTGCGGGGGGCGCCCAGGATGCAGCGCGCAGGGGCTTTGGGCATCCTCAGAACAACTGAACGCCGCTTAGCGGGTGTCAGGAGGAATCGCTCGACTTGCTCTTGGTCCCCAGATCTGTCTGAAAAGGGCGATGGGGGTGTGTGTGTGGGAGAGGAGAGACGGAGACCTACTAAACGCTGCACTTGGCTCGGTCGTTTGTCATATAGTAAAGTAACCCCGGACCCCGCCCGCCAGCAGCGCATTGACCCCAGCTTGGATCAACCATCATCTTGGGTTACACCTTAGATCACCCAGCTCACCGAGGGGTGGGTACTGTGAGAAGCTCTCCACACACATGGGTTTTCCGGGAACCATCTCAACAATGGCTGCATCGCCAGACTTCAGGGACTTGGGATTGTCTTCCAGCTTCTTGCCAGAACGCCTGTCAATCTTCTCCTTCAGCTCAGCAAACTTGCAGGCAATGTGGGCTGTGTGACAGTCGATAACTGGCGAGTAGCCAGCGCTGATTTGCCCGGGGTGGTTCAAGATGATGACCTGAGAGCAGACAAGGCCAGTGTTGGGTGGGATGGCTCTAAACACAGAGTCACCTCCTGATCCCGTGTTTTTGGTACAGGAATGCTCAGGCCACAGGGACCCCACTTCTGGGCTCATACCCCAATATCTTGCTAAGCATGTAGCAAACCATGAGGTCACCAACGGATGGCTTACACTGTTTGAAAGGACTTGAAAAACACAGACATATTAACCCTGGCCAAAACCAAGGAAGCCAAGACAAAACTGAACCTCAACCCTAGTGCTTCTGTTACATTTCAACAAACCTGTTCTAAAATCCTTGTCTCATGAAGAGGTGATCAAAGAGCATGCAGTGAAAATGTAGATAAGGTCAGCAAGATGATGCTGGGACAAATGTGCTTGCTGCCAGGTCTTGAAGACCCGAGTTCAATCTCTGAGAGCCACATGACAAAAGTAAAGAACTGATTCCAAATTGCCCTCTGACCTACACACATATACTGTGATGTGCACACGCGTGCGCACACACACACACTAAAAAGAGTAGATGTGTTTCTTTTTTTTTTTTTTAGTTAGGAAAATAAATTGTTACAGTGATACCCCAGGCAGTAAGTTAATAAAAAGCCTTTGTAAAGACGAAATACCCCAGCGTAGGACTGCCCAGAGAGACCCAAGGCTCTGCTTACCTGTTGGTAACTCTGAGCACCCATTTAGCCTTTGAACACCAAGTGATCTTGGGGTTAAATGGAGGGCTTTCCCCTTCCGTGCCAGGTAGACAGCCAGAAGCCACTGTTCTTTGATATCCCAACCCATCTCTTCCCTTGTTCTAAGGAGGAATGTTCACATACACTACTACAGCCACCAACCTGGGAGGTGAACTGGGCAGCCTCCTGAGGTGGATCAGATTTGCTGTCCCCACAGACATTGCCTCGGCGAATATCCTTGACAGACACATTTTTCACATTGAAGCCGACATTGTCACCAGGCAGGGCCTCGCTGAGTGCCTCATGGTGCATTTCCACAGACTTCACCTCTGTGGTGATGTTCACTGGTGCAAAGGTCACCACCATACCAGGCCGAAGAATACCAGTCTCCACTCGGCCCACGGGCACAGTCCCAATGCCTAGGCCAAGAGAGGGTACTGAGAGAGGGCAGGCCAGAGAAGGCATGCAGAGCAAAACAAAAAGTAGAGATCCTGAAAGCAGACAGAGCTCAGGCCTTACTCCTCTCTGAAGGGGTCAAGGGACATAGACTCATGGAGGGAGTAAGGAGACAGGAGTCCCTAGGGAAACAGATGACAGTGTGAGAGTCTCCCCTGGCCCAGTTAGGGAATAAGAGACTAAATCAGAGTTCCTAGGATCCAAGGATAACAGACAGGGCAGAGAAGGGAGGATGAGGTCATCTCCCAGAAGACAGCATCACAAGCATTCTCTCTCTGAGAACCACAGCCAGGCCTGAGCCGTCTCGCTGGGGTGACTCCCCGGGTCGCGCTGCAGCACTGTGCTTCTACCACTGAAGTGGCATCTGGCCCCAGCACTTCTGACAGGCCTGTTCACACCAACTGTGGGGCTACCACAGGGGTACCTTGGTAAGCAAATATCTGGGAGAGCAAGCACTGCTCTCCACCATCTCCAGGAAGCTTGGGGGTGGTGGAGAAAGTCCAGCAGTTGTGTTCTGTGTTGGAGTAGGCATTAGCATGATTCTCATCTCTATCCATTTGCTTCTAGCCGAGTGCTTGAGGAAGTGGAAGACAGGAAAGGAACCCTACTGGATGCTGGGTGAATGGATGGATGGGTGGAAGTGGGGGGAGTAGTGACTGAGTGGATGGACAGTTGTGGATGGATGGGTAGAAAAAGAATCAGATTGTGAGTAAATGGATGGGTGTCAGAGAATATGGTATTGGGAGAAAGTTGGGGACAGAGCCTGCAAGCCCCCACAGGGAGCAATGAGCTTCAGTACTGAGACCTCACTTACCACCGATCTTGTACACATCCTGCAGCGGAAGGCGAAGGGGCTTGTCAGTGGGGCGGGTTGGGGGCAGAATGGTGTCCAGCGCTTCTAGCAGGGACACACCACTTGCATTTCCCTCCTTTCGCTCTACCTTCCAGCCCTTGAACCATGGCATCTGGGCGGGAGGGGGGAAAAGGTGCCAGTTACAGGGCCGCTCACCTGACCACACCCTCAGTCTGGGGGGTGATACCTCCCTAAGGGGTAGCCTGGGGAGGGAGACTTGTTGTTCAAGATGAATATCTTGCTTCTGATCCCCTGCTCACCTTCCCAACCTCACAGGGACCCCAAACAAACCATAACGTAGAAAAGATGGAAGGGGCAAAGATCAACCAATAAACAAAACACCTCCCTGATCTGTGCTGTCATGTCCCCAGTACTTTCAAATGAGGCTCCTCAACCTGGGCTGATTCCCTAAACCCTCAGGGACCTGGTCAATCACAGCCTAGTCAGGGCAAGTACCAGTCCCAGAGTTGGGACTGAAGTCTGGCCAATGGCTATGCCAAGGATAAATTCCATCCTCTGCTCCAACCCCAGAAACTCTGTTGTCTCCAAGCTCAGGGTCTACCACCACTACCACCAGGGCTTCTCTGGAGGATGACTTCAAAACTTCCTGATGCAGAGCCCTTCATGGACCACCTGCTACAAACAAGTAAATCCACTCAAGGGGCTGTGTGTCTTTCTGCCTTTGTCTTTAGGACAAAGTCTCAGTCATCTCAGGTCAGCAGAAGGCCCTTGAATTATGTGCAAACAGAACCCCAGAGCACAACAGAAAAGTAGGGATGGGGGGACTCTGCTGGTCAAAAGTTTCCAGGGGATTCTAAGGTCCTGATAATCATACATCAGCAAGAGCAAGATGGAGTATCCCCTGCCTGCCAAACTCTGTCTCCATACCGCCAGGCACTGGTCCCCTCGTTCTCTCCAGAGAGCCTATCCTCATACTATTTCACTCACTGTGGGCAGTTTCAAAGGTGGCTAAAACTGATGCCCATCTTTATAGGGCAGGAGTCTCATCTGGATAGATCAATATTTAGGTCCCACCCAGGCCCTCTCTGAAAAATACCCTCCTCTTCAGCCCTAACTCAGAGGTCCAGAGCTGCAGAAGCTTCCAGCTTTTCAGATTACCAGCCAAGAGACATTCTTCCACTCTATAGGCCAGCCCAGGGACATGCATGCCTCCAAGATACCAACCCACTTCAGACCTCAGGGGAGGCAGCTGAAGAGGAACTTGTGGCCTTGCTGCACAATATCCAAAGCCAGGACAGTGGCTTGAGAGAAATAAAAACTGATCTTCCTCCATAGTGAGATCCAGGGCCCAACAGGTAGTGGCCAGAGAAAGAGCCTATCTTCCTCTTTGGCTCATGGGGCGGCTGAGCTACAAGACCCTTACTAGGAAGTATCAGGAAGCTGGTACTCATTGCTACAGTTCTCACAGAAACCTAGCTAGACCAAAGGAAGCTTGGCCCACCCTGACTCAGAGCCCTGGAGCCCTGGAGCCCTGCTTGGGCTCTTGGGAAGGTCAGCACTGCCCACACCATACCTATTTTCACTCACATTGGGTGAAGGCTCCAGCATGTTGTCACCATGCCAGCCTGAGATGGGCACAAAGGGTACTGTGGCTGGGTTGTAGCCAATCTTCTTGATGTAGGCGCTGACCTCCTTGACAATCTCATCATAACGCTTCTCACTGTAGGCTGGTTCTGTAGAGTCCATCTTGTTGACACCCACAATGAGCTGCTTTACACCCAGAGTGTAGGCCAGAAGTGCGTGTTCCCGGGTTTGCCCATTCTTGGAGATGCCTGCCTCAAACTCGCCCACGCCTGCTGCCACAATCAGCACTGCACAGTCCGCCTATCCAACAGGTCAGACACAGTGAGCCCCCAGCCCAGCCTTTTGCTTAGCCCTACCACCCACAAAATGGGGCCTGGGGGAGACTCTGGATCTCTACCTCAAAGGTAACAGAGGATTCATCCACCAGGCTCTTAGTCAAGGAGGTCCAGAACTGGCCATCAGTTCTACCACTGGCAAGTTATGTGCTCTTGGATGAGTGATTTGGCCTCTGTCCTGTCTGCCTGTGATTTTCTGATGTGACTGATTTTCTATCTTTATGTCACTGTCCCTAATGTGTCCTCTTCTATAAGAATCTGTCTGTGAAGGACATGCTCACAATTTTCCCCTCTGTCTGTCTGCTAGCCCCAACAGTGGTGGGGTAACCCTACAGGCACCCCAACTAGCTGAGATATAAGCACAGATTCAGATCTTGAGGGACTCTGTGCCGAGCAGGATGGAAGTGACCTGGGTTGGACTCTGTCTTGGCAGGAAGTACACTGACACCTCGGGAGAGTTCTTGGGCTAGGAGCCCTCCCTGCACACCTGTGATGTGCCGGTGATCATGTTCTTGATGAAGTCCCGGTGGCCTGGAGCATCGATGATGGTAATGTAGTACTTGGTGGTCTCAAACTTCCAGAGAGAAATGTCGATAGTGATGCCACGCTCCCGCTCTGCCTTCAGCTTGTCCAGCACCCAGGCATATTTAAAGGAGCCCTTCCCCATCTGGAAGGGTTAGGGGCACAACTCAGGATAGGACACAGGACTCCGAGGTCACAACTACCTGCCAGGCCTGCCCTGGGCCATGGAAACAGTCATGAGAGGTTAGGATTGGGCTAAAGCACCTTGAACCAAGGACCTTGGTACCATCTCTCTGGTGCTGACACCCAAACCTTGCTCTGCCACAGAATGAAGCCATCCAGATCAGCCACCCCACCCCCACTCTTCTCCTAAATGGTTGTGGACACACAAGTCCTCCAGCAGGGGGCATGAGGGTCTGGAAGTTGCCAGACCTCATTAAATGCCTATCCCTGGAAAAGGGTTCTTCACTACCTGAGGCCAAGTCTCCACACCCTAGTCAGTTATAGGTCAATTATTTCATTGGGTTTAAAACTATTAGATTAAAAAATAGCTCTTTGAGTTATTATTTCAAAAAGGGGGACATTTTTTAATAAATAAATTGGTCAAGGTTTTGAGAAAAATCTGGCTTTCCAGCTCTTTCTGTAGCTGAGTACTTCCAAATAGCTCTGAGACATCTCCCCACCGCCCTTCCACCAAAATAGGTGAAGAACTCCCCTACTAAGGGCAAGACTTGCTGCTCTCTGCCAATTTGCGCTAGGGTGAGACTTCTACAGCCTACACAGACTACAACTGTGGTCATTGCTCAGCTGAAACCAACTCCCTATCAGAATCTCACAGGACAGGCGTTTGCATTCCAGGGATGCTGCCTAGCCTAGAGGAGCTGTCCAGGCAGAACCAGCTAAAACCCAGCTGGGACCTGACCCAGGTGACCTTCAATCCCTCAACTCCGAGCTACCACCTCCTCTTCCTTCCCATAAAGTGCAAATGCCTTAGGCCCAGACCCACAGAGTTGTGGCCATAAACCCAGGAACACACTGAAATGGGAGTTCAGCACAGAGAGTTGCTGCCCTCAGGTCTGGCCTTAGCCCTTATTCAGGAGCCAGCTCTTCCGGGGGCAGAGAAGAGAATCCAGTTACAATCACCTCCCATCCATAGGTTTCAGCCAGAAACAGGCTACCAAGAGCCCCCCACTCCCCGCCCCCGCCCAAACTTCAGGCACCATCCTGAACCAGCAGCCTTCTCCAGCTTATCTGAAGAAAGTGGAGCTGGCAAGACTGCTGCCCATCAATCAGCTATTAATAGCATCCTTGAGCCCTGGCTGTTGCAAGACAAGCAAGGGCAGCACCACATTCAGCACAGCTTCAGCCCTGGGGAGCAGGAGGATCAGGCTTGAAGGCCCTCTGGCCTAATGAGGCCGAGAGTCCAGAGCCCCCTAGTGGACCTGGTCAGGGCACAAATTCTCCTTCCCTCGGTATGAAGCAAACCTAGCAACATTCTCAGAGGGAACCCCACCCCCAAATCCCCAGATACCCATACCCTCTGTAATGAAGTAAACTGAGCAATGCAAGCACCAGACCCATGGTGCTCACCTCTGCTGCCTCCTTCTCAAACTTCTCAATGGTCCGCTTGTCGATGCCCCCGCATTTGTAGATGAGATGGCCTGTCGTGGTGGACTTGCCTGAGTCCACATGGCCAATGACCACAATGTTGATATGTGTCTTTTCCTTGCCCATTCTGCCTGGTTGAGAGAGGGGCTGGGACTGTGGGAGCTCTGGCTTGGGGTTGAGGGTGTGCTGGGCAGGAACTCTGTGGGGCCGGTGACAAGGGAGACAGGTGATTAGGAGGTCCAGAGAGAGCCCAGCAGAGACACCATTCTTGAGTTGAGAGCTTGCCCCACCCGGTCACCTGAGGTTGGATGAAGAAGAATGATTGCCCCCCCCCCACCCTGGTCCTATCCCAGTCCATCCAGGCAGCACTCATAAGCCACCTGTTCCTCTACCTTAGCCTAAATGGTTCATTGGAGTGTAAATATTTGGAGAGTTGATTTGTAGGAAAGTTCCTTAAGGAAGGGTTAATCCCGTCTGGACATCACAGAGCAGCAGGCTGAGTGATCCTCTGGAGCAGCCGGGAGCCCTGTGATGAGTCACTGTGCCCAGCTCTCCTGTGCCTTGTCCTCGATGCCGCCACCCCCCCCACACACACACACACAGCCTAGGGAGGGACACTGCCCTCCCCCCATCTGCTGCCACCATGAAGAAAAGGCCAGCAGTTCTCAGCCCCTCCTCAGGCGAGGGCGCCATCTTCCTCTCTCTGCCCACAGGCTGGCAGGGGAGACAGCTGGATGGTGCCCAGGCATGGGCCCAGAATAGCTCAGGCCCTCCCCATACTCAAGCAGGGGACAGCCGTCAAGGCTGAGAGGTGAGTGACCTGTTCTAGCCAGAGAAATTAAAAAAAAAAAAAAAAAAATTCCACCCTGGCCCAGCTCAGCAGATGCCCTCAGAGATGCCCTCACTCTCGTCCCTACCATCTGGTCCAGGCCCTGGGTCTTAAAACCTGCATCACAGAGGTCAACGGAGAAGCTGCGGAAGGAGTGTGTGTGTGTGTGTGTGTGTGTGTGTGTTGTGTGTGTGTGTGTGTGTGTGTGTGTGTGTTTATGTGTGCGTGTGTCGAGCGGGGGGGGGGGGGCGCTAGGGTAGAAGCCACGGTAGGGAGGGGTGGGGGTCCTCAGGTTTCACCACCTCCTCCGCCCTTCTCTGACAAATCACCGGTACCCCCAGAACCCCAACCATAGCAGCACCTGCACCAACCAGCTTGTCCAGCCCCGCAGCGCCCAGGAGAGCCCCAAGGTCACGGTGACAGCGTGATCTCAGGTTTCAAGACAAGGCCCCCGCCACTGTCACCAAGTAAACAATCGCCTAGGGGTCACAGTGCCCGACTCCCACGGGGACCCACCAAGCCCGGTGTGGACCGAGAGACCCCAGACTAGGGGTGTAGCTCAGCTAGGTGTCGTGTGTCCCCCTCTACCTTGGGTTGGGTTCCTGGAGAGGCAAATCCTCGGTGGAAACCTAAACTAGGGTCCAGGGACTAGGATGTGCGTCCTTACCCAGAGCCGAGGTCTCAGTCAGAGGGACTGGCGGCGCCGGCGCCGGCGGTTTTATCTCTCCAGGAGGGGGTCCACCTATTGACGGTGCCGGCGCAATGCACTGTGCCCCTGCAGTACGGCAATGCGGTACCGGCGGGGGGGCGGGGGAGGCGGGCGCCGGGAGGCTGGCGGATGGGGTGCAAGTGATGCGAAGACGCAGGGGCCGCGCACCCACGGGCGCCGGCCGGCGTAACGAGGATCCGAGAGAACGCAGCTGCAAAGATGCACCGAAGCAAGCGAGAGAATCAGTGAGCTAGAGCGCAGACCAGGAGAGAAAAACAGGCGAAAGGGCGGGGAGCACGCAGAGGTGGGGGTAGGGAAATAGAGCCAGGAAGGGAGGGGCAGGGATGGAGAGAAGGGGAAGATCCAACAGAGAAAAGATCTAGGGTAGCAGAGACAGTGGTTGCTGGAGAGCGGGAGAAAAGAGTACATACAACGTAAAGATGTCTCCAGGAAGGTGTAACATAAGACAGGGAGCCAGTGAGGGTTGGGCGGGGGGGGGCGGGGGGAGGCGGCAAGCCCAGGTCAAGGTCTCTGCAAGTCCTGATGTGAGCATCCAGTGCTAGCCCTGTTCATGGTTGAGTCCAAGTGGACATGAAGTTCCGTTTCCAGAGGCTTTCCATGATGTGATCCCCCTGGTGCAGTGCCCATATGCTTGTTCACTCGGGCCCAACATGGCAGGCCCTCGAGGTTATCAGCAAGTCCAGCCCAGATACAACCTTGTTCTGAAGCCCTGGAAAGAGACTTTTCTACCTATTCCCTTAGGTGTGGGGAATGCATGAAGCCTGTTGGAGCTCAGGCACATTCCTGATAGTATTCTTGGTCAGACTGCCTTAGCTAAAACCATCAAGCGCATCCAGAGCTCAGAACCCCACTAACCCAGAGCTGGACACAGACCCTTTTCAGGCCCCATGGGTAGGAAGTAGGGAGCCCCTGAAGATTCTAGGAAGATGAACATAATCAAAGTAGACCTTAAGGGGGGTTGTGGCCACCACGTGTCATCAGAGGCTTCTTCTTGTCATCGTACCCAGATATTCCTATTTTCCAACGCTTCCGCCAGTCTTTGTTACTGCAAGGCATGGTAGGGCCAGTAGAAAGCAAAAATTCCTTGGGTATTTATGCTGAATGACAGCAGGCCTATCTATGCCTGTCCCTTCTACACTGGTGTGGAATGGACCTAGACATGAAAGGCCCAGGTCAGGGCCCAGCACCTCCCACTGAGGCTGTGCCCATGAAGAGCCCCTGGAGGTGGGTGCGTAGTAGGACAGGCAGCTATCAAGTGTAAAAGGAGTAACGGTGAAGCCTGAGGGTCTCTCTGGCAGACTTCAGTCAGAGACTAGGCAGGCCTCTCAGATGACCTGGCACTTCTGAAGATTGCTGATACTGTCAACTGGGAGCCAGGAATTAAAAATAAATTCCTGGCAAGACATTAGCATTTACTGCCCCCACTTGCCCAGCTCATCTCTCCACATAATGCCTTCCTTCTTACATGGAGATCAGGCCTGGTTTGGGGGTCAGGAGGCTAAGTGGGCTCTTTAGAAGAGTTCAGAGTCCAGGATCCTTGGGAATAACCACTAGCCTTCCAGCTTTGGAGTCTTCATCAGACACCCCTTCCCTCCATAGTCTTCCTCTGTGTAATCTGGGATGCAGTGAACCAGCAAGACCTAAGGCCAGGAGCTCGCCCACCTAGAGGACTGATCAATGATGCCTGAAACACCTATACACTGACGTAGGAGAGGCAGGCCAAAAGAACTTTCCAGTCATTAGGACACACTTTGCCTACCAGTACAAATCCCTGAAGCCTTTGTTGGTGGGTATAGAAGACTTTGGGAATATGCAGAAAACCAAATCTTCAAGAGGTAACAGTGCTGAGCAATAACACACTAACCCGACTGAGCAGCCTTGAGGCCAGCAGTTTCAAGAGGCTACTAACCCAGCAGCATTAAGCAATTGCCAGACACTCAATAGCTCCAGCAACTGAGCAGCTATTTTTCCCATCTGCATGTATCCCCCAACCTCATTGTTAGGACTGAATCCATGGGGTTTTCTAAGGGGCATTTAGATCCTGAGGGCTCCAGCATTGTCCATGGAATAAATGGTACCATAAAAAGTGCCTTCTACTTTCTACTGCAGGGCCTGGTTGAGCACCTTGCCAGAACTTCGGGCTTCTAGCTTCTTCAACTGCATAGTTAGTAGTAGTCAAATGACTAAGAAGTCAGCAATACTAAATAAAAGCAGGTCCCCAAACCTAAGAGGCAGCTGGGCAAAGAAAAGCTAAGCCCACTGCCTGAGATCACACAGCAAATAGGTGACTCAAAACATTAGGACCATGGGCATTATGACTTCCAGATTGAAGCCTAGGTCTCACCTGTGGCCTGTTTCTCAGTTACTAATCACAGTGACCCTGAAATTGCCACAAGTGGGGCAGGGCCAGCAAGGAGAAGCTAGAGAAAACCAGGATTCTTCCTAGGGGCAGCGTGGAAGATTGGGTGCAGACTCTGTCCCTCCTCAGCTCCTCCGGAAGCCCCCAGATGCTATCTTCAAGCTGTTTGGGGTGACAGCATCCCCCTCTTTGGCTGGTGGGGTTTTCACAAATGTTGGGAATGAAGATCCAGCTAAAATTAACCGTTATCAAGCTGCCAGCCCTGCAAATAAACCTGCCTCCTATTGGCTGATGATGATGTCACTGTCAGGTTAATAATAGCTGCAGTGCCCAGCTAACCACCTGTGTGGGTGCCTTCTGCGAGCCATGGCCAGGCCAGTCTCCTAGAGTCAATGCCCAACAGATGTGTGTCACTTGATCCAAGGTGGTTTATACAGGGTCTTGGGGACAGGGTGAGAGTCTGGGAACACCTTCTAGTCAGTGAGTTTCCAGGGAGCTCCATCTGGTGTGGGCTGCCAGATGCCTTCTGGTCCCAAAGCACAGTCCGTGGTCATGGAGCCCTTCACTAATCATCTACCTGAACCTGAGTCCTGGGCAGCCAATTAAGCAAGGTCCTCCCTTGAGATTGGCTTCCAGGCAGTTATCAGGAGACCAAGTGAACTCCTGAGGCAGCAAATAAACTGTCTTCTTGATGAGGGGAGTTCTGGACTCTGGGACGAATCCTTGATAAAAATTTAGTGCCTTCCTGAGTTAGAACAGTTCGGCAGGTGGCAGGTGAACTGCAGACCTAGAAAACAGCTGGATTTAAGGCTAGCAAGAACCCCAAATACACTATCCTCCAAGCCATGGGGCCTGTAAGATCTGAAGCATCCTGTCAGGGAGCTCAGAGCCAAGGGGAGCTGTTGCCATGGTGAGCAGCAGCTCAGCAGGCAGGAGGCTCCTCCCTCCTCCTCCAGGGAGCCCAGCCCTATATCATCCAAAGGAGCCAACAAGGGCTGTTAATCCTCTGGAAACCAGTAAGAGTATGACAGACACACTGTGGGACACAAGTCACATTCCACCGATGTCACACAGCAGACCAATTTCTGGGGTAAGGAAAGGGTGCTACATTGAGTAACATCCAGAAACAGAAGGGAAGACCAGGAGAGTCTTCAGGACACAGAGCTCACAGTCATTTCATTAAGAGAAAAGTACATCTAACCAAGTCACTCTCATAGCCAAGCCCAGCAGTAGGATGGACAGGGGTCCTGGGTGTGTGGGCAGGTCTTCTCAGGACTCACTGGAAGCAAAGCTCCCTTTAGTAACCCTACTTTTAGTTGGGAAAAGGGCACCACAGCATCTATGTATTTGACATATGTTTTTAAGGGCCTGACTGCCCAGGGAATAGTGCTCCCAAGTGTCTGTTGGAACTCTCATCCCTTGAAAAGAATTGTCTTACAGTAGACAGGGACCCTGCAGAGAACAGCCAACTTTAGGAGTAATCATGATCTACATGATCCGGGAGAAGTACTGGGAGGCCATCATCCCATGTCACCAAGAGTCACACCTTAGGGCAAAGGGACACAGAGGGGGTTCAACATGGAGAGAGTACCTTAAAAAAAAAAAGATTTATTTTAAATTACATATATGAGGGTGTGTCTATATGTGTAAGTACAAATGAGACATTGAATTCCCTGGAACTAGAGTCACAGATAGTTGTTAGCTACCCAACGTTGGTGTTGGAAATAGTCCTCCTAAAGAGCAGCACATGTTCCTAACTACTGAGTCATCTCTCTAGTCCATATAGCTCCTTTTACAAGAAAGTGAACTATTGTAGCCCCAAACCCATGTGGATGCCAGACACTGTAGTAATTATTATTTGTAATATATTATGTATAGGATTAATATTTATTAGAGGGTATTCTAACACTCACGGATAAAAATTAAACTTTAGGGAGATTCTTGAAGGTAGCGATGGATGCTGATCCAATCTCCAAGAATACAGGAACAAAACAGTCTGCTCAAGATCTCAGCAGCCCTTTCTAACGGGAATGACCACACCCCATTCAAGCTCCCAGAACTCCAGAGACACGCCTTCCAACTTTGTCAGCTAACACTTGAATTCTACCACAGTGAACAGACTGATTTTCTGGGGAAAAAACAAAAACAAAAACACACCCTTGGAATCAACATCCAACTCGTTCCCTTGTGCCCCTCCTAGTAATAGTCACCTTTCGGGGGCCACCCCTGTGAGGACCCCTGACACAGATTCATTGGAGCTGTTTTTAAATAGTACAGACTGGAGCCTCCAACCTTCATCTTCCATCTGACCCCCTCCCTGCTCATTAGCTTCCTGTCACTACAACAGACACCTGATATGAGCTGCTAATAATTTGAAAGTATCATCTGCCTTCAGCGTTGGGATCCCATGGTAAATGGCCCCATGCCAAGGCAGCACAATGTGGCAGGGCTACATCAGAGAACAAAATTGCTCACTTTCCATCCAGGAAGTAAAAAGAGAGGTCCTCCTCAAGGACTCTCCTCAAGGACACGTCTCCTAAAGAGCTTTTCCTGGACCTTTGCTCTAAAGAAACATTATCTTCCAACAGGTCCCACCTTAGGGACTAAGTCTTCAAACACATGGATGGACCTTTGAAAGTATTCACTACCCACACTACAGTGTACATCATTCTGGCTGTGAGATTCAGCCACACTGTGTCAGATGCTATAATTTGTTCTTGTGGATAAATATTATTCCACACAGTTTTAACAACGCTACAAGAAAACCTGCCATAAACAGGTGTGTATGTGTCACTGTGATAGTTCTGAAACAGGTCAAAGACTTTGGTGTACTGCCTCTTGACTCTAAATTCAATGCCTGTGATAGCAGACAGGAAATATATCAAAATCCCCATTGGACCCAGGAAGAATCTATTCTCCAAGCAGCAGTGACCAGTTATGAACAGCTGGAAGCCCTTGGTGCCTGGGTGAGTAACTGACTTCCCTCACTGTGGATGGCACTGCCTTTGTTCCACATATATCTTGTTTACCTTCACTGTATACAGAGCTTTGAGAAGTGACTCTGGGTCCTGTGATCTGCTCTGAAGATGGACAGCCTCTGTTTAATTGATGTTCAGCTCCCAGACTTACACAGACTGCTTTCTAACATGTTAGAGCCACCAATGTGACATCTCTTGAATGTCATTCAGCCCTCAGCTCCAACTCCCCCCTAGGCTTCCAACGGGCTTGTATTGAACTGGATGTATCTAGGGCAAGCATTACTATAAACTGAAGTCCTTCCTCAAATATATAAATAAATAAGGAAGCCCACACATTTGGCTGGACCCGTTGCTGCTCGGTGCCATTGTTTTCTAGAGTTTTCTCTCTATTCAGCCATGTGGTGGCCTCAGATCAGGTGAAGTCCAATGATTCACACCCTTGAGCATTTCTCAGTTTTGGTTCACAGGACCCTGGGACTGTGAGCAGCTGGACTATGCAGCTAGTACCTCCAGACCGGATCTTGCAGCCTCCATGGCAGATGCTTCTGTGGGATGAGAGGAAGCCAGGAGGGCATGTGCATTACTAAGGGTCTTCCAGGCTATCAGCCAACAAGAAGAGTTACGTTTCCCTAGTGGCCAGAGACACTGAATATCATTTCAGGTACTGATCGACTATTTGTAGATCTCTGGGGAAAGGTCTAGTGAAGTCCTTGACCCAGTTTAAATTGTGTCAAGTTTTAAGAGTTCTTTATAGATTATGAACACAAGTCCTTTGTCAGATGCATGATTTGAAAATATTTTCTTCTGGTCTATAAATTGTTTTTCAATCTCTTAACAGTGTTGTTCATATTGTTTTTTTTCCAGCACGGTGTAGTATGCCTGTTACCTATTTATATGTCTGGGTTTTTTAGCAATTTTTTGTATTCTTTGATAATTTTTTTTGGCTATTTGAGACAGAGTCTCACTCTAAACTACTAGAGTAGCACTGAAACTCACTATATAGCCTGGAATTCACAGAGATCTGCTTGCCTCTGCCTCTCAAGTGCTGGAATTAAAAGCATGTAACACCATGCCTGGCTTATTCTTTGAGAATTTTATACAATGCTTTGATCATATTAACCTCTCTGTTTCAACTCCTTCTAGATTCTTCCCTTCTTCCTTATCCACCCAACTTAATGAACCTTTATGTTCATTCTCTCTCTCTCTCTCTCTCTCTCTCTCTCTCTCTCACACACACACACACACACACACACACACACACACACACACACACACACACACACACACACACACCAAACAAACTAGTCTAGCTTTTATTAGCCACCTACTCCCAGGCTCTGGAGTGTCTGGAATGTGGTCTATGTTCAGGTCTCGCTCCATTGAAAATATCTGACTTTCATTCTCCAACCAAATGTTAACAGTGTCTTACCAAGGGTGGACTTCATACTGACCTCTCATCCCCCATACTTGGATTTTGCCTGGCTTGAAGTTACACAAGTCTGTAACCTGGAAACTGTGACCATCTGTGCAGGCTATCCCAGTCTCTGTGAACTGCCCTATTGTGCTTTGTAAACATACTTTCCTTGAAGTCACCCACCACCTCTTGTTCTTACAATCTGTCTGTCCCTACTTCCACACAGATCCCTGAGCATTGTGGGGCAGATGTGTGACATCCCATTTAAGGTTGAGCATTCTAAAATCTCTGATTCTCTGTATGATGATCAGTTGTGTGTCTCTGTGATAACTTGAATCTATTGCAAGAGGCTTCTCTGATGAGAGTTGAGCAAGGTTCCGATATATGGAAACATCATATATTTCTGAGAGTTGTTTTATTGCTGTGTTCATTTGGCGGATAATAGTAGTGTGCTTTACCTTAGGGTCCAACTATCTAGCCTTAGGCATGTGATTGACTTGTTTGTTTGTTGAGATAGGGTCTCACTGTGTGGCCCTGACTGTCCTTGAACTCACAGAAATCTGCCTACTTCTGCCTACATGCTGGGATTGAAGAAGTATGCTACCATGCCTGGTTTGCAATTGATTTTTGTATGAGGTATAGATCTAGGGGTTTGTTTTGTTTTTAGTTTGGGGGATTTTTATTCTCTTGGTTGCTTTTTGTTTTTGTTTGCATGTGGGTGCTCACTCCTCCAAGCACTGTTTGTTGAAAAGATGGCGCTTACCTAGCTAAGATAGCAAACTCCTATGATGCCAGAACTCGGACATCAAGTCTGAGGCTAGCCTGAGCTGCTCGTAAACCCTATCTCGGGGGGGGGGGGGGGGGGGGGCGATACTTTCTTCTTTGAATTGCTTCTGTGGCTTTCTCAGAGCACACTTAAAGACATTCATCAGGCTTTTTCTAAACTCTCCATTTGCTTTCGTTGGCTGTTAGGAACACCGTGTAAAAGAATGGACCTTTACCTCGCACCATATATAAAAATCAAAAAGAGAAGCCAATGAGATGGCTCAGCAGGTACGACACTCGGCACTTGACAATGCAATTCTGATGACCTGGGTTCCAGCCTTGGAACCTTCCCTCAGGTAGAACCAACTCCACACATGCACCATTTTCATGGCAGCAGTATTCATAACCGATAGAAGATAATATAACTTGAATATCCATCAACAGATTGAGCTGTATTATGTACAGTTAAATATATGTAGCTATTAAAAGAAATGAATTTCTGACACTCTCTACACTGTGAATTAGCCTTGGAAACATTTTTTGCTGAGACACAGAAGTCATAATGTGTCTGAAATATCCAGACAGAGAAGCTTGGAGGCTGGAGTGTTAAAACCTTCTGTCTGGGGCCCTTTTCTCTTCCCAGATGTGACAGTGGGCAGATTTGATGAGACTTCTCTAGTTCAGGCAATCCTGAACAAGCGCTCAGAGCTATGATCCAGATGATCCAGAGACTTACAGACACAAACCCTGTAGAAACCATAGACTTACATACGGTTCTAGGCTCTCAGTTTGGAGGTTGATAACTCTAGGCTTTATTCACCATGAGCCTGGTGCTTGGTAGCTTTGTAACCCTCTGCTTCCAGGAGTTAAATGGCTGCAGCGAATTGTAACAAAGTAGCACTAGGTTGCATCTTCTAGTATGACAGCTGTCACACAGGTCTTGAGTACTGGACTCTTAGCTCGACAGCAAGTATTACATTTCTAGCCTAGGGTGTTGGTCTAGGGCCTAGCTTTTGGTCTCGGGTATCTGAGACCCTGGACCCTGAGGGCTCTCTGGAACTCCTGCAGCCACCCAGGCATGCACTTTCTCTCCCTACCCTGTCTTACCTACCTTTTACTTTCAACATCTCGCATGGTCTTTACCATCTGATCTCATTATTTCTGCCCTTGAACTCTTCAGCTGACACTCATCACACTAAATGCCACCACCAGCCATCTCTGCTGCAGTCACCTCTGTCGCTGCCACTGCCTTTGCATAGTTTCCAACTCAGCTCTCTCTACCACTGGTGATCCAAACTAGGACAGTTGTAACACCAGGGGGCAGCAAAAGAGAGCTTCTCCCTGCCAGCCTACAAAATAAGCAGTCAGCCTGTACCTAGAGCTACAGAAGGGTTCTGGCCAAGGTGTGTGCACACAATTCCTTCATGCAAATAAAAGACTGGTCTGTATCAGTTCCGAGATTATCCTGAGAAACCAGGAGAAGTCCACTTTGGGTCTCTGTGCAAAAGTCTAGCACCATTGTCCTCACGGTATCTTAATCTTTTTCCACTTTTGGCCCATCTTCTTTCTTTATTTGCTGTTTTTTGTTTTTCAAGACAAGGTTTCTCTATGTAGTCCTGGCTGTCCTGGAACTTGTTCTGTAGACCAGGCTGACCTCAAACTCACGGAGATCTGCCTGCCTCTGCCTCCTGAGTGCTGAGATTACAGTTGTACGTTACTACCCCTGACTTGTGACTCCTTTTCATCTGTGAAGTTTTATATAACAATAGGGATATAAGTATATAAAATAAATATATAAATCAAATGTTCACTGATAATAAATAATAAAAATATTTTAGAAGTTTTTAATATATAACTTTGCCATTTATTATGTAACATATAACTTTACCCTTTATAAAAATAGGTAAATTTTACTACTTATGAGATGAGTACCCTTATTTGTTTTTACATAAAGAATTAAATCTCTGCCAAATATTTGATACTGCAGAACACAGCATCTTCAACATTTTTCAGAGCTGATCAATTTTTTGGTCTTATAATCTTTGTTTAGTATGGTGCTTCATATAAATTCATGGCACAAATGACCATGTATTTTTATTTATAGGGCCATTCCAAAGATTTTGGAAATCCTATACTAGTCCTAAGCTCTGAAGACCAGCTGGCCTTGAACTCAAATAGAGGATGACACCGCAGTGTCAGCATAAAGCAGTCATAGTTTACTTTGCCCCTTATCATTTATTATCAACAGAAAGGCTGGGGTGTTCAGTCTCAAACCTTGGAACAAATGACTGAAGTGCTTATTTAACATGTCAAAAGCAGACCTGGAAATCAGAACCTCCCAGCATCCTGCAATACCCACCTGTTATTGGGTATGGTTGGCATATCTGCCCTCTATACCCCCGCCCAACTCTCCAGCCCAGGGCCTTGGCTGCCCTTCCTCCAGAGCCTCTTTGATGTGGGATGTCTTTCTGTAAGTTGTGAATTATCATTGGATAATAAAGGAACTGTTTTGGCCTGTGGCACTTATAGTCAGGTAGGAAATCCAAGCATAGATAGAGGGGAAGGAGGACAGAGTCACAGGAGGTGCAATCCAACCCCCCAAGAAGCAAGAGTAACAAAGTACAGGTAAGCCACAAGCCACATGGCAAAATGCAGATTAATTGAAATGGGTTAAGTTGTAAGGGCTAGCTGCTAATGAGCCTAAACCACAGGCCAAAAAGTTTGTAGTTAATATAAGCCTTTACGGAATTATTTGGGGCTAAGCAGCTATGGGTAAGTCCAGACCTTGGGGCTAGGCCAAGCCAGCTCTTTCTATACAACCCAGACATTTTGGTTACGGCCCTTGTTTATACCTTTGCCCTCTTGGCCGCTGTCCCTGGTCCCCTCACCCATCCCTTCCCCTTCTCCTTACATGGCTTGGGGTCACATCCACTCTGAGCTCTTCTAGACTCTTCTCCGTCTCTGGCCGTGCTCTCTCTCTAATCTACAATAAACTTTCTCCTTCCCCATAGCTAGGATCATGTTCTTTCCTTTTGTTCTCAACTTGTGTTCCCGCCTTTCCAAGCCTGGAAAATCCTGCTCGTATCTTTAACAGCTGAGAGAGAAAAGCATTTCAGGTTGTCTGCTCCCACCTGCAGGCACATCCAAACTGGTTCAGTCCTGTAACTTTGTCTCTTAATGTTCTCCACACGGTGTACAGTTGGTACCTCCTGACTTACGCTCTGGATCTTTGCCAACCGTTAAGTTTTGTCATGGAAGCTCTTCAGAGGCATTGTAACTGCTGCTCTCCTCAACACCCCCAGATCCTGAAAGCAGTTTGGGTGACCTCTAAAAGAAAGACTAACAGATCCGATTCATCCCCCTTCTTGCCACTCTGGGGACTCAGAATTTAGACAGCTGCACTGAAGTCTTCTTTGTACCAATTAACTGCTCTGTCTCATTGGCTTAACATTTTTCAAGACCAGCTGACTCCTTGACTACAGCACTACTCCAAAATTTAAAAGATTAGCTCTGGCTACTAAGATATGATTTTTGCCCTCCTGAAACAACACTGTTTTCATGTCCACAGCCTTAGCTGGCATGAGATGGTATCTAGAGACAGGGGCCCAACAAAATTTCAACTACCTATGTATGTGCATTAGCTATAGAACAAGTTAAAAGCTAGCCTGGGCTACATGAGATCCTGTCTCAGAAGAAGGAAAAAAGGAAAGAAAGAATCGAGAACACTGAAGTGGATGCTTGGGACAGCCTTGCCCAGGTTAACCATTGTATTTAGGGGACATAGTTTGTAGATTTCCCAATCTTTATTACTGGAAATAAACTGTGGTGGATGGGAAAAAAATGGCCCTTAAAGGGAGTGGCACTATTAGGAGATTTGTTGGAGTGGGTGTGGCCTTGTTAGAGGAAGTTTTTCAATCTGGCCATAGGTTTTAAGGTCTCACATATGCTCAAGCCACACCCAGCATTTCTCAACACTTCCTTCTGCCTGTGAGTCAAGAAGTAAGAACTCCCAGGTCCTTTTCTAGGGTCACATCTGCCTGCACACTGCCCTGCTTCCCACCATGACAATAATGGACCAAACCTCTGAACTGTAAGCAAGCCTAAATGAAATGTTTTCATTTATAAGAGTTTCCACATCCTGCGATTACAGGTAGGCTACCACACTCACTTGCATTACGTGGGTCCTAGAGAGCCAAACTCTGGTCCTCAGGCTTATGTTGAAAGTACATTTTCCACTGAGCCATGACCTCAGCTCCTGAAAATCTTTAATATCACTCTGTAATATTATTTATTATATTTGAAACATATCCCCACATATCCCCTTTGTGTCAAAATTTTAAAAAAGATTATAACTAACATAAGAAAAACTATATACAATAGGTACAATAATTATATACAATATATACAAACAAAACATGTGTAATGTCCAGTCCATTAACAATTGACAATTCAAAGAAAATATTCCATTAATAATCCTATTTTGATGAATCCAAAGGATTATACCTAATTCACTTTCTTTCTAACTTGTATTACTAACTAAAAACTATTATTTTGATGTCTCTTAAACTTATACACTTTAACTTCAAAGTTTCGTTTCTAAAACTGTCACTAGAAAACTATAACTATTTCATCTTCAACTACCTCAGAGACCCAAGAAGGAAATAATATTTATCCAAGTAAACAGGAAGTTTGCCTGTCTGGACAGTCACCCAAAGTTCCTTTATAAAGTTGGGGCATCCATCTTCAGCCTACAGGCCCAGTGTCTCTTTTCATTTCAGTGAAGCAGGAAATCTGCTCTGCCCATTCTGATATAGTTCATCAGTTGCTTCTCCTTGTGTCCTGAAGAGTGTCTGACAGTTTTCTCTGAAAAACAGGAACTTGAAGGACCATCTCAGCTTGTTCTGTCAAAGTTCAGAGGTCACTTTCCTAGGGAACCTGCATGTCCAATTTAAACAGCATACTGTAAAGCAGTCAGTACAGGGACAGGTTCTTGTCCAGTGGCTAACCGTTGCCACAAAGAAAGTAGATCCATATGGAGTTTCTTTAATGCCCATTTTTCTCTTGAAGTAGATTGGGGCTGCCAGGAGCAGACCTGTCTTACTGTCCAGAAAAGTCTAAGTTCTTAAAATATTTTAAATGCCATATTCTATGGATCTCTGAAGTGTTCGAAGAAAATATGTTCATCTAAAATATATTTGTTTGATCTTGAAAACATATTTAAAGCTAGTAAATCCTTTTAAAAGAAGATTCAATAATCTATCCTTATATCCTATATATCTATATCCCCTTTTTCTTTCTATTTTTTGTAAACACAAATCTTGAATCTAATCGTTCTTGTTTAACTTTTTTCTAACCATAGCCATTAACAATTTTTAACCAATTAACTTAAACAATGACAATCATCCATAACCCATCGAAGGACCAAAACCAACCCACCCCACCTCTTTGAAATGTGGGTGCTGTGTTCTTAAATTTACTTCTTGCTGTCTGGGGGTGATGGAATCTTTAGGGGATTCTGAAAAGAAAAGTTTTGTTAAATGTCAAGTCCTGAAATAAGTAGCTGTGTCATTTGTTATCCAGTCTATGCATAACAGGAAAGTGCATGGCTTGTCTCAAGTCCTGGCCATAGTAGTCTGTGAAGCTGCCTTCATTTCAGCGAGCTGCCTTGAAATTGTCCTGAGCAGTTTGTAGTCCAAATCTGATCTTTGGTTGGTGTTTGTCAGCCTAGTGGCTTTGTCAGAGTTCATGTGAAATCATCATTGTGGGGCCCCATCTTCCTTTTGGATACTTCAAGTTCACAGGTATTGTTATGGATCACTGCAGAAAACTGATAAGAGACTAAAACCCAACACAATGTACAGGAAACTAAATATATAATGATTTATTCAACATAGGATTAGTAACAATAGGATACTCCCTTATTTTTTGTTATTCTTCTGTCCCATATCAGGTGGCTCTTCTGATATGATACAGGGATTTTGTATTTTCCTTTAACAAGTATGCTTGAATTTAGAGGAGAGAGCCAAACTTCAACTCTAAAGCCAACTTTAAATTATAATTAAACTGGGACTTCAACTTACAAAAAAAATAGAGAGAGGTTAAGCAATGAGATTTTACCCTATGAAGTATACGGGTACCAATAGGTCCATTATTCTTTTGCTTGTAGATTTTTCTGGATAACCTCCCTTTTGCTTTAGACATCTAGATGTCCAAGGCTGTTTAACTTCTTGAAGGTGGGTATTTCCAGTTTTCTGGAAAGACAAAAACAGAAATCTGCCCTCACCTTTTTTCTCTTACACCTTAAAGAATTATAATATGGGTGGATGAGCCATCAATTCTTATTTTCATGAAGTTTCTCTGGTTCAAATCGAGTCTTTATTAATCTTGATGGTATCCATAACTTCTCTTCACCAGTGGAAACAAAAGAAAAACCCCTTCCCCAATGTAGCACATACTCTGGCTTCCATTCAGAGGTCAGTACATCTTTGAAGTAAACAGGCTGATTTAGTTCAGCTGTTTTTTCTATAGTCCAATGCCTTTCAGCAGCTGTTGTTCCTTTCTCGTTAGCATTGAGAAAATTCTAAGTTAATAAAGCATTGTTTAGACTATCTCTGGGGGTCTTTGTTATTCCTTTCTGTGTATTTAACATATCCTTTAAAGTTTGATTTGATCTCTCTATGACTGCTTGCCCTGTAGGATTGTGTGGTATTCCTGTAATATGCTTAATATTATAATAAGCAAAAAATTGTTTCATTTTACTAGAGACATATGCTGGAGCATTGTCAGTCTTTATTTGTACAGGTATTCCTATGATGGCCATAACTTGTAGCAAGTGTGTGATTACAGAGTCAGCCTTTTCTGAACTCAAAGCAGTTGCCCATTGAAATCATGAAAACGTATCTATTGTATGATGGACATATCTTAATTTCCTAAATTCTGTAAAATGAAATACATCCATCTGCCAGATTTCATTTCTACATATACGTTTAGGATTACTTCCTGCTGGCAATGGAGTTTGGTTATAGAAGGAACAGGTGGGACACCTTTTTAGAATTTCTTTGGCTTGTTGCCAAGTGATAGAGAAATCTTTTTTTAATCCTTTGCTATTGACAGGATGCTTTTTATGAAATTCTGAGGCCTCTAGTATATTTCCTATTAATAATTTATCAATTTCATCATTATCTTGTGCTAAAGGACCTGGCAGACCCGTATGGGATCGAATGTGTGTTATATAGAAGGGATGATTTCTAGTCCTGATTATTTCTTGTAACTGAATAAATAATGAAGTTAATTCTGACTCATCAAAATCAGCCGTTTCAATGTGTAGAGCACTCTTTCTGCATATTGAGAGTTAGAGACTATGTTAAGAGATTCAGTAAAGTCCATTAATACCATCATGATAGCATATAATTCTGACTTTTGAACAGAATCATAAGAACTTTGAGCCACTTATGTTCTGATTTGTATCCTGCCTTTCCTGATTTGTTTGCAATGGTATAAAATGTAGGGCCTCCAGAAATTGGTTTATCTCGTACAACACAAGGGAGAATCCAATTAGTTTTCTTTATAAATTCAATTCTTTTGCTTTGAGGATATTTGTTGTTAATATCTCCCAAAAAATTACTGCAGGTTCTTTGCCAAGGTTCACTTTCTACCGATAATTGGTCAATTTCTCCATTAGTTAAAGGTACAAAAATTTCTGCTGGGTCCATTCCTGTCAATTGACGAAGTCTTAATTTTCCTTTAAAAATAAGTTCAGAAATCTTTTCCACATATGTCTTTATTCTCTTACTCGGTTTATGTGGAAGAAATATACATTCCAATACAACATTTTCCCTTTGCATTAAAATTCCTGTAGGAGAATGCTTAGAGGGCAAGATAACTAGAATGCAATTAAGGTCTGGTTCCACACGATCCATATATGCATCCTGTAATTTCTTTTTCACCAAAGCCAATTCTTTCTCAGCTTCAGGTGATAATTCTCTCAGACTATTTAAGTCCTTGTCAAAGTTTTCTTAGTCTGGTAGCTCCACCCACACGTATCTGCCTTCAGCCAATCAGGATTTTTCTTAAATCAGTAGGTAGGACAATTATTTACAATGTGACAACATAATCCCACTACACCCCAAGAGTAGACTAAGGAGTCCTGAGGACCCTGGTCCTGTCTCAGTCTTTAGTAGAGCAACCAATTCTAGATGCCTGTGACTGGAGCAGGGTACAGGCAGCAAACGCAGGCCCCATCCCGATTGCTCAAGAGTAGTCAATCCTAAGCACCCATCTGTGAGAAAGGAATAAGGCTCAGGAGTGACAGGTAGACATTATAATGCAGACTCTGAGCACCAGCATTTACTTTCCACTCGGTGTTAAATCTTGGTCATCATCTACTTGGGTCATCTAATATGTGCCCATCAGTGTCACCTGTACAAAGACAGTTTCCGAGCAGCAATCTGGAATCAGGCAGCCTCTGTGCAGTACATCAATGGGGGACTCACATACACATAATTATATAGCTTTCTACCCTTGTTTCCTGTAGCAAAAGACCAAAATGTGTTTCCTTTCCATTCTGCTATATCGTGGCCCCATGTCCAATCCTTGCAGATGCTGAAGCCTTCAAAATCCACCAAGCAGAGAAAGGTTGGTATTCTCTGGCCTCATCCTTTTTAGCTGACAGGTATACATTCTGCCTGTGGTAACTCAAGAGAAGCTGAGTCGCAAGTCAGCATCTGGCCAGATCAAGCAGCCAGTGAGAGGCCACACTTCAGGGCTCCCATCTTTCCACATGAGCCATGACCCAGGCACGAGTCACCATGACCCAGGCACGAGTCACCAGCTGGAGCTTGAAGTGAGGAAGCCAGTCTCTCTAGGCACCTCAGAGGAGCTAAGAGCTAGGAGTCTACCGTGAGGTCATAGCAAGGTGTTTACACAGAGGCAGGGACTAGCTGAGGTCCTTTCCCGACACTGACTAGCATGTGTAGAGGTCAGAAGACAATTTCATGGAGTCACTTCTCTCCATCCACCTTTATATGGGTCCCAAGGACCTAACTCAGGTTACTAAGTTTGCAGGACAAGTGCCATCTCACCAGATTGTATATTTCCACTTTAAAGAAATAATACCCCATGCTCCCTTTGGCAGCACATATGCTGAAATTGGAATGATACAGAGATTAACACAGTTTCTGCGCAAGGATGTCATGCAAATTCATGAAGCATTGCATATTTACAAGGAAAAAATGAAGAATATCCCAAAGCCGGCACAGCAGTACATGCCTGGGACCTCTACATTTGGGAGTCCAAATACCTGAAGCCAGCCTGCATAGCAGAATGAGACCTCTTCTTGGATAGGAAAGAAGGGAGGTGGGGAAGAAAAGGGAAATGGGAAGAAGAGGAAGGGGAGGGACAAATACACAAGGGGGGGGGCAAGACTTCAGACTCTACTACAGATGCTGATAGGTGAGGCTGAGAGTGGGGTGGGATGATTAGTCAGGCCCAGAGCACAACCGAGGGTGGCCTGGGAGAGACAGGAGGCCTTATTGCCCAGCTGGGGATAAACAGATGGTCCCTACTGTCAGCCTCACCACTGAAGCCTCCTCCAGCCACATGTAATCAACCGAGGCAACTAGCTTGACCCAGTGTGGGAAATTCTTGTGGTCCCTTTGTTTTCCTTTCCCAGATGCTGACCCACAATCTACACCTTGGACCACAAACTCTCCTCCCAAGAGGATACTATAGGAGAAGCTCCTTCCTGGTTGGAAGTGGGCACAGCACCTGTACAACCCCAGAAGAAGACTGCACCTCCAGCCCTTAGATGCCCAGAAAGGCCCCAAATAGGACATGACCTTAGTCCCACTGAGCAGATTCAAAGAGACTGCGTGTCCCCAGACAGGACAACACGAGCTGTGAGCACATTTCCTGTGGGAAGTAGTCAAGGCACCTCATTCCTCACTGAACAGGAAGAGGAACCTGGCTCCAATTCTGTAATGGACCAATGTACTATATATAGTTTCTGCTAGTCCCAGGACCTTTGCATACGCTGCACGGGTGCGAAGACTGGTCTTACTCAACTTCCACTTCCTGAGGTGCCAAGGGCAGCAGCTGCTTCTTAGTGGATGAATCACTGCATTGCTGTGCTTTTGTAAATATTTGTCATTGTAAATATTGGTTTAATAAAACAATGACTGGCCAGAAGGCAGACAAAAGGTATGGAGAGGGCTACTGTACTAAGAAAACTCTGGAAAAGAAGATGAGATGCTGCTGGGAGAAAAGGTACCGACGCAGCTAAACAAGGTAAGAGTTATGAGTTAGGAAGTAATAAGCCTGAGCCATAGACCAAACATCCTGTAATTAATATAAGCCTCTGTGTGCTTATTTAGGACTAAGCGGCCTCTGGGTCCAGAACTTGGGGGTAGGTGGGATGAGAAACCTCTGACTATACTGCATTCTGACCTCCCATTGTGCACGGCACATATCAGGACCCATTAGATGAATAGAGAGAGAATCCAATCCTGGAATAATAATAACAGACCAAAGAGAAATTCCAAGTCTAGCTTGTGAATTAATGTGTTTATTAGAATTACTGACAAAGCATGGGTGTGACGGTTAATCTTAACTGTTAACATGATGGGATTCTGAATGGAAATAAACCTTTGAGTATGTCCATGAAGGAGTTTCTAAATTGGAACTGTAGTGGGAAGACATTTCCTAAATGTGGGCAGCACCATTCCATGGGCTGAGTTCTTGAACTAAAAGGAAAAAAAAAAAAAAAAAAAAAAAAAAAAGAGGGTGAACTGACCATTTCTCTTTCCCTATTTCCTAACTGCAGACATAAAGTGACCAAGCTCCCTAACATGCCTGCCATGATGTTCCAAAACAGACTGCACACTTCTTTAATCTCTTTTGTCAGGTAGTTTGGCATAGCAGTGAGAAAATAAACTATAAAAATGGATGGAGGTGTAGGTGACCCGGGCAGCTGCGTCACCGAAGGCTTGCATCAGCCTGGGTGACAAGTCATGAAGGCTACATTACTTGAGTTCCCAGCTTGCAGACAACTCCTTGTCTCTAGCAATTATTTATATAACCAGATAGAGATGATAAATCTCTCATGTGTTCTTTTTCTTTTTTAAAAGATGTATTTATTCAGTATATAGTGTGTTGCATGCCAGAGAGGGAAGGAAAATCCTCATTGCAGATGGTTGTGAGCCACCATGTGTTTGCTGGGAATTGAACTCATGACCTCTGGAAGGAGGGCAGTGCTTTTAACCTCTGAGCCATCTCTCTAGCTCTTGGTTTTGGTTTTTCAAAACAGGGTTTCTTTGTGTAGTTCTGGCTGTCATGGAATTAGCTCTGTAGACTAGCTTGGCCTGGAACTCACAGAGACCCACCCGCCTTTGCCTCCTGAATGCTAGGATTAAAGGGAGAGAGAGAGAGAGAGAGAGAGAGAGAGAGAGAGAGAGAGAGAGAGAGAGAGAGAGAGAGAGAGAGAGAGAGAGAGAGAGAGAGAGAGAGAACGAACTTCTTGATCCTTGAGAGATTCCTTACTTCCTTTCCAGAGGGAATGTTTCACTATAAGAAACAGTTAGCAACCATTGGAGATGCCCACACACTTGGTCAGGGCAGTCCAGGATAAGTCAGAGAGCTGACACAAGCCTGGTTTGGGCAGAAGTCTCATCTGTCCTTATCCCTTTCTGTTGTTATCATGTCAACTGCCCCACCTCTCTTTCATCACACCTCAACTCAAACCAGCACCCCTACTGGATTGCTCCTCTTCTGTTTTCCCACGCCTGGCTCAATGTATGCACAGAGTAGGTCTCAACAAACCCAAGGGTCTCAGCCAAAGCCTTCTTGAGACCTCGGGGACACAAGAGCCGCCCAACTTGGATCCTACAGGTCTAGGCTCTCCTTGAACTCCCATGAAGGCCACACTAGCATCTTTAGTTATAGGAGATGCATGCTGCACAAAGCTTGCTCATGATGCTTTCAGACCTGCTTGGGAGTCTGGCAGAAAACTGACTTCCTGGGAAGGGAGGCCAGGGTATGCCGGCCAGCCCTAGGGCTCCAAGCGCTTGATTCCCCCAAACATGAGGACTCTAGTCAACAGTGCAGGCCAGGACCTGATGCTAGTTCCTAGAGACCGCCTCTGTTCACAGCTCTCCCCTCCCACAAGCGTTCGTTTATACCTTATCTTCGGCTGGGACTAGTGAACGGTGAGAACCACAATTTGGAAGGGACAGGGATGACTCCTCAGGTTCCTAAGAGCGGGTCAGTCCCTGAAGGGCCGCTTGGGGGCTCCAGGCACTATCCAGCGGCCCAGAAAACGGAGCTTGCGATGCAGTTTGCCCCGTGTGCTTACCTATGTCAGTTAGCCAGACCCACTTAGCTAAGAGTCGGAGTGAGGCACTTGGAAAACAAAGCCCGCAGGTACCCGCGCAAGCAGCGGACAGCAGCAAGTGAAAGGGAAAAAGAACACTTGTCAGGTTGGGCTACGTGAGGCCACGCACGAGGGAGTGGCACGCACTGAGAGCACAGGTTCCGCTGGAAATGTTTTAACCACTTCTATCAGAAGCCAGGTGCTCCCCGCCCGAAGCTGTATTTTTCCTAAAACGGCCTATTAATGTTCGATCAAGGTGGAAGCCAGCATTGCAGAAAGTGGGGCGGATCTTCGTTCGGCTCGGGGTAAAGTCTAACGGAGAAGGGCGGGACCGCATCGTGCTAGGGCGGGTCTACCGGTGGTCAGAAGGGCTCGGAGATCTCAAGGATGGATCCCGCCGCTCGCTCCGCCCCACCAGCAGGCCAGCGAGGGAGTACGCGCGTGCGCACGGCGCGCGGGTTGTGGCGTCCTGGTCTCCCGTGGGCTCTTCCTGCAAATGGATTCTGCGGCCTAGTGCCCCGTGCATTGCCACCGGTGACCGTGCTCCGGGGTGGTTCGCGAGGAGGGGCTGCCGCCGAGGTGAGGTGGTGGGGGCCAGCTGGGGGTGGGGGAGGGCGGGTACAAAGAGCCTTTGTCTCCCCAAGCAGCAGGCCTGGGCTGGTTGGAGCCGCCCGGCGGCTGATGGGGCCGTGGGACTCGGAGACCACTCGAGGGTGCGGTAACCAGTCCCACATTTTGCTCAGGTCTCCAGAGCGCGCGGGTCCTGAAGTATGGCAGCCATCCCTTCTAGCGGCTCGCTCGTGGCTACCCACGACTACTATCGGCGTAAGTAGCCCCTCGCCGGCCCTGCCCAGAGCTGGGCCAGAGCCCCGTGGCTGACCTGCCTCCCCTCCCCAGGACGCCTGGGTTCCTCGTCCAGCAACAGCTCCTGCGGAAGTGCAGAGTTCCCCGGGGACGCCGTGCCCCACCCCCCGGGTGAGTGCAGAACCAGCCAGCAGAAGGGCCAGGTTCACATGCTGAGGTGGGGGTGACGTAGAGAGGAACAGGATCCCACTGGGATGGCAACATCCTGACCCTCCTTTGCTCCTCTCAGGTCTCCCCAAGGCCGACCCTGGCCACTGGTGGGCCAGCTTCTTTTTCGGGAAGTCCACCGTCCCATTCATGGCCACAGTGTTGGAGTCTCCTGAACAGTGAGTCCATCTTCCATAAGGTTGTGGGGATGGCTGGAGTTAATCTGGCTTCTGACTCACTTATGCTCTCCCTGCAGCTCAGCAGAATCTCCCCAGGCCTCCAGAAGCCCGATCACCGGTGGCCTGGCTCCTGAAACCATGAAGCAGCAGCCAGTCGTCCATCCTGGCCAAGACAACACGACGGCCCCATCCCGACCTAGCAAAACCACAGCAAAGTCAATTTAAGTGGTGCTAGGCCAGAGCCTCATGCATCCACCCCACCCTGTAAACCAGGAAGGCTGCAGCAAGCAACAGACACATCATTAGCTGGAGAGAGCCCCCTTCTTGGTTCACAGCACTGAGCTTTCCTGACCCCATAACTGTGCCTTGCACCAAGCAGAAAATAAACTCCCAGCAGACATCCTCCATAGTGTGTCTGAGGCATTACTGAATCCAGCCTTTCTTCTTGCTGGGTGCTGCACTGCTCCTTTGAGACCCTTCCAAGTGATATCCATGGATCTGGTGAGACGTCCTCTCAAGTAGGCCCAAGAAGCTGGGGTACCTCTGTTCCTGGAGAGCCTAGGATAGCAGTTAGCCAGCCATTAGGTAGACAGTCCAGGGGAGGCTGGGCCTCTAGCTGAGTTTGAGAGCTGTCAGCTGGAGGGACCCTGTGCCTATGCAGGAACCTGTTAGGTAACCTTGCTGCTGCGTGTTGGGGATACTGCACAGAATGAGAGGTCATCTGTGAAGGGGCCCTTAAACCAGCCAGATAAATAGTCTTAGATGTGGCACAGTAGGCCTTCCTGCTGCCTCACTCTTTAGCCATAAACAGTGCATTCTCCCGAGAGACCTGAGACCTGAGACCTGCGCCTCTGACAGCTGAGTCTCCCTCCTGCCTGCCCTCAGGGTGTCCAGGTGTATTGTGGGGTGCTGCTCTTACTCCTGAACGTGTTGTAGGAGGAGGCGGCTTAGGCCCTTCCCACCTTTGATGAATTCAGAACAGGAAATGTCCAGACAATGCCCACAGAACTGTTGATTGCAGCTGCTCATTGTCAGAGCGAGAAGCTGGGGACAGCCAACAGCTCTGGGCTGCATGTAGCATTGTTCCATCTCCCTGTCCACCCTGTTCCTGTAGCTCCCTCCCCATGGATTTCTGGTCTTCAGACTGAAGTCACAAGGGTTTTGTGAGTCGTTTCTCTGAAGTCTCATCAGGTTGTACAGCCACAGCTAGCAGAGCTGGGATGTGGCTATTTTAGTGACTGCCGAAGGGTTAGAAAACAGTATAAAGAGTGATCTTAAGAGAGTAAGAATTTGGGATCCACTCTGGATCTTGGGTGGTCAAACTTCAGAACAGATGGGCCTGGTACTGGGTACAATGTAGCTTCTGGAATAACATCCTACAATGTCAGACAAAGTAGGGCAGATCTCTTTACCAATCGTCTGTTGGTTATACCGTGCAGCAAAACAGTGTTGGCAGGCACCTGTGTTTGTGACACCAGGACTTTGTTCTCAGAATCTCAGCTTAGACTTTGAAAAAAATGTATTCGGACCAGGCAGGTTGTACAACAGGTTTTTGCCAGCAGCAAAATCAGTTTGGGAAGCTCCCTCTTCAAAAAGTCTCTGTGTCTTTTAAAGTCATACTTTGTCATAGTGAGGCAGCCATATCTTCAAGGAGCCAGGCCAGTTCTTGCACAAGGCGTTACCACAGTGGAGTCGCCCTTAGTTACAAAGTTATTCATTCTACCTAGGGCTGAGGAAATAGCTCAGTTGATAAAGACTTACCCTGCAAATGTGAAGACCTCAACTTGACCTTTGAAATCCCTGTAAAAGCCAGATGTATTAATGCTGGCTATCTCAGTGCTGGGGATGAAGATTCTTGGAGTTAGTCATCTACCCTAGTCTAATTGGTGAGAGAGCCTTTCTTTAAAATGACACCTGACGAACAACATCTGAAATTGTCTTCTGACCTTTCACCTGGTAACATAGATTCTTGAAAAATCAGGAAGAAGAAAGACACATTTCACTTTTCATAAAGTAAGCTGGAGAAAATACAAAGATTCCCTTAAACAAAAAAATTAAAAAATAAAACTTAAGAACCAGCAAAATTTAAAGTTGTTTTTGAAAAAAAATTGAAAATACCAACTAGTTCACTCAGACAATGAGTTTTTGTTCTGACTTATCTGGGGGTGGCAGTAACGTGTAGAAGCACTAAGACCGATTCTGAGATGATATGGAGACCTGTGTAATGTGAGACTGAGTTGACTGATACCTTTCTTCTCTGAGATTGATGACATACCTGGATATACCAGAATTTTCAGGAATTTTCTACAGCTCTTATGAATAGCCCCTGTGATAACCACAGCCTAAGGAAGGTTTCATATTTTAGTTTTTATAAAAGAGAAATCCTGAGGCTGCAAGGCCCCTTCTGGAAACTAAAAAGTTTGGTTTCAGAGTTGTCAAACACTTGGTTAGGTATGACCTTAGTTATCTATTTAAGCAAAGTAAAATTTAAAGGAAATCCAGTTTACACAGTTGTGAGCAAAATTTGTCCTTCAAAGACGGAGTCACACACAACATGAAGGAAGCACTGAGCACAAACTTCTAGGCTGGTTACTTGAGTTAAACTGACTTAAGACTGCAAGGTTTTGGAACTTGTAAACAGCCATCTTCCATAATGCTAAACTAGTTTTATATCTATATTATTACCAAAAATATTCCTTTTTTAAAGGAGGGGTTGTTTAAGACAAAGTCTTATGTAGCCCAAGTGGCTCTTAGACTTTCCATGTTGTGGGAGATTGTGTTGTTACATTGTAAATAATTGTCCCACCCACTGGTTTAATAAAAAAGCGCTGATTGGCCAAAGGCAGGCAGGAAGTGTGGGCGGGGCTACCAGACTAAGAAAACTCTGAGAACAGGAAGCACAGAGCAGAACACCAGAAGAGAAGCCGAAAGAAGCAGAGGACAACCATGCTGCTGTGAGAAAAGGTACTGAGCCCCATGGCTGAACAGGATGAGTCATGGGTTAGATGAAGGGTAGAGAGCTAGCAAGTTATATGCCTGGGCCTTAGACCGATCAGCCTAAAACTATTGAAAGCATCTGTGTGTCTCTGTGGGGCTGCAGGACTGAGGGTCTGTGGGTCCTAAACCTTGAGGTTAGGGCCAGAAACCTCCTACTACACCATGTTGAAGAGGATGCCCTTGAACTTTTGACCCTCCTGCTTGCCCTTCCCAGAGCCTAGGATTTCAGGTGTGCACCACCATACCTGGTTATCCAGTGTTGTGGATGAAACCCAAGACTTTATACTTATTAGGCAAGTGCTCTAACTAATCCACAACCCCAGCCCCTAAACTAATTTAAGATAACTCTAAATACGTCCTCTCAGTTCTTAGCTTTGACCACACAAGATAAGATTCCAATCCCCAGGCCTTTGAGTATCTAAAAAGTATCAACAAGCTGGATGTGGTGGTGCATACCTTTAATCCCAGCACTCAGAGGCAGGTGTATCTAGACCAGCCTGGTCTAGAAAGTGAGTTCCTGGACAGCCAGGGCTACACTGAGAACCCTGTCTTGAAAAATGGGGTGGGAGGTATCCATCAGCTTTTTCTCCCTATTTCTCAATGATTATCTCTTCCTCTCTAAATGACAACCTTACTACAACTGGAGTTTTCCTTGTTATTTCTAGAGGTTCTCATTACATCTATTATCATTCTTAACTCTTCGGTACCCTAGTTCTAGTGAAAACTATGAACTAGGCTGCAGGATGCCACCGAAGGCATCCCTTGCAGGAACTGTAGCACCAACTCCTTCAAATCGCACAGCAGACCTAGCTCTTGCATCCTGTGTAAAATCAGGAGGCCACAAGCAGATCAGCTTAAGTTTATGTTTCCTTAGGAATTACCCCAAAGTTGAATTAATAACTAAAATTTCTCAAGCCTGAACAAACTTAAGGTCATAGGATGACTTTTATTATTGAAAAGTTTATTTAAACTTTAACCAAACTTACATTCCTATTCACTCAACAGTTAGGGTCATGAAGGTTTCACAAGGTGTCAACACAGAGTGGTTCTTGTAACAAATCAAGCAAATATCACCAACACCACAGAAGCAAAGAGCACCCCTCATGTCCTTCCTCAGTATGCTGCTCTTGGCTTCCATTTCAGGTTTCAGCATTTTAAATACTCAGTAGAATTAATAAACTTGGTTAAACCCTGGAAAGGAAAAAAAAGCCTAGTTCAGTGATTCTCAACCTGTGGATCATCACCCCTTTGTCAAACCTCTAGCTCAAAAAATATTTATATTATGACTCATAACAGATTATAGTTATGAAGTAGCAATGAAAATAATTTTATGATTGGGGTCATCACAACATGGGTACTGTATTAAAGGGTTGAAGCATTAGGAAGGTTGAGAATCACTGATCTAGCTATATTGTATTCAGTGCTGACACATCTGAAAACATGACTTTTTTATTTTACTAACACTCTTAGAGATTATCCTAAATCACTATCTTTAAGAACATTTGACTTTGTTTCTGTATTTCTGAGAGGTTTTAGGACTATTCAGTGAGTACCAGTCTAAACAGAATTGTAAGGGGTTTTTGTTTGTTTTGTTTTTATGAGTTTTGTTTTGTCTGAGACAGGGTCTCTCTCTATGAAGCTCTGGCTGTCCTGGAACTCACTATGTAGATCAGGCTGGCCTCAAACTCACGGAGATCTGTCTGCCTCTGTCTTTCAAGTACCGAGATTAAGAGGTATGTATGTGCCCCCAAGCCTGGCCCAAATTCTTTTCTTGGCAAAAATGAAAGGTTCGGTTACTTAGAAAACATTCAACTAATGTCTATGCCTAAGACTTAGTCCTAAGAGTTTTCATTTGCCCTGTTTCCAAATGTCTTTCTGTGTTCTCTCTAGTGACAGTTATATCCTTGAGAACTGTGTACTGAGAGCAGTACAGACAGTGTCATCTCTTGGACATGGAGAAGATATTTTTCTCAAGGGAGGTTGAGGCATGTTTATTCATCTTGAGAAGTCCCAAACAGGAAGGAAGAATGGAGGATGGAAGAGCATAAGGTCGGTAGTTTTCTAGAGAGCGCATTCCGTCTCAGGAGCTCAGGACAGAAACAAGTGTCTCTGAAGAGAAAGGACATAAACATGTTCTGTGACAGAAGAGCCTGTAGAATTAAGGTGCCAAGGGATGGGGTGTGTGGACAACTTAGCCGAGGAGTGACCAACAACAGGCATGCTTTGGAAGTGATGCGCTGTCAAGAACGCCTCAGGCCTGCTGGTTTCTCAGTCACATGAAATCTTCATAGGAAAAGGGAGGAAGAAGTCAGAGTGGCTACCTGAGTATTGTGGACTGGCTTCTGGAAGATGGAGGCAGATGGAAGATGAGAAGGGGATATGGCTTCCTCTTCACTCTTTCCATGCAGAATCTGAGGTATGTTTGGTATATTTCCTATCCCTTCATCTCAGTAAGTTGAAGTATGGTGCACACCTTCAGTGGAGGTCCAGGATAATCATGTAGCCCCTCTTCTGTAGGTCCAGGCCACATCCAAAGAGCTCAGACCAGGTCCTCATACCTGGTTATATCTGAGAGTTTCTCACACAATGCTTTGAAGCAAGGTCTCTGCTTGGGGTCCTGGCTCCAACAGCTAAGCATCAGCTTGTGCATGTTTGGTGGGCATTCCAGGGGGCGTGGCATTCGGTAGCCAGCATCCACCCTCAGGAAAGCCTCATGATTGGACATGCCTGTGGCCCAAGGGAAAACAGAAATGAGAGCTGAGCAACTGATGTCCACCCACCCTGCAAGCTGCACCCAGTTGCCTTTGGCCCCTCCCTGGATGCTGTCTCCAGAAAAAATGACCACCACCATGCTATGGACATTTTCTAGTACACTGTGGCTGTTGTTTTCCCTGAGTACAGTGTCTCCAGGAAATGATCTCAGCAGCATGCTCCTGGATACTCAAGGAATGGAACAGGAATGGGGTCTGGTTGAGGCTCTGGAAAGTAGCACTTCCTGTCCTCTCTGCCATCCAAGACCTGCCTCCATTCCACCTCACTACCTATCCACAGTTGGGGACATTCTTGGGGCAATACCTGGGTAGGGCATTTGCCCTCTGCTGAAAATTTCATAGAGAAGAACCCCAAAGGACCAGACATCAGATTTGATGGAGTAATGCCCTCGGGAGAGTGCCTCAGGTGCTGTCCATTTGTAGGGAATGTTGTGGTCGTGGGAAAGGTAGATGTCCTCCTATGGTAAGACAGCTTCTGGTGAGGCCATGACACTAGAGGGAGCTGCCACTTGTACCCTTCCTGTACAGCATGGACAGGTATGGATGCCAAAGTCCTAGTGGGCAGGTGTCCTGCCGTATCATCTGATCCACTAACACCACCCCACTGCTACAAGAGATAGCTGCCACCAATGCTGCTGGAATCATGGGTGGATCGAAAGTGCCAATTCACTGGATTCTGGCAGGGAGGGCACAACAAGGGGAGAGCAGCAATATGTGGGGACGGGAAAAGCTCTGTACATGGCTATGTCCCAGATGCCCAAAGCTGGTCCAATGAGGCATAAAACAAGGCTGTATGAATAAAGCCATTCCCTTTGCTGTAAACAACACCCCATCAAGAATTCATCTCGCCCATGGCTGGGTTCAGCTCAAGGCTTGGGAGATAAAGTCCTATATCCTGCTTCTGGTTTCTACCTCCAAGGGTCCTACCTTGACAAGCCTGGCCAACCCGAAGTCCCCCACTTTGCAGAGATTATTCTCTGCAACGAGAACATTCCTAGCAGCCAGGTCACGGTGGATGTAATTCTGAGATTCCAGGTAGCACATGCCCTCAGCAACCTGTGATGCAAAGTCCACCAGTTCCGAAATAGGCAGGGCTTTCTCATCAGAGTCTGCAGGGTGATCAAAGGCCAGAGTCAGTTGGCCAGAGTTCAGTCCTCATTTGCTGTGGCTATGAAGGCTCCAGCAAAGGGCAGCTGCTCTGGCTTATTTGGAAAGTGGACAGTCCTAGACCTTCTTCAGTACCTAGAGACAAAGAGCACACACATACTCTGTCCCTTACCCCTTCTGGGAATTATAAAGCAATCTAAGAGCAAATACGTTGCTGCAAGATATTCTTGCTATAGTGTAGCCACTGAATTCTCTAGATGATGCACATTTAACAAGTGCTATACCTACAAGGGGCATGCATTTCATCTCTGAAGACTACTTTTTGCAGAAACTGCTTATGAAACATGTAGACTACACAACTTTATTCTCCCGAATGCTAGATATATTAATACATATGCCCCTAGGCATGATTGTCCTACACTGCCACATTCTCCTTCCCTTGTATGAAGTTGGTGGCATCTTTGCACAGCATCTCAGCTGGTGGAGATGATCTGGTTTTTGTGCTGAAGAAAAGAGACAGTGGTGTCCTCTTGTGAGTGAGATGAGTTGTGTTTACATGTGTGAAGGTGTGTATGTCATGTGTGAATGTCTGTATTTGTGTAGGTCAGTGTTTTACATGTGTTTGAGTACAAGTATGTATAAGTATGACTGGACAGCAGGTCTCAGAAAGAGGCTGGTGGTCACTAACAAGCTACATAGAACCTATAGTAAAGTGACCTCAGTTAAGTGTGGGTATGAAAATTGTGGATGGGTGTTTTTTTCTGTACTTAATCTGTACCTTTTCAAATTTTATGATCAGCAATTGGTAGAAGTGTCATATTTTAAGTCATCTGCCTTTTTCTTTGTTGTTTATATATAATGTGTATGTGGATATGTGTATGGAGGTTAGAGGACAACCTTGGGTTTTAGTCTTCACCATTGACATGTTCAAGGAGGGTTTTCATTGTTTGCTGCAGAGCTAGATAAAACAAGGATTCTCCGATTTCCTCCCTAACAGGTGTATGCTTCTATCCTTAGATTTACGTTTGTTCTGGAGATTCAAATGAAGGTCCTCACGCTTGCATAGCAAGTCCTTTACCCACTGAGCCACCTCCTCCGTCACTTGTTTTTGTGTATATGGGGGGATGTAGTATGTGTGACATGGTGCGTAGGTGCATATACTTGCTACTGTGGATATGTGCACATGTATACATACATGTGTATGTCTTCTCTCGATTGTTCTCCATCTTTAGGTTTGGGGGGATGAGATGGAGGGGATTGAGACAAGGTTTCTCTGTATATCCCTGACTGTCCTGGAACTCTGTAGACAGACTGACCTCAAACTCAGAGATCAGCCTGCATCTGTATCCAAGTGCTAGTATTAAAGGTGTGCCTGACTCCCATCTTTAGCTTTTAAATATATTTTATGTGTCTGAGTATTTTGTTTCATGTATGCCTGGTACCCACAAAGTCCAGAAGAGGGTTATAGATCTTCTTGAACTAGAGATAGGAGTGGTTATGAGTCACCATGTGGATGCTGGGAACTGAACCCTGGTCCTTTACAAGAACAGAAAATGCCCTTAACGGTTGAGCCATCTCTCCAGCGCCCACCCCACCAACCACCACTTTAAAAATATATAACTAACTTCTTATACAAGAAAGCAACAAACTCATCTGGGAACTCCTGGCTGCTTTGTGAAGGTCAGACAGGGATGAGTAGGGTCTGCATATCTGCTGGCTCTTTTGTATGTGACTTTTATTGCCTCCAACACTTTCACCTTAGAGAAAGGAGGGTGGAGACTGTTGCTTACCCCGTAATAGCTGTAGCAGGTTCCCCTTGGGCATGAGCTCTGTGATGATGTAGACAGGGTCTCCTGCAGATGCCACAGCATACAGTGCCAAGATGTGCTTGTGCCGAAGCTTCTTCATGGCCTGGATCTCAGACTGGAAGGTGTGCTGGTGCAGGAGGTTGTCTGAGAGACACCAGTCTCAGTGAATACAGCCCTTGACCTGTGTGGGCTCTAAGCAGGAGGCCTAGGCCTCCTGAAGCAGCTCAGGAAATATGGACAGCATAGGAAGACAAAGGCTGGCCCCCAAGATACACCTCTAAAGCCTCCACAACCAAGGCCTCAGTGCCCCAAGCCTGATGTGTCCCTCTGCCCTTCCTGTTCCCCCACCTGGTCAACATTTCCCAGCTGGATGTTTTCAAGGGCTTTGGCTGACCTGACCCTTGAGGTATTGGGTATAAACCTGAGGGTGAGGCTGGGTTCTAGGCACAACTCAAATTTCCAGTGTTTCAATAAAAGTGAGTACAAGGGAAAGAAATGACCCCCATCACGATGCTGTAGGTGCCCAGTGAGTATGCTGGGACACCCCAAGGGGTGAGACTATAAATGCCCACTGGGGAAATAGCATGTGACCAAGTTGAGTTTGGCCTGGACTTGCTCACCTCTAGAGATCACTTTCACAGCCACACGGACCTGGCCTTTCCAGAGCCCTTCGAAGACCTCCCCAAAGTAGCCGGCCCCCAGCTTCTTACAGAGTGTGAACTCCTCCCTCGGCCTCTCCCAGTCATCCCAGTGGGGCAAGGGCTCAGTTTTGTGCTGAAGAGACAGAAATGGTGATGGTGGTAGCTGGAGCAGTGGTTGGGTCACTCAGCCTGTCTTCAGGAAGGGTTTGCTCCCCACGAGGAGCCCTATTTAAATGTAGAGCTATTTCCAGAATAGTAGTATCTGAGTGCCAAGGTCAAATAAGCCCCATCAGGCAATTGGCTGGTGACCCTCGTCACTGGGCCTCTCAGGGGTGAGACGTGGCAGGAGCACAACTGTGCTCAGGTAAGCCGGTGTAGAGAGAGGAATGAACCATCTTCTGAGCCCCTCTTGCCCCCACACTGAGCTCCCACCCCACCCGTCTGACCCCAGGCAGCTACGGCACAGAGGAGCCAGTGGCCTACCTTACAGCAGGGCATGGTCAGTTGCAGGCCATGAGACAGGATCTGGGTCTTGTGATAGTCCAATAGCTCAGACAGGCTGGAGAAGGACACCGCCTCATTCAGGTGCAGCCGGCCCACGTCATCCTTCCAGATTCTGTAATGTCGCACGGCCTGAGTGTCCCGCACTGAGATAGGTGGTCGGTGGAAGGAGGCATAAGCAGGCATCCTACCTTGTATGCCCCCTGCTTTGCTTGCCCCTGCTCCCACCCTGGACACTGCCTGCATATAAGGCATGGCCGCTCTGTTTCCTACACGCCTGGGTTATTGGGCCGTGTGCACAGTGGCGCACCTGTGGAGCTCTGGCTTCCATGACACACAGAGGACATTCCAGAAAGCACAGAGAAACAAACCCAGTTTGGAGAGTACCTGTCTTTCTGCCTCAAAGGCTGAAAGTAGGTAGGTGGACCACAGAGAGGGGTCAGGGCTTCCAGTGGAAGAGGAAGATGTCCCAGACCTCACAGCAGATCACCATGTGGTCAGGAAAGCCTCCTGAGCTAGCATAGATAAGGGGAGGTCTGAAAGGCAGTACCAGAGAGAACGTAGTCTGCTCCTGGCTTGTGGCTGACTCTGACCAGAAAGGCGCCCTTTGAGTTGTCCTGAGCCTGCAGTCTGCGCATAGCCTCTGAACGGGAGATACAACCAAAAAACCACCTGCAAGGGAGAAAGTCAGCCTCAGTCTATCACCCCAGCCCCATATCCACCCTGCTCTCATGCTGCTGCTTCTAACCCTGCAGAGGCCTCTCGGCCTATTATGGACCCTAAAAGTCCTAAATGACACCAGGAAAGGGCCTATTGGTCCAGAAGTAGGATGGGAAAGCATGGCCTACCATCTTGCTCTGGATGATGACCACCTGTGGATCAGGCCCCCCTCCAAAGGCCTACAATTCTGTCATGTGATGTCTTTTACAGACACCAGCCTTGGTCCAGAAGTATGTGGGAGAAGGGAATCTCAGCAGCAGCTCCCCAGTGCTGCTTCCTGGCTTATATTACCATACATACGTTACATAATCACATGGCCACTTGCACATGTGCGCTTATGTGTACAGACATGCATACCCATCCATGTACTCACATTTGTAAACTTACACAAGCATGCACATATACTGACGAGCACACCCTTGCAGGTACTTGCAGACACAGAGGCACACATGCACATGCTCTTCCATCCAAATGCACTTGTACATACTGGCTTCCAACACAAGAGTTGGACATGCCTGAACTGAACCACAGGTGGAAGTCCTTAGAATTACACAGATGATCTCTGCCCACGGAGTCTTCAGCTCCCTCAAGAGTAGTTGAAACTCGGGCTCCACATGGGAGCCTAACATTTAGCTCAAGTCCTTGAAGCCCACCTCCTCAGGACCTGAAAAGCTAAAGAATCTCTCCCACTAAGCCCTCTGGCCACTTTACCTCCTCTGACTTCACCTGTGTTAGATGAAGGAGCCTTAGGACCTTTGCTCTTGCTATATTAGCCACATGATCCCTTTTTTCTCCTCCGTCCCTCTCTCTCCCCCCCCCCCCCGACAGGACCTCACCATGTAGACCAGGCTGCCCCTGAATTTAGAGATCCATCGCCTTTACCTCTGAGTGCTAAAGGCATGTTACCACCTGGCTCTTCTCAGGCTTTTATGTACACCACCCATGCCTACCTTGTCTGGAACTGTCCTAGTTACCATTTATTACTCTTGTCTCCTTGTGTGCTCACAATCTTCCACTGAGCACATAAGTGCCCCATGTGAGATGAGGAGTTAGGGAAGCGGGGGTCTGAGGAGCAAAACAAGAAATCCCTCCTGCTGGACCCTTCCCAGACTTAGCTCGGAGCAACCTACAGCTTGGGTCCTTGGGTGGTTGTAGTTATACCCATACCAAGCATTACTACTTCCTCAAAGCTCCGAGGGGCTCAGGTATGTGGATGAACTAGGGTGCTTGAGGGGACGTGAAAATCCATACCACTGTGTTTACACCATGTACCCCCAACAGGTGATATAGATAGGTATGACCCAGCAGCCTTCTGTCTCTCTCAACTAGTTGCATATCTGGTTCTGGCTGTTTAGAAAGCGAGCAAAACTTCCCACCCTCAACAGCTCTTGAATTCCCACACAGATCTTATTTCTCACAGCCAATATTCTAAAAATCTACACTGGGCCCTTCTGTCCTATCTGGGTCCCAGAAGAACAGTACTTATGGCTGGAGATTGGTCATGGGTGAGTCTAAAGGAGAGGCCCCATTTCCCAGTGCCACACAAAGGTACAGCCCCATCAGCAACCCTGTGTGTACCACGATGTTAAGGACCAGAGTATGATCAACTGAATATCTAGTTAGGATCTGACACCCTCTGGTTTCCCCAGTCCATCCAATGCCCACCCCTTCCCCTGTGCCAGATCTCCAGGGCCACTCACGGCTCAGATTCCACCGTTTCCTTCTCAGCCAGGTAATTGTGGGGCACATAGCCCTCAGCCAAGGCCTTGCCTGTCGCATCCAGCAGGATGGCCCACCACCACTGTTCTTCCTTCCTGGTAACATGCAGGAGGTCTCCTGCCTGAAAGCTCAGTTCCTCATCTGTTCGTGCCTTGAAGTCCCAGAGGCCCATGTACTTAGGACCCAGGCGGGCCGTGTCCCAAGACATCATGACAGGCTCAATGGCAGAGCCAACTGTGAGCTGCTTGTGAACACTTGCTGCTGAGAAGAGCAGGCAGGGCCTTTCCCAGCAAGTTAATCACACCTATTTCCTCATGACAGTCCAGAGAGCAGCCACACCCAGAACCCATTGGAGATGGACCATCCTGTCTCCACCCCAAAGGCCCTTCCAGCCCCTATATGTTTTTTTGTCCTCTGGATCAAACCATGCTGCCTATGGAACTCTTCCATCTAAACACCTTGACGAATTCAGTCACAATTATATGGAATATCCCACTAGACGATGAGCATACAAGTGTCAGCTGAGCCCTCAGCCGCTGGGATGTGAGTCTTGGAGCCAAAGGATGGGGAGGGGAGCAGTGAAGGGAAATTTCAAGGATGGTGGGCAGGTTGTTAGAACACACAAGGAACAGAGTAGAGAGCAAGGTGCTGCCTTTTCTACATTAAAAAAAAAAAAACAAACCGACCTCTCCTACACTTGTTGGTACCTCCTGCCAATAGAGGCTTCCTGCACACGCATTAACAAATACTGAGAGTTGTGAAGGACTTGACAGACCTGACAGAGACCTGACAGGCACCTCCCTGGGTAGGTGTCCACCCACCACACACTGACTAGACTAGATCTAAGGGTGGCATCAAGAGAATCAGGCAGGACCTACATTGGAGACAAAGGTAGGAGGGGCCTGGATGAAACCTGCAAGCTTCTGCTACAAAATTCTGGTTCCTTGAAGTGAAGACACTCAGATGCCCACCTATCCTGAAGAATCCACCCAGGACAGCATGCTAGACCATAACCTGACAGCTGGAGAGAAAATGGGAGCTGAGGGATGTGAAGGCATAAACATTTGTGTATGGTTATGGGATGGTACCTTCCTACATGTCTGTCATCCATAGACTTCAGCTCAAGAAGCGGGCACTGTCCTGTCTTCTCAGCTAAGGACACAAGAGGGCAACCACAGAGGTAATAACTAGGAAGTGTCTACACCACCAGGGCCTCTGCAGCCCCACCTCCCTCTTTTCCAGGCTTCCCTACTGCTCTGTGGTCCCCAGGGCCCCTTTCAATGCACCTCCCATGCTACCCCAATTCCTAACAGCCCTGCTTGTGAATGTCCCAGTCTCCCAGCCTCCCCTGCTCCTCCCATTAAACCTTGAAAACTCCAGATTCCCTCTTTCCAGAGTGGCCCTAACCACCTTTCTCATTCTGACTGTCAGTGTGTCCACTATGGGGTACTCCTACACAGGGATCTGGGGGACAGCCACAAAGAGGGGTGGGAAGGGAAAACCTATAAGGATGAGAGACCTGGGAAATAACACTGTATGAAGCTACATATTTGAATCTCCTCCTCCTCTTTCCCCTCCTTTTTCTTTTTTCTTTTTTGCAGGGTCGTGGGGATATGTTTCAAATTTAATAAAAAGTCTGCTTCATGCTGAGGATCAAATCCTAATCCACATACACGTAAACGAATGTTGTACCAGTGAGAACTGTGCCAGACCTTAGCTTTTCTTTCACTGAAGAGATATAACACTAGTCATCTGCTTCCTATTAGACTTAATACCAACACACACTATTTAGTAATTTCACACCTACCCAGCTCAACTCAGTTTCCAACATAGTGTGGAAACAGGGCATTACAGGAAGAGGAAAGGAATAAGGATGGTACTGGCCGAGGTCGGCCTCAAGAACTTCATGGTTGTCTGCTCCAGAGCCCTAGTCTTGTCCTCTTGAGTCCAAGCTGTGTCCCAGATAGCCACATGTCCCTAGATGAGGCCTGTGGGCAGCTCTATGGAAGATACATAAGGTAGTTCAAAAGTCCCTGGCCTCTCCCAAGAGGGTCAAACCTGCTCATCTTTGGCTGAGTAAACACACAGGAATGTGCCAGGACCCAGCCAAACCTGCTTCCATGGCTTGGCTGTAATCCCAACACCATCCCTCTCCCTGAGCTGCACTATCCTATCTCTAGTGACCTCCTAGTGTGACTCATGGTAGCCCCTTAACATCAGAACACTATCATCTTATACCATGCAAGCCCTTGGCCCCATACTACTGCTGTGTGCTGGCAAAGCAGGGAGGCCCACAGCAACCAACTGTCAGTTCCAGATCCTTCCCCTCAGAGGTCAGAGCTGCAGGCAGAGGCAGACTGAGGCCAGGCCTCAATCCAATCCCACTGCCCCTTTCACCTACAAAGACCAATGTTAGCATATTCTGTCAGCCTGGGCTCCACATCTCCTAGGGCCATCCTATCCTGAAACTGCAGCCAGACTGATTGGGTCCCATAGTGACAGAGCTGCACAATCTCATCTATAGTGCAATCCATGACTCTGACTTCCCTCATGCAGCCCTGCCTCCCCATGAAAGCCCATGATTAGCTAAGCCCCACTATACTGCTCTTAGTGCCCTAAAGTGTTAGGACTTCCCAAGGTGTCATGACCCATGAGGGCTTCACACCAGAAAGTAGGTTGTTTGAGTGTCAGCATCCTACCTGTATCTGCCTAATCTTGCCAGCCAGAAAATTCTGCCTGCTAACCACTGCACTTCTAGAGAAACAGCTTTGAAACTCTATCCTTCTGCATCTGGAAAAAGGCCTGTGAGTGCTGGCCACTAAACAACCAGTCTGCCCTTTCTGAAACTGAAGAGCCTTCTGGCTTCAACCCCAGGCCAGTGAGCTGGATAGAACTGTTCACTTGTCTCCAGCAGTCTCCACCATTAATATCATGGGGGTCCATATTATAATGCTGCTCTGGTTCTGGGGTGGTTCAGCTCTCCCATCTTTCAGAGCCTTCAGCACACCATTCTGGAAACTGGTATGTAAAACCACCGGAGGATGTTTATTGAAGCTGACTCTGTGTGCCTAGGGTCTGCCAGTACCCGTGGGGGCAGAAGGTGGGGGCAGGTGATGCTCTTGTCCCTGTGAGCACACAGCATGTACTTGGTGAGATATGCTTGTGAACTCTAGCACTGACTGGATCCTTAACCAAATCCACAGTAAGACTTGAAAGAAACTGGCTTCTCATCCTTGATCTTAGCAGGAAGCTGAGAAAGCCCAGAGAAGGGCAGGGGGGAAACTGCTCACTCTGCTGGTGCTCCTTTGCCCAGCACTTCCTCCCAGCTCCTCTTCTATACTTTATCAGCACCTTGGAGACGCCAGGGATTCAAACTATGCCAGGAGGAGAGCACCGGCCTTCACTTTTAAGTGAGTGCTCATGACCAGAGCCAATCTGCATGTGTCCATCTGCTGTGCACATGTCAGCACCAGTCTGTCAGTAAAGGAGCCCCAGTGTTGCCATTCCCAATAGTGCAGAATCTCTCAGGTGTGTTGGCAACAAGTGTTTCCTTGGGAGACACCCTTCAGAAAGCAGTTGGTATAACTGCTGCTCGTGGGACTGGAGACTTGGTCACGTGATGCTTAGATGGAGCCGCCTGTGTACGGCATTCATTTTCTCCCTCAGTGCAGCGAAGGTGGGACGCTCCTCAGGGCTGCCCTTCCAGCATTCCACCATAAGCACGTAGACTTCTGCTGGGCAGGCAGCTGGGCGTGGCAGCCGGTACCCACGACTAATCTGCTGTAGTGTCTCATGGTTGGTCATTCCTGGTAAGGGGCCAGCAAGAGGAGCCAGGCAGCAGCTGCCTTGATTCTGCCTGGGTGTCACCAAAGAGATCCCCCCAACCCAAGCCTCTGCATAGCCAGTCTGTTCTGGTACTCCAGCCCTATTCTGGTACCTTTGGGGGTCAGTGATTCCCAGGGCAGGTATATCTTCTCCCTCAGAGTGGACCTCAGGCTATCTCCTTCAAACTAAACTTTCTCTGATAAGTCATGGTTTCCTCTAAGATGGCTCACCTTCATAAGGACACTGGCCGTAAGTGAAGACCTCATACAGCAGGATGCCAAAGGACCAGACATCTGACTTTTGGGAGAAGATACGATAATTAGCTGCCTCAGGTGCCGTCCACTTGACAGGGATCTTGGAGCCACTGCTTGGGGAGTAGACATCATCCTGGGGATGAGGGGTAATGGTGGGGAATTCAGAGTAATGCCTTTCCCTCTCCACGGGTTAGGAAACTAGAGCCCCACTGACCTTGAGCAGCCTGGCCAGGCCAAAATCAGCTATCTTGCAGGTGAGATCATCACCCACGAGCACATTCCTGGCAGCCAAGTCCCGGTGGACAACACGCCGTTCCTCCAGGTAGTTCATGCCCTCAGCTACCTGGCAGGCAAACCCTAGTAGATGAGGCAGACTCAGGGCCTTTCCCTCAGGGCCTGCAGAGAGAGGGATGGGCGTAGTCTCCTGAGGACACAGGATGATAGTTGGCAAGGTAAGTGCATGTGCGCACACACATGCTTTCTCTGTACCTCCATTCCCCCATCTCTGAAGGAGAGAAACGCCACCTACTAAGGTCTAGTAGGCAATGAATAAATGAAAAAGGAAGTCTAGACTCACCACAGGCCTCGGTGCAAGCTACTTTGGACCCCCAAGGGAGATAGTACCCAACCTAAACTGGGTCCAAGGCAATATATCAGAGGTAAGTGACGAAAAGGGAGCCCCTCTTGTCTGTACTGTAGTCACAGCCTCAGAACCACCAGACTTTGACCATCCTTTAGCCAAATCTAGGCCTGGCTCAGACCTTTGGACTTAATACCTCTGCTGATCAGAGGTCCAGTAGAACCACGTACCTAAAACCTGGGCCACATGTGTCCCTTCTAAAGGCCTAAGGATTCTTCTGTGTGGATCCAAAGCATGAATGTTATAGGGGTTATCAGATGTGACTGCTATAGGGTAATGTAAGGGAGGGTATTCGCTGCCCAAGTGGAGGGTACTCACTGCCCAGGTAGACTTGCAAGTTTCCCTTGCCCATGAGTTCAGTAACGATGTACACAGGTTCACCCAGGGAGCATATGGCGTGCAGACGGATGAGCCGCTCATGCCTCAAGCTCTTCAGTGCTTCAATCTCCTTGGTGAGGTCTGCTAGCTTCATGTCAGCTGTGGAAAGGATGCTGCTCCAGGACTGTGCATGGTCATCACTGCCCCAGGCTCCAGGGTCAAAGGGCAGTGCTGCCCAAGCCTGGCTACAAGGCCTCACCTGATTTGATAACCTTCACTGCTACCGGCATAGAGCCCAGCCACAGGCCTTCCCACACCTCCCCGAAGAAGCCTTCACCCAGCTTTCTCCGAAGAACAAATTCTGAGCGTGGTCGTTCCCACTCGTCCTGAGCCAGAGGTATCTGTGGGAAGGGACACTCAGTGTGCTGCCTGAGACTCCCCTATCAGAGTGGGCAGGAGGGCTGAGCTACTATTTGAACTTAGCCTCCCTGTAAGTCTCAGGAAGAGACCTAGCATCAGGCCTCAGCCTCTCCCTCCCCAGCACACCCTTACTCCAGGCCCAGGAACAAAGGGGAGACCATAGCTGACCTTCAGGAGGCCAAGCCCAGAGCTATGAAGCTAATTGCTTTGGGGACTTATGCGGCCCCTTTACCAGAGCCGGACATCCGTCTACAAACATTCATTACAACCCCTGGCTAGGCTGTCATTACAGAACCAGAGGAGCCAGATTGCTCCCCTGAACCCAGTAATATCAGATACTGGGGGAAAAAATATCTCCTCTCTCCGCTTCTGCCCTCAGGACTTGGAGCAGCTCTGGGTGCCTTCCACATTAGCCTTGCCTCTTCCTGATGCACTACAGAATTGGGTGTCTCCTATACCACTCATGGGTCCCCAATCTTCCAATACCCTCAGAGGAGATAAAACTGGTGAAGGGGTCCAACTCCATCAGAATAAAGAAGCCATTGGACACTGGATATTCCCTGGCCATGTCTAGACCAGAGGTTTGCCACTCTAAGACAGGGTCCTCGGTGGTTCCCAGATATGGGGAATATCTCAAGTCCACCTGGGGTATGCAGGGTTGCAACAGGGGGTTCTGGATCAGCTTCCAGTTGGTCTTGTAGTAATCGAGCAATGCATCCAGGCTGGGGAAGAACCGGCCCTCCTGCAGGTAGAGGCCGCCACTGGGTGCCGTGCAGATGCGGTAGTGGCAGACTTTGGTTTGGGCCCGGACTAGAGACAAAGATACAAAACAATGCCTTGGCTGCTCTTGCCTCAGACTCCCATACCCCAGCATTCCAAATGGCTTTGTTCAGATTGGTTATGGAGTCACTGAGGTGGACAATATTCTGTGTAAGAGGGGACAAGGCCATCTACAGGCCACGGGCCAGTCAGGAGGCCCTGGGAAGAAAGAGTGTTAAATAGGTTCATATTGAATGAAATACTAAGTCCACTAGGTGGTGAATGAAAGGAGGGAGGGAGGAGGGAAGGAGGGAGGGAGGGAGGGAGGGAAGGAGGGAAGGAGGGAGGGAGGGAGGGAGGGAGGGAGGGAGGGAGAGAGGGAGATGACTAGCCTCTCTATATGAAGGGCTACCAGTATAGGGATCAAACACTCCATAGTCAATGGAGTCTGGCCTGATAGAGTGGAGCAAGATTCAATACCCCCTCTGCCCAACACCAGAATATGAAGTCTTAAGGGATTGTTGTCTGAATACCTGACAGAGAATATCCTCCAATGTTGCTTTCACTGGGCCGGATGAGGAAGGCCCCCGGTGCATTGGCAGGAGACAAGAGCAACTGCTGGGCCTGAGTCCTGCTGATCCCACTGAAGTACCAACTGTAAATCCAGGGCACAGTAGTCATCATTCAGGTCCAACCATGTATATGATCCGTGATCCTGACAAGGTGTGAGACCTCAACTGTCCTGCTGTCTCTTGGGGAGAGCGCCTGAAGCTGGGGTCCCAGGCCACCTCTATCAGGTGACTGGAATCTCCTTCGCACAGTGTGACTGCACTAACCTGAGCTACTGGTTCTGTATCTCTCTCCCTGCCTCATTAAAAGCTAACAGCCCTGGACAAAGACCAAAACCCAAGCTTGGAACTTCATTGAGTCCCTGTGGGGGTCCACCGGGAACCAAGGTCCCCAGTGAGCTGCCTCAGAAGCACCCACAGAGCTGCCAGTATGGCCAGGGAAAGGACCAGGGGTGTTACTTGTCTGGTAAGGCTTATCTGAGAGATTGGATAGGTGGGATATGGGGGCTCCAGAGAAGGAAGACTAAGGTGAGTTGGGTAGGAGACGCAGACAGTACCTTGTGCCGTCTGAAGGGTCATGCCTTGGTGGGCCAGCCTCTGACTACTAAGTCACATCAGCTATGGCTCCATTCACTTCTTTTTCTTTTTTCTTTTCTTTTTTTAAAGACAGGATCTCATTGTGTAGTCTTGGCTGGGTTGGAACTCACTATGTAGACAATGCTGGCCTGAAATCCCCCTGCCTCAGCCTCCAAGTGCTGGGATTAAAAACATATACCACCATGCCTGGATATTCCCTTCATTCTTAGGAACAGAAACAACCTCAGAAAGATAAAGTCACTCTCAGATCTACTCCATTGTATGCAGTTCTGCTCCCAAAGGCCCAGACAAGTTTCCACAGCTGGTACAACTTCCCATCCAAACTTTTCCACTCCCAAAAGCTTCCAGAAACCCAGTGGGTTGGGGACCACAAAACGACAAGAAAAGGACTGTGAGCTTAGTCCTTCAGTCCCTTCAGATGGAGGCAAGGTAGTAGGGGACACTCAGTGTGACTCAGGTTATCCCACAAAAGAGCAAACAAGCCAGACCTACTCCTAGGGGTAAACGGAGAGCTAGCATGGCCAGGGTGTGGGCCTGGGCTGGAGCAAGACGGATGAACACAGCTGAGACAGGTTATTAACAAATGAGGGGACAGAGGCCAAGGCCTGAGAAGCAGGAGTTAGTACTGGCAGGCTGAATGGATGTGAGGGACTGTCAAGCATACAGATGGAGCCTAGCTGGGCAGCAGGCTCAAAAAAAAAAAGTCCACAGACTCATTTCAGAAACTGGAAATCTAGACCCTTAAAGCTTCCTGTCTCTCTATGAAGAGCAGCTCTTACTCACAGGCTCTGTGGGCAGGGAACTGAGATCTGGCAGGTGAAGAGCTCCTGAAATAAGGTCCCTTCTCAACACAATAGGACAAAGACCATGACAAACCAGAAGTGGAAGTTTCTACAGCATAGCCTTTCCTTAAAGCCATGACAGGATACAAACTACTAAAGGATACAGCTGGGCTTCTGTGACAGACAGCTTGAACTGTGGAGGATATGCCTCAAGGGTCTCTCCCTGGATTATAGGGCCAGGTGTCTGGGACTAATGACACCATAAGTGTGGTCAGGTCTTTGATCTCCAGGTCCAGGCAGTCATTAGCTCTCCCACTAGCAGCCCTGCCTCCAGGAGCCCCGCCCCGCCTGTCATGCCAGCAGGGATCTGTTCACAAGTTCTGTCTCCCACACCTGGGTGCCTGAGAGACCCCTCCACCAGTAAGCTGCTTAGCCTAGTCTACTCACTGCTGAGGGCCAGCAAGCAGGCACAGGCAAGTGCCTGGATCCCTTTCTATGGCTCCATTACACCAACTTCACAAAACCTCCTGGGCAGCTGTGACTGCTGAGGATCCTCAGGGGGGTAGAGATGGATTTGAGCGATGCTAATACCGAAGGTTGGTATGTAAAGGACTCAAGCCAGAACCAGTTGAGTGCAAGACAGTTTCCTAGACAAAATCCTGAGTTTCCAACAGATTCCTACCTATGACCCTGCTGCATCCTTGCTGGTATGCAAAAGTTGGGCATCAAAACCAGCTACTCACTGTCAGTGACTGCTCTGCCTTGGGGCAAAGAGTGGTCTCTCTCTCATACCCACTCACCAAAACAAATCAGGTGTATACCTGCTTCACACTTATGACTCCCATAGAGGAGGTTTGGTGAATATGAATAGATAAGAGAGGCGGGCGAACAATTGGCTCTGGGCTGGATTGCAAGGCCAACTGGAGGCTCAGGTGTGGCCCCCAGCTTTCCAAGCAGTCACCTGGCAAAGGCATCTCACACCTCAGCTCCTGGCCTGGAAGCAGCAACTACTCACTGCATACTGTAACAACCTCTGTAGGGTCCTGCAGTGACTATACAGAGTACCTGATCTATCCAGCAACTGGTTCCCTGGACTTGCTCACACCCGGGATCCCCCTCAGCAGTGCAGCTCTTCCTGTTGTACTGCCATGCCACACCTGTCTGCTCAGCTCAATGCCAGCAGACGCTCAATAAGCCCTCACTGACTGTAAGCAGGTATTTCCTACTCTCAAAACCCTGACTTACTTCACTGGGCATGGCCGCCTTTTAGCCCTACCTCCCAAGCCCAGATACTTACGGTTGGTCTGAGGGCTTCTCAGGGGTAGCCTTGGCAAGGTAGGTGACTGGAACCAGTCCCGTACTGGGCGGCCCAGACAGCCTTTGAGCAAAGATGTAGTCGCCCTCCTCCTTGAGGGCGTAAAGTCGGTCCCCGCGGCTGACGCTCAGTTCCTCCGCACATCGAGCTGTGAAGTCGTAGAGCGCGCGGAAGAGTCGAGCGCGTGGGGCGGGAAAGCTGCAAGGCTCAGCGGCAGCGGGCTGCTCCAGCACCGGGCTGTCGTCGAGTCCCTGGATCCGGGGGGTGTCTTCCTCCGACTCAGTCGCTGGCCAGATCTTATCCCAGAAAAAGGACAAGAAAGTGAGTCGCTTCCGGAAGAAGGGCTCCATGCCTAGGGGGCCTGGTTGTGGACGAAGGCGCATGGAGCTGATTTGGGTCAGTCTTCTCCCTCCGTGCTGCCGCTGAGAAGGCTGAGCACTACACTCATGCACCAAGGAGCCCCGGGTGCAAGGGAGAAACCGGAAAGGCTGGTGGGACAGCCGGGCTACCCCGCGCGTCCTGCCCACGACGTCCCTTCTTAGCAAGGGATGGGGAGTGACAGGCGACACAGACCCCTAACCCTAACCCCGGAGGTCATTACAGAGGGCTCCTCAATCAGGCACACACAGCATGTGTAAGCTTCCCGGATGGTATATCAATGCGTGAGGCGGAGGGTGACCTCCCGGCCAGGACCACACAAGCTGCTCCTCCTATTCCACCGCTGTGTGGTCTGGTGAGTAGGATCTCTGCGAGGGTTAAAAGCAGCTGGGCTTGAGATTTGAGCTGCAGTAGGCTCCTTTAGCTAGCCGTAGTTGGGAGGAGCCTATGGGAATGGGCGGGGAAAGGAGGGCCCTACTGGGACAAGCTGCCCTTTACCTCCCCATTCCTAAGCACAGGCTACAGGGGTCTGCCCTGCCCTGCTAGCCTGGAAACTGGGGCCTATAGAGGGAGCAGCTCATCACCAAAGGCCAGATTTCTGTGAAACACTATTTGGCTAATTCTTTAATATAACTCCCTAAGCCGCCGCCCCCCCCCCCATTCAGGGGCAGATGCCTGTAGGTATGGGCAGGCTGTCCAACTTAGCAGTAGCCTCTGGAGCAAATGCTCAGCACACAGTATCCTGTTTCCTGTGTTGAAAAATGCTGGTTGTAATATCAGGGTCATCAGTGAGGGACAAGGTGCATAAGATGGACTCCGATTTCTGCGCCATTTCATGGCCAGGACATGCTTAATACCATTGCAGAGAGGAGCAGACTCGGATATCTAGGACCCAGCTTGGGGTATGCTCAGCGTGCAAGGAAAGGGTGGTAGATAAGCCTCAGATCAGCTCTACCCAATTTTTCACCAAGCTCCAGAAAGTTCAGCTCTTGAACATATTCCTGTTTTAGTCTGAGGAGGGTGTCTCAGCTACAGGCTTTCTGCCCCCTTCTGCCTTCTCTCTCTCGAGCACAACACCTTAGCACCTGAATAGTTAATATTAAGCTTCAATATATACTGCTACAGACCCTTCTTCCACTGCTTATATTTCAAACATATTGAACAGGTTCCTTCCCCATTGCCCTAGAGAAGCCCTGACTTTTTTTCTGAAGCACCTGAGGCAGTTTGTAAGTTCTGGTGAACCAGAGATACTCATGAGCTCACTGGCTTTGCCCTTCCAGCATCCCAGGAAGCTGAATCCCAGTCCCTGGCCGAGCAGCCAGAAAGGGACAGGAACCCTAAGGCACAAGCTCCATGTCATAAAGATATAGCCTGGTGGCTGTCAAGAAAACATGATTACAAATATAAAATTTGAGGAGTGTCAGAAGGGGCCTTGTTGCTTACACCTTAGTTCTGGAGTCCTAAATATTAGTAATGTAACTCCCTGGTAATAAATTACGCTTCCTATCAGGCTGTGAAGCCACAGAGAGTTCCCCCTTTGCATTGATCTCAGCGATGTCAGGCTCTGGGCCCTGAGTGTAGATTCCTCCTGGACACTCTCTTGCCCCTAAAGCCACTGACTGGGTCCTGGTCTCAGGGACTCAACACACTCTATGTGTAGGTGGAGCCTAAAGACAGGCTGATGGTCAAAATAGAGGATTCTCCTCTGTCCAATGACCTGTTCTCCAGTCCTGGTCCCCAGACCTTTTATCAGCTCAAGGAAATGCCGAGAGAGACAGAGACTGAGAAACTTCAGCCTCTGTTCAGAAAAGCCTAAGGTAAAGGAGTCTTTTTCCTCTTTCTATAGATGAGGAGAGTTGAGCCCTACCCTCACCCCACCCCCAAGATCAGGGAAAGAATTTGTAGCATCAGTTCAAAAAAAAAAAAAAATTCCACTCATTTCCAGAGACCAGAACAGACAAAAGTGTAAAGTGTATATTCTGTGTCATTGTATGTTGCAAGCATGTAATTTGCCTTTTGGTTTTAAGAGACTGCCTTGAGTTCCTTGAGACTGACTTTTAAACTGTGTTGATACTCTAAAAAGGCTATGAGGACTTTTGAAGTCGGACTAAATGCACGTATTTTGCATTATGATATGACCACAAGCCTATGGTAGTCAAGAAGTGGAATGTGGCACTTTAAATGAAAATGGCTCCCATGGGCTCACGTATTTGACACTTGGTCCCTTAGTTGGACTGTTTGCCCTGTAGGAGGGGGTGTGTCGGGGAGGAGGCTTTGAGGTTTCAAAACCCCATATCATTCCCAGTTAGCTTCCTCTGTCTCCATCTTGCAGATAAAAATGTATGCTCTCAACTCCTGATCCAGCCCCATACCTGTCTGCCTGCTACCTACCATGCTGATCATGGATTCACCCTTTGACATTGTAGGCAGATTGAAGGATCATTATTCTTCACAACAGCTGTGAGCTAGGTGTGGTGGTGCGTGCCTTTAACCCCAGAGTTTGAGAGATAGAGGAAAGTGGATCTCTGTGACTTTGAGCCCAGCCTGGTCTACAGAGTTTCAGGCCAGTGAGGACCAGTGACACCTTATAAAACAAACACAGCAAAGCCTGAATATGACTTCTGCACACATCAAAATGAAGTTTTTAATTAGAAATAAAAGGAGCTGTAGAGATGGCTCAGAAGAACACTTTTGCTGTTGAAGACTGCCTGGGTCCAGTGACCAACATTTACATGATCGATTAAAAACCATCCCTAACTCTAGTTCCAGCGAATCCAATGCCCTCTTCTAACCTCTGTGGGCACCAGGCATGCCCTTGGCGCACATACATACATAAATGCAGGTAAAATGCTCATATATATATATGTGTGTGTGTACATATATACATATATAATAAATCTAAAAAATTTAAAGTTTAAAAATCAGAAGTGAAAAATAAAAGGTGTAGAGTGGGAGTGAGCTTTCATAGGCCCAGAACAAGCCCAATCACCAAGAACAGGGTAGTAAGCCTTAACCACCTTCTTCCTGAGGAAGGGTTGGGGGAGCTGGTATTTTTCCTGTGGCTTTTCATTCTCTTACCTTCCAGGGACCAGTTTCCCTTCTGGACCTTCAGATGGTCCTTTTCACCAAAAAAATCTAGTTTGTGTCCCTGAGATTCCCAAAACTAGCCACCACGATTAGCCTAGATGAGCACAGAACCAGAGTCCTCTTCCTACAGGGTCCCTATCGTATCATGTCGTCCCCTCCCCCCACCCCAGAAGGGCTGAGAGATCTATGGAAAGACAGCCACTGTATGGAAATGAGTCAGCAGTTTTCTGGTGTATGAGACCCTTGCTAGGAGTAAGTCCAGGATGATTCAGTTTGGAGTATGAGGGGGACTCATATTTGGGGATTCCTTTGAAGATCCCTGGAGCTATGGAGACTGTACTAGAGGGGACAGGACATGAGTTTCTGAAGGTCTGGGAAAGCCAGCGCCCTTCACCTTGCTGACTGCTTTTTAAGGTGATCCTATATCACCACCTCTCTCTGCCCCGAGATCCGCAGGCTACAGCTTGGCTTGGAATGTCAGGCAGGCGCCCCTTGCCTGCACTCCTTTGCCCTCCCTCCCGCGTGCTTCTTGGGTCCCGAGAAGCCAACGCTGTCCCGCTCAAAGTCACCAGTTTTCTGAGAAGCAGTGAATCCCACTTCAAGCCAGGCTGTAGACCCGGCAACCGAAGTGGCTCCTGGGCAGCTGGGAGCCGCATCCACCAGCAGCTGGGGCTGACTGAGGTCTGTGAGAACTTGGGCGTAAAGCGCTGCTGCCTCATATCTGAGCTCAGCCCCTTACACCAAGAGTTCCGTAAACCTTGTCCGGTGCACACGTCACAAGGGCCAGTGGTTCCCATAGCAACAGGAGGGCCTGAGGCCCGGAGAGCGCTGACCAGACACTGCACCCTGTGGCTCCGCGCCAGGCACTTGCAGAGGGGGGGTGGGGCTCACTGAGGTGATCCAGAAGAGGAGTGGTAGGTAGAGCTGGGGGGAGGTGTGCCCAGGGGCTCGGGGTGGGTAGTCTCCACGCGGAAATGGAATACTTAGATGGGAAAGTAGCTTTGAAGAGTTCTGTAGCACTTTCTAGTTGCAAGGAACTGTGTTACCTCGGGGTCTCCGGCCCTTGGTCTCAGCTTGCTTTCAGTCAGGAACCATTCTCTGCTATCCCTGATGCCTGTTTTAGCCCTCCTGACTCACACAAGTCACCTTAAATCAGTCTTTGAGAAGTGAAGCCAACTTACTAGTAGGAACTTGTGTGGATGATGACCTTGAGCTAGTCATTCATCCAACCCCAGTTTCCACGATCTGAAATCTCTGAAGTGAAGCCACTGGCCCAGTGCCAGGAACAGCTGGCTGGATGTTGGTTCCTTCTCCACCGAGCTCTGGCTGCTGGGCCTTGTGGCACACCAGCCTCTCCACAGACAGCCAGATTTGGGGACAAGGAGAGGAGGGCAGATTCTGGAGTCGACAATTCCAAATTTGGGATAAACTGGATACAATAGCACACATCCCTGAAGTCTCAAGAGGGTGTGATGAGAAGATGGCTTGAGTTGGAGGGCAGCCTGGGCAACAGAGTGAGATGCTATATCAAAATCGACAGTGACCATGGGAGAAGACCAACCTACCAAGCTTTAGCTTCAGACTCCCTATCTGTGGGATGGTAGGATGGGACCTGCTCTGTTCTTGGGCAACAAAGTCCCTCTCCATGTGAGTTCTTTCTTTGGTTAGCTTTGTCCCCAAGCACTGTGGCAGCATTGAGGTATACCAGGTCTCTGGAGAGTATTGGGATGCATGGGCCATTCATCAGCGCCCCCAGGGTCACCCTAAGCCTCTCTCCACAGCCCCATGGGCAACACTCATTGTCCATAATAGGTGAGGAACTTGAGGCTTGACATCCCAGAGCTGCTTTCTGGGCCATTCTGACCCTATATCCCACTCTCTCAGTTCTGTTAGCTCATTACCTCAAAAGTCTATTGGCCCCTTGATAGAAGTTTCCTGTCCATCATCTACTTTTGTTTAGTACCCAGCCTACTATTCTGTCCCTCCATGGGTGTCTGCTCAGAAGGCTGTGGTCCAAGGGGGGAGCAAAGGCCATTATAAGCCAGAGACTGATGTGTGGCAGAAGGTGTAGGTTGGGGACAGAACCAGTCTGATTGTCACAGCTGATACCTAATCCTTACCCTCAGCTCCTAGACAATGAACTTCCAGGTGACAGGCCTGGCCCTGGACAAAATGAAGTTAGACAGTCCACATTCCTTCCTGGACTCAGAGGAGGTGGAAGAAGCAGAGGACCAGCAGCTGCTGGAGCCGGAGGCTTGGAGGACCTATATGGAGCGCCGCAATGTGCTGCGTGAGTTTCTGACCACAGACCTGAGCCCCCAGTTGCTCAAGCGCCACCATGCCCGCATGCAGCTGCTCAAGAAGTGTTCGTACTACATTGAGATCCTTCCTAAGCACTTGGCACTAGGTGACCAGAACCCATTGGTGCTGCCTAACACCATGTTCCAGCTCATTGACCCCTGGAAGTTTCAGCGTATGAAGAAGGTGGGCACAGCACAGACCAAGATCCAGCTCCTGCTTCTTGGGGACCTGCTAGAGCAGCTGGACCATGGCCGAGCAGCACTGGATGCCCTGCTTGAGGCCCCTGACCCACGACCCTTCCTGGCTGGCTGGGGACTTGTGGAGCAGCAGTTGGCAGACCTGTCGGTTGTCATGGACAACTTCTTGGCCATGATGGTACCAGGGCACCTGCATGTCAAGCACCGCCTGGTATCTGACATTGGAGCCACCAAAATCCCACACATCCGACTTATGCTGAGTACAAAGATGCCAGTTATGTTCGACAGGAAAGAGTCAGTGGCCCATCAGGACTGGGTCAGCCTGCGCTGGTTTGTTACCATCCAACCAGCAGCACCAGAGCAGTACGAGTTGCGCTTCAAGCTGTTGGAGCCACGGACACAACAGGAGTGTACACAGTGTGGCATAGTCCCTGTGGCTGCCTGCACCTTTGATGTCCACAACCTGCTGCCCAACCGTACCTACAAGTTCACCATCAAGAGGGCAGAAAGCTACACCCTGGTGTATGAGCCCTGGCGGGACAGCCTCACCTTGCAGACCACGCCAGGACCCCCTGGAGGGCCTGCCCCCAGTCGGCTGGGCAAGCTCAGCCTGCCCCTGACCACACCTTCTGAGAGATGATTTTCTAATATTTATCCACTAATAAAGAGGAGTATACACACACCAAATTAAAGACACAACCCTACTTAGGGCTTAAGGCAACAGCAACCATATAGTGTTTTCCTGATGGCCCAGCATCCCGCAAGCCTCAGAACCCCTATGCTTTCTGTCTTTTCCAGGAAAGCCCCAGACTGGACATTTCAGGATCACTGTCCACTGGAGCAGGAGGTGCTGGGCTCTGGTATCTGGCTCCTACCTCCAATAATGAGAGCTGTCCCAAAGAAACTCGGCTCCCTTAGCCTCAGAACCTCATATGTCTCTCTCACTCCCACATCCAGAACCAGATTTCTTTATCTGCCTCCTAGCTTGAGATCCCTGACGAAGATATTTTGGTCCTGAATAGACACCACTGAGGGCAATCATAGCCTTGGTGTTAGCATCCTCATATGCCTTGGAGCAAGGATGCCCAGGACCAAATGATGTCTTACTTTTAAAATAAAGGTCTTACATTCTCTTCAAGTAAGCTGAAGTTCATGGACACCCCAAGTGTGTGTGGGTCCCAGAAAGGAAGCCTTGCTGGGAACTTCTCTAAGACATTCAAGGGTGCCTAGCTTCTAAAGTGTGACCACCCCTGTAGCATTTAATTTCCTTTGCTAGCTAGTTGATGGTATTCAGCCCACATAGGGGACCACATTCCTCACTGCTGTCCAGGGCACCTTAACATTGAGATCTTCCATCCAAGTCGACATGCGTGCACACACACACACACACATACACACACACACACACACACACACACAGAGAGAGAGAGAGAGAGAGAGAGAGAGAGAGAGAGAGAGAGAGAGAGAGAGAGAGAGAAGTAGAAGCAGGCTGGGTCACCTTTGGGTCCAGAATGATAGCACCTTGTACCCTGGGCAAAGCAACAGAGCTGATAAGAGGAACAGAAGCTGACACAGTGCACTCTGATCCCAGCTTCCTCCCTACCACACACACCATGGCTGATAGTCATTCTGAGATTACCAGGCCTGGCAGGAGCAAGTGTTCAGGTAGTCAAAGACAGAATCCTCTCCTACTGGGAAAGGGGTCATTTTATGAGTGGGATTGGGTGGAGAATAATAAAGATCCCTACTTCCCCCAATGGGGATGTGCTATGCCTATTGGGGTTCAGCCTCGGTAGCAAGCCTCTAGTCAGGGATAGACAAATCAGGACTGTCATTCTCTGTGGCATCATGTGGTCAAAGTACCAGTTGCTTATGGGTATTTCACAGGATGGACCCACAATGATCTGTGTGTTATGGATGGAGACTGGATATTGGTCATGGCAAATCTACCAGAGAGGGGAGGCCCAGAATGAGGGCTGGCTAAGGGAAGCATATAATGGGATCTAGTAGCCCAGCATGCTAACTGACAGGGACCAATAGACTCCCGGTCCCCTACTATTGCCCAGCCTTGTGCTCCATCAGGCTCATAGAGATGCAGCCTAGAGGTGGACATACATCAGAGTGACAGGCAGTGGGTGCTAGGGAGCTAGTTCACATAACCTACTACCCAGCATATGCACTACCCACCAGTGCCAATGCCTTCCCAAGGCTCATTTCTGACCTCCCACCATATTTTGCGTCTTTATTCCTGATGGGATCTAGGGTTGTCTTCTTGAGCTCCAATAACCCACTTAAGACCATTCCTCACTACTCCCCACCAAGTTTAAGGCTCCTTCCCCTAAGAATCCCTCCCTGACTCTAGGTGGGAGAAGATCCTACTATCCCAATCTAGGAATGATGCCTTGCTTATTTTAGTACATATCCCCCTTCCTAAACTCCACTATGTATTTACGGCGGCTTTCGAATTGGTCCTTGAGCTAAGGCTGATCCTCTTGCTCGTCTTCATCCATCACACCCCTAATACTCTAGCACAAGCTGCCCCCTCCCCAGGAACCCAGCCAGGAGGACACTCTGATATTCCTAACTCGAAACGCAGACAAGCTGTTGGGACCTCTCTTCCCTACAGTGTCTCTAGGAACCAGCACCTTTCCCCGGGCCAGTCATTCTTGTATCAGCTGTGCTAGGATAGCTTGTTTGGCTACAAGTCAAAGGCCAAATGAATGTGTGTCACACGTTGACTTGGAGGGAGGAGTGAAACCTGAAGTATTAGAGGAACAACTTCAGACCAGATAAGTTGTCACTGAGATCACAGCCATAAGGACTTTGGACAGTCAGCCAAACCTACAGCAGCAGACTTCTGCCGAATTATCCACTAGCTTCCCACCTCATGACTGTGCATTCTCCCAAGTTCCGTACCCAGCTCCTCCTTGACGACCTCAATGGACGCAAGATGAAGGCCAGTCCTGCCTATGCCTGCTCATACCACAAAGCACGATAACTTTCAGAGCATTTTTATAATAAAATTTTTATAGTAAAATTGTCCAGTCATATAAGGTATAACTTGAGAAAAGATTAAAAGATGGAATGTAGAAGTTTAATTTGTAGAAAACACCAGATATTCTCACAGGAGGTTCTGCAGCCAAACCTTAGGAGTTCCACCTCTCCTGGTGTATAGCTCACTTGTAGTATCTCTGACTTTAGGAGGGGGAGTCGCACTGAGAGGGGAGAAGGCTCTAGCCTTGGAACTGCCAGGAGGTGGGGGTATAAGAGGGAGACAGGAAGGGAGAGATTTCACCTGTTCGATCCTGCAGAAAAAGATTTAGATTTAGGCTGTCCTAAAGCCCTAGCTGTTGCAATTCATTTGGTGTGGTTCTGCTCTCATCACTCCTATTTCAGCAGGCAGCCCTTCAGGAGTAAGGTAATAAGTAGTTTAAAAAAAAAAAAGTATTTCTTCCAAGAAGGCTTCCTTGCCCACTCTGAGTGGCCAGTAAAAGGTGTGAGCTTTAGGTTATTAAGACTAGAAAATATGACAAGTGAATACATGGTGCCCAGTGTAACTATAGATGGATCTCAATGTCAATGTATAACCTCAGAGAAGACTCATTTCTATTTAGGCTCCCAGTAACAGCAAAGGTATATCCTGGGGTCCTTTGTGGCCACTAAGAGGTGTCCTAGTCACCAAATGTTCCAGGAAAAGCAACACAGTCAAGAGCAAAGGGGCCCACCTCCAGCTCTTTCCTTTCCACTCAAGTCCAGGCACAAACAGGAAGGTCATCATTATTAAGCCTGCTTCCGGCCCAGGAAGAGGCCACCCATATGACTGTCACTGCTACAAGGGCCTTTCCCAAGGAGATAACAGAGGTGGCTTGCTCAAACTATAAAAAATGTTCAGCTGGAACTGTGGCAATCCACTGTATGCCCAGAGCCTTGTCAGGGAAGGAGGGATCTACCCTCAGCTGCTGGCACATGAAAAGCTAGGCATGTGGGAGATCTTCAGGAAGATAAAGCAGACTTTCTCCGGACCTGCACCTTCTCAGCAGGTACAAGGCTGTTCTGGGACTCACAGAAGTCTAGAAGTCGGTGCCAGAGTGGGCAACAGCGTAGCAGTACATGGTCCCCTGCAGGGAGAATCAAGGTGGCTCTTAGTTCTACCCTGAGCATGCCTGACACCACCTCACCCCAGCCTTCCCCAGAAATGCAAACCCTCACCAATGAGGCACAGCCCCTCCTGGGCCCGGGTGATAGCCACGTTGACTTGGTGGGGGTCCACAACAAAGCCTAGAAACTTCTTGAGCCAGCTCTTGGTTGGCCGCTGGTCCACATCACTCTTGGGGCAAGTTCTAACTGTGCTCACTAGTACATAGCGCCACTCGCTCCCTGGGAGTGGGGGAGTGAATAGTAGATGAATTCACAGCTCTATACCCACCAAACCCTCTACTGACCCCCCACACAAATATGGCCATCTTAGAGCCAGCCTCACCCTGGCTCTTGGTTATAGAAGTCACAGTTACCCCAGTGACCCCTCTTTGCCTGAGGCCCTTGCTGATTGCAGCAGCTTGTGCATTGTAGGGTGTAAGAACGGCAATGTCCTTGGGATCCACTGTTCGGTCCAGGGTCAACTGCTTGGTGATGCGGACCTAAGTAGATGAGGGCAGATGGAGCTAGGACCCAGTCCTTCTGTCCTGATCACTGACGTTTTCCCTGGCCTTCGCCCTCCTCCAGCAAGCTTCTCCTGACCCACCAGGCACCAAGGAGAGTTGTTAGGACACTTACCACCTCTGTTACTTCCTCTGGATTGGCCCTGGAGTTCTCATTGCCATCCTCAGTGGACACCAGCAGCCTCTGCTCATGGCCCTGCACATAGCCAAAGATGACAGAGCAGCTCTCCTTCCCAGCATGGCCCAGGATGCTGGGTGGTCGCTTCAGGTCAGACCAGGTCTTCAGCTTTCTCCCATAGAACTCCATGGAGGGGAAAGAGCAGATGTCATTATGCATACGGTACTGTATATCCAGCATGATGGCATCCCTGTGGTACCTCTCAAAGAGAGACCGGTCCATCCCCAGATTTCGCAGCTGTTCATTCTTGACCACTGGCTGCAACTGCTTGTGGTCTCCAAGCAGAACCACCTGGAAGCACAGATAGATATGATCTTGACATCCTTGTAGCTACAGGCATCCCAGCTTTTCGGCCATCTTCAACAAATAGCAATGCTCACCTATCACACCCTGAGCACTCCAGCATAAGCTGTCCCCAGAAACCCAGGTAGCAGCTATCGATCCCGTCAAACCTCACCTTCTCAACCTGTGAGAAGCACACCAAGGGAATAAGGGTCTCTGGCTCAGTTGCCATGCCTGCCTCGTCAATAAGGATCTGTCGAATATTCAGAGTTTTCAGTTTTCTTGATGCTGCACAGGAGCAAGTGCACAGGATGACTGAGTGTCGGTCAAGCTCATATTTGCGTGCCTTCCCCAAGACTCTCTTGTACCTGTGTGAAGTAACACACATCAGTCAGTGAATTTGCCAATGTGAAGCTCCACCTCCAAGCCCACCACTTACACTACAAGATCTTCCTTGGAGAATATTTTCCCTTCCCGAAGCTGGGCATCAAATTTTCTGATCTCTGCTGCGTAGGGATTGGGGGCCTGGCGGATTCGGTGGTGAAGGGTAATGCTCCTAGAAGGCAGAACCTTGGTGAAACCCTGCCCAGTGTAGATTCCCTTGCCTCAATCCCAGCACAGATAGATGTGTTATACCTGAGGCTCTGATTTGGCCTCCCGTCTTGAGAGGTCTTGCCAAATAGAATCCTGCTACTCACTCCTGGCAGCGGGAACTCAGTGGCCTCTGCCTGCTCCCCATACACACGCAGAGGCCTCAACTCTGTCCTCCTACTCAGGAGCAGTCCTAGGGCAAATGAAGATATGAGAGACTGTACCTCAATGCCCAGCACCCTCTGGCAGTCCCACACTTTATTCCTAACAGACCTCCCAGGACATCCACGGACTTGTTGGAAGGACCGCAATATAGAACACACGGGCCTCCCAGCTGTTCCTCTCTATTAGGACCATTGCCAGGTTGATCTTGGTTTGACCTATGGAACCAGTATACAACGTGGAGGGCCACAATGGTCTTCCCTGTGCCTGTGGATAGAGGACAGCTGTGAGTCGCTATGGTCACATCTGCCTGCCTGCCCAGGGCACCCTCTGGCTCCTGCAAATGAATCCAACCTGGTGGGCCCTGGATCACTGTAAATTGCTTCTCCAGAGCACTCCTGATGGCTCTGTTCTGGCTAGGGTTCAGCTTATGATGCCCACCAGGGATGTTGTAGTTCTTCCGTTCCAAGATCCTGCTGGTAGATACTGGGACAGGGGTGGGGGGTGGGGAGGGAAGAAGCAGAAGCCAAGGATCATTTGAGCACCATGCACTGCAGATAATTGGGGAAGCTAAAGAGTAGACCTACCCCTGCAGAAAAAGTACTGGTGAGGCCAATGAGGCCGATGAGGGTGAGGTTGGTGAGTCCAGCGAGGTCGGTGAGGCTGGCGACCAGGATCAGGAATGGGCAGGCCCAAGGCAATGCTTATGACCAAAGGGGATGCCTTTTTAAGTCTACGCACAGCTTCTTCCTTGCGGCTGGGGATGAAAAGAAATACCAGAAAGTAAACAGGATCCTCCCAGGGAGGAGCCCAAGAAAGTCCTGGCATTGGAGCTTAGTCCAGGAACCTTCCCCCTGGCCTCAGGTGATAGAAACCACTCACAGGTCAGGAAGCTGCTTAGATATCACTTCCACAGTGAACCGAGCACTAGGTCTCAGCACCTCTTCTGGAACCTTCTCCATGGCCATGTGGTTGATGAAGAAATGTACCTGCTTGGGACCCTCCTGCCGATCCTCCATAATCTCCTGGTCCCAGTCATCAGCCAGCCCATGGTCCCAGTCACTAGTCAGCCCATGGGCCACCCAAGTATATGTATTAGGATCAATGCTCAAGAACGGGCCAGGGCAGCTGGCCCCAGGGAGTGGGCTAGCTAGGGGTAGAGGGAGCCCCTCAAGCCGAATGCAGAGGTAGCAACAGCCAAAATGGATGTTAATATAGTTGTCCCGGAGAAAATCAGCTTCCAACTGGAAGGTGCCCTGTAGTTGCCCCTGTGGTGTTCGATCTCTGTCCCAGGAAATGTGCACATTCTGCAGCACAATGGAGTCATTTTCTGTAACAGCACTGGTAAGTGACTCCAGAGAACAGAGTGGCTCCCAAACACGTGAATACTCGATTACTTTTTGGTAGTGGTCCTGCAGAGCCTGGTGCACATGGCCTGAAAAGCAGTCACCTGGCCGTTCCATGTGCTCCAGACAGAGGCTGAAGCCGGGTACCACAGTCCACAGCTGCAAAGTTGGTGCCAGGAAGCCCCGCTGCAGGCTGGCACCAAGCTGTACTTGCAGAGTATCTCCTCTGCTCAGTTCACAGACCACTTCTATAAACTGTCCACAGCGACTCTGGTGTATCTGTACCTGCTCCCTTCGATGAGGTAGCTTCTTACCTTGCTCCTGGATGAGGGCAGCTACCTCAGGCCAGCGCTGCTCTTTGACCAGCACCAGTATCTGAGTCCACAGGGCTGCATCTATAGTCTGGGTGTGTGGATCAAAACTTGTGCCCAGCAGTGGTAAAGGTGGCTTGGACCCTTGCACTGAGTAGATACGGCGCCGCCATACAAGCCGCAGGCCTGTCTGGCTCACTAGCTCCTGGGGATGCTCAGCCAGCTGCAGGGAATGGTAATGGACAGGGCAGGGGTCGGGCAGGGTTTCTCTGTTGACAGGGAAAAGTAACTTGAAGTAGCGGGAGCCCATCTCAACATCTACCACAAATCCCAACTTTTCTTGAGGCTGGGCCTTGAGCTGGACAGCCAGATACAGGCTGTAGGCCCGCCGTTGGTAGCTCTGGGCACATGCATACTGGCGACTAAAGTCCTGGCAGAGACCATCAATGTCCCTGGTAGAATAGGTAAAGCTCCTATGGCCCAGTGCCAACAGGAGCAGCCGCTGCAGCACCACATCCAGATATCTACGGATGGGTGAGGTGGCCCATGTGTACCACTCCACCTGCAGTGAATAATGGCCAGCAGGTTGCTGCTCACCCTGGCTGGAGCGACCAAAAACAGAACGGCCTAGAGCCTTTCTTAAGTCCAGGCATGCAGGAGCCAGTGAAGGGTGCATGTCATCTACAGCAATAAGGTCCACCATTTGGCTGTAGTCCTGAGTACCAGCTGCAAGCTGCATCTGTTTCCAGAGGGAAGTCAGGAGATACAGCTGCTTTCTGGGGGTGTCGTGGGTATTCAAGTGGTGGCACAGGTGCAATGACAGGGGCACAAGTCCACTGTGCTTCTTAAAAACACTGTCAAGCTGGTGTTTACTGGGTGTGGGCTGCCACCTTAGTGGTGTCAGTGTCCGTGTATGCTCATTGCCCACAAGGAATTCAGCCACATGGCTGTTAAACTGGATCATGTACTCTTGGACCATGATGTGGGCTGTACGAAAACCCAGCACAGTGTCCTCATCTGGTGCCTCGTAGTAGCAGGCAGCTGGCAGGCGCTGACAACGCAACATCCAAGAGAAGTGGCAGGCAGCCACGACACAGGCTTCCACAGAGTCCAGGTGGTCTGGCAGCTCCAGGCCAGCCCCAGGGTGCCCCTTAATCAGCTCTTCAGCTTCTTCATATGACAGCCGGCGGTCAGAGCAGATTATAGAGGGTGCAAATCGCAGACTCTTGATCTGGCCACTGCCCTTCTCCATGGTGAGGAAGAGAGAGATGGTGAGGCGATCCTGGCCTGGCAGAAGGCTGAGCGCATCCTGGCATAAGCTAGCTGGCAGCATAAGTACTGGCTCCCTGCTGGGGGCATAGAACACAGAGCCCTGCTGGCGGGCTTCCACGTCCAGTGCTCCATCCTTGGGCACCAAGCTGGCCACATCAGCAATGTGCACAGCCACCTCATACACGGGGCCTAGGTTCCGGACACTGAGAGCGTCATCAAGGTTGCAGGCACCCTGGGGGTCCACAGTGAAGGTCAACAAGTGACGGCAGTCCTCTCGGTGACCAGTGTTCAGTTCTGAGTGGTATCTCTGCAAAGCCTTAGAAACAGAAGCTGGGTCTGGTGTGTGGGCCCTTAGACCATGCTCTAGGTCAAGGATATGAAGGCCCTGCTCCCAGGTGATAGCCTTGGGCAGTACCTCCAGGATAATGCCTAGTGGGTAGTAAAAACGTTCCCGCCAAAGGACAATACGGACCCAGAAAAGCCGGGTGCTCCGGTCCTCAGGCATAAGCCTCTCATGCCTTACACGCTGCACTTGGCCTTGAATGAGGCGGTGGATGGGAACTTGCTGTGGGTCCTTCATCTCTGCCACAAAAATCTTGGTCACAGAACCATTGATGGGGATCATGATTCGGGGGTCCCACTCATCCATGCGACATACAAAGGCCAGTTCATGTCTCCTTCTCTTCAACACACCCATCACACGACCCTGCAGGCTTCCTGAAATGCCCCTGTCATCAACTACTGGGTCTAGGACCTGAACTAGGACCTCATCCCCTGTAAAGGCCATCCCACAGTTGAGGCGGCCCCTGACCTGTATAGGGCTAGAGGCCGTGTCATCCAGTGGAGTGGCCAATGCTCTCTCAAAGGTCTCTTGTAGGAAGCTGCAGCGACGATATTGCTTGGGGTTTGACCGAAGGAGCTTATGCAATGTAGCTGAGGGTAGGTTTGTGTACTGTCGGGCCTTCTGTGGGGATGCAGGCCAAACCATGGTATCCAGAAGCCCATCCTCCCGAACACTCACAGTCACTTGCCGGCTTTCATCAAGGAGTTCCTTCAGGATGGCGTCATCAGCATTGAGCTCCCAGTCAGAGGGCCAGAAGTCAGACTCAGAATCCTCAGGTTCTTCAGACATCCCACCCTCCAGGGTGGACACTCCTGCTGCTGCTGCTGCTGCACCTCTAGATGCTGAGTCTCCTATTGCAGTGTCCCCTGCTGCTGCTGCCCTGGCTCTAGTCTCTGTCTTCACTGCGACTGTGGTCTCTTCAGCTACGGGCCTTTGTGGGTCCTGTGCCATAGCTGTGTGCTTTGCATCTAGGCCCCCAGCTCTGAGTGTCAAAGAAGCCCAGTGCTGTCTCTGGGCCACACTCTGCTCGATCTGCCCCAGAGATAGGTCCTCAGGGAAGATGCTGTGATGCTCTATACATTCACGGATGAAGCTTTTCCAGAGCTTTCTACAGGCTCCAGAGGAACAGAGAGCCACAGCATCTCCCACAGCCACCAGCTGAGACTGGGCGCGAGTCATGACTGTATTCAGCACACGAGGCTCAGTGAAGAATTCTGAGGTTGGTGCCCCAGGGCTGAGCAGACTACTGCAGTTGTGGACGGAGCTCAATACCACCACCCGGAACTCACGCCCTGTAGGAGACACGGATCAAATGGCCAGGTGGGACTAGCCACTGGCTGACCCAGTCCCACATTACATATGCAAGTATGAGGAATGGGTTGGAAGCTGCCCCTGGCCCACATTTCTGCCACCTACCTGGTAGGATCTCAAAGCTCCCCACAGACACCTCACCCAGGTTCCTCCTCCTCAGCTCCTGCCTTAGCGCACTGACCTGCAGGCAAGTCCAGGGTTCTGAGGGCCTGTCAGCCAGTAAGGAACAAGACCTCTTGCCAATCCCTTCATACCCTCACCCCAGCATGGACACATGGATCAGACTGGAAACAAAATAGCCCCTCACAGGGAAAGGAAGTAAAGCCTTGGAAGCCAGAGGAGACCGCTTACCTGGGCACCATGGGAGACAGCACAGATGTGTTTCTGCTCCCGGGGTCCCCAGCAGGAAGGCCAAGTGTTGTAGATCTCTTGTACCTTCTCCACTACCTGGGTGACTTCAGCTGAGTTAAGCCAGGATGTCATGGACATGTCCTGCTCAGGGCTGCCTGCCACATGGCAGAACATGAGAGGGTAGTTTTTGGGGTGACACGGGACTTTGCCACTGGCTTGGATGGGGTTGCCCTTGGCTACATAGAAATGGCGGGAGACGAAGTTGATAATGGCTGCTGTTGAACGGTAGTTCTCATGGAAGATAATTCGGCTCTGCTGAGCAATCTTGTGTACTTCCTGCTGGTAGTACAGGAAGAGGCGGTACAACAGTGTGTGCCCAGCTGCCTTGTCCCTGGGCACACTGAAGAGTCTAGGTGTGACCTGCATGTGGTCCCCTGCCAGTACTACACGAGTTAATGACAAGGCATAAGCCAGTGGGATGAGGGCCTCACACTCTAGCATTTGGGCTGCCTCATCAATGAAAATGTGGGAGAAGAAGCCGGCCGGCACCTGGAGCTCACGAGCCTGGGAAGTGGTGGTAACCACCAATCGGTGATGTACCAACTCTGCTCCTGTGGGTGGGCGGAAGCTCTTTCGGTCCTCAGTTAAGCAGCAGTACTGCAATGTAGTTGAGTCGGTTTGCCTTGGAGGGCGATCTCTATACATCACCCTGAGTGGAGCTGCCTCTGGATGGCCACTGTTGACATAGTCATGGAAATATTCCCGGATATAGATGTCTGCAGCACTGTAAGAAGGGTAAGGCACTGTAGAATGCTGCTTCAGGACTCAGGCTGCTGACTAAAACGTGTGTTTAGCCTTGTCTGGATGCCAAGAACACTCATAAGGCAGACAAATAGGGGTCTTGCCCAGGCACTTAAATGTGCTCAAAGGGAACAGAAAGCAAAGCACAGGGAAGGTCAGAGCCTGGGTGGTCAGGGATGGCTTAGAGAAGGAGAGAGCTCACTGTGGCCTGAGATAGCCCATAGTGGCTGGGGGCTGGCACTGATCCTGAACATAGCTCCTGGGTGCTACAAGCTTTGGTAACAGGAACTGGTGCCCAGCCCTCAAGAGCAGAGCCTGAGGATTGAGAGGGCAAGGTGGTACTGCCTAGGATCTTCCAGGTAAGCCACAGCCTTGCCACTCACATTTCCAGCCCAACCTAAAAGTTGGTTCAGGCACATGGCCATCATCCTGGGCTCTTCCTTCCACCCCCTTCTCTGGGCTAAAGAAGAACTCTGTGCCTGTAATAATATGTGGTATTAGGGAACTAAAAAAACCACAATAGTCAAAGAGAAACTTCTTGGTTAAATAGACTATTTCTATAAAGTAAATCAAAAATAAAGAGCCTTCCCAAGAAACATGAGGTAGATCAAAACACAGCAGCACTGGAACTCCCTCCTTGGTCCAGGGTTTGTGGAAAGGCACCCACGTCTCCTTACCCTCACAGTATATCCCATTTATATTTGAAAAGTGTAACTGGCCACCAACAGCATCTTCATAAGAATTGAAGAACCAGACATCCTGGGAGGCAGAGCAGTTGTGAGCAACCTAAAAGCAGCTCTGGACTCACCTGTTGGTATGTGTACAGATGAGCACTTTGGTGTGGGGCTGCTGAACAACCTCAAGGGCAGCCATAGCCAGTGTGTAGGTCTTGCCAGTACCAAAGGGGCCATAGATGAGAAGTGGTGGAATGGGCTTTGTGCCCTCAGGTCTTCTGCCTGCAATGAGCCCCACAGCCAGCTTCTGTTTCTGATTGCCACGAAATGAGGGTGGGGTGGGCCAAGGGTGGGGCAGGGAACAGATGGGCAGGTCAGGAACCACCAGGCGTTCTTCAGGGAGTGCATCTACTGCCTGGTGCCAGAACCGAAAGGTCAGAGGGTCAATCTGGAATTGGACCTCCAATATAGGGCTGTCTTCTGGTTGTAGCCCCAAAGCCTTGCAGCATCGTGCTGGTAACAGCAGCCATAGTGCATTCTCTGAGCTGGCCCGTGTCTCCAGCCGCACTTGGTATACTGTATTGTCGGGAGCAGGCACAGGAGCCACAAGGGCTGTACTGACTGCTCGGCCCAGCAGGAAGCCCTGGTCAGTGTCTGGCAACAGAGAAGAAGAGAAGGGGACTTCGGCATAGAGGGCTCCTGGAGGTGCAAAAAGCATGCCAAGTGCTGGTGTCTGTAGTGCCGTCTTCAGGGATACCTGGCCCTTCATGGCCAGTCTGGAAGAAAGTTATAGGTCAGCTCTCTATGCCATAGTCAAAGACCCATCTCCCAAGTCCAGACTCCTGCTAGCCCACTGTCCCACTTACTTGGCTACCAGTTGCTGCTGAGCTGCTTCCTCCTCATAGAGAAACTTGTGCATCCTCTGACGGTAGTTTGTACGAGAGATGGGTCCCCAGACCACACCATTGTGAGTGAACTCCAGGGCCAGGGAGGGTACCTTGTACTTGGCCATCAGGGCTTCCTGCTCAGGTGTCCAATCTACCTCTAGCACCACATGGCGGTTGCCTGTGTGCCAGCAGTCCAGCTCCTGGGGCTGTCTCGTTGCTGGTTTCCCATAGAGCCCCAGGTTGTGCGCCTGGCCCAGCTGCAACTTCAGCTTCTGGAGTAGCACTGGCCTGTGACCAAAGTCAAAGACCACCCATTGCTCAAAGCTGCCAAAGGAGGCAGCCCGTACGTGTACCTCTACCTGGAATTGGGTTGGCGAGTTGGGCACATGGAAGTGCTTTCCCTGTGCATAGAGCTGGTCTGGTGGGAGACTGGGGGCCAATAGTGAGAAGGCTGCTCCAGGCTCTTGCTTGAGTAGAGCCACATGTAGCAAGGGGTCCTGGAGAAGGAGATAGGCCATGAAATGTCGATTGGGCCCTCAGACTCTTTTAGGGCTCCTGGTGATTCCTTCAACCCTACACCCCCAACCCTCCTGAGAAAGGCGGCTTGCCCCTTTCTGAGTGTGGGACCCTCAGTTTTCCCTGGTTTCCATCTCTGCTCATGGACCTTGGCTAAGGCCCAGCAGACATTAAGAAAGAGACGAGCAACTGGGATTTTCAGGGACCTATAATTACAAATCACATTCACTCTCCACGTGCTAGTGTCAGACACAGGCACACTTATTTCTTAGATTAATTAATTTACTTCATTGAGTGCTCCCATAGGGTCAGGGTGCCATACATAATCACTGTGGGAGGAAACTTAGGCAGAGTAGTTATATGGTTTTTCCTAGGTCACATAGATACAGAAGTGGAGCCACTGGTAGCATCAGCTCCAAATTACAGGCTTTCTATATGTGCCCACCTGTAGTTCTTAACATCCTAGAAATCTTACCACCCATAGCAGGATCTATCCATAAGATCTGAGATCTAAGGGCTTGTTGAATTCTCACCTCAGAGTGGATGGTGAACATCCAATTGTGCTGGATCGTCTTCTCCTGGGCCTGGTGCACTAGTGGTTGGTGGCAAGTGATAGATACTCCACTGACAGTCTCAGCCATCTGTGCAAAGAAGCCTGGCTTTCAGCAAGGCAGCCCTAGACCCACCCTCACATTCTCACAAGCTTCTACTTACCACCAACACCTCTTTGCTGCTGCACCGATACTCAGCTAGCAGCCGTGCCTGGTAAGATACCAGCCCATCTTGCCAGGCAGCCTGTTCTCGCAGCTTTATGGCCTGTGCCCGCTGAATCCATTCCTGCAACTCCTGTTTTGAGTGTGCCTTGATGCAGACATCTCCGTACTCACAGAGGTAAGGCCTAGAGAGATGAGGAGGGTCAGCAGGACCTCATAGAGGTACAAGGCCTCTGGAGCCAACCATCTTAGCCCAACCCTGGCCTGTATGGAGAGCAGGAATAAATTCTATGCCAGGGGTGGGGGAGTAAGGGGTTTCATTTTCTCTAGACTCTGAATCTCCAGGGCAAGGACTGGCATAAAAAACCTTCTTCAGAGGCCACTGAAGTACTAGCCTGGCATGTAGAGGGCAAAGAAGATGATAGATCTCGGGCCTCACAATCCTTGGTGCTGATCTGAGATAGGGGTTCTCCACCTACCCACGGTTTCCATATAATTCCTCTTACCTAGGGCAGAGCTCAAATTTGGAGAGCCCCATTGGTGGGGCACGGTGCTCCCAGGGCACAGCTTGGTCAAAGGCCACCATCTGTGCATGCTCCAAGGAGGAACAGTGGTTCTCAAATGCCTCCTGAGAACTACAGGTGACCAAGCAGGCACGACAGTACAGTTGGACCACAGGGGGCTGACCATGGCTGGCTTTCCATTTGTCCTCTCTGAGGAGAGGATACATGAGCAGATCTCCTCTCTGGAGCCCATCGGATTGCTCAGCCTTCCACACAGCCATCTCCACAGCACTGTGTGCATACTTACAACGTGAAGCCCCATGGCGGCAAGGTTCCCCACGGCCCACAAACATGCAGTACTTTAAAGGATTGTTTGTTCCTGGCTGTGGTCGCACCTCCACAAATTGCCGCTTTCGGCCTTCAGTTATAACATGGATGAGAAGTGTGGGGCAGATTTGGTGCACAGGACAACGGCCTCTGGGATCCACAGGGCGGAGGCATGGGGGACGGCATTTGAAGCAGAGGGCACAGAGCAGTTGGAAATGGCCACCAAACTCTGTTCGGATGGCATCAGCTGGGGTTTGTGGCCTATCCGTGCCTTGCACAGCAGCTATCAATTCCAGGCGGGGAAGGTTGTACTTGCGCTCAAATGTCCAGACCAGGGCCTCCTCAGAACTGCTGGCAAAGGTGCATCTGTTCTGGTGGCGCCTACAGCCCAACCCTGGACTATAGTAGCGACAGACTTCATAGCGCAGAGGTCTTGGGAAGCTGGGCCGGCGGCCTACCTTACGCCAGACCTTGCCCTGGGCACCTTGCTTGTATTGGACCAGCAAGATTTCCCTCAGGCAGTTATGCTCCACTTCATGCAGAATGTAAGTGCTCTCATTGAGGCACTGGGTGCAGCAGTAACAGCCCAGACGAAGGTCTACCTTAGCATAGAGTCCTGCTAAGGATGGCCCTTTGGTGGCCGGCATGCTGGCAGACCACTGACTGCACCCTAAATATGCCCTCTCAGATGAAGGCTAGGTTCTTCAGGGTTATGGGCAAGGCTTCTGAGAAGCTGGTCTACTGAAACCATTAGCCCTGAAGAGATAATAGGAAAAGAGAAGCAAGTTAGCCCAAGGTCAAGAAGAACCCACATAGCCTCTGCCAGGTAAAGGACAATAACTTCTGTCCAGCCTTGTTGGGGAGTTCCACCCAAACCCCAGCTCAACGCCTCCAAGTTCTGCCCATACAGAACTCAAATGGTAACTGGTAGAAGGCAGCTGGGAGACCAAAGAATCCTCCATCCTGAAGGTGCCTCTGGGGCGCCCTCACCCCTCAAGTTTCATATCTCCTGGTTCTCTAAAAAGTATCCCCTTTCTTGAGAGCTGTTAGCTCCTGGGACTACTAGACTTGATAACAGTAGCCTTGGGAGGGAAGGATACAGCCTTATAGAAGAAGCCCTGTGCTATCAAGGTTTGGATAGTCATCAGAATTCTCACAGAGATGCCAGGAGAAGAGATAATGTCCTGAGCCCAGAGTTTGAGTTAATGCCACCCCAGCTAGCTCCCTGAAAACACTTTTTTTTTCTTTTTAATGCTGAGGATGAAACCAAGGCTTCTCACACATGCCAGGCAAATATTTTACTACTAACCTACACCCTAACACTCTAAAGAGAACTTTCAGGGGGAAATGTTAAGGTAAAAACTGTATTTTAAAGGGAAAGAATGAGCAACAGGCAAAGCCTGTGGTCCCTCCTGCACTCCTGTGGAGGTTTCTAAATCGTCAGAGCTAGAACCCCAAACCAGGCAGCTGGAGAAGCAGGAGGAGGGGACCATTGGGTTGTCCGCTACTGGAGTCTGTCTGGGGCAGCTGGTCCTGCCTATTTGCAGGCCAGGAGATGGTCCTCACACCTTTCCGGGTGGTCCCTCCAGTCCCGAGCCACCGCCCCACACTTACCTAGCGCACCAGCATCGACTTGGAGTAGCGATCACTTTCGATTCTGCCCCTGGGGCGACTCAGACCTCTGACGACAGAGCACGGAAATTACCTCACTGCCCCCCCTGCCCCGCCCCCGTCCCGCCCTCAAGTGATAGCCTCCCTCCCAGACCTGGCGGAGCTCCCTGGACCTAGTAAGATTTCCCCCTAGTCCCCACCCCCACAGTTCCCCTGGGGTCAACACTGCAGAATTTGACCAAGCCCTTTCCCTATCCCTCCCCCATTCACAGTTGGATGTCAGTAGCCTCTTGTGTGGGGGGAGGGTTAGATGAGCCCCTGGAGGATGGCTATAGGGTCAAAAGATGCTCCTATCTGGAATCCTTGCCTATAGAACCCTGACAGACTTACTGTGTGTGCTATATGGCCAAGGGCTAGGGTCCCTGGGAGCAGGGCCAGACAGATAAGACATTGAGAACTTTGAGCTAGGGTAAGACCTGCTCCTAAAAGGCCACGAGACTACTTCCTAGAGGCTCTAATGATTAAAGTCAACTCCTTAAGATACACAGAGATGTTGGGATTGTGCCAGAACTCAAAGAATTAGAAAACTTCTGGCCCCAAACCAAAGAGCAGGAAGAGCTGAGTGCAAGGACAATTCTCATCTGAGTTGCCTGACCTCTTGAGTTCAGCGGGAAGTGCAGTCACCAGTCTCAAGGCCCTTTGGTCTCCCTAAAGGCTCAGTAGCCCACTGAGCTAGGATACTGTGGCGCGGGAATCCTGGCCTCATAGGCAGCAAAGGGCAGACATGAGTACCCAGCAAAAATGACCAAATATTAAAAACAAAACAAAACAACTCAGCTTCTTCCATGTGGTTTGAGCCATTCACAGTAGGGGTGGAGGGTGGGAAAACTAATGATAGCCCCTCCTCTGTGAGTGGTGGGATCTGGGGGAGGGGCTTAAGTTGCTTATCCCCATCCCCACCCCCAGCTAGTGGGAACTCAACCCCCACTGCTCCCAACTGTGAAGTTGTGATGAGCACAGACTTATTACAAATAAGTTAGGAGCTGGGTGTGGTGGCAAACGCCTTTGAAACAGAGGAGAGCAGATCCCTGAGTTCCACAGTTTCAGGACAGCTAGGACTTGGAAGTCTCCAAGAACAATAAATAAATAAATAAATAATAAAGAAAGGAAGGAAGGAAGTTAGTTTGAGGGCACTCCAATAGAAGTGTCCAAAGCAAAACTTTGCTCTTGATCAAGAAGGTGTGGAGAGGGATTCCTAATTGGTCTTTTAATAATAATAATAATAATAATAATAATAATAATAATAATAATAATAATAATAAACAAAACAAAACCAGAGCCAGATATTGGGAAACGCTTAAAGATCAGAGAGACAGAGGAACAAGCCACAGCCACTTCTCACCTAGGCAACTCCTCAGGCCAAAAGGGGATGATCCTGTCTCCACAGATCCTCTCACCTTATGTTCCTTTCTCTGCCCAGCCACATCACTTCCTGGTTCAGCCTTCCTAGTGCTGGGATTAAAGGTGTGTGCCACCACTGCTTGGCTCTCTTTGGACTTGAGCTCACAGAGATTCAGATGTGCTACACTGAAGGCATGTACCACCACTGCCTGACATCTATGGCTAACTCTGTGGCTGGCTCTGTCCTCTGATCTTCAGGCTGTCTTTATTAGATATACAATATATCACCATAAGTAACAGGAAATACACTTGTTTTTTATTCAAATTCGGGTGATGAACGTGTCTTTTCTCCATTGGCTGGGGGTCTGACCTCTGTCTTATCCCACTGGATAGTCTGAACAGAATTGGTGCACAGAAAATGATGGGGGTAAGGGACTGTTACTGCTGGAGGTCATCACATTCCTGGAATGCAACTGGGGTGCCATTGTGTAAACAGTTTAACTAGATAAGGAAATTAAAACATTTGCAAGAAAGTCTTACACGGTAGGGAAGATTAAAAGGTTTTAATTCCTTTTATAGTATTTGGTAGAAAAGATTCATATTTACTATTTCTTATAGGTGGACAAGCAGATCTCTGAGTCAGAGTCCACAGACTGATCAGAATACGCATGCAGGAGTCTAATGTGGTGTGAAGCAACATCCAGATTCTGAAAAAGATGGCTTACTCTCAGCTTATTTATTAGCAGCTAGTTATCACCCTCAAGTGGAAATGACATAACAGGACTGGCCTCTACCAATATCTTCCAGTAGATGGTTCAAAGATTTTAACAGACAAAAAGCACAACAATCTAAAAGAAAGAACCTCAGGTAGAACATGTTTGCAGTTAGTGATCTTATACTTAAAGCAAGATGAGCATCATCACACAGTCCTACCCCAAGCAGACACGTTGAAGCTGGTCCCTCCCAACTTAGGTTGAGAGACTCAGTCAATGGCTTGAAAGGCCACAAAGGTCACAATAAAATTCTTTTCCTTCTCAGAGAACCAGTTGTTAAACATCTACGAGCTACCATTGACAAACCCATCAGACAAAACTGAAACAACTTTGTATAGGAAAAAAATTCTCAGTATCAATAAAGCAAAAGTCAAACAAAGTGAAAAAGACAAATTATAACTATTATCACAGGTAAAAGTCTAATTTCTTTAGTATAGTATATATTTTAAACTATAAGTATTATGAATTCAGGAAAACTCATAATCTATGAGAAAAAATATATGCAGAGTATATAAACCAATATTTGCTATACAAACTAAACAGGAAATAGAAATCATTCTAAGTATAGAGAAAATGTTCACCTTCATGTGAGGACACAGACTAGAGCTTCCTGATTGAGTCTCTGGATCAGCAAGACCACAGTAAATCCAGGTCCACCTGGGCTCAGAAGAAAAACTAGGTAGCCACATCTAGAATTACAGAGGCACCAAGGACTAGTTACAGCAGTGTCCGGGCTCACTCGGGACAGTCCAGGTCCCCAGACTCATCATCTCCATAATCATCTCACCTCTCATGCACCAGAGCTGAGAAAGCACTGAAAAGGTGTCTCTCAGTTCTGGACACTTTACTAAAGAAGAAAGTGTTCAGCAACACAGTTTTTACTATAAAAATGAACACACACATGTACATGCACACGCATGTGCACCTCACAGCATCTGTCCTAGAAATCAGAAGTGAGCCATAACCAGTATTGGACTTACTGTTCTCTCTCAGCCTTTGCGCCTTTGCTTTGGGGATTGAGTAGATGTTTCCGTGGGAATGAAGAGTAGAACATACTGCCTCTAGGATAACTTGGTCAGGCACTGCATACACACCAGCGACCCAGTTCTCTGGCCTTTCTCAGCTGTACTAAAGCCAGAGAATCTTCCAGACTGTTCTAAAGTCAACCTCCTCAGCTTCTCTTCCTGTCTTACAGGTACCTAGCCCAAACTCCTAACAACCTTCCCACCACAGCAAAGGATATCTATTCTCTCAGAGACCTATGCTGAAAAGATATGTCCTGGCTACCCCATTTTATCCATATCCCAACACAACAGATGCTGGTGTAGGGCAATGGTCTTACACATCCTAGCTATAATTCCTCCATGGCCTCCTTATTTTTCATTCTCGGGGGGGGGGGGTTTCTCAGAAACCAGTACAGTGACTGCTTGGGTACAACTTACACAGAGCAGAGTGTGCATCACAGACAAAAGGATGTCACAAACTCCGTGATGAAAGATGGGAAGTACATTCATTCCCCATTTCATGACTAAGGTCAACTTCATCACAATGACCCCAATACTAACTCCTGAGAGATGTTCACCTGTTCACTTCAGAGAAGCTCCCAAGGGCAAGGCCAAACTGAAGAGGCCAAGAAGGCCCAAGAACTGGTACAACCGAAATCTAGAAATGGACTAAGGAAAAATGTATATACAAAATTATTAGATCATCAATACAACTTTAGTACAAGTTATAAATGTGTGTGTATATATAGATGCTTATACTATATCTTACTTTCCTATTGCTATTTCTGTGATAAAACACCATGATCATAGCAATTTATAAAAAAGTTTAATTCAGCTTACAGTTTCAGAGGGTTAGAATCCATGATGGTTGAGTAAAAAACAAACAAACAAACAAAAAAACAAACCAAAAACAGTAACAACAACAATAACAAAAACAGCAGAGAAATCATTTCTTCAAAGTAATCACAAGGCAGAGCGGGTACTGGGAATGTTCTGAAACCTCAGACCCTACCCTCCAATGACACATTCCTCCAACAAAGCTACATATCCTAGTTCTTCCTAAACAGTTCTACCAAGTGAAGAAAAATGCAAAGGTCTGAGAATGACTCCCACAGATTCATAAATTTGAATAGAAGAAACCGGAAAGGATCAGAAAGTGTGGTCTCATTGAGGGTGTGTCACTGGACATAGGCTTTGAGGTTTCCAAAGTCCATGCCATTCCCTATTAACTCTCTACAACCTACCTGTGTATAAAGATGTAAACTCTCAGCTACTGCTCCAGCACCATGCCTGCCTGGCTGCTGTCATATTCTCCACCACTGACGGTCATGGACTCTAACCCTCTGCAATCATGAGCCCCAAATTTAATGTTTTCCTTTATAAGTTTAGCTAAGATGTCTTGTCACAGCAATAGAATAGTTACTTAGGCAGCAGTATTGACTTAGAAAAAAATATAGTAGAAATATGTGTCTGACATACTGTAAGCAGAATTCTCCCCCTCCGGTGCTGAGGAATAGGAACTTGTACATACTCAACAAGTCTACCAATGAGCTATACTTCAAACCCATGATGCTTTTAAATCTCCAAACTCCGAAGTATAAGTGCAGTTTTTATAGGTTGGTTGATTAGTTGGTTTGAGAGAGCATCTCACTGTGTAACACTAGCTTGGAACATAAAGAGCCATATGCTTCTACCTCCTAAATTCTGGGGTTAAAGGTATATGCCACCATGCCTGACAAAGTAGGGGAAAAGCCCTTTATTATTGTTGTTAACTATTATTGTTAATAATCTGGGAGAGATATTCATAAAAATCTGATAAAAAGGTCCAATAAAAGGCTAATATCTGTCCCTACCATCAATCTCAGCATGTCTGAGACACTGTTTGATTCTCTTGCACTGCTGGAAAAAAAAAAAGAAGTCCTAATTAACCAAGAGGACCTAGCTAGAAAGAGAGGGGCTGGATGATTCAGTGGGTAAGAGCACTGACTGCTCTTCTAAAAGACCCACATGGTAGCTACCAACTGTCTGTAATGCTGTGGGCACCTGACATGCTAGTGGTTGCACTCACAATAAATCCTCATAAATAAAAAATAAAAATAAGTAAATCTTTTAAAAAATAGGCATAAGACCTGATACTTTTCTGAAGAGGATGAATAGGCAGAGTCTTTTGAGGACTTCCCGATTTTGCAAAGGACCTACCTGAGTTTAGTTCACAGCATCTTTTTATTTATCGAGGCAAGGTTTCCCTGTGTAGCCTTGGCTGTCCTATAGAGACTCTGTAGACAAGACTGGCCTTGAGCTCATAGAGATCTGCCTACCTCTGCCCCTTGATGCTAGTATTAAAGGCATAAAGCACCACTGCCTTGCTTCACAACCATCTCTTATCTCCAGTTCAGAGGATCTGATATCTTCTTCTAGAACTGCAAGCACCAGGCAGGGATGTGTGGTACATATATATGTGGTAAAAACACTCATACACATTAAAATAAAAACAAACCTTCTAAAAAGATGCTATCGTATGCCATCATGCAACTAAAAATTAAAATGACAGGAAGGGCAGTGAGATGGCCCAGTCTTTAAAGCACTTGCTGTACATGCCTGACAACCTGAGTTCTATTTCTGGAATCCATATAAGGGCAGAGAGAACTCACTCCACAAAGTTGTCTTCTGACCTCCACATGTACACAGCATATGTACCCCCACATACATCATGCACATAGTAACATAATACATTTTAATAAGGAAGCTGAGTGTGGTGGCACATGTCTGTAATCCCACAGAAGAGAGAGGCAGGAAGATTACAAATTTGAAGCTATTTTGGGCTACAGTGATAAGATCTCAAACAAAACGAACAAAATGGAACAGTGAGACACCAACATACACTTATCACAGAGCCAAAGTCCAAATGCTAAGTATACTACATAGACCCAGAATGCTGGTCAACAGGACACTCCCTGCTGCTAGAAATGCAAAATGATACAGCTGTACTGGTAACTTCTCATAAAACCAAAAAGGTATTCCATATGACGTAGTGATGATTATTTACTCAAAAGAATTGAAAAAGAATGTCTTCTTTCAGTATATAAATGAGCAAACTGCATTTTATATCCAGATGTGGGATATCACTCAGCCCATTGTCTGTGGACTCGTGCTTCAGAACACTGCAAGCTGAGTGGTAGACTGCTCTCCTGTCTAGTCACTCTTCCCAATTGCATCCTCAGCCATCAAATAGCCAGTGTTAGAACCTGTCTCTGAGAACAGATGAGGCCCAAGAGGTTAACCCCTTTGAACTAGTGGGTTCATATTCTGCAACCCGTGACTGCCACAAATGTCAGAAATAGGTATCATACGGGCTTATGAAGGTATATATATACATACCCCTTGCCCAGGGGCAGAAAACGATTCTTCGGTAATGCCAGGAGAAAAGTGACTATAAAGAATAACAGTAAAGAACAATGTAAATGCTCTTGACCTGAGAGGTGGAAGGGTATGGTTTAGTGAGGAGGGGATATCTGAGATGGTATTGCAAAAAAGTGGCCTGAGCTACATGTGACTAGTGATATCCAGAGACAAAGAACAACAGAAACAGGATTCAGGCGAGAAAGAATTCTGTCTCAGACCCATTAAATCTGAGAAACCTCCAGATTTGGGGGGGAGGGGGGATTATAGGTGGGCTGGAAACAGGAGGCCTATGAAATTCAACGATAGGCAGGACCCATGACCCATCTATTGGCTCTACTGCAGTGATGCATGCTCAGGGAGGAACATTAAATCAGAGCAAAGTCTCAGATAGTAGACATTGGTTTAAGTCCTCCCCTAGGAAGTCACACACCCATCAATACCCACCCCAAAGAAGTCTGTGCCTTATCCAACTCTCATTAAGTGACATAACATGGTATCTGCCTCTCTACTTTGTGGGATGTAGGAGAGGTATACCTGTGGCTTCCTAGGGACTATAGTAACAAAGAGGGTAGTAGTGTTAAAGGATCTTGAACAAACTGAGCAAGGGAAGAACATGGCTAGCTTGACAGCAAAGGCCCTTCCTTACCCTCTACAGAAGGTGCTCGGAACTCCAGCTTTGAACCAAGGTGAAAATGAGTTACTCTAGCTATCTCTGTAGGAATTATGATGTTACATTGTAATAACTGTCCCGCCTACTAGTTTAATTAAATTAAAAACAACAAACAAACAAACAAACAAAAAAAGCCAATTGGGTAAAGGCAGACAGGAAGTATGGGCAGGGCTACCAGACTGGGAAAACTCTAGGAACAGGAAGAACAGAGTAGAAATGCCACAGACAAGCCAGAAGATGCAGGGGACAACTACGCTGCTCTGAGAAAGGTACCAAGCCACATGGCTGAACATGAACAGGGTAAGAGTCATGGGTTAATTTAAGGGTAAAGAGTTACCAAGTTATATGCCTGGGCCCCAGGTTAATCAGCATACAATTAATATAAGCATCTGTGTGTTTCATTGGAACTATGGGACTGTGGGTCTGTGGGTCCAAGCTACGAGGCTAGGCCGGAAAGTCTAGGCCAGAAACATCATACAACATATATCTTTACCCTGTTTCATGTTCCTTACAGCTCTAGTGTCTGCCTTGATTTATAAGTAGTGAATCTCTGTAATGATCAATTCACATGAATCTGCTAAATGAGTATTAAGAATTTATTAAGATAGGATCTGGAGAGATGGCTCAGAGGTTAAGACACTGGCTGCTTCTCTTCAAGAGGTCCTGAGTTCAATTTCCAACAACTGCATGGTGGCTCACTACCATCTATAATGAGATCTGGTGCCCTCTTCTGGTGTGCAGGCATACATGCAGGCAGAATATTATATACATAATAAACAAATCTTTTTTAAAAAGAATTTATTAAGACATAAATTGGGGAGATACAATCACAAGAAACAACCGAATAAAAGCTGGAGTCATCCTCTGCTCTGCCTGGAGCTAATGCCTCTGGCTGAATACCACGTCCCTATCTTATAAGGGGTCAGTACAAGGCAAGGAAGACACCTCTTTGGGGCCTGGATAGCCCAAGGTCATGGGCAGAGGGAACACAAATCTCTGTGTTTCTGTGCCTCCCATTCTGCAACTGAAAGGCATAGAGAAATGCCTCACACCTATGCACACTGAGCTGAAAAGAAATCCAAATGGTACCTGGTGTGGTTACTAAAGTGTTTGAGCAGTGTAGTAATGGTTCACACCTTTAATCCCAGCAAAGGCAGGTGGAATCCCTGTGAGTTCCAGAACAGCCAGGGCTGTGTAGAATGATCCTGTCTCAAACAAACAAACAAAACCAAGAAATCCACCACCATAAACCATAAAACCATAAAAATAAAAAACAAACAAAACTGTTTGACCTCAGAATACTAGGAAGGCTCTTGGCCCCCGGCCAACCACAGTCAGATTCAGTGAGTAGATGTGTCTGAAGAACCTGATACAAGTTAGCACTGTCACAAGGTGCATGCTTTTACAAGTTAAATTTGGCTTCTTCCATAGCTTTTATCACAAGAGACAAACACACAAATTAAAAAAGTGTTTTTATTTTAAATCAAAGTACCAAGCAGATACTTGCTTAACAACATACAAAGTAGAACTCAAAGAACTCAGACTTGCCCCCTTCCCTGCATGCCTCCTGGGCAGGCATGGGAAGGGGCTTGCACCCTCTGCAAAACCAAATCCTGTCCTATTTCCTCAGAAAACCAAACTGAAAGCAGCCACAAGCACCCATGTTTGCATGTGGAGGGGAAGACCTTCCTTCCTGGATCCTGAATGGCCCAATGGGAACAGCAACAGGAGTCAGCGGGAACCACAGAGGCAGGTGCAAACAAGTGCTGGGGTAATCATCACACTTCCTCTCCCAGAACTGTAGGTTCCACGCAGATGAGACTATTGGGCCTTCTCTGTCGTGCAGAACCCTCACTGGTCTGCCAGGAATAGCCTTGGAGGGAGGGCTACAGACAGCCTCTGGAGCACTGGGAATGAATGGTGGGAACTAATTCTGAAGCTGATTTGAGGACTATTTTTGTATGGCTCTGAAATGAACTTCACCTTCCAGTACCTCCATGCTCTAAGGGGCAAGGGCTAAAAAGGTTTCGACCTTGCTCTTATGAGGAAAGGAAACTGGCCCACATCCCAAAAAGCAGATGGCACCTGGGACTTGTGCCAAGGAATGGCTCTTGATTCCCAGGGCAGGAAGGTTTTATTTGTGACACTAATCTAGTCTGAGCTTGTAGAGTAGGAAGTACCCACCCTGCTGGTCCTCCCAATGCCCCTAGAATCATACAGCTGCATTTAACATTGTAACTCAAGGCCAAAAAAGGTTTTAGAAAGGAGTATATACATAAACAGGTGAACATCTGCCAAAACAGCTGATTCATGACCACAGTGAACAATGATGTAACAGAGGAGAACAAGAGCTAGAACCTCAGTAGCTTGACATGGGGTGAGAACGGGGGCAGGAAGGGTATAAAAGGACCCGGGCATTCAAGGGGGATGATGGATGGATGGAAAAGTTAACCAGTTCCCTTCAAAACAGAGATATGGGACAGTGGTCCCTTCCTGCTGTGGGGCCCTTGAAAAGAACGCCTTCGGTTCGCAGAACAGGAGGTTCAAGAGGCACCTTAGGACTATCCCAGGACATACCTTACCAAGAGGCCAAAACTCTGTTCCCTGAATTGTTTGGCTCCAAGGACTCTGGCCTAGAGGATAGCCCCTTGCACGGGTCCAACCAGACCTGTAAAAACTGCCCGCAGACAACCTTCCATGGAAAATTCTGGTTCTATCTCTCAGCTGACTGACCCTTCAACTCTATAAACAGCCTTCTCACATATACTGGGGCTCTCAGGATAGAGACACTGAGTATTGGCCAGAGAGGCCCTGGGGAAAATTAGGATCACGACTATAGGGGACTATAAGAGCAGGCTGCACATAGGGAATCATTTGAGCTACCCCAAGTCTCAGGCATACCTCCATACAAATCCTCCAGAGCTTTGTCTCAGGTAAAGACACTACCTAAGACCTCTAGCACCTGGCTAGGTATATATATATATGTGTGTGTGTGCTCTGGGTCCCTCCCAGAACTGACTCAGGAGCCTAGGCACTCAGCATTGTTTTGGTTGAAAACACTATAAATTTAATTTTTCCTAGAAGCCTACTAAGCAATTTTCTTAAAAACACTTGCAGCCCATGTGCAAAGGGGTCCAGAACACATCAGGTCCGTGAGACTCCTTCACCACCTGAGTGCCTGTGGGGTATGGAGGGGTCCTTACTGGGGTCTGCACTCAGCCCCCGGGCATGTTCCCACAGTGAAGGAACATAGACACTGGCCATACTGAACCTACAGAGAACTGTGGGAAGAGACCAAATCCATAGGATCTATGGCTTCCACACTCAGGCAAGCTGCCCAAGACATGTGTCAATAATGACCCAGCAGGCTCAGCCCCATTAGGGTACAGGCACTAGGACCTGTGATCAGCTAGGCTCTGGTGCTGGCTCTGAAGCTGTACCAGAACCACCCAGGCCTCCTCCTGGTCACTGACCCCCCCCGGTTCCTGCTCAAGGCCCAATGTGTAAACAGGATTAATAAGCAACAGATGGAAAAGAGTATTTCCCATGAAAAAAGGGGAGGAAGTTTAGAAGTTGAAGACTGATTTTCCAGGTTGCTGGCATCATTCTGCCCCCTTTTCTTCTCTTGATTCATCTGGCAATTCTCTCTTTGGTGCAGCCCACCAGACCTGCCTGTGCTGAGCCAGCCCTGTGGCCTGTGTCTGTAGTGGCCTCTGCCTGCAGTGGCCTGAGGAGAGGCAGCCAGCCCAACTTGGAAGGATATTACCCTCCCTGACAGCTACTTCTGCTCATGGTCATCTGCTACAGCAGCCACCTCAATAGTGGCTGTGTGGTCCTCAGGTCCAGTAGCAGCTGCTGTGGGCATTGTCATGATGGTGCTGCCTGCAGGTGATGCCTGGGCCACATTCTGCAGAGTGGGTCCCAGGCCAGGTAGAGTGAGCAGCTGCAGTGGGCTGACCACTTTTAGTACTGTACTGCCATCCTGCATGGCAGCTGTGCTCAGAACTGTGAGGCTGGATGTGTCCGGATGGATCTCTACTGTGCCAGGGAAGGCAGAGCCAGAGGAGGCCAGGACTGTGTAGCCCCCAAGCAGTGGGGAAGCTGGTGAACTGGCTGGGGCAGCTTGAGAACCCTTACCCAGGACAGTAGATGGCAGTGTAGATACCACTTTGCTAAGTGGCATACTGGTCAGCTGGGACACAGGCATTCCTGGACCAAGAGCAATCTGTGCAGACTGTGTAAGCACCTGGGAAGCCATAGCAGCTGGTCCAGATGTAGCTCGTGCAAGACGGGGCCGCTTCATAGGGGATGGCAGGGAGACTGGTGTCAATGTCATAAGCACATTGCTGAGGTGCTGGGACTTGTGCTTGAGCTCCTTGGCACGGCGACGGTGCTCATCACACTGTTGTTCCAGGGCTGCAGGGGATATACAGCATCACCACATAGAACAGAGAGGGAGACAGATGTGCTCCCACAGGGACAATGCAGACATGCACAATCGGTGAGCAGATCATAGACTAACAGCAACTGGAATGACTAGAGGGCTTCTTACCAAAGGAAAGGTAGGTACAGTGGTTCCCTTAATGGCCCTCAGGATGACCCAAGTTCAAAAGTACAAGTTCTATAGGCCAAAGCTTCCCCCTCAGCATCAAAATGTTCCATTCAGTTTCACATGAAAGTTGTTAGGCCAAAGCAACCAAGTAAAAGACCTATTCTCAAACACACACACACATACACACGAGACAGAGGAAAGAGAGAGTGTGTGTCACATGCAGGGCACACATTTAAGTAAAAAACACCAGGGAAAGCTTACTACTAATATAAAAACACCACAGGACAATCCAGCTCTGGCTGAAGCAGATGGTTTTTTCCATTCTCCTGTCATATTTCTTTAAATTAAGTAACTACAGAAAGGCTAGTAAAGAGTGACCTATGCTTTACTGGTAAGATCTGGCCATGGCCACTGTTGTTTTACTAATTTCTACATGTATGATGCCTGTGTTCTTCTGACTTCTTGGTCTTCAATTCAAAAGCTCACCTATATGCTGTGTCTCTGAAGTGTGTGGACACATGACTAGAGAGTTGAGCCTATAAGCTCCCCAAACCCCACACTGCTGCTCATCATACCTGCCAGGTCCCGGGCATACTGTTCACGTGAGCGGTCCATCTGGCACTTATGGCTGGCCAGCACCTTCTTCACCAGATCCAGCATGCCAAAGTTTTGCACGATGTTATTGAGAAGGACGGCATCTTAAAGGGACAATGACAACATATAGTAAAAGTCTGGGCCCTTCCCAAAGTTCCCAAACTCCAGTGCTGGGTTGGTTTCTGAGGGATCAGGCAGTGGGAGGAGCCAGCTCCACAGACGTTTAGGCTGAATAGCAAAAGATCCTGCCCCTGACAGCTCCCTCAGCAAAGGAGGGACCAGTGTTCAGGCTCAGCTTCCATCCCAGCTACATAGAAAGATCTGGGGTAGCAGGAGGTAGAATCAGGCACCCTTACCTCGGAGCTGCAGGGGTGGGTCCTGAACTCGCTGCTGCAGGCCTTTCATGGTTTCCTCCAGCTCCTGTTGGAATTCCTGTATGACCTCATCCAGTAAACCTGCATCCTTCAGTCCCCGCCAGAATGCAAATGTGTCATCTATGATGGAAAAAGAGTCAGGTAGGCAGGAGACAAATCGATGTATGGAGTAACTGACAATAGAAGTAGTACATCACCTTAGGAGGCCAGTACATGATGCACTGAGTTCCATATTACAGCCTGCTATAAGTTTATTGAGTCAATGGTTGGATCCTGAGCCCAGCTAGGATCAGATCATGGGCAGATGGTTCCTGCCATGGGCCCACCTGTATTCCTGAGAAGCTGAGGGAATATACCTCCAATGGCTGTGGTCCAGTCACCAGGGTCCTCACAGGTCTCTATGGTGATGGTAGCAGGTGAGCCATTCACTGCAGGTAAAGCAGAACTGTGGGTGAGTGTTGCCCCATATTACAGCACCCAGAACTTTGAAGTCCTGATGATCCTTCCAAGGCTACATCTGAATCCTTCTTCCCACCCATTTTCTCAGAACTGAAAAGCACAATACACTAGTACTAGTCAAAGTATTGTCTACTTCACAGTGAGTTTATTTTTAATTTCTTTAAGCACACAAAGAAAGAACAGATAAACAGTCACTGAGTCATCATCCAACTTCAGCAGCTCTCAACATTTTGCTCCTCTGGTTCTATGTGCGACTAAGCCTTGGGAAACTGGCGGGGGACTCTGCCCACCTTGTTTCCTTCTCCTTGTCCTATGGGTCACCTTTACCTCCTGTCTGAATTTTACTGATGTCAATAGTAATCCTAGAACTCATCATATTTCCTAGTTTTTAATATTAAAAGACACAGACTATCTATTCTAGTATATCCCCAAGTCCATTGCTTTCACCTACAAACCCAGCTCTCCACATAGTTTGCACTTGGAAGCACTGGAGTTTCTGAGCATGCATACACCTAGCTCAGAGGCAGACTCAGAAGCAGATGTATATTTAAGAATATATGAAATTGTTGAGAAGGACGGCATCTTAAAGGGACAATGCCAACACATAGTAAAAATCTAGACTCCTCCCAAAGTTCCTGAACTCCAATGCTGAGCTGGGTCTTGAGGGATCAGGCAGTGGGAGCAGCTTGCTTCACAAAAGTTTAGGATGCACAGAAAAAAACTCTCCCACTGACAGCTCCCCTCAGCACAGGAGGGTCATCAGTGTTGTAATGCTTTTGAGTCCTGTAAGCCTGAAATTAACTGAACAGGAACACTTATCCTTAGCTATACAATATTCAAGCCAAAGAATCATATAAATTCTAAGCTAAAAAAAAAAAAATCAAATCACCAAAAGAGTTAAATTCTAACTCTAGTTCTGCCTTTCACAGGCATCACACCTTTGACTCTAGAGCTCAGAAAGCCCACTTGCTCTGTCAGGAGATGGCACTAACGGTTCCTATTTGTCCTGGTCTATCACCTATAACCAAGATTCTTTTTTTTTTTTTTTTTTTTTTTCCCCAGGAGCTGCTATTTATTGGCTATTTATTGTAAAAGCTATTCTATACATTTTTAAAAATGAAGCCTACAAAATAATTCCATAAAATTGGCATTTTTGGCTGGTTACTATCTCACTAAGGCTTGCAAAAATAAGCTAACAGGAGTTCTTCCTGTTATGATGTGGCTACATACTGATAAACACATCATCAGTTGGAAACACTACAAACCCCATAGTTTAGCCAACTCTAAATATACTTAAAACAGTTCGCTAGCCTCTGTTGGGCTGTGACTGACTTTAATAAGACAAGCCAAGACCTGAACCACTCACTCCCCACACTGCCTTTCATTTTGATGTGTCCCCAGAAGAAATCTGTCCTGACTTCTTAGTTTACCTAGCACTTTGGGTCCAGAAAGGAGCTAAGCATTACATACCCTCACATCATGGTAAACCATAAACATGGACAGGGAAAGAGCTAACAAAGGTAGTCCCCATGACCGTGGGATACTGAGCTTCTCAAGAGAAGAATGCAGTGCTGTCAGAAGACCTGACTCTGAGAAAATAGGAAAGACCCATAGGCCTCACTCCTTTCCCAAATGAGGATCTCCAACTGTCCTGATTAAATAACAGGGACATATATCCTTGATCACATGGAAGTTCATGACAGCTTAACACTGCAGAATAGTAAATAACATTGACACAAAGATAACATAGCCAATTTCAACAGGTAACTCAATAAGAAGCTTAGGATCCAACCTCATTCTCACCTCAGTTTATAAAATATCTCACTAAAAATGGGAAGAATTCTAGAAAACTGCCAGGCAGTTGGTGTACACCTTTATTAATCCCAGCATTTGGGAGGCAGAGGCAGGAGATCTCTGGGAATTAAGGCCAGTCTGGTCTACAAAGCTAGTTCCAGAACAGCCAAGGCTTCACAGAGAAATTGTCTTGAAAAACAAACAAAAGATTCTCCATCAGCAAACCCAACAAGTCTCCAGATGTATTTCCAGAAAGGATACAAGGAAGAAGGCTGACCCAACATTGTAGAGCCTCTGTGGAAGGACTGTTCTTGGAAAACAAAGTATATGGCACTCAGAGAGGGCTGATCAGGGCAGCTACAATGACCTGCAAGACTGGCAGTGTCTTGTACCTACCATCAGCTGTAGCAGGTGTAAGTGGGATGTACTCTGTGGATGTGGGGCTGCTCAGGGATACGCGAGCCCCTGAGAGGTCAATCTTCGTGCTGCGACAGGTATTAGAGCAGACCTTGTCATGCTGGTAGAAGTCTAGCTCCCCAGAGTCCATGATCTTCCTGTGGAGAAACCAGAGCAGTCCAGGTAAGACCTAACTGAAAATACCTTATCTACCACTGTGACTTTGACTGTGCAACTGTAGGGATAGGTTTTAGCAGAGGTGCCAACTGGGGCTGGCTCCTCTGAGGTAAGAGACGGGCTACAATTTTCACTATGCACAAAGCTCAAATACAAGCAGAATGCAGGTGGCACAGCCACTATAAGCCACCTACACAAACACATTCTGTCCATAGGAAGGAGATAAAGAAAGCACTGGCTAGCAAGTACAGCTAACAAAGGTGTGAGTAACTCAGTCCTAAGGCAGAGAGTTAAGAATAATTTCCAAGGGAAGCCTTGCCTTCTGGAAGGACAGGAGAGTTCCTCAAACCTTAAAACAATTTCCGATGCTACAGTTACTTATTCTCATCTAACAGGGTCTTCCCTTCTAAGTACTCCCTCTGGCCTCTTTGAGGTCTTGGTCAAAATTCAAACAGTCTCAGCCAGCCTATCATGACCCATAAACATAATGCCAGAGGCTCTAGTTTTTATTCAATCTATGGGCAGTGGTGGCCTCAGGCAATCCCAACACATCTCTCTCAGCCTGTGGTCTTAATAGCCATATCAATCAGGCATATTTTACAAAACAGAGTGTTTCTCAGAAGTATAAGGCTGAGAGCTATGAGACAGCACCAGAGCTGACTACTCTAACACAAACAGTACAGCTCTAGGATAGCCTGCCAGTCTCCAGATACACATAAACAAGTGTGGCTCTTAGGTCATAAAAGTATCTGAGCCTGGCATGTCCCAAATACCTGTCCACTTCACAAGACTTAGGGACTTTCATAAAAAGTAATAAAAATAAAGAAAGGTACCATAAAGCACTGTTAAAAAATTAAACCTAAATGTCTATGTACAAACACCAGATTATATCCCGAATTTTTAATAGTAGTACATTCAAAATACACATCCACACCACCAGTACCACCACCACCAAGTAAAGAATTAGTGAAATTAAAATAAAACTTAACCAAAATAACTCATCTTCAAAGATCCAAACCAAATGAAAAAGCAATGGCTGTGAACCCCTCCCCTCCCACCATCTCAAGCTGGTCAGATGCCCACCTGAGCATGATGCCATTCATCCGGATGGCTCTTTTCCAATCCTTCAAGGTAGATTTCCCTGCTAGGTGCACAAACTCCTTTGGGCTGATCACATGTTCATCATACTAGAAAGAAACAGAAGTACAGTACCTTCTCAGCCTGACAGACTTGGTGAAATTGTAGCCAAGCCTATTCTCCCTTCCTGCTCCAGCCTGCACTAGGGGTTCACAGGAAAACATAAGCATGGCTCTACCTGTCAAAGGCCTCAGTACAGAACACTTGAATCAGTGTTCCATTGGAATATGCCCCAGTCACCAGTGGCCAGGGTTAAGGCCAGCTTTCTACCTGATATTTAGCATGCTGCAGCCCCACAAAATTGTACTATGTGCCAGATGAGGGGACAGACCACAGTAGAGAAAGCTTACGTGTACTCCTCTACCAGAAAACAGTCAGTCCCTTAAAGATTATTCCTTAAGTGATATGCCCCCATCATCACATCAGAAAAATGTGATATTAATCAAGACATAAGCATATAGCCTGCTTATAATGTGAATGACTCCTAGCCTGGATGGACCCACTAAGAAGCCACAGAAACAAAAGACGCACAGTATTCTTGTCTTGCATAGTGCTAATACATATCGTCAGGAGAACTGCCCTCTTGACTGAACAGTGTTCTGAGACTTGCTAGAACACAAAGATTGAAAAGATAAAACACACTATACAATTTTCTTAAGCAAGCAACTAACTAGAACAGAAGAACGGAAATAAAGCTCAGATGGACCAGTTGCAGGGCTCCAGAAACCATCTCTTCTCAGAATCCTGCTTTTCAAGCATAGAGGACCTCTGCAGGTAGCACCATCACAACTGTCATGATCAATCATGACTATAATGGCCATCTGCTGATGAAGTGATGTGCCTAATTCCCTGAGAAACAGTACAACTTCCATAATCCAGAGCAACAGCAAAGGCCTCTCTTCATTGGTGATCAGGGCAAAAATGGACTACTATAGCCCCAGCATCCAGTCCTTCACTCTGCAGTTACCTCTGTTCATCTGACCTTGCCTTTCTGGTCTAATCCTATTCAAGTCTGCAACTCAATTCCAGGAACCTATTCTATTTGCTAACCCTTTCCTTTCCTACCCTCATATGGGATCCTACCCTCATATGGGATGATGGCTATCTCTCTTTCTTCCCTGCATGGTCTATGCTGGGTCCTGAGCACACCATGGTTTGGATATCAAAGCCCACCAACCACTGAGCACACTGTGTAATTCCACCCCCTCCCCCATTTATTTATTTACTTACTTATTTTTGAGATAGGTTCTTGCTATGTATCCATGGCTGGCCTGGTAGTTACTATGTAGTCTAGGCTGGTCTCAACTCATAGCCATCTTCCTGGCTCAGGCTCTCAAGTGCTAGGATTAGGATCAGCATCTGCCACCATGCCTGGCTGGCTACTCAACATATTATTTCTATCAGTGCTGCCTGCTGACTGTGGAATCTGCTCTCATGTCTCTTACCCTCCACTCCTTGTATCCTATGTTTTTGTCTGCATGAATCATATTCAGAGCATCCTTTGCAAAAGATATATCAATGACAATTTAGTTTTGCCTGAAAAGGTTTATTTCGCACTTATTTTCAGGAATAACTTTACAACCATTTTCTTATCATGAGGAGAATCTTGCACTGTGTAACCTCTGGCTTCTACCACACTGCCTTTAGGATTCTCAGGAGAAATCATCCTCTGCTCTCTAGCCATTTGTATTTGGAGAGCTTTTGTTTATTTGCTGGAGATACAGTCTCACTGTGCAGTCCTGGCTGGCCAGGAATTCTTTACGTAGACCAAGCTGACCTGGAACTCAGAATCCTGAAATGTGTGCTAGGATTAAATTCATGCACCATTACGTCTGGCCCTTGTTGTTTTGTATTGGGGATTAAAACCAGGGCCCCTCAAATGCTAGGCAAATATTTTACCACTGAGCTCCCAATATTCTAGCCACTAAAAAAAAAACAAACTTAGACGCTGTAATTCTGGTGTTTCACTATGGTGTTATCTATGAAATACTTTTTATTTTGATATAATTTCTAACAGATAATAACTACAAGAGTATTTCAGGAAATCCACTACACTTTCTTCAGAATCACAATTATTTCATATGCTCCTTCTGCACCACTGCCATCTACACAGACCTGTATGTGCATTTCTTCTGGACTGGTGAGATCCTTGACTTTTTTTTTTTCTTTCTTCAAGACAGGGTTTCTCTGTGTAAGAGCCCTGGCTGTCCTGGAACTCAGAGAGATCACCTGCCTCTGCCTCCTGAGTGCTGAGAGTAAAGGAGTGTGCGAGCACTGCCCAGCGGGTTTTGTTTTGTTTTTAAAGTACCCACTTACTCTTATTGCTTTTATGACAGAACTCTCCCTCCACATGTCTGCTCTGCCCTCTGACCCGTGGAGTCTACTTCATGCTAAATAATGAAGAAAAGTGACGGGGTCAGAGAACAACCCTGGAGGGTTAAGAGTCACCAAATCGTCCTTCACAAAGCAAACTTAAAAGCAACAATTTTGCCAAATGCCACAGTTTCCACAGTGGAAAAGGAGCTCGTCCTTAACTATATATTTTTGTTTCAGGGCCTAACGGATTTTGGTACATGTGTCTATTGGCTGATCTGTTTTTAAGAAGATTACTGATTTTACATTCCAGCAGCAATCTCCTCCCAGCCCTTCCTCACCCCACCCTTCCCACTCCTCATTCTACTCTTTCTCCACTTCTGTTCAGGAAAAGGCAGGTCTCTCGCTAATATCAACAAACATGGCATATCAAGTTGCAGTAAGACTAAGCACCTCTCTGTGGTTTGGTTGGGTTTTTTTGTTTTGTTTTTTTTTTTTTTTTTTTTTTTTTTTGGTCTGGAACTCACAGAGATACCCGTTTCTGTTTCCATGTGGTAGGCATTAGAGGCATGTACCATGATGCCTGGCCCAGCAAGTTAGGTATTTTATTATAGTTCTGTCTCCTAAATTTGTGTTTGAAGTTTTTCTCTGGAGTAAAATCAGGCTATGAGTTTTGGGCAGGAAAGCCTAGGGTTTCCTGTCCATGGGTTCTATCAATTCATTGGCTGCCTGCTCCAGGAATTCTAATCCATCTTGACAGTTGCTTATCCTAAAACCAAGGATATAGACACTGGCCCCCTAGTAAGGAAAGCATCTCAAAACTTCACTGCAGCTACCTCGCTCTGTTAGTGTGTAATCTAGGAGGAATGCTGACTGTTCCTCACTCTACCTCACAGCTAGTTTATACCCACTGAAGCTCTAGCCCACCACTCCTTCCATATTCACTGGTAGACATTCTCATGAAAACTTCACTTCTCTCTACGCACATATCTAAAAGAAGGGTACTCAATATAAGAAAATCTACATGAAACACATTTAATAAATTTATTTTCCCAGTCATTAAGCCATGCTGAGGACTTAGTTGCCTCTTCAAACTCCTTTCTTGCTAACACTCTATCCCAATTTCTATTTTTTCTTGCAGTACTTTCCACATATTGTACAGAGGAAAAGAAATTGCATTGTGTGTACACTATCCATATCCTCATACTCTTTAGAGCTCACTATTGATACAAGTAAAGATCATGACTATTCCTATTAGCTCTGAATTATATATGTAGGAAAATTAACAGAGAAGGGCAGGAGGAACCTTACTATTGTCCAAAGGATCATCAATGAATCAAATCAAAGAAACTAGTCAAGAATTTTTGAGTATGTGTATGTTTATACCCATGTACAGAGACCATTTGTGGTTTGAATTAGACTGTCAATCTACCATAGGCTCGTATATTTGAATACTTAGTCCCCAGTTGTTGGAGAAGGTGTGTCACTGGGGATGGGCTTTGATGTTTCAAAAGTTCACACCATTCTACTTAGTTCTCTCTCTCTCTCACCTGTAGTTCAGGATGTATGCTCTTAGCTGCTGTTCCAGTACTATGCCTTCCTACCTGCTGCCATGTTCCCCACCATAGACTCTAACCCCCTAGAACCACGAGCCCCAATAAATTCTTTCTTTTATAAGTTGCTGTGATCATGGTATCTCTTCAGAGCAATGAAAGAGAAACTAAGACATTCACCAGACTTGAACCCCACAAATCTGGAAGACTAAGTAGCCAGCAAGTCTCCATAGTGTTGGAGAGATAGTGTGCACATGGTATTTCCATTTGTTTTTGTTTTTGTTTGTTTTTTGAGACAAGGGTTCTCTTTGTAGCCCTGGCGGCCTTGAAATCTCAGAGATTTGCCTGCCTTTGCCTCCTGAGCGCTAGGATTAAAGGTATGTACCACCACTTTCTAGCTAAAAGATTCTCGGGGGGAGGGGGTCTTCTTTTATACTTTTTTTATTTAAAAATTTTTGGATTTTTTTTTTTTTTTTTTACATACCAACCATAGTTCCCCTTCTCTCCCTTCTTTCTATTCACTCCCAGCTCACCCCCAGCTCACCCTCACCCCACCCCACCCCATCATCCAGTCCTCAAAGAGGTCAGGTTGAGGCAGGATCAAGCCTCTTTGGGGGGGGGGGGGTTGTGTGTGTGTACACACTTCCATGCATAAGCATCCCAAGTCCTATAATAAAGGAATTTAAAAAGAAATTTGCCTGCAATAACACTAGAGTTGAATATCCAGAATATAAATGAAATAACTCAGCTGCAGGACAGCCAGTACATGATCATTTGCTAGCTCTCTGGCAGAGATTAAACTTGCTAAAGATCATCAGCTAGCTGAAGACTCATAAACTTTAGCTCAATGACTCTCAGTTTGCTGGTCAAGACCCCTTTGGAGGTCAGCTGACTCTTTCATAGGAGTTGTATCATCAGATATCCTGCATATCAGATATTTACATTATTGTAATAATAGGTTTTTGGCCTGTCTGGCCCGTGATCTAAACCCACAGACACATATAGAGGCTTATATTAATTATACATTGTCTGGCCTATGGCTTAGGCATATTGTTAGCTAGTTCTTATATCTTAATTTAACTTATTTTTATTAATTTGTTTTGTTATGTGGCCCATGACTTATTTTTTTATATTTTGTTTTTTAAATAACTTTGTCCTCCTTCCCCTTAATTTATATTTAGATTTCTCACCTCCTTCTAAGATGCCTGCCATAGGCCCAAACAGTCCCTTTATTAACAAATAATATTTATAACATATAAGAAAAATCCCACATCACATTATAATACATGACAGTAGTAAAATTACAGTTAAAGTAGCAATGAAAATAATTTGATGGTTGTGGATCACCACAATATAGAGAACTGTGGAAGGTTGATAACACTGTTTCAGATGCTTATAGTTCATGAAAGCTCAGGCATAGAATTTCCCTTCTGTCCCTTGATACAAATTTAAAAGTAGCACAGCTTATATCATAATCACATGGAATCTGCTTCTTAACTTAGCATAACACAAGCAATAAACTAAAAGGGGGAACTGTTGTATACATTTTTGACCTAAACTAGTTTTGAGATCTGGACCACTAACAACAAACACACTGTACAATCCAGACAAACAAAATAAAATATAAATAAAGACTACTAAAACCTGCCAAAACAAGATAAAACAATTTCTCAAAACATCCTACTTCTAAAAAAAACTGTCAAATATCCTAGGCCAAAAAAACAAACAAACAAAAAAAACCCTATAAGTGACTGTTAGGACGACTGTCGCCGTCCTCTCCTAAATCCTAGAAGCTACTCTCTTCTGCTTCCAGCTTACTCAGACAACATAGTTCCCTTCTCAAGTCTTTAATAAAGTTAATATTTTAAATTACTACCATCTCAGCTTAACTAAAAATACTCAAATATTAAATCCATATTATTCAAAAAAACTTTAAAATAATCCCTACATATTGCCACTTACTAATATTTTAGACATTTAAGATACACCTTTTATTGTTTATTAGTTATAATTTGACCTTGTTTATGTTATTGTTCCCTCCCCAGATATTACCTTATAATTATTTCTATTATATAGTCTTATACCTGAGTTTAAAACTTTCTTAGACAGAAAGAGAGACACAGTGAGATTTAGACGTTACTGAGGGAGGCCTAGAGGTAGCTTTGGGGGTCCCAGAACCCTGAATGGGACGTGGCCAGCCCCCATTAAAGCTCCTATTACACAGTGTAAACCTTGAGGCTAGGCCTGAAAGTCCGGGCCAGAAACCTCATACTACAGAAATATATTTATCCCTGAACCCAGAACCAAAAAGAAATGTGGCTCTGAAACCAGCACCAAAGAAACACGCTTTGGCCCTAGAATCAGAGACAGTGAAAGAAATGTGCCCTGGCCCTGAAATTAGAGTCCCAAAGTCCAAAAGAGCCAGTGAAAGAAACACACTTTGGCCCTGAAACCAAAACCAAATCAGGGTAAAAAGAAAGGGAGAAGGTCTGACCAATCCCTGCCCTGGAAGTCTGGAAAGCAGAAGCCCTATATAAGTACTGAGCCCACAGCCCTTTCCTGGCTGTCTTCTCCCAACCCCAGCTGAGACAGCCACCCTCTCCTGGACTCTTTCCTCCCAACAAATCTCTTGAATGAGGTTTGGGTGAAGACCTTTCACTGGAGCAGCAGCAGCAGCAGCAAAACATGAACAGAGATCAGCTGAGGGAGTGAGGCTGAAGCTGTAACACTCTGGCTGTCCAGGGGACCTTCCCTGGCTGGGCAGAGTTGTTACATTCCCTGAACAGAGAGCGGCAAGCAGTGGAGGGGAAGCAAAGCCTTCGGCTGGCCACTGGCCATTGTAGCAACTTTACCAGGGAGGCGCTCCCTTGCCAGAGCAGAGCTGTTAACACTGGGGAAACCTTTCCCTGAAGCAAGGCGGTAAGCTGCTACCTGTGTTTACTATAGCCTGTGGTATTCATTGGCTCTCAAATGTCTGAATACTTTCTATGGAAAGTAACACTCAATATTCATTAGCTCCCGATCGGATACTTTTCCATTCAAGCTGCAGTGCTTGGTGAGCCTGGGCTCCTGACTGCCAGGATCTCTTTCCATCTGAGCTTCACTGGGCTACACAAATACCTACACTTCTGGCTTCCTCAGTCACCAGACATGCATGTGGTACACATACATACATGTAAGCAAAATACGCACACATATAAAATAGAATAAACAAATTTAAAAATTCAAACCAGCTTTATGAATATACCTTAGAGGGAATTTTGAGCTGTTTTAATAAAGATGAGTTTAGGTACTAGCCTACTATGGTGCCAGGAAGAGATTTCTTTTCCTACTCAATATTCACTAGCTACTAAATGAGTCTCTTCAGAACATACTTTAATCTCTCAAACAAAGCCATTTGCAACTCAGAGGCCATAGCTTCTACCACATACCTAATAGACATATACTAATATAAATAAGAAAAATGACATGACATGAACTGCCATGAACTGATCCTCCTTCAAATTAGGTATGTCTTCTCACCAACCTGTCTCTGCTGATTCACCTCAGCAGAAATTAAATTACTCCTGCTAGAGGCTTTTCCTCCCTGAGCTCAGCTGCTGTGCTTCCTCTGTCTCCCCAGGCCCATGAGACTGAGCCTCCAGAAGAGTGTCCTGCATAGGTTGTTGCCACCCCCAAACCCCAAGCAGGAGGAAGTGCAGGTAAAGGTGTGCGCCTCACCTGACCCTCACCTGAACACATTTCACATTGATGCCAGGGCACACAAACTTCCTCCAAATGAGGTTAGCTCTGCTGTCTCCACAGGTGATGGGGTACACAATTTCAGCTTCTAAGTTCTCCCCCTCTTCAGCCATCTTCACTTCTCACAGATACATGGACAAGAAAAAGTAGAAACAGAAAATCAGTTACAAACTTTCCCAAGCACTTACTGCAAATGTGGAAAACAGCTGCCAACCTGAAACCAAACTGAGATCCTAGAAGGCCTGAAACAACCTAGAAGATTCCCATCAATCCTATGGAGAATTTCAGATGAATCCACAAAACAAAACAAACTTAACCATTTATCAATAACTATTAACCACAATATTAATATAAGCGCATTAAGAAATGGCCAATTGAAGAGCCGTGTTAGGAGATAATCTGATTGATACAAGGCCCCATAGATAATAGATAATAGGAAAACACCTACAATCATTCACTGGTAGACAAAGGAATCAGGGAGAAGACAGTGGCAAGACAAAATACAAGAAGAGAAAGCTGCAGCATTTGGGGTGACTCTTCTGTCTTTCCACCAGTGGCTGGTACAAGTATACAGTGGTTGTATCTCATTTAAGATACAACATGCCCCTTCCTCTTAAGACCTGGGACCTGGTCTCTTATATGGGAAACAGCCCAAACAAGGGCTCTGCTGTTACCTTAATTGTGGAACTGTCCTGTCCTCGCAACCAACAGAGCAGGCAGAAGGCAGGCTTCCCACCTAATACAGCTTCCCAGCCCAGAGGGTTTCCTACCTAACACGGCTTCCTTGAGCTGTGAGGAGGCTGTAAAGGCTGCAGCAGCTGCAGCTGCTGCATTTTCTGTTTCCATGTTATCTTCTGTCAAGTCACCCCTGGTAGACAGAGAAAAAGAATGTCAGGATCACCAAGTGCACACTTCACAGCCCCTCCCCTCACACCTAGACTGTGAAATGATGAATCTCACTGCTGACAGACCAATTACACTTTTCTACCTTTATTCAGAACTTGTGATGGCTATGCAGTCAGAGAAGAATGTACAGACAATGCCTTCTCTGAGAATGTTTGCTTTCTACCAGTGCCCAGAATGGCATGGATAAGCAAAGCCAAGTGAGAAATTTTTAGAAGCAACAAACATTCATGTGGGAACTCAAAATCATTATTTACTTAATAAAGTTTTCTATTTTCAACATAATTTCATTTTGTTATACAAAGTTGCTAAAAAATATACATTTTACATAGTGTTAGAGATCAAATTCAGGTTCCCAAGCATGCTAGGCAAATGTTCTACTGAGTCATATACCCAGAAAATACAAAACTTTTGAAAGGAAAAAATATTCATCTTGACCAAAACTTATCTCATAACAAAATAAATCACAAGCAAACCAAAAGCAAAAGCAAAAGGTGAACTCCTACAGTATTGAAATTTTTTTGTAAAGAGGATTACTATTAGTAGTTATAAAATGGTAAAGCTTTTTCTTATACACAAAATCCAGAATCATAAAAAAAAAAAAAAAAGATACCTTTGTCTTAAAAATAAAAAACTTGAGGATGGGATACATCTCGATGTTATAGTACCTACCCAGCGTGCACAAAGACCTGAATTTGATTTCCCAGTAGCATATAAAACTGGGCATGGTGGTACACGCCTGTATTACCAGAAAGCAAAATAATCAAAAGTTCAAGGTCAGCCTTAGAAATACAATAAGCTTGAGGCCAGTTGGATCTACAAGAGATTCTATTTCAAAATAAACAAACAAAAATAGAGGCCAGGGCCAGTGAGATAGAGGTAAAAGCACTTATTGCCAAACTGGACAACCTCAGATCAATCCTCTGACTTCCATAAACACTCCAGCATGCGCGTGTGCGCACACACACCTCAATTAAAATTCAAAAATAAATTGTATATATTTATATATACTTTCTATATGTATATACATATATATTCTTATCATCTCAGCACTCAAGAGCAGACACGAGGGGATCACAACAAATTGCAGACAAGCCTGATCTACTTACCTCTTTCCAGGCCAGTTAGAGCTACATAGCAAGGCCCTATCTCAAACTTCCTCAAAAATTTAAAATATAAATAATAAAATTAGGAGCTGGAGAGATGGCTCAGTGATTGAGAGTACTTGCTGCTTTTACAGACATATACACACCATAAAGATGTAAAAATATGTCTCTTCGTTTTGTTTTGTTTGTTTTGAGACAGGGTCTTAATATGTAGCCTTTGCTGCCCTTGAACTCACAGAGATCTACCAAGTGCTGGGATTAAAGGCATGTGCCACCATATTCTGTCCCAAAATAAATAAATTAAAATCTTGGGTTGTTAGATCATCCAGCCAGTAAAGGCACTTGCTATGCAAACTTGATGACCTAAATTCAATCCCCAGAACTCATGTAAAAGTGTGAGAGGGAATCAACTACTCAAAGTAGAGTTCCACACAAACACCATGGCACACACGATAAATTACAAACAAAACAAAACAACAACAAAAAACCTTTCTAGCATGGGGTAAAAAAACACTATGAGCAACTTTTTAAAAGGCAACATATAAATAGTTGGAGAACCAGGGCCAAAAAAGAGCCATGAGAAACCTGTGAAGAGACCACTTCTAATTCCTAAGAAACATGAATGAGGACTATGGTGAGAACTGATGTTCAGCAGTAGAGTGCTTACCTAGTGTTATCAAGGGCCTGGGTTCAATCTCCAGCACTGGGAGTAAAAAAGATGAAACTACTTTCATCTAGATGGTCTAAAGACTGAAGTATTTATCACCATATATTTGTGGGAACAGCTTGACAGAGTGATAACGTAGGTGTGAAACAGCAGCATTGCAGCAAAGCTGCATCACTGTGAAGATATAAGGCAGCTCACCCAAAAAGCTTGTGCTGAAGGGTTAGCTCCAACAGAGCAGTATTCAGAACTGGAGATTTTGGAGAAGTGACTGGATCATAAAGGCTCTGATTTTATCAATGAATTAATCACTTGATGCATGATAATATGACATTATTGAGAGGTGGTAGAAAATAGAAGATGGAATCTAGTTAAAAGGATTAGATCATTGGGAATGTGTTCTAGAAGGTTGTGTCTTATCCTGGCTCTTCCTTTCATTTTGTCTCCTAGCTGTCATGAGATGAACATCTTTGCTCTCTCTATTCATCACAACTTTCTACCATGGCCTAGAGACAACGAAGCCAACTATCATGCTCCGAAATTACTTTACCAATAGGTCTCTGGCATCCATAGCTACTTGCACAGATATAGGCTTCTCTCTAATGTAGATAGTGTTCTAGTCTACAAAATGTCCACAGTTATTACACAAATGGGCAATTTTCTAGGCAAGTCTACAATATGTCAGAGGTCAGGGCTTGGCCCAGACTAAGGATCCCTCAGCGAAAGCCCTTGTGAATAAGAAGGTCCCTTGATCTTGACAGCTAGCCTGGAGGTTAAGAACCCCTGCTCTTCCGGTAAACCTGGGTTCATCCCAAGCACCCACATGGCAGTTCACAGCTGTCTGTAACTCTAGTTCCACCCTCTTCTGGCACTGCACTCAAAACACCCCCAAGCACTATACAGACATACATGCAAACTAAACACCCATACAAACAAAAATTAATTAAGAAGTTCCCTAGAAGATAAGATAAACAAAGATACTATGAGACATAGATGATCCCTGGGAACAACAGAGAAGGCTTAAGGCCAGGGCACCAATATTTGGCAGCATCAGAAAGCCAGGCCCCGGAGAGGCTGTCTACAGTGAATGTAGTGTGGATAACAAGTATAGCTAGAAAACACTCTCACCTGCCATTCATTCCTGGAAAGGACAATGGGAACCAAAATGAGACTAGGTGTACAGGAAGAGGAGGTTATTCAGAGTTAAACATGGGCTACTCACTGCAGAAAGAGGGGCCCTGGAACCCATAGCTGTGCCTTGCATTTGAGGGCACATTTGTCCACTGTGAGTCCTTATAATAGGACCACACACAGCCTCCAACCTGACCACTCCCCTCAATGAATTTATGTTCCTGGAGCTCCACCTTAGCATCTTAGCAGCTCAAGAAACAGTCCCTAAACAACAGGCATATCTGTCCTCAGAGCTAACCTGATCTCTCCTGTGGAATACTCTATGATGTTAAGTCAGCTCATGACTTCTCAATCATCAAGATTTATTTTACCTTGAACCAGGTCAGAAATGGGAGTTAAATACAAATGCAAACTTGGAATTTGATGTGGGTATGTCTTTCTGTAGGCTGTGAATATCAATCTTTACATAAAAGAGCTGTTTTGGCCCATGAGAGGCACCACAGAAAAGTAGGAGGGGAAATCAGAACATAGGTAGGAGAAGCAGGCAAAGAAAGACATACTGAGCCAGCTGCCCAAGAAGAAGCATGTAAGGAACACAGGTGAGCCACGGGCCACGTGGCATACAAGTTAATGAGAATGGGTTGATTTAAAATGTAAGATCAAGCTAGCAATGTGCCTGAGCCATAGGCCAAACAGCATGAACTTAATATAAGCATCTGAAACATTTTGGGGGGACTAAAGGGTCTGGGGCTGCAGGTCTGTGAGTCTGGACCTCTGGCCGCAGGGGACCAAGAAACCACATGGCTACAAAATGCAAACTTGGAATTTGTTGTTGTTTGTTTGTTTAAAAAAGACATGGGGGGTGGGGGGGGGGAGAGACTTCTCTGTGTAGCCTTGCCTGGCCAGGAACTCACTGGATGTAGATTAGGCTGACCTTGAAAACAAAGATCCAAAGATCCACTGCCTCTGTCTCCCAAATGTTGGGATTAAAGGCATGTACCACCACCTCTCAGCTTGGAATCTGCCTTTTGAGACATCAAGAATGACTCTGAACCAAGCATGGTGATGCAGGGGGCAAAAGGCAGGCCTGATCTACATAGAAAGTTCTAGGCCAACGAGGACTATTTAAAGCAGTGGTTCTCAACTTTTCTAATGTTGAGACCCTTTAATATGGAGTTATGTTGTGGTGACTCCCAACCATAATATTTTCATTGCTATTTCATTACTGTAATTTTGCTACTTTTATGAACCATAATTAAATATCTGATAATTCAACCCCTATGAAAGGGTCAATCAACCCCCAAAGGGGTCACGACCCAGATAACTTCCTTCCTTCCTTGGAAGCCTTTGTTTTGGACAGGGTGTGCATTCTGTCATTGGCTTCTGCTTGTCCAAAGTTCTAGCTGAGGAAGATAACTTTCTTTCCAAGTTCCTGCAGATGTCTTGGAGTGTGGATTTTTAATATTACTATTCACAGCAGAGCCATTCTTTGTTGTTGTTTTTTGAGACAGGACCTTCCTAAATCAGCCCCTACCTGTGTCAATTAGGAGAGACTACAGCTCTGCACTCTGAGTCAGTAGAAAGCCATACAAGGGCATTAGCAAACTAAAGGCGGTTTAGGTGGAGATGGCTGAGGACCCAAGTGAGGACTGAGGAGAGGAGCACCTCACGGAGGACCCAAGTGAGGACTGAGGAGAGGAGCACCTCATGGAGGACCCAAGTGAGGACTGAGGAGAGGAGCACCTCACGGAGGACCCAAGTGAAGACCGAGGAGAGGAGCACCTCACGGAGGACCCAAGTGAAGACTGAGGAGAGGAGCACCTCACGGAGGACCCAAGTGAAGACTGAGGAGAGGAGCACCTCACGGAGGACCCAAGTGAGGACTGAGGAGAGGAGCACCTCACGGGTGCAGCACAGCCTCAGCGTGTTCATATGTCACACACAATAAACATGTGAACTCCTGGCTTTCTATTGAGAGCTGCTTTCCTCTCTGCAGTAGCAGACTTTGCCAAAGCATGGTGGTGAGCAGGACTAATTCTGCCAGGCTTTCTAAGTAAAGAGTACTCCCCCAGCCTCCCCAAATCAGGAGGGAAAATTAGTTGCCACAAAGAAATTAACTAGCCTCTATATGATATTTGCTCCACCAGTGACCTTGGACTATCCAGCCGAGGTGCTTCTTGCCTGTATCTGTGGCCTCATATAAGGAAGGAAAGAAGGGTTATACTCTATTTTGGTTTGGTTAGACACTGGACAGTCAGGTGTTTGAACACCCAGAAAGAACAGAGGAAGACGTCAGCTACTCATTCGGTTTTGTTTCTCATGAGTGTATCTCCCCAATTCATAGCCTCATAAATACCTATGACCCACTGAACAGACTCACATGGATTAGTCACTACAAGCCTTTACTTAACTTTTTTTTTTTTCCTCACACATTAAGAGTTAAGTTTCAGGGCTAGAGAGACGGTTCAGTGGTTAAGAATCCTATTCTTTCAGGGGACCTGGGTTCAATTCCCAGCACCTACATGGCAGCTCATGATTGTCTGTAACTCCAATTCCAGGGAGACCCAACATTCATGACTAAACAATGAACATAAACTAAAAAGAAATTAATTTTTTTTAAAAAAAAAAAAAAAAGCCTCAACTTCCAACTAGCAGGATAATGGAAACTGTTTCCTGCTAAAAATAGAAAGTTCTCCAACCTCCAGGATTGATCTGCTTTGGAAGCTATGTGGTTTCTTCTGAAGGAGGAATTCACAGCCTCTCTTGTTCTGTAGAAAGGACTGACCACTGAGACATGCTAGCACCCTGGCCATAGATAGAAGACTCCTTATGATCCTTCATGGTTTTTCCCATCAAAAAGAGTTATTTAGTATTCTCCACTTAACTTGGGCAAACTCTGATCAGCTCACTAATAGGATGGAGAAGACTTTCCAGTTCCCAACACTGCTATTAGAACTTTTGATATGAAGATGCACTCGGGCAGGTATCTTGATAGAGGACAGTCACATGAAGAACCTGTATTCTAGGTATAGAGTAAGGCCACACAGACAAAGCAAACCCAACACATCAAGAAAACAAAAACCTCTGGTTATCTAGTCCATTAAGCTCTGTGATGGTCTGTCATTTAATTTCTGTAGCTATGACAACAATGATATTGACGTGGGAACTGCAGTTTCCCCGCTAAATAGCACAGAACCATCCGCAGAGGCTTGAACAAAGAAGACACTGCAACTACTGGCTCACAGCAGAAGAAAGAAATCTGCATGCTGGCATTTAGAAGGTAGAAAACCTGACTAGTGTGTGGATCTCACGAGAAATATCCTGGGACAAAATGTAGAATGTATAGAGAGCATGGGATTAGACTATTTCATATCTCCAACTGTCAAAGCTTTAGAGCAAACCAAAACTGTGTGTGCCTGCGAGGGTTTCTACTTTGCTCTCCAAGATTCAAAACAGTATCTGGCCAAAAGCTTCAGCAACCTTCAGGACCTATCCAGAAAAGCAGACAATTCATCACACAGCCTTTGAATAGGCCTCCTCCCCTAGGTCTCCTACTTGTGAGAAAGTATGCTGGCTATTTTATGTCAACTTGACAGAACCAAGAGACATTTGGGAAGAGAGAACTTCAGTTAAGAAAATATTCCTACCAGACTGGCCTGTGGGAAAGCCTGTGGGAAAGCCTGTGGGAAAGCCTGTGGCACATTTTTCTGATTGATAACTTATGTGGGAGGGCTCAGCTCACTGTAGATAGTACTACCGCCAGATTGGCAGTCTTAGGTGCTATAAGAAGACAGGCTGAACAACCATGAGGAAGCAAGCCGGTAAGCAGCGTTTTTCCATGGCCTCTACATCAGTTCCTCCCTTGATTTTCTTGGATGATGTACTACCATGTAGAACGTAACATAAAAACCTTGCTCCTAGCTAGAGGAAGGACACATGCTTTCAATCCCAGCACTTGGAAGGCAGAGGCAGGTGGGCTTTTGTGAATTCAAGGCCAGCCTGGCCTACTGAGCTAGTTCCCGGACAACCACAGGGCTGCTGCACAGAGAGACCCTGTCTGGGGAGGGGGTATGGGGGGCAAACAACAACAAAAACCCTTTTCTCCTCATGTTGGTGGTTATGGTATTTCATCACAGCAATATAAACCCTAAGAAATGGAGTAATTATGTTTTTAATTCTCAGGTTTATGCTCAAAAGGCATTTAAACCACACACAGATCTAAAGATACCTATCAAGCCAAGACCTTGAGGCCTGATGCCATAGTTGGACATGATGTTGAGAGACCTTGGGGATGTGGAAGAATGACAGTGTCAGACTATAGAAGCAGCCATGGTATCTGTGTCCCACTGAACGGCTTATGTGTTGGGGATGGCTTAACTGATAATACTATTTTAGGAGGTGAGACCTTCATGAAATAAGTAGGTCACTAGAGGAGTCCTTGGGAACACTTTGTCCCTGGTCCCTTCCTATCTCACTACCTTGTCTTCATGTTTCCTAATGTGGAGTGTCTTTCTGTAAACTGTGAATTACCACTGGATAATAAAGGAACTGTTTTGTCCTATTGCAAGCCAGCTTATAGGCAGGCAGGAAATCCAAGCATAGATAAAGGGGAAGGAGGGCGGAGTTAGAGAGAGCTGCTTGGAGCTGCCACCAGGAGAGCAAGATGTAATGGAACACAGGAAAAGCCACAGAGCTATATGGCAAGATGCAGATGAATAGAAATGGGTTGAGTTAAGATACAAGAGCCAAACAAGAAGCCTGAGCCACAGACTGAACAGTTTGTGATTAATATAAGCCTTTGTGTGATTATTGGGACTAAGCAGCTGCAGGCAGTCTGGACTTCAGGGCTACATTTCCCTTTCTCGTGTTCTCATCTCCCATGAGGCAAATGCCTCTTCCTTTATGTGTTCCCAGCACCATGATGTTCTGCCAAGTGGTCAGGTCAAGTACCCACACACTTACCCAATCTTCTGAGACCATGAGCCAGAGTAAACCTCTCCTCACTTGAGTTGTTTCTGTCAGGTATTTTGTCACAGCAGCTTTTCTGACCCTGCAGCAGTCTTGGTGGGACCATGACTGTCAGACATGCAGCCTAATGTTGTAGGATATTATTTTAGCATGTGTTACATTCGTTTTTACTATGGAACATTTGTTTAATGATGCAAAATGTGTTGTATTCTTTTATATTCTTTTTAAAGAATATGAAGCTGTGTTACTGTGCCTGTCTAAAACACTTGATGGCCTAATAAAGAACAAGGCGGGAGAAAGGATAGGCAGGGCTGGTAGGCAGAGAGAATATATAGAAGGAGAAATCTGGGAGGAGGAGATCAAGGAATAAGAGAACACAAAGGGAGCTGGAGAGATGGCTCAGAGGTTAAGAGCACTGGCTGCTCTTTCAGAGGTCCTGGGTTCAATTCCCAGCACCCACATGGTGGCTTACACACATCTGTAGTGGGATCTAGTGGCCTCTTCTGGCATCAAGATGTAGAACACTCATATACATGAGATAAATAAATAATTTTAAGAGAGAGAGACAGACAGACAGAGGAGAACATTAGGGACCAGCCATGGAGTAAGAGTGAAAGTAAGATACACAGAAGTAAGAAAAGGAAAAGGCCAGAAGCAAAAGTAGATGTGATAATTTAAGAAAAGCTGGCTAGAAACAAGCCAAGCTAAGGCTGGACATTCATAAGTAAAGATAAGACTCTGTGTATTTATTTAGGAGCTAGGTTGCAGGCCCCCTCAAAGAGCAAAGAGTAAAGAGCAAAAACAACTAGCTACAGCCTAAACCATAAAGCCAAATGAAATAATTAAAAGAAATAATTAATATTTACACATTGAATGTCTGAATTTTGAAAATGGTTTCTCTTTCTTCCTCTCGTCCACTTACTTCCCACTGCTACATAACCTATGCTGGCTTGGAACTCATGATCTTTCCACTTTAGTCTCCTACGCAATAGGATTAGAAGCAGAGCCACCACATCCAGCCTGTGGTAGTTTCTTACTCAGCAAAAGAAACTAACATACTAGTAATGCGGGCAAACAAAGAACTGACCAGTTCTATTCTTGCTACTTTTCACTACTGTTAATTATTTTAAGTTCTTGGTACATGTGGACTCTTGGCATCCTAGGAAAGCTGCTCAGTGTTGGTACAGCAAAGCTGTATCCAGAAATCACCTTTCTAATGAAGACAAAAGTAGCAAATGTGGACATGCAGATGCTAGAGAACTATGCTGGCCAATACTCTCATATCTAGGATAGTCCCAGAAGTTAATCTCTCTTACATGATGGAAACTATGTGAAAATACCCAAGAATACAGATAGTAATACTCAACTATGCATGGTAGTGTCTGTTTCTTATTATCAGGAAGTGAGGCAAGAGGATCCCCTTTCATTCCAGGCCAGCATGGGCTACACAGTGAATTCCAGGACAGATGACAGAGTGAGACTCTGTCAAAAGAGACTTGGGGGAGGGAACATGTTATTTAATGCTGGGCTTTAGCTGTGAAGACTATCACAAATATGGCCCTCCTCATTTCCCCCTAAAATCCTGGGTGATACCAGAGCTGTGAAGTATGGCAGTTGAACAGTGTGACCTTAGGGCAGAAAGTAAAGCTACATGTCCTTTTCTAATCCAGTATCACTTCTGCCATAGTATTTACCACGGGTTACCCCAAATCTAAGGGGAAAGGCCAATATGGCTTTTGGATAAGGGTATGAAAAGGTCAATGAGAAGTGTCAGAAAATACCTAAAATATACACAAGAAACATCTAACCCATGTATCAAGACACTGATATAAATCAAAGGAGACTCAGTGGACTGAGTAAGGTATGGTGGCACTTTAATTCCAGCACATGGAAGGCAGAGACAAGCAGATCTGTATGGCCAACCTCATTTACACAGTGAGTTCCAGGACACCCAGGGCTATATAAAGAACGTGTCTCAAAAAGAAAAAAAGCCAGGCAGTGGTGGCACACATCTTTGATCCCAGCACTGGGAAGGCAGAGGATCTCTGTGAGTTCTAGGACAGCCAGGGCTACAAAGAGAAACCATATGTCAAGCCAAACCAAGAGAGAGAGAGGGAGAGAGAGACAGACAGACAGACAGACAGACTCAGTAGAAAATGCTATTGAGAGATGCTACTTTACAGATAGGGTCTTGTACTATATCCACAGAGCAGGGAGGATCTGGAATAATCCAACTCACAAACACTACCCAAAGCTAGGCAAAGCACTTCCATTTTCCCCTGAGGAGGAAGGTAGTGTCAGACCTCCACAAAGAGTCCAGATCCCTATTCTACAGCTGACAGTAAGACATGAATATGAGAAGACACAGTCTCCTCAACAGAGTTGGTCTACAACCTTCCTCTTAAAAATTCACTGTCAGTATGTTAGAGAGCCAGGAGCTGACCTAAGCTCCAGGAAAAGTCAAGTTCAGCACGACAACACCACACACAAGAGGAAACAATGACAAGCCAGAAACCCAGAGACCAAGTCTCTCGGGGAGAAGGAACAACAAGACCCCCAGCCCTGACTGCTGCCCTTCTCCTCACAATCCTGTATATAAAGACAAGAGTTTGGTTAGATGTGACTTTTGGGAAAACTAATTCTCAATTCTGACCTCTAGAACAGAGATGATAAAGAAAATAATCAGTTGCCACTGTTCCACTGTTTATCAAAAGAGGTTTAGATCCAAACTGCATCAATAAGCTGGAACATAGAGCCTCTGCTAATCCCCTTTCTTGATGCACTTTGCACTTCACCTTTGTGCCTAACATATGCTGGGTCCAGATTAGACTCTTGCATGCACAGAAATCTTGAAGCTCACCCTACTACACCTGACACACCAAGCTGTGCCACTCACTATACCCTGGTAGGACCAAGGCTAAGTTCTTACCCATGAGGAGCTAGATTTGTTGTTACAAGTACTGTCTTCATTTCCTCCACAGCACTGCCATCAACTGCAGTGTCTGGAGTTGTCACAACTACCACCTCCTCCATGTGGACGCTCACATCTGGGGTTGCCATGGCTTAGTGGAAGAAGATGCCTGAGGTCAGCAGTGTCACTTGTCCAGGGTCTGAAATCCTAGAGCAAACAAAGCAGGGTACAGGTTATAGGGTAGTTTCCACACTGGCACACCAGAACAGTCCAGCACTGTGCAAGGTCCTGTGTTACATATCCAGCACTGGAAAAAAAAAAAAAAAAAAAAGTTTTTTGTTTGTTTGTTTGTTTTGGGTTTTTTTTTTTTTTTTTTTTTTTTTTGCTAACAAAGTACATAGCAGTTAATAGTTTTCAATATCACCAAAGACTCTCCTCCAAGTCACCACCTACTGTTCTTTGACAAGAAATGGCTGCAATGGTAGGAGCCCCCAGGGCTCTGGACTGGTAGGTACCATGAATAAACCCAATTTTATGGTGATATTTTGTGTAATCTTTAAGAAATAAAGACTGCGTGAAGATCAGAGGACAAAGGGAGCAACAGAGTTAGCCATAGAGAGCAGGAAGTGGTGGCACACTCCTTTAATCCCAGCACTAGGAAGGTCGAAACAAGAAGTGATGTGGCTGGGCAGAGAAAGGAACATAAGGCAGAAGAAAACTGGAGTTCTGCCCTTCCGCTTTGGCCTGCCCTGCATTTCTCTTCACTTCACTTTCTCTCTTCAGTCTGAGGATTCCTGGAGACATGATCTTCCCCTTTCGACCTTAAAATTTCAGTAATGGTGAGATGTGGCTGTGGCTTGTTCCTCTACTTCTCTGATCAGCTTTGCCCGACTATCTGGCTCTAGGTTTTTATTATAAGATCAATTAGGATTCATGCAACACAATCTTTCTCCCTGAATACATTGGTCATACTCCTCCATTCAATCTATGTGGACCTGGAAACTCAGAGGCAGCAAGCAGCACGATACAGAAGGAATACAGACTCTGGGTGATTTTCCGAAAGGCAGGCTCCCAATTACTATTTTTCCCCCTGCATCTTCTGGCTAAACTCAAAAGTGGTCTGAGCCCAAGTAACCTTAAGAAGGTGTAGCAAAATCCACACAAGACAGAAAGGGGACATGTCCTGGTTCCTGTCATTATTATTAATTTCTGTCTTTGCTGGTCCTACCCTAGGCAAACTCAAGCTCTAACCCTATGATGATGGTAGTAGCTTCAAAAGCGCCAATTTCAGAAGGAATGTCTTCCTCACTAGAGGACTGTGTCTCAAGAGCCTGGAGACTAAACGCTCTCAAACCCTAAGCTCTTATGCCAGGCCCAGGATGGACCCAGTCATGAAATGTTGGGGGAAGCACAGCATGGGTTTCTAACCAGAGGACAAAAAAAAAAAAAAAAAAAAAAAAAAGGCCCTAGAGTTAGAGTGGGACATGGTATAGACAGGAAGGATAGGCTACAAGAATGTGTGGGCCATCCTAAGATGTTGCTTGTATGGCAAAACAGGATTCTGCTCTGGCCTCTGAAGCCACCCTGGCCCTGAGTTCTGACATCAATCTCCATTTAAGAAGAATTCTTATTGCCTAACTCTCTCTCTTGTTTTTTCTCTCTTGGGAGCACATTCTCAACCCCTTCCCCCTCCCTCCCTTCTCTCTTCTCTGTCTCTCTTCTATTGTCTTATAATAAAGTCTTTCTATGTAGACCCTGCCTAAGTGTCCTGCCTCTCACTGTACCTACCACCACATGGGGCATGAGGTCTGTATTCTATAGCCATTAGCCAGTCACTCAGGTAAAGCACGTATCATATCCGATCACAACAGTGAGTACTGACCTACAGGATAGACTGCTGTAATAGTTAACTTTCAACTTGATAGAGTCTATAATCACCTGAGAGATAAGCCTCTGAGCACCCGAGTAGAGGATTATCTTGATTAGCTTAATTAATATTAGAAGACCCATCTTAATTATAGATGGCCCTGTTCCCTGGGCAGGGAATCCTGTACTGTATTAGTAGAAAAGGGACACTAAGAAGCACACATGCATTCATTGTATTTTCCTTGTGACCAGACACTTCAAGTTCCTGCTGTGTGAACTGAAATAAATCTTTTCTCCCTTAAATTGCATTTTTAACAGAGTATTTTATCACAGTAAAAACAACAACAACAAAAACCTAATATAATCACACCTAGGTTTCAGACTGGTTTCAGACTGACAGTATTCACAGAGCAGGTGCCAGGATTGTTGCAGAGGCTCTGAAAATGGACCTGAGCACAGCATGGCAGAGCAAAGTCCTTTTTGGCTGATGTGGTGGCACACACCTGTAGCACCAGATTTCAGGAGGCTAAGCAAGAAGGATCCCAAGATAGAGTTCAGAATGAGTTATAGTGTGAGATCTTGTGTCATTCAGGACTGACCAGATGGCTCAGGGAGTAAAAGCCCCTTCTGCCAATATTGAAAACCTAAATTTGATGCCTGAAAGCCATCTATGAAGGAGAGAACTGACTGACACAAGTTATCTTCTGATGACCACACACACATTATAAAATGTACATGCACATGTACACACACACTCACATAAACACATACAGGTATGTGCACTCTAAATAAGTAAATGCAATTTTTAAAAAGTTTAAAATAAACCACTTGGCCTGACCAACTAAGTCCAGCTCTACTTAAGGAAAAAAATGCCCACATTCTGTGAGACTGAACAACACCAAACCTCATACAATAACATTAAAAGTATACAGGCTTGATTCGAAATTGATTGACAGCTTGGTGTAAAATCCCAGCATTCAGGGGCAGAGGCAGGTAGATTTTTCTAAGTCCAAGGCCAACCTTTTTTACAGGGCAAGTTCCTGGACAGCCGTGACTACACAGAAAAGCTCTATCTCAAAAAACAAAAATAAATTAATAAACTGCTTGATATACAAAGAGCCAGGAAAGCCTGGTTACTCTCAAGGGAAAAATGATGGAGACACTTACTGTTATAGTAAACAGAGACTTTTAGACAACCAAGTGTACCATACTAGAAGAATAAGTCAAATATGCCTGAGAAGAAATCTAGGCACAAAACAGAAACTGCCACCAATCAAAAGTCTGAGAATAAAAATAAGCAGGACTGTGAATACGTGAGCGTAGAATGCTTACGTAGTATGCTTAAGGCCTCGGGTTCAATATTAGCACTGCCAAAAAAAAATGTGTGAGTGTATATGTGCAAAATAAAAACAAAATAAAACAACACTAATGGGCTCCACAGAAGAAGGAGCCAGGGAACATAAAAAAGAGCCTCAAAAATTATCCAGTCTGAGCATCAGGGAATAGGGCTGGAAAGGCTGAACTCAGCTTCACAAAGGTGCAGCCACAGAACAAACTAACAAACAGCAAAGAAATAAAAAAGGGCAGCAAAAGCAGTGTTACTGAAGTCCCAGAGTAGAGAGAAAAATAAATATCTTAAAGATACATCTGCTGAACATAGCCAGGCATAATTGTGCATATTTGCACACTATAACATCAATATTCAGGAGGGAGAGGCAAGAGTGTGGCCAAAACTTCAAGACCAACTGGGTAACATTTCAAAATCTTGCCTTAGAGAAAAAAGAAAAAAAAATGCTTGACAAACCTCCATGGCATATCCCAGACAGAATCAGGCTGAAAAGAAGAAAGGAAAGAAAAATCTCCAGATACTGGTAAAACGTAAGTGGAGTTCTCACAAGAAGCCACAGGACTACAACGTAAAGGACAATTTTATTTATCTATTTCGGTCCTGACGCTCCATGGAATAGCCTTCTGTATACAGATATGTATTACTCTCATTGGTTAATAAAGAACCTACAGGCCTATAGCTGGGCAGAGGGGCAGACTAGGAGGATACTGGTAAGAAGAAGGGCGGAGTCAGAGGAGTAGCAAGCAGAGGCAGAGAAGCAAAATGGACATGCCGTACTGAGAAGAGGTTCCAAGTCATATGGCAAAGTACAGATAACAAATATGGGTCAGCTTGGTGGTGGCATACACCTTTAATCCCAGCATCCCTTGGAAGGCAGAGGCAGGTGGATCTCTGTGAGTTCCAGGCCAACCTGATCTACAGATCGAGTTCCAGGACAGGTTCCAAAGCTACACAGAGAAACCCCTCTCTCAGACAAAAAATGGGAGGAGGGATTAAATGTAAGCTAGTAACAAGCCTGAGCTATTGGCTGAGGATTTAGAATTAACATTTTGTCTCTGTGTTGGTTATTTGGGAGCTGGCAGGCAGTAAAGTCTGCCTACACTGGAGAGCAAGTCCAGGGGCCTTCTGCATGCTCTCTTTCTACTTTTTAACAAAATATATACTGATTTTTATTTTAGGTTTGTGAATATTTTGTTTGCAAGTATATATGCATCACATGGGTGCCTGGTACTCACAGAGGCCAGAAGAGGGCATCAGATCCTTAAGAACTGGAGTTTCAAATGGTCATGAGCTACAATGTGGTTGCCGGGAGCCAAACCCAGGTCTTCAGAAGAGCAGCAAATGCTCTTAACCACTGACTCATCTCTCCAGTGCCTTGTTTTTACTTTTTGAGACAAAATCTCACCAAACTGGCCAGGCTGGCTTTGAACTTGCAATTTTCCTACCTCAGCTTTCAGAGTTGCCAGGATTATAGCCAGTGCTACCATATACTACAAAGAATATTTTTAGTGTGCTAAAGAAAATATCTGATCTCTGTGAGTTTGAGGTCAGCCTTGTGAATTCCAGAACAGCAAAGGCTACACAGAGAAACCATGTCTTTAAAAAAAAAAAATGGCCAACCAGATTTTGACAGCTTACACATGTAATCCCAACATTCTTAACACCATGAGTTCTAAGTTAGCCTGAGCTACAAAAATAAGATTCTGTCTCAAAAGAAGGAGGAGGAGGGAAGAATAGATGGATGGAAGATGGACGAACTGGTCTACCCACTCAAGTATGTATTACAGACCCAGCCAGAGGCTCAGCAGGTAAAGACACCTGCCACCAAAAGGAAAGAATGGACTTCCTCAAGTTGTCCTCTGATTCAACACCTGAGGTGTACAGGTGTAGACTCTCTCTCACTCTCTCTCTCTCTCACACACACACACACTCTCTCACACACACATACTTTCTCTCTCTCACACACTCTCTCTCACACACACACACATTCAAAAGCAAATAAATATGCATAACAAAGACCAGAGATTAGTAAAGTACTTGCTTGGATTTGGTCACCACGACCTTATAGATCAGGTATAGTAGCATATGCCTGTAATCATGGCATTCAGGAGGTAGGGAGAACCAGAAAGATGAAAAGTTTAAGGAAATCCTCAGCTACCTAGGGCATTCACGGCACAGACAGCCTATGTTACATAAGACCGTGTCTCAAAAAAAATTAAAAAATCTGTCTCAAATGGTAAGTACCTACTGTCCAAACTAAAGTAGAATTGCTTGAGCTCAGGAGTCTGAGAAGAACCTGGGCAACAGAAGGAGACCTGGTTTCAGGGAAAACAAAACCAAATTACCTTGTATTACAGCTGAAATAGATAAAGAACTACAGTCAGAAGGGTGAGGAACAGCTGAGTGTGGTGATGCACATCTTAAACCCCAGCAATAGGGAGGGAGGCAGAGGAAGATGGATCTAAGTTTGGAGGCCAGCCTGGTCTACAAAGTGAGTTCCAGGACAAGGGCAGCAAGGGCTGTTAAACAGAGAAATCTTATCTCAAAAAAACAAACAAACAAAACAAAACAAAAAAAAAAGGGAAGGAGAAGAAGGAAGGAAAGGGTGGAAATGATCACCAAAAGGGTGGGGAAGGGTTCTGTACAGTAACCTTTCTGCTATTCCTTGAAATGATACTACATTTTTTTAGGGAGGGCTAGAGCTAAAAGGCATAAAACAAACAAAATCACATATTACTCAGTAAAAGAAGCCACACCCTGTAGGATTTTCCTCTCTGACTTTAGGAAAAACATAACTCATAAACACAAGAGTTGCATGGGGTGGGGAGGGGAATGAACAGTGGAGTACAGACTCTCTTGGGTATAAGGGTAGATCATGTATCATCAGAGTGAGGGTTAGTTAGCCCTACTATAAACTGACACGTCTGGAAAGGAGAGGAAACTTCCTGTTGCTATGATACAGTCCATAGTGGTAAGGAAGTCAAGGCTACAGAAGTATGAGGCAGCTGGTGTCACTGCATTTGAGTCACGAAGTAGAGAAAACTGGCGGTGCTCTGCTCCCTTTCTCCTTTTCTAGTATAAGACCCTAACCCATGAAATGGTGACACAATTACAGGGGGTCTTCCTACCTCAACCTAAGCTAGATACTCCCCCAGAGGTTTGTTTCTTCAGTGATTCCAGATCCTGTAAAGTTGATGATATTAAACGCCGAAAAAAATTCTGTGCCTTCCTCTCAAATTTGCCATAAGCCTACACTACTTTAAAATTAAGCTACTAATTGTGTGTGTGTGTGTGTGTGTGTGTGTGTGTGTGTGTGTGTGTGTGTGTGTGTGTGTGGTATATGAGAGAGAGAGAGAATGAGAGAAAGAGAGAATAAAGAAAATAGTGTAGTAAAAATTTCAGGCCACAGACTAAAAAAAATTTTTTTTGCAAATCTTGTATATAATAAAGAATTTGCAACCAGAATAAAGAATAATAACAAAAACCCCAAACTATCCAATTTCAAGAATGAGTGAAAGATTGGAATAAACATGTTTTCATAAAGACACAGGGATGGGAAATAAACATATAGAAATACTCAGCATGGGCTAGAAATGAAACCACTGGTTGAGCCTGTGAAAAGTACTGAGTTCCATCTCAGCAGAGCATAAAACTGGGTGTGGTAGGAAGTGGAGGCAAACAGAACAGAAGAAACAGGAATTCAAGGTCATTGAAACCTAAAAAGCAAGTCCCAGGCCAGCCTACCCACAGGAGATCCTGTCTCTTTTGGGGGGGGGGGGATATTTCTTCTGTTTTAGTTCTGGCTGTCCTGGAACTCAACTCTGCACATCAGGCTGGCATCAATTCACATTGATCCATCTGCCTCTACCTCCTGAGTGCATGGGATTAAAGGTGTGTGTCATCACTGCTCAGGCCTGAGATTCTGCCTTTAAAAGGGGGGGGGGGAGGGAGGGGGAAAGAAGAAAATGGCCAAGGTGAAATGATCACTAAAGCCTTGATGATGTGTTTACACTACCTACAAGATGGCTTGGAAAAGCCAGTAACAAGAAGTTGCTCATGGGGTTGAAGAGATGGCCTTAGAAATATTTGCTGTTCTTGCAAAGGACTTGAGTTCAGTTCAGTGTCTAGCACTCACATAGGTACAGTTCCAGGAGATCCAACATTCTCTGCATGTACATGATGCACATATATACATTCAGGCACACACACTTAACTAAATCTTTAGAAAAAAGAAGTTGAAAATGCTGAATTTGAGGCAACTGACGATGTGGAAGAATGAAATTCCCAAACACTTCTCCCTGAGCACTAAATGATCTAATTACTTTACAAAAAAAAAAAGGTTAGTCATTTCTTAGTTAAATGTACTCTTACTATGCCTCCTAGAACTCCCATCTCTAAATATTCACTCTACAAAAATAAAAACTCATGTCTGATTGAAAAGTTGAATAGATATTTCTCCAAAGACAGAAGTTAGAAGTCACTCGATATCAGTGAAGCAAGAACCTCTCACTACCATGATGATAACAACAAGGATGAAAACCCTGATGTGGGATGTGTTTCTATAAGCTGTGAATATGCTTTATTATGTCATAGGCTATTTTGGTCTACGATAGGCAGCTTAGAGGCAGATGAGAAATCCAAAAAGAGATGAAGAGTAGAAGGGTGGAGTCAGGTAGAAGCTGCAAGTTGCAGCCCAAGGAAGCAAGATGTAACAGAACATCACAGGGAAGCCATGGGACAACACATAGATTAATAGAAAAGGGTTAAAGCTACAAGAGCTAGTTGATAAAGAGCCTGAGCCATAGGCCAAACAGTTTGTAATTAATATTAGCTTCTGAATAATTTTTTTATAAGTGGCTGCAAGGTAGGATGAGAGCTTTATCCAGACTGAGGGGCTGGGAGAGGACAAGGCTACAAATGGTGCCCAATGTGGGGCAGTGAAAAGCTTAAAAAAAATCTAAATGCACAGAAACCGCGCCACACTAGGCTTCCTAGTTTCACAGTCTCATGCCAGTAGCAGCACAGTCATCTTCCAGCAGTTGCCTGAGAGATGTAGTGGCCCATAGCCGCCCCCAACCACAATGAACTAAGTTACATTGCTGATTTCCACAGTCTCTCTCATGGGTCAAGATACAAAGAGGCTTCTCCCAGCCATAGGCTTAGAAATCTTTCAGCGATTAGGAGACACATAGTGAGCAATTCCACATCAGAGTACTAAAACACATACTCACACACCAATGTGTATATTAGTACTACTCACAACAGCCCAAACACAGCAAATGACTGGATAACAAACAGAATGTAGCATACAAGTACAACAGAGTAGTATTCAGCCTTAAAATGAAGTAAAATTATGATGCCACTACAGCATGGAAACGCTTTTGAAAATACTTGACATGAAAGAACCCATATAAAAATGATAGCAAAAGTCAAATTTGTAGATAGGATGTAGAACAGAGACAGAGTTTACTGAGGACAGGATAGGTGAAAACCTACTGTTTAATGGGTATAAAGATTTAATTTGGAATGATCAAGGTCTGGAAAAGATAGATGTACAATTGTGTGGCTGCTTAAAGCCACTTAAAGATAGTAACTTATATGTATTTTGTCATAATAAAAGCTTTTTAAATGTGAAACCTACAAGATTGTTCAATGAATAAAAAAAATTTCTATACAATTCTGATAATTTGAGTTTGATCTTTAACTCCCATAAGTGGAAGGAAAGAACCAACTCCCAAAAGTTGTTGTGACTTAAACATGTATGCTACAACACGAATCACGTGCATATACACACCATATACACTCCTGGTAGATGGATAGATGCATACCTACAAGTCTATGAAGAGCTCAAGCTGGAGTTAATGGGGAGGGCACAAAGCTGGGGTAGTAGGAATAGGATGGATCTGGGGTGAATATGATCAAAATACACTGGATGAAAGTCTCAAAAATTACTAAAGATATTTTAATGAAATGTTTTCTTTAAAAGAATTCATATACCCAATGTCATAGCATATGCCTATACTCTCAGCACTTGAGGTAGAAGCAGGAAGATGTGGAGTTCAAGATCATCCTCTGATATATAGAGAATTCAAAACAACCTATACTACATAAAACCTGTCTTTTTTTAAAATAGGGAAAAGTTTACTGCTATTATAACAAAACAATTCCATTAGAACTATATATAGGCTAGAAGACTAAGACCATAAATACTTGCTAAGAGGCTGAAAAGATGGTTCAGTGTTAGGAGTATTTCTTGCTCTTGCAGAAATTGGTTACCAATACCCATGTTAGGAATGTTCTCTTTTGGTTAAGTGTTCGTATGTGAGTGCACATATGCATACACACATACAGAGAGAGAGAGAGACAGAGAGAGAGGGGGGTAAAATAAGACCAATAGAACAAAAAAAATCTTAAATAAAAACATGCTGGCACAGGATCACACACCTTTAATCCCTTAGGAGGAATACTAAAAAAAAACAAAAAACAAAAAAAAAAAACCAAAAAAACAAAAAAACAAAAAAACAATTTTGAGAGACAGAGGCAGACGGATCTCTGAGGCTCAAGGCTCGCGTAGTCTATAGAGCAAGTTCCAAGACAGCCAGCTACACAGAGAAACCCTGTCTCAAAAACATAAATATTTGTTTAAAAAATCAGTTGGGGTGTTTTGCATTTGTGTGGTTTTTCAATACAGGATTTTTCTGTGTATCCCTGGCTATCTTGGAGGCTGCTCTAGACCAACTGGCTTTGAACTGAGAAGATCCACCTGCCTTTGCCTCTGCCTCCTGAGTTCTGGGATTAAAGGTGTAAGCCACCACATCCAGCTCACAATTTGGGTTTTTTTTTTTTTTTTTTTTAATGCTTTATTATTTGTGAGCTCAAATTCTTTGGTAAATTATACATCCAGTCCTCAGCATTTTTTTTTTTTTTTTAAGAAAAAGAGAATCTTGTTATGTTACCCAAATTAGCCTCAAATATGTGACCCTCCTGCCACACAGCCTTTTGAGTGCTGGAATTCCTGAAGAGCACCATCATCACCACCACTGCACCTGGCTACAATCCTCAGTACTTGAAGGCTTTTTATGAACTTCTGCTGGAGAAAGGAATACAAAGTTTTCAGACTGCCTCCCTGCAAACATGCCAATCAATTATCTTGCTTCTAGGCAGGACCTGAATCTCTGGAGTGTTCCCAAGGGCCAAAGGGAAGTACATGTTAGGACTTCTAGGCTACCTACCAAACACCAACAGCATCCAGTCCCTGCAGTACTCTTGATCCAAAGGTCCAAGAAACCAGGAAATGAAGACTGACTAAAATCAAGTATTGTGGTCAAGAAATATTCACACACAAAAAGAAGCATGAAGAAACTAAGAGCCACTTTCCAAAATAATCAAAAGCTGATAAGAGTGAGCCCCATCACAGAGGATTTGGTTGAGTTAAGAAGGAAATTCATCCAGAGCCAAATCTACAAACACACTGATTTTCCTACAGAGAACACAATGAACACATACATAGGATCTATTTTGTTTTGCTGTTTGGGGGAGATCAGAGAACAGGAATGCAATAGCCTGTGTGCTACAGATCAGAGGTGCTGGCCTCAATTTCCATTTTGTTTCCAAACTGGATCACAGCTTCATATGCTAAACTAGCTAGCCTGTGAGTTTCTCAGGATTCTCCTGTCTCCACTTCCCATTGCCCTGTAATGGGCTAGGATTATAGACACTCCTGCTACATGTCCAGCTTTTGTGTGAATTCTGGAGATTTGAACTTATACTGCAAAGGAAGCACTTTTACCCACTGAGCCATTTCCCCAGTCCCAACAGACTATATCTAAGCACGGGACACCAATAATTAGAAACCATGGATAAGGCAGTACTTCTCTTTCTTGATTAAAAAGGTATAGAAAATAAACAATGGAGACAAGGAAAAAAACTAAAAAAAAAAAAAAACAAGGGAAGGAAAAAGAAGTGCTAAAATCAAAGTTCAGTCTCAGAGCACTTATGAAGACTTGCATGAGGCTGTAAGTTCCATCCCCAACACTGAGAAAAAAATTTCAAAACACCCTTAAATAGAAGCCTTTTAGTATCACTCCAATATAAATATAGAAGCTATGGAACAGAGCAAGCACATTAAATCAAGGTAGGGGCTCACATGTGAACATTTCCAGCTATGAGAGTTTCTGGAAACCCCCATTCATTCCATCCAGGTCTGTAGAGAAAGCTCCAAGGAATCCACGTACACTGGCAGACTTTTTATATCTGGAAGTTTTTCACTAATGTAGTGTTTGAGTTAGACTTCAACTTCTAAGGCCTTTAAACAGACTCAACAGACACTTTACAGTTCTTTTTTTCCTCTTTTTCTTTCCTTTTTTTTTTTTTTTTAAGACAGGGTTTCCTCTGTGTAGCCTTGGCTGTGCTAGAACGTGCTCTGGTAGATCAGGCTGGCCTTGAACTCACAGAGATCCACCTGTCTCTGGGCTCCCAAGGAGGAGGAGGAATGGAGTGAGGGAGGGAACCAGTAAACTTCACCATATGGCAGGCCCAATCCATGTGAGTTTGTCTCCTAGCACTAAAGGGACACCTAAATATCATCCCTTTCCAGGTGAGTCATGAAGTAGGTGAATCTATAGGGCGGTGGTAGTGCATGCCTTTAATACCAGCACTTGGGAGGCAGAGGCAGGAAGATCTCTATGATGCCAGCCTTGTCAACAAATGGAGTTCCAGTACAGTCAGGGCAACACAGAGAAGCCATGTCTCGAAAAACAGAATCAAACAAACAAATTTTAAAAGTTGCCTATGTTTGAATTTATTTTCTTTGGTGCTCTAATCACACCCTGAGAGAGAGAGATGAAGATATTTGTTCTTTGCATTCTACAAATGCCCAAATGGTATGTATGTTTGTGTATTCCAGGATGTCTTCCCAAAAGGTTTTGTATAAGTCATACATTTAATTTTAACCTAAAGAATGTGATTGAAACTGTTGTATTTGAAATGTTTGCAAGAGAGAACCAACTCAGCAAGAAAGCTATCAGCTAAAGATGTACCCAACCCTGACTAAAACGGGCCAAACTGATCCGGTTCCCACCAAGTCCACAGTGACACGGTTCACTGCTGATGGGTCTCTGCGGAGTCTGTTCCAAGGCCCGATCCGTGAATCCCGAGCAACAGCACTCCCGCCCACCCCACCCCACCCCACCCCCAGCCCACAGCCCCGCTCCGCTTGGGCTTTCACCGACCATCCGACCCTGCCTCTGGCGAAGCCAAGATGGACGCCGGAAGCACAGCCGCCTCAGCGAGCCCTCTCGGCAGGCGCCCGCGCCCGCCCGCCTGACGCCGCCGCGCCTGACGCCGCCGCCGCCCTCGCGCGCCCGCCGCCCCTCCCCCGACCTCCCCTCCCCCCGCCGTAACGTCCTGACGCTCCGCAGGGACCCCTGACTGGACGGCGGCGCGTGAGCGGCGCGAGAAGCTTCGCCGCGGGGGTGCGCGGGCACGCCGAGGCCGCTTACCTGGGCCCACACCGGCCTGCTCTGGCTCCCGGCTGTGACGGGTGCGGCGGCGGGTGGTGGCGGCGGCGGTCGCAGGCTTCGCTCCTTGTTGGGGATTCGGCGGCGGCGGCGGCGGCGGTGGCGCGGGCGCGCGCTTCCTAGTGACGCAGGCACCGAGGCCGCGCACGCACGGGTTGGGCGGGCCTGGAGACTTTTTTGGCGCTCGGCGCGGAAGTGGACTGCGTGGTGAGATAGTACCCAAAGGGCCCTGGTGCGCGTGCGTGTGCGGCCTTCCCCGGTGGTTAGGTGTTCCCTGGCTCGATCCCAGGTTGGCGTCGTTTGGGTTGTAGTCCGCGTGTCGGCTCCACCAGGAAACCGTGCAGCCCAGCCTCGCCTCGTTGGTAGAACTCGAGTGCGACCACCCAGTACAAGCGTTCTTGACCATTTAGGACAGAGTCGTGATTTCTTTTTTGAAATTGAAGGCTTTGCGATTTGCTTACTCAACCTGTTCATTGCGGAGCGGTGTTTTCTTGCGATTCACTAAGCCGCACTGCAGTTGGTAATTCGGACAGACAGGGACTCGTTATGTAGACCAGGCTGACTTGGAACCTTTGGAGATCTCTATGCCTTCAGAGTTCTGTGATAAAAGGCGTGTGCCATCATGCCCGGCCCATTATTCTAAAGTTTTTTTTTTGTTTTTTTGTTTTTTTTTTTTATTGGACTGCTTCGTGAATTTGCGTGTCATCCTTGCGCAGAAGCCATGCTGATCGTCTGTTCCAATTTTAGAAGAGCATTATTCTAAACTTTTAGAATAGAGGTTAATAAAAGTCTCATAGAATGTCTTGAGTGCCTGAATATTTTATTTTATTTTTGTATAACTTACTTGGAAAGATCTAATATGTAAGATAGCCGGATTTCCCAGAACGTAAGCATCCATCCCTCAGCCAACATTTATGATGTACCTTGCAGTTGAGAGCCTTTACTACAAACAGTTCTTGTGTAGTTCAAAACAGCGTTAGGCCGTAGTGATGTGAGTAGTGTTTATGGTGGACCTGGTGGAGCCTGGGCACTGTGTTAGACATTGTGGTCTACTTTCCCAGCCACCTGTGACAGCCAATTCTAAGCATCAGGCCACATCGCCGAAACCCAGGATGTGGTCACAAGAGTTCAGTCAAAGGTTTCAGGACCCCCCACTCTGCCTGTCTTCAGAGAACTGCGCTTTCATTCTGAAATGTGGAAATATTCGTCAATGGTGCTTATTTTGGTTATTATGTGATAAACATGCAAATTTGTCAGTAGAGAAATAAATGCTAGTGAAGTTAAAGGGAAGAGATAGAGGAAAAGCTAGAGAAGAGGTGGAATGGGGAGATCAAAGCCTGCATGAGACTTCCCCCTTAGTTAAAGGTACACAAAGCTCTCCCTGCAGGATCTAGCATGTGTAAAAAACAGTTTCCCCCACCTGCTCAGACTCACAGAGTCTGATCACCAACGCCTGAGATTAGCCCTGCTATGAGCAATCCTCATCCGAGCTGAGCTCTCCCTGTCTGGAGGGAATGAAGAGTGGTGTCGGTTGGTTTTGACATTTGTTCATGACCCACCCATCCTCTCATTTACACTGTAGTAGAAAGTAGGGGTTTGAGGAGCTGATAGGTGCCATGTGTGAAGCAGGAAGCGGTCCTCTTCATCTATTAAACCATACTGTGAGTGATAAGTTTGGATCATTTAGAAACCACTTACTATATGGTTATTTTTGTTGCAGTAGCCTCAACAAAATGTAAAGTGGCAATTAAGGAAATGCTCCCAGGACAGATAAGCCTTCACAGGTATTAGAGTATCTTGAAAACTCGCCACCTGTCAGAGCTTGATCCCTGTGAGCACTAACTCATGATAATAGTATTGCATTATGCCCACGGAACAGGAGGCTATGTAGGTTCAAATACTTAATAAGTAAAGGGGATACTGTGGGGATTCAATAAAAGCTTCAGAAGTTTCGGAGATATCAGAGGGAATCTACCCACAGTCTATGTGGGGATTTAATAAAAGCTCCAGAAGTTCCAGAGCTCTAACCACAGTCAGTCTAGGAGGATCAGAGAGTGGTGATTCACACCTTTAATCCCAGCACAGGTAGTATCCTGGGAGCGTGACCTTCTCCCTTAATCCCAACTGAGTCGAGGTCACTTTAGATTATAGAAGGAATTCCAGGCTCCCAAGCAGGCAGTGGTGGGGCCACGCTTTAATTTACCAAGAGAGTATTTAAGGCTTAAGGCAGGCATAGAGTTGAGGGGAAGCCAAGCCAAGGAAAGCGAGACTGACAGCTGGGTAAGATCTGACTGTGGTGTTTATTCTATCTCCAACTTCTTCAGAGATCTATCCCTGAGTCTCATTTATTCATGTGACAGGAGACAGGACAATTCCCTCTACCATGAGTTCTGATTAATAAATATAATAGGAAATGGAAAAAAAAAAACACATTACTTTCTGGCAGACAAAATCCACCAGATAGTTTTGAAAATTAGTGAATGAAAATTTGAGGTAAAACAAATTCTGCATGATTTCAAGATACCTCCCCTAAATTACTTCCTGTTACTACTGCTTAAAAAAACAAAAATTACCGAGCTAGGAGGTAGTAGTGCCCACCTTTAATCGAGCTCTTAGGAAGCATAAGCAGATGGATGTCTGTGATTTTAAGGCTGTCCTGGGCTACAGAGTGAGTTCCAGGGATATACCGAGAAACCCTGTCTCAAAAACCAAACACCTCAAATTTAGTGCTTTAAAAGTACAACTTTTAGGTCAGGTGTGTCACATAACCATAATCCCGACACTTAGGAAACAGAAGAAGCAAGATTGAAAGGTAGGTAGCAATTTGGGTTATATAACAAGACCTGTCTCAAGCCAACAAGTCACATGAATTTATTCCCCTCTGAAAGCCAGAATTGAAGCCTACCCCAAGTTCAGTGAGCTTTCCTACATCACATGGGTTCCTTGGTTTGTGGCACTTTAAAGCCAGGTTTTCTGTCTCCCTTACCTACCTTTTTTTCTCTATTTTGCTTTTGTTTTTTGTTTTATGTTTGTTTTGTTTTGTTGTTGAAACTTGATCTGTAGATCTGACTGGGCTTGAACTCTTGGAGATCTGCCTGCTTCTGCCTCCCTAGTGGTAGGATTAATGAGCTACCACTGTCCTGCTTCGTTATCCACTTTTAAAGATCCTTGTGAGTATATTGGGCCCATTTGGATAAAGCCTAAAAAATCCCCACTTTAAAGACTGACCTGGGTTGTCAGCTGGACTGCAGAGTGATTTCCAGGACCCAGGACAGCCAGACCTGTTAAACGGGGGGCGGGGGGGGGGGGGGGGATGACAGTGACCTGGTGCCTTGGTTTGTTCTATGTTAGCTTAACATAGCTAGAGCCATTTGAAAAGAGTTAAGATTGGCCTATAGGCAAGTCTATCGTACATAAACTTGATTAATTTTCTTCATTGGGATGGATCCATCCCATAGGATAGAAGGGGGCTGGTAGTCCTTATTAGTATAAGAAAGCAGGCTGAACAAACTAGTAACCAGTGTTCCTTCATGGTTCTGCTTCCTTTCTTGAGTTCCTGCCCTGATTTCCCTCAATGATGATCTGTGACCTGAGAGTTGAAAGCTGAAGTAAACCCTTTCCTCCTCAAGTTTCTTATTGGTCATAGTGTTTTATCACAGCAGTCAAAACGCTAATGAAGACACTTGGCAACCTTCTTCCCATCTACTTCTTTCATTTCCCCTTTTTACATAAGCAAACATATTCTCATATCCCATGAATGAAAGCATGGACCTCTTGGGTGATAATTCTTTCCTCCCAAAACTTTAAACCACAAAAGGAAGGATAGTAATTTTATTTTTCAAGACAAAGTTTCTCTGTGTAAAAGCCTTGGCTGTCCTGGAACTTGTTTTGTAGACCAAGCTGCCTAGAACCACAGATGCTCACTTGCTCTGCCTCCAGAGTACTGGGATCAAAGGCATGTGCCACCATGCCTGGCTCAATAAAACACTTTTTTAAAAAATTAATTATAGGAATGAGTGAAGTGATCTTAAAACACATGTCCACTCCTTCATTGTTCTTTGCAGAGCTGCTTCCACTGTTGAGTAGCTTATAAATTCTGAAGAAACACTGCACCTAATGATTAAAATATTAACTGCAAAATAATCTTTCTTTAAACTTAACAAAACTCAACACATCTGGTGAGCTTTAGAGTGTACAGGAATGTGTAATGTGATACCTAACTTGCAGAAAAGTCATGTGTTTGTCTAAAAATGCTAACCTTAGGAAATGTAGTTTAGGTCTACTATGATATTCTAGCCAAAGTAATAAAAAGAAAGAAAAAGACACACACTAGGTAGAGAAAAGCCTGTTCAGAATACAGCCTTTCTGCCTGGTGTCCAATTCCTTCCCTGTAACAGCTCTTCCATCCACTTAAATTCTCCAGGGTGATCTTTTGAGGGATGATGATTTCCTTTCTGCTACTCTCTCTTCCTGAATATGTTGACTTTTAAATGGCAAGCAGACAGACTGTCCCAGTAAAAGTCCATTGAAGAAAACAACCATTTCTGTGGTTCTGTTGCCAAGAATGTCTAACTGTGATCCTTTGAGAAAATATCAGACAGACTCATAGTAATGAAATCAGCAATATAACTGATTGATGCTCTTTAACCATATACAAGGTCATAGAAGACAAAATGGGGTGTGATGTTCTATAGCCTGTCTCTGTGAGGCTCCTACTGGCTCCTAACAGGATCAGCACCCGCTCCTGGCTTTTGACCCAGTCCCCAAGCTGGGTGGCCTCACCCAACCTTGGTGCAGGAGAAAAAATTGGTCTTACCTCAGTTGGGTGTGCTATGTTATGTTGATTCCCACGGGAAGCCTGCTCTTTTCTGAATGGAAATGGGAAGAGAAGAGGGAGAAACTGATCAGTATGTAAAAATCATTGAAAAAAACTTAGTTTAAGAAAAAGACAATGAGGAACTATCACAAATTGATGAAGGCTTTAGAGACACAAAACCAAAGGCATCAAGAGATTCTTGCAGCCAGGCAATGGTGGTAAATGCCTTTTAATTCCAGCACTTGGGAGTCAGAGGTGGGTAGATCCCTGAGTCTGAAGCCAGCCAGGGCTACACAGAGAAATCCTGTCTTGAACCCTCCACCACCAAATAATGATTTCTGCAACCTGGTGAGAATGGTAGTGATTGGCATAAAGTCTTCGGTTTGGCTAATAGTTTTGCCAGTGTTGAGTCTTGGTACCAAAAGCTGGACTCTGGTTATGTTAAGATACTTGGCTTAGGGGAAACTGGGTAAATGATATGTAGGATCACTGCCCTATTTTTCCAACTTCTATTTTAGCGTACAACAAAAAGTTACAAGTTCTTTGTTGTGTTTTGTTTTGTCTTTTTTGTACCTCTGTGTTTATGCACACATGAAAACTGGGACTGAACCCACTGCCTCAGTGCATATTGCACACTTACTTGATCTATCACCAAACTACATCTAGGTCACACCAAAAACATATCCAATGAACACCAGAGCCAGTTACTCAGGTTTGTTAGTTAGATGGTAGGAATCCATGAGAGAGTCAGCAGAGTACATAGCTAGGCTATCGTAAAAAGAAAGCAAAGAGTTAGGTGTTATTCAAAGAAAGCCTTGGAGAATATGAGCAACATGGGATGAAAACAGAAAACCCATTCAGAACCCAAATCTTCTACTGCTTTACCAATCCTAATTAAATAGATTGTTAAACTTCTCCAAGGCCAACACATGGAGGTACAGACTGGAAAGAATGCGCCCCGAGAAGATCATGCTCTGACCCAGAAATGAATCCATATACCCCTCTGGGAAGTTTTGGGCTGAAAACACTGCTCTAGACAAGCATACAATTCAGAGAGACTCAAAGCATGTTCAGCTTAATGAGGTTGAGATAACTCATACAGAAATTTAAAAAGTCAAACATTCTAAAAGTAAAATTCAAATATAAACAAATCTGATACTAAGGAGTAGGAAAGTATTAAACATCCATTTTCTATAATTAGACTATTATTTTTCTATGAGGGCAGAAAACTTTGTATGTGCATTGAAAGCTATACTGTATAGCATACAGTAGTCTTAAATCTAACCTGTGTTTCAGGCAAATGCCTAGCCAGCGCCCAGGGTCTTACAGCTATGCATCCCGTAATCTATGTGCATGCGCTGTATAGCTGTGTAAGCCCCTACACATGCATGTGATAGGGCCCCCTTTAAAGGCAAGTTCTACCCATTCTCTCTCATCCTCTGAGAGGGGGGGAGGCCTTTGCTCCACTCTCTTCTCTTATTCTCTCATCATTTCTTCCCTCTTAATAAACCCTACGTGTGATCCCTGTCACATGGTGTGTCTGTCACTTTTACCCACTTTTTTGTAACAACAGAATTGGTGCTGTGTGACTTGCCTGGCCTTCCTAGCACTTCATCCTGCCCGCCAGCCATCTTAGATGTGCCTTGACCCTGAACTTAGTTTATCTATGATCCCCTCCTCACTTCCAATTGGTGAGTCTCCCCTCTACCAGTCAGTGTAAATGCTTTCCTGGACCCCTGGGAACAACCATGGATTGTCTGGCACCCCACTGGTGTCCTTGGAAGCAGAGGAAGCCCTAGCCACCTCCTTCAGGGCTACAGTTGGTCCCTTTCACCAGTAGTCACCTCTAGCCATTCTCCATGAGTGAGACCTCATTTCTTGTCTATCAGACCTATGTGTCCCTCAGGCTTAGTCCTTCAGCCTCTGCCCTTTGTGTGACAACTCACTGGACAGCTTGTGCATTTCTCATCTCTTGGACTCAGACATACCTTGTTTTCTTGTCCCTTGGACTTAGTCCTGGCCCCTGATCTCTGTTTGACAAACCATTGAGCAGCCTGTGCCATCTCAATTGGTCCTCACTTGATTTCTGGGATGCTATAAATTCTAAAGCCATTGGATCTTGTTTACTCTCTCTGCCTCACCCATAGGGAATAAGCCTTCCAGTAATATAAGCCCAACATCTCCTCTGGGATGTCTTTTAGAAAACCTTGGGCTGGAGAGTTGGCTCAGAGGTTAAGAGCACTGGCTGCTCTTCCAGAGGTCCTGAGTTCAATTCCCAGCGACTACATGGTGGCTCACAACCATCTGTAATGAGATCTGGTGCCCTTTTCTTGTGTGCAGGGATACATGCAGACAGAACACTGTATTACATAATAAATGAACATTTGAAAAGTTTTTTTTTTTTTTAAAGAAAACCCTAAACCTCTATACTTAATGCCCTACTTAAAGACTTTTAAACTCATCATCCACCTTTGCATCTAGAAATGGCCCAGCCTAAATACCCTTTAGATAACTGGTCCAAATGGCACTTTAGACCCTGATATTTAGTGGGAGCTCTCCAACATTTGCCAGAAGACGGGTAGGTGGAAGGAGTTGCCTTCCATTCAAGTGTTTTACCATAGTTCCAAAGCCTCTCTCCATGCCCTCTATTCACCTGCGCACATGCTCCTAGCCGTCCGGTCTGAACCCCCACCTTTCCAGCCTCAACATACAACTACTCCTTCAGCTCCTCCAGCCCCTTCCAGTAACAGACCATTCCAACCGTTCTACTCTTGAACCTTTCACCCACTAAGGCCCCCACCCACCCACCACCACCCCAGCCACAGGTCTCCCTTTGCAAGGGTAGCTGGTGTGGATGGACTAGTTAAAGTACATGTCCCCTTCTCAGTAGCAAAACTCTCTCAAATAGAAAAGAAACTGGGTTTTTATGCATCTAACTCTACCTCATCCATAAAAGAATTTCAGTATATTATTCAACCTTTCATGATATATATGATCCTAACTAACAACCCACTTCCTGAGGAGCACAAGCGAGTTTGGGAACAGACTAGAATGCATGCAGACATTATACAAAAATTCATCAGACTAATGTATCACATCTGCCCAGGGCTGAGGTAGTTCCAGATTAAGACCCATGATGGGATTATAACATCCAACCTGCCTCTTGGTGGGTCTTCATAAGGCTGAACTATGAGAAACTCTAGGATGTCATTCAGGACAAACAGGAAAATCCATCTCTGTCTCTAGAACACCTCACAAAGGCCCTCTTAAGTATACTAACCTAGACCCTGAAAACCCAGAGGGCAGACAACGCAACGCCTTATGACTCATTTCTTTTCCCAGAACTTCCTGGACATTAGGGCCAAGCTTAAGTGTCTGGAGAGAGGTCCCCTAACCCCACATGCAGAAGTCTTAGTGTTGACTTTAAGGTGTACCATCCAACCAGCCTTAGTGACTGCCTAGGCTCCCTTGCCCCCATGGCTTGAGGACCACCATGTCCCTTCTTCAGATGTGGTCAGGAAGATCACTGAGCCATGTCCAGAGTGCCATTAAAAGAACATTGGTCAGTTGACTGCCCTGACATACCTCATCGCATGGGGACATTAAACGTAGATCGCCCTCCAGCCAGTCTTCTAGCCCTGGCCATGGCAACTGAAGGAGCCTGGACTCCCTTGGCCTGGCCAATGTCATCTCTGACAGGGAGCCCCAGGTAGTCATCATGGTATCAGGGCAGCCCATCTTTTTTTCTTGGACACTGGAGCCACTTACTCCTGAAGGAATTTTTAGGACCCACCTCTTCTCATCTCCCTATTGTTGTGGTAGGGGGACAGCCTCACCAGACCCCACCACTAAATTGTGTTTTCAGGGATATCCTTCTCACACATTCGTTTTTGGATGTGCCAACTTGCCCCATACCCTTAATGGGAAGAGGGTTTTATTTTAGCTTCCCCCATTTGTCTGACCCTAGACTTGTCAACATCTCCTCCTCCTAGCCACACGCCCTCCTGGTTCCAACATGTCATTTCTTCTACCAGCCTCCCAGGTGGGCCCCTAAGTCTGGGACACCCAAAAACCTCCTATTGCTAGATACCATTCCCCACGGTCATCCAATTGCAGAACCCAGCCCTGTACATTACTCAAGCTCAGTACCCACTCTCAATATCAACAACCCTTACCCCTATCCCCTAAATGGCAGGGCCCCTTCAAAGTAATCTTGTAGCCCTTACAGCTGCTAAGCTTGAGGACCTTATTGAATTCACCTATCTCACCTCCATCCCTTTACTCGGCTTCAAGATAATTCTTCATGCACTGTAATCCAAACAGCCCTGCTCTCTTAAGTTCCAGAGGACACTGAGATCAACTTGCCTTGTCTCCAATTCCAGTAGAATGAGGCTTCAACCCACAACCATACTCAACTCTACCAGATTGGGAATCCCATATGCCTTTCTACCTTGTACCCCATCTTTGAATTTTTCTGTCTCTACCAATCACATCCTGCTTTATCAATTTTCTCTCTGTGAATCCCTATTGCTCCTTGGGCAGCTTGCTTGGACTGCCTCTGACTCCGCCCTTCCTTTCCTACCTATTCTGATTCCTCCTCCTACTTCTTCTATGGTGCCTGCCATGGCCCAAAACAGCTCCTTTATTTAAAGATTGAGATTCACAGCATACATAAACACATTCCCACATCACTTCCCCCTTTCTGTTTAATCAAAAAGGAAGGTTTCAATTTTAATATAGCAAAATTACATATAACAAAATAGCCATCAAGCAAGAATTACAGTTATAATATCTAGTCTATTCGTATTTAGCAAAATTAAAGAAAATACTCTTATCATCTACCTTATCCTTATGAATCTAAAGTTTCATATCCAATATACCTTTCAAATGACTAAGAAAAACTCTACCTATAACTATCTAATCTCCAACTACATCAAAGACCACAGAAGGATACATTTACCCAAGTAAACCAGAAGAGCAAGCAACTTCTAAAATCTAGAAAGGACAGAGATGACACCTATCTGCCTGGACAGTCACCCAAAGTTCCTTTATAAAATTGGGGCATCCATCTTCAGCCTACAGGCCCAGAGTCTCTTTTCATTTCAGTGAAGCAGGAAATCTGCTCTGCCCATTCTGGCACAGTTCATCAGTTGCTTTTCCTCGAGTCCTGAAAAATATCTGACAGTTTTCTCTGCAAAGCAGGAACCTGAATGACCATCTCGGCTTGTTCTGCCAAAGTTCAGAGGTCATTTTCCTATGGAACCTATATGTCCAGTTTAAACAGCATACTGTCAAGCAGTCAATATAAGAACAGGTTCTTCTCCAGTGGCTTACCATTGCCACAAAGAGAGTAGACTCCATATGGAGTTTCTTCGATGCCCATTTTTCTCTTGAAGAAGATTGGTGCTGCCAGGAGCAGACCTGTCTCACTGTCCAGAAAAGTCTAAGTTCTTAAAACATTTTAAATGCCATATTCAGTAGGTCTTAGAAGTATTTGAAGATTACCTACCTAATTGAAATATATTTTTGTATACCTAAAAATCCTAACTAACCTAACTATAAGTTTGATTATCAAAGGTGACTATTAACCTTCATTTCTTAATTATACATTACAATTTTAAATCAGTTACATGAACATCATACCTTAAACTAGAATAGAAAAACACATACAGCATAACAAAATTGACCTTAAATTTGTATCAATAAACCAAAATCTATACCAATGTAAAGCATTTTGAGATTAACAGCTGATTTCCTGATCTAAGTAAATTCAATAATCTAATTTTTAAAAAATCATTTATATACCATATCACCTTTTTATTCTTATAAAGAGATTAACTATGACCATTAACCATTAATAATGAAAACAAACATCTAGAAACAATATTTGGGGAATTTGGGCGTTGTTTTCCATTACTACTTCCTGCTGATTAAGGGGCGTTGAAAATCTCACAGTTGTTGAGACTGGATCAGTCTGCAGCTCTGAAGCTGATACGGCCATCTTTTCTCATCAGGTTTTTTCAGGGGGTCTTGGTTGATGAAACCATATTTGCCTGGAAGCAATCCACAGGGTCTCATCTTCTGTGGAAACAAAAGCAGAAGTCTTCCAAAGCAATAAATCCTTAGACACAAATTTTGAAATCAAAACACCTTTAAAATATATATTCTTGTTTAACTTAGTAGCCTTTGCATTTGCAGTCCATTGTCTTTCTGTAGTTAGCTCATTAACAGTTAAAAAATTAAAAGAAAACACAATAACAACCAAAATCCAGATTTTGTGTCTATTTTTCATCTTTACATGGCTTATTATATTTTAATACTCTTTTTAAAGACTTTATCTTCTTTCTTTTTCTCTCTGAAGCCTATGTACCTTTTACACACATTGTAACCTGTTTACAGGTTTTTATTTTCCTCTGAATCTGTTTTATTGTGAATCCTTAATCATCTTCCAACCATAAGAGCTTTTAAAATACACTTTCTTAAAGAGCTGCATAGTTTTTGCCGAGGAAGCCGAATCAGTAAGTTCTCTTAAAGGGACCATGTCTCTGTTTGTGGCCAGCAAACAGCATGCCCAAGAAAATGCTGCTACTAAGAAACCGTCTTTGTATCCTTTTTGTTCAAAATAAACAGAAATCTAAAATCAATCACATGCTACTGAGTCTTCTGTGAGATTTCAGGAACCTGCCTGATTGCAGCTTACACTGCCTGCTGCCAGTCCGCCAGTGCCATTTTGAATGTGACCCGGATGCCACGCTTTCTTTGTACAATGACCTGCTTCGTAAACACAATTTGGAAGCTGCCGGGCTAGCTGTCGGTAGAGCATGAGATTCTTAATCTCAGGGTCGGGGGTTCGAGCCCCACATTGGGCGCCTGATGTAGCTGGAGTTTTACTTACAAGGCACCAGTCCAAGATAAATATTTATTAGAATATAAATCAACACTCACGATATTAGTAACAGCTTATAGTAGCACCTGAATAGGGACTGGAGTATCGGAGCGATGGACTGACAATGGATTCCGATTCTGATTCTCCAGCAGCCAGCAGCCAGGAACCAGGAAGAGAGCCTCCTCGTGTCCCAACAGCCACTTATCAATGGGGTTGGCCACACCCCCTCCAGGTTGGCCACACCCCCTCCAGGGTCTCGGGCTCCCAGATAAGCTTCTTCTGACCTTATCAGCTGACACCTTAATCCCGCCACAAATCCCCATTGGCATATTCAAATTTTCCAATTAAACGAGTTAGCTGTTGTTACAGGACTCCCAACCATTAGTCACAAAGTTAGAGGCAAAAAGACTGTCAAATGCACCTGGGTGGTAAGAAACAGTGACACCCCCAGACTCAGAAAGGAGACTCACAGCACACATTTCAGTACAGTTCTTTACTAATGACTGTGCTCAGCAATCAATCACCTGTGTCTCCAGGGTGCTAAGGTGATCCATGATATGGAAAAGGAACAGGTACTTTAAGGTTTGCTTAGGTGGAGGTAGAAAAGCTTAATTGATAAAGAGAAAATGATTTGAAACGTTCCAGATCCCTCTCCCCTGTATGTTACTGTCCTTGACCATTAGAATTCTGATCTATTAATCTAACCTGGGCAGAGCGCTAAACACTATATTACCATAGCCCCAAGCTCAGGGTTTTAAATTCCCTTTGATTGCTTTTTAATGTGTCTAAAACTTATCTCATTTTGTAAACTTAAGAATTCTTGTAAGCTCCAAGGAATCGACTTGGATCTACCTCAAACATCATCTTGCCAGGTCCAAGCGGCACTGGATAATTCCACAGAGACCAGAAACAATTTGGATTCATTAGGCATTTTAGTTTGAATTAATTTTGGTCATTAAACATTTAGTAACCTTTTCCTGTTGCCAAAGAATTTTTGATGCCCACGTTCTGCTACTCTACCATATATAAGTCCACTACTCACAGTTTTAAAAACTATATATCAAACCATGATTAAGTCAAAGTCATCATGATTTAATTGTCTCTGAAAATGGCTTTTTAGATGCCCCAAAGGTGTGGTTTATTGATCTAGACATCTCTCCATCTAATCCAGTTGGTAGTAGATTAACTGTCCTGATAGCTCAGCGGGCAAAGATGATTGCCTGAGTTTGGTTACCAGGTCCTGTATGATGGTAGAAGAGCACTGATTTCAATAAGCTGCCCTCTGACCTCTACATATGCTATGGCACAAACCCACTTGCACTGCCACATATACATTATACACATGTGAATGTATATAAAATGTAAATAAAACATTCAGACATTCTAACAGAACATGATCTTAATGTGCCATTAGTGAAGAGACAAAGACAGAGCTTCATACACAGGAAGATCTCAAACATACTAAGCATCCTCTGCCACTCAACTATATTTCCAGTTATCCATAAAAATTTAACATGATAACAGACCCTGCTTGAAACCAAAAGTTTAGAACTTACCTCAAAAAAAATTGTTTCCTTGAAGTTTTATAACACCAACTAAATGGATAATTTTGCAGCTATTAAAATGATGGGCTAGGCAGTACACACCTTTAATCCCAATGTCCCAGTGCTTGGAGGGAGAGGCAATTGGATCTCTGTGGGTTTGAGGCCGGCCTGATATTTCAACATAGCCAACTTACTGCTCTGTTTTCAGTCATCCAGAATGTGTTAACACACTTTAGGTTGTACAAAGAGAAAAATAATGTCAGAAGATGCTGTTGTATCCTACCTTTCTCAATGGACATTGTGAGGCTTAAAACACATTTTAAAGAGTTTTGAAAATAGGAGATTGGAGAGATGGCACAGAGGTTACAGGTGCTTGTTTCTCTTGCAGAGGACCCAAAACCACATCAGGTGGCTTACAATTGCCAGGAACTCCATCTAGGGGATCCAGTGTTCTCTTTCCTCTTTGAACACCTGCACTTACATGTGCATACTCTTAGAAAACACACTGATACATAAATAAAAATATCATTTGTAAAGAGTTGAAGGCTGGGCATTATGCAGAATGCCTTTGATCCCAACACACAGGAGGCAAATACAAGCAGATCTCTGGGAGTTCAAGGCCAACCTAGCTACAAGTGAAATCTAAGATAACCAAAGGTTCATAGAGAGACCCTGTCTCAAAATAATAAAACAAAAATTTACTTTGAAAATAACAAAAGTTTAAAAAATAAACTGATACTTCAGATTTTTTTCTTTACATTTATCATGTCTCTCTCTCTCTCTCTCTCTCTCTCTCTCTCTCTCTCTCTCTCTCTCTGTGTGTGTGTGTGTGTGTGTGTGTGTGTGTGTGTGTGTGTGTGTGTGTGTGCCCAAACACACATTAGCCATGGACCATGTATATAAACAACCATGTGGTCCAGGGTCAAACTCAAGTCTCCAGGCTTGACAGGAAGTACTTTTACTGGCTGAACCATCTCCTCAGCCCCCATAATCAGGTTCAGTTCACTAGCTACAGGTTCCTTCAAAGAACTGAGAGCGAAGCCCATTACTGCAGGGATGGCAGTATAGTGGTGAACAGGAGTACTCACCTAGCAAGTGAGAGGCCCTAGGTTCTATCACCAGTATGGCTTGGAGTTTAGTTCAAGGTTTGGTGGCTGTAATCCCAGCACTTGGGGGGTTAAGGCAGGAAGATCATAAGTTTGAAACCAATTTTGGCTACATAAGAGTTCAAGACCAGCTTGGACTACACAGTAGGAAAACTCTGTTTCAAAAGAGGAGGGGGAAAGAGCTGGTAAGATGAGCCCTCAGTTAAGGAGATGGTTCTGTAGGTAAAAGCACTTGTCTCACAGTACGTATGTGATGACACATCTTTGGACCCTCGTAGAAAGACACGGGTGCATGAAGATGGGAGGTGGTGACAGAATCCTCAGAAATTTGCAGGCTGCTGGCTTGGAGTGTGTAGTACAATGGCTAAGAACAGAAGAGATTCTGACTCAAAGCTAAAACAAGTTGTTCTTTGGTCTCTGTGCATGTGTACCTGCACTCAGAAACACACACTCACTTTTTTAGTTAACAAAATGAATCTGCTCACTGAAGCAACATAGTACACATATATCAATTTTTTCTGAATTCTTGAATGTTCTGAGCTTATATTCAGATAATTATAACTCAGTCTTGTTATTTTTAATGCATTTATCTTTTATTTGCGTGTGTATCTGTCTGTGCTTGTGTGAAGTATGTGCCCTATGTGTATGTGGGATCTCCTGGAACTGGAATTACAGACAATTATGAGCTTGCCATGTGGGTTCTCCTCTGGAAGAATAGCCAGTGCTTTTAACCACTGAACCATCTCTCTAGCCCATCTATATAGTCTTATATCTTTATAACTCAACTTATAGCTTTATCCTATATGATAGTGATATATGCAGGTTAAGATTTTCAATAGATTTTTATTTAATTTTCTACAGTGCTGGAGATTAAACCCAAGGCCTCATGTATGCTAAGCACATACTTCACTGCCAAGCTATACCCTTAGCTTCTGTGCTTTGAATTTTGGTCTTCTCTCAGGCAGAGAGGTGTGATATGATATACTCTCACATCTTTGGACAGCTGCTTATGTGTTATGTGGTCCTGGACACTCATGCACACCCTACTGTGTTGTCAGTAGTGTGGTGTCAATTCTACTTGTCAATTTGATTCCATCTGGAGTCAGCTAAAAGACAAGCCTCAGAGTACACCTGTTAGGTATTATCTAGGGTAGATTAACCACTGGGCATGACTGTGAAGGATTTTCTCTTTTTAAGAAATGTATTTGTGTGTTGTTTTTTGCTGGGCAGTGATGGAACACACCTTTAATCCCAGCACTCATGAGGCAGAGGCAGGCAGATCTCTGATTTTGAGGTCAGCTTGGTATGCAGAGAGAGTTCCAGGACAGCCAGGGATACACAGAGAAACCCTGTCTCAACAAAAAAAATATTTTTTAAATTATGTGTATGTGTGTGTGTACGTGTGGGTAAGTGTGTGTGTGAGTGCAGGTGCCCACAGAAGCCAGAGGTGTCAGAGGACCTGCAGTTAAAGACAGTTTGAAACTGCTTGACCTGTGCTCTGAAGGAGCTGAAGGAGCAACAACAAGTGCTCTTAACTTCTGAGCCATTGCTGTAGCCCAAGAGACTTTTATTGCATTAACTCAAGTAGGAAGACCCACTGTGACTGTAGGCAGCACCTTCTAGCAGCAGCCACAAACCAAGCATGAAGGGGAAAACATTTGCTTTTTTGTCTTGTTGATGAGTTCATCTCCCCTGTTCACAAATTCGCCTCCGTGGTTGGCTGCTCTTGTCAGAACCCAACTTCTTCAACTTCAACCTGAACTGAAGACCAATGGCTCTTGAGGAATCTTCTGGGACTTCAGCACCATCTTGGGACTTCTGAGGCTCCTGGCCGGGTAGATGGAGCAGCAACTAACCCTTCTGTTTCTCTGGTGTTAAGGCAGCCATTGTTGGATTATGTAAACCATGTCCTGTTTGTCAGTCTAATAAATCTCCCTTTCTGAATTCATTCTATTGATTCTGTTTTATATGCACATTCAGTATTTGAGTATGCTTTGTTTTTATTTATTCGTATGGGGAAAGAGAGAGAGAGAGAGAGAGAGAGAGAGAGAGAGAGAGAGAGAGAGAGAGAGAGAGAGAGATTGTGTGATGTGCATCAGAGGAGAACTTTATGGAAACAATTCTCTACTTTCTTTTCGTGTGGGCTCCAGGAACTGAACTCAAGTCATCAGTCTTCAGGACTGTATTTGTGTGGGGCAAGTACCTTTATCCATTGAGAGATTTTTTTCTGTTTCTCTGTGTAAACCCTGGCTGTACTGTAACTCACTTTGTAGACCAGGCTGGCTTCAATCCAGAGTACTGAGATTAAAGGCATGTGCCACACCTGGCCCACTGAGACATCATGATGATGCCCATCCAACAGTTTATTATAAGGTAGATTCTATGTAAGATGATTGTCCAACTATCAGCTAAGGTGTCTTCAGCATATAAGGATAGCTATTAGTTATGTTTATCATTGCTGTGGAAAAAATACCTAACAAAAGGGTTAGTTTGGGCTCACAGTTCGAAGGTACAGTCCATCATCATAGTGGAGAAGCCATAGCGGCAGAAACATGAGATAGCAGGTCACACTCCATCCACAGACAGGGAGTAGCCGATGTCCAGTTTGCTTTTTCCTTTTTATTCAATCCAGGACCCCAGCTCAGAATGGTGCTGCTTACATTTGGGGGCGGGACTTCCCACTTCAACTAACTCAATGTAGAAATCTCCTTAACCGTTAGGCAGCTCTAGTTCCAGCTGACAACCAGTGTCAGCCAGCACAGTTGGAATAAGCTGTGCCATTTATAATGTAGGTACATTAGATGCATTTTCAAGCCAGTAGTGGGCACATGCCTAAAATCCCAATACTCAGGAGACAGAAGCAAGGAAGATCAGAAGATCCAAGCCTGCCTGAAGCACACAGTGAAACCCCATCTCAACATAACGAAAGGATGGCCTGAGTTTGATCCTTGGGACCCACATGGTGGAAGAAGACTGATTCCCTTTTTAACAGCCCAGACATTAGCAAAACTGACTACGTGATGGAAGAGCCATCCAGGCCACAATCTCAGCACATACACAACACCATCTGCCAAAGCAAAAACAGATACCTAGTCCATCAAAATCCATAGTTCTGGGAAAGTTTCTAGATGTACCAACTTGCTTTTGGGCTTTTGTAGTTCTGTTTCTAACTAAATGTTCTTGTTAACTGAACCATGTCAACCCAACACATGATTTTTGTGCTTGAAAGCTCACCCTGAGAAAGTCTCATGGCTATACTAGGATCCCAAACACCTAGTGTAGGCACCAGCCAGCGAATAAAGGCTTTCTATTGACTTCAGTCTATGTCCAAGAAGTCTTCTCTAGTGAATGCCCCACTCTTACAATTATGGTTTCTTGGCTCTGGGCGCCAGAGGTCCAGACCCACAGACCTGCCGCCCCAGACCCCTTAGCCGTCCACCACTGCTCAGGCCCCCAGAAATGACTCAGACACTTATATTAACTTCATGCTGTTTAGCCTATGGCTCAGGCACCTCGCTAGCTAACCCTTTTATCTTAACCTATTCTCATTAATCTGTCCTGCCATGTGGCCCGTATCTCACCTGTGTTCCTTACATGTTTCTTCTTTGGTGGCCGCGTTGGGCTGTCCCTGACTCCATCCTGCTTCTACTTATGCTGTGATTTCCCCTCCTACTTTTTCTTTGGTGCTTGTCATGGGCCAAAACAACTCCTTAATTTAAAGATTGATATTCACACCATACAGAAAGACATTCCCACATTACCCCACAGCACCTCAAGTTGTCCCCTAACAACTTGACCTGTTTTTTTTTTCCCTCTCACAGTTCTAGAAAATGAGAAATACATTGACGAGGTACCAACTGCATTCTCTAAGATGGCATTTTTTTTTTAAGATTTATTCTATTTTATTTTGTGTATAGAACTGTTCTGCCTGCATGTGTATGTGTGCGCCATGTGTGTGCCTAGTGCCCATGGAAGTCAGAAGAGGGCATTGAATCCCCAGAAACTAGAGTTACAGATGGTTGTGAACCATGTGGGTGTTGGGAATCAAATCTGGGTCCTCTGTGATAACAAGTCCTCATAAATGCTGTGTCTTCTCTCCAGCCCTGAGATTGTATCCTTATGTTATAGAAGACCAGGAATGATGCAAGTCCTGTTCAGTGCAGCATTATTTAATAGGTGAGAGCAGGATCTCCAGGAACCAAATAAATGTTCTCCAAAAGGCCCCACCTTCTACACTGGTGTCCTGGGATTAAGTTTCAACACTGAGCTTGGAGTATACATGTAGACTTCAATTCAATCACAGCATTTGAATTAACTTTCTATCTCATAGCTCTGGTTATCCTGGAACTTCCTCTATAAACCAGAAAGGTCTCAAAGCTCTCAGAGACTCACTTACTTCTGCCCATGGAGTATTGGGATTAAAGGTGTACAGCACCACACCCTTCAACATAGTTTTGAAGTGTCTGCCCATAAAGCTGGGTATAGTAGCATATGCCTTTAATCCTAGCAACTAGAAAACAGAGGCAGCTGGATCTCTGTGGGTTGAAGACCAGCCTGGTCTGCGTTCCATGTCTTCAAAAGTTATATAATGAAACTTTATTGTTTCTAAGCAAGAATAAAATAAAATGGGACCACAAAATCTATGGCACTTCCTTGAGTGTGGTCTATTCTGACTGACTCAGTTCTGGCAAACAGAAGTGAGTGACTTCTGAAATGAGTTAAGGCATCTTCTTACCAGCACTTTCTGATGGCTCACTCTGGGGCAACAAGCATCAAGCAACTCAATGCTGGTCCAAGCCCTGCTAATGTGAGTGGGAAGTAGAGCCCTCCTTAGAAGGGACCTTTAACACCAGAGACTCTGTTAACATCTGTGTGTAGCTTAAGTCACAGACACTCAGCAACTGTATTTGTATGTAAAGAAACTGAAGATAACAATGGTGTTTTCAGTTGTTCCTTGGGGTAATATGTTATACAGCAGTAGGTGATGTGTACACCCTAACCAGCTTCCCAGAGGAATCCCATTCTTATTTACTGTTCTTTGCTAAGAAAAAATGAAATCAGTCTGGAGGATTCCCATTCCTGTTTGTTGTTGGAGGCTCCACATAGTGGCTGGCACAAGTATCATCTTACCCTTGATGCCTTCCTTATCAAGTTCCTTAAATTCCTTAACGTGCAAACTAAGAAGTTCTGGAGCCAGGTATGCTTTTCTGGGATATACAACATCAATACCCAGAACCTGTGCAGGGAGGTTCATCTGGAGTGTCTTCGTGTGATACTCCAGTGTACCGCTTTCCTCCCATCCCTCCTGCACAATTCTCATGTTTCTGTTTCTTCTGGTGTCTTACACTCCAGCTGACCCATCCTCCGTGGGTAGGAGATAGAAGAGTGATGTCACCAGAAATGATGTTACTCTGTTGCTTCTCCCTGAGTTGTGGAAAGCAGGCATCTTTCCAGAGACTAGGCTGGAGGGCCACATACAAACCTGATTAGTGGCATGTATCCTCTTTAGCATATGATTCCCACTTGGCATCTCCAATGACTGTTTGGGTCCTAAGAAGACAGATATGTCCACAGGATCAATCAGGGTATCTAGTGGTGACCAGTAACAAATCCACAGAGCTTTGGGGCAAGTCCCTGCCAGGAAGTTCCATTACAGGAATCCCTTAAGCCCTGAGCCTCAAGACAGAATTTGATTCAGACTTTAGACTAGATTCTATCCGCAGCAAATGACCAGTTGGAAAGCCCCAATCCAGTAGAACACCCCTTAGAGAGGTTCCTTTTGGGGAGATCAGGGGTGGTCCCTGTAACAGCCAGGCTAGACTCTGCTCTGATTCTATCTTGTTCCTATGGCATTGTGTTAACATACTCTTCAAAACAATAATAATTTAAAATATGATTGACATCTGATATCAGTCTGGAGTTGTATCCAGTATAAGAATTCCCTTACAATGATCTCACAGGGTTCCTTTGCTCAGCAGATGACACAGCAGGGTAGCACAGCTGTTCCTAAACACACAATATCTTTTTTAAAATTACATGTATTTATTGTGTGTATGTATGTGTGCGTGTGCATGCCTTAGGAACAAGATGTATGAAATGTTCTCTTCTATAATGTGAGTCCTGGAGATTGGACTCTGGGCATCAAGTTTGAAAGCAAGTGCTTTTATTTGCTGAACCATCTTGTTGGTTCAGGGTCTCTGTATCTTTCTCTCTTTTTTTTTTCTTTTCTTTTTTGAGACAGGGTTTCTCTATGTAGTCCTGGCTATCCTGGAACTCACTCTGTAGACCAGGCTGGCCTCAAACTCACAGAGATCTGCCTGTCTCTACCTCCTGAGTTCTGAGACTAAGGGCGTGTACCACACCACCCAGCTCCTGAGCTCTCTTTCTTATTAACATAATGTGAAAGTTCATTATGCGGATGAGGCGCATGTTACAATGGGCTTTGGTTACTTAAGAGCTGCCATTAGAAGGTATCTAGTCTCGGTTCCTTTTCTTCTTCCCCTTCTGAGTCCCACAGAAGCCATTTGTGGGCACTGTGAAGTTCAGGTTCTGACTGTTACTTCCTCTTGAGATTATCCTGTTTCTCTGGGAGCCACTCAAAAGTTCAGACCCTTTCCCACTGCCCTCTGCCTGATAGAGGCTTAGGGCACCCATGGCCACAGCTACCTGGTTTCTGGAGCCTTGGTTCTGGGATGTTAAAGAACATGCTGTGCGTCTTCTTTACACTTTATACCAGGCGGGTCAGAAGATACCCCGCTTTTGGAACTCAATGGTGGAGTGAGACTACTGGAGAAGGAAGAAGATGCTACAATGTCACAAAAACATGTGATTCCCAGTATGTCAAAGCAGGTGACCATCTTCAAAGGCCACCACTGGGACATTTGGAGTCACTGGGTTAAGAGAGCAGAAAAGACCCTGCTTAGATGCTTAAGCAGGAGAGGCCTAGAGCCAGGCTTTCTGCCTCTGGTAAGGAATTCTAAGATGGATATGTGAGGGGTGACTTGGGAGTTATGACCCTTCCAGCATCTGAGTCAGCAGGCAGCTTGTCCAAAGGAACCTCCAACCGCCAAGAACTTCCTAAGAATTCATGGCTGCTATTTTCTCACACCTGACCATGCCTGCCAGCAAGTGAGGTAAAATTCCACTGTTTGGGGCCATTCTAGGATCAGAGCACAGGACAAGGGGACAGGATTCTAAGGGGGTATGTATGTGTGTGTGTATGTATGTATGTATGTATGTATGTATGTATGTATGTATGTATGTGTGTGTATGTGTGTGTATGTATGTATGTATGTATGTATGTGTGTGTGTGTGTGTGTGTGTGTGTGTGTGTGTGTGTATGTATGTATGTATGTATAAAACCCTGAGGGGTCAGAAGCATTGATGAGACTGGCTCCACACACAGAAAGTCTCAGCTAAGGTGTTACAGAGAACATGTACTTCTGAGACTGTAGGAACAGTAGGTGTCCATGTTGTCCATAATTCTACTAACCACAGAAGCTCATGAGCCCTTGATGGAGAATTCCTACCCCAAACCAACTCAGGTGAGATAATACTCTGCCACAGCCCTTGTGCAATGAATATAGGCTCTAAAGTTGGCCTAGGGTGCCACTGGACCGGGTGACCTCAGGACTCCTGTGAAACCACACTGGAATGTTTTAACTTTAACTGTTCAGCTTTGGTATGCTCTGCAGCACACAGGCTCAAGGGCTGGCCACAGTGATAGAGTGGATCCAACCTCCCCTGCCTTCTACAGGGTCTATCCATAAAGTTTCCCATAAAATTACAGGCAGGTGCTGCTATCTGGCCTTGCAGAAGCTGGGAGTCTGAGAACCTGAATGAGAATCCACACATTTGTGCCACTGCCACTAGATTTATTAAGGTTGCCAACACATCCACTAAGAGGGCCACCAAGAGAGCCCCAGCCACGCCTGGCCTGGTGTCTGAACAGGGGACCATATCTCCTGCTTAGGGAGAGTCCAAAGTCAGACACATTATAAGGACTGGACAGTTCAGAGTGTGGGGAGAGAAGCAGGAAGCTGGGGTGCAGGGGAGCAGGTAGGAGCAGGAACAAAATTTGCATCTAGACAAAACTGAACAAAACAAAACCCGAAAATGTTCTCATCGCCGCTGGGTCAAATGCTCCTTAGCCAGACATCTCCTCCCGCTGCTCCTTGTTCCTGCGCACCTCAGCAGCATGCAGCTCCTGTGAAGACAGGCGGAGAAGCCCTGAGGTATGGCCAAGGGTAAAGGTGACCCTAGGAACTTCTAGAGATATATACATATATAGGCAGCAGGCATCACCACACTCCAGGAGCACTGGAGCCACAGTGTTTAGGGATCGCACCAAGGGACTGAGCATCTGACCCCCAGCTTAAACAAGTTCCATCCCCTCTTGGAGCTGAGGCTCGCGGGGATGCAAAGTACTTCAGAGGGCTTCATAATTAATTTAACCATATATTGATGTGATTGTTAGATGTGTCTCACTAGGACCAGGTTCTGGGCCTGATTCCAACGCTGAGATAAGCACTCAACTAAAAAAAATTTTTTTTTAAAAAAAGTCTAGAAAGACATTATTAGGACCCCCTTCTTCACTCTTGTGCATACTGAATCCCACACCTAAAGCCTGCCCAGAAGAGATTACGCCCCCCACATCAACGCCCCCAACCCCGCGCCCACCTTCTCACGCAGCCGCTCGCGCAGGGCTGCCAGGTGAGCCTCGCGGATCTCCTTGCTCAGCTCCATCTTGTAGTTGAGCTTCTCTTCCGCCAGGCGGCTAAAGTTATTGTTTTCTTCCAGCGCCTTGTGCAGCACCTCGCGCTCATGCTCACGCCGCTCGGCCAGCTGCTTCAGCACCTGAGCCTCCTGCGTCTGCGCAGAGCCAGGAGTTAGTAAACAGCGACTGGGACCCCTCCTGAGCTAGGCCTTCAGTCTCTGGTGCCCAAGCTTGCGCTAAGACAAACCCTACATATCTCACCTGCCAGGACATGGACCCAGAAGTTGTTCTGGGGATGGCTTTGCGCATCTCTGGCCTGGGAACCAAGTTTCTGTTGCAGAGAGTCACCTCTGCCTCTCTGTTCCCAGCTCAATGACTCACTGTCCTGCTGTCCCAGCTCTACCTGACACCTATCACTCTTCTCTCCGTCCCTCCGTGCCTGAGACTAATTTCTACGAGCTTGGGAGCCTTACACTATGCTGCATCCTATCCCAGTTTGTCTGGGACTTTGGGGGCTTTTGCATTGAAAATTCTGCTTGCCAGGAGGTCTCTCTGTTGCCGAGTGAATCACAGTGATTTATTTTGTGTTACCTTTAGTCAGAGAGTCTCCTTGTTAGACTGAGATCTCCCAGGCCCACACATGTTGAAGAAGCAGGGTGAACTCAGAACCCTGACTTGTGGTGGCTTCTCCAGACCTCCCCAGACAACTCGGCATTAAGCACTGAGCAGGTATAAATGCAGCTAGGTCGACTAGGTCCTAGCTCCCCACTATTACTCAGCAAAAGGGATCTGGGAAGGGACATCCTGGTGCTCCTACGCTGACGGGGGAAAGGAGTGTCTGGTGACTGCTGGGATAATGAATAATGAGGAGAGCCAGGATCTTCAGGGTGATAACTCCTCAGAGTGAGAGAGAGGAAAAGCTCTTATATCTGAAGATCCTTAGTTGGGTTGGTTCTCACTCTTTTGCCTTAAAGGGGGTGCTAGCCTCTGCTTTATGTTCCCCAAGTCTCCTCCTAAGAGAACACAACCTGACCTCCCTCTGCCATGATCAAAGTTAAGGTCCCCCTCAAGAATGTCGTTCCTGTCGCCCCGTGTTTCTCTCCCTCTTGGCATCATCCTTCTCTCCTCTCATCCTAATGGCTCAGCATCACGGCCTGGTCAGTGATGCCAAGTATATGTGGAGAGAGTCCTCCTTGCCTTCCTCCGCTCCTCTGCTGCCTCCAGCCGCTTCTGCAGCTCCTCCAAGGAAGCATCCTTTCTCTTGGGGGGAGAGGAGAGCACAGGGCTCTCTGGAGACAGGTCAGAAGGAGACTTGAGAATGACCTCGAAGCTCTGGCCAGAGGCTCGCTTGTCCAGCTGTTTCACTTCCATATCTGCAGGGCAGACCAGAAGGGAAATTAATGAGGCCTAACCAGAGGATGTAGGCAGCACACATCCCAACAAGGAATGTAGCACTCGTGGGCATGGGTCCCTCCTCCCAGAATGACTCTCTGCAGCAGCCAGCCAGGCCACATCATTATCAGAGGTCAGAGAAACAAGAGAAGCAGGAACAGCATCTGTGTCGATACACTCACCCCCATACTGGTAGATGGTGTTGGGGTGAGGCTGTGAGTAGAAGCAGGAGCAGATGAGTGACAGCACAGATAACTCCTTCATCTTCTCCTTGTAGGCTGTGGATGTGAAATCAAGGTGAGCAGGCAGTAGGACCATCCTGACCTTTCTATATCTTCCTTTTCTAGATTGCTCTTTCTCTATGTGCATATTTGTTTTTCTTTTTCTTTTGTTTTGAAGCAGACTGGCCTAAAACTCTCTGTATAGCAAAGAATGACCTTGAACTCTATCTTTTTGCCTCTATCTCCCAAAGGATGGATGTATAGGTGTATACCACCTTGCCTCTATTTTGAGACAGTCTATGTCTGTAGCATAGCGTCTGCTTTATGTTCCCCAAGGAACATAGTCTGGAACTCACTATGTATGACAGGCTGGGTTTTGTTTGTTTTTTTGTTTTACAACCTCTTGTTCCCCAGAACTAGGATTACAGATGTGCACTACTGTGCCTGGCCTGTCTCTGTCTCATACTTTTTGTATTATGTTTCTCTCTTCCTTTTGTGGTCTGAACGTCCATTCCCTTCCCGTGTTAGGAGGTGAGCAGGTCATAAAGGTGCAAACTGCAGTAAAACCTTGTCTAAAATGAAAAAAAAAATATCGAAATAGTTTTGGGGTTTGTCTTGTTTTGTGCAAACTTCTGAAAGAGATTAATGACCTTACAGCACAGAATCCTTAGTAATCCTTCAGCTCTTCCAGCATGTGAAGCCACAAGGACACACCCTTTTTGAACTGGGACTGCCTTTCTAGCCTAATCTGCAACTGCAACTCTGCTAACAGAGCAGCTAGAGGCACTGACTCTTTAAAAGCTACCAGGAAACTTATCTAGACCTCTGTCCCTCTAAAGAACTCAAAGGTTGAGGTAGAATTGTGCTCTTGAGAGGCTGAATAGCAAGTTGCTCCTCTCCTAACTCATGTCTCCTCTCCCTGGAAAAGTCTTGCTTCTTCTCCTTTGCCTTTAAAAGCCGGCTCCACATGGTTCCCTCCTGTTAACTAGCTACTGACTCAGCCTCTGAACCGCAGGTGGATTTTACTTAATCAAAGGTAGCACATCTTTGACTCTTTAAACAAATGTTACAGGGCATAAACAAAGGTAATACACCTTAAAATAATATTCTACAACATTCATAGAAAGCAAATCTAGTGGTGCCTTGACTTTGAGCTTCTAGACTATAGAAAAATAAATTTTTTTTTAATAAGAAACACCCAGTCTAAAAGTATTTTTTCTGATTAGTTTGAACAAACTATAACACTTCTGTCGGGTTCTCTGTCCTTCTGTCTTTGTTGCTTGTTTTGATTTTCTTTTTTTTAAACGGGGCTTTAACTCCAGTCCAAGTCAGCATTCAAAATCCCTGAAAATCCTGCCTCAGTTTCCGAGTTAAGATTATAATGTAAACTGCCACCAGCTTCCTTGAGTCTTTCTGGTTCTCATGTTACAGGTGTTCAAACTGTTTATTTTTCTGAGAGTATCTTTTTTGTGATTACTTGTAACTTTGTATCTTTGGTTTTTTGTTTGTTTGTTCTTGTTTAACACAGAGTCTCACTGTGAGTCTTGGCTTGCCAGGGACTCCTTATGTAGATCAGGTTAGCTGCAAACTCACAGAAATCTGCTTGTCTCTGCTACCATTCTCATGACCAGGACAAGTACAAATGTCCTCCATGCAGCCCCCCTTTTCATTCCTGCCTCCCTCCCTTCTTCCCTTTTCCCTTCCTCAAAGACTGAATCTTGCTGTATTGTTCAAAATGGTCTTGAAATCTTTGGTTCAAGAGATCCTTCTGCCCCCAGTCTCCAAAGAGCTGAGACCTGTAAGGCATCTGTCTCTGTCTCCATCTTGTAAACTTAGCTGTGAACTTACATCTCAGACACTACCTCCATATCATTTACCACTCTGAGTGAATCTTTGTTCTCTATAGACGTCTACTAACTGCCCTTTCAGGTAGGCTTGGAGCCCAGGTCCCACCAAAGAAAAGGACAAAAGAGATGTCCACTCAGCCCTAGAGACCCACTGCTTCCTTCCAGATCAAGTACTCACCATCCAAGTGTCACTGCTGCTCAACCAGAAAGGAAGGCAAGCCTGATGCTATGGCTCTGACCCCAGATGGAAAAAAAGAGCTGCTCACTTTTTTGTTTGTTTTGTTTTGTTTGTGAGTGTTGCTTTTGTTTTGTTTTGTTTTGGTTTCTTGAGACAGTGTTTTCCTGTGTAGCTTTGGCTGTCCTGGAACTCCTAGACCAAGCTGGCCTTGAACTCACAGAGATCGCCTGCCTCTGCCTTTGCTTCTGGGGTGCTGGGATTAAAGGCATGCACCACATGGCCACCACTTACTTTTAAAATGAAAATAAATAAATAAATAAATAAATAAATAAATAAATAAATAAATAAATAAATAAATAAATAAATAAATAAATAAATTACTGCTGTGAGTCCATTCACTTGTAAACCAGCTCCTTGAAGACTACTGTCTTGGTAAAGCCCAAGAATCCTGCAAGCCCAGTACAGTTCCTCCATTCCACAGGGACAATCCTAGGTCTTAGTTTACTGGGATGACATTAGCAATATCCACTGAAATGACAATTCTAGGTGATCACTGTTCTGCCCTCCTTTCTAACAATTCCCAAGGTTTGGTAGGCTCTGAGACTCAGACCTAGGTCTCTAGATAGACACAGGAGGAGGAAGGGGGAGAGGGAGGAGAGAAGGAAGAGGAAGAAGACTGCTTCCATGTCTGATTACCTACTGGCACCCTTTGAGGGACCAGACAAGAGGAACTTGGACAAGCAGAAGCATTCTGATCAGGTTTTACTCAGTAATTCTTAAAAATTGAGTTGACCAGGCAGTGGTAGTGCATGCCTTTAGTCCCAGCATTTAGCATTTAGGCAGCAGAGGCAGGTGGACCTATGAGTTCAGGGTTAGCCTGGTCTACAGAATGAGTTCTGAGGCAGCCACGACTTCAGAGAGAAACTCTGTCAAAAGAGAGAGAGAGAGAGAGAGAGAGAGAGAGAGAGAGAGAGAGAGAGAGAGAGAGAGAGAGAGAGAGAGAGAGAGAGAGAGAGAAGGCATAGAATTAAGGATACGGGGTAGAAATGCTTAAAACTTTTATGAGTAAGTTTTGTCCTTATACAACAAGCACAGAAATGCTCTTTTGATTTAAATTTTCTATAATTCAGATTTATCTGGAAGCAGCATGGAGCCCAAGAGGCAGCAGAGAGGGCAGAAAGGAGCCTCAGAGTGGGTAAGTCAAGGCTAGTAATTGTCTTCAGAATAATTTGGGAAGAAGAGAGAAAGGCAGGAAGAGGTAAAGCCTCAAAGGAGACTTCATGCTTTTTTATTTTATATGTATGGGTGCATATTTCTCCCTGCATGTACATCTCTGTACATCACGTTTGTTTCTGGTGTCCATGGAGGTCAGAAGAGAGTGGTCGGATCCCCTGAGACTGGAGCCACAGACCTTTGTGAGCCACGATGTGGATGCTGAAAATCAAACCCGGAGTCCCCTGGAAGATCAGCCAGCGCTCTTAAGCTCTGCTCTTCTCCCCTTCCAGCCTCCCTCCTTTCTGTTTTCTCTTTAAGACAAGGTATAATGTAGCCCTAGGCTTTGAACTCACTACTATGTTGCAAAGCCTGCCCTTGCCTCCACCTCCTGAGTATACCATGCCTAGCCAAGTTTTTTTTTCCATAAACAACATCTACTCATGTATTTGTGCTATGAAAGGTTAATCCAACAAAGGAGGTAGAGGGGCATGCTCCAGATCATGTGATGAGCTAGAAGACTTGAAAGTTTAACAGCAACAAGTCACTGTTAATATCTTGTGCATTTAGAGGAGGCCAGTCTTGCGCTGAGGAGACAGGAGAGCAGAAGTAAGAAGGACGGTCTTGGTTAGGTCAGACAGACCCGGACCTGGGAGAGGCTGGGGGAAGGAGTTTTGTTTTTTTCAAGTCTGAACTTGTTAGCACCCACCTTCCTGCCAGTCCCAGTGTTTCATATTATCATTTCTCATCTTTATCCAAACCCCTGATAGACTGTCCTCATAGGTCAGGCCAGGAACATGGGGCCTGACAGTTGCTCATTTCTGCTTGAGCCTGAAACACTCACAGGGAGAGACGGCAGGTTCATAGCAGATAACAAGTTTAAGAACTAGTACCAGGAGGCTGTCTTCCAGATAACTATCTCTTCAGTATGGGAGAGGCTGGCAAGGATTCAGGGAGCAGTGCCAGCCTGGGCAGGTGTGAACATCTGGAGAGAAGGGTAAGGTGCTGTCCACCTAGGTCAGAGATCCCTGAAGTCAAAGCTGGAAAAAATAAGTACTCAGCTGGCAAGTTAGGTACCATATATTGTAGCTGCAGTCAGGGGCACAGTGTCCAGCGGTCATGGACATTCCTTAGCATGGTTTCTCTCAGTCTGATAGACAATGAGGAACTTTCTTCTTAGAAGACAGATCTTCAAGGAGCAAATAGACAAGGGACCACAGGCAGGGCCTGCTCTATGATCTGGCTGCAGGAAGGTGATCATATTGGAGAGGAGGGGACTGATGAGGAACTGGTACTTAGAGACAATAAGCAAGAAGATCTTATCTGGGCTTGATGGGCTAGATCTGGCAGTAGCACAAAGCTAAGGTTGGGGCCATGGTTTTGGAGCTGGAGCTTGAAGGGTCTTTTACACACCTAGTCAGTCACCTCATAGGATGGTACTGAAATTCTCTGGGCATGAGGGGTGGGCTCAGGGTGAGACCACGTGATGGGTGGAGTTTGTACCTAGGGCCAAGGAGTAAGGAGAACCGCGCGATGACCTATTTGACCGCCTAAATCAGCTTCCCTGCTGAGGGAAGGAAAGGCAGCAAGAGCAGAAGGTTCTTAAAGGAAACCAAGGTCAGGAGGTTGTGGGGGAGGCTTGCGTCCTGCAGTCTCAAGCACCCAGAAAAAAAGGTCGAAGCCCTTCTGGGGCTAGGGATTGGGCGGGGCATCCAGCGTGGGAGGGGCTATCCGGCTTTTGGTTCTCAGGTCAGGAATAAAGCCTCAGCAACCACCTCTGATCTCCCCTCCGCCTGCTTTCGACCCTCTCTATGCAGTCTGAGGTGTAGGAGACTCCCTACGAAAGCAGACCCCACCACACCCCGGAAAGGTTTGGAAATGCAACAACCTCTCCTCCACTAACACCCAATGGCGCAAAGGGTGGAGGTTTTTCTAGCTGGAGCAGGTGGCCCTATCGTCGCAGAGGGTGGTCCCCAGCTGCAGCGGTCACAGAGGGAAGCAGAGGTGGAGAAGCCTCCCTTATTGCAGGCTCTAGCCTTCCTCAACGAGCTGTTAAGAAGTCTCCTCTCGTGTTCCCGCACCCCTCCCCCACTTCTCAGGGACCGAGGTCCAGGTTTCTGCGGGAGGTCCCACCTCCCCCTCAACTCCCTAGAAGACTTAATGGCGTTGAAATCCAAGGTCGATGGAACCTTAGGAGACCTCCTAGCTCCACTGCAGGCACTTTTATCCGCAGGGCTACTCTGCCGCAGTCTCACCTTGGGCCAGCACCCCGGCGCCTCAGGCGCCCGTAGGGGCAATGTACCCCGGAGCCCGACTTCACGCAGTGATGCCTAGGGCGCGGCTTCTGCCCCGCATCCGACTGCTGCTCCTCCCGCCCCGGAGGGCTCGGGACCCCCCCACCCCCCGGTTCCTGCAGGGCCAGCCCAGCCTCGCTGTGCACAAGGTTCAACACAGCAAAACGGAGTCAGTAACTTGTTCCTGCCTCTGTCAGGCCTCTGCTTAGACAATGGCCTCTTTCAGACCCACAGTGGTCCCACGATCCCCCAGGCCCCCGAGTCTTACCCGATACGGTGCTGGCCATGGTGCTGGCGGTGGCTGGGACTGCGGAGGCCGGAGGGATGCGGGCGGCGTCTGGGAGCTGCAGTCGGCGAATGCTGCAATGCTGTGGAGGGGAGGGAGGAGGAAGGGCGGGCGCGGCAGGAGGCGGAGGGAGTGAGGGATGGATGGAGGGAGAGGGGGTGGAAGGAAGGGGAGGGGAGAGGAAGAAAGAGAGGAGACAGAAAGACGGCAGTGAACGAACAACCGAGGGTAACAACTATCAAAGGGAAGACTCGGGGAGAAAAGAGCAAGAGGCCTATGCTTCATTTGCAGGCAACCATGGATGACACTTCTGTAATATGGCTTTGTGTGACCTGGAGGATATGGAGGCAAGAATCAACCCCTCAGAACAGGCAGAGAAGGAGCAAGGCTAATATAAACCTGTTCCATAGTCGGGGTAGGTGACAGAGGCTGGATGGCTACTAAGCCCTTGTCTGTGCTGAAAGGAAGGAATTTGCTGGTTTGCAAGGGGTGATACTGGCCAGCAAGAATATCTGTGGTAACTCTGTGTCCGGGGAATGAGTAGGTTTTGGTTGAATAAGGGGAATGATGAGACCTATGATTTGATGCGACCTGAAGCCAGATTCTAGCACCAGCTCTGACATTCTCTATTTGATGCATAAAGAATTTCTAGCCCCTCTGGGCTTTTGTTTCTTTGGTGTAAGATGAACCCAAATGCCAGACCCCATAAGATGGAAAAAAAGGAGATGTGGCATAGCTGAGTATGTACATTAGCTTTGTTCTAGCTTTATTTCTCTGGTCAAGGGCTGGGTGTGGTAGTGTGGGCCTTTAATTTCAGCACTTGAGAGACAGAATCTCTGCGAGTTCCAGGCCAGCCAAGGCTACATAGTAAGATGGGGGGAGGCAGGACAAGCTCTGGCAAAATGCAACATAGGAGGATTTATTTCAGCTGACAGGTTACAGTCCATCACTGAGGGAGCCAAGGCCAGAACTTGAAGTCAAGTTCACTTACTATTTCATAAAGCATTACCTCTGACCAAGAAACCCAGTCACTTTTCAGGAAATGCTGCAGGAGAGTGGGAAAATGCTGTTTTCTGGCTCACACGCAGATTCATATTTGGCTAGCTTTCTTTTTTAACTTTCTTTTTATTTATTCTTTGTGTCTGTCACATCTTGCCTACCTATCTCGGTCATTTCCTTCCCTTGCCCAAATAAAACAAAATAAAATTGAAGAAAAATAGAAAAAAAAAAGGAAAAGGGGGGAACCTCCTTATGGAAACTATAATGTGATACGAGCTATGTAGTAAACCCTTTTATTCATACATTTTAATATGCAGGCATTCATTGCAAAGAGCCATTGATCTGGTTTGAGGCCCCGGGTCTCTGCTACACCATCAACACCGGGCCTTCACTGAGACTCTTCCTGGGCATCCTCTTGCTGTCCTGTGATATGGAGATCCTGCAGCCCTGGGTCTGCAGAACCAACACAATGACCTCCTACCCCACCCCCACTCCATGCTTCAGCAAATCACAGATGAGGTGATTATGTTGGGGTGGACTACACATAACCCTGGTTCTGGGCTTGGGTAGTTGCAGGGCTGGTCAGCCTGCCAGCTCTCCCCTGTCTTTCTCACCAGTGTAAGATCTCCAGCATTGCCCTGGCTAGTTCACCCCCAGTAGTTATGAAGAAGGGATGGGGCCAGTTCTCTAGCTTTCACATCCTCAGGGTGGGTTCTCTCATACCTATACCTTCATGGCTAGCTCTACAATGCTGCCCAGGCAAGGAGTAGTCACCACGTTCCTGAGTGTTGCAGCTAATGAGGGGAAGGGACCTGTCTCAGGTGTTGATGGGGCAGGGGAACATCTCTCCCCTGCCCATGCTGCCATATAACAGATGAATAGTGGTAACAGCTCTCCCAAACTCACATCAGGGCTGGCTGATCCACACCTCTGCCAACAAGGTCAGCTCTACTGTGCTGCTCACTGGGAAGGTGGAGGGTCAGCTCCCTCACCTACCACAGATGGTAGGGTTAAGGCGGGGGGGGGGGGGGGGGCATCTTTCCCTTACCCTCACCACCACATAGGGGGATGTGGCCAGCTATCCCAGTCTCACACCCTCAGGCCTATCTCATCCACAGCTCTGCCAACAGGGTCAGCTCTACTGTGCTGCCTAGGTGAAAAGGGCTCAATTTCCCGAGTGCTACAGTTGGCAAGAAGGAGGGTCAGCTCACTCATCTGTCACAGATGATAAGAAGTGAGGGGTAAGGGAAAGCATCTCTTCCCTACTCACACCACCAAATACAGACAAGTAGTGGGAACAGCTCTCCCGCCATCACAACTTCCAGGCTGGCTCACTCACAACAGGGTTAGCTCTATTGTTCTGCCCAGGTGAGGTGCAGGGCCAGCTCTCCTTAGGGTTGGAGCTGGTGGGGGCAGAGGCAGCTTTGCCCATTCTCATGACCTCAGAACCATTAGCTAACTTTCTTATATAGTTCAGGACAATCTACTAAGGGATGTCCTTGCCCACAGCCAGCAATTAACAATCAAGAGGGTCTCCCAAAAACATGCACATGGGAAAACTTTTACTCAGGCAATCCCTCAGTTGAAATTCATTTCTCATATGACTCCAGGTTGTGCCAAATTGACAGTTAAGGCTAACTAGGGCCAGTGGAGAGAGCCTGGTTTGCCTTTCCTGAGGAGAGAGCCTGATATTCAAATGGAGCATCACATCTGCTTTTGAGATGGAGCCATGGAAGCCAAGAGAAGAAGGATTGTTTCACAGCCTTTAAAACATAAGGCTAGTAATAACTCTGGGAGTCCTCCAAGACTTGAAGGGAGATGAGGAAGCTAAGGAAGGCAGAAGTCAGTGGCAAACCTAAGGATCAGGTATATATGGAGCAGTCAGTAGGGTTTCTCACAATCTTGCACCTATAAATCTGACATGTGATTAAATTGCATTGTATGGAACAGAATACCAATTCGTGCCAATTGTCGCACGAATGAATGAGACTCAGGGGTAGATCTCTGAAGAAGTTGGAGATACTAGAGGGAATAAACACCACAGTCAAATCTTACCCAGCTGTCTTTTAGCTTCCTCAACCTCGATTCCCTTGGAATGGAATTTTCTGTGTTTGAATCCCGATTTAAGTATTCTTTCGGTAATTAAGGTGTGGCCCCACCACACCTGCTTGGGAGCCTGGAATTCCTTCTATAATCTGAAGTGACCTTGACTCAGTTAGGATTAAGGATACTCCCTGTGCTGGGATTAAAGGTTTGAATCACCACTCTGATTTTCCTAGACTGACTGTGGTTAGAGCTCTGGGACTTCTGGAGCTTTTACTAACCCCCCACATAGACTGATATCTCCAAAACTTTATTAAATCCCCACAGAATACCTTCAAATGGAATATAGTGGACCTGAATACCCCTCTTTTATTAATATCCCCCCCCCCCCGTGTGTGCCTGTGTGTGCACTTGTGTACAGGTACTCATGGAGGCCAGAGAGGGCATCAAATCACCTGAAGTTGTGATTGTGATCTGTATGGATGCTTGGAACTGAACACTAGTCTTCTTTAAGAGCTGCAAGTGCTCATGACCACTGAGCCCTCTCTCCAATCTTAATTGAAGCGTTTTCAAATGAAGGTAAACAGTTCTCAATATGGAGGCAAGTAGCAATGAGAGCTGTTTCCATCTTATAGTCAGTAAGAGTTTAAAACTACCACCACTGGAACCAAATTCTGCCAACATGAATACCCTGGATATAGGTTTGCCTTCAAAACCTCAGACAGAAGTCCAGGCCTAATACATGAATCCTAGAGCAGGGCTTTGGTGTGAGTTAGAGTCAGTTCCCAGCAACAGCTCTGGCATTTTATATTTAACTTTCTCTATAGGAGGGAGAGTTTCTGATGTCTCTGAGCTTTTAAATCTCGTTGTAAGATGAAGTTATGGTGCCAGACCCCAAAACATCAAAGAGAGTGTACTAGAGATTGTCTTGAGCTACTTATGTGTGGTACTTCATTATATGGAAATACCAAGCTCATCCACAGACAGAAAGCACAGTTCTTCTGTGTTTACACTATCACTGGAATTCTGCTTTGGGAGGGACTTGGAAGAAGAGAAAAACTCACAAATCTATTCCAACAGTGGCTTTGATCCTAATAGAAGGTATCATGTCTTTTAGATTAATTAGTTAGTGTACCTGCACCTGGGTATTGTAGTATCCTTTATATTAACTCAGATCCAGAGGCTGAAACTCCATTGCTGAAATGAACTAGTCCTTTCAACCTTCCAATATTCTTTTGCAGATAGAAGAGCGCACATGCAGGCAGGTTCACAGAACTATATTGCCATAATCTAACCTTGGGCATGTCTTCTCATGAACTTCTATCCTTATCTGAACCCTATAGACCAGCTGTGTTGTTTGTTTCTGGCACAGTGTCAGGCACACAGAAAGGAAAATACTAAATGTTGGCCTCAGTATGGTGCCATGTTTTGGAGCAGACCTTGGATTCTCACCAAGGTCAAATAAAGAAAGTTCAGGAGCTGCTGATTTGGGGGCACTACTCATGGACTAAGAGTTTACAGATCAGAACTCTTTACTGATGTGAATAACTGTGGACCCTTTAATAGGAGCTCTGCACCTCAAGATACTCAAGTCTTTCAACAAATACCTGTAAAACACCTGTTATGTGCTGAGGATTGAAATAAATCAGCCAAGTGAGGACAAGAGAGATGTACCGGAGTTCTGGTACTTGGCTACTGCTGGCAATGAGGAGACTTCTGGAGACAGATGCAGGCAGACCCATTCAATTACAGCCATTTCCAATCTTCCAGACCTCAAGGCAGGCATCAATATTCTCCTAAACAGGGATGGAATCCTTAGATTAACTTCTCTTTACTCTGTTCTTATGAGCCTCTTTAAGCTTCTTACTCTTTGGAAGGTTTGTTGTCTCAGCGCCCTTTCAGAGTCCCAGAGCCAGAAACATGGCTTTTCTCAGCAGTCTTCATGGAAGCCTTTTCTGGCCTCTAGCCAAGGGAGCCCCCCTCACTAATATTTATACATATCACAATCTTACATGTGATTTATTTACATCTACCCTGTGATTGAGACAGTATTTTGCCCACAGAGAAGTCTTTGGAATCTGCCAGAGAAGACTCTGAATCCAAGTGTGTTGACTTGGTTGAGATTCCTCTGCGTCCTGTGTGGGGCTTGCTATAGCCAGCTTCAGTTTACCTCTCACCTCTCAGGTTAGATTCAGAAGAATAGCTTCCACGTTTTTTTTTTTTTTTTTTTTTTTTTTTTTTTTTTTTTTTTTTTTTTTTTTTTTTTTTTTTTTTTTTTTTTTTTTTTACTAGAGTAGCTAGAATCAGAGCAGGGGCTCTGGCAGCCCTCACAGGCTGTGCTTGGCAACTGGTTCTAATTAAGAGGACAATGCAATAGGAGAGCAGAAAGGATTTCTTAAATATGGCAACATTCAGCAGAGAAACAATGAAATCCACTTATCTCCCAGGTAATCTTCAGGGTTCTGGCATAAAGTTTAGAGTTTTCTTTTTCTTTTTTTTTGGGGGGGGGAGAGTCTAACTACTAAGCAGTTTTAGGTTCTAGTCATCATTGTCTTCTGGCCTAGTCATCATTAGCTTCCTCATCTCCCTTTAGATTGGTCTGAGAACTTGTCATATCTGTGTAAAATCTCTTTCCCTGAGGCAAATCTCTTCTCTAGCTGGTACCACTTCATTTTCCCCCCTTTTTTCCTAGGAAATTTGAAATTTCTTGGTGGTCCATTGTCTAAATAATCTGATAGGCAAAGGGAAAGTCATGAGGATCTATTTAGAATATATTAATTCCTGCCAGGATGGTTTTATTGGAAGCTGTTCGTGCTTCCTCAAAGCAACTGTCTATATGCTGTGAACCTAGTCTTGCCTTGCTATGAACCCAAGAAGCACAAGAATCAGTTCAGGCCTCAGCTCCCACTAGCATCCCAGGAATTTTTATCTGTGTTTGTTGCTCATCCAATGTGTATGGCCTTCCTAATTGCCAATTTCCCAGTGAGAGCTGAAGGTCTGAAAGACTGAACCAAGTGTCGACTGGCAGAGTGTAGACATGTTATGGTATTCTGTAATTATGATCTCACATGTACGAGTATGGGTATATTTGTGGGAAACTATCTTGGTATTAAAATGAGCCAAAGAAAAACTTTGAAACAAGTGTCTTTTGGCAGTGGACTTTTGGCACATATTGAGGTTGCCTGAAATAAACAATCATCTCTAATGTCAAGATTGTCCTCAAGGACTGTGCTGCTGCTCTCTCTTCCCTGGAGCCCCTGGTTGGCTGTCAACTAGTGCTAGGTGCTGGAGATTTAAAGGACTTACCCTGACTGCCGGGTTGGGGGTGGGGGGAGCACTGCTTAGAAAATAAGCTGGACTCAGTGTGAGAGAGAAGGTAGTGAGGACTCTTAATTGGGAGTCCTAGGCAAAATATAGCCATTTATGGATTTTATATAAAAATGATAGACTCGTACCCTAGCTGTGTGTAAAAAGATGCCGTTGTAAGGTGAGGTCAGTAACCTGGAGAAAGCTAGGATCTGTGTAGTTGTGCGGACAATGGTGGTGGCCTGGCCAAGTGAGCTAGTAGAAGACAGACTGAGCTCACGGTGCAGAAGTGGGAGACGGGCGAGATTCTAGAGGACTGCAAGGGCTCTGGCTACAATACAAAGATGGGGCCAGGACCACCGCAGGAAACCCGCGCGCTGGCATTCAGAGGCGGGAGAACCTGCCGGCCCCAGATACCAAGGAACCGTTTCCGTCCGGATGGCAAAGCAGAGGACCGGAAGGGAGGAAGCGGAAGTGAAGCGATTAGCTGCAGTCCTCGGGTCCGCCCGCCAAGTTTCAATCTGCAGGAGGCGGGATAGGCGTCCTCACAGTTGTTTGAGCCCTCGAGACCCGGATTCTGAAAGGCTTCCCCACCGAGACAAGTGAGCTGGGAATCACGCAGGCCCTGCCCCTGGCAGCAGCTTTATCTGAGCGATCGCTGGACGCACGTCTAAAGGCCACGCTCGCGCTAGTTCTGGAGCGGTGCATTCTGGGTCGGGGGTATGTGTCTTGCTCCCAGTAGATCCTAGCTAGAGGCTTCTCGCTTGGCTATCTATCTCTAAGGCGGAGGATGTACACTGGCCTGCCAATAGCATCTTAGAGTGGACCCGAAGGTCTGGAGAAGATGAATGAGTTGCTAAAGGCTGCACAACTTTACATACCATGATTCTGTTTATTTTGCTACATCTCGTCCCCACCCCCACCCCCGCCGCGAGACAGGGTATCTCTACCTAGCCCTGACTCACCCGGAACTCGTAATGTAGGCAGGCTGGAACCCTCCCGAGTGCTGGGATCAAAGGCATGTGCCACCACACCTGGCCTGTCTCACTGTTTGATTTGTACTTAGGTGTCCATCTGGACTGACTGGAGCATGGCGCCAAGCTTAGAGGCAGGAGGCATTCTCCGCTTTCAGTGTGTCAGCCCAGGCCACGAGGGATGCTGCCAGGATTTTAGAAGCAGACTTCTTATGAGAGTTTTGGGTAGAGCACATAGGTTGTGCTTGTTCTAGTTCAGGTGCCTGCTTTGATAACTTTTTTCCCCCAGAGTAGAGTTGAATTGTGTAAGTCAGGAGATCATTCAGTTTACATTTTTACCCCTCTGAGCGCCTATTTATTTATTTGATACAAGCTCCCTTTATAGAAAATAACAGGCGTTCTGACCTCAGAAGGAGTAACTTCCTAAAATGATTGGTGCAGTGACCTGTGGCTACAAAGCTTTTTTTTTTTTTTTCTTGTCTGTGTTGTAGGGAATTTCTGCAGAGAGAAAATTGGTGCCACATGTTGCCAGCATTTACCTGGAGTGGCTGAAGCCCTGAGATGTTGAGCAGGGTTTGTCTGACAGACTCAAACAGGCTGCATCTTGTCCTGCCACTGTGTCCTCTTGAATATAGGCTGATATGCCCAAGGTAGTCCTGAATGGTGTGACAGTGGATTTTCCTTTCCAGCCCTACCAATGTCAACAGGAGTACATGACCAAGGTGCTAGAATGTCTCCAGAAGGTAAAGCTACAGCACCCAAGACATTTCTTCTAGGGACGGGACAATGAGGGTGTTCCTTCAACAAACCCTATTCTACCTCTATTCTCATCCATCAGACAGGCTCTGTCTGCATTTTTTGATTATTAGAGCTTCTGGTTAGGTTAAGGAGGTTAAAAGAGACTATAACAAGTGAACAGAAGAGATAATTCCGGATAGTGATAGCTTTGAGAATGTCTTGGTACCCTTTCTGAGTAGATGGTGTTTGTGTCGAGTCCTGTGGATAGAAGTAAAAAAGTGACTATCATTTGGGGTCTGAAGGAGTGTTTCAATGCAGAGGAGCAGGAAAACCCAGCTCTTATTGTTAAAAGAAAAAAAAATCTGATTTTTTTTTTTCTTTTTTGTTTTTGTTTATTTTTTGAGGCAGGGTCTAATTGTTTTACCTTAGATGTCCTGGATAAGCCAGGGTAGCCTCCAATGCACAGAGATCTGTCTGTCTTTGTCTTTGGAGTGCTGGGATTAAAGGTGCGTGTCACTATAGTTGACTTCCTTGTTTGAGACATGAAAAAAATCTTTAAATATTAGAAGTGTATGTGGCAGATAACTTTAACTGAGTTTCTTAAGGTCCCTCTTGTATTCTAATCACCTTTTCCTCAGATGTGTTGCTCAGGCTCCCTCTGATATCTTGAATATAGCACATCAAATTGAGTTAGGTGAATGCCTGAACGCAGAATTCCAGAAGAGTTTTCTATTTTGAGATTTGACACCTAAAAAAAATAGTCATCTATTTATATTAGACTGAAATATATTGCCAGATTTGGGGTAATGTTCTGAAATTATTTTACTAATGAGGGCAGTCTCTTTTTATGTTTGTTTGTTTATTTTCTGAGACAGGGTCTCTTTACATAGCCCTGGCTGTTTTGGAGTTTACTATATACACCAGCCTTTCCTCAAACTCACAGAGATCCACTTGCCTCTGCTTCCCCTCTTCCTGGGAGGCAGAGGCAAGAAATTAAAGTTGTTTACCACCATACCTGGCTTTACCACCGTACCTGGCTAGTGAGGCTTTTAGGGCAGAAGTGGAAAATGTCATGAGTGTGGGCTGGGCATGTGAGAGCCGTCTCACTTTCTCCCATTTCTCTATCCCCTGCTTTTCCCCTTCTTATTGCTATTCCATTTAGAGAGTGAATGGCATCCTAGAGAGCCCCACGGGCACTGGGAAGACACTCTGCCTCCTCTGCAGCACATTGGCCTGGCGGGAACATCTCCGTGATGCTGTTTCTTCCAAAAAGATTGCTGAGAGAGTTCAAGGTGAACTCTTTGCTGGTCTGTCTTTGTCATCCTGGAATGCTACTGCCTCCAGTGGAGACCCAATAGGTGACTCTTGCCTTCTTATTCCCATCTCCATCTCTCCTGACCTCCTCTGTAGGTGATAGGGAAGGGACAGCGTCTGTAACAGGGCTAGTTCACGTAAGCTTCCACTGTCTCTGGAAGAATTTAAGAAAGGAGAATTTTGTATCATCCACATTCCTCACAGTTCTGGGTATACACCTGGGGTTAGAGCTTTTTTCCCTGGAATTTAGGGTACCATAGCAACCCACACATCTAGTGTTAGGTTTGTGAATGTCTGCAGGGCTGAGTTAACTCAGTGCTGTATGTATAAACACACATGGAGATACTGCCTCACAGCTACCCCCTTATGCTTTTACAGCTTGCTACACAGACATCCCAAAGATTATCTATGCTTCTAGAACTCACTCACAGCTAACTCAGGTCATCAATGAGCTTCGGAATACTTCCTACCGGTATGTCAACATCTTCGAGCTCCAGAGATTATATGGATATGGATATTGGTTTGGAGCTGTGTCCATAGCCAGATGAGTGCATGTGTGTAGTATGGTGGAGATGAAGACTGCCTGGGTTTTGATATACATTACTTGTGAGAAAGCAGCTTTGAACTTTGAACTCAAGACTGTCCCTGTTCTTGAACTCTGGGCCTCTTGCAGGGCTGTCATGTTGCCTGTGGGTAGAGTCAGCTTTGGCTCCTCAAGGCAGCTTTGCTCATGATAGAAGAATCTGCCTTCTGCCAAATTCCAGTTGAGTCTTCACATCTTGCTATGACTCCCATGTGGAAGAACTTGTACAATAGGTTGCCCTGTTGAGTTTTTCTTGCCTCACCAGATTCTAGCCTTTTGTTTCCTTTCCTCCCTAAGTTTCCTGTGTGCTTCCATTTGTCTCCAGACAGTTCACGCTGCTAGGCCACATTGTAATCTGCGTGTTCCAAGGCTGCTCCTTCTTGACTCTTCCATTCTTTCTTTGGTCAGGCCCAAGGTGTGTGTGCTGGGTTCCCGGGAACAGCTGTGTATTCACCCTGAAGTGAAGAAGCAGGAGAGTAACCACATGCAGGTGGGCTTTGGGGCACTCAGTCTCCATGATTCTACTGGTTGGGTGGTACTTGGATGTCAGAATCCACAATTGTGCTCCCTGCTGGGCTGAGTCAGGGATTAGAGAACACAGGGAGGATAGGCATAGGTGCTGGTGAGGGCTAAGGGCCAGGGGTGGCCCATTTCTTAGTCATTCCAGGTGATAACTTTCTCTTACAGATCCATTTATGCCGCAAGAAGGTTGCAAGTCGCTCCTGTCATTTTTATAACAATGTAGAAGGTAAGACCAGTTTCTTAAAGCTGTTCCTGTTGCTTGTCAGAGTTTAGGTGAGGCTTGTGCTGCCTTCTAGAGTTTAGCAGCACCAAAACCTATCTGCTTTACCCTGTGGGGCAGGTATGGCTATGTACCTGGGTACTGCTCATGCAGTTCAGGAACCAGCACTCAGGAATGGCTCTAACCATCAAGTGACCTCTTCAAACAAGGTTCATATTGAGTACCTGCTTTCCCTCTGGGAGCCTGGTCTATGCCTGACAGAAATGGCCTTTGGCCAGTCTCCTGAAGAACCAGGACACTGAGTCTCCTATATGTTGTTCAGTAGACAATGTCTCATAGGGTTTCTCAGTGTAATAGCCCTGGCTTTCCTGGAATTTACTTTGTAGAGCAGGCTGGCTTCAAACTCACAGAGATCTGCCTGCCTCTGCCTCCCAGAGTGCTGGGATTAAAGGCGTGCATCATCATGCCCAGCCTCTTTTTTTTTATGCTCTGTGAACAATGATGAAAGGCTGTGAGTCTGTGGGCTGCTGTGCCCCACTCTACCTCAGAAGACCTTATAGCAGCCTTTTCCTGTCCTGTTTCGAGATGTCCAGGGGTAGACAGACTGCTTGTGACTTTGGGAGATACTCCTATCTTAGACTGGTACCTGCCTACCAATTATAGAGCAAGGTTCTCTTGAGATCACTTCAGGTTGTGGTCTCTCCTGGAATCTGATTCACTTGTAAGAGTTCCTTCTGATAAATATAAAGGTAGTTGAGTGCTGGGTTGCCTACTTCATAGGAGCTCTTCTCTCTGGGGTGTCTCTTGGGGTCTTTGGTCACTCAAATGGACCCTGAGCGTGTGTCCTTATATCTTACCTGCAGAGAAAAGCCTGGACCAGGAGTTGGCTACCCCCATCCTGGACATTGAGGACCTTGTCAAGAATGGAAGCAAACACAAGTGAGACCTTTCCCCGTGAGGGCATGGCTGTCTGATCCTTCCTTGCTAGGCTTTTATATGGGAAGCACAATACATTTGCTTTTCTTTTTATAAAACTAATAATGTGGGGAAAAAAAAAAGCATTTCTGAGGACTATAAGGTGAAAAGTATGAAGTCAGCTCCCGCTCCAGGATGACCATTGTGAATAGTGTGCCTATATATATAGGCACAATTTTGTTTGTGCTTATTCTCCAAATGTGCTCTGGCTTAGGATACCACGCATAGCTTTCCTGTGGGTATATGAAGCTTAGCTCTCTTCCTTCTGAGGATAGTAAATCTGTGGGGTTTTGTTTTGTTTTGTTTTGTTTTCATACTGTCCATACTGACTTCCAGGCTATGGGACTGAGAATGACCCTGAATTTCTGATCCTCTTGTCTCTACCTCCTGTGTGTTGGGATCAGAGATGTGCTCTGCCAAACCTGCCTGTACATCTATGACTTTTGTAGCTGTGTAGATTGAAATGGTGATAAGAAAAACTTCAAGGCTGAATGTAGTTCTTGCCTGATTTGTGTGAGGCTCTGGGCTTCTATTCCCATTACTTCATACAGGAAAGACATTGAAACTTGAGACTTCGTTACACCAAAGGGAAAACAAACTAACATCTCTCTCTTTCTCCTTCTCTCTCATTTCTTAGACTTTAATGCTTTTTGTTTCTGGTAACCTGTGCCCAGAAATGGGGCTAGATTTTGTTTTTTTTTGGAGGGTTTTGTTCTTGTTTTTTATTTAGGCAGATAAATTAATAAACTCAGGCTGGCCTTGAGCTCACTGTGTGACCAAGATGACCATGAACAGCTTCCCTTGTACTCCGTACACCCTTGGGTATTGGCTCTTGCTTTATACCTTAAAATAAAATCTCTTGTTATCACTGAGTATACCAGGCTAACTGGCCTGAGAATTTACAAGAATTTTCCTGTCTCTGCCTCCCATCTCTCCGAGATTACAGTTTCTGGCTTTATATGGATTTTAGGGATCTAGACTATGTTCTTAATGCTTATATGGCAAGTACTTTATTCACTGATGCATTTCACTAGCCTGATGACCTTGTACTGAACTTCCTGCTTTCAAGTTTTGAATGTTGAGGTGATGCATACGCCACCAGGTCAGAGTTTATATGGTACTGGGGATTTAACCCAGGACTGTACACATGAGACAAGCAGTCTTCTAACTCAGTTCCATTCTCGGCCCATTATTTGTGTGTGTATTTGGTGTGGGTGTCAGAGGACAGTTTTGTAAAGTTGGTTCTTGTTTTCCAACTTTATATGGAGTCTAAGAATTGAAGTGAGGTTACCAGGTTTGTATGGTGAGTGTGTTCCTTGCTGAGACATTTCCCTGACCCCATCAAGTTTTGTTTGTTTGTGTGTTTGTTTTTAAAATGATATCAATGTGTGGCCTAGACTATGTGATCCAGGATCAGTCAGCCCTAATCAGATCCCCTTACTTTTGCCTCAAAAGTGCTCGGAATAAAGATTGCATCACCAAGCACATCACCCATCAAATTTTAAGACAGATGATACCTTCTCATTATCAAAAACTCACATGGGCTGCTCTTTTATCCCAGGTACCCATTTCTTTGAGTTTCTGTGTACAGAATGAGAGGCTCCTTCTTTATCAGAGGGCACAGTGGCTCATGTAATGGTTGCACTTTCTTTTTGCATATCCCCTGTGAAAGAATTTACAGTGTCTTCTGTCTCCTTTTATATCCAGAGTGTGCCCATACTACCTTTCTCGAAACATGAAGCAGCAAGCTGACATCATCTTTATGCCATACAATTACTTGTTGGATGCTAAGGTGAGGAGTTGTGATTCCTAATGTCCAGGGTTGTCCCTGGGCTTTGGAAGGTTCATTAGATCCTCTGAGAGAAAATGTGGGGAGGAGGCCATTTATCCATCATTGATTGGGCAGATACCTGTCCAGATGCAGTTATGAATAGAATATCCCAGAGCCATGTGTGTTCTGAGCTACCTGGGCATAGGCGGGCTGACTAGAGGAGAAGAGCCCAGCTTGTTACCTTTGAGCCGGTGTTTGCTTACCCCCTGGTCTTGACAGTTCAGCTTAGTCAGATCATAGGAGGCAGATGACTCAGGAAACTTGAGTATGTTTGTCCTCCCTGACATTCTGTTTGTCTGGCTGTATGTTTGTATTCTATTCATTTCATTTAACATAGCGAGAATCTTTTCTTTTTCTTAAAATTTTTAAATTATAGCCAGGCAGTGGTTGTGCATACCTTTGATCCCAGCACTCAGGAGGTAGAGGCAGGTAGATCTAGTGAGTTCAAGGCCAGCCTGATCTACAGAGTGAGTTGCAGGACATCCAGAGCTATTATACAGAGAAACCCTGTCTTGAAAAACTAGAAAGAAAGAAAAAAAGACAAAAAAGGAAAAATAAAGAAAAAATTATATATGTGTATATGGTGTATGTGTGTGTGATATATGTATATTATGTTTGTGGAAATTAGATCATTTTGGGGAGTTAGTTTTCCTCTCTACCATATGAGACTGAACTAGAGTTAACAGCTAGTACCTCTACCCACTGAACCTTCTTGCTGGTCCCCAAACCAGGATTTCTTTCTTTGTTTCTTTTTTAACACGGGGCCAAATGTATCTCAGATTGACTTCTAACCTGCTATATAGCTGAAGATGGCCTTGAACCTTGGATTCTCCTAACTCCACCCTCCTGAGGCTGCAGTTGTAGCCTTGTACCACTAGGTCTGTTTTATGTAATGCTGGATACAAAACTCAAGGCTTCATGCATGCTAGACAAGCACTCTATTAATATTTTGGATCCCATAGCTGAAGATATGCTCCATGTATTCAGTAACTTTTAAGGCATCTTTTGCTTCTAATCCCTGTGGTAAATGCTCATCAAGAACTTAGAGTGCTGGGTTCTATCCTAGGCATGTCTTAAAGTTGTGTGGAGGGAGGACAGATAGCAGAAGATGTTTTGAAGGACACATGGAGATTGGAGATAACTGGAATAGACAGAGGACTCCAGTGGCACCCGCCTTTTGAAGAAGTAGGTTAGACATCACTGCAGCGTGGCAAGCATGTGCTAATAGCTCAGTGGAGTGTTGCTTAGTGATATAGACACCAAAGGAATTGAGTGGGAAATGGAAATTTGTGGTTTTTCTATGAACTTCAAAACATGGTGCTGGAGTAGATGGATGTTCATTTGGAAAAAGTGATCCTCCTCCTTACTATGCAAATCTAAACGCAAAGGCTGAAATGGAAATTTCTTGAAGGAGTAGGGAGGTCTGTGCAGCTTCAGAGTAAGTTAAGATTTTATTTATTTATTTGTTTTGGCATTTTTTTTTTTTTTTAACTTTGGAAAGCATCTCTATGTATCCCAGTCTAGTTTGAAGTCACTATCCTTCTGCTTCTGCCTGTCTGCTGAGTGTGGGATTATAGGTGTGTGGGGATTCTTACTTCATACTCATTTTCATAGTATTCATCATAAATAAATATTAAACAGTTAGACTTCATCAAAATTTCAAGCTTAGACTCTTGGAAAGAATTAGGAAAACTAAGGTTTGTTTTGAGGCAGGATCTCATTGTGTAGTCCTGAGTAGCCTGGATCTCATAGAAATTTGTCTGCCTCTGAATTAAAGGTGTGTACTACCACATTCTTGAGAGAAGGTTAACATAAATCTAATACCAGTTTTCCTTTCAACAGTATTAATTAAATTTAAAAGAGAATTGTAAAGTATTTATTTGTATGTGAGTGTATGTATGCACATGTGGGTCTCAGAGACTGAACTCAGAGCTTAGGTGTTACATGCCTAACCTTCCAAGCCATCTTGATACTCCCACAGTTTGCTAAATTTTAGCATTAGTTGAGAATTGGGTATGTGTGAGCGTGTGAGTGTGTGTCTGTCTGTGTGTCTGTGTGTGTCTGTGAGTGTGTGTATGTGTGAGTGTCTGTGAATGTGTGAGTGTGTGTGAGTCTGTGTGTGAATGTGTGTGTGTGTGGGTGTGTATCCACACAAAGACACTAGAGTCAAATTTATTTTCTGCCATTGACTGGGATGTGTGAAAAATTAATGGTGCCAATCATATTTGTGCATTGTAAATTTCCTTGCTAATATGAATGTCAGAATTTCAGTGCTTATTTATGCTTATTATGCACACATTTGATCTTTATCAAAAATGGAATATGTAGATGAAAACATTTTAAAGTCAGTAAAAACTACAAAACATGGTTTTAAAAAAAGCAATTTGCAAAAATTGAGGAAATGCTCCTGTATTTTCAAAGGACCTGTATCCAAAGGCTCTCAGAATTCAATAGCCCAGCTCTTTACTAAGAAACCTGAGTAGATACTTTCCAAAGTTGACAGAATGGCCTCTGCCTGTGGAGTGTTCAGAGATAGCGCATTCTGATGGATATGATTTAAATGTTGTCCTTCTCAGCCAGTCCATTGGTGACTCGATCCTAAGTAATCACACAAAGGCTATTTGGTCTGTGGCTCAGGCTCATTACTTGCCCACTCTTATCCTTTAAGTTAACCCATATTTTTAAGTCTATGTTTAGACTCATTGCTCAGTGTAGCATCTCATCTTTCTTCCTCTGCATCTGGCTACTGCTCTCTCTCCTCAGAATTCTCCCTGTCTGGTCTCTCTGACTATACTTTCTGTCTGCCTAGCTTTTGGCCAAACAACATTTTATTGAACCAGTATGAGCAACAAATATTTACAGTGTACAATGGCATAGTCCCACAGTACATAGTCTGGGAAGCATTTGACTAGCATATGTGAGCCCCTGTAGTCAATCCTCAGCACCAAATACATAGGCTGACAAGATAGTTCAGCTAGTAAAAAGATGTTTATCACCAAGCAAGCCTGATGACCCGAGTTCAGTCTCTGAGACTTACATGGTGGAAGGGGAGAACTCTTACAGCCTATGACTTCCACATATGAATCTTAGCATGCATGCACTCTCCACCCTCCACAAAATCAAGTAAAAGACAAAGCGTTTAAGGTAAAAGGAAATTAAAGTATGAAGTGTGGGGCAACTGAAAGTCCCTGCTGTGGGTGGTGGGTGTATAGACTGTGTACTAGCCCTGCCAACGTGGTGTGCCAGTGGCTTAGCCATGTAGTCTTAGCCATAGCCCTGCCAACGTGGTGTGCCAGTGGCTTAGCCTTGTAGTCATAGCCATAGCCCTGCCAACGTGGTGTGCCAGTGGCTTAGCCTTGTAGTCATAGCCATAGCCCTGCCAACGTGGTGTGCCAGTGGCTTAGCCTTGTAGTCATAGCCATAGCCCTGCCAACATGGTGTGCCAGTGGCTTATTCTTGTAGTCATAGCCCTGCCAACGTAGTGTGCCAGTGGCTTATTCTTGTAGTCATAGCCCTGCCAACATGGTGTGCCAGTGGCTTAGCCATGTAGTCATAGCCCTGCCAACGTGGTGTGCCAGTGGCTTAGCCATGTAGTCATAGCCCTGCCAACGTAGTGTGCCAGTGGCTTAGCCTTGTAGTCACTGCAGTTTACTGAAAATTGCCAGAAGCAAATTCTGGTATATCCCTATAGTAGAAACTGCCAGTAATGAACAGTGAGTAAGTAAGTCTCAGACATACTACCTAAGGCTAGTTCCTTAGGGAGAAATAGAATAGTGTTTATATAAAACCCACATCTGTCAAAACCTAGCTGTGGTACTGGAGAGATGTCTCATTGGTTAAGAGCACTGACTTCTCTTTTGGAGACCTGGATTTGATTTCCCTGAACCCATATGGTGTCTCCTGGCCTCTGTGGGTACTGTGTTCATGTAGTCCACGGGTGTATACATACAGGCCAAACACTCATACACATAAAATAAAAATCATTTTTCCCCCACAGAGATCCACCTGCTTTGCCTCTTAAGTGCAGGGATTAAAGGTGTGCACCACTACCATTTGGCTAGTTAAAGGGAATCTTAAAAACAAAAACAACTCAGCTGTGGTTCTGGGCATGGTAATGTGTTCCTGTGATCTCAGCACTCTGGAGACTGAGGCAGAAAGATCATGAGAGGAAGGCCAGCCCAAGCTTAGTGATAGAACATGTGAGTCTGTTTTGGTGCTAGTGTTGCAAAATGAAAAATATAACTGTACACTTAACTTGTAGGTTCAGTTCTCTTCTACCTTGTAGATTCCAGGAATTGAAATCAAGTCCTCAGGTTTAGAGACAAGTACCTTTCCTACCTAGCCATCTTCCTGGGTTATTTGGCTGTCCTGTTGGCTGTAGTATATATTCCTTTTTGCCATGTGAGCAATTCCGTTACAGATGGCCACAAGCATCCAACTTTGGTTAGGCTTGGATAGAAACTTATGATCGTACTTTCTCGTTGGGACCATCAGCCTGCAAATAACAACACAGAGACTTATTAATTATGAAAGTTTGGCTTTAGCTTGGGCTTCTTTTTAACTAGCTCTTATAATTTAATTAACTTGTTTCTATTAATCTATGTTCTATCATGTGGCTCAGTTACCTTTCCTCTGTCCCGTCTGTCTGATGTCCCGTTGGTGTCTCCCACACACTTAGATTCATCCCCTGACTTCCTCTCTCTCTACCTAGCTGTTGGCCATTCAGCTTTTATTTTGTACACAGTTTGTACACAGCAACACATCTTCATACAGAGTACAAACATTGCACAACAGATACTGTAAATGTGCTTTCCATAGTCAGTGTGGAGCAAGTGCCAATCATCTTAGTGGAGTATGAGAACCCTTGTCTTTTCTCCCATAGTGTGTGTGATGCACCACATGTCTCAGGTTTTCTCTTTTCTCAGCCTGACTCAGTTCTAACCCGTGGCAACTTCCCTTCTTTGTAGAGTCGTAAGGCACACAACATTGACCTGAAGGGGACTGTGGTGATCTTTGATGAAGCTCACAATGTGGTGAGTCCCCTTGGCTTCTAAGCTAGTTCTCAGCACCAAGCAGACCCAGGTGCTCAGCTCCCCTGATGGTCAGAGACTGGTCAGTAGGGCTTCCGATGTGTCCTGAGGAAACCTCTTACTGGGCTTCTGTATCTCTTATCCCATACTCTGTTGTCTTTCCTGCATGTCTCTGCTCTTTAGGTTACTTGGCTTGACCCTTAGGAAACGTCTGTGGAGATAGCTACTCCTGGGTCCCTTTGTCCTTTTCCCCAGCACATTATCACAGTGACTCCATCACCCCTGTTTCTGTTGTCACTCTTACTCAGGGTTGTCTAGAGTGAACAGCCTCTTCCTTAGCTGCTATGGAGCCTGGGATGAGACTGACGCAGAGCCAGGTCCTCCCCACCCCAGGCAGGACCTTTGTCTTACTTGTCTTCAGGCAACTGTTGCTATGGGAATTATTCAGCTCATATGTAGTATTTATGACCATTGAAGCCAAAAATACTGCTTTTGCTGATAAATATTTCAATAACAAAATCTTGGCAAGTCGAGTGAAATAATCTTTCAAAATGTTGGTGTGGGCAGTGGATTCTTTGGGCAGCTTTGACTTTAGAGACACTTGACTGTTGTCACCTGTTCCTTTTGTATTTGCACTCCTGCCTCCTAGAGTCCCTACCCTGCCCCTCTCTGCCATGACATGAGTTTACTTTGGCCCTCAGGAGAAGATATGTGAGGAGTCAGCCTCCTTTGACTTGACCCCCCGTGATTTGGTCTCAGGACTGGAGGCTATCAACCAGGTTTTAGAGGAGCAAGCCCGAGTGGCTCAGCAGGGTGAACTCCAACTGGAGTTTAATGCAGATACTCCAAGCTCAGGTAAGTTTATGGTCAAGAGCTGAAAAGTAGAGTCTGGGCCTCTTGGAGGCATCTTAGAAGTATCTTCTGCATCAGAGCAGTATCTGATCTTCCTGGTACATAGAGACTTGGTTCAGGGCCAATAACAGACCAAAGAATGCTTTTACCCAGTCTAGTGAGTTCCAGGATAGTCAGAACTATAGAGAGACCCTATCTCAGCAAACAAAGGAATGCAGGGCACTCAAGGGGCCTCCTTTCCCAACCCTGAGGAGAGAGCACGTGACTCTTGAACTTTTCAGCTTTCCTCTTCCCTCTTGGGTGGAAGGTTTCAGTTGTAGGAAATGCCCTATAACATCTCTGTAGACCAGGGAAAACTGGCTCCTGGTGATACGGCAGTGCTTTTCATTTTCATGTAGCTCAGGCTGGCCTCAAATTAGGTAGGAAAGAAAGGATTAACTTTAACTTCAGGTCCCCTTGCCTGGAGACCTTCAACCCGAGGTGCTGAGATTTTAAACTTAGGCCACCATTCCTGGTTTATTTGGTGTTGGGATCAAACCCAGCACTTTGTGCATCCTAGGTAAGCATTCTTCCAGCTGAGCTATATCTCCAGTCCTAGTTCTTGTTTTCTGAGGTCTTTACATCTTTTCCTGGTGTTTCTTTGTTTGCTTGTTCGTTTTATTTGTTGTTTTACTGAGATAGGGTCTTTCAGTGTAGTCCTGGCTCTTAGAACTTGCTATGAAGACCAGGCTTGCCTCTGTCTGCTGAGTGCTGGGATTAAAGGCTGCACCACCATTCCCAGCCTTGCTTTTAGTTTTAAAGCAAAACACGGGGATAGGAAATCCACACACAAAAGATCAGCTATGGCTGCTTGTACTTAATAACCACAGTGTTACAGATAAAGAGACCAGTGGATCCTGGGAGCTCACTGGCCTGTACGTCTATCTAAAACATTGAGTTTCAGGTTCAGTAAGAAACCTTGTTTTAAGGCAATTAAACTGGTGAGCAATGGAGGAAGACAATTGATATCCTCCTTTGGCCTCTATGTGCACAAGTGCTGACATATATGGAATGCACACAAGGCGTATATGCCTACAGCACATACACAAAAGAAAACAGATTGCTTGTGAGATGCATGATGAACTGAACACCAGGGAAATGCCACCAGTCAAGAAGGGCATTTGCCACCACCACCGTAGCTTGCCTCTCTGAGTGGTCTTTTACCCATCTTCAAATTCATTTCTTGAAGGCTCATGGTTACCTCCTTCTTCCTTTCTTATGGTAACATCTTGGTTATTTGATGTCTAGATTCAGTAATTATCAGTGGTTTCTAGGTGGTGATGTCTCACCCAGCTGTTTAATTTTATAGTAAAAATAATGTAAAGATTCTTCAGCTCTGTGGTGACACTGTTCATCTTGGAAAATCAGGATCATAATCCTTATTACCACCCATATCAAATCTGAGAGTTTGAGTTGATGCTCAAATAATGATTGAGTATTATCTCCTAGGGGGATCAGTGTTTAAATAGCATGTCTGCATGTTGATTAGTTATTTTTCTCCTTGTCATAACAAAATATCTTCAGGAAGGAAGGATTATCTTGGTTCACATTCTCAGAATACAATTCATTATAATTGGGAGTTTGTCGTGGCAAGAGCTTGAGCAGCTAGTGTGTTTGTAGTCAGGAAACCAAGGTGAGGGGAGAAGGAGAAAAAAAGGGGAGTGGATGAGAAGGAAGAGAGAGATACTTCTTTTTTTTTTTTTTTAAGTGACAGAGTCTCTCTGTATAGCCCTGGGTGTATGAGAGACAGACAGACAGACAGACAGACAGACAGACAGACAGACAGACAGACACCTTTAACTTTTTTTCAGTCCAGAACTTTAGTTGATGGAATGGGTTTCTACTCATATTTAGGATGGGCCTTGCTATTTCAATTAACCCAACTCTTCCATAAACAGACATGACCAGAGATTTTGTCCTAGCTTATTTTAGAGATTATCAGGTTGACAATATTAACCAATATTAATCATTACTCATATGTTTAATTGTCTGGTTGATAGAACCCATCATCAGTCATTCTGCTGAGGCTCAATCCTCTTGAAGGTAGTTTCTGTGTCCTGCTAACCTTGTCTAGCCATCATGGACAACTTGCTTGCTGATGTGCTTGTGGTACACTACTGCTTCCTACCCAGACCTGACACCAACTAGCCTTCCAAAAACCTTGGTTTCCCTTCAGATGTTTTACTTTCTGTCATCTGTTCTCATACGTTCTGTCTGAGCATTTGTGGGTACATGCTGATGGTCACTGGCCATTAATTATTTTGAGGTCTTTTGGGAACAGAGTATGAAGAACCTCTGTGTGCATAGACATATTTATGTGTATTTCTAAAGGTGAACATGGGCTCATATTGTTGTATCCAATTTAAATGTGGACCCCACCTAACCTCCCTCCCACCTGCCCTTTCTACCACCCTGGGAATCTAGGTTCTATAGACAGTGCTAGAAAGGTGTGGAACTGTGTACATACTTTCTCCTTCAGGGCTCAACATGGAGCTGGAAGACATCGCAAAGCTGAAGAGTAAGTGCTTCCCTTCCTTCCCCTGGGGCTTGGCGGGAGGCATGCCCCTAACAAGCCCTTGATTCACAGTGATCCTGCTTCGCTTGGAGGAGGCTATTGATGCTGTTCAGCTGCTTGGGAATGACAGAGGAGTCACCAAACCTGGAAGGTGAGGGATAAGTGTTGACCTTATTTCCCCAAGTCCTGTCTAGGGTTGGATAGAGTGTCCTCATGAGGTTCTGCCTGAGCACCTCACCCAGCAGTGGGGTTTGTTTTCAATTTTCAAGGCTTAAGAAATTACCAGGTTTTTAAAAAAGATTTGTTTTTCTTTCTATATATATGTGGAGTGCACGTGGATATTTGTATAAATGTATGTCACATGTGTATTGGTGCCACAGAATTTAAAGAGGGTGTTGGATGTTCTGGATCTAGAGTTACAGACAGTTGCAAGCTACCCTATATAGGTTTTGGAAACCAAACTCAGGTCCTCTGGAGCAAGCACTCTTAATCCTTGAGCCATCTCTCTGGCTTGTTATGTTGACATTGAAAACATTTGGAGTAATAACACACACTTCTGCAGTCTTCTCCAGCTTTTTCCCCCAACTCTCTCTTGATATATTAAGTGCCAGTTAAAATTAGAATACTGTGAATAAAGGGACTGTTTTGGCCTATGGTAGACATCGTAGTCGGAGAAATCAAAGCATAAATTAAAAAAAATCCAACCACCCAAAAAACAAGATATAAAGAAATAAGACACTAGCCACACAACAGATTAATAAAAGTAAATTAAATTAAAATAAAAAACTAACTAATAATATACCAAAAACATAAGCCAAACAACCTAAAGTTAATATAAACATCTATATATTTCTTTAAGACTTTAAAATTACTAATCCCAATAAACAGGACAGGCAGGTCCAGGCCAAACCCTCCTTCTAACCCCTACACTAGGCTTTCTCTTTGGGAACATCAGTGCTATGACTGAGGCCTATTCAGGGCTCTTAGGTGGTTACATAATGTGTTTTGTTCTGAGCAACTGTAGGGCATCTGGTTTGAAGGTTGATGAGGGGTTGCTCTTATGGGCACACAGCCAGTAGCTGTGCCAGAACCTGGTCTGGGCTTATGAAGGGGTCTTGGGCTTCCTATCTCTTCCCTCAACCATTTTGTTCCCCTGAGTGCTAACCTTTGTAGATACTCCCAGTTACTTCCAAATAAGCCAGATACACCAATCTGAACTGGGTTCTAGTGTGCTTTTTCTACCTGCATCTGAAGACCGTGCCACAGCCTCTTCCCTTCTGTGGCTTCTGCTGCCCCCTTTCCATCTCTTTTTAAAGCTCTTAGAGTTGCTACCCAGAGTCATTGCCTCTAAAGACCTGCATTCAGGCCACTTCAGGCCCAGGTACCTGGTCTTTTCCTTGGTAGACAGTGACTCACTGTCCTCTGCCTACCAGGAGACCACTGAAAGAAGAAGCCTTTTATGTCCAGTGTTGGCTTTGTTGAAGTACTCAGCAATCATTTCTGAATATTTTGCAAGAAATTTGAAGGCTACCTACGTTGTAGGTTCCCAGAAATCACAGCTTTGTCTCCTTAGTTTCAAACTTCTGTTCTCCTCTTTGGCAGCTACATCTTTGAGCTGTTTGCTGAAGCCCAAATAACATTTCAAACCAAAGGCTGCATTTTGGAATCACTGGACCAGATAATCCAGCACCTGGCAGGACGTGAGTCTTGGGTTGCCCCTATGGAACATACCAGGCTAGTGGTTTTGATATAGATGAGCAGGGTGGAGGTTATTGTTCTATGTCTGCACAATTGCAGAGTAGAGCTTGACCACCAATGTCAGCAGGTTGGCTATCATACCTTCCTCATGAACAAGAGTCTAGACAATGAAGCTCCCAACCAATCCAGCCTTCCTGCTTGTTTATTTATTTTTGGGTAGTACTGGAGATTGAACTCAGAATATCATTCATGATAGGCAAGCGCCCTACCATTGAACTCCATTCCTAGCCCTTGGTTTTCTGGGAAAAGTTCTTGCTATAGATCTCAGACTGGCTTTGAACTGGATCCTCTTGCCTTTGTCTCTAGAGTACTAAGATCATAGGATTGGCTACTGGGCCCAGCTATCTTCCTCTTTCTAATTGAGACATGGAGGCAGCAGTGATATTTGGCCAACCATTATGCTCTTTTGCAGCTTTCCTTTTTGAGGTTTCTTTCTTTCTTTTTTGCTTTTTAAAGATTTATTTATTATGTATACAGTGTTTTCTCTGCATTTCAGAAAAGGCCACCATGCTATTGCTGGGAATTGAACTCAGGACCTCTGGAAGAGCAGCCAGTGATCCTAACCTCTGAGCCAACTCTCCAGCTCCTTGTTTCTTACTATAGTATGTCCTAGTTATCAGTCCTTTATAGAGGAATGTCAGAGACCTTAATGGGATTAGTGAGATAAGATGGCTCAGAGGCTAAGAAGAGCATCTATATGAGTTCTGGCGCCCTCTTCTGGCCTGCAGGCACAACACTGTATACATAATAAATCTTGAGAGAGAGAGAGAGAGAGAGAGAGAGAGAGAGAGAGAGAGAGAGAGAGAGAGAGAGAGAGAGAGAGAGAGAGAGAGAGAGAGAGAAGGAAAATGAATCGATGCTGGCTTCATGTAATGTGGGATTCAGTCTCTCTTCTACTTGGGTGGATGTCAGCTCCCTGATGCTCCACAGGTACTGGTGTGTTCACCAACACAGTTGGGTTGCAGAAGCTCATGGACATTATCCAGGTAAGAGACTGCTTTTAACTATTGGGGTGTCTCTATTTCTAGAAGTGGCAGCAGGGGCTTCAGGGAATGACAAAGGTCCTTGTTTCACATGATAAACAAAACCTTTAGCACCAGATGCAATGTAGGTCTCAGGGAGGTGACTGGACAGATCTGGACATTTTTGACTATTCAGTGATGAGATACATCTAGAGTGGTGTTTTAGGACCAAGTCCTGTGAAGAGTGTGGTCAGGAGCTGTTTAGAGTTCACTAGTGCTCTTTGGGGCTAGCCAGGACCTCCTTGTTCATAGCAGCTTCAGATAGATTCAGACTAGGAGACATTCTAAAACAGTGACCTGACTGGCTTCTCAGGGGGAAAGGCAGGCCCTATAAGTGTGTCACTAGCAGAGAGAGGGGTGACTGGAGCCACTGTCCAAGACAAAGGTGGGCCTGTAGAGCCCATCAGGTCCCCTCCTGTCTGTGATATCCAGTTGTCCCCAAGTACAGTGCAGATTTCTTAGTGCAGCTTTGTCTTCAGTCCTGACCGGGTAGTTGAGGGTGAGCCTGGTGTTGGGAGCTTTGGGCATCCTTGGCTCTGCTAAGCCTTGCTAGATTTTTTGTTGTTATTTGTTTTGTGTGTGTGTTTCTGTGTATAGCTCTGACTGTCCTGGGACTTGCTCTGTAGACCAGGCTGGGCTCGATCTCAGCCTGCCTCTGCTTCCTGAGTGCTAAGATTAAAGGCATGCACAGCACTTTAAAAAAAAAAAATTGTATGTTAATGGATATTTTTGCCTGTGTGCATGTCTGTATACCACACATGTGCCTGGTGTCCATGGGGGCCAGAGGAGGGGGCCAGATCCCCAGGAACCAGAGTTATAAGCCACTATATGGTTTTTGGGAATTAAACTTGAAAGAATAATCAGTACTCTTAACTACTGAGCTGTCCTTCCAGCACACTCCTTACTTTGATAGGTTTTAATAGCACATCTTAAGATTCCTAGCTGTGAGCCAGGTATAGCAGTGTACCCCTTTAAGACTAGCCCTTGAGAGGTAGATGTGTAGTCTGAAGTTTCTAGGTAGGCAGATCCCTGAGTTCAAGGCCATCATGGTCTGCATAGTATATTCTAGGTCAGCCAGTGCTACATGGTGAGACCTTGTCTTCTTTTGTTTGGTGTGTGTTGCGGGGTGGTGTGTGTTTGTTTCATTTTGTTTTAAAGGTTCCTGGATGGGAACTGTTGATTCTGGGGAAAACTGAGGCAAGCCAGTTCCTTCATGTATGATGCTATGTGAAGCCACCTGGTTGCTTCTACCCATAACCTCCAAATTACTGGAGTAAGCATGAAGTGCCTTGGCTTTGTGAGCACAAAGCAAATCCTCTTACTGAAGAGGCAGACTGAATGTTTGGGTCCTCAGTAAGTCTGATTATGATATACTGGGCTACAATGAGCCAGGTTCTGCCTTCTCATTGAGAAGACCAGAGGCCAAGCATACAAGTGGTAGGTAAGATAGCTGGGTATGTGCTTCTTCTCAACCAACTTTGTGATAAGGGATGTCATAGTCTCAGCCTTCCACTCCATAAATGGAGAACTGACTGGCAACACGGAAGTTTTGGTACATTATTGTCCTCCAGACTGGGCTGTCTCCTCCAAGTTCTTATCCAAAGGCACAGTAGGTATTCCCAGGCATCGTGATTCCCAAGACGTTGGTCTATGCATGACTTTTGCGTCTATGACTTCTTGCTGTGTGGGTTTGCTATACCACTCACAGCCAGGCCACTTAGCCATTCTGTCTTAGAGCATGGTTTGTCCCCAGAGCAGGAAGCCTGGCCCCTACTAGACAGGTTGCTTTTTGTTGACCAGCAAGGATCTTGTATCAGAAATGCCTTCCAAGAATCCACTCTTCTCCTTCCCACTCAGCTCATCTCAGCTACAATCACAAGAGGAAGCCCTGCTATTCCCAGACATAGAGGACTCATGTGAACAGTACAATCTCTGTCTTCCCCAGAACACTGTTCTCCACTCTCTGTTTATAAAAGAGTTATCTTTCTTATCCATGCTTTTTAGAACACAGATCTGCTTGCCCAATGGATTGGAATTTTGTGGGGCAGCTGCTCCAAAGGCCTCTAGTACCTTACCTGCCCTGCTCTGGTACTGTGCTAACTAGATCCTTGCTGGTATGTTCCTCAGCAGTGGAAAGGTGACTGGTGAGTTGTTTATCCAAGCTGCTTCTAGCAAAACTGTCAGTGCCAAGAGTTCTTGTCAGGATGTGGAAATGTGCATAGAAATGCAACTAGCCTCAGAGTTGGGATGCCAGTCAGATTTTTGTCAGGTAAGAGAAGGGTCAGCCAGAGGTTGGGCTTATGGCTTCTAGACTGGAATCCCTGCCCCCACCCCCACCCTGCCCTTGGTCGTCTGGGTCAGGCTTATAGTAGGCAGGCATTCATACTTAAGAACATTCACATATGAGTGGATATGTCCACCTACACTGTGGAGTGAAGTTTTCCCCTTATCCCACCCCATCTTTCTTAGGCTGGAGAACCAGTCTTTTAGTCACCTGGGAATCTTGTTGATTCCCACAGACCTGTCTAGTGTTTCAGGACCAGGTGATGTGTCAGTCTGAGATATCTTTTGTTATTTAAGTTTAAATTTTTATGTTGTGGATTCTTGGGAAAATACACGAGTCCCATGGGGTCAGTATTGGTGGCTATCCCAACGTTTATTACAGTCCTAGAGAGAACAGGGACAGAAAGAAGTAGACAGAGACGGAAACCTAGAGTCAGGAGGGCACCGAATGAACTCTCAGCTGCCCCAATTTTATTTCCCCTAAGCTTTTTATACCAAGCAAAGGGGAGGGGCAATTACAGATGGGTGTAGACACCTGGTACCCACACCTTAGGCTAAAACATCCAGTTATGCAGCCATGCAGGGAAACAAGCCACAAGCTGGGATCTTCGTGGGCTTCCACAGGCCAAGGTACCCTGCGCTTCCTTTACGTGGCCAGTTGAAGTTGTTGTGTGTTAGAGTGTGTACTCCATGCAAGGCCTAGGGAAAAATGGATTAGACCACTTCCATTTCCTCTCACAGTTTGTGCCAGATAGGGATGAGGATGAAGGCAGCTCAGGAGTTCAGGGCACTAACTGATGATGGCCTGAAGGCCAGAAATCTAGGCAGACAAAGATATGTCCTGATAGAACATGGGGCCCTGTTCACTCATCCCAAGTGGGAAGCTGGTCCTCCCTGGTGCTACTAGGGGTACAGAGATTGGCACAGTGGTTCCCTGCACAGCCAGCAATGGATCCAGTGGACATTGGGTGGAACAGGGTGCCTGGGGCTCTCACAGGCTGTGAGGCACTTGTATTCACAGCTGCCCCTTGGGGATGAGACTTTGAGGTTGTCAGGTTAGCTGGAGGTGAACAGGGGAGCACAGTGAAGTAGGCTCTGCCTGTTGAGGAAGGCCAGAAACAGTGACAAGTTACCTTTGCAAGACAGGTGGTCTATGCAAAGAGAGGTCCTCTTGAAGGACGTCAGAACTTGTAACATATCCACCTGTCCTCAGGGTTCTCATTTATTTCTATTACCCCGTAGATGTGGGCGGAGCTTCTTTTATATGGCTGTGTTCACCTGAGATGATGGGCATGTCCTGTACTTGTCTTTTCTGTCTTTTGGTAGGCTTGATGGAAAGATTTTCTTGCTGCTGGAGGCTTTGCTGCTCTGACTGGTTTCCTTTGGTTTTTGAAATCTGTAGAATTGTGTGGGTTTATATAGGGACTGAGCCTCTACCGTTCCTTATGATGGGTATGGGTGGCAGGTGTCTCTCTTACTTTTTGGTCTCTTGCTGTTGTCACATTGCTTTCCTATTATTGTCGTTTGCTGTGTTTGGTAAGATCTGATACTGGCTAGGATAAATTCATTTTTTGTTTCTGTAAATTGTCTTGGCATTTCCCCTGTCAAATGAATTTGGGAAGGTCAACCTATTCTTGGACTTTAGGAACCCTGCCATATTCTTAGCTTGAATGTTGAATTTCTAGATTAGTTTGGACCCAGGAAGAGTAAAGAGCTAGTCAAGTAAGGGTTGTCTAGGCTGCTGCATTTCTAATATGTGTAAGAAGAGAGCTCTGGAGCCATTGCCGGAGGGGGGGGGGGGGGAGACAGGGTTAAGCTATTTCCCCTCAGCCTGCTGTCTAGTTTCATGGTTGGGCAGATGAGGCTCCTGAACATCTGAGTAGAACAGTGAGTGACTTAGAGATGAAGTAGCTTTGGGCTCTTGTATGCTGGGCTAAGAGACCTTTGTTTCCATCTCAGCATGAAGGTACTATGTTCTCAACTCAGGCTCCTAATCCTTTTGCTGTGCTATCTTGCCTTTCAGATTGTGTTCAGTGTAGACCCTCCTGAAGGCAACCCTGGTTCTCTGGTGGAGCTGGGTATTTCACATTCCTATAAGGTAAGAGCAGCTTTCAGGATGTGGCCTAGTAGAGTCTCATAGACCTGAGGGGAGGTGGGGGCTGCTGTAGGAAATGGGCTTATATGTCTGTCTGTCCTTCCAGGTCCACATACACCCTGAATCCAGCCAGCAGAGGGCAGCTCAGCGCTCAGATGCTTGGAGCACCACTACATCTAGGAAACAAGGTACAAACAGACCTGCACTGCAGGAAATTTTGTGCTTTGCTCAACCTTTGCAAAATAATACCATCACATGTGGAGTCATCCATACTTATGCCCACTGAAAGCCAGAGACCTCAGAGGAAGCTGGAAGCACTGTGATCTACCCAGAGTCACCTAGTAGGGCAGTGGCAGAACTAGGGCCCTGCAGGTCTCCGCTATCTGACTGAGGGTACACGTTTTTAACTTTTATTTATTTATTTTTGGTTTTTTGAGACAGAGTTTCTCTCTGTAGACCACGCTGGCCTTGAAGTCAGAGATCTGCCTGCCTCTGCCCCCCAAGTGCTGGGATTAAAGACATGTACTACCGCCCTGTCTCAGCACTGGGATTGTGACTGAGTCTGCCCCACCTATCTTACATGGAAATTAGCTCATGGCAACCACTGAGCCTACATGTCTAAGTTTGCTCCTCAGCAAAGCCACAGCACCACTCCCAACATCTCTCACATTTTCCAGCAATGCCTTGCCTGTGAGCTTCTGTTCCTATCTTCCCGTCTTTGTAGACCACTCTTTCTTGATCTGCCTTGTTTTGTTTTGTTTTTTCCAAGATAGGGTCTCACTATGTAGCTATGGCTGTCTTCAAACTCACTGTGTGGACCATGCTGGCTTTGAACTCACAGAGATCTTCCAACCTCTGCCTCCCAAGTGCTTGCCACTGCATCCTGAGGCTGCTTTGTAACTTACAGGTTTCAGCCTTAGAAGAAGCAGTCCAATGGAGCTTGTGTGGATGCTGTCGTTTAAGTCATTCTGGCCTAGAGGGAGGAAAGGGTTAGAGGTGTGACATGTTCAGCAGGAGCTGTGGTTCTGCCCACAGGAGCCTCCCTACTGTACAAAATACCCTCTTCCAAGCAAGAGTGTTCTTCATGATAGTGATGTCTTGGGAGGTTGAGGAGTGATTTCTCAAAAGAAGTCTTCCCTGGAGGATGTTTATAGGAAAAGAGTATTGAGGTTGTTGATAGCCTCAAGCCCAAGGAGGCAGATGAGGGCACCTGGCTTTGCCTTTAAGTGACTTTTAAGATGTTGTGACATTTTAATTTTTGAGCTTCCAGAGATCACTGGGAATGAGCAGTGTGTTGTTCTAATCGGTAAGGCATTGCTTGGAACTGTGCTTCCTTCTGAGTCAGTGATCCTGTGTGCTGCTCATGTGACCAGAATTACCGTATCTTTTTAGCAGTTATGCTTGAAATGTCAGGAGTTTGGATGGTTCTTCCTTCCTGTGTGCTTTTGGCAGAGTGACTCCAAATCCAGTGCCATATGTTATGGTTTCTACAGAATTTTTAGGTTGGGGCCAGATGTCATCTTTGTATCTGCCAGTATCCTGGGTCAACCTCTTTCTTGCTTTCTGGACCCCTGAGAGGGGCTAAATTATAGGCTGGGCTCAGGCCTCAGCTCAGACCTGGCCTTTTGTTCTGAGATGTGCATCTGGTATATGTGGCTGCAGGTAGCTTGTTCTCTCAACACAGTAGATGAGGATGGTGGACCTCAGTTCTGTCTTCATATCCAATTTTTCTGCAGGGAAGGTGCTGAGCTACTGGTGCTTCAGTCCCAGCCATAGCATGCGTGAACTGGTCTACCAAGGAGTCCGCACCCTCATCCTCACCAGTGGCACACTGGCTCCATTGTCCTCCTTTGCTTTGGAGATGCAGATGTATGAGCCACCTCTGGCTAGAAGTCAAAACACTAGGAACATGGTGGACAGGGGTGGGAATGCTAGCCTGGACTCCAGGGCCTTCTGTGGGCCAGTGTCCTAAAGGGTTCCAGACCTTGGGTCTTTTCATTATCTATTTCTTCTGGCCATTCTCAGCCCATTTCCAGTCTGTCTGGAGAACCCACACGTCATTGATAGGAACCAGCTCTGGGTGGGAGTTGTCCCCAGAGGCCCTGATGGTGTCCAGCTGAGCTCTGCCTATGACAAAAGGTAAGTGGTCTTGGTTTGGGGCCTTTCAGTAGTGTTGTAGATTGCTGAGATCTAGGCCTCTCATGGCAGCAGCCTCTAATTGTACAGGTTTTCTGAGAAGTGCTTATCTTCCCTGGGGAAGGCTCTGGGTAAGTACCTCTCCACGTGATTCTTCCTTCCTTAGGAAACCCTTGTTCATAACTGGTCTAGTCCTAGATCCTCTATTCCATCCCATGGGGGTTAGGGAACCTGGTACTCCTCAGTTTCCATTCCTGGGGACCAACAGGGCCCTCAGCAGTCTTCTGAGCCTTGCCTAGACCACAGCTATGACACTTGCAGGCAACATCGCTCGTGTGGTACCCCAGGGGCTTTTGGTCTTCTTCCCTTCCTACCCTGTCATGGAGAAAAGCCTGGAGTTCTGGCGGGTACGTTCCCCTACATATACTCCTGAGAGATGTAGCTTCCAATATAGTCATATTGGAATATTGGGCAAGGTAGTTGGGCAGAGCCATGAAACGGGGCTCAGACCACAGCTCTTACCTGTCCATTCACATCTTGGCTTTCTCCTCCCATAGGCACAAGACTTGGCCAAGAAGGTGGAGATGGTGAAGCCTCTGTTTGTGGAACCTAGGAACAAAGGCAGCTTCTCAGAGGTCTGTGCAAACTAGGCGGCAGGTAGTACTTGCCTCTACCATCCCTCAAAGCCTCCGCTGAGCACTGTCTGTGACTAGGGACTTTGGCTGGCTCTGGGCTGTGTGCTTATTCCAAGTGTGTCATCTTTTAGAAAGCCCCTGTCATGGTCTGCATGTAGCTAATAGCAGCTAATCTTCCTGCCTGAGTTCTTGGGACCCAGAAATTACCCTGGCTGTGGGGCTCCCTATGTTTTTTGGAAACACTGGGCAGACTCTGGGTGTTGAGTGTATCTCTGCTGGTAATGGATTGTGAAAATGCTTTTCAAACCCTGGTGTCCCTCCCAGCTGACCATCCTTTATCTCAGAAAATAAGATTTGGGTGTCACTTGAGAAGGACCAGAAACTAAACCTGTCTGACCATTCTTTTCATCTAGGTCATTGATGCCTACTACCAGCGAGTTGCTTCTCCTGGGTCTAGTGGGGCCACTTTCTTAGCAGTGTGCCGGGGAAAGGTGAGATCTCTGCAGGTCTTCATCATTCCTCCCTGTTTTCCTTGTATAGGTTGAAACAAAGCTTTTGCCTTGGGTCCTACATCCAGCAAGTAAGGTAGTAAGGAGCCATGCTAGGGGTCCTACTGGGTACTAGTAGTCAAGGCCAAAGTTAGGCAGAAGATTCTGAGTGCAGCAGAACCTGAATATGGAACTTCCTCTTATTCCCGAAATGCCTGGGATAGGTGGCTAAAAGGGTCGGGGCATGGGTAGACCCCAGCCAGGGTGGAGACCGGCAGGGAAGAGAATGCCTATTTCCTATGTTCTAGGCCAGTGAGGGGCTGGACTTCTCAGACATGAACGGTCGTGGTGTGATTGTGACAGGCCTCCCTTATCCCCCACGAATGGATCCCCGTGTTGTCCTCAAGATGCAGTTCTTGGATGAGTTGAGAGGCCGGAGTGGGTCTGGAGGTCAGGTGAGATACCACAGGGCTTGATGAACAGGGAACTTTGGGGACCAAGGATCCTAACAACCAAAATTCTTTCCTCTTCAGTACCTCTCTGGGCAGGAGTGGTACCAGCAGCAGGCATCCAGGGCTGTGAACCAGGCTATTGGGAGGGTTATCCGACACCGCCATGACTATGGGGCCATCTTCCTATGTGACCACAGGTATAGGAGGGTTCTGTGTTTGGCCATTTGCATTTCCTTCCACTTTCTAGACCCTGGACCCTCTTCCCCCTGTATGGGGCGGGCCTATAGCAACATTTCTAGCCCTGCCACCAGATACTAGTCCTTTACTTTGAGGCTTGAGTATAGGGCATGGATGGCCCTTAGTCTGTGGTAGAGGATTGGAGCTGATAGCCACACATTCACCCTCCAGGTTCGCCTATGCTGATGCCAGGGCCCAGCTGCCCTCCTGGGTACGCCCCTACCTCAAGGTGTATGACAACTTTGGCCATGTCATCCGAGATGTAGCCCAGTTCTTCCGTGTTGCTCAGAAAACTGTGAGCTCCAAATGCCTAATTGACTTGCCTATGTCCCATAGACAGACTGAAGAGCAATGGATGCAAACCTCCTCATCTTATATTTCTACAGATGCCTGTGCCAGTTCCCCAGGCTGTGACTTCAAGTATAAGAGAGAGAGAAGCTGCTGTCAAGGAGGGTACATTGTCCAGCCCTTTCCTCTCCACCCAGAAAGCCATGAGCTTAGATGTGCATGTGCCCAGCCTGAGGCAGCAGCCCAGAGGTGTGTAGAGTTGGGTACAAACCATACATGTCAGAGACAGTATCTTTGCTTCCTATTAAGCTTTCCTGTCAACACATTTCTTTAGGATTATCAGCTTCTGGAGACTCTGAGAGCAGCCTGTGTGTGGAGTATGAGCAGCAGCCAATTTCTGCCCACCAGAGGCCCGTGGGGCTGCTAGCCGCTTTAGAGTACAGCGAACAGAAGGCTGGGCCATTTGAGAAGGAGCAGGTATGAGGCAGGGCCAGGGTGTCTGGCACAATTGTGGGCCCTTTCAGCACCTCCACCATACCATGCCTCATCCATCCCTAGGCCCTGGCACCATATCTTTGGTGGGTCAGTCTGGCATAGTCCACTCTGTAGCACATCCTGGTCCTTGCTGCGCCCAGAGCTGGCCTTTCTTCTAGCCTGGGTTGTATGAGTGGAATCACAAGTTCATTTTCCTCAGAGGCCTTTGCCCAAAGCCTGTAAGTTCCTAGGTCTAACTTGGAACTTTTTCTCTTCATTCCTGCTCCAATAATTAGTTACCACAACCTGTTCTTCCTGTGGCTCTCTCACTGCTACCTGTAAACAAAGGTACATGGCATGCCATACAAGGGATAGAATCTCAGCATTGCCACCAGGATTAGGACATGGTACCTTCCCCCTTCAGCCCTCTGTTCAGGACACAGACCCAAAAGAATATCACAGGCACTTTGGAAACTTGGTTTTGGGTTGGGACCACAGCTCTATTTCTCTTAGGCCCTCGGCTCCTCTACCCTGTCTCTCCGGTGTGAAAAGAGGCTATCTGCTGAGCAGAGAGGAGGAAGGAGGAAGATCAGGCTGGTCAGCCACCTGGTATGTCAGCCACCCCTGCAGCCAAGCTAGCTGCTTGTAGGCGTATGTGGGAATCATGCCTCTTATGTCCATTGCCCCTAGCTAAGCAGGGATTTGGTTAGGCTTGAATAGCCATGATGTTGATAACCGAGGGGCTCTAATTTGCCATTCTAAAAGAACCACCCCCTCTTGCCCCAGTGTTTTTCAGTTTTGAGACATGGTCACAAAAAGGCTGGCCTTGACTCACTATGTAACCAAGAACGACTTTTAACTTCTGATCCTCTTGTGTCTGCCTCTCAAGGCCTGGGATTATAGTCGTGTGCCACCAGGCTTACCCTGCTCAACAGACTTTTCTTTTCCAGCCTGCTTAAGAGATCTTGTTCTCTTGGAATCTGGCCTGACCCTTAGACCTGAGATTTAGGGTTTATAACTGGTTGTGCTTTCCTTTACTGTAACGAGCAGAATGGCTTGGTATTGGCTCTGAGTATGGACACTGAATTATCCAAATGAGGAGATGAAAAGTCCCAAGTGTGCTGGCTTTTGTCATTATCCTGCTTGTGAGAAGAATGACAGTGCCCAGGAGGGCTTTCACACCAGGACGTAGACTCACTGTGGAGAGCCTAAGTCTGATGGCTAGAAACAGTAGGGGTGGGAGTTGCCTTGGTTTACACACGTCTACACATGTCTGAGATGTACAGAACTAGGGTTGAACCTGTTGAGAAGTGTCCTCCACAGCTACATATGCTGTGGGGTGGGAAGCCACATAGGTTCCCTTCAGGTTTCTGACTACCTCTGGTGTGATTCAGAGAGGCCTAAGCTGCTTCTCCAGCAGCCCTCTGCTTTTTGTCCCAGTAGATGGTTCACAGGCAGGAGCCTGAATGGCAAGTCATTATCCCCTGGCCCTAGACTCTATACTGACTCCAAGGTAGGAGGGAAGGGCCAACTGATAGGGATTTTGATCATATGTCTTGCAGAAGGAGCCAGTAGTGGCTGGCACACAAGAAAACAAAGCCAAGCTGTTCATGGTAGCAGTGAAGCAAGCATTGAGCCAAACCAACTTTGACACCTTTACCCAGGCCCTGCAGCACTACAAGGGTTCTGATGACTTTGAAGCCCTAGTGGCTTCTCTTACCTGCCTCTTTGCTGAAGACCCCAAGAAGCACATCCTATTTAAAGGTGCCCTGGCCTTCAAAATTCAGCTACAGGGACATAACCACCGTGGTGGGATGGGACTGGTTAAGAGGGCTATTAGGACTCAGGGTTGTCTGTTTCCTAGAGACTCTAAAGGACCTATGTGGTGGGTGGGCCATGGTCCACAATCACAGCGTATGGAGCCCATAGACTCATACATCTACTTTTCACAGACTTCTACCAGTTTGTACGACCCCACCACAAACAGCAGTTTGAAGACATCTGCTTCCAGCTAACAGGCCAAAATTGTGGCTACCAGCCAGGGCACAGCTGTCACTTCCGAGAACAAGCACAATCAACTATGGACTCCACCAGTGAGCGAGGCCCCAGACTAGACCCTCAATCTTAGATTTGAGGGGCAATTTACACCTAGGATGGGCAAAGTAGGCACCCCTAGGCCTTTGGTTAGATTAGCCAAGCATAGCAAGCACTATTTGTTGGGTGAACTCTGTCTCCTACCCTAAGTATCCAAGAGACCTGCCCATGGGGAATTCATGCTAGAGTCTTGGCACCTGTTTTATTTGTGTCCTGACTGAATAGCTGAGTTGGCCTCTCCAGAGGCAGTGCCTATTCCAGTGCTTGATGCAGGGCAGGTGTGGCAGAAGGACTTTATTTGATTGGGAATTTCACCTTCTAGGCTTTGTACTCATTGGGGTTCCTACTGTCTGTACTTACGCTTCCAAGCTGGTTGGGTGGGTCTATGATGTGTGCTTGATGTCATGGTCCCTTTCCTAAGGATTATGAGGTCTAGTCTCAGGAGCATGTTTCTCCAGGAAGAGAGTTGGAACCTAAACTGACCCTGTCTGAAAACATAGGTGGAAAGCTGGACCCCGGAGAGCACCTGAACCAGGGGAGGCCTCACCTATCTGCCCATCTGCCCCCTAAAGGTACTTGGCTCCTCAAGACCCCAGGTGGGACTTAAAAAATCTTGGAAGAGTCCTGTTGGAGTGTTTGACTCTTAAAACAATTTGTCCTGAGCAGCTCACAGACTCTACAAATATCTGGAAGGAGGTGGAATGGGGAGGGACTCCTAAGCCATTAGACCCCCAATAACATCTCTCTCACCAGGAGACCCCAGCAATTGTCCAAAAGTGGGATGCACAGTAGAGAAACCTGGCCAGCCTGCTGTGAGTACCTATCTGTCTGATGTCCGCAAGGCTTTAGGATCTACAGGTTACAGCCAGCTTACAGCATCTCTGAGAGCATACAAACAGGATGACGACCTGGGCAAGGTGCTGTCTGTGGTGGCAGCACTGACCACCACAAAACCTGAGCATTTATCCCTACTACAGAGTATGTAGTCCTTGGATGTAGGGAAAGGGTGGTGTAGGGCTCTATGTGAGGAGAGTAGTCTGAGCGAGAATTCTCCACAGGGTTTGGCATGTTTGTGCGTCCCCACCACAAGCCTCACTTCTTGCAGACCTGTGCAGACCTGATGGGCCTGCCTACAAGCAGGGACTTGGAGCTGCCAGGTCCCAGAGAGGAGAGCACAACTGTGTATTCTGAGCTTGCCCATGAGGACGTATTACCAGGTAAGGCCCCCTTTAGACCTTATCCTGCTGTCCTGAGCCCTCATGACACCTAGGAACTAACAGGAGGGAAACATAAGCTTCTTATACTTGTCTACAGGTCCCTCAATGTCCAAGAAACCTGAGAAGACCCAGAGTAAGATTTCATCCTTCTTTAGACAGAGACCAGACCAGAGTGTGAGGTCTGATGATACCACTCTAGAGCCTCCAAAGCATATGAAGCCTCAATGCAGTAAGCAATAGGGGCTACAGGGACTGTTGGTTATGGCAGGGCACTGGAACTGTGTGCTCACTTAAGATCTCCTGCAGCAGCCTTTGTGTGCCCAGCCTGTGCAACTGAAGACACAGTGCTTTTCCAGTGCCACTCCTGTGATTTCTACCGCTGCAGGGCCTGTTGGCAACTGCAACTTCAGGTTGGGGTCTGACTCTCTAACCCCCAGGTGGTGGGCCAAGGGGCCTAGGATGTGCATTCAGCCAAGGTACAGTGCCTAGCTGGTGTCTCCACAGGCCTCTAGAATGTGTCCAACTTGCGGTGCTGTTAATAGGAAGAAGAGCATTACACAGGTTTTCTGGCCAAAGCCCCGTGAACACAAATGAAGACCCTTGGGAGCCCTGATGTGACTGGACACTGGCTGACTCACTATAAGTGGCTATCTAATGGAATCTGAACCTGTGAGAAACCCTGAAACTTCAGGGCATGATGGGGTGGATCTGTTGGATCCCTCCTTTGCCAGAGTTTTGTGAGTGCCTATATTACTAAAGAACAGGCTGTTCAATAAAACCCGCAAGGTATCTGTGTCTACCTTGGACCATTTGAGTGTCATGGAGATGCTGGTATGGTAGTACAAGCTGGTGGATCTCCAAAGCTAGATTCCATGTTAAGAAAAAAAAAAAAAAAACAGTACTGGCAGATGCCTTTAATCCTAGCTCTTAGGAGAATGTGGGCTACACTGAGAAATCTTGTCTCAAAAAATAAGGTATGGAAGGACAGAAGTCTGGGAAGATTTCTTCTTGTGAGCCTGTAGTGTTCTCCATGTCTAGCCAGTTTCCAAACCAATAGGGAGTCTGGACCCTTCTGGGTGGCTCCAGGTCTCGTCTATATGAAACTGCCCAGCCTAGCTGGCGTGTGCATGCTTTAGCCATCAGCTTGAGCATTGGAGCTCTTAGCTCTTATGGCACTACCAGGCATCTGGCACCAGCACCACTGCTCCTGGTGGACCTTGCATGGAGAGTGCAGGACTCAAACTGAAGGTATGTCCCGGATATTCCGACCCAGGCACCTTAAAAGCAGGAATACTCAGTAGAGCCTGTGCCCTGCAAGCACCTAAACCAGCTGCTCAAATTCACAGTAGCTGTCCTATTCTGGCCTATGCTTGATCTTCACCTTTGCCCAGTTCTCTTCTTGGAATCAGGCCCTGGCAAGCAAAAAGTTTCTGGTCAATTAAGCTAGGAAGTTTGTGGACAGGGTCAGAGCCCTGGAAATATTTAGCCCAAGGTGTTCATCAGATCTCAGTTCCGCCCATATTGACCCTACTTACCTTTTCTAACATAGGGCTCAGGGGACTTTGATTACGTAGTTTAGCCTGAAGATCCTCTCTGAATAGCTGTCCTGTCCCTCTTCCCCATGGGCATTCTTTTCCTATCACCTATTTTCATGCCCTCCTTGACGGTTTTAGCGACCCATGTAGCCTACTCTGACTTCCTTGTAGGGACTCTGAAGAATATGAACATACCATCATAGATTTGACTTTCTAAGGACATTTCCTCTAAAGGGTTATGGTGGCTGCAACAGGCCCTGGTAAACCCAGGAAAAGAGCTCATCATCACTACCACCAGAGGAGACCCCTGTGGCCTTACATCTGTAGTTCCAACTTAGTCAAGTTCAGGATTAAGCTGTTACCACAACTGCTTCAGTTGTTGGATAAAGTTCCGATGTGATGCTCTTTCTGTAAAGGTGCTGCTGATGCACAAATTTCCTTGTGACCGGCTAACTCTTCTACATTCTCAACCAATGTCACCCCAACCTTATACTTCATCAGGTTTACTTTTTATAAAGCTATTCATTAAAAAAAAAAAATTGTCAAGTTGTAGCTCTGTTCACAAGCCTGCAAGCTCCAGTATGACCACCATTGATAGGAAGACTCATCCGTTCGCTGTCTACCATAAGGTATCCTGAAGGATAACCCCATGAAGCCCTTAATCTTGCTCAGTGTTGACAGAATTCAGAGAGGGTGGCCAGAAAGACACCAGGATGTCTGGTGCCCCATGCTGGACTTATCCTTGGTTTGGCCATCTTATGAACAACCCTTTTTTAAATTCCCAAGACGATCCTCTAAGGACTTGCTTGACCCAGCTGATAGGATACCTATGGGATGGGATATAACTTTTCTGTCACCCTTCCTGGGCCTTGAGGAGAATGACTTGACCTTGACTAGCTTCTAGGTTGTAAACCCATGGCTTTGCCAGTTTCAAACCTCCCTGCAGTTCCTGCTCAGCAGGCATTCGAGGATAGCAGCATCTGGCTGTAATCACCACACCAGACAGTGATGAACCAGTGCTTGACTGCTTGAAGGGATGGTTAGACAAAAGCTACTTAAGCTGTCTTTATTTTACAATCTTATCCTGGCCACAGGAAGAATTTAACCCAGTAGGCCTAGTGGGCATGGTTGCTGCCCCCCAGGAACCCATACCTCACATCATTCTGGAGATGCAAACCCAGCATTTCACTGATTTGCATCCTGTGGGGACCCAGCCTTCCTGCACTAGCTACAGCAACACTCAATAACCTGGTGAAAGCTGTGCCTTTAGGATACCACACAACCTGAGTATGGGTGTACTGAAATGTACTCAGCAAGATTTGACCTCCAACCATTCTATATCAGCTATCTCCTTTGGAGATAAAAGTAGAGTGAGAACAAGTGTGTAAGGAAGGTCACTGAACCCTGTCATGGGATTGTATCAAAACCCAGTGGAAAGCTGAGTGTGATGCCCCACGGAGGGCAAAGGGTTCTAGGTTAACATGGTCACCCAACTCCACACAAAACAACTAGAACCTCTGGGTTAGGCCTTTCTCCAAGTGAGATTAGCCTAGACCATTCCCACCTTCAACAGCTGGACAAAACAAGTGCCATAAATAGATCTCCATTTCAAGCAAGGATGCCCTCAAATTCCACTCTGGAATGGGCTAAAGGGGAAAAAATAGGGTAGGGGCAGTCCCCCACCCTTCCCCTCCTCACTAGCTTGGGACAGAGTGGAATGGGGGGTAAGGCACAGAGAGCTGGATGGCCTGGACACCCCATGTTTGTCTCTGGATACCTACACTTTTCCAGACACAGAGAAAACAAAGCAAATAAAAAAATGAACAAACAAAGCCAGCTCAACCCCAGCGTAAGTGGCACAGAGCCAGCTGGAAGCACTCTTCCAACACCAGGGGATAAACAGTCCCAAGACTGCAAAGTTGGTAGCACTTATGTGATGTCCCTCTGCCGTGGTGGCCGGTGAACATTCCGCACGACACACTTCACCATCCATTCGATGCCCTCTCGAACTCCTTTGCTGTGGAGACAGTATGTGTGAGACAGGGCTAACCTTGGCCCTAAGAACTCTGCGGAGAAGGCCTCAACTCACCCTGTGAGAGCAGAGCAGGCCTGGGTCAGACAGTCTCGCCGGCCAATCTTGCAGGTACAGTCACTGAATGCAGTCTTGATGTCAGGAATGGAGAGGCATGTCTGACAGGGGAGGTGAGACTCTGAGGAACACTTCCACCACCTAGCTTCATCTAACTTGTTTCTTCAACGTGGGCTTTTAGGAAGGACACAGTCCCTCACCCAAAAAATATCAGTAGGGGTGAGCATGCCCTCACAAAACCAGAAGTGAGGCTGCTGTCCCTGGTCCAAGTCTACTGCCAATGGCTTTGGGAAATCTACACACAGCTTTCAAGAGAACATTCCCCACCACTCCCAGGAACAGCCCCCAGAGCATCTACCAGCAGAACATTGTGAACTAAGTCAAGAGCTCAAGGGCTCATGGCCTTGGGGCTGAAAGCCTTGGCAGTATTCAGTGACTCTTCTGTTCCTTTCACCTAAGGGAATGCACCGAGTTCCTTAGCCAAGTACCAGAGACCTCCTACTGCTAGTTTTGGTTAGTCCTCAGGAAAACGAGTGGAGAACAGGTCATGTTGGGTGTAATGAGGCAGACACACAGGGCCTCAGAAAAGTAAAGCTTCCTTGGCTCTCCAGATACTGGTACCATGTCCTCTATAGCTGTTTCTGTACAGAGCCCCTAGCAGTTAAAGGGGAAGCAGCACCTCATCTCAGAGGATGCCCACTTGTTTTCCCCTTTGACCCTCACTTTAAAAACTAAAGATTTGTTTATTATATGTAAGTATGTGTCCGAGCAGGGTATGATGAGTACAGGTATTTACTAAGGTTAGAGGTTGCAATCCCAGATGGCTGAGCCACTTGACATGGGTACTGGTAATCAAACTTGGGTCTTCTGGAAGGGCAGTAATGCTCTTAATCACCGAGCCATCTCTGAGGACCCCCACACCCACTTCTTTGAGCTCAGGCCTGTGACCTGGGTCTCGCTCTAGGCCTCCTACTCCCACAAATCCTGGGGCACCCATAGACACGAGCTCCTGGTCCTCCCGTGGGAAAGAAGATGGCATGGGCAGCTCCAGGTGACACCCAGAGTGAAACTGAAGTTGGAAAGGTAGGGATTCTAAGGGTATGAAGGAAGGATCCCAAGGTCAGAGAGAGATTAGAATGGATGGTAGAGACACTAGGTTCTGGAATATGGAGGCATACAAGTCACTTTCTTTGCAATGGCAATAGAGGCCTTACAGCAGCTTTGTGGGGCTCACCTCCACATCCTGCTTGTTGGCCAACACCAGGATGGGGACACCGTCCAGTGCTTCACTCGAAACCACCTTCTCTGAGGAAAGCAGGAGAGGTGGTGCCTTGCACCGTGTGTCCTGTTCGCGACTGCAGGCTCTGCCCAGGCCCAAAGATGTGTACAGACAGCTTCCTTCCACCCTTTCCCTCATATACTGGACAGCCCAAGCAACATGACTGAGTTTTTCTTGGCCCTGACATACAGGTGTTAAGCCCACCCTCCCTCAAGGCAAGTTTCAGACATGGGAAGATCCAGATCAGACTGGTACACCAACCCCTGGTACGTCCCACTGATGGAGGTCTTCCCATCTTCTCTCCCTTCTAGAGTGGCCATGCTGCACTCACCAAATGCTTCTTTGGATTCTGACAGTCTCCCCTCATCAGTGGAGTCAATGACATAGATGACGCCATGGCACTCAGCATAGTACTAGAAGGAAGAGGAGCAAAATGGGGGCTGGAGGTACTCATTTGGGCCAGCTAGATAGCCAGACCCTGTGTCACAACTACCAGAAGAGGCTCACCATAGGAAGAAACAGGCAGTAAGTGGTGAGAACTTAGCTACCCCAGAGTCACAATGAAGAAATGGGCATAACCCAGTGGGAAGACTGGCTAGGAAGCTTTCTGGGGCTCAGTTACCAGTAAAGATACCATGTCACCTTTGAGCAAGGTTTGCTGACTCTGGCATGGTGATCAACCTCCTCCTGCTCAAAACTCACTGAGATTCACCAGCTGCCCTGGATACATGGTATTGAGAAAAGGGTAGGAGACAGGACTAGAGGCTGAGAAGCCTAAAGAGAGGTACATGGCTGAGGTCAGCACTGCCTGTGAAGCTACCCTGCCTGGACAAAAAGGCAGTACTAACCCTAGGCCAGTCCTGGAATTTCAACAGCAGGGTGAAGAATAGACAGCATGCTGAGGCAAACAGATGGGGCAAGGAAAGCATAGGGGATGAAAGTTTACACAGTAATAGAGACACTGTATGAGTTCCTATCCCAATCAGAAAAATAATGTCTGTCAGTATGGGGCAAACAGCTACGCTTGCCACATCAGGACCATGATGGCTCTCCTGTCTCAGCTACAAGCGAACATGACTGGTAAGATAGTGTGCTGCAGACAGGGTAGGATGTATACCACTGAGGATGTCAGTAAAACTCCCAACTCAATTGCACTTCCCATAGAGGAATAGAGGCCAGACCCAGGTCCCTTCTGCAGGGCTTTTGCAGCCAGACCCATCCAAGACAGCTCCAGCTTCTGGGGGTAAGGCAGTGTGTTAGCTTATTGTTGGAGGCCTAAGAGTTGGCGGGTTCTACTTGTAAAGGTATATATGGTATATGATATAAGGTTCAGCAAGCCCACCGAGTCAGCAGTCAGCATTAGCAGCTCCAAAGGTTCTTAGGGGCATCTTATGTGACTAGGCACAAGACTTAGGAACCAAGTAGCTAGAGCCACTAATCACATCTACCAGGCATACTAAACCTCAATGGCTAGAGTATATGTTTTGGGGAGGTGTAAAGAGACCTGCATAACCAGCATAAGGAAACACCCTCAGCTGAACATGTTGAGACAGGTCAGGCAGATTGCCCAGCTGCTTGCCTGGCATGAGCACAGATCTATAGACAACACACTGTGTGGTCAGCAAAGTAGGCACTAAAGCCCAAGGCAGATGTAAACAGCAGACAAGGGGACTTGGTTTTTATCTGAAGGTTCACCAGAGCCCCACTGTTGAGAGCAGCTTGTCCACTGTGCTAGACTGAAGAGAGCAGTGGCCAGAGTGGCAAACCAGAATTATCAGTGTAGGCTGCAAAGCCAATGGAGCCCTACTAGGTGTTTTACTTGATAGGGCAGCATGGCTAAGCCCCATGAAGGTATCATCTCTTTAGGAAATCAGAGGGAACTTGAATACAAGCATATCTCCTTAACAACAACAGAGACTCCCTGGGCACAAGACACCAAGCCACAGTCTCAAGTCTAGAGATGTCAGCTGAGGAAACTCAAGCCACAACAAACAGCCTGTGACTGTACAGAACAGCCATGTAACACAATGCTCATGTGTAGCACTATTGCAGGATTCCTGGTCCAGGTACTAATTCTCACAATGAGAGACCTTTCTTAGGTGCTAGGTTCTGGCCAGGATGCAGTATCCAAGAACCAAGCCCCTCTTGCTATACATCTTCATAACCCTGAGTACCATAGGGGTCGAGGGGTAAGGGAGAGTGGGTCCTGCCCACCAAAGAAACAAACCAAATAGAGCCAGTAAGTCACCAAACATGGCTACCTAACAGGCACACTGGGCTCCTTTTGCTCATAGATAACTGTCCCTGATAGGCAGGAGACAGGATGACTGAGCCAGTCACCAGAAAGTCACATCATGGCCAAGATGAGTACAATGCTTCAACCAGTTGACAAGGCTGCTGTCTACCCTCCTCTTAGAAGGGGCTACTCCCCAGTGTGTAGTGCATATCCAAGCAGTGGACAGATATTCACTCTGGCTGTCCATCACAAAGAGCACTATGACTGGTGACTCAAAAGTCAGGCTTCGGGTCTTAGCCAGCTCTACTGAGCTCCCTCTCTGGTGATGACCCAAATACATTCTGCATCTCAGTGTCCAATTCAAGACCAGACCTGTGACAAGATAGTCATTAATTGGTGTGATTCCCAACTTGTGTCTGATGTTTGGAGATGCCAACGTACATCACTGTCCCATGACTAGGCTTGTTCTCTGTCCAACCTGATGTCCACCAGAGATCTTCTGGATAAAGGATAGATACCACCCTCTTGCTAAGTTATAGCAGAAAGAAACATCTTAGGGAAGCCCAGGAAAGAAAACTAGGAGCAAAGTTGGCCTCCAGTTGTAATACATGGCTGCTGGAAAGCATCATAGCAGCTAAAGCACTGGACTGCACCAAATGACCATGAAAACCCACAGAGCAGGAGATTGCTGAAGGAAAGTCAGGGTTTTCCGCTGGACCACCAGGCTGAGTACCTGACATAGGCTGGATGGAGGAAACTCCAATGTAGAAATGTATAGAGAGAGAAGTCTCAGAAATGTCTAAAAGCAATGTCCAAAGAAGAGGCAAGAGCTATGTGCCTCTGAGAACATCCTTCTCTGATGAGGAAGAGGCCATAAGCTAGAATGAGGTAGACAGACTCACCAGGAAGCAAAGGCTTTGTGCAGTCCCTGTATATGAGAGGATAGGTTACAGTCCTCTTTGGGTTCCCCAGTCAGTGCTCTGCATTATGCTTCTTCCTTTGGGAATGAGACTGGCCTCATCAGGAAAAGGCTAGGTACTCCCTGTGAGAACTCTGGTGCCACTTTTGTGGTGATTCTAGCTCTGGGTTTTGCCTTTAGACAGAGCCTGTGAGATGACTCAGCAGGTAAAGATGATCTTTAGAGCCCATGTAAAGGTGAGAAAACAGGGTCTACAAAGTTGTCTACCTGCTTACTTCGACATGCTCCCACCCAGTAAAAAGTAATTTAAAGAGAGAAAGAGAGAGAGAGAAAATCTTCTGGGTAAATGTGAACAAAAGGTACTCTCATGGAAGAAGAGGCTAAGAGGAGCCATCCAGAGAAATGCAGCATGGAGCAGAGAATGCGTCTTACCTTGTCCCACAAAGACTGTAGCTCTTCTTGCCCACCTAAGTCCCAGAACATGAGACGAGCCTTTCCCACGTCCACAGTGCCAACTGGGGAGAAGACAGAATGAGTTAGCTCCTGATCTTACTCTTTACACACAAAGTCCCAGTTCTTTCTGGGATGAGGCAAACCATTCTGATACCAATCTCAGCAGGCTTGAACAGGGAATAGGGATCTGGTCACTGGCCAGCTGAGCTGTGGAGCTTGCAGAATCCATCTCTAAGGGACCCCTAAGGTCATCCATCCCTAAGGTGCCTCCTTACTGTTTAGACCCACGGTAGTGGTGATTTTGGATAGACTCATCCCCTTGTAGTTCTTGTTAAATCGTGTTTTTGATTGTTCCAAGAAGGTCTGAGGAAAAAATGAGAGACAATTAGATACCGGCAGCTAAATCAGTTTTTAGAGACCCCTTCACATATATATCCCTTAGGCAACTTCAGTCCTTCACACCCATACACACATGCACACAAACCTCTGCCTGTTGAATGCTCTTCAGAAGGCTGGTGGCAACTAACCTGTAGTCTTGGGTGGGGGTTAGATTTCCAAATATAAAATCATAAGTGAAGACTTCCAGACCTCTATGGTTAACTAGAGGCTAGTCCTCCCTCTGATCTTCAGGCAAGCTTTATTTGTTAGAGCACAAACAAAATATCACAAGACATAAGGCAGGGAACGGGAACTGGTGAGAGAGCAGGCACCTACTGTCTTCCCAGCATTGTCCAGGCCTAGGATCAGGATGCAGTATTCATCCTTCTGGAACATGTACTTGTACAGACCGGAAAGCAGCGTGTACATCCTTCCTTGGTACCCTGAGAAACGTCACGGTGTGTGTGGGGAGGGGGGCATCGGCATCCTGCCCGCTTCATCGGCGGTCCGTCTAGCCTGCTAAGTTTTTAAATACGGAGCCTCGTGGCTCGTGACTCCTTGCCCCCCTCTTCTGTAAAATTCTTGATCCTGCCTGCACCGCCGACCACCTGCTAAGCCTGGGTCACTCCGACTTCAGGTCATCTTTCTGAATACAGCATCAATCCTGAAAGACCCATGGTCCTACCCTGGTCCGTCTCCTACGGCTTCTCTTTCAGGACCCTCAATTCAGTACTAGGAATTACGACTGTCGTAGGTTCTAGGCCAGTGACCGTCTAGGTAGCTACCCGAGCGGCAGCGCTTCTGCTGTGGGCCGGCTTCCGACGCCCCCCGCTGTCGGGCCCACAGAGCCTAGGAACCAACTGCCGAAGCCGCCTCCGTCCCCGAGCCCGGGAAAGACCCACCTGCACCGGCTCCGATCTCGGAGCCTCAGCCGCCGACGCGGCGTAGCAAACCCCACCGACCTCGCGTTGACCCCGCGCGGTGCCTGACGGGACACGGACCGGGCGGCCTGCGTACGCGCGGAACCGCATCCCGACGGCCCTCGCGCGCCCCATCCTGGAGGCTCCGGAGCGCAGGCACTTCCGGCAGCGGCCGCTCTAGGCGGAAGTGTCGGCGGCGGGCGGAAGGCTAGCGGGAAGGCTTTGCCGGCGAGCCCGGAAGCTCTCGTAGGCTGAGAGCCCTGGCGGGAGGCGGGGCTGCGGGCCGCAGAGGACGCGCCGGGATACTTGCAGTTTCCCCTCCTCAGGCTCTCTTCCCTCAGGTCCGAAACTAGCCAGCGCGAGGAGGGATGGACGAAGACAACCTGGAGACTGCTCTGAAGACCTACCGGGCCCAGCTTGGGCAGGTAGAGCTGGCTCTTGGTGCTGGCCTGGATGCTTCCGAGCTGGCGGACCTGCGCCAGCTGCAGAGCGATCTGAAGGAATTGATTGAGCTCACCGAGGCCAGCCTATTGTCGGTCAGGAAGAGCAAGCTGCTGGCTACAGTGGACCAAGAGCATCCAGCACAGGAGGATGTTGAGTACTTGGCTTTCCAGAAGGTTACGGCGGAGGACGTGGAGACGCCCGTCGCACCCGGGGATGATTCCGAGACGGTCCCTGGGAGCGAGGTGCAGCCAGGACCCACCTCCCCTGCGCAAGAAGAAGACGAGGAGGATCCGGATCAGGAGGAGCTGAGCGGTGCTAAAGTGAATGCCCCTTACCACAGCGCGTGGGGCACGCTAGAGTATCACAACGCAATGGTTGTGGGCACTGAAGAGGCAGAGGATGGTTCAGCTTGCGTTCGCGTACTCTACCTGTACCCTACTCACAAGTCCCTGAAGCCCTGCCCTTTCTTCCTTGAGGGAAAATGTCGCTTCAAGGAAAACTGCAGGTAAAGCGGTCTGCTACTAGCAATGACGGGCAAGCACTCAAGCAGGACCACCACTGTGGCCCGCCCCCTTCCCAACTTGTTCTTCACCCTGCGGAATTAATAAAAGAGAAGGGCGAGCTTCAGGTGGCTGACAGGCTTTTACAGAAATGCTCTGTGTGTTTACTTAGGTTTTTGGTTTTTGGAGGGGGGGCAGGATTTCTCTGTGTAGCTTTGGATGCACAGATACTTTTGGAAGTCTGAGGGCAGAATCCACTTCTTTGTCTTTTTTTTTTTAAGATTGTTATTACGTCATTGTTTTTTACATTTTTTTGATATTTTTCTCCAAGGGTTCATAGGTTCCTTTTGGGGGGGTTGTTTTTTGGGTTCGATGCAGGATCTTTCTGTAGTTCTGTTGAACTGGCTATGAAAACCAGGCATGCACCACCACTTCTGGCTAAGATGTATTTTTAATTATATGTATTTGTGTGGGCATGTGCACATGAGTACAGGTGCCAGAAGAAGGTGTTGGGTGTTCTAGAGCTGTAGTTGTAGGTGGTTGTGAACTGCCCAGCATAGATTCTAGGGAACAAACTCGGGTCCTCTGCAAGAACGATGTGCTCTCAACCACCAAGCCATTTCTCTAGCTCTCTATATTTATTTTTCTTTTAAATGTGTGTGTATGTGTGTGTGTTTGTGACTATGCATGTGTACTTGCATACAGGTGCCTGAGGAAGCTAAAAAGTGTTGGATTTCCAGAAGGAGTTACTGGCAATGAACAACTTGGGTCTTTCTCAAAAACATTATATAGTCTTAACCACTGAGCCATCTCTTAACCTCCAGAGACCACCTGTAATCCTTAATTTGTGGCTCCTTAGCATCACTTTAAACTCTTATTTTCATGGTTGTGTCTGTACTCTGTGCATTTTATTTCTTCTTGTTTAAGACAGAATCTCATGTAGTTCAGGCTGGCCTTGGACTCCATATATAGCCAAAAATGACTTTGAACTCTTGATCTTCTTGCTCTCACTTCTTCCTTTACTTGCCAAGGGCCAGCACATCTTTTTTAGTTCGTAGTAAACTTGACATTACTCTTGCTCTCTCTTCTAACTTCTCATGCGGACAGATCAGTGCACTTGAAGGGTTTTCTCCAAGAAGACACATGTTCCTGTAACCAGTGGCCACTTTATCTTCCTGCCATAGTCTTTTTGTGGAAAGCCCTCTGATAAGAGATTTCATACATGAGTGCTTTCTCTGATTGACATATGCTCACTACTCTGCACAGCGGCCCTATAGGCAGGCCATGCACTCACCCATCTTACATCATTTTTGTTTTATTTTGTGTATGTACGTGCGTATGCCATGGTGCTCCTGTGTTGGCTCTCTTCTACCAGGTGGGTCCTAGGGATTGAATTCAGGTCATCAAGTTTGGCAGAAAGTACCATTACATGTTGAACCACCCTGTCAACTCCCATCCCAGTTTATAAACAAGACAGACACCAAGGCACCAAGTAATTGGTTCAGTGTTGCTGGCCCCGAGACCACTTCATCTGAAGCTGCTTGCAGTGTCAATCTTAGGGAACAACTAAAGACTAAAACATCTAACACCATGTTTACCACTATCCAGGACAACTGAGTTGTTTTCTTGGATTTGCTTTAGATTCTTAAAAACAATCCACCCCTACCTCTACCTTATTCTCATAACTTTAGTGTATATTTTTCCACTGTATAGTCTTCTCTGTAGACACACGTATTTGGGCAATGGCATCTCAATAGTCAATTGATCATTTTCACACATTTGCTATAACTAATCTCCATCTTCCTCCTCTTCTCTACCAAACAAGTGAGAAATGTCCCTAGCAAGTGGGAATGGAGTATAGACCTTAGACCTACCTTGAAAAGGCACAGGTGGAATTATTTAACTTGCGTTGTAAAATAAATTCATATATGGGGACTAGAGTAAAGTGAACCCTGGCTGCCAAACTCAGATCACAACTGCCATTTGCCAGCCATCCTAGGTTCTCTATTCTCTAACAAGCAGCAACTCAGGTGATTTTTTTTTTTTTTTTTTGACTTTTACCTCAGCCCAAAACAACTTCTCTCCAACAAACTTTTTTGTGGGGTGGGGGCAGGGAGTTGTTGGTGTTTGGTTTTGGGGGGGGGTTGTTGAGTCAGGGTTTCTCTGTGTAGCCCCAGCTGTCCTGGACTTACTCTATAGACCAGGCTGGCCTCCAACTCAGACATCCTCCTATTCTGCCTCCAGAGTGCTGGGATTCAAAACTTTTATGACAAGTGCTTCTTATCTTTCTGTAGCTTGTATCTCGGGTGTCATTGTGATATAGACATACTAGTTCAACACTGTCCATTTTCTAAACATGATTGTAGCTGAATCTAGCTATTTACACGTGTCTCCAGGCCTTTCCAGCCCTTGTTCTGTATTAAAGAATCAGTCAACATATATACTAAAGGTCCACATTTGTTGCTGTGGTTCCAGTGTATTAGCAACCAGATCACATCACTTGTTCAAACTATTGCAGCCTCATCAGTAAAGCTTAGAGCAATTCATTTATGGGGCATGTTGGTTTGTTGTTGTTGTTGGGTTTGGTTGGTTTTTGTTTTTGTTTTTTTGACATTGGGTTTAATCTGTGTAGCTCTGGAGCCTGTCCTGGAACTTGCTTTGTAGACAAGGCTGGACTTAACTCACAGAGGTTCGCCTGCCTCTGCCTCCCGAGTGCTGGGATTAAAGGAGTGAGCCACCACTACCCAGGAAGACATGTTCTTTTTAACTAAATCTCTTATCCTTCTCTCTCTCTCTCTCTCTCTCTCTCTCTCTCTCTCTCTCTCTCTCTCTCTCTTTTATTTTTTTATTTTATTTTTTTTTTATCAATAATGACTTGAGAGTCAGATGCTGGGGTGAAAACCTGCTATTTCATAGAGGCAGAGAAAGTACCCAGCTCCTCCATCATCATCCCAGAAAGAGCTTTTCCTCTTCCTCCTCAAAACACTCCTCCAGCTGGATCTCCCTCCCTGTACTTCCTGTGCTTTTCTCTCCCACCTCCCAACTTACCCTCACTCTCTATGGTTACGTACAGTCTTGGCAGGAATAGTGTGTGAGACTGGCCCCATTTCAGCTGAACTCTGAGGAAACTGCAATAGAGACATCAGAGGCTTCCTCAGAGTTCTCATTGGTGTCCTGCTTATCTTGCTCTGAAAACACACAAGTTTTCAGAAGTAACTTACATATCTGCATTAACACAAGAATGGAATGTGCAGTATGCACAAGTCAACATGATTTTTTTGTTCTATATTTGAGCAGGTAAAATAATATGTCATGTGTCTTGTAGTTTTTCTAGGTTTATGTCTTTACGTCTTTAGCCAGGATTTTCAGGGTGTCTCCTCTAATCAAATTTGATCTCTACCAACCTTGAATGAATCCATGGCTTTTTGTTTTTAAAGACTTTATCTTATTTTTTTAAACCTATGCACATTTTTAAACACACTATAATTCTGTGAAATAATCCTCTTGTACACTGCAAAGATTTTTCACTCAAATTGGTTTAATAAAACACTGATTGGCCAGTAGCCAGGCAGGACATGTAGTCAGGGTGACCAAACTAAGAATGCTGGGAAGAGGGAGTGAGTCAGGGGTTGTCAGCCTCTAGAGGAGTAAGATGTATTAGAGTATAGAGAAAGCCATGAGACATGTAACAAAACAAATATTAATGGAAATGGATTGATTTAAGTCATAAGAGCTAGTTAGTAATATTATTAGCCTGAGCAATAGGCCAAACAGTTTATAATTAATATTAAGCCTCTGACTGGTTATTCGGAAACAGGCAGGTTGGAGAGAATCATTGTCTACACTGTAACCTGTAACCTGTTTAGAGGTTTTCTGTCTGGACCTGCCTGGCTTTACCAAGCATTTGCTGTGTTTTCTGACTGTGTGAGACAAAGCTTAAACTGCTATGTTAGCCACCACGAAGCAGCTGGCTTCATCCTCTAGGCAACCAGCCCACTTGAGAGATGGCAGAACCAGGAATCTATATCCAGCTCCTTTCCAGAACTTTCTTCAGCCCCTGTGTTTGGATATTCAATCCCCATGGTAGTAGACATCATATGTGTAGTCTGGCTTTTCTTTGGATCATCAGCTCAGAAAACTACAAGGAGACTTATGATTAATTATAAAAGCTCGTCTAATAGCTTAGGCTTGTTTCTAACTAGCTCTTAATAACTTAAATTAACCCATATCTTTTAATCTACTTTTAAAAAGAGATTATATATACAGTTTTCTGCCTGCATGTATGGTTGCATGCTGGAAGAAGAAACCAGATCTCATTATGGGTGTTTGTGAGCCATCTTGTAGTTGCTGGGAATAGAACTCAGGACCTCTGGAAGAGCAGCTAGGACTTTCAATTTCGGAGCCATCTTTCCAGCCCCCTAATGTATGTTTTTACATGGTTTGGTTACCTTTACTCTGTATTGCCCATTCTGTTGCTTCTACATCTCCTGGCCCCAGAGTCCTCTATGCCTGAAAATCCTGCCTAGGTGTTGGCTGTTCAGCTTTTTATTAAACCAATCAGAGTAACACATCTTCACAGTATACAAAAGATTATTTCACAAAAGAGAGATTATATCTTTGCCTTGGCAAAATGTGTTTTGGCAACAGAAAAGTATTATCTTTCAAATCCCTAGAAGCTGAATATTTACCTCCTGAAGAGGCCAATCTGGATGCCAAGATTTTGGTGAAATTATTGTCAATCTGCCCCTGTATCTAGTACAATTGCATGTTTTTTGTTAGCTTGTTTGTTGGTTTGTTTTTTGTGTTTTTAGCTTGAGTCTTTAATCATTTATAGCTGTTTGCCAAAATAATTGTTTTCTGATTTTATCTGCTGGAGCTGCTGTCCTTGATCACATCTAGAGAGAGCAGTGTCGTTTTTAACAACAGGCATTAAGTCTTTTAATTGCTCTATGAATGAGTTTCTCTGATGCTGACAGGAAATGATTGAATCAGAATTGATATGGGGGACTTTAAGGGGAGCACATAGGTTATTTCCTGATGGCAAAAGGTTACCTTGTCTGTCGTTGATTTGCATTCATTAGTCTAATACTGGCCTTTGCCACACCTTCTGCACACTCCAAGAAGATTGGGACTGTCTGTTTAGAAAAAACATGGTTCCTAGGAACATCTTGCCTACAATCCCTTTTCAGTTATAACCTTGCTTACCACAATTATAACAACCGACATTTTGATTTTTCTTAAAGCTTTTAGAAAGTCTATCAGTAGCATGAATGTGAGATCCAGTATCAACTCTATTTCTAATCCATTTATCTGTTGGATCTGATCTTGCTTTTAATGGCCTAATCACTCTTTTGCATTCTGAATTAGCATTTTAAAAAGCCAAATTGATTAATGTTTGTCTGATTTCTGAATCTGATATTATTCTATTTACAGCTGAAGTCAGTCTTTGCAAAAATATAAGTAAAGGCTTCTTTGGGGCCTTGTATAATTTTAGTAAATGACTAAGCCTCTTTTCTTTAAAGCTGCTGGATGATATGGTACCAAGATGCAATGATCAAACTCAAGTTGCCTTTCCAGTCAGCTGATCCTAGGAGATGTTATGCCTCTAGTCCTGTTTCATTGTTCTATAGCCCTAGCTTTCTCTTTCTCTTTCCACCATGTTTGCCATGGTAACTGAGGACCAGCTTCTTTCCAGCCTTGGGGGATAATTCTGTTTGAGTTGCCCATGAATTTAACAACTGTTTCACATAGTGTGAATACAGACCATACTAAACAACCACTTCCTTAAATCTCCTCAAATCTAATATTTCTATACGATTCTCTGAGTCTGAGTATTTTTTAATTCATTTATAAGTCTTTCTAATGCTTGTATCTTATTAGTCAACTTTTCATATTTGGCACAAAAAAATCACTATGGCTATTAAGAATAAAATATGAATTATTAGACTGATAGTACATATAGTCTGTATTATGTCAATCTGTTAAGTAATTTATCTTTTCTTTTTTTTTTTATTGCTTCTATTTTTGAGCCATGTAAAGCAGTACTGTACAGGGTCCTAGCACCCTGCATTATGTTATTTTCTATCCTTAACATAGGAAAGATTTTTCTTTTTAATACTGCTTAACTCTCTCCTTAAGGACTTCCCAGATGTCTTGCTAAATTTGATGACTTTTCAATTTGTTCACTACTTATATAATTTCTCTGCCCGAGTGGTCATGCCACAGATTGGAACATCAAATGTTTTTTAACTAAGTCATTATATTTTATCAGTAAAGATTTGAGAGTCAGATGCTGGGGTGAAACCCTGCTATTTCATAGAGGCAGAGAAAGCACCCAGCTGCCTCCTCCTCCTGCTCCTCAAAACACTCCTCCAGCTGGATCTCCCTCCCTGTACTTCCTGTGCTTTTCTCTCCCACCTCCCAACTTACCCTCACTCTCTATGTTACTTCCAGTCAACTGGTTGCTTGTTTCATTTCTTGACCTATGGAATGTTGTTTTATTACAATAAGCAGAGAACTCTTGGATTAGGGGTGTACTAGGGCTAAGCTACACCATAGCTAGAAGCAGTAAACAGTGCAATCACAGTGTGATCAAATGTTTTGCAACAGAGGTGTCATTTGTTAACCCAAATGAAAGAGGTACTTTTTAATAGTTTTTTTTTAATCCAATAGTACAGTTCATATAGGAAAAGGAAGATAAATGCTGAATATTTCTGTCTTGTTTACTTATTTTCCAAGACAATAAATTTATTTAGAGACAGAGTCTCTCTATTATGTGGAGCCCTGGCTATCCTGGATCTCTGCCTCTGGAGTGCACCACCACACCTCACGTGGCTATTTTTTTTTTTTTTTTTGAAAATATCTTGCCAGAAAAAGTGGTGCATTCCTGTAGTTCTAGCACCAAGGAGACTTAAAAAGTTTTTTAAAAATCTGCAAATTCAAGGCCAGCCTGAATTTGCTTAGTTAAGAACCTGCCTCAGAAATAGTGTTATCCTTATAAATTCACAGATTTAAATGTATTGGATAGATTTTTTCCCCCAAGAAAAGGTTTCTCTGGAACCTTATGGAACCCTGGAACTAGCTTTGTAGAACACACTGGCTTCAAACTCACTCAGATATGCCTGTCTCTGCCTCTCAAGTTCTGGGATTAAAGATGTGTGCCCCTATTCTCTGCTTTCTATTAAAATTCTATTTCTATCTTATTCCATTACAGTTCTGGGTCTCTTCAGTTTGGCTTTCTATTCTGATCTGAGCCAGCTGACACTGACTGCCTCCTTGCAGTCTGGGTCACATCACTTCTTGGCCAAATGTAGTAGCTCTCTTTCTTCACATAAGGGTTGTTTAAGATCCTCAGTACAAGTGCCACAATGCTGATTATCATTAGCCAGGCATTTGAGGTCCTTTCTAGGGCAGAAATAGAAAATGTTGGTGACGTGTACATTTATGTGAATGCAACGTATATAATGTACATATAAAATCGTACACTGTCTTCTTACTCAGCCTCTCCTGGGTCACATGTTTTCTTTTCCATCATAGAATCTGGTTCTTAAGAGCATAAGAAACAGCTTCCAAATGTGTGTGTCTGTATGTCTGTGTCTGTATCTGTATGTGCAGGTGCCTGCAGAGGATACTCAGAACTGGAGTTACAGGTTGTTGTAAGCTGCCTGATTTGGGTGATGAGAACCAAATTTGGGTCATCTACAAGAGCAGTAAGTGTTTTTTTAACTGCTGAGTCATCTCTCTAGCCACTCCCCCCTCCCACTGCTCTTTTGTCATTCCTAGATACATACATGACACTCAGAATTAAATACACAAACACCAGTGGATGGTGACTGATGACTGACAGAAGTATTTGTGTAACCCGTGTTCTCCTGACAGTATTCACAGTGATGAGAGATGTCCACTGTGGGAGCTTGTGGTCTTTATCTCACCTGAATAATGAGTCTTTTGGGGATATTGGGATTTGAGGTATTTTGTTTCTCTGAGGCATGTTTTCTAGGAGGCTCTTTATAATGCATTTACGGGTAATGTTGGAGTGCTGGCTTGTTGAAAAGTTTTATTTGTATTCTTCATATTTATGTAACTTTTTAATTTTCTTTAAAAAGTGTGGTGTGTGCTGGCAGTCAAATCCAGGGTCTTGTAAGCAGGTGGTGTACCACTGAGCTATATTGAGGCTTTCTTATGTTCTTAAAATTTGAAGGTTCTGGATGAGAATGGCACATGCCTTTAATCCCTGTCCTTGGGATGCAGAGACAGATGGATGTCTGTGAGTTCAAGGCCATCCTGAGTTCCAGGCTAGCCAGGGTCTTCACTGTGAGACTTTAAAAAAAATAAATACAAAAAATTGAAGGTCCTCTGAAGCTAGTAATTGAACTTAGTGCCTTACAATTGCTAGCCTATGGCTCTACTACTGAGGTACAGCGCCAGCTTTCAAGGTCAGTTTTACTGGATACAAAAATCTCTTCATTGTGTATGGCCACTGATAGATTTATCCATGAACATATGAGCAGGATTAATTGGACTTACTGAGTTAATTTTTAAAAAGGAGGAGGAGGGTACATAGAGTGTGGATGAGGACATGATGTAGGAGTTGGGAGAAGTAAAGGAAAGATATAATCATATTTAATTGTGCAAATGTATGAAATTCTCAATTTTTTTAAAGAAAAAATTATTTGCTTATATTTCTCTATTTCTTTAAATGTTAGTAATCTAGGGGCTGGAGAGGTGGCCCTGTGGTTGAGTGCCTACTGCTCTTGCGGAGGACCTTACTTCTGTTCCTACCATGCATACTGAGTGGCTCACAACCAACTGCTGCAGCTCTAGTGTCAGGTGATCCCATAAAGGTGCCTATACTTACATGTGCACATTTCCCCACACAGACAAACACATAACACATAATTAAAAATAAAAACAGACCTTAATGTTTAGTAGTTTTTCACAGTACATCTTGATGTGGATCATTCTTAGATGATCCTCTCAGAAGAATGCTCTTCCAGTAGTTTTATATACTTTTTGAGGTGGGAGGCAGGGTCATACATAGCCTAGGCAACCTCAGACTTGCCATGTAGTGAAGCTGACCTTTAACTGCTGATCTATCTGCTTCAATTTCCCAAAATGCTTGGGTTATAGGTGTATGCCAACACATCTGGCTTTTAATGGATTCTTGGATTGTTTCCATCTTTTAGCTGTTATGAATAATGCTGCCAACAACATTGGTGTACATGTTTGGGTTCTTATTTTTAATTCTTTTGGTTTCATTATCTTAATGGTATTTTATTTTTAAAAAACATAGGTTATAATAGTAGTAGAACTCCTGGATTACCATTGCCAATCCTTTTCACAATTAGCAATACTTTCTTGGCCACAGCAGTGCTCAGGAATACCAGTTTCTTCACATCTAACCAACACTTTCCCCATTATTTTGAAAAACAGCAATTTTCCTAAGTTTGAAGAATCATCTCATTACAGCTTGTTGTGGTTATAGACTTGTTTTCATTTTTTTCCTCCGGGTGGTGTGTGTGTGTGTTTGTTTGTTTTGAGTCTTACTGTGTAGCCATGGTAGCTAGCTTAGAACATAGAACAGGCTTGCCTGGGACTCACAGAGATCCTCCTGCCTCTGCTTCCCAAGTTCTGGGATTAAAGACATGTACCACTCACCATACTCAGTGCACTGCATCTTGCTAAGCATATTTTCATGGGCCCATTAGCTATATATGTCAGTACTCAGGCAGTTAAGTCAGAAGGATAAAAAACTTCAAGGTTATGAGGCTGGAGAGATGGTTCGGTAGTTAACAGCATTTACTGCCTTTCAGAAGAACCACACTGGGCAACTTACAACTGCCTTTAACTCTAGTTCCAGTGGATCTGATGCTGTCTCCCGACTTTCTCAGACACACACACATTTAAAATAGTAAAACAATAAATATTATTTTGTGAGTTAAGATCTGGGCTAGTAAGGTGATTGAGCAGGTGAAATGCTTGCTAACCCAAGCCTAGCAACCTGTAGATTCTCATGGATATCAACTAGAGAACATCTCCATCTATAGATATAGTTTGTTGAATGGTTTGCAGTGTAAAGCTGCTATATGCTTTTGTATTGTTGAGATGTTTTTACTCCTTTATTCATGAATGTGGTATATTACACTGAATGATTTTCATGTGTTGAGCCAGCTACCCTTGCCTGGCAATGATGCATAATCTTTTTAATATGCTGCTGTTTTGATTTGCTAGTCTTTTATGAGAACATTACATGTATACTCATGAGAGGTTTTAGTCTATAGAGTTTTGTGATTATTACTTGGCATGTGTGTATGTGTGTACGAGAAAGAGACAGAGACTGAGAGACAGAGAGGAGAATTTTCCCACAGCTGATTTTTCATCCAGTCAAAGCACTTTCTAATCTCCTGATTTCTTCTTTGACCCGTTCATTAATTGGGATGCCTGCTATTGTATAGAGCTAAGAGGAGGAGGAGGCATAAGGATCTTAAATTTAGTGCCAACTTGGACTACATTGTAGCACCTTTTCTCAAACACACACACACAAGGGCTGGCTCATTGCCTAAGATCATGTGTGGCTCTTGCAGAATACTCGAGTTTGGTTTCCAGCACCCATGTCAGGTGGCTCACAACTTGCTGTAACTCTAGCTTCGAGGGATCCAAGGCCTTTAGTTTCTGTTAGCACTCACACTTACATGTATATGTCCATACCTGGATACGCGCACACACACAAAGAGGTACATATAATTAAAAACAAAAAAATTTAAATAAATACATTTCTTTAATCAACCTTTTTCTTTTAAAGATTTATTTATTTATGAATATGCCTGCTCTGTCTACATGTGTGCCTATGTACCAGAAGAAGGCATCAGATCCCATTATAAATGGTAGTGAGCCACCATGTGGATGCTGGGAAGTGAACTCAGGACTTCTGGAAGAGCAGCCATTGCCCTTAAACCACTGAGCTATCTCTAGCCCCCGATGTACACCTTTCAGTGTTTAACCCACTTATATCTAAAGTACCGACTACTGAGGAAAGGTGTTTGTTATCTGTGTATCATATCTTTTTGCTCTGTCATTTGTTTTTTAGCTTTATTGTTTTTTATTATTTAATTTACTTTTATGTGTATAGGTGTTTGTCTGCATTTATAGTTGTGTACCACTTGTGTGCCTGGTGCCCTAGAGGCCACAAGGGCATTGTTGCCTTGGGACTAGAGTTACAGAGAATTGTGAGCTGCCGTATGGTTGCTGGGCATTGAACCCAGGTCCTCTGCAAGAGCAGCTATTGCTCTTAACTGCTGACAGTACACAGGAAGTGCAAGCAACTTCCAAAATCTAGAAATGACAGAGATGACACCTGTCTGCCTGAACAGTCACCCAAAGTTCCTTTGTAATGTTGGGGCATCCATCTTCTACCTACAGGCCTAGAGTCTCTGATGTTACCTGATGACTGACTCCACCCCGCTTGGCAGTTTTTTAACATGGCAGAGGTGCCAGAACCATGCTTACCTTCCCCTCACTCAAGTGTTTGGCAGCTGGGCCTCTTAAAGAGCCACACAGTTCTTGTTGATGAAGCTGAGTCAGGAAGCTTCTCTTAAAAGGGCTGCATCTCTGCTTGCTGCCAGCAAACAGTGGACTCAAGAAAATGCTGCTACTAAGAAGCCATATTTGACTCTGTTTCCTTTTTGTTCGATATAAACAGACACTTTAAATCAATGATGTGCAACTTGTTGCTTATTGTTGTATGAGGTTTCTGGCCCAGACTTTCAGGCCTAGCCTCAAGGTTCAGACCCGCAGACCCACAGAGACACACAGATGTTTACATTAATTTTATGCTTATCAGCCTAAGACCCAGGCATATAACTTGCTAACTCTTTACCCTTAAGATAACCCATGACTCTTATCATGTTTAGCCATGTGGCTCGGTACCTTTTCTCAGAGCAGCATAGTTGTCCTCTGCATCTTCTGGCTTGTCTAGTGTCTCTGTTGCATCTCTGCTCTGTTCTTCCTGTTTCCAGAGTTTTCCCAGTCTGGCAGCTCCATCCACACTTCCTGTCTGCCTTCAGCCAATCAGCATTTTTATTAAACTAGTAGGCAGAACAATTATTTACAATGTAGCATAATCCCACTACAGTTTATACCAAGTCTTCTGTGGGACTTTAGAAATTAGGAACCGGATTTAGTGAAGCTTAAACTACCCACCATAAGCCCAGTGCCATTTTGTAGCTCAATCCCACATACTACCCTGTACTACAACACACTTCAGAGATACAATTTGGAAGCTGCTTTTGGCTCAGTTTCTGTGCTCTAGAACCCTTTTTAAGCTTTCTCAGGCTTTACGTGGGTGTTCACCCTCACATTGAGATGCCATCTGTAACAGGAGGTTTCTAGCCCTGACAAGCTCCATGATCCAGACCCATCTGCCACTGTTTAGCGCCCCCCCCCAAATTAACTCAACCCATTTCCATTAATCTGCCTTGCCTCATGTTCCGTGGCTCACCTGTATTACCTTACATGCTGAATCTTGGGCAGCTGGCTCTTCTTTCTCTCCTGACTCCATCCTCCTTCTCCTGTCTATGCTCTGATTTCCTGCCTACCACTACAGTGTGTGTCACGGGATAAAACAGTCCTTTATTTAAACAATATTTACAGCATACAGAAAGACATTCTCACATCAGCTGAGGATGTAACATAATTGATAGAGTACTTCCCTAACATGCACGAGACCCTGGGTTCTATCTCAAGGGCTATATAAACCTGGTGTGATGGGACATGCCTATAATCCCTACACATATGTCAAAGTCCAGAGAGGGCATCAGGTATCCTCTATTACTTTGTGATAGGCAGGGTCTCTTCCTGAACCTGGAGCTTATGTGTTCTAACCTAGACAGGCCGGCAAACCCCCATGATTTTCCTGTCTCGGTTTCTCTTGAAACTACAATTCCATGTGGATACCAGCTTGTTACATGTGTGTTGGGATCCAACCTCTGGTCTTCATGCTCATGCAGCAAGTGTTCTCAACCACTGAAGTATCTTTCTAGATATTATTCTGCTGCTATCTCTCTTTTTCAGAAACTCTAATTGTGCATTTGTTGGTTTATGTGACGCTAGATGGTGTACTCATAGGTCCCCTGAGCTATGGTACCCTTTTGTTTTCTTTCTAGTCTTCATGCTGCATATATACTGTAGCCCTGTTTTCTAGTTCAGTTTCTGTTGCAGGATATTTGATTACACTGTGAACCCCAAGATTGGGTTAATTGCTAGAAAAGCCTGTTTCTAGTTGTGGGGTGTATGCCTCAGCCCTAGCACACACCTTTAATCCAAGAGCTTTCTGCTTGAATATTGTAACAGAATTAAATAAAGTCAACCATAGATCAAGAGGCCTAGCAAGCAACTAGTTGACAGGGAGTGAACATAGGATTATTAAGAAAAACTATAAAGAATAAGATGAAGTCAGGTGGATTTGTAGACATACAAGAAGTAGAAGGGAGGACATTTTAGTGTGATAAGGCTTTTTAAGACAGCATAGGAGAAGGAGAAGGCTTCTGGGACATTGGTAGAGGAGGAAGGTTAGTTGAGTGCTGTCTCTGCCTCTCTAAGCTAGCAGACGTTAACCTCAACATCAGGCTCCTGAGTCTTTATTGATAAAATTGAATGACTGAGATTTTGTTAAAAAAACAAGTTCCTTCTGACTGTTCAACTCCTCTGGAGAATTTTTCATTTCAGTTAATGTATTTTTTTAACTTCAGGATTTTTATTTAATTCTTTTTTATAATTTCCTCACTGGGATGGGAAAAACTGAGGATTTAGGGCCTGTGCATGCAAGATAAGTTCTGTGCCACTGAGCTATTCTAGCTCTGTATTACAAATAATATTTAATGGTTTTAGACAGTCCCCTTCCTACACACACAACACACACTCCATGTTGGGCAAACACCACACATTCTAGACAAGTGTTCTACTCCTCAACTATAGCCTCATCCATGGTTTCTAGTGAGAAGTTATCTGTCACATTGTTATTTCCTTATATGTGAAGAACACCCCCCCCCTCCTTCTTGTTATTTTCAAGATTTTTCTCTTTGGCTTCCTTACCAGTTTATAACTTGTCCATATGTCATTCTTATGCTTATCCCACCGGGCTTCAGTACGTGTAGTAGTTTATGTAAGAACGGCCCCTGTTTGCATCCTAGGTCCCCAGTTGATGAACTATTTGGAAAGGTGTGTCCCTGGGGGGGAGGGGTCTTGAGGTTTCAAAATAGTGTCTCTGTCTCTCTGTTCCTCCATGATAATTTTAAGCATTTCCCCAATTAAATGCTTTCTTTTTATAAGAGTTGCTTTGGTCATGATGCTTCTTCACAGCAATAGAACAGTAGCCAAGACCATAAAGTTTCCTGGATTTGTAGACTCGTGTTTTGTTTTACTAAATATTTGTGGGTTTGTTTGTTTTGGTTTTTCAAGAAAGGGTTTCTCTGTGTAGCCCCAGCTGTCCTAGAACTCACTCTATAGACCAGGCTGGCCTTGAACTCAAAGATCCACGTGCATCTGCCTCCCAGTGCTAGGATTAAAGGTATATGCCACTTATGGATCTGCTTTGAAGTCTGCTAAACTCAATGTCTGGACCAACTCTAGTTCCAGAGAATCCAGTACCCACTTTTGGTCTCTGAGGGCACTGCATACATGTGGTATAAATGTGTGTTGGGATCCAACATAAATTAAGTAAATCTTTTAAAATGAAAAAATAGTTTTGTAGCTAAATCTTTGTAAACACTATTACTTTCTTAAGATCCTTTCTTAGAAGCATTGTTTGGGTTAAATATTATACAAGTGAAGCATCTATTCCAAATAATCCAAAATCTGAAATGCTCCAAAGTCTAAAACTTAAAAAAAACAAAAAACAAAAAAAACAAAAAAAAAAAACTTCCTGTGTGCTAGTAGAGAAGGATATTGAGTGTCCTCTATTACTTTTCCTTATTCCCTTGAAAAAGTGAGAGCTCTCAGCCTGGAGCTCTCAATTTCTTGGATAGCAAGTCCCAACAATCCTTCTGTCTCCATCTTCCCCACAGCACAAGGGTTCCAGGCATTCAGGTCTGTATTCAGCGTTTTCTGTGGGGACTAGGGGTTTAAACATGAGCCCTCACACTTGCACAGTGAGCACTCTTACCCACTGAGCCAGTTTCCTAGCCCCTCAAATCCAAAACTTTTTGAGTACTAATATGTTTTTTTAAAAATACAAGTTGGAAACACTTTGGATCCTAAGCATGTTTTGTTGTTTTTTGTTGATATTATTGTTGTTTTATGTACATGGGTGTTTTGCCTCCATGTATGTCTGTATACCACTTGTATGCCTGGTATCTATAAAGGCCAGAAGAGGGTGTCAGATCATCTGGAATTGGAGTTAGAGATGGCTGTGAGCCACAGTAGGAGTGCTAGGAATTGGACCTGAGTCCTCTGTAAGAGCAGTTGGTGTTAATTGTTGAGCCATTTCTGCAGCCCCCTTTAAAAATACTTATTTATTGCATATGGAGGTGTGCGAGTGCCATTGTGAGAGCTTGGAGATGAGAGGACAGCTTGTGAGAATTGTTCTCTCCTTGTACTGTCTGAGTCACTGGGCTCAGTCTCAGAAGAAACCCCATTGAGTACATCCTTTGGTCCTCAGTTTTCAGTTGAACAGGACTGTCTAGCCAGTCTTTACTGTGCTTTGGTGGCACAGTCTTACAACTTTGATGTCATTTAGATGTGTGTCTACAATAGTTGGTGTGACAGGTATTTTCTGGAATCCTGGCCTGAGCATGTGGTAGCAGAGGCTGTAGGTGTGAGCTGTGGTGAGTTCTTACCTTTTCTCTGCTCTCTCTCCCTCTTTCCCTACCCACTCATTACTGCAGGAAGAGCCCCAGCTATCCTGAAATGAGTCACGTCAGCTGCTCTTTTGGGGTTCCAACAACTTCCTGTCTGAAATGATGGCTTGTGGTGATACTTGGTGGTTGGTTAGCTTTTTCATGCCTTTATTAGGCAAAGTTCATGGCTGCAATCTTCTGTGTCTCTCCACATTTCCTCTTTGTTTTCTGTCTGATTTGGTTTTGGTTTTAGTTTTACAAGTGTACTGTTGCATAAAAGACACAGCACCATTGTTGTAAGTTTTTCTAGTTTTTGTTTCAATTTTTTGATAAAGGATCTCTCTGTTTAGCCCAGGTTGGCCTCATCCTGCCTTAGCCTTCCAAGTGCCCATGCCCAGGGAGGATTCATATATCCCAACATCAACGCATCTCCCTTGAATATTAGTGTCAAGAGCATTGTGTTCGGTAAAAAGCAATGAGCTATATCCACAAGGCTTTCTGCCACATTGTCACCCTAACCTAGCAAGCAAAGTCCTATGAGAGAGAATTCCAGTGTGTGTGTACATGTGTGAGTATGTTCTATGCATTTATGTGTTTAGTATGTATGCACGCATGCATGTGTGTTGTAAGGGTATATGTATGTGTGTGGGTACATTATGCATTTATATGCATGTGTACACATGTGTTTAGTGTGCATAGCTATATGGTAAGTATGTATATGCGTTTGAGAAATATTGTATGTATGGATATACAGGTGTATATGAGCATGAGTATATGCTTGTGTATGAGAGAACCTATATATTCATGTCTGAGTGTATGAATATGTATGTGTGTAAGAGAGAAATGTGTGCATGAATTGGTAGGTATGAAAGCGTTGATGTTTTTGCTGGTGTGCCTGTCTTCTTGAATTTCACTCCATTATAGGCAGTGCCCTGTTGATGGACTTTTTGCTCCTTATGGCCATGTCTAAGCCACTGTCTTCTGTGGTTTTATCTACAGGTTCTCCCACGGGCAGGTGGTCTCTGTGGATGAGCTGCGTCCCTTCCAGGATCCAGACTTGAGCTTACTGCAGGCTGGCTCTGCATGTCTGGCCAAGCACCAGGATGGCCTTTGGCACCCAGCACGGATCACTGGTGAGATTGCGGATAAGGACCTACCTGGTGGGACCCTTTGTGAAACATCCTCCTCTCCTCCTCTGTTCTCCACCTCCTCTGGATGGGCCTTTGCCCCAAGCCCCTCCCCTTCCTGTTTCTCAATCTGATAACCTAAGTCTGTCTCTATCATGCTAGATGTGGACAATGGCTACTATACTGTTAAGTTTGACTCACTGCTGCTGAAGGAAGCTGTGGTGGAAGGGGACAGCATCCTGCCTCCTCTGCGCACTGAGGCTACAGAATCATCTGACTCAGAGAGTGGTGATGCAGGTGACTCCAGCTATGCCAGAGGTATGGCAGAAATCGGTACCTGGAAGCCAGGGTGGAGAGAATGGAGCAGATTGATGATAGTCACCTAGACAGGCACCCAGCTGTCAGAATCATTGTAGAACAAGTGATAGAGTGAGTCTAGCTCAGCATAGTAATCTACAGGAACAGATACAACAGTCATATATAAGTCAGAGAGAAGGAAATGTTGGTACTAGATTTGCCAAGGAATCACAGGAAATAACTACATGTAGAGTGTAGGAATGGGTAGATAGGGCAGAAGAGATCTTGGCAGATAAAAAATGTCCAGGTAAAATAGAGATTTCAGGAAAATGAAACTAGGTAACGTATAGTCCTCCTGAGAGTGGTTAGGATGAAAATAGGAAGATGTCTCAGGAAACCTGTGATGTGTGTTGATGGTTACTGAGCTCCTATCACGGTTGGCACATAGTAAGCTGAAGTAGTGAAGTTGCTTATAGTAACCATCTCTCAAGGCAGAGTTGCCAGGAGTGTCCATAGCATCCCTGGGGAATCTGAGGGGACCTACCTCGTAACTGAGTTCTTTGGTAGTGCTGGTTGGCATCCACTACTTGGAGGCCTCTGTCTCCTGCAGTGGTGGAACCAGACACAGTCGACAGTGGGACCTGCAGTTCTGCCTTTGCTGGGTGGGAGGTTCACACACGAGGCATTGGCTCCAAACTCCTCATCAAGATGGGCTATGAGTTTGGCAAAGGTAAGTTGTGTTGCCCTGAAGATGGGAGGGATGCCTCGACATAGCCCAAGAGTCTGGCAGAGGTAGCACAAGGCCCTGTCTTTCCCAGGTTTGGGTCGGCATGCAGAAGGCCGAGTAGAGCCCATCCATGCCGTAGTATTGCCTAGAGGGAAGTCACTGGACCAGTGCACACAGACACTACAGAAGAAGACAAAGGGAGGCCAGGCTGGGACCAATAGGCCTCCAAGATGTCGGAGGAGTGTTGGCAGACCTGAGGGTCGCCCACCCCCTCGGAATGTGTTTGACTTTCTTAATGAAAAACTGCAAAGCCAGGCACCCGAGACCCCAGATGGTGGGGTAGACACTCCAGGGAGAAAGAACAAGGACATGTATCACGCCAGCAGAAGTGCCAAGCAGGCTCTGAGCCTGCAGCTCTTCCAGACTGAGGAGAAGATTGAGCGGACCCAACGGGACATCCGGGGCATCCAGGAGGCCCTAACCCGGAATGCTGGCCGGTATGTGTGGGGTCCAGCTGAGGCACTGTGGGCTCCAGTGGCTGTGCCCACAGGATACCTGCTAAAGGTCACCTGACCTGAGTAGTCCCTGAGCCTGAGGTGGTCTGAGTATTGGATTTCAGGCATTGGCCACAGCAGCTGGGGGCCTGGTAGTGGGGAGCCAGGAGACATTGCTGACCAGCAGGCTCTCTCTAGGCACAGCATGGCAACAACTCATCTGCAGGAGAAACTGGAGGGAGCCCAGCGGAAGCTGGGTCAGCTGCGTGCTCAGAAGGCCGGCCTACAGAGGGAACAGCAGAAAGCAGATACTCACAGGAAGATGACAGAGTTCTAACAGCCCTGCCTGTATTGTGGATAGAGCCCTGGGATCCAATTCCCAACTGCCTTGGCAGAAAGACAGCTGCCACCCTGATATATAAACAGCACCTGGAAAGGGAGCCAGCCCATTCCTAGGCTGTCCTTTATTCAGCTTTGTCAACTTAAAGTGTATGAGCACTACTGAGTAGATATGGGGTGTCAGGGTTGGTTTTGAACACTCATTTGCCCACCAAGCTCACTTACCAGTGTCTTAGGGTAACTCCTTAGTGAGGACATTAAAGTGATTTCGTCATAATTTCTCTCACTGGAGACTCGGCTGCCTTCAGGATCTCTGGGGACAAATGGATCTGTGTATGTCCTGGTAACAGACAGGTGGGCTGTGGGGGGTCCCAAATGAGGCCACTGCCTCTGTCCAAGGTCCAAGAGTCCAAGAGAGGATTTTTCTCTCTTCTCTGACCAAGTGAGTCAGATCCTAAGGTGACCCTTCAATGTCTAGTACTCACAAACAGGTAGTATGTGATGTAGGAAACCTTTGGGGGAACACTATCAGTGATGCAAGCAGGCAGTCTGACTCAAGTGGGTTTGGGGTTCATTTCTGGGTTTTGGCTGCCACTGATAATACATGCAGTTGACTTGCTCTGTCCACCTCATTAATGAGCATCTGCCTCCTTGGGGTGGAGGGGACTGTGCTAGTTTTGTGATAATTGCCAATTGGTGGCAAATAGCCATGATAAGACGTGAGGAGGTGAGCAGAGACTTTGGGAGCAACTACGGAAGAGCTGTGTGGCTGCTGGGAGGTGCTCTGAGATACACAGGAAATGAGGTGAGGAGCTCACCAACAGCCCACAAAGACCTTCCTGGCTGTCCTAGACAGGGCCAAGCAGCAACCCCACGGTGGCCTTGGTAAGTGCCTGCCCTACTCTCCGTCTTGAGCCAGTCCTCATGCCTCTCCATGCCCTGGGGTCTGGGAGGGATAGGCCCCTGCCTGGTTAGCCCATTGAGACTTGGCTATAGCCTAGTTAGACAGCATGGGCCTGTGTGTAAAACGCCTACACCCCAAGCTTGAACAGACAGGCCCCCACCTCAGAAGACTGTTTACCTCATTTTGCTCACCCTGAACTCTTGGGAGCCCCTAATCTAAGGGCAACTCCTGGAAAATTGGGGATCCTGGGAATGGAGAAATAGGGTGGGGATACTTTGCCTTCCTAGCAACTCCTCCTGTTCAGTGACACACCCCAACTCTACACACAACTGCTTAATTTCTGTAGTGAGTGTAGGAACATCACCTGACATAAGGGGTCACTCCCAGGCAGTGGTGGGTGGACGTGAGGTCTGTGGTCTGTGGCTCAAGGTCAGAGTGATGTTAGAGATTTCCCCCAGGTAATAGGTTTGAGCTACAGTGAGTAAAGTATAGCCTTGTTCACGTCATAGCTGTCCTGGCCATGCTCCTCCACCTCCGTAGGCATCTCTGATAACTAAGAGGCTATTTACCGGGAACTCTAGCCAGAGATGGTGCAGGGCAAAGATGCAAGGATTGGGGTTTCCGGTGTGCTGAGTCAACCAGAGAGGAAGAACCCACCAGCTAGGCAAGATGTTCAAGTCAAGCTGCAGGTGTCCATTGGTCTCTCAGTCGGTCCCAATGCTTATCTCTTCTGTCCTCAGGTCCCCCTTCCCTGCTTTACAAGATGAGGCCACCAGTGCCTTCAGCCCCACTAGCCCTCTGGGTCCTGGGGTGCTTCTCCCTGCTCCTCTGGCTGTGGGTACTATGCACAGCCTGCCACAGGTATGTTCCTGGGGTTCTGTCTGCCCTCCCCCCCAGATGGCTCAGAGTCAGAAGTCACAAATGAGAAGTTCATATGAGGGCTCTGCGTGTGCCTCTGCACTGAGCCTGGGCTAGCATCTGATCATCCCTGCACCTTCCTCTGCCTACTGGACTAACAGCATTCTTGCCCCCAGGAAGCGGGCTCAAAGGCAACAAACCGCCCTGCAGGGCAGTTTGATTCCAGTGGAAATGGTGAGTGCCAGACTATCCCTGGGGCCAGGGCAAGGACAGCAGGGAATCAACCAGCCTTCCTTGCCCCTAGTCACTGCTGAGACAGACTCACCTCTGCTCCCTCAGCAAGTCTGATACCAGATTGCATGAACTTCACCAAGGCCCACGCTGCAGCATAGGTGAGCCTTCTGGGAGGCCATAAATGTAGGGCCAGCCCACTGGGCCCAGTCCTTTTTTCTTAGCTCCTCAGGGACCTCTACCTTGACCTTATCCCTAGCCCCACGGCCTGCTAGCATGGATCTCCTACATCCACACTGGCTGGCAGGATCCAGGGGCAGCACCAGGTCTCAGGTAACTCCCTCTGCCTTCCCACCTCGGCAGCTACCCAGTGCCCCTCCTGCTGCCCATGCAACTATACATTCTACCAGCTCTGAGGCCACTTATTCCAATGTGGGGCTGGCTGCAATTCCCAGGGCCAGCCTGACTGCTAGCCCTGTGGTGTGGGCTGGAACACAGCTGACCATTGGCTGTGCCAAGCTTGGGCCTGGAACTGAGTATGCCTGCATCCAGAAGCGCAAAGAGACAGAGCAGGGCAGCCAAGAATTTCAGCAGAAGGCTAAGGAGATCCGAGCTACTCAGGTAAAGTGAACCTAGGTAGGGTAGGGTATATGGGACTGAGCCCACCCTTGGCAGAGGACAATGCCAAGCCCTCCTTTGATTTGCTTCCTGTCTCCAGATGGATCTCCTGTACTCCAGGGTCTGCAAACCTAAAAGGAGAGACCCAAGACCTGTCACAGATCAGCCGGACTACCAGGGTGGGGGAGCAGTTCTGGCCCGTGGGGGTGATATGGAATATGAGGCCATCACTCTCAGAAGCAAGGACATAAACCAAGATCCCTTAGAAAATGTGTATGAAAGCATCAGGGAGATGGGCCCCTGAGCAGTTGAGGCCTCACATGCTGTATTAGCATGAGTTGACACAGTAAGGGTACAAGGCTTCTGCCTTGGCATTTTGCAGATCTTCCTGTGTCCTTCCACAGCTGACAGCACAGTTGTCAGGTCCAGCCCCTGTGGCCTAATTAAATCTCTGTCATATAAGGTTGGCTCTCAATTGCTTTTTCTTTAAAAAAAAAAAAAAAAAAAGGAAAAAAAAGGAAAAAAAAAACCCACCAAAACCCGGGATGGTTGGAGTGGGAGTTTTCCAGAAGGGTTATAGCCGCCGCTTTCTGGTCTTTGGGAGTGTTTCCTCATACCTGGTCCTTGGGCTCTGAGGTATGGCTTGCTTGTCGGACTTCTGTCAGTGGGCGGGAAGAAAGGCCAACAAGCCTTTTGCTGTGGTGGTTTCCCAGGCCGGAGGGTCTCAGACAGCCTGGCCAGTTAGAAGTGTAGAATCTAAACCCTCAGATCCTCCCCGAGCTTCTGCCAGATAGCCAGCTCTCACCCCGGTCCCCTTGGGGTGCTCAGCGTGCCTGGCTTGAGTAGGCCCCTCCACTAGCCTGGGCTGGTGCGCCTGCCAGGGAACCATTTGGGGTGTTTGCCACGTGTGGGCGGAGCTCATAGGGGTGTAGTCGGTCAGGCAGCTGCAGGTGGCGCGGGCGGAGGCGGGGTTCCGGGTAGGGGTCCATTGGCTTGGTCCCAAGCCTGGAGACCAGTCGGGAGAGTCCAGCCTTCTGGACACAGGCTTCCGAGATGACGATGGAGGCCGAACGCCCTCGGAACAGGGTCGGGTCTGCGAATGTCACTCGTAGCCTCTGCAGGCCCTAGTGGCCTCCTTGAGTCAGCACGCCACGCCAGTTAACCGGTACCTGCAGGCCTGCGAAGATGAAGGTGGCGTCGGGTTTGCACAAACACTAAGCCCCGAAGGCGTGGCAGCTAGGGGTGTAGAGTCTGTGAGTCGTGATAATAAGGCTGAAAGGCCACACAAACGCTTCCCGCCACCGTAGCAGGGGGCGGGACTAGGGCGGGACCATGCGATCTCCATAAGCCCCATCTGGTGTGGGAGTTGGGTACCAAGCAGATTTGAGGTTCCCATGTCAACTCCTCCACGGAGCACCTCCAACCCCATTTTCAGGGTCTTCCTATAGGTGGCAGCCTTGCAGGCTTGGAATTTTCAGAGCCACTGGAACCTCGGGCTGTGATCCCAGGGAACCTCAGCAAGGCTCCCAATGCCAGTTAAGGTAGGGGCCAAAACCCCAAGCGGGGGTGGGGAGGGGAGTGCTGAAGTGGTAGATGCTTGAACAGATGTCAGCCTTTAAAGGCTTTAGTGAACAAATCAGGGCCCCAATCTAATTATCTAGAAATCTCTGGGTTCCTGGCTTCCACTTCCCAACTTGCCAGCCCTATACTCCTGACTATGCAGCAGGGACTGACTATTGAGGCCCCTGGGGCCTGGGGTCCTGCTTGTGCTTGGAGCACACTCTCCCTAACTGCTGCCAAAGGTTTGCTGCTTTGCCCTCCTAGGCTTGGCATTTGGCCCACAGTTGCTATTGCACATCCGTGGTAAATGTGTGTGGCCAGGAAGGCTGAGCCATAACTGGTCTCTCCCCTTATTGTGGGCCTTCAGACCTCTGCTCAGCACCAGAATCTGAAGGAACTATTGTGAAACAAAGTCCAGGTTATGGAGTACTCAGGCCTTTTGTGGATCACGGATTTTCAGCTCTGCAACCTGAGCTGGGGGTAGAGCCAGGCCTCCTGCCCAGAACTTGGAGTGAGGCAGCCTGATGCCCACAGCCTGAGGTCTGGGCCAAACTATATGCTGGGCCAGAGGAAAGACCTAAAGCACTTATTGAGCACTGACCTCATTTCCACAATACCCCCAGGAAAATCCTGGCTGGAAGAGGTCATGGCTGCTGTAGCCCTTACAAGCCTAACTACTGGCCCCCTCTGTCTGGGGGCCCCAGCTGTAATCTTCAGCCTAGGTGAGACAAAGAAACCTATCTATGCTCGAGTATGGGCAGGGTCCAGAACTTATTCCAGGAATGCTGAAACCACCAAGCCTCTGGGGCAAGCAGTGCCCCCAAGCCTAATATATGCCACCTTGTAAGCTTACCTCAAGCTCTCTAAGACATGTCTGAGTGTCTCTCACTGTACCTCCATTTTGCTGGCCATGCTGTTTCCTGGCTATGCTAAGCACCCCCACCTTTCTTCTGCTGAAGAAACTTCTCTCCAAGGCTCTGAGGCCAAATTCTTCTAGTTGCCCCACTCCAAGGCTCACCTGAACAAGTGGCAACTCAAACATCAGGGACTTGGAGAGAGCCAACAGGCAGCAGTTTCTGCAAAGCTGCATGAGCCTTCCAAGCTCCTTAGTGGAGTATCCCTGCAGAGTCTGGCTTGGAGCCCTGGAAGAAGGCCCTGGTCCATCTCTCAGGCAGCTACAGCAGCGGCAGCAGCAACAGTAAGACCAGGTCTGGAACCTGGCTAGCCACCAGTCTCCATCTACTCCATCACCCCTGGTGCCCCCCTAAAGCAGTCTACTTTCTATTCGAGGAGGCCACCCTGAGAAAAAGGAAGGTACGTGTAGGGAAATCCCCTCCAGGAATGGGCTGGACAGGATGGCTACTGTTGACTGAGGCCCTGTCACTTCAGAGCTCTATTCAGGTCGTGTTCTGCTGCCTGTGGAAGTGCTGAGCACAGTGTCTGGGATACAGAGTTAATCCGTTTGGTACACCTGGGGTCCAGTGGGACTGGGGGCTTGGCCAGAGTAGAGTCAATCCTTGCCAGAACTTAGGCTCTCAACTCTGTTCCTGGCAGGAGATAGGCAGAATCAGAGCAGGGTGATGGGGAGGTCTTCTACTTCACACAACTGGATGTCAGTATGGACATGCTGACTGACACCCATGTCTCCTACAGTCTCCATACCACTCATCTTTTCTCATGTGGAGTTCTCAGAGCTACTGAGTCCCCAGTTCTTCCCAACCTGCTATAGCCCTTAACTCTGTTTCCATCTCCAAAGCGGAGCTCTTCAGCTCTTCCACAGACATACCACAGTGATCAAGCCAAATAGCAAGAAGTGTTCCCAGAGCACTCCAGAGAGAAACAGAACAGGGGTTGTGGCACCTTCCAGAGCTGCCTGACCCCCATCTACCTGGAGCCATAGCCCACTGAGGACCCCCAGCCTACATGCCAGCCCTGCCTGCCAAGCTTGGGACCAACCTGAAGCATGTGTAGGCTGAGGGACTTGGCATGTACTCGGTGGTAAAGGCCTTAGCTGACAATTCTCCATGCCCCTTATATGTACCTTCCAGGAAGCCCCAGGATGATGCCAGAAAGTGTATGGCATGGACCACAGGACCTGTGATGCTGGAAGAAAGCCTGCTAGCATTTCCTGGACTGAGCTGATAATGCTGCTGCCTGGCCTTTTCCCACTCCTACCCTGAGGCTACAGCAAACCTGTGGTGGATTTGATGACCCCGAACTTCTAGAGGTAGAGGAGTGATAACTACTCAGCTTTTGCACTAAATCAAAATGTCATGTTGTCTTTCGGCCTCAGGGGCAGCTCAATTCCCTACCCGTCACTCACAGACTTGTCAAAGATTTCAGTGGGCTCTTCTAGAGCTTGTTTAAGATGTACTTGGAGAGGTGTCAGAGAGAGCCCTCTCCTGCCCACATTTAAAGGTGGTGGTTCCAGACCCTACTGGGGCTGACATTTTACCATGTTAATGAAGTTCAGGTGTTTTTGTGTCTGGGCCACACCAGTCAAGGTAAAATAAATAAATAAATAAAAACTGCTGTTTGTTTAGTTTTCCAGAAACCAATATTTATCTCCTGGGGAAGAAATGGAACTCAGAGAGTAATGGGACATGAACAATAATAGCACAGGGGCTGGCAGCTACCTCCAGGCAGGTGGAGGTCCAAGAAAGGGCACTATTCGAAACCACACAAGAGGCATCTGCAGGGAGCAGCAATTTCTCATTTTATTTAAAGTGATCATTTTGCAAGAATGTCTACACTAATCCCATCACAGAAAGAAAACCCACAGGCAACCCGGAGTACACCTAGGCAGACAAGAAATCGCAAGAACCACTATAGAGAAGGTAATTTTTACTTGTCTGTGGCTATCGAGAAGCAGGACAACAGAGCTGTGAACCCCACCAACTGATTATGACTTTCTGCAAATATTAAACACATCTTCAGTACAAACACAGGTTTATAATAATTAATATAAAGTCAATATATTATAGATTATTCCCAGAAAAAAAAATCAACAATCTTCAAACACTGCCCTTTTTTTTTTCACTTTTTGTTGACAGATTGAAAGCATGTTGAAAAAATAAATAAGCACACACAGCGCCCTCGCTACAAGTGATTCTAAATAAGCCACATACAAAACACGATAGTATTGAAAAAATAACCACCATCAAGTATGGCTTTCCTAAGTTGTACATGTCATAGAATGAGCCAAAGTAAGAATATCTTTCATAATATTGCAAAAAGCTCCAGTTCTGTATTTTCTCAGGTTTTGTTGTTTGTTTTTAAAGGAAGATGTGCAAAATTGGAAGCATAGCTTTGTCTTTTGAGTTAGGTCCCTGTCAAGTCCTAGCTGTGTCCTGTTTCCCCAAACTCGGAGTTCAAATATGCAAACTGGTCAGGATGCAGAGATCCACAAAAATCATCGTTTCCCACCTCAACTCCACTAACACCCACCCAATGGACTATATTTTCCACTTTGGTGTTTCAAACACCAAAGTACAGACACACACACACACATATACACAAAATACAAAATGTGAAATGTAATCTACACATTTTCTTCATAAAAAAATATTTATTAGTTTGAACATTGAATAAAAAAAAAGTCACATAAAAAAAAAAAAAAAACTTCAATACATACGTCTTTTCCCTCCATGCCTCCTGAGATGGATGTGTTCATCTGGATCTCTAGAATTCCACTTTCCAATTGGAAACTGAGCCAGAACAAAGCCTGCCATACGGCAAACACTTGGAAGGTGGTGGGACCAGAACTGGAACCCTCAGTTTTCTGGTACAGTACTGGTTTTAAGGAAGTGCCCTGTGGTACCGACAGGGAACCACCAGAAAGGCCAGCAAAGGCAGTCTGGAAAGGGGGGCCAGTCAGAGCAAGACATCCTGAGAGCGGAGGCACAGGTGCCTTGGGAGGTGGGCCAGGGGTCCTGTGTCCTGGGCAGGACAGCCTGAGAAGTAGGGACTGAGATACAAAACCCCAGAGACAATGGTAGCAAAGGTCTAGTTTCCAAATGCATTTTGTAAGAAAGTGTTTAGAAAAGGCATTTTAAAAGAGGGAAGAAAGTACTAAGTCTGAGAGCCCTCAAGGGGCCTGGCAAGGCTAGACGGTCACAACCTGGAGTTTTGTTGATAGAAGGGGGGGGGGTCTAGCTCTGCTGCCATACTGGATGAAAATGTACTCCAGAACCAGCATGCTTCAGAGGAATCAAGGGCAGTGAGTGCAGGGTCACACAGCTTTCAGACAACGCTTCCTACACTCCATATAGAGTCCTGGCCCTGGTCCTCTTGACTGTTGTTTAAAACAATAAAAGCTGAATCCTTCCGTTTGTAGGGCCAGCCTTATACCCTTCTGAGCTCAGGCAGCTGGGTACTTGGGGAATGTTACCAGGTGACATATGCTCTGTATAAACACTGGGACCAAGGTTACAGTTTTATGGGGCTTCCTCTTACCTAGAGAGAACAGATGTGTCAGTTGAGAAAGGAAAAACAAAATTCTCCAATTGGCCCTAATGCTTAGTAGCCTGATGAGCCCTTGCACGGGGTAGGGGTTAACCCATCAGCGCCTCACCAGAGAGCTCACTGAACACCAACTGCAGTGGGCCTCTGGGAGATGAGCTGGGTGAGGGACGGAATGTCTTGATAGTTTGTCAGAAATGGCCTTGAGAAGAGGGCAGGCACAGCACCTGTGTGTACCCTGCAGGTGGAGTGGGCAGCCATGGAAATACAAGTGTGAGGCCTTTAGAAATACAGGAAGAAGACTTGAAGAATCAAGTGAACCACTTCTGTCGAGTCTGAGAAAACAATTGGAAGCAAAGTAACCTGTAGTAACCACCTGAAAATGTCTCTGACTTTAAATTCTGGTTCCTAGGCAGGGGGGCATCATCAGCACCCTGCAGCTAGGGACACCCACCTCCAGTGTTAGCAGCAACAAAGGCAGGAGCTTGAGCTCTACCTGGTCCAAGGAGAGGTCAGCAAGGGTACAGGCGGAACTCGGGGTGCACAATGGGGCTCTCCAAGAAAGTGCACGTGGAACAAAGATCTGTGGCCCTTGCAACTCAACTCTGTGAGCCTGAAAGGGGAAAGCATCCAGCCATAGGTCCCTTCTTGAACAGAGCCTTCTTCCTCTTTGGCCTGCCGGTTGGGTAGCTGCTTCCAACAGAGATAGATAGCACCTGGAGCCTAGGGCTTCCAGAGAGGCATCTGCAGCCATTTTGTGTTAAGCACCAAAGCCTGGAGGTAAGAGGGTTGCAGGGCTTTATGTCCCTAGATTCTACCAGCTGCCATGGAGCAGCAGGAATCAAGTGATAGGGCCGTAGCCCATAACCTGACTGCGGAGGACGGGGTTGGAAGGAGACTGAGCAATGCTGTGGATGGAGAAGTTTGTATTTATGCAAAACTCAACACCTACTCTGACCTGCAGGCTGGGAGATTGCCCTCATGACTCTTAACTAGTGCTGACCCTGACCTGGCCACTAAGTCATCTTGCATTCCTAGCCAAGTTCACAGCAAAGGGTTCCTTTGATACCCTGAGGAAGCATGCCAAGGCCTTGGTGCAGCCCTGCCCATACATTAAGACACACCTGCTGGGGACTCCATTAATACCTGGACAGGTAGGAGTAGACATTCTCCCTTTTCCTAAACCCACACTGTACCCCTCACTTTGTGTTCGGCCCTACTGCTCCCCAGTCACTGGAGTCACACCCACTTCTTAGCTCATAGGACCAGTTTCTGCAAGGGGGAGGGTTATAGGGCAGAGGAGGGCCTGGGAGTCAGCATGGCCCTGCTCCTGGGTAAGTAAAGGCCCACTAAGACACATACAGGTGGACAAAGCGATTCAGCCACAAGCCACCCTGCCCACCAGAGCAGAGGCCCTAAGAGATCCAGGCAAAGTCTTTATCAGGCTCCCCAGAGGGACTGCGGGGCCCCTGTGGAGAGTCCTCATCATCCTTGTCATCTTCCAGCAGTGCATCCTCATGTGTCAGACCCACGTCGTCCTTCCACTTGGCCACATCCTCATCCTCATCCTCACCTAGCTCTTCCTCACCTTCCCCTCGTGGATCATCAGGGTCTTCCAGGTAGGGCCCTTCACCAGCAAATAATGCCTCAGGAGAGCCCTCACCACCTCCACCATGGTCCAGTGGTGTGGCCATACCCCGACCAGCACAGTCCGCACATACACCGTGGCGACGAGAACCATGCTTAATGCCCACGCTGGCTGCAGACATAAACACACGGCTGCACACCTTGCACACGTACTTCTTGTCCTTGCTGTGGACCTGGAGGGACAGAGCAGTCAGTGGAGGGGTGAAGTATTTGGGTGAGAAACAGTCTTTACTAGGCCATGAGAGACACAGGAAGGACATGATATACCTGTAGCATAGGAATTAACATCTATCTGGAGCCAACATGAGCAATATCACTAGAGGCAGCAAATCATCTATAGGCACCAGTGTAAAGTGTCATGCCCCCAGCTACAAACGGGGCCAGTCCCAACATATCCATATCCAAGTACTCCCACTCAATGGTATGTAGATACAGCTCTCACTTGGTCATATTACTCCCTCTGCCTGAAGTACCTTCCTATAAACTTCCCTGCAGAGCAGGCTGAGGGGATTCTATCAGATCCCTAGAGAAGCTGGCATGCCAGCCCAGGTGATGCAGAGCTAAGAAATACAACACTGCTCACCTGGGTGCACAGGACAGGAAGCCCATACACAGCTGTGGTTGGAAGCTGCAAGTGGAATCTGCCTTCCAGGAAGCCCAGTCTAGACTGGTGGGTTGGGCAGCATGAGAGCCACAAATCAGGAGTAGAGGGAAAGGAGTCAGTCAACATGGAGTCCCATGAGATGGTGGATGAGAAGCAAACTGGAACCTGTCAGCAGGGCAATGGAGTTGAACCCTAGCCTGGCTACTATGCACCTTGCTTCCAATGAAAAGGGGCAATTAATTCTATTCTGCCCTTTCATCTGAAAGGCAAGGACAGAGATTAGCAACTAGGGTCTGCATAGGAGACATGGCAGCCAGGGAGGGACAGAAGCAGTGCCCTGCCCTTAGTAATACTTGGCAGGAAGACACAGGACTCAGAGGGTCCTTGAAAGCACAGAACACAAAAGTCTAGAGCTCATTGAGGGGATCCAGGAGGTCTGGGCCTGAGAAAGTGTACATAGGAGCCAGTGTATGTGGGCATATGTTTCATATTTAATAAAAACCAGTCTGAAATATCAGAGAGATCTACCCACAGTCAATCCAGGAGGATCAGAGAGTGGTGATTTATACCTTTAATCCCAGCACAGGGAATATCCGGGAGTGGTGACCTATGCACTTAAATCCCAGCAGATCTGAGTTTGAGGCCAGTTTAATTTACAGAGGGAGTTCCAGGCTCCCAGGCAGACAGTGGTGGTGCCACTCCTTTAATCTTAACCTGGATGTGAAACAACTTGGTAAAGAAGGTATTTAAAGCAGGCATAGAAAGACAGAGGAAGCTGGAAGACAGCTGGGTGAGATCTGACTGTGGTGTTTCCTCTCTTTGATATCTCAGTCTTTCCCTGAGATCTGGCTCTGAGTTTCCTTTATTCGTACAAGTGTACTCTGTAGAAAGGTGTCCTATGCAGAATTGCCTTCCTAGAGATGGGCAAGGACAAGGTAAATGGGATTTGTCGAGTATCCATAGGCATTCTCAGCCTGGCCAGCTCCTCTGTGTCTCCTTGCATCTAAGATCTGACCCTAAGCTCCAAAAATGGAGGATGAAGGAACCCAGAGACCACCATAGCTGTCCCTGGCCAGGCAGCTCCAGGCTCTACACAAATGGACTATTCTTAAGTCAGCACTCTATGGTAGGTTTCCTTGGCTAGAAGATTGCCCAGATGCTAGGCTTCCCTCCTGCCTTTAATGCTGCCACCAGACCTGCTGGAGAACAGGCTACGCAGAGCTGGAGGGGGGACTGTAGCTTGTTCTCACCTTTCTGAATCTGCCAATCCTCTAACTATAAACAGTACACATGGTGGGAAGGGGCTCCTCCACTCACAAAGATCTGCCCACAAGAGGTCACTGTGGTTCCATGTCTGCAGTCCCAAAGATCACGTAAAACACTCAGCCTCCCCTTTCTTGCAGGCAGAGTTGCCTTCCACAGAACTCTGAGTTGTTAAGACTCGAATACAACTGCCTGCTAACTGAGAAAAACAGTGTGACCCGGGAAAAGTTGTCACTAGGGAAACTGGTGGTGGCTCTTGAACCTGGAGTACCAGCCTCACAAGCTTCCCAGAAAGCTTGATTCTAGAAATGAGATCTCCAATAACTTGGTACACAAGGCACTTCCTTTGTGGTTTCTCTCTCTCAGTCTGGCCTGGAGCTCTCAATACACCTGCTTCAGTACCCACAGTTTAGTGATTACAAATGTGATTACCATGCTTGGTTCAGAGCTTTCTGCATGTTAGGCAGATATTCTCCCCAAGCACCTGTTTTGCCGTCTTGAGCCAAGAGTTTCTCTTTTCTCTACCACAGAAGAACATAACATAACTTAAACCAGTTACAGCAGGATCTGTGTCTAATCACAGAGTAGACAGGAACAGGAGGCTGACACCACCATATGAGCTAGAGTATGTACTATGATGCTCAGAGATGACAGAGGTGTTTCAGAAAGCCTCTCATCAAACACTCACCTATCTAATTGACATGCCCAGGAAGGAAGCATAAGAGAAGGATGCTGGGTTTCGTGGCAATTTGCTGCTAATCCCCTTTATGGTGGTGCTTTGGAACAACAAACCCACTCCTTCCTGATCCCCGAGGAAGTACAGCAGTATGGCCCTCAGCTCTGTCTCCATCAATGAGGTGCCTGGAGGAGCTTTGCATGCAAAGAAGTCAGGGAAGTAGATATTGCTGTGGTGGACATGGTAGTTTGGGCCACAGAGCTGTCTCTAATGCAGAAGACTTGACTTTTTCAAAGATAGGTACCCCCCCAAAAAACTAAAAGTTTAAATTATATGGACTGTTCTCTTGTGCAAGCCCTGACATATGGAACATAATCATTAAATACAAGGTGTCACTGTGTAGCTGAATCTGAGCTTGATACACAAGATGTCTTGAAACTTAGCATCCTCCAACCTCCTTCTTCAAAATGGGGGGATTAAAGACATGTGCTACCACACCAAACTAAGCTTCCACACTTTAAGGAAGTTATGATGGAAAGCAGGTAGAGTGACCCCTCAAATAAAAGAGAATGTGAGTCTGTTCAAGGAAATGTAGCAATGCATATTGTCAAGACTTCTCAGCATCTATGAGCTGAAAAGCAAAACACAGTTCTCTCCGAATAGAAAAAGCTGGGTGGGGTGACAGCATCCCACTTAAAATTTTCTGTAAATCTGTATCAATGAATTCGGTAAAAACAAACACAGAATGAGTGGAATGTTATTTTGTTTGTTTTAAAATAAGGTCACATGAATCTCAAGGTAGCCTTTGAATTCCAAGGATGGCCTTGAATTTTTTTTTTTTTTTTTTTTAATTATATTGATGTGCATGCACACGTGCACCCAGGCTCAGGAGAACAATGGAGAAAACCATAGAGACAGCCGACCTGAGCTAATGGGAGCTCACCAACTGAGGATGACAGATCTGGTAGTGAGCCCCCTGGCTATGGGACCGGGAATTACCCGAGTACATAAACTGACTTTTTAGAGCCCACTCCCTATGGCGGGATGCCGTGCTTGGCCTTAATGCAGGGAGAAGGGGCTGAGTCCTTGGTATGCCAGCCCATGTTGACTACTCAAGAGAGTTCTTACCCCCTTTGAGGAGCAGATGGGGCATGGGGGAGAGAATTGGAAGGTGAGCAGGGAAAGAGGTGGGAGGGGAAACAGTGGATGGTATGTAAACGGGAAAAACTTTTTAAATAAAAAAAGAGGGGAAAGAAAATAAAATGGATGCTAGGTACTGAGAGCCAGGGACAAGAGCAGGGATATAAACAGGTTGATCATAGAGAACATGGCAGAACACACTCGCCAGCAAGTGGACAGCAAGTGATATGCTACACTGACCCTATACTCAAGAGTCAGACAGGATGTGGCAAGGGGGCACCTCTCCCTGTTCTGTTCCACATTCCCCTCTGAAAAAAGGGCACCTATTACTGGGGGGGGGGGGGTGTCCTGGGTATTATTCACCCTTCTCCTGACCCATCCCCCACTAGCACCCTGCACTCACCAGAGTGTGTCTCTTCATGTGTTCTCGCCTGGTGAACTTCTTGCCACAGATCTCACAAGGGTAGGGTCGCTCTCCAGTATGTGAGCGCATGTGTCGCTTAAGGATGCACTGGTGCATGGCTGAGAAGCTGCAGTAGGGGCACTTGAACTTCTTCCTGATCACTGTGAACTCGTTCACTGGAAGACAGTGACAGAGACATTAGTACCTGACTCCACACAATCAACCATCTCACTCCACCTCCAAAAAGATAGTCTACCCATTCATGGGAGCACGGGCAGGTGAATACAGAGCTCTCAGGAGCCTCCCACAAAACAGACATCTTTTTAGGCCTCTGCTGAGAACAGACTAAGAGCTTCTCTGAGTCAGCAGCTTGCTATGGGAAAAAGTGACCCTGCACAGCTGTCTACACCCCATTCAGAACTTCCCTATACCCAGAACCCCACTGGACATCAAGACAAGCTGTTGGGCAAGGGTGTATCAGATACAACCCTGGAGAGGAAGATAAGAAAAACCAGCAGCATTCCGATGTGGCACATGCCCAAAGCTACAAAAAATAACCAAATGCTTTAATACAGTTCTGGCCTGACCACTGGACAGCACACCATGGCCAGGACACATCATTACCATCTCTACTAAGTGGATACAATCAGCCTCAAAAACCAGAGGAACCTCTCAGTGTCTCCAATGCTAGTCTGTTCCTGAGGCCCCAGCCACAATGTAGGGCTTTGAACTGGACAGCACAGAGAGCAGCCCTAAGGGCCTCTGGATGTGTATAGGCCTTAATGATGTCAGAGAGACACCCTATGTTTCTGTGGCAGAGCCTTTTTTCTCTCAAATCTCCTGCCATTCTAGATTCCTAGGATGTGCTTCAGGCAGGTGAACACTGGTTACTTGCAAGTCCTGGCCAGGCTGTGAAACATCACAACAGGTAACTGGTTATTCCCCAGAGCCACTGTACACATTGCCAGTTTCTGTGTTCCCAAAAAGGACACTGAGTTCCCTCAGAGAGCTGAGAAAGAACACTGTCCCCCAAAGCTTCCTCTTCCTTAAGATTTAAGATCTTAGCCAGGTCATGGTGATGCATGCCTTTAATTCCAGCACTTGGGAGGCAGAGGCACATGGATTTCTGTGAGTTCAAGGCCAGGCTGGGCTACATAGAGAAATGCTGTCTTGAAAAATAAAAAAGAAACAAAATAAAAGATTTTTAAAATATTTAATATTTTTCAGCATGTGTATGGGAGCAAGCAAGTCTCCAGGTAGGAGCTTGGGTCAGTAGTGGGGAGGGAGATTCCTCACAGCCTAGAGAATAAAACTAGTCACTGCTCAGCAATCTCATTTCTTCTGGGTCTCTTTTCCTTGTATGAACTGTGTACACTAAACAGAGTATCTTATGTAACATATTGTGACCTCATTTTAAAGCCATGGTGTTTTAACCACATAACTTTTATTAGAGATGGTGTTGTTGGACACCTGCATCGCTTCCCCTCACCAGTGGGTCTCTACAAACAACTCTGCACAGATCCTGAGAGGTAGATCTGTTTCATTTGCTGTGCCTTCAGCCATCCCCAGCGCCCAGTGCTAGGGGAGTATGTAAATTAGTGCAGCTCCTGCAGACAGGCCTTCCCCAAAGTGGGTCCCAGTAGGAGACTGGATCATCTGGCAGTGGTTGCTGTGTGATGCCAGGGTGTCTGTATACTAGACGGGAGGCACAAAGGCAAAGCAGCTGGCATTTGACTGGGTGGTCAGGACTAGCAGGACACTCATGATATACCTACCAGCTGACAAAGGGGACATACATGTCTAGCCACTGCTCACACCACTCCTGGAAGCTTCCAAAAGGAAAAACATGAGCTGTGTTTTGCCTTTTCCTTTTAGGCCTTGGCTTGGCTCACATTCCAATGAGCCACATGTTCCTCAGTCTAGTTTCATACATGCATAATGGCCATTCCTAGCTCTCTTGCTACTCAAAGATAGACTGGGAAACAAGGAATCAAGTTCCTACAATGTTTTCTTTAAAGATACCTTAGGGATATATCCATTATTTCTATCCTCTTATACACACAAACATTTGAAATTTGAAATGATGGGGTTGTTGAGACGGCTCAACAGTTAATAGTACATACCAACCTTGTAGAAAGCCTGAGTTTAGGTCCCAGCATGCATAGCCACCTATAACTCCAGCACCAAGTGGCCCAATACCCTCTTCTGGTCTCCATAGTACCACCCCATGCATACAGTTATAAAAACAAAGTACTGATATTTTTAAATTATAGGGACTGGAAAAATGACTTAGTGGTTAAGAGCACTTGCTACTCTTGTTGAGGATCCAAGTGTTTTTCAATAGTCTATGATTTTAGTTCCAGGGTCTAATGCCCTTTTCTGACCTCTGTAAAAAACAGGCATGCACATGGTTCACATATATAGATATAAGCAAACATTCATATGCATAAAATAAACAATTTAAACTTGTGTTTTAATTGTATATTCATATTTAAGTCCACAATTCAGATAATACATGTTAAATACTTAGAAGGCTTTTGAGTTTTGGTGTTGGAGAAAGGTTTCACTATATGGCTCTGGCTGTTCTGGAACTCACTATGTAGACCATGCTGGACTCAAATTCACAGGATCCACTTGCTCCCAAGTGCTGGGATTAAAGGCGTGAGCCACCTCACCTTGCTATAGAAAGATTTCTTTCCTTAGAAAAACAACTTAGACTGGACATGTACTGTGACCCCATGCTTGTGACAGGCTTTACCCAGAGTGGCAGATAAAACCGATTAAACCCTGTACTTCCAAGCCAGGCAGGTGAATCTCTGTCTGAGTTCAAAGCCAGCCTGGTCTACAGAGCAAGTTTCGGGACAGCCAGAGCTACATATGGAGACCTTCACTCAAAAAACAAAAAACAAAAAAAAAAACAAGAAGAGGAAATACAGGCCAAGCAGACTCCAAAGTCAGGACATAACATTAACAACAGGAAGAACTTGGCAATGTCAGCCTGTGCACCCTAGAGGCTACAGCACTGAGACACAGGGGACAGCATCTGAAACTGCTTATGACTGATGAGCAACTGCTTTCTTAAAAAACTTGTAGTTTGGTCTCATATTTTTACGGCTGCCAAGCCACAAGATGTCACCTTCAGACAGCGACAATACCCCTCTGTAGAATCCACAAGTGGTCACTAGGGAACTTCTTTTTTACTGCCAAGAGTGCAGAAAGCCACCAGTGACTGGGTCAGGATAGGCAGGTTTGCTGTATGCAGACATTGATGATGTCAGTGGGAATCATCAACCATAGCAGGGCCTGTGTGGTTCCTCATTGAGTAACAACTTCCAAAATACTGTACTTGTGCTATATCTTATTAATGAAATAAATCAGTTATTCCTCATTTTCCATTTATAAATATACTAGGTATCACTTTTTATATTAAAGTAACAAAATTAGGTTAAAAAAATAGACATATTCAAGCAGGACTTGGTTCTTGCCTTCTACTGTGTGGCTCAGGGGATCAAACTCAGGTAGTCAAGCTTGGTGATAGGGTCTTTACTTGCTGAGTCATTTTCTGGCACTCAAAAAACTTTAATCTTATGTAAAGTGAACATATCTTAAGAATTCTCACTTGGTGATGATGGCGCACGTCTTTAATACGGGCATTAGAGAGGCAGAGGCAGGCAGATAGATCTCTAAAGTTCGAGGCCAGCCAAGGCTACACTGAGAAACCCAATGCACTTTCTGTTGCCATCTGCCCTGTCAACCATTTTTAAGTTATCCAATAAATCCTCTGTTATTTATTTAGAGATGGGAGCTCATGAAGCCCAGGCTTGACTTATATTCAGTCTGTTAACTGGAGCTGACCCTGAACTGATCGTCTTGCCGCTACCCCTCAAGTGCTGGAATTGTAATTGTGAGCTACCATGTCTGGCTTACAATAGAGTCTTCCTTCCAGATACTACCTTGCCAGCTCTAAAATGTCCACTTGATTCTGTTTTAGAGAGTCCAATTATCTTGAAATATTCTATTATTTAGCCTATCTTCTTCATTTTTTGACTTCCTTGCCCACGTGTGGTAATTGTCATCTTTCCTGATGGAGTCCACCCATGAAGCTACAGGAACCCAGGTGATCTTTCCCCAAAGTGGTGAAAGCTGCTGCCTGTTGTAGTAGACCTTCCCAGAGACAGACAGATCTTAGAGAATGGTCTGATCCTGCGATGCTCTATCTCAGCTCCAATAGCTGGCCTGGTTTAGGCCTGTTTTATACTGCTATGGGCCTTAACCAGAGAGCCTGGAGTCCCCTCATATTCTCACATGGTCCTCTGCTTGTTCTGGCTCTGCTGTCTGACTGGCATGTACCCCAGGATTTCACATTTCTTGTGTACTTCTAGAGTGACATTCCCTACATATGAAGGGTGTTCTGGGAGCATGTGAACAGAATCGGGTACCTGACCTATAGTTTCTTGCTTTCGGTAATTTTGGAAGACCTACCTCTTCAGAAATGGCACAAAACATAGCCACTCTGTGCTCACTCTAATAAATGTGTCGGTGAATACTCCTGAAATGAAGGTCTCCCTCCACAAGGCTTCCCAGCAGGATTACCCTAGAACTTTGTGCCTGGGGACAGCCAGGGTTTTGTGTTTCTATAGCTGGATTTTGGTTTTGCTTTTTTTTTTTTTTAGGGAGTGGGAGCACATTTTTTTTAAATGCTTGTTGTCTGGAAGGTAAGTTCAATTGGAAGCTCGAAGAGTTTCCTCAAAAGTTTTGAGCTGAACATGGGGACATATTTGTGTAACCCTAGCACTCAGGAGATGGAGGTAGTAAGATTACAAGTTTGAAGCTAATCTGGACTATGTGAGACCCAAAGCTGTGTCTGCTGTGAATATGTGTTGTTACCACTGCTTAATAAAGAAGCTGCTTTGGTCTATGGCAAGACAGGACATAGCCAGGTGGGAAATCCAAGAGAGATGTAGTGGGAATCAAGTGTGTCACCTTGACCCAGAAGAGTTGTCTCTTGGCCAGCATAGGTATGGGATTAACCTATGACCTTCGAGGCTGTAACTTTGAGGCATGGTTGGAAACAGCTTAAAGACTGGGTGCACTCTCTAATTTCCCATCACTTGGAAGAAAGACCTGTTCCATTTGGTTGAGTGGAATATTCCAGCCTTCCTGCCTATTTTCTCTGTTGTAAGTTGCTTTAATAAATATTAACTTATCAATCAATTCCTTGTAATTAATATCTGGCTATAATACAGGAAGAAGTAAGGCAGGATCAGAGCAGACACTGGGAGCTGCCAGGGAACAAGATGTAACAGGACAAATGTAAAGCCACAAGTCACGTAGCAATAAATAGATTAATAGAAATGGGTTGATTTAAGATGTAATGACTAGCTAACAAGAAGCCTGAGCCATAGACCAAATAGTCTGTAATTAATATTAAGCCTCTGAGTGATTATTTTGTCAGTACCTGTGGAACTGTGGGGTGGGAAAAGCTTCTATTTACAACCTGTCTCTCAACAAACAAACAAATAAATAAAATTCCTTTCAAAGAATTTTTTCTTAGTATGCTACAAATTGTCAAGATGATTGTAGTAGATGCATTTAAGACAGTCTAACTTTGTAGTCAGTGCTCCTATTACCAGAATGTCAATAAATAAATGTATACTCTGTTACTTTTCTAGAATAAACATCCATGTTTATGAGACTACCTCCTGGTTTTAAGAATTTCAGACATGATATGTCTTATGATAATAGTCTAATACAGACAAAGCCAACTTTTCACTTCAACTCTTTAAGAAAGATTGTCACATGTTGATAAAGCCTTTAAAACTTTTGTGAAATAAATCCCCAACAGTAAGACCTTAATGAAACATTTCAATGAAATCAGGTTAAAATGTATCCATGATTCTGCTGGAGATTTCACATACCTGATGGCTGCAGTTTTAAGGAAGGTAACATTAGCAGTGCCAATGATACTGCAGCCACCTAGTCCATATTATCTGCACCCTTATCACTTAGAATCCACCATAAAACCACTTTTTCGGGTTCTCTGGAGCCTTCCAAATGTTAATGTATTTCTTTAAAAATCAACTCGGCTAAGGGCACACTGGGTATCTCCAGACAGCCCCAGGGTCACTTCTCCCCATAGGCAGCCTAAGTTTCCAGCCTCAACGCCACGCCTCTAGGAGCTGTCATGATGCCCTGTGCCTTTCACAGTATCCGTTGGATTCATCTACGACTGTGATGAAGGAACTGGACCTCTCCATCTTCACTGTTGACTGTCACAGAGACTTTACAATGGGGGCAGGCATAGGTAGACCTGAGCATTCGAAGGGAAGATGTGTCACCTAATCCATCCCACACATACACCTGCCAAAATGCTTTGCCACTGAAACCACACTCCAAGTCTTCACACTGGGCAGGCTGCAGCCAACGTGAACATATAATCCAGGGCATGATAAGAGGTGACTTCTGAGGTCTGTCTTGCCTGGAAATCAACACAAGTCACAAGCTATCTTTCTGTTCACATGGGTTATCTTCATTGTAGTTCCTTAGATGACTTCAGAATAGTACTGTTAGTTCCTAAGACCACCGGGCACAATTACTCCATGCTGGGCAAAGACATCCAGGTCTATAAGAGGGATGCTGGCCAAGGCAGTGCTAGATGCTTGTTCCTAGCATCCTGGCTGGAGAGATCCACCAACGGCCCAGCCTACTGTCCACAAAAGGTGTCAACCTAAAACCAGAGACATATATGTTACAAACCATCAGATGGGAGAAAGTTGCATAAGATTTTTATAGACAACACACATTCTCACCCCTCACTCACCTGGTCACTGTCCAGATTGTACAATCAGTCACTGGCTACCTGGAAAGGAAGGCTGTCATTAATTCCCCAAAAAACAGACGCGCAGAAGACAGGCCACCAGTAGATCACTAACCCCAAGGCTACAACTTTAGAAAGGTCATAGAGGAAAAGCACCTAAAGGGAACTTCAGAGTCCAATGTTTGAAGCCACATTCTTCTTGAAGGCCTCCTGATGGTTGGCAGTTACCCCTGCAGCCTTAGGAATGGGAGAAAGACTCCACCTAGTATCCGTTGGGCCCCAAGCAGTGGGGGTTGAGTACAGAATCTCAGATAGTTAGAAGCTCACACTAACTGGACATAGACAAACTTAATAGAGATGGACATTCCCCTCCACTTTGGGGACAGAGTAATGAGTCAAACATTGTCTTTGTTAGACTAAAACCCAGAAAAACAGATCCTTGTTGTTTTTTGCTTTTCTTGAGTTCGAGGATCTCAATATGTTGTCCAGTCTGGTCTTGAACTTAAAAGCCTAAGTCATGTAGCTCAGAGAAATATTCAAATTAAGCATAAAGCAACTTAGCACACAGGTCACTGTGGGAATGAAGCCAGCATTAGTGACTGTCACCTGGAGGGCTAAGCAGAGCATAAACAGAGGCTTAAGACCCTTACTGAGGCTGTTCCAAGCCCTCAGTCTGCCCTTTGCTCACTGGACAAGTCCCAAGATATATGATGGGTTCCAGACTGCCCAGGTGTGGCCGGCGGCCCTTAAGTCTTACCCAGGCTGAAAAGCAGTGATGACTCCCTGGGTTCTGTCTCCCAGGGGTTTTGAGTAGAAGTAGGTAGAGATATGTACACTTTGCTCCAATGTTCCTATGGGCATCTCAGAAGCACTGTCGATGTTCTTGAGGAATGCCGCTGGCTAAGGCACAGTGCCAGGGGAAGTTAGAGATGGGTTTTTGGGTACTTTTACCTGCTGGCAATTTCCAACAGCAGAGGTCCTTGCATATCACTTGCCTGGAGTGGGGTCGTTTTCTAAGAACAAAATGAAGCTGTAACTCACAGCATCTAGTTCTGAGCGCCAGGCTCCTGACAAGAACTCAGAGATGCACTGGTCTGTGTTCCGTTTGTTAAAGTCCTGATGTGGGAATGTTTTTTTTTGTTTGTTGTAAATATTAATTTTTAAATAAAAGAGTTGTTTTGGCTTATGACAAATATTATAAAAAATAGATTAAAAATTTAAAAAGTAGTTAAAAACAAACTAAATTATCTGTCTAAAAAATATAAATAAAAATCATAAATAAGTCATCAGTCCCTTGTAGAAAATAGACTAAAATTCCAGATCAGTCTAGAATTATGCTGAGGTCCTGGGCTGCTTGTTTAAACACTATAAGGAAATAGTCTTTAACAATCTCTAAACTAAAACAAGCTACCTTTGTTCTCTGTTGAATAGGTTCCTGTGCCTCTGCCTTGTGGGGCCTGTGGCCACAGGAAAACACCCACAGCTCCAGTGACAGCTTCACCAGTGGGTAGGCTCTGAAGGTGAGTAACAAGTCCTTAGGACCTGATGGAGAATTGGAAAATTCACATAGGTCATAACTGGCTACACAGTTCTCAGTGTGCTTGGGCTCATCAAAGACAGTGAAAATGGTGGTGGAATCTGGTGTCATAGCCTCACAAGGTCAGCTGGTCGCAACATTTCTCTAGGGCCCATGGAAGAAAGACAGGCGTCAAGGCCTCAAACTGGCCAATGTGCACCTATGAGTACAACCTGTAAAGCAGTAACGCAGTGAGCCCCTGGTTTCTATTCAGTGAGCAACAGCCATGAAAAGACAAGCTATCTGCTTACTGATGAGTCAGCCTCAATGTGAAGTCCTTTTCTGGGGACATCAGCTAGGACATCAGTTACAAGGATGGTGATGAGGCCTACCAACAAGAAGGAAGTTAATTCACTTTTCAGAACAATCTAGAACCATCCAGAGAAAATGTCTGAGTATTCACTGCTGTGTACTATCTGCATGTTTAGAAACCTGTAAGAAAGACTGTAGAGATGGCTCATTGATTAAGAGCACATGCTGCGTTTCCAGAAGACTTAGGCTCAACTCCCGGCACCCACATCAGGCAGTTGTGAGCTTCCTGTAGCTCCAGCTCCAAGGATATCTAGTACCTTCTGGCCTTTGTAAGTACGTGGTTCACACACACACACACACACACACACACACACACACACACACACACATACACACACACAATACATACACATACATACACATATGTACACATGCACACACTCACACATACATTCACACACAGACACACACACTCACATACACATTCTCACACTCACACATACCCCCCACAAACATAATACATATGCATACATACACACACATACACACATACACACACATACATACACACACATATACACACATACACACACATACACACACATACATATATACACATACATACACACACATACATACATTCACACACATACATACACACACACAGACACACTATCACACACACTCTCACACTCACACACAAACACACACATACACACACACATATGTACATACAAATAAAGTATTTATGTTAAAACTAGCAAGTGCAGGGTTTGATGGTGTACAACACTATCGCCCTCCAACTCAGGAGGTAGAGATAGAAAGATCAGAAGTCCAAGGTTATCCTCAGCTATGTATCAAGCTTGAAGCCAGGCCAGACAACATGAGACCCTGCCTCAAAAATAATAATAAAAGAAAAATCTGCAGGTTAACTAGGTTAGTGGTGTAGATGTTGTCCTAGTGCTCAGGAGACTTGAGATGTATCTAAGTTTCATATCAAACTGGTCAATTTACCAAGGGTCTGACTGTTGCACAAATCCTAATTGGTACCACAGCCAATTCTCACCTTTTTGAATCCTCAGGCTGGAAGGGAATGATCCTGTCTCCATGAATCCCCAGACTGAACAGGTGAAGCTAAGGGAAGCACAGGCCGAAATGGAAGGGGCCCGCCTGGTCTCCTCTGGCCTTATATACCTTTCTCTGCCTGTTTTGACTTTCTATGCTTGGGATTAAAGGTGTGTGCCACCACCACCTGGCTCTGTTTCTCTCCTGGACTGGATCAATTTCATACAGTCCTGTGTGGCCTTGAACTCACAGAGATCCAGACGGATCTCTGACTCTGCCTCCAGAGTGCTACATGGAGGCATGTACCACCACTGCCTAACCTCTATGGCTAACTCTGTGGCTGGCTCTGTCCTTTGATCTTCAGGCAATCTTTATTAGATACATATCACCAAATCTGACTGTCTCAGTATCAAAGTTTAAAAGGGCTGGTGAGTATTTAAATGGCAGAGTGCTTATCTATCATGTGAAAGGCCTAGGGTCAATCTCCAGCACATAATAATAATAATAATAATAATAATAATAATAATAATAATAATATCTTTAAATACAATTGAATTCCCATACAAAACCTCCATGACCAAACCACATCTATAGCTGTATGAGCAGAGAGTTATGTCATATCCAGGGCACCAGTGCTTCATGTCCTATACCACAAAACAACCACCAAGCCACATCGAGGAGCTATAATGTTACCTTTCTCCAACAACACTCCACATCCATTGGGGCTTGTATCCTTGAGGTACTATAGAAGGAGTCTCAGCCCCACCTGGACAAAGCTTGCCACCAGCAACACATGTGGCAGTTATAAGTCCAACACAAAGACGAATCTAGCCAAACACAGCAACCAGAACCCTGATACCCTGTCACAAGAATAATCAATCTTTTTCCCAAGTGCCTTTCTGGACTCATCAGAGTTGAAACACAAGCTCCTTGAGCTCTCCAAAATGAAGAGAGGGAAAAATACCCAACCAAATACTAGAAATTTTTAAAAACATATTTGGCATTCCTGGATATAGCCCTAAAGAGTAGGCTCCCCAACAGATCACCCAAGACAACTGCAGCTCAAAGGGAACATTTCTGCACTGAAAGACAAGCTGGGTGCTTAGGCAGGTTTGTGGAATAAGGTGCCCTTCATACCTGGATCAGCTACTCATCTCTCCCCAACTTATAACAACTCAAGCCCAGTTCCTTGACAGTAAAATGAAACACACTGTCCTGACAGCCACATAATTCCTGAAAGTCAGAAAAGTGAAAAGCTCCAGTGTGCCTGATACTTTCCTTCAAGTGTCCAGAGCAACAGATGACCTCACAGAGAAATGACCTCAACCACACTTCACTGACAATCTTTGCTTCTGTTCTGCACAGTGCATGTAGCATGGCAGGCTACACCTGTGCATTTTGTGCCTTGCTGCACCACTGCAGAGCCCATCGCTAATCCCCCACAGCCAACTGTCTGTCCATCATGAACACGGTGGATCCTGACAAACTACACATTTTGGAAAACAAGAATCTATTTCTGAATATTTCCATATTTCATTCTAATGTAGCACAAAACCAGTCTCACTTAGGATGTTAGAAAAATAATGTTTAGAATCAGGTTTACTCATTCTTCCACATCTACCAGCCTAGCAGACATCATGTACTAGACGTAGTCAAAGTTCTATAGTTCACACCAAAACCCTAAATCTTGTCACTCAAAAAAAAAAACAAAAAAAAACAAACAAACAAAAAACTGGATCTCAGTATGTAGCCAAGGTTAACTCAAACTCATGATCCTTCTGCCTCATCCTCCTCAATGCTGCAAGTACAGGTAATTACCACTACACCCAGCATTTGTCTGTCAACCTCTAACCATATACACAGAATACAAAAGGAAAAACATATAAAAACAGTGATATATTTAGGATATTAAAAATGATATTAAAACATTATTGAAATAACAAAATATCAAACTTAAAAGTTGATCCCACCTGTAAAAGACAGAAAAATGAACCTTGTAGAAGTTCATGGATGAATATGCTAAACCTCAAGGGAGGTCACATGGAGGCCTTGCTACCTTACACCACTTCCAAGCTTTATGAAATACAGACTGAGAAGTAACTCATACCAGAAGAGAGATTTGAGAAGGAAAACGCACACTTACAAACCCGTCCTAGCCAGTCACTACCTCGGCTTGCCTAAGCTATAGCACCTCCTAAAGCAGGAGGGTCTAGACCAGGGTCACTCAGATGGCTCCAAAGATCCTGCTGAAAGGGAAATCAGCTTTTCTGACTCTGAACATGACTATCGCATATCCCTAGCCCAAACAAGCAAGAATTTCTTTTGAACAGAGCTCATACCAAAGTGAAGCTACTAGATACAGAAAACATAGAAAACTTACAAAACTATTTCCCTTGTTGCAAAATTATATGTTACCCCACCCCCTTTCTGAAATAGGGTTTCTCTGTAATAGCCCTGGCTGTTCTGGAACTCACTTTGTAGATCTGCCTGCCTCTGCCCTCCCGAGTGTTGGGGTAAAAGGTGAACACTAACAAATTTATTCTTAAGGACAAACAATATTTGGGGAACCAAGAAACAAACAATGAGTTGTTACCCCAGCCTGGCCTGAAGGGGAGATTTACACCACACTGGGCATACCTGTTCCAGAATAACCCATACCTCATTTCACCTTCACTGCTTCATGGTATCCACAAAAATTGTTGAATTTCAGAACTCTGTTCACGTGAACTCCAGGTGCCCCAAATCCCCTGTAACTACCTCCATGTACTGCCCCAGTCCTCTGTGCCCATAAATATACTTTGCTCTTGAGACCTTCACCACACTGGTCTATCCAAGAGTATGAAACAGTCTTGGATGCTGTTTAATAATCACAGCAGCTATGGATGGGCCCACCCTTGTTTTCCAGGGGTGGGAAACAAGGTCTACGCTTATTATACACAGTTGCTGCAGCAGCCTCCCCTGGCCTGCATGGCCACCTGATAGGTGACTGGGAAATAACAAGCAGACATCATTTTCCACCTTTAGTCTTTATTTTCATAAGTCCCCAAACCAGTACAAAAGCCCAACAAATAATGCTTGGTGCTCATGGAAAAAAACACTGTAAACACGATCCAAAAGCCAGCATCAAAGGCAACGGGAAACTGTCCTGTAATACAGTGGCTTGGAGGATGACCAGTCACCATTATACATGTTCTTGGGCTTCCTGGGACAGGACACCCTCATGTTCCCAACTCAGCGTCTCCAGTGTGGGGTGTGTCCCTTCCTTTCCCACAGAGAGAAAGGTATCAAATCACTTTTTCACACTCATGCTGAGCACCAAATAAACAGGATGTTTTGGAGCTAGGTTGATGCCCAGGCAGTCACATCATTCTTCCAGCATCCCACAGACTGTTGCTATAGTCAGCATGTGCAGTGACAAGGGAAGCCACCTGTCTTGTAGCTAGGAGCTCTGAAGATGCTAATGCCTCTTGTTTCACATTAAAAGGCAGCTTAGGGGAGCCAGCTACTGAACAGCAACTGCCCTTCAGCTGCACCATGGCAAGTCTGTGGACTGGATTTCAGCTAGACACACTAAGGTCTTAAATGCAGCATCCAACTCCTTTCTAAAATTACACACGTGACCAGCACTCTCTAGAAAGAACAAAGCAAGTTTCACAACCCTGGGTCAGTGGCTACACAGAACAAATCCCAGCACAAAGGCTGGGTGTCAGGACCAGCAGAGGGAGCAAGTACCTGTTCCCTGGACACAATGACTATATCTGGCACCAGACCTGCACTGGCTCGGAGGGGCTTGTGATTTTAGGTTTACTAATTGTGTGTACTTTTAAGCTTGGTAAGTTTTAGGTTTAGATGCTTTGATTTTGAGCACAAACCATTCCAACAAGCACTCACTGCTCCCTCCCAACAACACTTACCAATTCCCTTCTTGTTCTGTAAAGCAAGCATGCTGGTCCCATAGGACTCAAAGCCAGTCTGTCTCTTGAAAGACCCTGAGGTAGTTGAAAGGTAGCAGCAACCCATAGCTGAACTGCCTGACAGACAGGATACAACCTCATTTTTAGTGATACCTCGGTTTAAGAGTTGAAATGAGGTGCTTAAAATCAAAGCAGGACACAATTACACACCAGAGGCTGCACTTACGAGACAGTGAGTGGGCACCTTTGGGCAGGTACTCGAACAGAAGCGAGCCATCATCACCGAGCACATCAGCCTTGAGTGACAGCAGACTGTTCTTACTCATGAGTGCTGCACGAAGGTTAGCCACTGCAGTGGCCTGGTGCAGTGCTTCATCCTTCTCTGGGGTGAGGGGTGGGCCCAAGTAGCTGGTTTCTCCTCCTAGGAGGCTCTCATCGATGTGTGCATAGAGCTCTGCTCTCTCACCCCGGCTGTCCGAGCTGCTGGCCTCAGTGACAGTCAGGTCCACATCTAGGGGAGGGGAGGTACACACAGGTCATTTGGCGATATTGCAGCTGGGAAATAAAGACAATTAGGAGGATTAAGGCAATGAGCTTCAGTGAAGTCCAAACCTGTGGACCAGTGTACCCACCCAGAGCAAAATATACCCTTAGCATATTGTGCTACTGATCCCACCTGCCCAGACCCTTAACATGTCACATAGCACAGCACAATTTAAAGTTCAATTGGAGTTTTATTCAGAACCATGGTAGAAGTACCTTAATAAAGGGTCAAAGACCCAGCTCTCTTCAAAGAATACGGGGCACTCAACATGCACCAGTGACCATTAAAACTAAAACTATAAATCTTAGAAGAAGATTATCTTCATGACCTCAGATCTGTCAATGGGTGTCTGACACCAAAAGCACCAGCAATGAAATATAAACTAAATTTCATCAAAATTAAAGCCTTGGGCCAGATATGACGGTGCATGTCTGCAGCTCCAACACTTAGGAGAAAGAAGCAAGGGGACCAGGGGCTCAAAAATCACTCTCAACTACATGGTGAGTATGAGACCAGCCTAGGCTGTGTGAGCTTTGTCTCAAAAATAAACCAAAATGCAAAATACATAAATAAAAGCTGACATGCTTCAATGACAACCTACAGAATAGACAGAGTATTACAAGTTACCCATATAAATTCTGAGACAGGGTCTCATTAACCCCATGTTAGCCTCTAATTCTCTTGTATCCAAGCATGACCTAGAGCTCCTGATTCTCCTGGTCTCCACCTCCAGAGTCCTGGCATTACTGGTGTGTGCTGCCGTGTCTTGTTTACATGGTACTGGGAATTGAACCTGTGACCTATATAGACTAGGCAAGCACTCTACCACTGAAATATATTCCATCCCAAAGTTATATAGCTGATAAGACATATATCAAGACTCTAAGTTCTCTTTTAATTCAATGATAAAATAAAAACATGCAGTAAATCTGATTAGACAGTTATCTAAAGACATACATGGCCAATATTTCACAAAATATATTCAAACATATTTGTCATAAGAGGAATGCAAATCAAAACATCGTAAGGGACTGGGGATGGCTCAGCAGGTTAGGAGCACTTCCCATTACAGGATGCAGTTCTGAGTTCAATCCCCAGCAATGTAAGAAAAACAAAACCACACTGAGCTACAATTTCACACCTGTGAGAACAGCATCTATCAAATCAACAGGAAACAGTATCAATGAGATGGAGAAACTCTTGTCATAACTAAAACATGAATCATACAGTGTCTGTGGAAGGTTGGCACTTTCTCGAAGGTGTTGGGTCCAAGGCACTCTGGTTAGAACAGCTGAAGTGACCAAGCAAGGAAATATGTTACTCTTTACATGAGAAAATATGGACTGGGCCCACACGATCCTCTCCCCTCTTGCTCTGAGGCTCCTATCCTAAGGAGAAGCTATGCTCAGGCCACAGGGAGAAGCCCCTCCAGAACAAATGCTAATGACCACTTCAAGCCTCTTCTTCAGGTGCACAGAGCAGAAAGAACACACCAACGGTTCTGTGTGATCAGGGCCTCCTAGACCACGGCTGACATCCTGAAAGAAATTCTTAACAGCAATGATGCCAAAAGGAAACTGGAGTTCCCTAAGACACACAGTGCATTTTAATATTATTATAGAAAGCTAAAAATTATTCAGCAACTTGTAGAAAGCTAGCATGTGCTTCAGATGGCCTGGGATTTAAGAAAATTTAAGACTGTATTCTTTTTTTTTTTCAATTTGTGTGTGTGTGTGTGTGTGTGTGCTCTGCCTGCATGTATGTATGTTACATGTATTCTTGAGTTATAGATGACTGTGAACCATTGAGTGCTTAGAACCAAAGCCAAGCCCTCTGCAAGAGCAGAAAGTGCTCTTAGCCACTGAACCATGTGGAATTCTTTAGCCGCTTTTAAAGGCTGGCTTGCATTTAAAGTGCATTTCTGTATAGCATCTAACTTGATAAACCATGGACCTAGAAACAAGTGGATGGTGGGACTTGGACAGCAGCTCCTGGCATTTGCCTCCAGACTAGGTCATTAGCAACTGTGACAACAACTGTCCCCACTCTTCCCAAAACATAGCTCCCAAGCATCCTTACTAAAATACCGGGCTGACCAAAGCTAACATGTAACCTAACAAGTTACATTACTGACTGCTTCACTACCACTGTCTCAAGTGTTAGAGGCAAATAGATCTGGTGACATTAGAGGAAAAAATACTTCCATGGCAATGTTAAAAAATAAATTGAATTAATTACAGGGTATAGTGGCACCTGCCTTTAATCCAAACATTTGGGAGGCAGAAGCACGTGGATCTCTGTGCGCTCAAGGCCAGCCAATCAAGACAGACTCACACCCAAAAAATAAAAAAATCTATGTCATATGTGGTGGTTCTTCGTAATCCCAGCACTTGGAAAGCTGAGGCATGATTCTTGAGAGTTAGAGGCCTCCCTGGACAATCTTGGCTGGCCTAGAACTTGCTATGTAGACCAGACTGGACTCCGACTCACAGAGATCCATCTGCCTTTGCCTCCCAAATGCTGGGATTAAAAAGCAGGTTTCACCTCACAAGATTCTGAGGACGACAATAAAGACTAATTCTTCTTCCTCCCCTTCCTTCTTCTTCTCCTTATTCTTCTTCTGCTTCTTCTTTGTCTTCTTCTTTTTGAAGGTGGGTGTTGGGGATGTAGTTCAGTTTGTAAAGGCCCTGGGTTCAATCCTCAGAACTGTATAAATTAAGTATGGTTGCACACACCTGTAATCCTAGCTACTCAAGAGGCAAAGGCAATGTATCCAAAGTTCAAATCCAAGATTATCATTGGTTGCATAAAGACCTGAAGGTCATTCTGGAATTGGAAGCCAGTAAAATTATGAGGACATTAAACCAGGAAGGGGATATACTGGCGTATCTAGGAGAGGTGGAGCTGGAGGGGGTCAATGAATGGGGGAAGAGATATAATCATATTTCATTATATGCATGTATGAAATTCTCAAAAGAATACTTTAAAAAAAAAAGACAGAATAAGAAACAATGGAAAAGTCTAAGGTCAGCAGGTCACATCACTGTCAATGATTCTGATTTGCAGGCTGTTACTACTTTCAGGAACTGCAGAGTGGCACCTTTCTCACCCTCTTAAGACAGGGTTTTCTTATGCAGCCTTGTGTAGTCCTGACTACTCTGGAATGCAGTATGTAGCCCTAGATAGCCTCACACTTGCTATGATCCTCTTACCTCAGCCTTCTAAGTGTGGTGAAAGATTTTACATTTAATAAAACCAGCCTGAAATATCAGAGAACAGAGCCATCTCATCAGCCTTTTTGTTCTGTTTTGTTCTGTTTTCGAGACAGAAAGAGTTTCTGTAACATTGCTCATAGTGTCACGTAAATATACATATCTCAAAATAGTATGGGGATGGGGAGCAGATCCAATGTACTTCCATCCCTGAGATATTTTCTACCCCAAGCCAGCCTTGCCATCACCTCTGGGGCCTGAAGACCAACTGAAAACACCCCCAAGAGAACTAAACTAATAGTTTCCATAACATCTTTGTATTCATCAAAACTCAACGCTTTGCCTGGGTAAAAATTAATAAACAATATTAGAAACAATAAGACTTATTCATTAATGGTTGCAAGCAGATGGCACAGGCACTTAGGAAAACTTCTGAAGAATTTCTCTAAGTTTGAGCAAATTCCTTCACATGACCTAGCCTCTCCATGATGGAGTAGTTACTACAGAAAAGCAAACAGGCATCCCTTAAAGAGCCTACCATCAGCAGACAGACATCGCGCATGCACATGGTGCACAGACAATTATGCAGACAAAATACCCATACACATAAAATAAAACAATAATTTTTGTTTTGTCTTTTGAGATGGGGTTTCTCTTTATATAGCCATGGCTGTCTTGGAACCCACTTTGTAAACCAAGCTGGCTTTGAACTCAGAGATCTGCCTGTCTCTGCCTCCCAAGTGCTGGGATTAAAGGCTGTGTGCCACCAAATCTGGCCACAATACTACTTCTAATAATAATAATTTAAAAAATAGTATAAGGGACTAGATAAATACCTCTGTGGTTAAGAGCATTGTTGCTCTTCCAGAGGACCCTGGTTCAATTCCCAGCATCCACATGGTGGTTCACAGCTGTCTGAAACTCCAGTTCCAAGGGATCTGACACTCACACAGACATACAAACATGCAGGCAAAACACCAATGCACATTAAAAAGTAGTATAAGTGGACAAATCATTAAATGTAATTTTACAAACTGTTTTCTCACTTATAAACCTATTTTGATCTGAATTATTACAGCTTGTGGAATGTGGGAAAATGCTTTTGTACACTGTAAATATTTGTCACTCCTAGTGGTTTAATAAAACGTTGATTAGTTAAGTAACTAAACAAAAAATACAGGTGGGGCAACCAGACTAAAACAATTCTAAAAAACAAACAATAACCCCGATAAAAAAACATACATACACAAATAATAATAATATACTAAACAAAAAATACCATGCCATTTAGCTAAACATAAATAAAAATGTTAACTTAAATATATAGAAGTTAACAAATAATAAGCCTAAGCAACAGACCAATCAGCTTATAATTAAGCCTCCATATGTTTATTTAAGGCTCAACAACTGTAAGACTAAAGTCCAGACCTCAAGACTAAGACAAGTCAAAAACTTCTAACTATAGTGGAACTTTGAAAAAAAGAAAATCTTTCAGCCTGGCATGCATAATCACTGGCTACTCTGGGCCAGCTCTCTAGGCTCCAGCATCGTCATGGCACTATGGTGGCATAGTCTATGGATGCTAGAAAAAAAAGAGAATAAAACTCCAGGCGCATAGGGAAGCGCTGCAAAGAACAACTCCACACATACTCCAGATGGGGAGATTTGGTGGTATAGGTCTCACAGGAGCTGCTAGAGGTGCTAGGGGAGAACCAGCAGCCTGAGCTATGACTGTAGAAACCTCACTGCGATCAAACTACAAACCTGCATTACAGCAGGAAAGGGAAGCACCACCGTGAGCCCACACCATTAATCCCAGCTTTTGAGATGTGAAGGCAGGAAAAGCCATATATTCAGTGCCAGCTAGAGTGAGATACCCTAGTGAGACAAAGCAGAACAAACAAGTATTACCACAGACAAGATGACTGTCCCACCAACTTGGCTTCCTAACAAACCTGCCTTCTTTGTAACAAACTAGAAATATCCTTGCAGAGTCTGGGGGTGCTAGTGCTCTGCCTACTGTCATCTCCGACATGTGGCTTGCTAGTTTCCAGAAGCATGTCCTGCATACATCCCTCAGTCCAGGTGACACACTGCACCAGACCAGGAGGCACTATCTGCACTGTTCTGGTGAGGACCATATGCCAAACTCTGCCAGGTACCCTGGGTGACTAGTCAGTCAGTCTCCTCATCTCAAAGAATGTTTAGGTTGGTGTATGTCCATAGGAACTCTTTCAAGTTCATTCTCTGTAAATTTAATAATAATAATAAAAAAAAAAACCCACCATAACAATACAAAGCACTGCCATTGGAGCTCAGCCTGAAGTGGTATAAACCAGAAACGAGACCCTTCAGTATTACAAGGCAAATTACTGCTCAGAGATGCAAAAGAGAAGGTTATGGGACAGAGTCCAGCCAGCCACCCTAACCAGTCAAGATAAAAAGTCACTTTGTATGCACGGGGTCTATCCTTCAGCTTGTCATAAGCACTGCTAAATGCCAGGACACTGAATTCCCACCACACCCCGAGTCTCTGACCTGTGCTTACATTTGCCTCCGGTTCTTACCTCCTTCACTATTTTATGGCATTAGCATTGACTTTCCCACAACTGATGAGAAGGTGTCATGAACTACCCTATCTCAGTGCCAGGTCCTAATTTCAGCAAATCCATTCAAGAGAGAGCAACTTTGCCTGTCTAGTCACCAGCCCACTCAACACACTGTAACACAGGCCAACCAGAACTTCTTCCTGCGATAGTCTAGGAGGCTTTGAACCCCTAACTCCAGTTCCCATTCACTGCTACAGGTGCATTTGATCCAGACAGGAATGAAAAAACCTCATCCTGAAAACCTAGGCCATCCATTCCCCAAGCAGGGAGGCCCTACAGAGTGTGATCAACACTGAATCCCACAGATTCCCCATCTTCATCCTGAAAACCTAGGCCATCCATTCTCCAAGCAGGGAGGCCCTACAGAGTGTGATCAACACTGAATCCCACAGATTCTCTCCATCTTCAGCTGGAACTTCAACAAGGTCCTGATGTGCCCTTAAAAATTTCAACATGTGGGGACTCAATCTCCCTAAAGTCCAGTACATTAACTCAACAAAACCTTTAATTTTAATAAAACAGTTTCCCATTTCGATGCTTGCGGTGTATTTTAGGAATGAGTGTAGCTGAGGGCCCTAGAATGTCTCTTCAGCATTCCTGAGCTAATTCGATACTATTTAACTTTATAGAAGCATCACTAACTACCCTGAGAACCATAACTGATTTCCCTCTCTGCAGAAAGATTAGGGATGCATCCTAGGACTCTCCAGAAAGAGATGGTGAGTACCCTGCCAGAAGGCTTGACTCTGCCATCACATGGACAAGCACAATTGCCTTGTGCTTATTTAAGGCAATTTTCACCAGCTATCACATAAATTAAGTCAATTTAAAAATTGATTTTTTCCAGACCTGCTGGATTTATTTGACTGTTTAGACCACTTGTAGAAGGTGAGTGGTCCCAGGGGCTACCAGGAGCTGACATGGAGGACAAGACAAGTGACCAGGACCACAAGGTTTCACGTCTGAGCAACTGCTCGGAAGCTCCCAGTGGCACCTGACATATATCTACCTGATGTGTGTCTTTAGAAAAGAGCCTTTTATCCTATAAATAACATATCAATCTCTAACTCTTTCATGAAAACAAACTAAATTCATCAAGTGTCATGATTTCTGTTTCCTAATCTTAATCCGAGAACCAGGGTGGCAGAGGCTCAACAAATGACACATGACATGCAGGAAGCATCCCACGCTCCAGCCTACACCTCACATCCTTATCTCAGCCTTTAGAATCCCCAAGCAAAAGCAGTTCACAGTTGCCTTGGCAACCCAAGGATTTAAGACTAAGAAAGTATACAGCCAAAATCACTTGTTGGATTCTGAAAACACCTTCTGCTCGCTGACTACATTTGAAACCTGCAGCCCACAGGCTCTAGGATTGTCCCACTTATTAATTTACCATTGACTCCCCTGAGATACATGCCCCAGCATTGTTACCTTCAGGGAAACTGATTGGGCACACACATATATTCTGAGACAAGTGAAAGATGGGCCCCAAATCTGTGAGCCTCAAACTGTGCCCCAAAAGTCTCAGTATTCACCAGGTTTGAGTCAGAACTGACAAGTGATTATAAGCAAATCCAGGAGGCAGACACCATTATCCATGTCTATTGCCTGAGTGCCTCTCCACAGGAACAACTGTCAGGAAATGACTGATACTCTTCTGACTCAGTTCAGTCCATCTCTAGAGAGAACAGGGGTTGCTTGGAGATATGTGCCCATGTCAGGAGCTATTTGTGGCTGTCACAACTGTATCAAATGCCACTGATACCTTGTGGGTACAGACTCTGCTCAACATCCTCTTATCCCCAGTACACCGACACAGAGAATGAATGATTCAGCCCAAAGCGGAGCAATACTGATCAAACCCAACTTTTACAAACATGCCAAAATCTGGCTCTGCTTCTGTGCTTGGTGGCTCAGTGTTGGAAACAAAGGGCAATGAGAACTTTAAAAATAAAACTGAAATGTGTGGAGAGAGATGGTTCAGTGGTTAAAGGCACTTGTTGTTCTTTAGAGGACCCAGGTTTAATTGTCAGTACCCACAGGATGGTTCACAACAACCAGTAACTCCAGTTCCAGTGTGTACAATATACCCTCTGCTGACCCCCACTGATATCAAGCACACACATGGTACACATTCATAAGTGCAGTCAAAACACTCATAAAATATAGTAAATAAATCTAAATTTTTTTAAGTTCTGGAGATAGATACTAGTATAACATGAATATCTTTAATGCCAGTGAACTGCTCAGTTAAAAATGTTTATAAGGCAAAGGGAGCTGAAGAGTTGGCCCAGCAGTTAAACTATGCTGTTCTTGCAGAGGACTCAAGCTTGACTCCCCAAATTCATGTCAGGAACCTGCTTCTGGCCTCTGTGGGCACAGAGTGCCCATTCTGCCTCATACACATGTAATTAAGGTTTAAAAAATGAAAGTTTAAAAAATTTAAGGATGTGAGTGCTGGTATATGCATGTGAGTACAGGTGCCCAAGGAGGCCAGAGGTATCAGACCTCTCTGAATCTAGTTATAGGCAGTTGTGAGCCACCAGACATGGATGCTGGGGACTGAACTCAGATTCAGCAAGAGTGGTGCATTCTGTGATCACTGAGCCATGACAGACACTCATCCCTCACTGTGAAGCTGTTTTCAGTTCGAGGCAGCAAGAAACTGAAGACCAAATACTACAAGAGCCACGCAAAAGTGTGGGGCGGGGAATAGAGCTGAGAGCCACCTAGTACCTTTCTGATGCCCTGATACTACCAAGGAAAGGGCCAATAAATGAGGAGAGGCCAAGAACTCAGAACAGATGAGCTTCCCAACTGTCTCCCTACTGTTCCAACTGCAGACCCTGTACATACTGAAGCTGTATCGATGGGATAGACACACCATGGCTGTTAGTGCCCCAAAGTCATCTCAGCATTTGTTACATGTAGGTCATATTCCCTGCAGTTATACTACTTTACTGTGATAGAAGGTGACCACAGAAAGCCATTAGTGTGGGCATGGGAATATATCACTTCATCAACAGCCATGAAGTTGTCAACACAGTGACCTGGACCACGGGCATCCAGCCTGTCACAGGAAAGGCTTACTTGAGTCTCGGCTACTGAAAGGCCATCCCGATGTGGGAAGGAATGAGGGTACTGGGGAGCCAGCCTGGCTGTCCTCTTCCACCTGCTGTGTGATATGTCGGACAGTCTCTTTGTTTTTCCGATTCTTCCTCCGGCCTGTGGGCTGCCAGCTATCCCCAGCACCCTGTTCTGATAAGGAGTTCTGCATAGCAGTGTCCTTGGAGGATGGAAGTTCACTCCCTCCATAATGTGATGGTGAAACCTGCTCTTCCTTGATGCGCAGAGACTCATAGCCTACATCTCCAGGCCACAAAGACTGTGAAGAAATGTCATCAGGGCCATCAGTCTTAGGTTCCTGGTCCTCCTTCCCATAGCTGCTCCCTCCTTCATGACAACTAGCAATGGCAGAGTCTCCAGAAGAATTGGCAGGACTTGTTCTCCGAGCCAGCCATGGGGAAATGCTCCTTCCAGCCATTACAGCTGAGATCAGCGCCTCTGTGCTGTTGCTGGCTGGGGTGCCAATCTCAAACTCAGAGAGTTCATCTGAGGCATCTGACTTAATGCTGATGTCCAGTGCAGCCTTGATGAAATCATGACAGGCTTGCACGATGTCGGTCATCTGCAGGAAGCTAGCAGCTGACATCACCTCAATGACATTCCTGCTGGTGAGAGCCAGGTGAGCAGAGTACATGAAGTCAATGATGGCCTTGAAGCCCTGGGCTGTGACAATGTCCAAGTGAGTGACTGTGGCCTGGTCAGATGTCTTCTGTACCTGGCAGTAGAGTGTCTTGAAGTAGCGGCTACTCCCGAGCAAGACGTTCTTGTGTGCCTTGAAAACCTTGCCCTCCACCACAACACATACATCACACAGGACTCCGTGTTGCCTCTGCTCATTGAGCTCTCGAAGCAGATGCCGGTAGTGAGAAGTGATTTCCATATCTTCCTTTCGGTTGTTCATCTGGGAATTTTGCTGCTTCCTCTTCTATAGACTCTGTGGGGAGAAGAGAACGGTTACCCATACATGAAACACCTCTGCTATGAGTCCAGGGAAATGGCAGCAAAGTACATGCAAAAGGTCAGCATCCATTCAGCACATTGGCTACCAAGCTATAGCAGAGTGGGTACAAATGCTGACAGCAGAGCCCATCACCACAAGCCCTGCAGCATAAATGTGCTTAAGGAGGTCTGAGGTCATTACCCACTCAGACAGCAACTGGCAAGTGGGCACCAGCCCTGTCCCTTGGCAAGATGTCTGAAGTACTTCTAAGATCATAATGGACTTGCTTAAGACAGAAATCTATACACAACAGATAACATACAGACAAAAAAAAAATTGCCTATCAGTAGACAGTTATTTTCTCACCCAAAGTGAAAAGGTAGGTTAAACAGCCCAGCCTGCAGACTTCATCCCTCACATAAAGGATATTGAAAAAATATCCTTTATATATAAAAACCTATAAAGAAGGGTTTGTGGTGGGAGAGAATAGTAGGAGGGGCAGGAGGAGAAACTGTGCCTGGGATATAAAATAAATAAAAGATTAATAACACACATATATTAAAGGCATTACGCTGTTGGGAGCTGTGGGCCCAGTTCAGACCAGTACATGGGTGCTTGTCCAACAGGTCTTCAGATAAGGCATGAGAGTCTCACTTGCACAGAATACTGCTGGGACTGTGTGGCCTGAATGCTCTCTTCTCTCTTCTAACACCGAGATTCTCTGGGCAGTTTTAGTGACATTTTGTCAGTCCTGCATGGGACAGATGTGGTCATTCCTGGAAATCCCTTTTTTTTTCTAGAATATTTTCCCCTAAAATTCTTTGGGAGCTGAGGCTTCTCAGGATTCTTCTCTGGGGGGAGACCAGCTGTCACTTCAGACCAGGAGCTGATCTAATTCAGTGCTGAATCACACTATTCCTGAAAGTATGTTTTGAATGGAATTGTAGTACTTGAAAATGTGTGCCTATGTGAATCACCTTTTAGTTTTGTAAAGACAGGATGTACCTGGCTTGATATTTGGCCACACTAGCAAAAGGTAAATTTTTTTTTAAAGATGTTTTGATATAAAAGTTGGGAGAAAACATATTTGACATATTTATTTTTGCCAGAGGTTATGGAAAAACTTGTTTATTGGTATGAGGAAACATGCTTGTTTTCGATGTATAAATAAAGACAGTTGGAGCTATTCAGGTCCAGACACTTGTGTGAAACTCATCTGGTGGTCATTTCTTTGCAATGATGCTCCCTTCCCCATCTCAGGACCCAGACGCAGCCTATGGAGGGACCACAGCAGTATGCCTTTAATCCCAGCACTTGGGATACAGCGGCAGGTGGATTTCTGTAAGTTCAAGGCCAGCCTGGTATACAGAGTAAGGTGGTATCCCAAAGTTGTTTTGATTTGCATTTCTCTGATGGCTAATGATGAGCAGTTCTTTAAGTGCCTTTCAGCCATTTGCAATTCTTCTGTTGAGAATTATCTTTTTAGCTCTGAATCCCATTTTTAATTGAGTTATTTAGGTTTTGGGGCTCTAGTTTCTTGAGTTCTCTCTATATTTTTGAGATCAGTCCTCTATCCAATGTAGGGTTGGTGAAGATCTTTTTCCATTCTGTAGCAGAGGATGCAGAACAAGGGGAACACTCCTCCATTGTTGGTGGACATGTAAACTTGTACAGCCACTCTGGAACACAGTATGGCTATTCCTCAGAAAACTGAGAATCAGTCTCCCTAAGGATCCAGAAATACCACTGTTGGGCATATACCCAACAGATGCACATTTGTACCCCAAAGGCATTAGCTCAACTATGTTCATAGCAGTATTATTCATAATAGCAAGAAGCTGCAAACAACCTAGATGCCCCTCAACTGAAGAATGGATTAACAAACTGATACATTTACACAATGGAGTACTACTCAGCAGTTAAAAAAAAAACTGACATTCTAAAATTTTCAGGCAAATGGATGGACTTGAATAATATCCTCCTGAGCAAGGTATCACAAGCCCAGAAAGACAGACATGGGACGTACTCACTCCTAAGTGGATTTTAGACAAAAAGCAAAGAATACCCAAACTGCAAACCACAACCCCTGAACAGCTTGGTATTAGAAGGAATTTAAGAGAGAAATCTAGAGATTCCCCTAAGATGAGAAAATGAGAAGATCGCTTTAGCAAATTGGGGTCGTAACAGGCTGCAACCAAGAAGAGTTGGAAACAAATCTTGAAAGAAGGAGATGGTTGAGTGAGAGGAGCAAAGAGGGAGATAGAAAGAGATGATATCTCGATAGAGGAAGCCAATGTGGAGTTTGAAAGAGACTGACTGGGTCCTTGGGAAATATTCAGGAACTCACAGGATGTCCCTGGACAAGTCTCCAAACAATGGTGGAGGGGATGCCTAAATGGGACTTCCCCTATAATCAAATGAGTAAACACCCTAGGTGTCATCACAGAACCTACATCCAACAGGGAATGGAGGTGGAGGCAGAGATCCATGGCTGATCACTGGGCAGGGCTCCTGGTCCAGCTGAGAGCAGGGGAGGAGAGTCTGTATGAGCAGGAGGATAGGGATTATGAGGAAGGTTCCCATGGTAATGGCTGGCTAGAGCTCTGGGGAGCTCACTGAATCAGGAATTGCCACTGGAGAGCCATCAGGATGGGGAGCTGGGCCCACTGGGGGTGGGGGGCAGCTTTCGATTACCATAAGTGTGTGGAGTCACGAGGAGTGGGATCAGATTGTGTTCCTGTTCATGGCCTGGTACCTTAGAGCCCATTCTCTGTAGAGGAACACCCAGCCCAGCACTGACTTTGGGATGAGTGAATCGGACTTGCTTGAAGTGGATGTGCCTCACTGGGCCGGCCCACCTTGGGACTACCGCTCTTTGGAGGAGGGGATAGGTGGATGGCGAGGGGCGAGGCTGAGGGCTGGCTGAGAGGGATTGGCAGTGGGGAGGGGAGGGGGAGCAGGGGGATACATTGATGAAGATGACCTTTTTACATGAAAATAAAAAAATTTAAAAAAGAAGAAAGCAAGCAAGCAAAAGAGAATAAGCACACACAAATGAATTTATGCTTGGTGGTAGTGGCACACCTTTAATTTCGCACTTGGGAGACAGAGGCAGGAGATCTTGACCAACCTGGTCTACAAAGCGAGTTCCAGGACAGCCAGGACTGTTACACAGAGAAACCCTCTCTTAAAAAACAAAAACATAACAAATGAATTCACAGTAGACACAACCTCAAACCTGAAAATTTCCAAGTTTCTGAATTTGTACAGCTATGGAAGTTTTGCTTAGTGAGTTCTATAGCTACTCACTGCCTAGCACCAAGGCTCAGCTTCCCAGGGGCTTCCAGAGTCCATAGGACAAACATTGCAAAAGCAGTTAGTCTCCTAGTTAGACAGATCCATACCAAGAACCACAGAACACATGACGACTCCTCTGACACCTCCTGCTACCTTACACTGGCTGCGTCTGCTATAACCCAGGCTGCAGATGAGGCAGGCAGTGTGAACAGAAATTCCTACCCTTATGCAGTACTGAAGACTGAAGTTTGTGCATAAAAATCAACAAGACCTTGTTGCCTTACTCCCAGCCTTGGAGTTCTGTGGCTTGTGGCAACATCATCCCATCTTTTTTTGTGTGCTGTTTGTGTCCAAATTTCCTCTTTTTAGTAAGGACATGTCTCTTAGTGGGACCCAGGGCCTCCCCAAATGACCTCATCTTCATTAATTACACCTACAACAATAATATTTACAAACATCTTTACATTCTAAGGTGCTTAGGGGAGGGTCAGACTTTTGACATTTGAATTATTTGGGGATAGATCTAATCCCTAAAACTGCCTGGAAGGTGTTAAAACCATTACACAACATCACCTCATGCCCTTGAGTTCCCAGATGACCAGCGGATGGTTGTGCTCACTTGAAATGACAAAATACCCTTCGTAGAAGGAAATTTCATAGATGGAATCCTTCCTTAGAAGGTTTCCTTCCAAGAGGTTTCCTATAGACCAACATGCAGCCCCTTTGGGCAGGATAGAAACTTACTTTCTCTCTCTCTCCCCGTCTCTCTCTCTCTCTCTCTCTCTCTCTCTCTCTCTCTCTCTCTCTCTCTCTCTCTCTCTCTCTCTCTCTCTCTCTCTCTCTCTGTGTGTGTGTGTGTGTGTGTGTCTGTCTTTTTTTTTTCCTGGTATTGCTGGAGACAGACCCCAGGGCTTCATGTATGCTAGGGAAGCATTTTATCACTGAGTTATAATCACAGCTCTTTTTTTCCTTCTAAAAATAGAACAATTCACAAATTTGTGGGTAATCTTTGTACAGAGGCCATGCTAATCTTCTCTGTATCATTCTGATGCTGCTAAAGCAAGCACTCTAGCCCTTGTTTTGTTTTGGATTTTTTTTTTTATCATATACTACATTCAGACCAGTTTCTGGGACTCCTCCCAGGCCCCTCTCCTCCAGATGCACTCCTTGTCACCCTTCAGAAAAGAACAGGCCTCCCAAGGGATATCAACCAAATACCACATAACAAATTACAAAACTAGGCGTAAACCCTCATATCAAGGCTGGATGAGGCAACCCAGTAGGAGGAGAAGGGTCCCAAGAGAAGTCAGAGACAGTCCCCATTCTTACTGTTAGGAGTCCTACAAGAACTCCAAGCTAACAGCCATAACATACATGCAGAGGACCTAGCTCAGACCTATACAGGCTCCAGGATTGTTGCTTCAGTCTCTGTGAGCCCCTATGAGCCCTGCTTAGTTGATTCTGTGGACTGTGTTCTTATGGTGTCCTTGATTCCTCTGGCTCCCTCTTCTGCAAGGTTCCCTGAGCTCCACCTAATGTTTGACTGTGGATCTCTGCATCTGCTCCCATCAGTTGCTTGATGAGGCCTCTCTGGTGACCATTAGCCTGGGCTCTGATCTATGAGTATGGCAGGATATCATTAGGATTCATTTTATTGCCTTTTTTTTTTTTTTTTTTGCCAGTTGTATTTGGTTCTATCTATCTATTTGGGTCTCTGGGTGATTCAGCCTCTGGCTCCTAACCATTCAGGCAGCGTCAGGTGTGGGCTCCCTCTCCTGACACGGGCATTAAGTTGGACCAGTCATTGGTTGGCCACTCCCACAAGTTCTGTGCCTCCATTATCCCCAGCACATCTTGCAGGCAGGACAAATTGTAGGTTGAAGGTTTTGTGGCTAGGTTAATGCCCCAGCTCCACCACTAGAAGCCTGGTTACGGAAGATGGCCATTACTAGGGGTCTTCTCTCAGGTCACCCTCAGATCCCAGGGAAATTTCATTGTTCTAGGGATAAAAGTAGATTGTCACACCCTCATTTGCACATCTTCAGAGTCCACATGTGTCACCCAAGCTCCCAGTGACATCACACTAGATCGCCTCTGTAGCAGAGCACTGCGTAGGTGCTGAGGACCTGGCTCTGAACAAGAAAACTTCTTTATCTTATCTGTCTCTAGACTTGAAGGCTGGTGGTTAAACTGTTCCTATTGTGCATCAATCAGCCTCACCACACTGGCATGAATTTCAAGCTTTACCCAGGAGATAACCAAGGATACAGTAAGCAGGTACAGGACTGTCCACGGAGAGTGTGCTCTCACCCTGAGGGCAGCAGGTTTCACTTCCAGGTTATCATCCCTGCAGGATCTTTACTCCTTACATGGGGTCCTACTACCCCCAGATTAACTGATGTTGAAGGAAGAACCAAAGCTGATTTCAAATAGAATAAAACAATTACCTAAACTAATTAGTGTCAGTGGATGCCTACAGTCCACAGCAAGTGACACCAAGTACCCTACATTCAAACCAGGAAGTATATGTTTCACCATTTGCTTGTTTATTTGTATATTTTAGGCAAGATCTCATTTTATAGCCCTGACTGTCTTGATACGTCTATTTAGACCAAGTTGGCCTCAAACTCAGAGAGAGACCTGGCTGCCTCTGCCCCCGAATGCTGGGATTAAAGGTATGTGCCATCACACCTAGCTCATAACTTTTTATGTGAGAAATAGTTCTCTTTCATACTTATCAAACAGGTTCTTTTTAAAAAAGTGGAGAACATGCACATGTGAGGACAGGTGTCTTTGGAGTCTGGAAGACAGCATTTGATCCTTGACCTGCTGGAGCTAGAATCACAGACAGATGGTTAAGCCATTTGATGTGGTATCAGAAATCAAATGTGAGTCCTGAGAAAGAACACCATTTATTCCTAACTACTGAGCCATCTTTCTATCCTCTATACATAGATTCTTAGGCTGGGGACTTGAGACCCTCTGTTTTCTCTCTCCTGCATAAAAAGAGAAAGGAAGGGGAAAAAAAAAACAGGAATAAATATGAATTATGGCTTTCTTTAGCAAAAACAAAAAAAACCAAAAAAACAAAACAACAAAAAACTACCCCCTCCTGGGCTTTGCATTTTAAAATAATTTTGATAAACTTCAAATTATTGAATAAATTATTACCCAATCACGGTTATAATCAGCAGTATATTCATAGGTTTTGTGGTAAGAGAAACTGTAAATTTTCATTGGGAGAAGTCTTAGACATTTTATTGTGAAGAGACACCATGACCACAGCAACTTTTAAACTTTATTGATTCTTTGGGAGTTTCACATCATACACCTACCTGTAGGTGGGATTATGTTGTTCCTTTGTAAATAATTGTCCCATCTACTGGTTTAATAAAAATGCTGATTCTCTCCTCACCCCTGCAGTTCCACCCCACAAGAAGCAAACAAACCGAAACAAGAACAGAGCAAAACAAACAAAACCTTCCCGTCTTCATTCACCCTGGTCGCACTGGGGACCTCAGTGTGTCATTTAGCAAACCCTTCTTCCTGTCAGATTTACTAGCAAATATTCATTGCAATGAGTCACTGGTCTGGTTCAAGACTTATGGCTTGGCACACCATCATCACTGGAACCCCTCTGGGATATCCCATGGCTGCCTTGAGTCATGAAGCTCCTGTGGGTATTGTTGGGTATTGTTCCACAAGACAAGTCCCTTCACGAGCTCAGCATGACCCTCTGATTTCATCTTGCATGGTTCTTAACCCGCCCCCCCCCGAGGTGACATGGCCACAGACATCAACACAGACCCCAGCTGAAGCTGAACCTCGGACCCAGACATGGTCTTCAATGGCAGCTTGTGCCTAGACAACATCCTGGCTCTCAGTGGGAAGCACCGGCCACTCAGGTCAAGGTGGTTCTAGTGGCAGCATGACCACAGACACAACCAGGGCCTCAGGCTGCAGCTTCTATATGACCTTTGGTGGCAATATGAGACTTGGACTTCGGCACAGAACCCCAAACATGGTCCTGAGCAGCCGCCAGGTATGGATGTCACCACTGCCCCAGGTGGCACTACAGGCCACTCAGATTGGCACAGGCTCCAGCAGCAGTGTGGCCTTAGACATCAACACAGCCTTCGATAGTAACAGGAGCCTTGGACATCAGCACAGACCTTGGCTGCAGTAGGGCCATGGTCCCAGACAAGCCTTTGCTGCAGCTCTGACCTGGATATGTTATCAGGGCATTGGGTAACAGTGTAAGCCACTCAGATCTGCATGCATCTTGGTCCTTGGATACCAACCTGGACTCAGGTGGCTTGACTTGACCCTGGGCATTCCTTATGGCCCTCAGTGACAACAGGAGCCACACACATCAATCCAGACCTTGCCCGCTATAGGGCCACAGACCCACACATGACTCTTGGCAGTAGCCTGGGCCCAGATGACACAATGGCTCCAGGTGGCAGTACAGGCCACCCAGATATGCATGGCCCCCAGACTCTACCAAGGATACATGCTGTGGCCCTCCAGGCCTGTATGTGGGCCCTAGTGGCCACCTGGGCCACAGACTTTAACACAGACCCCAGCTGCAACTGGACCACAGACCTAGACACGGTCCTAAGCAGCAACTCAGCCCAGTTGACATCCAAGCTCCAAGTGGTAGCTCTGGCAGCAGCATGCTCCCCCCATATACCAATAAGGTCACAGGTTGCTACCCAGACCCAAGGTTTCATATAGCCTTTGGTGGTAACATGTGCCATGGACGTTAACACAGACCTCAGTTGTGGTAGGACCATGATCCAGACATGGTTCTCAGCAGCAGTCTGGGTCTGTTGTCACCATGGCCCCAGGTGGCAGTAAAGGCATCCAGACTGGCACAGCCCCAGATGACCATGGCAACTCTTATAAAAGAAAATATTTACTTGGGGTTGGCTTATAGTTTCAGAGGTTTAGTCCATTATTGTCATGGCAGGAGCAAAGCAGCAGGCAGACATGGTGCTAGAAAGGTAGCTCAGAGTTCTACATCTTGATATGCAGAAAACAGGAAGTGAACTTTTACCACACTGGATACAGCTTGAATATATGACTTAAAAGCCTGCCCCCACAATGACACACTTCCTCCAATAAAGCCACACCTACTCCAACAAGACCAACATCCCCTAACAGTGCCACTCCCTAAAGGCCAATTATTCAAACACAAGAGTCCATGGAGCCTATTCAAACTTCCACAGGAGAAGTGTCAATTACAACTAAAAGGGTAAAGTGATATTTATGAAGGTCAATCTATCATGGGATGCACAGGACAGCCAGTCTTCCAAAGCCCAGGAGGTTTGACAGGAGTGATTTAGGTTTCAAATTCAATAATCCCTCAGCATCAAAAGGATATCTGTAGGTGTCATGCCAACTTCATCATAGCAGAATTATGGCAATTGGTCATCTGCTTCAAGTAGCTTGTTGGTAGCTGTTTAGGAACTGGATGCTTCTTTCACTGGGCACCTGAGAGTAGTATCACATAGTGATCAGACAAATGGGAAGCTAACTACAGGCTAAGCTCCCTACATCTCAATGAAAAAGGAAGATAGGGTACCTGCACTAGGATCTGCTCATGAGACACATCCCTGTGGATGGACAATTGCCCTTTCACCTAGAAGAGCCTATGATGCTATACAGGAGTGTAGGGAGCACCTTACCATCACAAGGGACACAGATGCCCAGTCAGTACAGCTAAGGGTCTAAGGGCTGAGGAATTGTTTGGGGTGGATGCGACCACACTGCACAAATGCTATGGAAGAATCAAAAACTTCAGTGGTTTTTCTTCCTCTACAATTATGATACTTGCTTTGTCCAGTTTATTCACTTCATTATACTTCAGGTTTCTGTTGTTGTTTGTTTTTAAGACAGGGTCTCTCTTGAGGTAAGATTTACACCTTAGCAAAAGTTTTACAGAGTTAGAACAAAACCAAAAGCATGAGCTGAGCAATAGTCCCACTGGGAACAGTCTGTCCCTTAATTTGGTTTTGTTCTCCTTTGTCCAATAGCAGTCGCTTGGGTATAGACTAGGAGGAGTCATAGCCCAACTCCAGAGCCAGCTTTTAATGTAAGTGCAACAGCATAAAACAACAGACTAATACCATTCATACCTAAAAGACACCCTGAATCCCTGTAAAACTGAATCCAGTAAGCTAAGGACAAAGAGAAGACACTGCACCAGCCAGGAAGGAGCATGTGCCAGGTATGTGTATACTGCAGCTGGCATACTCTATTGGGTCTGGCCTTTGCAACAAGCTTACAGATTCATCAATGGTTAATTAAAAGACAGAACATTTGCACAGTGTGTGAGAGTGTGCATGTATGTGTGTGTGTGTGTATGTGTGTGTATATGTATATATGTGTGTGCATGTGTATATGTGTATGTGTGTATGTGTGTGCATGTGCATGTGTGTATGTGTGTGTGCATGTGTGTATGTGTATGTGTGTATATGTATTTGTGTGTGTATGTGTGTGTGCATGTATGTATGTGTGTACGTATGTGTACATGCATGTGTATGTGTGCACGTATGTGTATGTGCGTGTGTACGTGTGTGTATGTGTGCATGTGTATAGGTGTGTATGCATTTGTATGTATATGTGTATATGTGTGCGTGTGTATGTGAGTGTGCATGTGTATGTGCGTGTGTATGTGTGTGTATGTGTGCATGTGTATAGTATAGGTGTGTATGCATTTGTATGTGTATGTAAGTGTGTATGTGTGCATGTGCATGTGTGTGTGCATGTGTGTGTGTGTGTATCAGATAAACAATGTGGGCTTGGAGTGGAGAGAAGAGAAAGCTTGTATGTAGGGAAGAAGAATCTCTTTCTATTTCCCTATTACTTGTAGTATTTGTTAAGGTCCCAAATAAAATTTTGGCCTAGGGTGCTATTTGGATTGACGCTGAGAGCAAATTTGATTGCAAAAGTGAGTACGTTTAGGGCACTTCAAGATGGGTGCCAGGTGTAGAGGCTGGAGGTTTCCTAAGGGGCATCCGAGGGGAAGTGAGAGGGGATGAGAGAGAAGGAAAATGTCATCGCAGCCTGCAGTCATGGGTGTCCTCAGGGCTTAGAGAGGACCAAACAAGGACCAAGCCTGGCTAAGCCAGAGGAGAGACTGCATCTAATAGCAGGGCTTTTGTAGAGGCTAGAAGGTAAAGATGAAAACTAAGCTGGAAGAGAAGGAGGGTTAGGAAAGGGATAGAGGAGCTGCGAGATTATGGGCAGCGGGCAAGAGGGGCACAATAACCCTGTTGGGTCTAAGGAAACTGTAGGATTGCGGCTCAGAGAGTGGTGGGATGGGGTCAGTCATAGCTAAAGACTATGGTTAGGGGACGTCCACTGCCAAGAATACACTCAACATCACTTCCTTGGACTCAGGGAAACATTAACCAACCAAAAGGGAAGCGTACCCAATTGCCACTGGTCAGTGTGCTGGAAGATGAATGTTGTAGGTGGACTGGAGATGGGGGATAGGACGTCAGCTCAGCTCAGACCATGAAGGAGGCACAGGCTGGAGATGGGATAGGACGTCAGTCCAGCTCAGACCATGGGGATAGGACGTCAGCTCAGCTCATCAGACCATGAAGGGGGCACAGGCTGGAGATGGGGATAGGACGTCAGCTCAGCTCAGACCATGAAGGGGGCACAGGCTGGAGATGGGGATAGGACGTCAGCTCAGCTCAGACCATGAAGGGGGCACAGGCTGGAGATGGGGATAGGACGTCAGTCCAGCTCAGACCATGAAGGGGACACAGGCTGGAGATGGGATAGGACATCAGCTCAGCTCAGACCATGAAGGGGACACAGGCTGGAGATGGGGATAGGACGTCAGCTCAGCTCAGACCATGAAGGGGGCACAGGCTGGAGATGGGGATAGGACGTCAGCTCAGCTCAGACCATGAAGGGGACACAGGCTGGAGATGGGGATAGGACGTCAGCTCAGCTCAGACCATGAAGGGGGCACAGGCTGGAGATGGGGATAGGACGTCAGCTCAGCTCAGACCATGAAGGGGGCACAGGCTGGAGATGGGGATAGGACGTCAGCTCAGCTCAGACCATGAAGGAGACACAGGCTGGAGATGGGATAGGACGTCAGCTCAGCTCAGACCATGAAAGGGGGCACAGGCTGGAGATGGGGGATAGGACGTCAGCTCAGCTCAGACCATGAAGGGGGCACAGGCTGGAGATGGGGGATAGGACGTCAGCTCAGCTCATCAGACCATGAAGGGGGCACAGGCTGGAGATGGGGGATAGGACGTCAGCTCAGCTCAGACCATGAAAGGGGGCACAGGCTGGAGATGGGGGATAGGACGTCAGCTCAGCTCAGACCATGAAGGGGGCACAGGCTGGAGATGGGATAGGACGTCAGCTCAGCTCATCAGACCATGAAGGGGGCACAGGCTGGAGATGGGGGATAGGACGTCAGCTCAGCTCAGACCATGAAGGGGACACAGGCTGGAGATGGGATAAGACGTCAGCTCAGCTCAGACCATGAAGGGGGCACAGGCTGGAGATGGGGGATAGGACGTCAGTCCAGCTCAGACCATGAAGGGGGCACAGGCACTAGGAGAGGCTATCTGAGTCATGGCACCAAATATAAGCATATTGGGTAAGGTTATACAAATCTGAAAAATCGTTCACACTGGGGTCTATAACTTAGGTGATCTTAAAGGAACCATGTGATATGCTGCCATTTTGGGATAACCCAACCAAAGAGGAAACAACTCCTAGCTATGAAGCCCAAAGCATGATTCTCCCACTATTTTCTATCACATTAGTGAACCCTCCCCCATTATCCTCCACCAGAGAGATCTCTTCACTTTCTCTCTAGCTCTTGTTTTTCTCTCTTCCTCCTCAGCAACAGGCTGCCCACTCAGTCAGGGCTGAGTACGTGGTGTTAAAGCAGAGTACTTGACTATCACATGTGAAAATCAATTACTTATCCAATATATTTATTACTCAATCTTACAACCTCACCTTCCATGTTCATATGATTCTTACCAACAATCTTCTCCCCAGAGCAGCATAGGGATGTCTGAGATCAGGCTAAGACCCATGCAGACCCACCACACTGATGACACGTACCCAGTTGGGGCTATGGTATTCCCTGACCAGGACCCTGAATGATATTACAATACACCAGTTAACATCCTAGCTAGGAATTGGTTTTTAACTTGCCTCCTGGCTGGTCTTGGCAAGGCTGCCCTTTAATTGGTAAACTGTGAAAAAGTCCAAGGGGTTACCCAAGAAAATCATGAAAACCATCTCAATTTCTAGACTGCCTTACAAAGGCCCTCTTACAATATACCAGTCTGAACCTGAGACCCCAGGTAGGAAGTAACTCCTTATGGCCACTTTTCCCCCACAGTTCCCTGATATTAGGGCCAAACTTAAACATCTAAAAAGAGGACCCCTGACTCTACAGGCAGAAGTCTTACAACTGCAGCCTTCAAGGTGTACCATAGAAGAGATGAAAAATTCCCCAAACAAACACCTGAAGATGGCTAAGGCCTCTCTTGGCTGGTCAAAGCAAAAGCTCAGGTTCCTTGGTCTCCCAAAGTCCAAGAACTTCTATGTCCTTGTTTCAAATGTGGTCAGGAGGGTCACTGGGCCCAGGCCTGTCTGAACTCGTCCAAGATGCCATCAAGAAGGGCACTGAGGTGTTGATTGTTTCCATGACCTTGAGGCATGAGGATATTAAGCCCAGATCACCCTTTACCTGACCTCCTTGGTCTGACCATGAAGAACTGAGGGAACCTGGGTTCCATTGGCCTGGCCACCGCCATCTCAGTCAGGGAGCCTCAGGTAGCCATCACAGTATCAGGGTGATCCATCTCTGCCTTCTGGATACTGGGCCCACTTCTTCAGTCCTGGCAGAGTTCTGGGGACCCACCACTCCTTCTCAATTCCTTTATTGTTGGAGTAAGGGGACAGTTTTACCAGGACCATCAAACCCCAGCAACTTATCTGCACCTTTAGGGGTATTCCCCTTACCCACTCCTTCCCAGTGGTGCCAGCCTGTCCTGTCACATTGTTGGGAAGGGACCTTTAACCAAAGTGGGAGTCTCTATTTCTTTTGCTCTCCACATACACTTGGCCCTAGACTCACCAGTCATTTCTCTCCTCTTTCTTCTCCTCCAAATCATGCAATCCAACACACTTTTTCCCTTACTCAGGTAGCTCTCTGGGTATTGGACACCCAAAATCCCTCTATTACCAAATATCATACCCCGCATCTTTCAAATACAAAACTCTACCAAATATATAACCCAGGCTCAATATCCACTCTCTCTCCAAAGCCTCAGGGGACTTAAGCCTCCCATCTCTGAAACCAGAGCCAGTGAAATAAACCCACCCTGACCCTAAATCCTGAGCCAGTAAAAGAAACACTTTAACCCTGAATCCAGAACCTAAGAAACGCACCCTTGACCCTGAAACCAATGCCAAAGAAACACACTTTAACCCTAGAATCAGAGCCAGGGGAAGAAATATGTCCTGGCCCTGAAATAGAGCCAAAAGGCTAAAAGGGGCCAATGAAAAGAAACACAACTTGGCCCTGAAACCAGAGCCAAACCTGCCCCTGACCAACTAAGCAAAAAAACCAACCAACCCCTGAGCAGAAAACCAACCATTTCTAAGCATGAGATAGCCAATCTGAACTCAAAGGAGTTAAATCTGACCAATTCCCACTCTGAAAATCTTCTCCCTGGAAAAACTCTGGCCCTAAGAAGCCTGTTCAGTTTGCTGCTGCCCCTTTTCCACCCTGGTTAGAGGCAGCCACTCTTCTGGATTCTTCCGTCCCAATAGATCTCTTGAACGGAAGGAGGTTTGGGTGATGATCTTTCACCAGAACAGAGAGATGGAGCCTGGGCATTAACACTTTCACTGGGAAACCTTTTTCTAACGGAGCAGAGTTGTTACATTCCAGGGGAATATAGTATAACTATATACAACTGTATAACTGTAACAACGTCTCTGGGAAAAACCCTCCCCTGCAGGAGCAGAGCTGTTATATTGGAGAAACCCTTCTCTGGAGCAGGGCAGTAAGCTGCTATGCCTTACTGTGACTTGTGGTATTCCTTGGCTCCCAATTGGCAGAATGCTTTTCCATCAGAGCTGTAACACTTAGCATTCCTTGGCTCCTGACTGCCAGGATCCTTTCCATCAAAGCCACAATTATTACAGTAATAGTATCATAATCCTTAGCACTACTGCTCAGTTTCTATGTCCAAACGTTCAAAATGCCTCCTCAATCCTTTTTGGCAATCAAGTATTCCACTGCCTACCTACTAGGTGGTCTGGACTTGTACCTTAGTATTCCTTTTCTCAAATCTGGGGCAGGGATACTTGGTGAAGAATCCTTGTCAATCCCCATTATTGTGTTTAAAGCAGCATAGCATCAGAAAAGAGCAATTCAGGTCATACCCTGTAGTAGTGGGGGTTCTCAGTTCCAGGCGGCCAGAGGTCTGAGACCCACAGACCTGCCGCCTGAGACCTCTTAGTTTCTAGCAGCCCTGGGCATAATTGTGTCACCACTGGAACAGCAATACCTCTCTAGCTATTTACCACTAGCTTTCTTCACAGTTCATCCAAGATCTTCAACAGGTGGCTTAGACTATCCTAACCCTCCAGTGCCAAATAAGTCTCAGTGGCCACTGTAGTACTATAAAATTGGCAAGGATTAGATTTACTAATGGCAGAGAAGTAGCTGTTGTCTCTTCCTCAGGGAGGAATGTTGCTTCTATGTAAAGCAATTGGGTATAGTAAAAGACAAGATATGACGACTTCAGACAGCTCTTCAGAAATATAAGAAACAGCTTGATGCCTCTGACCAGTGGGTCACTGATAGTCAGTCCAACATGGAACTGGACGCTACTCTTCCTAACCTCCTTTTCTCCTTTCTTAATCCTAGAGATGCTCCAGGCCTTACAAATTTCTTGTCTAGATTTCTTCAACAGATCCAGAAGATTTCTAGGGCTGGAGAGATGGTTCAGAGGTTAAGAGCACTAGCTGCTCTTCCAGAGATCCTGAGTTCAATTCCCAGCAACCACATGGTGGCTCACAACCATCTGTAATGATATCTAGTATCCTCTTCTGGCCTGCAGGCATATACTCAGGCAGAACATTATATACATAATAAATAAATAAATCTTTTTTTTTTTTAAAGATTTCTAACCAGACTTTTAACCAATTGCCATTACAGAATTATCTGCCCCTAGCTACGGAGTAGGAAGCCTAAAGCTCCCAGTTACACCTAGATAATGAGATCAGGAATGCTCCAAGAGCCTCAATGCCCACGATCAGTAAGTAGTCTAATGATAATATTGCCTCCCTTCCAGTTCCCCATTGTATACTAATAAATTTAAAAGGGGGAAATGTAGAGGAAAAAGGGCTAAGGAAAAATGCCCTATACCTGAGACCTAGACCAAGGAAAAACACCCTGATCCTAATTTGACCCCAGCACCAGGTCTTGAAATCACACCAATTCCTGAATTTGCCCCAGAGTTAGGTTGCAGAATCCCACCAATCCCTAAGGTCCCTGAACTGGAAATGCCATCAATCCCTGAGCTTGCCCCAAAAATCTACCAATCCCAAGCTACCATGGAAAGCCCACCCCCAAGAAATTCTATATGAGGTCTATATCCTGTTCAGTTTGCTGCTGTTTCTCATCCAAGACAGCTACTACCCTCCGGGATTCTTCCTTCTCAATAAATCTCAAGGGAGGTTTGTTATGCTGGGCAGAATTTAAGAACTGTAACACTTTTGTTAGGAAAACTTTCCCCTAGCAGAGCTGTAACAGTTTCCCTGGAGAAGCCCTCCCATGCCAGAGCAGAGTTGTTATACTTGCATTGGGAAAACTTTTCCCAAGAGCAGGTTTGCAAACTGATATGAGTATAGTGACTTCATGGGCTTCCAACTTCCATCCTAGCTGCAATTCTTACAGTCTCTCTAAGTAATCCGAGCTGTCCTGGAATTCACCATGTAGACCTGGTTGGTCTTGAGCTCAGAGAGATCTTCCTGCCTATGTTTCTCAAATGAAAGAATTAAAGACATGCACCACCATACCCAGCAATACTTGAGTTTTGAATAGAAACATTTAAGAAACAGGTTTCCATGGCAACAGCAGTTACCAAAACAACCCGAATTCACTCTAGATTTCAACCTGAATATGCCAATCTGCTAAAGTCACATCACCCTAGTTGGTTCACAAGGACCTGTAAAGCTCTCCACTCAAAACAAACTCTCACTAGGCAGTAGTGGAACACACCTTTAATCTCAACACTTGGGAGACAGAGGCAGGTGGATCTCAAGTTCAAGGCCAGTCTGGTCTACAAAGTGAGTTCCAGGACAGCCAGAGATACTCAAAGAAACCCTGCCTTGAGAAAAAACACACACACACACCAAAACCTCTCAGGTACACTGTGAACAGTACATATATATCCATGAGTCCAAAGGATGGAGGATTGCAACTGAAGGTCTGTACTATGTTGATCAACAAGATGTCTGACTTTTCTGTGTGTCAGGATATGCGGAGTTTGACTCTAAAAGCTGAAGAAATTCAGCCATCAAGGGTTTACTTACAGACAGTGTCCACAGACCCAAACGGAGACAGCAAGTATGTGCCAGCTCTATTAAATCCAATTAGCCAGGCAGTGAGGCCATGATATCCACATCTCCAACAAAAAGTCATATATAAACCTGAAACCCTCAAATGTGGCTCCCATCCCCCCTTCACTCAAAATGTGATGTACAGTAATGCAAGAGGAATGATAAGTCACTTTTACTTAACCATGTCAAGCCTTCACTTTCCAACCATTAGGGTCATATCCTGGCAGTAACAAAATTTTGTCTATCCAGCATTGATGGTAAAGAGTCCTCAAAAGTTCCTTTAATCCCAGTATTTGGGAGGCAGAGGCAGGGAAATCTCTGTAATGAAGGCCAATCTGATCTATATAGTGAGTTAATGAGTTCCAGGACAGTCAAAGCTATATTGTCTTGAGAGAGAGACAGAGAGACAGAGAGACAGAGAGAGAGAGAGAGAGAGAGAGAGAGAGAGAGAGAGAGATCAGAGGTTAAGAGCATTTGCTGCTCTTGAACAGGAGTTTGTTTTTCCAGCACCCACATCACCTTTAGCTCTGGCTCCAAGGTATCTGATGTCCTCTTCTAGCCTTTCTTGGACATGTGATTGTATATATTCCCATACACATATACGTAAGTAAAAACAATAAAATTTACAAGCAGGAGCTACCCTACTGGAGATGGGATACCTGTCTACTGCTATCCATAGCTTGTCATATGACTGGTGTCCCTGGGAAAAAGCCAAACAGCCCTCCCCCCTCTTTTTAGGTTTATTTATTATGTATACTGTATTCTACCTACATTGCCTGCATGGCAGTAGAAGACATCAGATCTCATTACAGATGGTTGTGAGCCACCATATGGTTGCTGGGAACTGAACTCAGGACTTCTGGAAGAGAAAGCAGTGCTCTTAACCTCTGATCTATCTCTCTAGCCCCCTCAAACAGCACATCCTAAAATACACAAGAACCATGAACTCTGAAGCCTTCCAGGTACTGACTTCATTTGCTGCTTAATGTATTACAGTAAAGGAAAGACTGGGTGGAGTGTTTCCTTTGGCCTTATGGAGCTTGAACAGGACAACTACTGACATTAATGAAGATCTCAAACCCTGACTAGACAGATAGTACATGCCAACAGTTCCAGCACTGAGGAAGTGGACCTAGAAATATTTCAAGTTCAAAGTCAGCTTCAACAAAGTTTCAACAAATAACATCTGTATATTAAACTATTTAACCTAGATCTTCTGTCATATCTCAACATGCTGGTTCCGTGTGCTGCCACACTCAAGAGCTGTGACCTAAAGATTCAGTATCTGCAACTTCAAGTCTCCCCCTACTGGCTGGCCTCCAATAATGCCTCAGAAGCCATAGCTTGAGGCATATTCATGAAGTCTCGTTTTCAACGGCACTTTATATGTGAACATTCCTCTAAAACATCAGAGTCTCTGGCCACATTTACTTCACCACCCTGTTTTTCTCATCTCTGATTTAACTTCCATATCTCAGGTTAAACATTTTATTTGAATTTTCATTTAAGTACTGGGTATTAAGCTTGTTCAGCATGCTCTTCCACGCCTTGGGTTCAATCTCCAGCTCTATGAAATAGTGATGATTGTAGCCAGAAGTTTCTGGCATATTCCCACAGCTACTCAGTCCCAAATAATCAGACAAAGGCTTATATATACAAGCTGTTTGGCTTATGGCTCAGACTCATTACTTGCCAGGTCTTACAACTAAACCCATTTTCATTCATCTGTTGTATGAGCCACATGGCTTGTAGCTCACCTGTGTTTCTTTACATCTTGCTTCTTGGGCAGCTGGATTAAGTCTCCATCTGACTCTGCCTCCTTCCCCTTTATCTATGCTCTGATTTCCCACCTGTTGCTAAGATGCCAAAACAGTTCCTTTATTAACCAATGGTATTTACAACATACAGAGAGACATCCCACATCAGATGCTGATAATAGTAATAACAATAATAAAAATATTTTTGCTTAAAAATTTCAGTAATAGCTGGGCATGGTGGCATACGTCTGATGTGGGATGTCTTTCTGTACACTGTAAATACCATTTGTTTATTAAGAGGCTGTTTTGCCCTACAGCAAGGCAGCTTAGAGGCAAGTGGGATAGATAAAGAAGGGCGAAGTCAGACAGACACATTGCTGACTGACTGCCTAGCAATAGGCAAGATGTAATGGAACACAGGGCAAGCCACAGAGCCATGTGGCAATACATAGATTAATGAAAATGGGCTGAGTTAAGTTAAAAGAACTAGTTGCTAATGAGCCTGAGCCACAGACCAAACAGTGTGCAATTAATATAAGCCTCTGAACGGCTATGGGACCTCAGGTGGAAGAAATTTGTTTGGACCTTGGGCCCTGACAGGTCAGAAAATTTCTGGCTACATATACCTTTAATCCCAGTACTTAGGAAGTAGAGGCAGGCAGATCTCTAGGAGTTTGGGGCCAGCCTGGTCTACAAAGTGAGTTCTGGGACAGTCAGGGCTGTTACACAGAGAAATCCTGTCTCAAAAAAAAAGAAAGAAAGGAAAAGAGAGAGAAAGGAAGAAAAAAAGAAAGAGAGAGAGAGAGAGAAAGAAAGGAAGGAAGGAAAGAAGGAAGGAAGGAAGAGAAAGTCACTAATAAGCAGGTCTCGAAGCCAAAACTATTCAGATTCTTTTGCTAGTGGCCCACAGATTCCATGGACTTGGAGGAGACTCTGGTTACAAAAACTTCTTTCACGATCCCTTTTATAAAACTTTAAAGAAAAAACATTCTGAACAAATATGGAACAGAAAAGATATATTAGTGGCTAAACTCAGCCATCAGCAAGATGCAAATGTAAACCACCAGAGGCCCCTGTACAGTCACTGGAGTGACCACAATCACAACAGACAGACATGAAAGCAACAGGAAACTCTATGTGGTGCTGCGGAGAATGAGGACTGACACAACCACCTTGAAAGGTTGAGCCAGGTTATGGGAGGCTGGGACGGGCAGATCATAAGTTCAAGGTCAGCTTGAGCTATAGGAAGACCTTATTATAAAGCAAAGACAGTAATAAAAATGCCCACTGCTACAAGAGCATGACTTATGGTCAGGAACAAGGAAATCTGAGGATGGTTCAAAAGATTACACAGATGCACAAATTACAGGTCCACTCAGTAGCTGCCTTTGAAAACACTGAGAGGTGGACAGGTAGACATAAGAGGAAATGCATCAGCAGATCCTACTTGGCCAATGAAAGGGATGTCTGTGGTCCTAGTATAGGTCTGTACAGCCTTCTTGTTCTCGCCACACAAGGATAGTAGCCAGCATAAAAGAAGCTAGACCGAAGGAGGGCAGGTCCTTCCATAAGAAATTCAGGAAAAGCTTAGAGACAGAAGGCAGGTAGGTGGGTGTCCAGAACTGAGGCAAAATGAGGAAGAGAAAATGAAAAACCTCACAGGAAGTGTGTGCTAGAACTTCATGAAGGTGCAATTGGCTGTGTATATTTTACTTCTATATAGTTGATGAAGTGTTTTGCTTCATTTCTTAGCAGCCCAGGGCCTTATGAATAGCAGGTAAGTATTCATAGCTGAACTATATCCCATAAATACCTACTCATTTAATTTTTGTTGGTGGTAGTTTTTGTTTGTTTCTTGCGACAGGGTTTCTTTGCGTAGCTCTGGCTGTTTTGGAACTAGCTCTGTAGACCAGACTGGCCTCAAACTCACAGAGACCCAACTGCCTCTGCCCCGCTGAGGCCTGAGATAAAAGGTGTTCACAATCACGTATCTTAACCTAGCAGCCCTCCAGGGTTATAGGAGGCAGGGTTATTTTGTCAAGTTTTTGTTTAACCATAATTTTGTAGTTGCTTATCCAAAGGATCAGCTATCATGATTAAACTGTACTCCCCAAACTTCCTGTGTAAATTCCACAGAATTTGACCATATTTGGAAATAGGTCATCCAGACAGATGTAATTAGTTAGGTAAGGCCATCAGTACAGGTTCCTAATTTCATGATTGATGCCTTCTTTGAAAAGAAAAAAAAATAGAGAGAGTACCCTGTGAGGACTCTGCTGTAACATGGAACAAAATTCCCAGCACTTTCATGAATGCAGCCTCTAAAACAAAAAGAACACAAAGTTCTATTGCTCACAAATCTAATGTGTAGCACTTATGTAGCCATATGATAGTCCTACCAAGTATCCACCCAACTCCAGGGAAGGCAAAGGCTGCTCTGTCCCACAGCAAGAGCCACACAGCCCTACACTGGCTCAATCCTCTTCACACACTGAGATATTTAGACATCTTACTTTTCTTCTAAAACCACAAGTGACATGCCATTGTTGCATAAAGTGAATTCTACATCACATTGTTACTGCTTACAGTTGTACTAAAAAAAAATTACATGATCACCAGGCATGGTAGTGAAAGCTTGTAATCCTAATACTCAAGGATTCTGAGACAGGATTCAAAATTTGAAACTAAACTGGGCTCCATGTTAAGTTCAAAGCTGGAGAGGTCGGAGGAGAGAAAGATGAGGGGGTGGAGGACGGTCAAATAAACTCCTGAGTGAATAAAATACTCCACAATGCATTAACTGACTAACCGTCATCATAAGACAGTGAGACGGAGGCCTCACCCACATTTTCTCCTGGGAACAGAAACTGGTTCATCGCATAGTGGAGAACTTTGCAGTCAATGTGATCTGAAACACAAGCCTGTACCTGATGCCTGCCCATTCTCTTCCCCAGACACCACTGGCCCCTCCTTGCTCTTCCTTCTTCTTCTTAGTGCTACCCTTTCTCAGTTCCCTCTGCTCCTCCTTCATCCTCTAGTGGGTGTACATGACCAGAGCACCCAGAGCACTTAGGCTGCTTCTCCTTTCTCATCATCTTATGATAACATTGGTTAAAATTTTTGGAATATTTCTTTCCAGCCGAGAGTTCCTTTAATGTTTTTTTTTTGTCTGACTTGCTATAGCCCCCACCAGGGAATAGGTCCAGTGAAGACTATCTGGCTGAGAGAAAGACTGGGGCTCTAAGTCTCATCTGCACAATGCGGCTCCCACCAGGTACCCACAGCCCTAACGTTGCAGCTGAATCTGTAGCACAAACTGGGTGGAGACCAAGACTATCCCATTTGCCAGGTCAGTCCTGCAAAGGCTAGAGCCAGCCTGAGAGCGAGCGGTCCAGACAGTACAGAGCTGAAGAAGCTGCAAGAGAGACTGGAACCAGCTCCCCAGCAGAAAGTGGTAGGTGGTTTTAGAAGGCCACCAACAAGTCTCCTCTGTGAGATTTATAACCTTGAATGGCCCTTCCAAATGTGACCTTCCCTGTGACTCCCACTAATGGAGAGAATGGGGCTAGGCAACTAACTCCCTGACAGTCTGGGCCAAATCCTTCCTGGGCCTCCAGGAATGGAGAAAAATTGATCATCCAGCATCTTGCTAAGAGCCGTATCACTAGTGTGTGTGGCCATTCTGGCATAGTGTAACCCTGGCCCCATAGATCTCATGTGGTTAGTGCAAATTAAGAACAAAAGAGCTGCTTAGAGCTGCTGTCCCTGGATATCTGGAAGCAGAAATACACTCCAGTCAAGAATGGGACGGGAGACAAGGGAGCTTTCAGGCATCCAAGGATGGTTGGGGCTCTAGCCTCAAGATGGGAATTCATTTGAATGCTGTCACTTCAAGGGAGGCTGGGACCATGGGAAGCCAATGCCATGAACATCCTCAACCAGGTTCTGACTCAAGGAAACGTGGCCCCAGAGATTAAGAAAAACAAGTCTAGGACAGGTCCCTGTTTCTTACCATATTAACTAGGACCACACACTGGGGATTGCCAGCTTTGTCCTTTTGGCTGAAAGGAAACTGTTATGGGGAAAATTTTTTTGCTTTGTGCAATGGGGGAAAAGCGAGTATTGAAGATGCCCCTTCTGTCAGCCACAGAATCCAAGTGTCCCTTCTAGCCTAGAATCTACCTTCTATACCTCTTCCTTTGACCATACCTGAGTTCAAAGGCTCAACTGTATCAGGATAAGGAATGGAACACATCTTCCAGTAGCCAGACACTGCCTCATGTTTCAGGAAACCCTCCAGGCATTCCAGCCACTCTGTCCTTCAGTAGACAGCACACTCAGTATACAATGCTTCACTGTCCACACTGCCCTGCCCTGCTCTGTCTGACACTAGTTACCTTTCAGCCTGGGAATCATATCCTAACACCATAGAAGCTCATTCATACACTTAGGATCAAAACAAAAAACAAGGGCTGGAGAGATGGCTCAGTGGTTAAGAGCACTGGCTGCTCTTTCAGAGGACCTGGGTTCAATTCCCAGCACCCAAATGGCAGCTCACAACTGTCTGTAATTCTAGTTCCCAGTTCCAGGGGACCTGACACCCTTGGCAAAACACCAATGCACATAAAATAAAAAATAATAAAATTTAGAAAAGAAACCAAAACCCATAATACCTCCTTCGCATTAAACCTGCAAAACTAAAAATCTTCCATTTTAGAATACTTCAAAACACTCCATTTTAGATACTAACAGAAAGGAAACAAGATGACAAGTCCCTGCTAAGGAAAAGAACTGAAGGTAGAAAACGTGTAACCGTTGGTGGCTACAAGGACCCAGGAAGCAATGATAAACTCCCACAGGAGACAGAGGAGTCAAGAATATTGGTTATGCTGTTTTGGAAGAACATCTGCTGTTGCCATGGTTTAAATCCTGTATAAAGGGTTTGCTCAAATGAACCCCTGATACCTAAGAATGGAACCTTATTTGGGAAGAGAGTTTTTGTAGATTTGACCAAATTAAGATGACAGTCCCAGTCAGGTGTGACTAGTATCCTTATAAAAGGGGAATTAAAAACACAGATGCACAGGAAGGATACTTTATAGACCACAGAGGCAGGGACCTCAGAGAGAATGTTCCTGCCTCACTCTAACCTTGGCCTCTGGCTACCAGAACCAGTCACAAATAAGTTCCTACTGGAAGCCCCTAGTTTGTGAGCATCTCCAAGGTCTTAGACACAAGTTACAGTGATTTTATTAGAAAGAAAGCTGATCGGAACCAGCTGTGCTGACACACACTTAAGATTCCTAGCAGCTGGGAGACAGGCAAGAAGATCATGACTTCCAACCTAGCCTAGGCTGTATAGTATGGTGATGGTAGGGCACATACATACCTCAATAAAATACCTGTCTCAGATGCACACTCATACCCATAATCTTTAAAGTGACAAAGAAAAAGTAGATGCCAGCCACTTAACAAGGTGGAAAGCCTATTTCCATATAGCTAAATGTTGTGAAGTGGAATGGTGACTTGAGCTTCTGGGCACTCAGACTCAAACAGGATTCATCAGGAAATGAGAATGTAGCTGGCTTGGTAGAGTGCTTGCATAGCATCCAAGAAGCCCTAGGTTAGATTCTCATACCACATAAACCAAGCATAGAATCATACACCTGTGATGTCATGGTCTCACAGCAATGTGACCTCTTGTTTCAAAGTTCCTGATGCACAGGGACAGGCCTCTCAGACACACGTGTTCATCAGATCACAGTCAGATAGGTCCTCACACAAACTCTTTTTATCCCTGGCTTCTTAATGAGCCCTCTATTTCCACGGTATATATAGGCTGTAGAGCAAGATCCGATGCAAAGGAGAGAGAGATGGAGGGAGGGAGGAAGGGAAGGAAGGAAGGAGAGAAAATGAAAGAGAAATCAAGCAGGTCCAGTCCCTTGGAGGGGAGCAAGTATCAAAAGATCTCGATGGGCTCCTTCCTGGGATCACCACAGCAGTTTGCAGTTCTTGCTTCAGAAACTGACATTGTCTGTACATGCTTCAGTGGTGCTGGGCACCAAGAACCAGTCAGAGAAGCAATGAAGCCCCATAGGGGTAAGAGCAATCCCATCCAGTGATCTACCTAAGAGTAATAAAGAGAGAACGTCAGGACTGCCTGCGTGGTTTTAGCTGGTGGTGCCAGGCAACCCCCAAAGTCTCCTTCATTCTTTCTCATTTTGTTCTTGAAGTTAAAGTCTTACTGTGAGGCTTCAGCAGGCCTGGTGCTCATTATACAATCCAGGTCGGTCCCAGTCTCGTGACAATCCTGCTGCTTCAGCCTCTGAAGCCCTGGAATTACACTGTACACTGGCCTGGTTTGGCCCTACTCTATGCTTTGTTATTTCTCAGTTTTTTGTTTCTTTGTTTGGTTTGGCTTTGGTTTAAGGTTTTCGTGACAGGTTTTCTCTTTATATTCTTAGTTTTCCTGGAACTTGCTCTGTGGGCCAGGCTGGACTCAAACTCACAAAGATCTGCCTGTCTCTGCCTCCCAGGTTCTGGGATTAAGTTATTATTTGTTTTTAATCAGTAGTCAAGTGCATTAACTGCTCTTCCAGAGGACCTGGGCTCATTCCCAGCACCTACATGGCAACTAACAACTGTCTGTGACCCCTGTTCCAGGTGATCTGTCACCCTCATGTAGACATACTTCCAGGCAAAACACCAGTGTACATAAAATAAAAACAAATTAATTCCTGTAATTAAAAAAATTATTTTATTATGTTAATTAAATTGTAGGTGAACTTAAGCACAAGTGCCCACAATCTAGAGATTATCAGATCTACTGAAATTGGAGTCACAGATGATTGTGAGCTACATGACATGGGTTCCGTGAATTGAACACAGTCCTCTAGGAGAGCTGTCTATTATCTTAACCACTGATTCATCCATCTCTCCAACAATTGTATTTTTTGAAACAGGCTCTCTGTGGGCCAGGCTGGCCTCAGATTCAAACATGTGGCTGGGGCCTTGAACATTGGATTCTCTTCTTTTGGCTTGTTTGTTTTTTGAGACAGGATTTCTTTGTGTAACAGCTCTGGCTATCCTGGAACTCACTTTGTAGAATAGGCTAGCCTCAGAATAGCAGAGATCCACCAGCTTCTGCCTCCAAGTACTGAGATTAAACGCTTTTGCCACCAACACCCAGCTTGTTTTATTGTTTAAGGTCAAAGCTAATTCTGGGGGCTGGTGAGATGGCTCAGTGGTTAAGAGCACTGGTTGCTCTTCCAGAGGTCCTGTGTTCAATTCCCAGCACACACATGGCAGTTTACAATTCTCTGTAACTCCAGTTCCAGGGGTTATTAAGGATCTGACACCTTAATACAGACACACATGCAAGCAAAACACCAATGTACATAAAATAATAATAAATAAATCTTTAAGATGCTGCCTTAAAAAAAAGCTAATTCTGAAACTGGCAGCTTACCTTAATGTTAAAACTTTAAATAAACATCTAAAGAAATTATGAGTAACATATTGGACTTTAAGCAGGAGATCTAACTGTATCTTATGAAGCTGATCAAAAGTTATGTGAGGTCCTACATCCTTCCTGTCCTGAACTAGCCAATTCCAGGATGCACCAACATGTCCATAGCTCTGGCCCACTGGCTCTAACTTTAGTACGCTGATATAAAGGAAACATCCCAAAACCTCATTTGCCCTCAGAACTACTGTGTATCAGAGGAAAGATACAAATTCCTAACAATTATAATATGGCTGAGGACTCCAACTATAGGAACTAACTCTGTCTGTATCAAGGTTCAGCCATTTATATGGAATTAATTGCAAAAAGACCAGAGGAGAAAAAGCAGTGTGTGTGTGTGTGTGTGTGTGTGTGTGTGTGTGTGTGTGTGTGTGTGTGTGTGCCTGCCTGTGTCTCCCCACATCTTTGGATGAGACAGGCCTACTAATCAGATTCAAGATACTTGCTTCAATGCTTTTTCCTGGAAAAATAAGTTCCTTCTTCATGAAGAAAACCTAAGATATGGCCACCAAATGAGATGTCACTGCCCAGGAGGTTAAACCCAACACCATGAGAAGACTCTTCAGTGCTTATTCTCATGAGGGCTGGAGCTAGAAAGGCCAGCCTAAGCTATACCTGGGCCTCCCTCACAAACTTCCCTGGCATGAAGGCCATGGGTCAGGTGAGATTTCACGTAGAATCCTAGGGCTATCATAGGGCAGTGTCTTTCCTGAGGAGACAGAGATTGGCTTCCCTACCTGCTCCTCAAAAAGAAGCTGCCCAAAGCACTGACTTCCCAGAACAGATGGAAATTCCCCTGAAAGCCTGTGGGTAGCTCTGGCAGGATGTACCCTCACCACACGTCTAGTGCAAGGTTTCCGGGAGCCCTGTGCCCAAGACCACAAGCAATGTGAGAGCCAGTATGCTTTGGCTCCTACAGAACATATGGTATTTGGGTTAGATCTAGACTGGTGGCCTATGGGTAACCTGGGTATTCAATATCCAATGCCATTATCATGTCTACACTGGCAAGCATAACACTTACCAAGGTTCTGTGATGGTTGAGTCAGGTACTTCCTTAACTCAGTTCCTACCTTCACGTGGTAGATGAGAGAGTAGCCGTGGCACACTGTGCAAGCCCACTTTTCTCCCAGAGTTCCAGTGTTCTTAGAACCAAGCCCTACACCTCAAGGAGCATGTCTAGTTCATCAACTCTACTTTCTTGGAAGAACTGAATGAGTATGTTTTTAGATGCAGTGCTTGTTATGAATAAAGACCATTTATCCAGAAGGGAAAAAATAGCAAAAATAGGTCTTAATTACAAAACTAGAAGCACACATTAAAATATTCAAAGAGACGGGTGGTGGTGGGGCACGCTTTTAATCCCAGCACTCCAGAAGTAAAGGCAGGCAGATCTCTGTGAGTCTGAGGGCAGTCTGTTCTACAAAGTGAGTTCCAGGACAGCCAGAGCTGTTACACAGAGAACCCCTGTCTTAAAGGAAAAGAAAAACAAATAAACAAAAACAAAAGAAAAAATCTGAACATCTCAAATAAGTTTTAATGCTGACCACTAAAGTGGCAATCTTTTCATAAGAAAATCCTCACTAGTTGGAAAATACCACACTTAAGAAAAATTACACATCCATCTTTCTTACATCAAAGAGGGGAACAGGTGCAGTGACTCAATCCTGTAATCCCAGTGCTTCAGCAGTAGAGCAAGAAGGTCATTCAAGGTCATCCTGCGCTACAAAGCCAGTTGATGAGTGGGAAGGGGAAGAAGTAAACCTAATTTATGTTTTTTGTAAAAATTAAATAGAAACCAACTTAAAATGAGAGAACTGAAACATTTCTGAGGTTAAAAAAATTTCACAAGACATTCCTATGCTTTATTAGCCAATAGCAAATTTAGAATTTTTAAAAGAAAACAGGTTTTTAAATTTATTTTAAAACTTGGACTTATCATCACATAGGTGATAGTTTAAAGAACCCATATGAGTCTCCACAACAAAAGGCAAATGTGTACGGCTTCTTGATCTTTTGGCTAAAGTATAAAAGACATACATATCTTTAAAAGTAGGACCAGGGCAGATGAGATGGCTCAGTAGGTAAAGATGCTTGACACAAAGTTATAACCCTGAGACTCACATGGTACAAGGAGAGAACTGACTCCCTCAAGTTGTCCTCTGGCCTTTGTAGGTACACACACACACATACACACACACACACTCGAGGTGGGGGGAGGAGAGAGGGAGAGACAGAAGAAGAGAAGGGGAAAGGGGGAAGGGGGGGGCGGGGAGGGGAGAGGAGAGAAAGAGGAGAGAAATTCAGTTGGGGTGCAGTCAGGAAATGACTTGGCAGGTAAAAAATGCTTGCTGTGCAAACCTAAGGACCAGAGTTCAAACTCCCAGACTCATGTCAGCCTGCACACGCCTATAACCCCAATGCTGTGGAAGACTTAGGAGGGCCATTGGAGTTTGCTGGCCTCCAGTATAGCTCCAAGCTCAGTAAAAACTCCTTTCTCACATGAATAAGGCAGATAATAATAGAGGAGAATAGTGGACAGCACATATACCATATACACAAATAATTTAAATCTTTAAAAGCTACATCACACTGGAATTCAGATGAAAATGCCCATTATCACACATCATCAAAAGGGCCTGTCCATTAAAGGTGAGCTTTTACTTTCAGTTTTCCTTTGGTACGTGGAACACGACAATTATTCCAGGTCATTAGGTTATGAACCCCACACAGAGAATGCCACAGGACAGATTCCTCAACAACAAAGAGGGAGTTTTCCCAGAAAAAAAAAAAGAAAGAAAGATCAGAGGCACCACCCCACCATGAGATAGTATGGAAAACAGGAACCCAAACTTGGGCATGCTCAGTATGGAACAAATGGGTTTCTGGGTATGTTGCTATGCTTTCCCTACAGGGTAAAGTGCTCAAAGATGAAACTGAATGTCTGAGATTTGCTTTCCATTATCCAAGGGGGGGGGGAGATAAGTGAAACAAGCAGAGCATAATACTAGGAATCACTGCAGCTGGTGACAGGAACATGTTCTCTATGTTTGTGTACATTCAAAAATATCTAAAACACCAGGCAGTGGGGCATGCCTTCAATCCCAGTGCTTGGGAGGCAGAAGCAGGTCTACAAAGCTAGTTCCAGGGCAGCCAGAGCTACACAAAGAAACAACAACAAAGTCTAAAGCTTTAAAAATTATATTTTGTGCAGAGTAAGCACTATGCTATGGCTTGGATACCCAGGTCACAGGGCAACTTAGTGTTGCCCTGGTTCTCTCCTTCCACCATGTGGGTTCTGGAGATCAAACTCAAGCCCTCAAACTTGGCAGCTAGCAACTGTACCAACTGAGTGATCTGACCAGCCTGTCTAAAGTTATTTTTTTAATACAATTAAGGTATAAGCAAATGCCACTTTTACAAAATTGGAAGAGTATGTAATCAAGCAATAATAGCAAATATGTCAGACTCTTTCTAACCTGGTGCCCAATTCTACAGATGTGGTTCTCATCTTCTAGCCATATCCCTCTGGAAGACCTACTCCTATCTGAAAAAGGATCTACCTTGAATGGTCCCTCACCTCAAGCCAGAGCCACACTCAAAGTGACCCTCAGGGATAGCAACCCCATCTCTCCAGTCCAAAAAGAGCTGCAAACTGGACCATAAGAGCCCATTTTAGACAAGCCACATTCTCACAGCTAGCCATGCTTGCCACAGGTACATTGGAATGCCCTCTTGGAATGTTCTTTCTAAATTCTTTATGTAAAGTCAGTTCTCCATAAGCACAAGCTTCCTATAGTTTCAAGAATGGAACTCAGGTTGGCAGGCTTGCATAGCAAACATTCTTAATTGCTAAGCCATCTCTCCAGCTCCATCCCCTACTCTTGTTTTAAAGATAGTTTAACCCTGTGGTTGTGCACACCTTTAATGCCAGCACTTGAGAGGCAGAGGCAAGTGAATCTCTCTAAGTTTCGAAGCCAGCCAGATCGAATTTCAGCCAGCGCGCGCGCACACACACACACACACACACACACACACACACACAAAATCTAGGCAGGCCCCAAACTTACTACATATCTATGGATTGGTTTCTAATCCTTCTGTCTTCATCTTCTAAGAGCTGAGATTATAGGTGTGTGCTACCACAACTGATTTATTGTTTGTTTGGTTTTGATGCTGTTTTATTTGAGACAAGGTCTCCCTATTAATTCTCTGGATTGCCTAGAACTTAATGTGTAGACCACAATAGCCTATAACTCCCAAATGCTGGGATTAAAGGCATATGTTACAACATTGTACTGGCTGGTTTTGTGTGTCAACTTGACACAGAGACATCAGAGAGAAAGGAGCCTCCATTGAGAAAGTGCCTCCTTGAGATCCTGTTGTAGGGAATTTTCTTATTTAGTAATCAATGGAGTATCGCCCAGTCTGTGGTAGTGCCATCCCTGGGCTGGTGATTCTGGGCTCTATAAGAAAGTAGGTTGAGCAGGCAGGGGAAACTAGTCAGTAAGCAACTCCCCTCCACGGCCTCCACATCAGCTCCTGCCTCCAGGATCCTGTCCTGCTGAGTTCCTGTCCTGACTTTCTGCAGTGATGAACAGCAATGCTGAAATGTAAGCCTAATAAACCCTCTCCTCCACCACTTGCTTTTTTGTCATGGTGTTTCATTGCAGCAATAGAAACTCTAACTAAGACAAATACCCAGCCCATACCACTGGTTTTATAGGATGTAGGGAATCAAATCCAGGTCTTTATGTACACATATTAGGCAAGTGCTTTACCAACCAACCTACATCTACAACCCTGGAAAGCTCTTTGTATTCATCTGTACCTCAAAGCTGAATTATTTAATGTTTCTAAATCACAAACCAAATCTTTCCCCCATGTTTCCATAACTATACTTCAGGATTTGCTGTTCATTTCCATGGAAAATATTTAAAACGCCTTTTTTTGGGCTGGGGGCACAGATCATATGTCAAGACCCTGGGTTTGATCCCCACCATCACATACATATTTCCACAAAACGCTTTTCTGAAAGAGGCTGCAAGAACTTATTTGCTGCCCAAGGAATATGATCTGGTGGCATAGATGGGGACCTAAATCCTGCTTTGGACGGAACCCGACTGCCTCCAATTGCCTGCCAGCACTCTGGTCCTCACTTTTCATCACGCCAGAGTGAGTTTCATTGCTCCTTGCTCCTCCTGCTCCATCTCCTTCCCAGGTCCTGTCACAAAAGCAAACAAACAAACAAACAAACAAGACCACACCAAGCTGTCTTTGCATCAGCGCTACACCCAACCACAACCACAGTGTCTGGTTCCCTGTTCAGTGCTAACCCCCAAGCTGAAATCCCTGCTTGCACAGGCCTGGGCATGTGCAGCTTTACAGTACAGATGAGCTGATATGCTGCTTATTTGCCACTTCTATTGTAAATACCAAGACCATCAAGGACATCATGGCTGAGGAAGACTTTGATAAATGCTAGATTGAGCAAAGTCTACGTGGGAGAAGTGTCACAGCTGAAGCAGTCTGTGGAAGCTCTGACCTACAGCAGATTTAAACGTGACCTCATTTGGGAAAAGGGTTTCTATAGGCACGGTCAAGTTGAGATAAGCTCCTCATACCACAGAGTGGCTCTAAACCACTATGTCCTTGTGTACACACAATGGGGAAATTCATGTGAAGATGAAGGCAAAGAATGAAGAAACAAGTCTATAATGGAAGAATGGCTTCCAACACCTGATATCCGGAAGAATGAAAACTCTCTTACTTCTGGCTTCTAAAACACCAAGTGTGTGTGTGTGTGTGTGTGTGTGTGTGTGTGTGTGTGTGTGTGTGTGTGTGTGTGTGAAGTATGGACACCCATACAAGTGGAACCTTCCACAAACTGAGATGGTGTTAGTAATCTTCACCTGGGACCCACATGACCTCAGCCACCAAGCTGTCACTAAGCAGTTCTATAGTAAGGCTGCAAAGTACATCCTCATTAAGCTCTGCAACGAGCCTGGGTTCAGAGATACAGTACAGGTTAACTTCTAACTTCCACAAACACTTGCAAATGTTACACACACAAACAACCAAAAGAGTAATGTTGGCAGTGGTGGTACACACCTTTAATCCCAGGACTTGGGGGCAGAGGCAGGCAGGTCTCTACAGAAAGAGTTCCAGGACAGCCAGGGCTAAGCAGAGAAACAATGTCTTGGGAGTGGGGGAAGAAGTATCTAATTGTTAAGTTAAGAAGTATCTAATTAATCTCAACTCTTTTGTTTGTTTCAGACAGGGGCAGTCCTGTTATTTAATAGGCATCTGTGTGCTTTAAAAATCCTTCAAAACCACACAAAGTGGATTCAGGGTTAGTAATCCCAGGAAATGGTATCTTCATATTACTCCAGTTCTCAGAACACAAGACCATAGGAATGGCTTGCCCAAATCATACTGCCCAAGAAACCCTCCTCACTTGGTAAGCACAGCAAGAGCCAAAAACTCTTTAACTTTCTCTCCTGAAAAGTGTCTATGGGAGAACCATCACCTCAACTCCAATGTAAAGGGAATTCCCAGTGCTGTTAACACTGTAGGAATTGATGATGGAAGCTGACCCACTAGAACTGACAGACACATATGAAAAGAGCTGAGAGGTTGACATCCTTGCATAGCTCATTTGCCATAATGATTCTGGTAGGTGGAGGCAGCTAGGAAGAAGGGGCACAGACTGTTGACCACCTCCCAGCTGGAGTCCAATGTCCTGAAGTAACCCCCAAACATTGCCAGGGTGCAACCTTTTCCTGTGGGATGTATATCCCAATTGGGAATTTGATGAAAGCCTTGGAAACATCCCCAGAGCTGACATCCAAATAAGAAAAACAAGTCTGAGGGATGTAGTGGTTTCTGAGACCCAGTGAGGAGAATGTAGAAGACCAGGTCTACAAACCTTTGGGTTCTCTGATGGACCACAAGACCAGGCTTGGTCATACATCAGGACTAGCAGCTTCCTCATACTCCCATGCTGGATTTGAAAATATGTTTTCAGAAACAGGTACCAGTCAATGAAGGAAAACAGAATGACACTCACAGCAGCCACATTCTGTGTGTACTGTATCCACACACTGTACACACATTTTAAAAAAACACCCATAGCATCTACATATCCACACAAAGCATCAATACAGGGCACACAAAGTACTTGTCCTACTGCACACATAGATGCCACACACTGCATGCACAGTACCTACTCCAAAATCATAGTACTCAGATATTGCCCACACTCTGAACTCAGAGTACCAATACACTGCACACACAACACCCATAAACTACATACAATGAAAAGACACTGTATTCATAGTGCCTACATTGCTACTTGCACAATAGCCATAAAAATACAGCCCAGTGAGAGCATCAATATTCCAGCACACTCCGTCCATGAGCATATGTTCCCCACACTTTTTTCCTTTCTGCATCTTCCTTTCCTCTGTCCCAGTGTCTTTCTGACCTTTGGTGTCTTGGAATTCTGGGCACTCACTCTTTGCGACCATCCCTTTTTCTGTAGATATGAGGGAATGCTGGCCAAGGAATAGTTACTATGAACGACAAAGTTGCATTTGAAAAGAGGCTTAGGTGACCCAAGGCTTCCTCATGAGCAGACACTGTGGAGTCTTCGGCAGGTGCTTTGGCTTTCTGGAAGGATTACAATCATATATAAGTCCAAGCATCAAGATCACCTTCAGGTTGAGCAGGTCCCATTGAAATATATATATATATATATATATATATATATATATCCATTGAAATATATATATGTGTGTGTGTGTATATATATATGCATATATATATATATAAAGTATTTATAAGGTCACAGATTCCAGTTAAAACTGGAAAATGAAGAACGCCAGCTGCACCAGCAAATTGTTCCCAGTTTCTCCCTCATCTTTTGACGAAGATGAGTAATTTCTTCTTTCAGTAATTTCAAACCCACCCTGGCTTTGAGCTTCCTAAATAAAAGCTGCCACACAGGCCTTAGTGCTTTAAATGGGATAGAATGAGACCACAGAGCACCAAGACTGCGGACCCCTTTCTCTTCGCAGGAGACAGTCCAGTACCAAGCCAGTCCTGAGCCTCCTGGGATGACCATCCAGAGATCTCAGGGAATGGAGGACACTCAGCAACCACAGCTCCACTGAAACTAAACACAGCATAATTTTGTACAACAAACCTTGAGCCTCTGTTTCGCTGTAAGCAATCCAACCCCTCAGCTTTGTTTCTCCAAGACTGATGTCCCACTCTGCCCATCTGCATTGGTAATGTGAACAGTTCTGTTTTCTGGTTGCCACTGTTCATATTGTCCCTACAGCCAGAATGGTCTCATTCCCCACTCCCCCAGGTTCTGGGGATGAAACCCAAGGACTAAGAAATAGTAGGCAGGTACTCTACTGTGGAGCTACATGTCCAGTCCTTAACTCCATTTCTATTTTCATGTATTTATTTAATGTACAAGTGAACGCTATAGCACACATGTGGCGTTCAAAGGACAGACTGCAGGAGTTGGTTTTCTTCTCCTACCTTGTGGGTCTGGAGAATTCAACACAAGTGAATGGGCTGGGCAGCAAATGCCTTTACCCACTAAACCACCTCATCAACACCACACTCCACTTCTTAACCTCTGCTGAGCATGTACTTGAGGTTGACTATTAATTATAGATGATTCTAGAAAATCCGTGTCTGGCTGTGACCCCACAGCCCACAAATCTGACAGGGTCTTCAGAATTCTTTAGAACTCAACAAAATACCATCTGTGTAACTCCTGGAGGGATTATTTCAGGAAAATCAGGGAAGTAGTCACCCAACAATGCAGACAGATCCCTTGACTGGGGAAATTACTGCTGTTCTTCTACCAATGAAGAGATATTGCTTTGCTCTCCAATCCCCAGCAGATATGTACAAGTGAACATTAAGAGTAGAAAATTTCAGGGGCTGGAAAGATAGTTTAGTGGTTCAGAGTACTTGATGCCCTTCAAAAAGGCCTGAGTTTAGTCCCCAGCACCCACACTGGGAACTGCCACTTTTAACTCCAGCTCCAAGGGATCTGATGCCCTCCTCTGGCCACCTCCATTCATATGTCAGGCAGGCAGGCAGACAGGCAGGCACTCTCCATTCTCTCTCTCTCTCTCTCCTCTCTCTCTCTCTCTCTCTCTCTCTCTCTCTCTCTCTCTCTCTCTCTCTCTCTCCCCCTCCCCCCTCTCCCTCTCCCCCTCTCCCTCTCCCCCTCCCTCTCCCCCTCTCCCCCTCCCCCTCTCTCCTCCCCCTCTCCCCCCTCCCCCTCTCCCCCTCCCTCTCCCCCTCTCCCCCTCTTCCTCTCCGCCTCTCCCCCTCTCCCCCTCTTCCTCTCAGCCTCCCCCCCCCCCCCTCTCTCTCTCTCTCTCTCTCTCTCTCTCTCTCTCTCTCTCTCTCTCTCGTGTGTGTGTGTGTGTGTGTGTGTGTGTGTGTGTGTGTGTGTGTGTGTGTGTGAGAGAGAGAGAGAGAGAGAGAGAGAGAGATGTAAAACTTAAAAAATGGACAATTATCAAAACTGCAGGTTAAATCCCCTGCACAAATAGCCTGTGCACAATCAAGGGGGCCATGCCACGCAAGTGTATCCACTTTTCATAAAGACAGATCTTGGGCATGTTGGGCTGAAGGTTACAGCTCAGTGGTAGAGTAAGTGGAAAGCCCTGAGTCAAATCCCCAGCACCATCACCACCACCAAAATCAAAATTAAACTAATCACTTATCAGTCTTAAACCGTCTGTACACAGTTCAAGACATAAAGGCAATTTTCTCGGAACCTCTAGACACAGGAATAGACATAGAGCCTAAGGTATATTAATAAAGATGAACATTTTATATTAAATGCAAAACAGGATACCTTCTTCTTCCTCCTCTTCTTCAGAATTTAGGAGGAGATGAACCAATGAAGGAAACAAAAATGGCTTACAAACAAGTCTACTCCACGCAAGTAGCAACATTATCTCAACAAATTAAGTCATACCCTTTTTTAAGATAAGAGTTAGATATGTAGCCCTGGCTGGCCTAGAACTTATGTAAAATAGGCTTCAGACTCACAAAGCTTGCCTGTAGGCCTCCTGCCTAAGTTCTGGGATTAAAGGCACATGCCACCATGTCTTAATAAGTTAATTAAAATGTGTTTTGCTTTTCCTGCACGTATGTATGTATACCACTTTCTTGTCTGATGTCTTGAGGGTCAGAAGAGGGAGTTAGAGATGATTGTGAGCCACCACGTGGACACTGGGAGTCAAACCTGGATCCTCTAGAAGAGGTGACAGTGCTCTTAAGACTGAGACCTGAGTGATGTCTCCAACCCCTTAAAATATCTCTTCTTTTCTCTTTCTTTTTTCTTTTTGGTTTTTCAAGACAGAGTTTCTCTGTATAGATTTGGAGTCTGTGCTAGAACTCATTCTGTAGACCAGGCTAACCTCAAACTCACAGAGATCTGCCTGTTTCTGCCTCTAAAGTGCTGGGATTAAAGTAGAGCTCCACCACTGCTCATCAAGCTATCTTTTAAGATACATCGTTCTTGTGAATTATGCATCTTTCCTATTCGTGGGCAACTGAAATGACAGCCAGAAGTTAGAAAATGACTGGCAGAAAATGTAGAAGAAACTCAGTGCAACACCTGGGCACCTGAACACATAGCAGTAAAATAGCTGTGGTCATATAGTGTATTGTTAATAAAAATAGTCTGGAACATCAGAGGCCAAAGCCAAGCCAGGAAGGTCAGGGAATGGTGACCCACACCTTTAATCCCATCAATGCAGAGGCAGAGATCTGGATCTCTGTGAGTTCAAGGCCGTGGTGACTCTCACACCTTTAGCTCTAGCTCTATGAAAGCTGAACCAGGATGAGATGGCCAGATGCAGAGGAAGGAAGATGAGAAGGCTATACTGAAGCAAAGGTACCAGGCCACATGGCTAAGCCTAAACAGAAGCATGGTTTAATTTAAGTGTTAAGAGTTAGTTAATAATAAGCCTAAACTAAGGGCGCAGGAGTTACTATAATATTAAGCCTCCAAGTCAATAATTTCATAATCAGCAGCAGGACTGGAAGGGTTGGACACAGAAACATACAAATAGCTGAAGAACCATATCACCGCTTTCAAGAAGCAAAGAGAGGTCTTTCCATGTAAACCCATAGGAAGGGGCAGCGTGCTGAAGACAAGCTAGACCATGACCACCTTTCTGTCCCAGATCTGCCAACTCTCACCAGCAATACAATATCCACAAAGCAGAGGAAAACACATCTAACTGGGTGCCAGCTCTGAATGAAATGCTGAAGGCCATTTCCTCAGTTTATCCCTCCTCATCTTGCCTACATTCTTTGAGGTGCTTTTCACCCACATTTATTGTCACATCAGTTGTGTCCCCAAGTTCTGAATGCCAGAAAACAGTCTTAAGAAACCCTGGTGGGAGGGAGGCTGGAGAAATAATCAGTGGTTAAGAGCACTGGCTGCTCTTCCCAAGGATCTGGGTTCAATTCCCAGCACCCACATGGCAGCTCCCAACTGTCTGTAACTAAGGTTACAGTGGATCCCACTCCCTCACAAAGACATGCAGGTCAAATACCAATGCACAGAATTTTTTTAAAAGAATATGTTTGGGGGGAGGGGAGAGACTGGGGGAGGACTGGGAGAAGAAGGGGTGAGAGAGGGAGCAGTAGTGGGTATGGGAAAAATATTTTTTAATAAAATAAAAAAATAAAGAAAAAATACGTTTAAAAGAAAGAAACACTGACAGGAATGATAGTATATATATATTTGATCTCCGTGTTCAGAAGACAGACCAGTAAGGGCTATATAGCAAGACCATGTTTCAAAAATTGAAAAGGAAAAAAAAAATGAAGTAAGTAAAGCCAGAATGTCTGTTAACACAACTCAGAAAACACATCTGTCAAAACACAAAGCATTCAGTGTCTGCTGCAGAGAAACATACTAATGCTTCCCTATTTGCTACTCTGATAACAACATTAGTAATTTTCTTAATCCAAATCATGTTTTTAAAATTCTTAGTTGCTTGGTAGTGGTGACACATAAATTTAATCCCAGTGCTACATAGAGAAACCTTGTTTTAAAAAAATGAATTAAATAAAATACTTAGTCACTGATGAAACCCTGAAATTAAATTAGTCAACATACAAGTCAAACTTAGGTCAAATTTGACTTATTTTGCCTTCCTTCCAGTTGTCCAAGAGTGCCCTGTCAGAAAGTGTTCTTTCTCTTTCCCACCATCAGTAAACCAGAGCACAGGCCTAAGGGAAATAAAAGGTGGTTAAGCAATTATGGCAGAAAAGCCAAGCTTGATAGTGCTCACCTTTGATTAGAATACACATGATGAAGGAGGCAAAAGGAACGGGAGTCTAAGGTTTCCTCGGCTACACAGTGGGTTTGAAGTCAGCCCCCAAAACTGAAAGACTACACAACTGCAATTGTATTACTTTAAAATGTTGAGGAAAAATGCCTCTAATTTGAGGCTAACCTAAGCTACATGCAAAGTTTGAAGCCAGCCTGGGCTAAAGAGTAAAATCCTGTCTCAATTAAGAGGAGGAGGAGACAGAAGGTAAAGAATGAGGGCTGATCCTTCATCAGCTCCGCATGGCAAGGTCAGGCCAACGACAGAACAGCAACAAGACAGAGCTCATGACAGGAGCAAGTTGGCAATGTTTCAGAGACGTTCTCCTTATCTGTTTATTCTTAGGAGGTTAGGCCACTCAGCAAACTCTAGGAACAAAAATTTCCACCCACTCCCAACCAGGGGATAGATTCAAAGGGAAATTCTAAATTCTTTTTTTTTGGGGGGGGGGGGTTGAAGACTAGGGTTTTGTGGCGTTCTGGCTGTTCCTGAACTCACCTTGTAGACCAGGCTGGCCTCAAATTTAGAGATGCACATACCTCTGCCCCACAAGTACTGGGGTTAAAGGCATGCACCACCACTGCCCCAGCTTCAAAGGGAAATTCTTAACAATCCACCATCACCTCAGAGAATTTAAATTATAATATGTTTTTAGAGCAGAATAAAAAGTCTACAGAGAGTGAGAGAGAGAACAAAACATCAAGCTCCTGAAACAGGCTGCTCAAGGCAGGAGTTAGGACCCTGGTGTGTAAATCAAATGGATACAGTTGTTTCTAAAACTTTCTTCTTATCGACAGCGAAGAGGGGCCTAAGCACCTAAAGAGACTCCTCAGTGAGGAATTAGCACAAGGATTTTTCTGCGCCATACACTAAATGGGCTCTTCAGTTCTCAGGCTGGTCTAAGACCTCATGGAGTACAGTACAGCAGCTGATCAGTGCCCCAGAAACCAGACCACAGGGACAGAGTGGCCCAATTTTCCTTAATTTGAAAACCCCCACAAGGAGAAAGTTGAGAAATTCACTGTTAAAATATAATTCAATTTAGCAGTATTTGTAAATAAGACATCTTCAACAGTAACAGACTTCCCATAGTTTCAGGCATTTTTCTATGAATCTTTGAAGCATTTTCTCCATTTCTTGATGTGTGTGTCCTGGTTTCTCTGTTACTGTGTGATCAAGGAGCATCAGAAGTCATAGGGAAGTGGACAGGACTGGCCTGACCCTGTCATAACTGATGTAGGGTATTGTCACCAGTGGCTCTGGACAGCTGACAAAAAGAGATGAGATTGGGGTCTGGAGACAGGACAATTTTACACTTACATAAAGCAAAAATGGAACATGAGTAGAAATTATCTAAGAAGGGCAAAATTCTTACATTCAAGGTAGTATCAGTGAGAAGCTTAATTAAATGTTGTCTTCAGGCAGGCCTTAGGCAAGACTGGATTTTAGATTTCTAGAAACCCAAAATGAGTTCTTTCTGCTATTCTAAAGAGAAACCTGGCAATAACTCCCAAGGTAGTTTCCTTCAGAAAAAAATAAGAACAATTACAAGGTTTTCAAAGATAATGCTAACCCTCTATCTATAATAACTTCTGCTTAAGTACCACTATCATTTGCTTAATCTTTTCTGCGATAATACAGAAATGGGAGATGTATCCCAACTTTTCAGTTCAAGGTACCTAATATCACAAAATATACCAAAACGGAATCCTACTACAATAAACTTTGCTTCATTATTCTAGTGGAAACCCATAAATTTCATTTTAGTGAGCAAACTGTTCTCTTGCTGAGTGGAAACACTGCCTTGCACAGGCAAGAGGAGGACCAGCAAGAGCGGAATTCGCGAATCTGCACCCAAATGGGAAGTTAGCCTAGAGGATGGATCTAATCCAACGTTCTACAAGAGGGACAATGCACCGACAAGAGCGCTCCGTGCACAGGTGTCAGTGCCTAGACGATTCACTGAGCCCATTTTCTAATCAGCATTTCTTTAAACACACTGACATTTTTGCCACTGCAGCCTTCACTAAGTGCACGCTGAGATTGTAGCGTTGAGAGCCGAAGGAAATTGAGCATTTCAGTTAAACTTTCTTCTGTTTATATTTCTTTGGGTTAGAAATTATTTGCCTTTAGCCCCGTTTAGCTTGTTCCGGGGCTCCTATTGTGTATAGCTGGTTCCGCCTACTAATAGTGAAATCGCTAGCCATAACAGGGAATCCCCCAACAAGCCAGAACCCTCTCCATGGCGCAGAAAATTCCGGTTTTATCCTCGGGATTGAGTTGTCAGACACTGACTTTGGCTAACCTGTGAAACTGACAGGTCTATTTACTGGGAAACAAAGACGCGACTCTGTAGCGAACCCGGTTCCCCTGCTCGCCCGGTGCGCTCCGAGAGCCGCGTCTCTTTTGCGCTCCCCTATCCACCGCACCGTGAGGGCCCTGCACCCCAATTTCGCCCGGGATTAAAATGAAATTCTACAACGACCGGCGTTCGGCTTCAGGGAAGACAATGACCCCCCCAAGACCCCCAGGGCCCATGTCCTGCAGTTCTGACTCTTGGCAAACTCGGCGCGGGCGGGTCCGGGTGCGGCTCCGCTGCGCGGGCGGGGGACGCACAGGGTGCCGCGGGCGGGGGGCGCAAGGACGCCCCCGGGCTGCCTCCTGGGGCCAGGCGTTGACGCAGCAGAAATTACCAGCTGGAAAATTCCCCTTACGGAGGTGACGAAGACGGACCCCGGCGGTCGTAGCGGCTGCTGGAGGTGCCAGGGGGCCAAGGGGTCGGGCGGCTCCGCGCCACGGCCGCCTCTGCTATCAGCCCCTCGGGGACCTGCCGCGCCGCCCCGCCCACGCCCCTCGGGCCGTAGCCCCACCAGCCTGGGTCTCGGTCCGCGTTGTCCCTGGGCGCCATCGCCCCCAGGAGGGCGCCCCCGCGAGGCGGGACGGGGCGGGGCCGGTGGCAGGGCGGGGGCGCGCCCTGGCTCACAGCAGCCAGGGTTGCAGCTGCCGGCCCCCGCCCCGGCCCAGGCTCCGGCTCCGGCCAGGGCTTCGGCCCCGGCCCCGGCGTGATGCGCCAGCCCGGCCGCGCGGACAATGAAGCTGGCGCAGCTTACCTGTGACCCCATGGGGCGCCGGCGCGGGCGGGCGCCGCGGCCGCGGACCGGTGATCGCGCGGCCACCTACGAGCGCTACGTCCGGGAGGGTCCGAGCTGCGAGCTCGCCCGGGTGGCTGGGTCCCGCCCGCCCGTCCGTTCGTCCGTCCGTCAGGCCGGCGCGCGCCCCCGCGCCGCTCCAACCCCGCGGCCCCCGCGCGCCCCGCCCGCGGACCCTGACCCCGCCCCCGGCGCGCGCCCGGACGCCTCTGATTGGTCCGCGCTGCGCCCTGGCCTCGGCCACCGCCCCGGCCCCGCCCCCGCCCCCGCCTGCCGGCCCCGCCCCCCGCTCCGGCGGCAGGGCGCAGCGGACTGGCCGGGGCCGAGTAGCCGCCGGTGCTCCCGCGGCCCACCGCCCCCCCCCCCGCGGGGCCGGACAGCGGAAGTGCGGGCTGGAGCTCGCTGGGCATTGTGGGAAGCCCCCTCCCATGGGCTTGCGAGTGGCAAGGAATGGGGTCCGTGGGTCCGACGCTCCCGCTTTGCGGGATCGCGCAGCCGGAGACCACCTGATGGGAGAGGTGGGCTGGACAAGGGCACCGCAGCACAGTCGGGTTGGCGCACCACGCGTTGTCTGTGCGCCTGTCCCCTGGGGACGCACGAGACCCAGGGTCATGGCTGTCTCCGAACCCCGAGGAGCCGTCGCTGTGCGCGCGTCTCCCAAACTTAGCGACTTCCAGGCGCGCCATGACGGTTCGGCGGGCCTCATGCAGAGCGGAGAATAAGCGCTCTAGGGGCGCGGTGCCCAGAAGGAGCTGGTCACTGTGCACCCCCGCCATCCGGGGACCTGGGCGCTCTCTCAGAGAAGCGCACGTTGAGAAGCGGGCCACGTGGCGATGCCTGCAAGCGGTACTTATATTTGGCCAACTGGGAGCATTGGCTGCCGCACGTCGTTCTTGTCATCCAACTGCTGTGAGAGCATGGGGCTCAGACAAGGGGCGAGAACCCTGTCTTGGCCCGCAGCTCCCGGCCAGCGATCGCATTTCGATTCCTGTAGAGCTGGGAATAGGTCTCTTCACCCCGCCCCTAGTGGTGCGGTGCCCTCGATCCGTTGGGGAGTTGGAACGGGTAGCGTACATTCGTGGCTGGCCTGTGCGGGGGGTTAAAGGCCACCACGCTCCCTCCAGGGCACAGCAAAGGGAAGGGAGGTGAGCCTGTGGCTGGCCAGGGGCGTAGGGGAGTTGAGCCTTGCTGGGCCAACCAATCGCGAGGCGCCTTGGGCTGTCCGCGCCCTGCCTCCTCGAGGGGCCAGCGCCGCGGAATTCCTCTGGAAGTGGGAGGCGCCCGCCCTGATGAAGGATTTCTCATGTAGTGTGAGGAGGCATTCACGGGCGGCAGTGGGAGGGCTGGGAGGAGAGGATTCTCCTTGAGTGAGCAAGGGCGAGCAGAGGTCTGGCTGTCAGAGATGAAAGCCTGGGATACTCCCTCACACTTCGTTGGCTCCAAGAGATGGTTGTGCACATGCCCTGCCCACCCCTCACCAGGCATCTAGGCTGGCACTTTATGGCCCAGGTGTCCCTAGCCACATTCTTTCTGCTGGAGGACCCTTTTGGCACAACTGGTCTGAGAAAGCCCCCACACCCATACCACTCCTGTCCACCTCCATGTGCCTAGAAAAGTAGGGCTGGCATAGTTCTGACATAATGCCCCTGACATCCACCTCCGGGAGGGTCCTTCTGGGTACATCTTCCTCTGAGGGGACAAAGGGCACTGTCTGTATATAGTCCTTTAGACCTTCCCCTTTCTCAATTTGGTCTCTGTTGCAGCCCATGAAGGAAGTGAAAACATGAGGAGACCTTCAAGGTCACTCTCCGACAGAGAGAGCCCGAGTTTCTGCCAGGCAACCAAGACATCATTCAAGGGGGATCGTGTTGGTGCTATGCTCTCTGTTTTCCATGCAGAAGTTGGGACCAATTAGAAGAGTCTTACCCGTGAGCAATGGAGCTCAGTCATTGCTCAGGAAGCCCATAAGATCCAAGCCTGTGTCTAACAGTAACAGGCCCACTCCATATGCCTAAAGGGCTGCTCATCTTCATAGGAAGTCTTGTGGAGTTCTGAAATGAGCCAGGATAGAGCAGATACCCCCTTTCTCTAATACACATACACATTCTTGCACCTCCACCCCAGAAGCACTACCAGTGACTGGACCAAAATCCTGTCTTTCTGCTTCAAAAGCCAACAGCAGGGTACAAGGCCTGAGCGTAAAGACAATATAGCTTGTAGACAGATTGAAGAACAATCCCCCTGAAATGAAATAGGCCCAGCTACCCTATCTCAACACTATCACTGTTCTGCAAGCTAATAAACCCCATAATTTTTTAAATACCTAAACAGCAATTGCAACCTCTTGGCAGAGGTGAGGGTAAAAGAAATCATAGTTGAGCTGGCCCAGGTGACCTGCCTTAGAGATAGTTCTCAGGAGTGGACAGATAGCCTCAGTTGCATTCTGAGCATGGCATTCAGCATCCGTAGCAGGGGGTCTGTCAAGGTTCCGTGAAGAGGGTATGATCCTTGCTATCAATGGTGAGTAGTAGAAAAGACACATGAACAGATGTCAGAGTCCCACAGCCACATAGATCCATGCTATCTGCTGAGGTCATTGCATAGTTACCCTCAGGAGCTGGAGAGATAGCTCAGCTTTAATAATAGTGTTTGCTTAATGCCCTTTCCTAGGACCCAGCTTTGGTTTTCACTCAGCATCTATGTTAGGGTGGCTCTCAAATGCCTGTAATACCAGCTCCACAAGATCTAACACCCTCTTCCAGCCTTGATGGGCAGCCAGCTGCATATGTACACACACACACACACACACACACACACACACACACACACACACACACACAAGTTGAGCTGGGTGTGATGGCATGCACCTTTAATCCCAGTACTTGGGAGACAGAAGCAGATGAATCTCTCTGAGTTTAAGGACAACCTGGTTTACAAAGTGAGATCCAGGCCATTCATTAAAACCCTATCTTAAAAAAATAACAACAACACTACCCCCCTCCCCCCAGCTACCTGTATGAGCATGTCAGGAGACTATCAAGGAACATACCAAATCCCTGAAGGGAATTAGCATCAGGCCACACATTTTCTGCCAGGCAAAGAGTGCAGAAGCTGATCAGGCCGTGAATGTGCCCCTTCTATCCCAGGTACTGGAACACTCCCATGATAGCCATTAAGAGTGCCATGTGGCTGGCTAAGCCCAACATCCTCTGAAAACCCCAGGGATCCCACTTGCTTTGCTGGTAACCTGCCAAATATCACACTGACACCATGTGGCTTTTGAGGGGCAGAGGAACAAGAAGGGGTTCAACCTCAGGCAAAGTTCTGTGAAACAATAGAGAAATCAGGGAGCATTTAGCCTCTGGGTTTGCTTTGTAAGTAACAGCCTGGGAGGAGCTTTGGAAAGGAAAATTCCAGAAGAACAGCAAAATATCCCTACAAATCTAGTAGAGGTACCACCCCATCTGCCCTGTCATTGCTAGGCATCTTCCCCCCAGGGCAGCATTCCCTCATCTCCTCCTAGCTAGAGTAGCTGCCTTTGTCTCAGTCACTGGTCAGAGAGACTGCCTGTTTATCCTCCAGCCAGTGGTGTTGCTCAGTCGTCCCCATGGCAACAGACCCGAGAGTCCTGCCCCCTTCCAGAAAGGGCCCAGAACCTGTCCCTGCTCTCTCCAGGACTCTGCTGGAAGTCCCTATCTAGAAAGACCAAGAGCAGGGAAGGAAGAAAGACTACTGTTGTGGGCTGGGGATACTGGGGCTGCCCAGGGAACCGCCCACCGCACATTACCCTGGTCCCATAGTGGAACTGAGGCCTGCCTTAGTCTGCAGCAAAGACCAATTCATGGTCATGGGAGGGGCACCTCACCCAAGCTCCTGTACTGCGGGCTTCCTGGGCATAGCTTGGCCAGGTCTAGAGCCATCTGGACCTGCCCTCCTGTCCAGGCTTCTGCAAGACTGTCCTCCAGAGCAGCTCCAGGCCAGGGGCTACCTGCCAATCCCATAGCTGCCCCACCCCAACTGTCCTCAAGGCTTGTGCCCCTGCCAAGCCCCAACTGCCACTCCAGCTGCTATTGCCAACTGTCGCCCCATCTCCATTCCAAGTGCTCCCTCACTCCCAACCGTCCTTCCAAAGTATCATAGCCAACTGGCAGCTTCTTGCTCTCTAAGCCTTGCCTCCCACCTACCAGCTATGAGGCCAGGGCTTAGCATTCCAGAGTTCCCTGCTTTCCCAACAATACTGGAAGGAGCAAAACCACACCTGCTGTGTTCGGGCTAACCGTGGGCTGGGGGAAGGATATGTACTGAGGCTCAAGACTAAGAGAATAGGTTGGGGGCCAGGCTCAACAGACCAAGGAGAAGAGACAGGGAAAGAACAGAGCAGCAGAAGAATATGTCTGTCAGATCTCTGTGCTTAGACCCAGCACGGGAGCAGGAAGCAGCCACAGTGTCCAGTCAGAACCAAGTGTCTACTTTGAGTACAGGCAAATCTTACTAGGCTGTGGGGTAGAGCTGGATCCTGACATGGTGTTTTCCTCTGAGAGCTCCAAGCAGTTTATCCTAGCCACAGGCGCTCGGAAGGTCCTGGCATATGTCAGGAATAGCCCTGCTCCTCCCACCATGTCCTTATGTGCCTACCAGCCTTCCATACTCTGAAGCTAGACCCTGTTCCTGAGTCTCAGCTGGTGTCCTGGACCCACATGGGCTGTCTCTTAAGTGTATATTTTTCCACACAAGTTGTAGCCATTTCTCCAGGTCCCAGCTATCTCCCCTTTCTCCTTCTTTATCCCCAAAGCTCCTTCTCTACCTTTATCCATAGTCTCTGTGACATGTCTCTTCTATAAAGGGATACTCGCCTCATCCAGCCACACTCAGAAGCCCTGGTGTTCAGTCTTTCCCTGAACCTAATTGACAGGTTGCAGCCCTGGCGATTCCAGGGAACGCAGAAGTACCTGGAGTCTTCACTAGACCTTGGAGGAGAACTGTTGCCCTCACTGGTACAAGTCTAGGGCTGTAATTCCATCTCAGTAACTCAGAATAGGCAATGAGAGCTGGGCATTAGTCCCAGCTTTAAAGCCACTGCTCTCCAGAGGCTACAACCTTCAATGCTCACCTTACACAGGTTGGTGATAGCTCTGTAGACAGCACACAGGTGAAAAGGTTCACCTGGCTCTACTCGGTACCCATTTGGGAGTCTGCAGGTCTACCAGCGTGAAACATGCTAGGGAAAGAAAAACTGTTGTCAGAATAGTCCTAGAAGGATTCCCTGACTATCATGTGCCAGGTATCTCCCCATGTGATGAATTCCTTTCCTAGAGTCACCTGGCCCTTCCTCCTGAGCTAGGTCCTGGGACAGAAAGTGAACAGAGTGACTGTGGCCCACAGAGAACTGTGGGATGGGGCTCTGTCCTGACTTTTAAGATTTACTCTCTCCCTCCCATTTGAAAAAGCCTTCTGGGGCTCCCTAGAAGAAACATAAGGGGCATGGGGAGATAGCTCAGCAGTTACAAGCATATACTGCTCCTGAAGAGGACCCAAGTTTGGTTTCTAGCACCCAGGATGGGTGCCTCACAACTACCTGTAATTCCAGCTGCAGGGAATCCAACACTCCTGGCTTCGACAGGTACCTGTACTCACATGGGCAAACCAAAACACAGATAAACACATAATTTAAAAGTAAAACATTTTTTTAAATGGGACCAGAAAAGGGAAGAATAGAATTTTTTGTGGAGATGCTTGATAGATACCACCTTACCTAGGTGGCCCCACCCAGCACTAAATGTAATCATGTGGATGTCACGTACCTCCAAGGTGATGTGAGAAGAGGGTATCTCATCTCTTTGAGATTTTCTTTAAAACTCATTATTTTAGCCATCAGAAAGTACACCCCATAGGTCCTGCTTGAGGTTTTGCCCACTCAACACCTGATTAGTGAGCCTAAAACTGAAATTCATGAGAAACAATGGAAGCCTGAAAAACTGCCTCAGCCCACAAAAATGTAAGATATGACATCTCTAAGTATGATGGTGCCATGGAGGGGACTAGAGAATAAAGGAGGGCTTTGGGAACTAGGTAGTACTGTCCAATGACAGTCCCACTGTAGTGGAGAGATATGCAGAAATGGCTTCCTAATACTCACAAAGGCACGTGACAATGCCAGACCACCTAAGAAAAACTTGGCTGGAGAGGTTACACACAAATTCTCTGCACTGAAAACATGCAACTTTCCTGAAATCTAAAATTATTACAAAATAAAAAAGTTCATTTTTCAGAGGGGAGAAGAAAAGCAAAAACAACCAATAACAAGAAAACCGAACAACTCCTATGAACTCTAGGGTTGAGAGCTGAGTAGCCACTCACAGTTTACCTCAGCCCAGCTATTTGTTTTTACTATTGTTTGCTTGTTTAAGACTGGGTTTCTGTGTGTAGCCATAGCTGTCCTGGAACTCACTCTGAACCAGGCTGGCCTTGAATTCACAAAGATCTGCCTGCTGTGATTAAAGGCATGTGCCACCACCACCTGGTTTATTTCCATTTTTAAGAATGCCTTTAGTCCCAGCATTCAGGAACCAGAGACAGATGGATCTCTGTGAGATCGAGGCCAACCTGGTCTTCAGGTGAGTTCTGGGACATCCAGGGCTACACGGAGAAACTGTCTGGGAAAACCAAAAAACCAAACAAACAAACAAAGGAATTAGGACTTTCGAATACTCATTATTCAACCCATCCCCCAAATATTCTCATGGGGTACAAACCACAGACTTGGGGATGCTGGTCTTATATTTCTGAGTTCTGTTGTATGTTGAACTCTGGGCTTTTGAGCTACATACAAGATTCACATGAGCACTGTTGAGAGAGCCTGCTACCTTCCATCCTGGTCTTTGTCTACCTGGGCACAGCCTTGATGGTGCTCCCATTTGGGGCAGGGAAGATAGTTCAGGTGGTAAAGTGCTTGCCATGCAGGCAGGAAGACCTGAGTTCAATCCTCAGCCCTGAAAGAACTGAGGTGCAGTGACAGCTGTTTGTAATCCCAGTGCTGGAGCTAGTTAGCTGCCCAGTTAGCTGTCTTAGCCTATGCTGGCCTAATCAGGAGGCCAGATCCCAATAAGACACCTTGACTTAAAAATAAAAGGATGCACAGCTCCTAAAAAGCTCTTGGCTCCTGGTGGTTCACAGCTGCCTTTATGTTATTATCAGGTGACAATATATGCTGTGAAGCTGTCTTTAAAAATCTCATTTACAAATATCTGTCTACACGAAAATTTTGTATATAGATATGCGTATACAGCTAGAAAGAGAGGACACTGAGAGTCGAGCTAATTAATGCCCATGTATTAGATAAGCACACAGTTCCACAGTGTCTGACATCCTCTTCTGGCCTCTGTTGGCACTGTATGGATGTAGTGCACTTACAAACAAGAAGGCACAGGCACAAATTTAAAAGTTAAAAATAAATTTTTAAAATTAAAAGATCTCAGTAACATTTTGTGACTTCCACCATGCCATACCATGACCAGGGCCAGAAGGTGCAGAAGGTGATTGTACAACCCATTGTGCATTACACAACAGCATCTGAGCTCTGGGCTTTGGAACCACATCTTCAGATACATGCAAAATAGGTCTCAAATTAAGATGTAGCTGTGTGAGGGTTGTATTATTGGCTTTGATGAGTGCATGAACCTCATATTAGATGATGGAAAAGACTCATTCTAAAAAGAGATTCAAAGTCAAGAACAACTGGGCTGGATCATGCTAAAAGAAAATAATATTACCCTGCTTCAAAGTGTTTCCAAGTAGAAACTGTTGAGAAGACAGTACAATATGTTTAATTGCTGTTTTATTTATTTTATGTGCATATATCCTATTGGTTTTGCCTTCATGTACATCTGTAAGGGTGTCGATTCCCTGAAACTAAAGTAAGACAGTGTGAGCTGCCATGTGGATGCGGGGAATTGAACCCAGGCCTATCTGAAAGAGTAATCAGTGCTCCCAACCACTGAGCCATCTCTCCAGCCCCGGCAGTACAGTAGTTTTAAAGGTGTCTTCTGGCAAAAGGATAACCAGGCTACAATCCACAACCCCTGAGCAGATAGGTAACAAGACAACCATGGATCCCCCTGGGAAGAGGGAATGGAAAAGATCTCCTGAGTAAATTGGGACCATAGCGGGGTAGAGGGCAAGAGGAGGTGGGTAGAGAACATGAGGGGATAAGATGGGTGAGTTGAGGAAGCCATGATGAAATTAGAGAGAAACTTGGTGCTAAGGAAATACCCAAGAACTCACAAAGGTGACCCCAGCTAAGACTCCAACCAACAGTGGAGAGGGTGCCTAAACTGGCCTTCCTCTATAATAAAATGGATGACCACCCTAATTGTCGTTACTGATGAAGGCAGACGCAGAGATCCACAGCTAAGCACTGAGTTCCCAGTCCAGCTGAAGAGAGGAATGGGAGATTATGTGAGCAAAGCGATCAAGTTCGTAATGAGGAGACCCACAGAGACAGCTGACCAGAGCTATTGCGAGCTGACTGACTCCCGGGGAACCTGAGTGGGACTGAATTTAGCCCTCCAAATGTGGGTGACAGTTGAATGGTGTGAGCAGTTTGTGGAGCCTCTGGCAATGGGACCAGAATTTATTCCTGGTGCATGAACTGGCTTCTTGGAGCCCATTCCCTACAGAGGAACACCTTACTCGGCCTTGATACTACTAGTGGAGAGGGACTTGGTCATACCTCAACTAGACATGCAAGATTGCACTGACTCACCCAGGAGTCTTTACCATCTCTGAGGAAAGGGTGGGGAATGGAGTAGGGGAGTGGGGAGGACTGGCAGGAGGAGAGGGAGGGAACAGTGTTAGGTATATTAAAATTTTAAATAAAAAAATTAACAACCCCCCTAAAAAAGGTGTCTTCTACACCTGTAGTCCCAGCTACCAAGGAGGCTGAGACAGGAAGATCTCCTGAGTCCCAGAGTTCTGGGCTATAATGTGCTGTGCAGATTAGGTGTCTGCATTAGGTTCAGCATCAATATGATAACCTCCCAGGAGCTGGAGCCACCAGGTTGTATAAGGAGGGGTGAAACTGCCCATATTGGGAAAGGAGCATGTCAAAACTCTTGCTGATCAGTAGTGGGATCACGCATATGAATAGCCACTGCACTTCAGTCTGGGCAACATAGTGAGGACACAAAAGTTCAAATACACATACACACCCCATCTCTTTTGGACACTCACCCAGGTGTGTGGTGTCGAACACTTTTAATCCCAGAATTTGGGAGATAGAGATATGATGTGGGATGTCTTTCTGTATGCTGTGAATACCATTGGACAATAAAGGAATTGTTTTGGCCTATGGCAGAGCAGCTTAGAAGCAGGAGGGAAATCCAATCACAGATACAAGGGAAGGAGGGCAGAGTCAGGAGAGATGTGATTCAGACACCCAAGAAGCAGTATGTTTACACCTTTTTGTTTTGTTCGTTGTTGTTGTTGGTGGTGGTGGTGATGGTGATGGTGATGGTGGTGGTGGTGATGATGATGGTGATGATGGTGGTGGTGATGGTGGTGATGATGGTGATGTGGTGGTGATGGTGGTGATGGTGTTGTTGTTGTTGGTGATGATGGTGATGGTGGTGGTGGTGGTGATGGTGGTGATGGTGGTGATGGTGGTGATGATGGTGATGTGGTGATGGTGGTAATGGTGTTGTTGGTGGTGATGGTGGTGATGGTGGTGGTGGTGATGATGATGGTGATGGTGGTGATGGTGGTGATGATGGTGATGTGGTGATGGTGGTAATGGTGTTGTTGGTGGTGATGGTGGTGATGGTGGTGGTGGTGATGATGATGGTGATGGTGGTGGTAGTGGTGATGGCAGTGGTGGTGGTGGTGATGATGGTGATGATGGTGATGGTGTTGGTGGTGGTGGTGATGATGGTGATGGTGGTGATGGTGGTGGTGGTGGTGGCGATGGCGGTGATGCTGGTGATGGTGGTGGTGATGGTGGTGATGGTGGTGATGGTGGTGATGGTGATGGTGTCGATGGTGGTGATGATGGTGATGGTGATGATGGTGTTGTTGGTGGTGGTGATGGTGGTGATGGTGATGGTGGTGATGGTGATTGTGGTGATGGTGGTGGTGATGGTGATGGTGGTGATGGTGGTGGTGATGGTGATGGTTTCTCCCCCTCCCTTTCTCCTCTGCTGTCCTCTTCTAGGACAGGATCTTACTGTTTGTTTTGGTTTTTGAGACAGGGTCTCATTTGTAACCCAGGCTGGCTTTGAACTCACTGTATAACCCAAGCTGTTCTTTAACTTTCAACCTCCTGAGTGATTGTTCACAGAGGATCATCCCTCATAGGATATACATATAGGTGTAATTACCTGTCTCTATAAACCCAATGCTAAATCCAATCTGGACCTTGGCTATTCAAATGGTCTTTCCTTGAGGAGCCTCGTCCCAAGAGACAGACAAATCCTTGAGCTTAGTCTCAGAACAGCATAACCTGCCTCTCTGCTGGGATTTGAAGACTGTGAGAAACTTTCTATTAGGCCTAGTTGTATAGCTGGATAAGGATTGGGAACACTCTCCCTCAAGCTGAACATGGAATTTCATCAGAGGACCGAGCCACAAGTTGAGTGCTTAATGGCTGGTGATGAGGTTTCATGGCCCACTAGGACCATGTAGGATGTATGGCCAAGATGGGGTTTCTCTAGAACGCCAGTGAGATTTATGAACAAGAGATAGATATTATCTAATTATGACTAGTCAGAGAACTGACGTGGCCTTGAATTAAGAAGAGATAAAAAGGGGAGCCAGAGAAGGTGCTTGCCTTTCCACATGGCAATGTGACAAATGACTGTTCTTTGGACTGAAAGCCAAGGAACCGAGGCTGCAAAGTGAATAGGAACAAGTTTAGGAGGAAAGAGCAGGCAGTGGTACTGACACCACTGACCTCCCAGGGATGCGAAGAACTGGGGTCAGAAGAAGCCACACAGCAGTTAGGTAACTATGGTCCTTCTCTCTCTTCCCAAACGGCATTTTCAGAGGACAGAGCAGAGCATTGTCTTTGGGTCACTTTGGCTCCCATTGAGTTTCCACATTCTGCCCCACAGAATGGAACTGTAGGGCCCTGGTTTGTACTAGAGCGTGGCTCAAAGCATTGTCCCTCAGCAGATAATGCTCTTCAGGATTTCTATCAAAATACAGCAAAATATCTGGGTATAGTGGTACAGATTTTTTTTTTTTTTTGAGACTAAGTTTCTTTGAGTGGTCCTGGCTGTCCTAGGACTAGTTCTCTCTAGACCAGACTGGTCTCAAACTCAGAGTTCCTCCTGCCTTTCCTCCCAAGTGCTGGGATCATTGCCCAGTGGTGATTCACATCTTTAATCCCAGAATTCAGGAGGTAGCGGCTGAGGTAAGAGGATCTGTGTGAGTTCAGCCAAATCAGCCGAAACAGACCAACATAGTGAGTTTCTTCTTAAAAACTATTTTTTCTTTGTGGCTAGAGAGATAGCCTAGTAGTTAAGAACACTTCCTATTTTTCCAGAGGACCAGAGTTCAGTTCCCAGAACCCATATCAGGTGGCTCACAACTGCCTGTACATCCAGCTCCAGAAGATCCCATGCGCTCTTCTGGCCTCCTTGGGTTGCAGACACATATACACATAAATGCAAATAACAACAAAAGCAAGATGACCTCCAGTTGTGTTCACGTGGAGCCAAACTACTCTTGTCCTGTTTCTCTACTGCATAACTCTAGGCTGAAGTTCTAGTGTCCCAGTAGAGAAATACATCTCAGGAGGTCCCACAGCTCAGAATCTGTTCTTGGTCAGCACAATCTAAAGGAAGCAGAAAACATCTAAGATAAAGATGAAAGACCATTCCTTCCTTGTCCTTGAGTAGGCTGGCTCAAATGGCCCCCACTCCATCCTCCTTAGTGCAAAGAACATGAATCTTAGCTGGGCACCTGACTTTGGGCATAAGGAGTTGCCAGTTCATTGTCTGTTTACCAGACCAGCTGTACCCTTGACCAGTTGCCCCACCCGCTAGCCTTAACCCCAACCCCTGCAGTATTTGGAATACCTCTACTATCTCCTCAACCCTTCTTGCCCGTGTCCTTTGGTGACTCTCAGCTGTACCAGCAAATACTCCAAACTTGGCTCCTAGCCACCAAGATAAAGGATCTGCCCAGCTTTCCTCGGTATCTCCGTCACTTGCCTTTCTATTTCCCTATGACCTGATCCCCACAGCCATCCTGACCAAAGTTGCAGTCACTCCACAGGGTGCTAGGCTGTCGAAGTCTGTACCTGAGAACGGGCTGAGGTTTGGGAGTATGTTTTCAGTCTTAGATAGCTCAGGGTCATTTCCTTCCTCTTAAGATTTGAGCTCAAGCTCGTCCTGGTTGTTCCTGGGAGGCCCAGAGGCTGTGGGACTTTTGGAGAAGGCTCTATTGCAGACCCAGACTTGCCTGGTCCTGAGACTTGCCTGCTATATTGCAGAGAGAAAGATCTGAGTGTTTTCTCTTCTGAGCCTTTGCCATCCTTAAGTTCAACTCAGAATGAACTCATGTCCTAGGAAACCCAAAGTTGGGAGTTATAAGGGTCTGGAGCTTTGGTCAAAGCCTTATGGGAAAGTGGCAGTCCTGCCCTTGGTTAAGCAGCACATGCAAGCGGCCACCCCACCTTGTTTGGTTCCGCACTTCACAGCCTAAGCCCAGATAGTCTAGGTGGTCAGAGTTCCCCTTTCTGGGAGCCATATAAAGTACTGTCCTCCTACTGTGCTTGAACACCAAGAACCAGAATCTCTGACCCCAGCCCCAGGTGGCAGGCTCCATTTCCTCCTCCCCTGGGGATCCTGGTGCCGGGGTGGAGGCTGGAGGCCTTATCAGACTACAGGTTTTCCTGAGGAAGGAAGACTGGGTGTGTATTCCAGGACAGGCGCCTCTTTGGGTGTGCCTAGGCCAGTAAAGAGGGATATATGTTCTGCCATTCCTCCTGGAGTAAAGATAGCTTCTCCTTGGGAAACTCAATACCACAAAGACAAACCTGTCCACATTTTGGAGGTCAGAAACCTGAGGAGAAGGGCACACATTTCCTGAAATTTCTGACAATGACATTATCATCAGGGAAGAGTCCACAGAAGCCCCATCAGATGATCAGAGGGTCCTGTAACCTGTCCAGTTGAAGAGATATGTCCCACAGTCATGCATGGTTGGGTTCACCAAACTACATACACAACATGAACAAAAACACAGAAGAAGGGTGCTAAAGAGGATGCTTTCAGCTTATGAACATTCATCAAACTATATCCTTGGAATATGTACACTTTGCTGTGGGCATATGATTTATAAGCTTCACACTGAGTATCTAAGAAGTCCCCCACAAATTGTTCCAGAGAGAAAAATGTTTCCTGAGGACTGCTTGCCCTGCATCCTGACTGGGCCAGCCCCTGAAGCTACCTTTTTGTCTTCAGGGAAATCACTGGACCCTTATAGAATAAACCCAGGGAGGGAAAGGGTGTCCGGGGAGGAGTTATGGTTTGGAGCAGGGCCTGGCTGGCCAAGCTGACCACCAGTGATGTCTCTGCCTTGCTTGGCAAGGTTCATGAGCAGCCCCCTTCCTTCACCTCCTCTAGGGTAGAAAGGTTAAGCTGTATGGATGGGGCCAGCAGATGTTGAGCCCACCTCACTAATGTGGGCAACTGGCCAAGGAGCACTGGCATGAAACAAGGGGACTGCCCTCCCTCACCCACTAGAGGTTGCCTCCTCCCTCCTGGTCTGATCTAGGCAGCCTCTACCCCTTCCGCTTCCAGAGGCCCAGGGGCTATTTTTAACTTGGCTGAGCTGCCAGAGTAGAAGGTGGACCAAGCCCTGGTGGGAGGGCCCAGGAGAAAGGGCCTAGCAGTTGCTGTCCAGCCCCCACCCTCTAGAAGTCCAGGCATCCTAGGGGCACTGTCATTCTTATCCTTACAGGAGAAATAGTATTCCACTCACCACCACAGTTACAAAGGAAGGTCATACAGCTCTGAGATTCAGAAATAAACTTACGACACACACTTACTGTACCCAAATTCATATTTATTCTCTCTCTCTCTCTCTCATGTGTGTGCATGTGTGCATGTGTGTGTGTGTTATACCACATATATACACACAAATAAACCACAGGAAGACAGAGGCTCAAGCATAAGAGTCCAGAGATGACCCTCTGTTGTAAAATGTAAGGACTAGATGCTGAAGTAAGGAACACACTGGTTGGCCCAGTTTGTCCCTCTTCACAAGTACCCATCCAATAGGGATACTCCAGGATTCACAACACTCTCCTCACCCTGGAACCACCTTCTAACTCATTCTTCCACAACAAACAGGATACTCAGGAATCTGAACTGAGCTGAGCTCAAAGGCATATTCCAAAACTCCATGCTCAGTCCTCCCAGAAAGGAAATTCAGGACTGGTTGAAAGGGTAAGGGTAGTATCTCTTCTTGTTCCCTCCCTTCTCCCTGCTCCTGCCCCTCCCTCCCAGCCTTTGCTCCATAGAGCAGCTGTCCCTGGCCTAGGAGAAAACTGCAGTCTGGTCTGCATGCCTAGGGGCTGCGATGGGGGCCACATCCACTTCATCAGGTTCAAAGAGAAGAGTCAGAAGGAGAAATGGAGGCTCAGGATGCTATGACTCCAATTCCCCTCCACCCCATCTCCACTTTTGGACGGCTCCTGGGAGGAATAAGGGTGGGGAAATGGGGGTGGACAGGACATCCTCTTGGCAGGACATAGGACGTCAGGCCGGAGGTTCCCAGACCCTGTCAGGGCCATAGGGGAAAAGGTCACTGGGGCCTAGGGCTCACTAGTATTGCCTCAGCAGCCTGGCTAATGCACTAACAGCCAGAGTAGAGGCTGTCAAAAGAATACCCCAGTTACTGAGCTGCCTCTGGACTCAAGCCAGTGAAGTTGTGGAGCTGCCCACACACTCAGAAAAAATACAATCACCGACATACCCGGCACTACCATTGAAAGCGGTATCACAAATGTGTGGGAGATACCAGGGCCCATCTGGCTATGTCTACCTAACTGGATTTGTATCTGGTTCTTTCTTTTCCAAGCAAGCCCACTGCCCTTGGAAGAAGGCCAGCCAAGTACAACCCAGTAGGGCTTGAGAACTTTGGGGACCTTTCTTCCACACCTGCCCCAGGGGCAAAACTGGCTAAGTGGCTATTGTAGTTTGAACCCCAGCCTGAGAGACAGTGGTCCTTGTAGGAGCTAGAAGACGTCAGACAGAGAGTGTGCTTTGCCCCTGCTGCCCTACTAGGACCTGAGAGAACCAACTATCCTACCAGGGTTCACAAAAGCCCTGTCCCTTAACAGTCTCTCCCGTATCAGAGTCCATGATCCTCTGGTCCTGTTAGCCTCCTGGCTATCCCCCACGCTCGGCATAGCACCCACCTGCTAACTATGAGCACCTCTGTATGTCTGACTTAACTCTGTGTAGGAAATGGTGCCTGTGAACACTTTGACACAGAGCTCAAGTCTGGATTTTCCTGTTCCCCTCTCTAAGAGGATCTATAAGTAAGAAAGAAAAGAGGAAAAAATGGGAAGGAACAAAAGCTCTTTGTTGGAAATCTGGTAGGGTTGCTCCAAAACTTTGTCTCTGCTTCTTACCTTTATGTGTTTCTTCCTTTTCTCTTAAAAATACCGACTAGGGAGATGACTCTGTGTTTAAGGGTACTGGTTGTGAGCTGGGCAGTGGTGATGCACACCTTTAATAATACCTCTGCACTCAGGAGGCAGAGGCAGGCATATCTCTGTGGGTTTGAGGCTACCCTGGTCTACAGAGTGAGTTCCAGGACAGCCAAGGATACACAGTGAAACCTGTCTCAAGAAACTAAAAACCAAAACCAACCAAACAAACAAACAAAAAACCCAGAAGAAACACTGATTTGCTCTTCCAGAGGACCTGGGTTTAATCTCAGTGTCTACATGGTGGTTCACAACTGTCTGTAACTCCAGTCCCAAAGGTTCCAAAACCTTCTTCAGGCCTCTGAAAGCACTGTATAAATATGATACATAATATGATGCATGCAGACAAAACACTCAGATACATAAAATAATTAAAAAATATATTTTAAGGACAACAAAAAAGCCAGGTAGTGGTGGAGCACACCTTTAATCTCAGCCCTTGGGAGCAGAGGCTGATGAATCCCTGAGTTCAAGGCCAGCCTGGCCTACAGAGTGAGTTTCAGCACAGCTATGGCTCACAAAGAAACTTTGTTTGAAAAAAGAATACACATACACACATATATATATAGTGTGTGTGGTTTTTATTTTACTTATTTTATGTGTATGTGCCTAAGTTTATGTATGCATAGTACATTTGTACAGGAGTCCATGGGTGTCTGAAAAAGGCATTGGATCCTCTGTACAGTTTTGAACCACCATGTAGGTGCTAGAAACTGAAACCAGGTTCTCTACAAAAGCAATAAGTGCTCTTAACTACTGAGGCACTACTCCAGCCTCATCTCTAATTTTTAAAAAAGATTATTTATTTATTATATATACATTGTTCTGTATGCATGTGTGACTGTAGGCCAGATCTTATTACAGATGTTAGTGAGCCACCATGTGATTGCTGGGAATTGAACTCAGGATCTTAATCACTGAGCAATATCTCCAACCCTCATAATTTTTAAATTTTTTCAAAAAATTAATCTATTACAAATCTAATTTGTACATATGATAGTCATCCATACTAAGCACAGCACAAATGAATTTTAACAAATTTATGGCCATGCCCACTGTCATAGAATGGTTCTAAGATTTCTTGTATACAGAATCATGCCTTTTGTGTGATGGAGGTATGTGTGGGGGGATTGGTGTGGGGGGGGAGGGATTGGTGTGTGTGTGTGTGTGTGTGTGTGTGTGTGTGTGTGTGTGTGTGTGTTGCTTTGTGTAGTACTGGGGATTAAATCTACGATCTTGTGCCCTTAGGCAAGTACTCTACCACTGAACTACATCCTAAACCCTCTCCTATTATTTCTGTGAGACAGGGTTTTGCCTAGTTAGCCAAACTGTCCTTGAATTCACTCTGTAGCCAAAGTCGACCTTGAACTTGAACTCTTTTGCCATAGTCTCCTGGGGATTTGGAATTAAAGGCCGGTGACAGCAGCCTTAGCTCCATATGTGGTCTATACCTAACTGTTTCACTTAGCGTAACATCTCTGAAATAATTTCTTCCCATTGTATAGAAGCATCCAGCTTGTTATTTGGTCACCAGTCGATGACATTATAATTCATGCTGTGAACATCTGAGGACAAGTCCGTATAGACATGTCTAATTTCTTTTCAATGCACTCTTTGGAACAGAAGCTGGGTGTGTTGCTCAGTGAGAGTGCTTGCCTAGCATGTTCTGGGTTCTGGCTTCAATATCCAACACTGCAAAACAACAGAAACAAAAGAAAAAAGGGTAGGATTGTTCTGTGTCTTGTTTTCTAAATGTTTTATGTATTTATTTTTGGTTTCCCCTATCAATAGTAGACCATAAAGGTAGAGTCCTCATTTCTGTTGTTCATTGTCTTAACATTGTTTCTGTTTATGTGATAAAATACCAAAATAAACTTGGGAAGGAAAGAGTTCATTTCACCATGTACTTTGCAGTCAGTCCATCATGAAGGGAAGTCAGGGTAGGAACTCAAGACAGGAACCCGGAGGGAGGGAACTGAAGCAGAGGCCATAAAGAAACACGGGTTCCTGGCTTGATCATCCTTCCTTCCTTCCTTCATTTCTCTCTCTCTCCTCTCTCTCTCCCTCTCTCTCTCCCTCTCTCTCTTTCTCTAAGACAGGGTAACTCTTATGTAGCCCTGGCTGTCCTAGAACTTTGTCTGTAGACCAAACTGTCCTCCAACTCAAAGATGCCTACCTCTGCCTCCCACATACTGAGATTAATGGTGTGTGGGCTGTCACTGCTACCACAACCAGCAGCCCTTTTGTTTTTAAGGCAGTGTCTCACTGGGTAGTCTGTACTGGCCTCATACTTACTATGTAAACCAGGCTGGCTTCAAACTACAGAGATTCTTCTGCCTCTGCCTCCCAAGTGTTGGGGGAAAAGATGTACATCGCCATACCCAGCTCACCATGCTTTCTTAAACAACTCAAGAATACCTGCCCAAGAAGTGGCATTGACTACAGGGGTTGGCCTCTCTCATATAAACCATTAATCAAGAAAATGCCCTACAGACTTGTCTACAGACCAGTCTGATGAAGGCATTTTCTCAGTTATAGTTCCCTTTTCCCAGATGACCCTGGCTTGTGTCAAGCTGACCAAATAAAACCTAACCAGCATAGTCACTGATAGGCACAGAGAACTGAACTAAACCACATCTCTTGACCAAAAGAATATTTTTGAATGAATAAATTAATGAACAAATGGTTGGGTTTACTCATATCAATGGAGATGGAAGCAATAAAAGTCGATAGTTTGAGTGGGGCAGATGAAAATTACCGTGGCCACCCAAGACCACTGTAAAACACAGATATTACTATGTGTAACTAGCAAAATTAGTTATGATGTAGCAATGAAAATAATTTTATGGTTGGGTTCACCACAACATGAGGGACATATTAAAGAGTCACAGAATCAGGAAGGTTGAGAACCACTAACTTAGAGCCTAATGTCACCAAAATATACATACTCTGAAATAGCCATTTCTCCATCCCGTTTCTCTTGTGTTCTCCACCACCAGAAGCACTTGAATTTCAGTCCTCTTGTTGTCCGTCTGAGAACTCAGGCCGACATGTAAGACACTCACTGCTCATGCTGAGATAGAAACCTAAGGAGTGTGTGACATCATGGATCATGACACTTTTCCTAAACACTTATTATTTAGGTTTTTTTTTAAAGTTTCTAAGCCAGGTATAGTGACAAACACCTGTAATCCCAGTACTTGGGAGGCAAAGGCAGGAAGATCTGTGAGTTTGAGGGCAGTCTGGTCTACAAAGTTCCTGGACAGCCAGTGCTACAGAGTAAGACTTTTATTAAAACAGACAAACCAAATGTTTTAGAATTATTTTTATTTTACATGTATGTGTGTATTGTCCACATGTATATCTGTTCATCATGTGTATGCTTTATGCCCAAAGAAGACAGAAAGGGGCATTGAATTCCTCTGGGACTGGAATTCTTGGTTACAAGCTGACAGGTGGGTACTGGGAATTGATCCTGGATGCTTTTAACCACTGAGCTATGTCTCCAGTCTAAAATTTTTTGTTTGTTTGTTTTTACAGCTGAGCAGTGGTAGTACATGTTTGTTTTTTAAAGGCCAGGTTTAATGGGTACTGCATTCCAGATGATTTTCCAGTCTGCCAGAGAGGAGATGAGAAAGAGAGACTGAAAAACCATATGTTTGTTTTCTGGGTGCAGTTTAAATATCCTATGGGAGTGGTCTTGAACATCTCTGGGGGAGGGTCTGGGCAGAGAGAGGTGGGGCTTCCACTAGAACAATCCAGAGTCTTAGGGTATAGGGACACCAGTTCAAGTCAGACTACTCCCTGTGGGCATGGAGGTGATGTGTGTGTGTGGATTGAAAGCTGGTGAGGAAGTGAGTGGAGGAGCATCCAATTGACTGCCATCCTGGAGACCTTAGTTATCTGTTTCTTGAGGAAGCAAAGAAGGCAAGTTGCTAATCTAAAATAGATCATAATACCTGCCCTGTCTGCCCTACTGACAAATAGGGATGCATGCAGAAGAAGAGCAGATAGACTCTTCATTGGGACATCTTGGAAAACCTGAGAGTGGAGGGTCCCAACTGACGGACAGATCATGTATTCTGAATAGGTGCCTGCTTGAGCCTGGAGAGATGGTATCAGCATGGATGTCCCAGAAGCTTGGCAGACGAATGGGCAGTGAGAATCACAGTGTAGGCTGTGCTGGAATTCAGGTGTTAGCTGACAAGGTTGGGAGGCGTGTCTCTAGCTATTGCCGTAATTCTCACTTGCAATATATTATATACATAACACTCACGGATACAAATTAAACCTTAGGGCTATTCTTGAAGGTAGGATTGTCCTGCGGTGGATGCTGATCCAATCTCCAAGAATGCAGGAATCAAAAAAGCAGCTCAAGATCCCAGGAGCCCTTTACAAAGGGGGGGGGGCACCCCATTCAAGCTCCCAACCTTGTCAGCTAACACCTGAATTCCACCACAGTAAGGTCCTGTCCATTGGGGCTCAAGAGACTTAGAAGCTAGCTGTTTGAGGAGCACTCTGTCCCTGGGGGAGAGGGGGGCAGGCTCTGGGGCAGTTGGGTCCATCGGTGTGGGGGCAGGGAGATAACTATCAACACGTGATCAGAGAAGCGGCCTCAGAAGAAGGACAGGGAAAGTACCTAGCCAGTGGAGGAGTTTGAACTAGAAGGTGATGATTGAGAGGAAGAGCCTTCCATAGAGGAGCTCAAAAGTGTTCAGGCCTGTAGGAGAGCATGGGGTGGCCCGAGGCCGGTAAGGGAAGTGGGGAGGAGGGCGGGCCAAGATAACCTGAGTTTGATGGAGAGCTTAGTGAGCTGTTTGATGGGTTCACTGGTTTTTCAGACTGAGGGTGATAGAGGATGTGGAGCCACCCAGCAGGAGCTCTATGACGATGGAATCTGTATGATCTGCGGGAGAAGGCCAAATTTAGGGATGATGTGATCCAGGAGTACTTGGGCCACCACATCTGCTGTTTCCCTAGAGGTGGGGAAGGCTTTGATCTATCCTGTAAAGGTGTCATAGTTTTTTATGGTAGCACACGTTTTTAATCCCATCACTTGGGAGTCAGAGGCAAGTCAGATCTCTGAGTTGGTCTACAGAGTGAGTTTCAGAACAGCCAAGGCTATACAGAGAAACCCTGTCTCAAAAAACAAAAAACATAAAAACAAAACAAAAACCAAGAAAAAAAGATCAGGTTAGCCTCAAACTTCTGAAGATGACATTAATTTTTGTATCCTCCTGACAAGTACTAGGATTAAAGGCATAAATCACCTTACTCAATTCTATGTGGTTTAAATATTGAACCCTGGGATTTGTATACACTTGAAAAGCTCTCTATCAGTTGACAGTCACCTCCAATCCACAATTATATCTCTTGATCATCTCATCTTAAAACTTTTCAAGACTTTTTGCTCCTTTCCCTGCATTAACTACAAGCCCTTCATACTAGAGCTGTGCATTTCTTCCTAGAGCACCAAGAGGGAATGTCTAGGAATTCCATAGGCACCAAAATCTGATACTCAAGATTCCTTGTATAAAATGAAGGCTTTGCCTAGAACTTGAACACATCCTTTACTACCACTTAGATACAAACCCTAACCGTAGACTTTAATCTTTAGAGGACTTATAACACAATATAAATAAGTTGTGTGCTCAGTTATGGATGCATTCTTCTTCCAAACATTTTGAACCTGAGGTTGGTTAGATCAGATCACTCTGCACATACATAAAAGGAAGGTCAATTACTTTTGTGAAATACAACAAAGTCTGGTATCTTCCATGATAGCTTCCTTTCAAACTCTGTGCCTTGAGTTTGCAAGTCTGACTTATGTTCCCATCTTCATCCCAGGTCTCACAATCCACTGACCTTGTTCCCACACCTACAAAAAAAACCTCAGTTTCCATGAACCTTGGGACTTTCCAGGTTTAGCCCCTGAAGATTAATTTCTACAGTTAGTCTCAGTGTCTGTTCTCTGTCCTCTTCTTCTTGGTCAAACTCTTGCTTGGACCTTTATTTGCAAACATCTGCTGGTTCTAGGTTCATGCCTGTAATTCTCATTGGGGAGGTAGAGGTAGAAAGATGAAGTAGTAGCTCAAGGTCATCTTGGCTACGTATCAAGTTTGAGGCAATCTGGACTACGTGAGTCCTATCTCAATAATTAAAATATCAGCGGAATAAACTGAGGATATTAAAGGGGGAAGTAATGGGACAAAGAATGGGGCACCGGATCCCTGTTACCAGGAACGAAGAATAGCCACAAAAAGAGCTACCTTCACTTGCCCTGATGGTGTTCATGGCAGAAGCCCAGCTAGGGAGAAAAGGAAGCCCACCCTGGCATCGGATGCTTCTGTAAGGAACCCCTGCTTCCCTGTTCACACTACTCCCACCCAGGTCTACAGACCCTGCCTGGGACTTTCCAAGGGCAGAGCCAATGACCAGGAGTCTTTTTTCGAGGGCGCTTAGGACATCCAGGAATTTCCTGAGAAGCCTTCTTTCCTTTGCTCTTCTTCCTCCCTACCTCCCACTCTGGGGGGGGGGGGGGTAGGAGGGTCTCATAAGGCCAAGGCCTGCTATTTTCAGTTGAAAGAAGGACCAATTGTTTGACTCACTGCTGCCCCTATAGAAACTTTTGAAAAACAAATTGGGGATGGGATTGGGACAGGAATGCTAGGCTCTTTTCCCTGGTCCGCATGCCCAGACACACCTGGGAAGTGCGTGGAGCCTGGCACAGAGGGTGGCTCCAGAGCTGGACTCCAAAACTGTAGGCAAGGTTATTTGCTTTGGGGAAGGTGGACTCAGGGCCGGGGTGGGACGCCACCATCTTCCTGCAGCCTCCTTCTAACACTTCAAAAGCTTCTTGAGGCTTTGTGGTCACTCTGGGCTCCTGCCAGCTGGAGGGGCTGGGCAGGCACATGCACCCTCAGGGCTTTTGTTTGTTATGTTTTACTTTTCACTTTTATTTTTTGAGACTGTATATTTTTTCTCTGTAGCTCTGGCTGTCATGGGACTCACTCTGTAGACCAGGCTGGCCTCAAACTCACAGACCCTGCCTCTGCCTCCCAAGTGCTGGGATTAAGGGTATGTGCTGTGGCCACGGGGATGCACCCTCAGTTTTGACTCATCTCAGAGCAGCTTTAAAGTGGTGAGGGTAGAGCTGGGGTGGTGGACATCAGAGCTTCTCCTCTGCTCCTTTACCCTCTCTGCCTCACTGCCTTCCCTGAGGGGGCTCTGGGCAAAGATCAAGGCACTTTCCTGGCCCACGATCCTGTCTTGGACCAGCTGCCTGCAGGAGCATGTGATGTGTGTAGGTGTGGGTAGTCTGACCCTGAAGTTCCAGATAGGAATCATAGGTGTGGGTACCTTCCAGTCCAATCTCCTTACTTCTCCGTTGTCTCTTCTCTTCTGTTCCTTCACTGTTCTCCTACTCATGGTGGGTAGGTCCCAGAGGAGAGAGGAAGAAAGGGGACAGAAGGGCCAGTTTGTTTGGGCTTGTCCTGGGATTCTGACCCCTACCATCCAGGCTGTGGTGGGTTTGACCTCACTACAGCTCCCTGGCCTGGTGGGTGGAGTGGAGCAAATTGTATCCCTGGAGCAGCTGTCCTAGACTGGGGCCAGTGCTGAGAACAGAGAGTGCCTGGGGGATGGGGTAAGTGTCAGGGTCCCCTGGGATCAGCTCTGGGACAGTTGCCATTTTTAATCTGTGCAAGTGACTTAGACGGAGCCGCGAGGGCCATAACCTAGATCAGCTCAAAGTAAGCTGGGTAGGTTAGCTCCTCCCCCAACCGTGTGCCAGAGGGAGGTAGAGGCCCTGGTCACAGTCTCCTCCTTGTCACGTAGGACATAGATGTGGGTCTGTGGTGGCTCTGCCTATCCAAGGCCTGTCCACATTTTAAGAGACACTTAGCTCTGGTCTGGTTCTCTCCTCCCCGCTAGGACTCAGATGGCTATAAGGCCATACACTCCCCAGATTGGAGTCACCCTTGAACTCATAGTCCTGGATGCTTAGACTTCAGTGGAAACTAGCTTCCAGTCTCCCATCCAGGGAGATTTGAGTTGCAAGCCCAGGGGAGAGAGGCACAGGCAGGCAACTTAGCCAGGAAGCATTCTGCCTCTGCCAACACTACCTGGATACAGAGTAGGTTTGGCTCCAGACCAGACTTCACTCTTAGAAATCACCCTGAAGCACAGCTTACGTGGTTTTCAGTGACTTCCCTGGACAAGGAGTGACTACACAGCTGGCTGACTTCACTCTCCCTTCCCAGCCACAGTCTCCACTCCCTACCACTGGAGCTCTCTGGCTGTCACAAGCTTAGTGAGAGGAAAGTGACTGGGTGCTGAGCAGGGTCCTCAGGTCATGCCTTAGTTCTCCATGAACTTAACGTGGACGATTCCTTCTGTAGAAACTTACAGAGCCCCATTACCCTTCAGTTTTCCTGAAGTTCCCTTCGAGAAGCCAGGAGAAAGGTGGATAACCTTTTCACTGTGGGAGATCTTGGTACCCTTCAAGGAGCTGAATCTCTTTTTTGGGGGGGACCTTCTTGATTGGATTCTTTTCCAGCTTCTATTACTGGTTTTTAGATCTCCACTGGCCAAATAACTAAGAACCAGTGACCTAGGTTGGTAAGATGGCTTGGCTGGTAAAGGTGCTCGCTAATAATCCTGATAACCTGAGTTTGATCCCTGGCCTGGGACCCACTTGGTGAAAGAGAGAACTGATTCCCATAAACTATCTTTTAACACATACAATCAATCCAATGTAATATAAATTAAAACAAAGAACATATCAAAAAAAAAAAAAAAAAGGTCTGTGACCTACCTTTCCATCTACTCTCAGCCCAGATTTTCATCTTCTCCTTTCCAAGACCCAGGGCTGATGGTCTCAAATCCAGACCATAGTTTCTATCTGATCACCAGGAAGGTATCATAGGTCCTCTACAGGGGAATGGTTCCCAATGTCTTCTGCTGCTGTTCTAGTGAATGGACATGGCAGTGTTCCTGAAATCTATACACACAAGATAGCTACACAGTAAAAGTCCAGAACTGCCCTAGGTAGTGTAGAGCTTTCAAATACAAACTGGTTGAGAATAATTTTTGCAAGAGAAATTTGAACAAGTCACGTGGTATTAAGAACACGCCTTTTGATAAAACAACATACTCTTAGGAATCCAGTATGTGGAAAAGGCATATAGAAGAAAAGGTTCTTGGAAAACAACATGCCTGTACACATTGCAGCCATATTTGCAGAGGGGAAAGCTCTAGAAGACTCTTAGGGATATCTGGCACATTACCAGAATGATTTTACGATATCTTGCCCCAGCAGCAGTGAAGCTCATGATACATTGTCAAGAAAAGCCAGCTATATTATACACTGAATTTATTTCTGTAAACAGAAATAACAAAATAAGAGACTGTGGGTATGGCTCAATTTTCTATTTGCTTACCATGCAGAAAACTCTGAATTTGTTCCTCAATGCATAAACAGAATGTGGTGGTACATGTCTATAATCTATAATCCCAGCACTTGGGAAGCAGAAGGGAGAGTTATCAAAAGTTCAGGGTTATCTTTAGCTTCAATAGTAAAATCTGGACCAGTCTGTGATATATAAAATTCTACCAAAAGAGAAAAGGGTTTGGAGCAGGGTTTGTATGTGCACGTTTGTAGGCAAATAGAGAAAAGTACGAAAGAAAAGATCAGGTGACTAATTCAGTATTTCATAGAGGGGTAGAAAGAACATCCCTCTCTCACTGGTTGAAATAGAATGTTAAATTTTGGTTAATAATAATAAAACTCACTTTATGTAAAACACTGGATATTCCCATAGTAGAATAGCTAAATCTTCTGCTTTGAGATTCCCAAGCCAGCAGTGAGACTGCTCTCTGACCATACAATGACCCTTCGAATTGTATCTGGGAACCCAGAGACCAACTCAGGATCATCACCTTGGCTTGAATCCCATGAAGAGACTGTTTACTCTCAGAGTCTAAGGGTATAAATTGCATCCTGCCCAAGAAAAAGGCGGGGAGCCCAGGAAACTCTGACTACATCTATCTTGAAAAAAAGAAAAGACAAAGAAAAAAAAAGGATAGAGAGAGTTTGAGGCTAGCCTGTTCCACAAAGCAAGTTCCAGGACACCCAGGACTGTTTGTTACACAGAAAACCCTACCTCAAAATAAATAAATAAATAAATAAAAACAAAAAATTGAAGAGATGTCTCTGTCCTTTGATATTCCAGAAAACCACCACAATCTGATCACACCTTCAGATCTGTGGGAAGCAGCATGGCCACTTTCCTCACCACTGTCATGGCTCTGACACTGGCCTACTCCCCGAGGTCAGATCTAGGGGTGCCAGCAAGCAGTACTGGGCAAGGATTAGTACTGTCCTCCCTTCAGGCTCTGGTGGGGTTTAGGCTCTCATTTCTTTTCCTTTATGTACAAAATATTCACCCAAAAAGTGTGTTCAGTGTGGTTACAGGCTTTTACTGTGACTGAAGGTTCAGAAGCGATAATTTTGGCTTTATCACCCCAGGATGGGTGTTAGAGCCCTCTGGGGAGGGACAACTCACCAGGTCCTTCATCCTGGGCCAGGAAGAGACAATGGAGCAGCTCTTCAAAGAGCCAGGAAGGAGAGGGCTCCCCACCCACCCCAATGTCCTTCAGGGCTCTGGATAATTAATTCTCTGTGACTCCAGATGTTCAGCAGCTGTCTTGACCCATTTCCGCCCCTTCTCTTGACCCCTTATCCGCCAGGAAGAGTCCCCTCCTGTCCTTGGACTCCATACTACCCCCACCTTCCCTGCACCCCATTTCCTGAGCAGAGGCGTTTATACAAACTCAGCTTCTTTTTCCTAAAGGCAGCTTCAGCTTTCCCAAAGCCAGGGTGCTGCTGTGGTCAGCTAGTGCTGAGCTAAATACCCTCTTTCAAGGGGCTCTGATCCTGGCTCCAGCCCTTCTGGCCTCTGGGACTGGTTTTCTCTCTTTCCTTTCCTTCTCCAAGGTTAGCTTTTCAGACTCAACAGCATAAATCAAGAGCCTCTAGGGAGGTGAACAGAACTGGCCAGAGAGGAAGCGCTGCCTCAGTGGGGGAAGGGGGACATCCTGAACTAGCAGGACCCAGTGGGGGTGGGGTATAGGAGTATGGTGCATACTCAGATTTCTTGATGGAACGGATAGGAGGTAAAGATTCTTCCACAAACTGATAATTAGGGACACAGAGTCCCACCCCCATCCCCCACCCAGGCAAAAGGATCCTGCTTGCTGCTTCGGATACAGTTGGTCTAGTCTTGCGGGTGGGGAGGCTCTTTAGTAGAGACAGCTTCGTTCTTGTCACATGCTTCCCTCTCTGAACGGAGCTGGTGGTTCTGGAGCAGTTGAGCTCCTGTGGATGGTGGGGTTAAGGATCAGGCCAGACACATTCTAAGACATGGGACCCCTTGGGACTAGTGGCTCCAGTCCACTGACCTCTGCCTTCCAAAATCTGGTCTCTGGCTCTATCTCTTCCTTCTCTTTACAGGGGCAAGCTAAGGGCATCTGGGCTTGGCTGAAGAATACTCTGTTTCCAGAAGTCTCAGAGCAGATCAAGATGGGAGATTGCTTACAGGAATAAACAAGACAATGTTTTCATGTACCGTGCAGACAGATTTTCAGGACATTGGCAATGTCACTGAGGCTACTCTATCTGCAGAATTTACAGCTTCCAAATGCTCAAAGAATCTTCATCAGCTTCATGTACCTGGGCTGAAGAGGCAGGGACATTCATTGTCTCTTCTGTTATGGAAGTCACTATCATCTTTCACACAAAATGAACCAGATGCCTTGGTCCTCAACGGCAGGTAACATTAGATTATAAGAAGTTTCTAGAGAGTGAATCCCCACCCTTCCAAAACTTTCCATCTTCATTCCTAACCTTATTTCTCTCCCTACAGGGCCAGCGATAGACATTTCAGGAGTGTAAGAACCACAAATATCTTCAGAACATTGTCAATCCCTTGACCAAAGGTGAGGTACCCAGCAGTCTCTCTCCAGGACCTAAGGAAAGGAGAATGAAGAACCTTAAGACACACCCTAGTCCTCAAACCTGACCAGTGAGCAGAGAAGCCCAACTGGAACAAAAACTGGACAGTCAGGAGAATCTGGGACTTGGAGCTGGATACATATGCATCTAGGGCAGAATTGCCCGATTTAGAAAAAAACAAACCTAAAAACAGGACATGGCATTAAAATGAACTCCAGAACCTTGTTATTGTGGCACATGCCTTTAATCCTAGCACTCAGAGGCAAACAAATTTCTAAGTCTGAGGACAGCCTAGTCTGTGTAGTGAGTTGCAGGACTACCGAAGCTACACACAGAAACTCTGTCTTGAGAAACAAGACACCAAAACAAAAGGAATCAAGAACTTCAGGTAACTTTACAACACAAGTGTCTTCTGACAGATACACCAGGAATTGTAAATATTCTTTCTCTGGTTTTTGCTTGGTTTTTGAGGGGAGTGGCGGCAAGAGTCTCCCTGTATGTCTCTGGATAGCCTGACACTTTCAGCAATATTTTCGAGTCTCTTGAGTCCTGAGCACCACTGTGTGAGCTGGAGGCCAGGTCTAAGACTGCAAAGGACTATGTAGTGAGACTTTTTTTTCTTCTTTTTAAAAAAAGTATTTAATAGTAGCTAGAGAAAGATCTCAGCAGATAAGAATATTTTTTGCTCTTGCAAAGGATTCAGATTTGGTTCCCAGCATCTACATGGTGGCTAATAACCATCTGTAACTCCAGTTCCAGGGTATCCAATGCCCTCTTATGATCTCCATAGGTATCAGTCATGAACACATATATATACACACAGGCAAAACACTCATATAAAATAAATAAATAAAACAAATGTTTTTGGTTTTTGAGGCTGGGGTTCTTTGAGTAGCCCTGGCTGTTTCAGACTAGGGGTAGCCTCAAACTCAGAGATCTATCTGCCTCCCTAGTACTGGGATTAAAGGCATGTGTCATCACACCTTGTTTATAAAACAAAAAGTTATATTGAAAAATAATGTACTTAAGGACTGACATGAAGGCTCATAAGGTAAGGTGCTTGCTGCCAAGTTTAACAATCTGAATTCAATCCCTGGGACCTGAATTCAATATGGTAGAAGAAAGGCACCAATTTCCATAAGTTGTCTACTGACCCCACATGAATGGAGTAGTATGTGAATGCCCAAACAATACACACAAACAATAAATTTAATAAAAATATATTTGATACATTTGATACTGAGCACCACAGTGTGATCCAGCCTATTTTAAGTGTACTCAGAACACTTATACAAGCCAATAGCTAGGCAAAATCATTAAACAGAAAGTCTATTTTTACAACAAAGTGTTGACTACCTCATGTATTTTAGCAAATACTGTACTGAAAATGAAAACAGGAGGTTCATGGGGACCACAACTAGAACCCTAACACCCATACCTGAGACAAGAGGATGGTGAGCTTGAAGTTAGTTTGTATCACATAGTAAGACACTGTCTCAAATACAGACACACTCACACCCACAGAGAGAGACACACACAGTTCTGTTGTTGAAGTTCAAATGGCTATTAGGCATTTTATCTGTGTTTGGCATAGGGATGGGAAATAGCTTCTCACAGTCATGAATTGGGCTGATAGTCCTACTTCTCTGTTCCTTCTGTGAACAGCAGTTTCCTGGGATAGTCAGTGCCTTAACTGGAAAGTAGAACAGGAGAACAGAAAATGGTTGCTCAGGCCTGAAAACCACCGTCCTTAAACACCTGAGGTCTCTCAGACAGTCCTGGCCATTGGGCTCTGGTGACATTTCCTTGCTTTTTACATATTTCAGGCTATGACCACTGCTAATAGTTCCTGAGCATTGGAGTATGCTACCCCCAGCTCTGTCTGACTCTCAGGTAGGCTGGGCATCTTCAGTGCAGGAGAAAAAGGGGAACTCACCCACAAGAACCCTCTAGGAAAGAGGAAGGTACACTTTGTGGGTTGGTTCAACCAGGGGTTGAAAAAGAGGAACCACAGCTAGGCAGGACCCACCTGGAGGTGATGTCTGCTGTTGGTCCATGAAAAGAGGATTCAGAAAAGGTCCATAAAAAAAGGATCCATAAAAAGATTGTGCATATGCCTGATGCCTGTGCCTGTCTGTGTGTGTGCGTGTGTGTGTGCGCGTACACACACATGTGTCTGTGTATGTGTGTCTGTGTCTGTGTATGTGTGTATGTGTGTATGTGTGTCTGTGTGTGTGGGTGCACATGTGCGTGTGTTATGGGAAGATGTCCCTAGCCCATTCTCATCCCCTTTCCAGGGAAGGTAAATGTGGGGCTAGAGGAGTAAGGCTCTGAGCAAACACATCTAACTCCAACAGCAGCTCTGTTCTAACCTAATGTAAACCAATGAACACCAAGGTCCAAGGGAGGGCTAAGAGTGTGTTACCCACAAGTTTGGCTCAAGTGTGGGAAATCCCTTTTGCTTAATTCTCTCTTCCCCTCAAAAGGAAGAAGCGAAGGCTGTTTCTTTCTGGCCTCTTTGGTTGCCTCTCTTCAGTGGAGAAGCCTGGAGAAGCTCAAGGTGCTATAAACATGATAGGAAGCTGCCGTGAGGTCCGAAGGTCCTGTCCCATGGTGTGGGACAAAACTTGAGAAAGACTCAGCCTTAGAACCCTTTGTGAGCCCATTACCCTAGTGTCACTTCTCCCAGCAACAGTGACTCACAAAACTGAGTGATACAGCTTTCCCTTGACTCTGGAAGGCACACAGGTCACAAAGGCCATTGGGGCCAATCAAGAGGAGTAATACCATCAGAAAGCTGCGCATGGCCCCTATCCCCACAGCAGCCCGCTGGGCCGGGCCTGCTTCTCCCGCTGCCATTTCACTACCAGGACTTGGCCTTCTGGCCTTGGGGCTAGCAGAGAACAGCGCAGAGCTCACTGCCCATGTGTGTCATCTGTTTTGTGAAGGCCCTAGTGCATGTGTTCAAGATCTACTTGACAGCAAACTACACTTACAACTTCCGCAGCTGGCCGGTGGACTTCCGCTGGGATGACGTGCACACCTCAGGCAGTGGTAGCAGCAGTCAACGTGCCTTGACGTGCGCTGCAGCTGCAGCAGGTGTGTGGCTGCTACACGATGCGGCGCTGGGTGGGGATTCATTCACTAGGCCTCCACGCGGGGCTCGCAGCCAAGCACAGTGTCTCCTCCAGCAGATCCGTGAGCTGCCCAGCCAACTTGCCAGCTACGCACTGGCCCACTCACTGGGACGCTGGCTTGTGTACCCCGGCTCTATGTTCTTGATGACTCGCGCCCTACTGCCTCTGCTGCAGCAGGGCCAAGAGCGCCTAGTGGAGCGCTACCGTGGGCGGCGTGCCAAGTTGGTGGCTTGCGATGGCAATGAAATCGACACCATGTTCATGGATCGTCGCCAGCATCCAGGCAGCCATGGCCGTGGTCTGCGCCTGGTCATATGCTGTGAAGGCAATGCTGGCTTCTACGAGATGGGCTGCCTGTCTGCACCTCTGGAGGCTGGATACTCGGTGCTAGGCTGGAACCACCCTGGTTTTGGGGGCAGCACGGGCGCACCTTTCCCTCAACATGATGCGAATGCAATGGATGTTGTGGTCAAGTATGCACTGCACCGCCTGCACTTCCCTCCAGAACATGTCGTGGTTTATGGCTGGTCTATTGGAGGCTTCACAGCCACCTGGGCCACTATGACTTACCCAGAACTGGGTGCCCTAGTGCTGGATGCCACTTTTGATGATCTTGTGCCGCTAGCGCTGAAGGTCATGCCCCACAGTTGGAAGGGGCTGGTGGTACGCACGGTACGGGAGCACTTCAATCTCAATGTTGCTGAGCAGCTATGCTGCTACCCAGGTCCAGTATTGTTGCTCAGACGCACCCAAGATGATGTTGTTAGCACCTCCAGTCATATAGCTACTCTGTCATCCTGTCAAGTGGAGGGCGATGTGGAAGGTAACCGCGGCAACGAGCTGCTATTGCGCCTGCTTCAGCACCGATACCCGGCTGTGATGGCCCGTGAGGGCCGCACGGTGGTAACCCGCTGGCTACGCACCAGCAATCTGGCTCAAGAAGCTGCATTCTATGCACGCTACCGTGTGGATGACGAGTGGTGCTTGGCAATGCTGCGTTCTTACCGTGAGCGCTGCCAGAAGGAGACGGACGATGCTGAGGCTTGGGGCCCACACGGACCTACTTTCCCCTGGCTTGTGGGCCAAGGCCTGAGCCCCCGGCGGCGCCGGCAGCTTGCACTGTTCCTGGCACGCAGGCACCTCAAGAACTTGGAGGCAACACACTGCAGCCCACTGGAACCTGAGGACTTCCAATTGCCCTGGGGACTGTAGCTACTATTTATATGACTCACGTATTTGGGCAGTTGTACCACCTTTCAGCCCACCCCCAACTGTTCCTCTCCTTATACCTTTACAGAAAAACTGGTCCTATTGGGGATCTTGGTGTCGGGGAGAGTGGGCAAGCATATCTGGGACTGTACTTGCCTTCACATTCTTTCCGTTCTGCCGGCGTCAGTCCTTTCTCTTCCTCCCACACATCTGAATGCCTGTGCCTAGTTCTTGAAGAGAATGTAAAGGTGAAATCTGACCCAATTTATAGCAATGTGATGTCTAATCATGGGAGGCCATGGAAGGCTGTGGGGTTACAGGGAGTGCCTTTCACAGGGATGGCTTGGGTTCCTGAGAAGATATCAATTAAACATTCAAGTAGTTCCTAGTGAAAGAATACTAGCCAGGCAGTGGTGGCATGCAACTTTGATTTCAGAACTCAGGAGACAGAGGCAGAAAGATCTCTGAGTAGTGAGCCCAGTCTGGTCTACAGAATGAGTTCCAGGACAGCTAAAGCTAAACAGAGAAACCCTATAGGGGTGTGTTGGGGAGGTGTGCACTTCTTTAATCCCAGCATTTGGGAGACAGGGGCAAGCAGATCTCTGTGAATTTAAGGCTAACCTGTTCTACAGAGGGAGTTCCAGGATAACTAGGGCTGTTATGTTACACAGAGAAATCTCCCCCTTCTCCCAAAGACTGTAAAACAGAATAGTCTTCAGTTCATTACCATCTATACTGTAGTCACTACATGAAGCAGAGATTACCAGCTGTTCTTGTCATCTCCAGCCCTGTGGGCATGAGCTGACCAGGTTGGGTTAATCAGTAAATGGAGAAGATATACTAGTGGACAGCCCTGAACAGGATACTGTCATAGTCAATGAAACATCTTGTCCTGTGTAAGAACACACCTGTAGGGTGAAGAGCCAGACAGGGGGGGGGGTAGTGGGAAGCTTCCAGGAACTTTCAGAAAGCTTCCAGTACTCATAGGGGCTTCAGCTTTGTAGGAGGGGCAATTCTGAAGGAAGGGGAAATATCATTTAAGAATTTTTCTTCCAGCAAAATAAGGGTCAAAGGAATCTGTGATATAAAAAAAAAACAAAACATAAAACCCCCCCAAAACAAAAAAACAACAACAACAAAAAATCAACCCAGCTACCCAGCGGTCACAGCTCCCTCATCAGAGGCAACTCTTGTTCTGCTGTTAGGATTGAAACACTACCACCTCAAGAACTTCAAAGTTCTGGAGTGATCTTTAGAAAATTACTTTAGCCTCCCTCAGTTTGCACATCTGTAAACTGGGAGGAGTCGCCGGTGTTGTGAGAAAATACTTGGGTGCATTCGCAGGGCTGGGCTTCAGTTAGTGGGAAGGTTCATCGGCCTCTCTTCTAATAACCAGACTTTCCAGCCGCCTCTGGCTGGAGAGAGCGGCGCCTGCAGGGCAAGAGGACAAATCGCGTTTTCTTTATTTTTAGTAAACCCCGGACAATAAAAATGTCTTCATAAAGAGGCTACAAATACAACTTAATTTGTAGAGTGCTTACTTAGCATGCACTAAATTCTGGATTCTCGATCCCCAATACGGTATAAATCTGTTAGGTAGCTCACGCCTGTAATTCTAGCACTAGCGAGGTGGAGGCCGGAGGATCCTAAGTTCAAGGTCATCTTCTTCTTACATAGACAGCTGTCTCAAAAACCAAAACCAAAAGAATTCACTGGAGGCCGGGAGAGGCTGATTAGTGCCTGAGAGTTTGATGCGCTGAGGTGCGCGGTCGATGGACTCGTAGGAAGCCGAGGATATGACGGGAGTCAGTGAATTGTGACACAAACCGAAGCGTCCGTCCCTCGAGCTTCGGCTGCTTTAGCCTTTTACCCAGGAATCTACCGATAGAATCAGCCTGGAAGAATTACTTCCCGCCTCGCTGTAGTTTGGAGCTATAAAACTGAATGATGAGTCTTACGTCGGGACAGAGGACGCTCTCATTGGACACCGCTTGAGCGAGGGCGGGGAAGAAGGCGGAGCACGAACTCAAGCGGAAGTAAGGCGGCGCGTCGCTGATTACGTAATACTGCCGCGGCCCGACAGTTCCACTGGCTCGCGTGTCCGCGGCTGCCAGCTTTCGGTACTCGGAGCTTGGCTCCTCTAGTGCCTGCGGTCCCCACGTCGACTAACTCCGGCCCGGCTGTCACCTGAATATGGACTCTGCTAACCAAGGTACCCACAAATGAGTAGGGGCTGCGTTGCGTTCGGGCAGCTCGACCTCCTGTTCGGCCAACAGGCCCTTGATCTTAAAGCTCCTGATGGTCGTGGGCGTGCGTGCTGTTTCTACGGCAACTGGGCCTCCCCTGGGGTCACTCTGAAGCGGTATTCCTCGGCGCCCTCTCGATTCCTTAAGAGTTTCATAACTCCGGGCGTTTCTCCTTATGCGGTTCACTATCTGTGCGCCACTTGCTGGCTCTACGGCCCTCTTATCTTTCGCTGGGTCCTTGGGAATACCGCGGGACTGGAGCCGAGGCGTTGTGGCTCTCTACGGGGAAGGGGCGGTGCAACCGTCCTTGTGTTTAGAGTAGCGCCCCTTGGGTGGTAACGCCTCTGTAACCTACTTAAAGAGATTGCCTCTTGGGAGAAGGGTAGGGTGAGTCAGGGGCACACCCAGAACAGATCTGTTGCCAAAACCGACACCGGAGACCAGTATGAGGTTGCCACGGAGAACTGTGGCTCAGGCTCGGGAGATTAAAATCTTGAGAAGGTGGTACAGGTGGGGATGCTTATTTAACTACACTAGTTAAGCTCAAAAGGCTTTTCTACAGTTTGATCTGCACTGACACATTACCTAAGCATTAGAATTTCTGGGGTTTTTGTTTTGTTTTTTTGAGTTTCACTGTGTTTCCCTTCCTTTCCTGGAACTCTCTTTGTAGACCAGGCTGGCCTCGAAATCAGAGATCCACTTGCCTCTGCCTTTCAAGTGCTGGGATTAAAGGTGAACCCCTCACCCCCACCCCGGCATAATTTCTGGGTTCTTATGTATTCTGGACATTGTGAATGTTTTTCCTACTTTGATGGGTATTTGCAAACTCGTTTAACTTTTAAGTTGTCATGGAGAGTGTCCTTTCCAGGAGTCTCAGTTGGTCTAAACCTTTCCCAGGTCTGGCCTGGTTTCTGCTTCTTTCAGGAAGTTGTTCTGGTCTTAAGAGTCTTCTTTGCTGCTCAGTTTCACTTGTCTCTGAGGGACTTTCAGCTTTTATTGTTGATTCTGGCAGGAAGGGCCTTAGTGAATCTAGTTAGTTTCAGGAACTTCCTGAAACTATTTTGAGTTGTTTGCCTTCTTGTTTAAGGAGCTTTCCCTGAAAAATGGAATCTTTCCATTTCAGAGGAAACTATTTATACAACAGGTACAAAGGGCCTTTCTCTGATAAATTTGGGGCCATGGTTCTAGCCTGGCACCACCATAAGAAAATGAAAGGGGTGTGGAGGAAGAGAGGACAAATTTGAAGCCACTAGCATCAAGCGATAGTAAACACAGTCAGGTTCCTGTGTGTGCTGAAGTTATGAGCTATGTGAGAAGATGGAATCCTTGAGGTTTTGTTTTTCCAGACAGGGTTTCTTTGTAGCCCTGGCTATCCTCAAAGCAGGTTGGCCTCAAACTCACAGAGATCCACCTGCCTCGGCCTCCTGATTGCCAGGATTAAAGGCATGTCACATGATTGCCTGGTGGGAAGAAGAAATCTTGAGAAAATACATTGATAGGATTAACCTGTAGGCAAGTCTGTAGAGCATTTTCTTGATTGGTGATTGATGTGGGAAGACAAAGCTCACTGCCATCCTGGTGCAAAAGTGGTTCTGATAATATCAAAAAGCAGGGTAAGAAAGTCAGTAAAAGCAACATTCCTCCATAGCCTCTGAATCAGCTCTTGCCACCAGGTTCTTGCCCTGACTTCCTTAGATACTGGACTGTGATGTGTAAGTGAAATAACCCTTTCCTCCCAAAGTTTTCTTGGTCACCGTGTTTTATCATACCAATAGAAATCATAAATCCGACAACTTGGAACAACAGAAGACACTCTCCTAACAACCTGAGTTCCCAGGACCCACACGGTGGGGGGAAAGAACTAATTCCCCAAGTTGTTCTCTGGTCTCTCTTCTCAGTTCATCCATACAAATAAATACATCTTTTATTTTAGATTTACTTGTTTTTATTTTATGTTTGTGTTTTGCCTGCATGTATGTCTGTGTGGCTTGTGTGCCTGGTGCCAGTGGAGGTCAGAAGAGGACATTGGACCCCTGGGAACTGAAGTGACTGGTAGTTATGAGCTACTTTGTGGAACTGAACTAAGTCCTCTGGAAGAGCAGCAGATGCTCTTAGCCACTGAGCAATTTCTCCTGTCCCATAAATAATTAAAATTTCAAAGTTACTTGCATGAAACAGACAAAAAAATAAGTTAGTCAATTACTTAGTCGTTGGGGCCCACTCCTTCAGTCCCAGCACCAGGAAGGCAGAAGGATCTTCGAGGCCAGTCTGGTTTACCTAATGAGTTCCAGGACAGCCAGGTTTACACAAAAAAACTTAGTCTCAAAAAACAAACCAAAAAAAAAAAAAGAAAGAAAGAAAGAAAGAAAAAAGAAAAAGAAGCCTTTAAAAAAAGATGTTGCCAGCTACTGTTGAGCAGAGCATCTGGTGTTTTAAATTTGTATTTAGATATTAAATGCATTGGTGTTTTTCCTGCATGTATGTCTGTGGGAGGGTGTCAGTTCTTGGAGTTACAGACAATTGTGAGCTGCCATATGAGTGCTGGGAATTGAATTCCTGGTACTTTGGAAGAGCAGCCAGTGTGCCTACCTGCTAAGCCATTTCTACAACCCTTGGATGTTTTCCTTTCTATTCAATGCTTTTGACCAGGTCGACTTTGAACTCACAGAATTCTACTTGCCTCTGCCTTCTAAGTGCTAGGATTAAAGATGTGAACCACCATACCCTGCAAGAATGGTTTTCTTTATGTGATATCTTCTAAGATATTTGTGCAAATAGGAAGATGTGCCTAATGTGAAGAAAAAAGTGGAGACTGCAGGAATTTGAAGTGGATTTATTATTATAGGTGTGTGGAAGAATGTATTCCTTCCTATTTTGTAAATATGGCAGTCTCCTGTCTGTGAGAGGATCAAGGATGGATTAAAGGTGGTTTTGTTTTGCTGATTTCTTACTGGGGCTGGATGACTAGTATGTATTCCATGTATGTAATCTTTAGCATTCCCTAAGTTGAATGGAAAGTAATGCCTGCTATATTTACTTCCTTCACTACAAAACAGAACAAAGCAAAACAAAAATTTTAGAAGATTTATTAGATTGGACTACCTTCTTTGAAGCAGGGTTTCCTGATATAGAAGATAGTATTTCACAAGAGAAACCAGAATCTATGGTCTGGCTACCTTAGCAAGTGTTTCTTGTACTCCAGTGGCACAGGCGATATTGGGTTTGCTTCTCAGGTGCCCAAGAAGTAGCTGTTCTCCATCCAATGCCCAGATCACCATCATAGATGTGTAGAGGTATTTCTACTTTCCGTTGTTTTCCTGCCTTCTACTGGTCACCTATTTTCCATTCTTGCTTCTTTCCTGATAGAGTAACAATTTACTTGACACTTTTTGACTTCATTTTTGTCTCTGACAGATATCAACCTGAATTCTCCTAACAAAGGTGTGCTGTCTGATTTCATGACTGATGTCCCTGTTGACTCAGGTGTGGCCCCCCAGACTCCAGCTGTAGAGGGCCTGACAGAGGTGGAGGAAGAAGAGCTTCGGGCTGAGCTTGCTAAGGTGTGTTGGTTTATTTCCTGTTCTGGGGTAATCATGAGACCTTTTGGGTTATATAGAGAGTAGAACACTTTATCCTGTGTCAGAGCTGTTGCTGGGGTGTTACCTGCCTTCTGTGTCTAGTGGCTAACTCTGTATGTGCCTTGTTCTAAAGTGTAGATTTGAATCACCTGTTGGAGGAGGCAAGGCCTGAGCTCACCTCACCACTTCTGTGTGGAAATAGTAGGTACCCTATGAAGAGGATGTCTGTACAGTAGTGTTTCCAAGTATGCTGTTTGCTGGTATTAACACTTGAAAGTCAACTTTAAGGCCTCATGAGTCTGTGTTCACTGGATCTTCTTAGTTTTAGTTTGTTTTATGTCGGCCTCTAGTTCATAGCCCTCCTGCCTCTATCTCCCAAGTGCCGGGATAGACAAGTGGCACCATGTTGACTTTTGTTTCTCTTCTATTTTTCAAGACAAAGTTTTCCCACTCAGAGATCCCACAGCCTCTGCCTGCCTGGGATTAAAGGTGTTTGCCGCCACCACCTAGCTCTTTTTATTAGCTTTTTGATAAGGGTTCTTACCCCCATATGGTGGTCAAGCAATTATCTCCAGGGAATATAGGACTGTGCCACTGTGCCAGACTGAAAGTAAATTCTTTTTTGGTATAGCTGTTTATGCCAAGACTAAAAATATTGGGAACACATTCTGTAGTGGAAAAACTTCAAAAGTGTTCTTTCCAGAAGTCAGAGTTCAGGTCCTTATTATCAAGAATCTTCCTTAGCCTGGCAGAGGTGGCACAGGTCTTTAATCCCAAGCACTTGGGGGGCAGAAACAGGTAGATCTCTGTGAGTTTGAGGTGAGCCTAATTTACAAATGATGAGTTCCAGGACAGCTAGGACTGTTAGAGAAACGGGGAGAGAGAGGGGGGAGATAAAATAATAATAATGAATGAGAGAATATTACTTTTAAGTTTGTGTTACTGCCTCTTATCAAGGCTTGGAGCTGACCTCTGGAACAACAATAATTGCCATTAGAAATGCTTCTCTCTCGCCTAGGTCTCTGTCCCTCTGTCAGTTTTGCTTCCTTTTGACTGTATAGGGGATTCCAGCAGATTCAGTTGCTATGTCTAAGCCAGGCCCAGAACCCATAGGAAAGGGCTGTGTTCTAACACTTGTGTCCAGTCTCATGGAAGAGCTCTGATAGGGCTCATTTACTTAGTTGTCCTGAGACTTAAGGGACATGGGAGAAGTGGTTTGCAGTCCTAGAGAACTACCGACTAGTGTGGGAATAGAGTTTTCCAGAAGTTGGAGCGCTGATTACAGATAAAAGCAAAACAGTTGCCATTGTGGATGCTATTTTTAAGACAAATTGTTTTTGTGAATGAAAACTTCTAAGAAAGTCTCATTAAACATGGGTAAGGAGTTTGTTGGTCTTGTAGTAGCTATAGCTTCTCGTGTTAACTGAATTTTGTTTTTTTGTAGTGATGGGGTTCTAACTCAGAGCCTCGTGTATGCAAATCAAGCACTACCAGCTGAGCCATATCCTCAGCTCTGCTTCTTTAACAGGTGGAAGAAGAAATTGTCACTCTGCGCCAGGTCCTGGCAGCCAAAGAAAGGCACTGTGGAGAACTGAAAAGGAGGCTTGGCCTTTCTACTTTAGGGGAGCTGAAGCAGAACCTGTCTAGGAGCTGGCATGATGTGCAGGTCTCTACTGCGTAGGTACCAGTCCCGTGGTGGGGATGTTTACTAGGGGTATGCCTCTTTCTTGTGGATGGAGTGTATGAGTGCTGAGGAATGAAGTACTTTGCAACAATCAGTATTAAATGAGCCCGCTGGGAATAGGTAACAAGACTTGAGTTCTAAGGGACTGTGCCTGTGTTTACTCGGAGCATGAAGTCTACATGTGTTTGAAAAGGTAGATGGACTTAGCTAGGTGTCCAAGTAAAAAGTGTTTCCCCTGGGTCCAAATTGGTTAGAGCATCAATGGTCCTTAGAGTAAGTTTTCTGTATCTGTAGAAGTGAGTACCAGTCTTACATGTGACTGAGCTATCAGAATTTGGTTAGAGTTTGCCATGTTTGTATCCATATTTCTCCTCTGTTGTAGCATTCTTTTGGGGGATGTCTCCAGAAGCTTTTTACTGAAGAAGCAGAAATTGAATTACATATTGTAAATTTCACATATAGAAATCCCATGTTTCTGTATTAGGATGTTGGGGACTTTTGAGTCCAGTCTCATGGTAACTATCAGAACATGCAGGGGCCATAGTCCATGACTTTCCCAGGAGCTTTGTGCTATTAAAAGGCAGATACTCCTGTGTTGTGATTGGGAGAGGGCACGGTCATCTCTGTCTTGTAAAGTCCTAACTAGCCCTGGGCCTACACAGGTATGCTAGTGGCTCTGGACTGTTTGGGTGGGCTGCACAACAGGAGTCTTGCCAAGTGGTGTTTCTGTCTTCTCTGGGAGTCTTACCTGCAGCCTGAAGCCTGGGTTGAAATCATTCCAGATATTCATCACAGACTTTCTGTTTTTAGCTATGTGAAAACGTCTGAGAAACTTGGAGAGTGGAATGAGAAAGTGACCCAGTCTGACCTGTGAGTGCCCACGCTGTCAGTGTCCTTCCTCACTCTTCTCTCTCTCTCCTTGGGGCAGGGAAGCTCTGCATCCTTGGCACAAATTGTCTTTAGTGCTTGCTGGCTATTGTTCTCTTCCCATCTATAAATAAAAGTATACTTTAAATACCTGAAGGATAGAGTACAGTAATTAGAGAAATCCAGTCTTTACTGCCTGCTTCTATGAGGTTCCTGAACTGAGTGGGCAGTGTCTGAATATTAAATATCAATACCCTGACTTGTGGCAGTGACATGGTAGTCGATGCCATCTGACTTGGTGGTGGTAGTGGATTTTTGTACTTGTTTTCCTGTCCTTAACCCTCAGGTTCAGCTCTGGGTGGGTACGAGTAATGGTGGCACATGTTGGTGGGTTCATAAAGTTCTGTGGTCTGGCGGTACTGCACTGTTAGCCACATAGGATATCAGTGGAGCATGTGGCTCATTGACTTCTGTTGTTTTGGAATTTCTAATCCTAGGTAATGGCGTGTCATTTACCTGTGTACTAGTCTGATTATAATATCTTTGTCCTCTTCTGGGTTGATGCTTGATTTAATCAGACTTCAAGAGATGGTTTCTGGCTAGATTTGACTGCCAAAGAATAGTCTCCTTTTTGAAGGAAATGCTGACATGGTTACTCTAAAACTTTTTGGAAAAGTCCTTCCATGCTTGGCCTGAAGGAAATTCTGCTGAGATCTTAAAGGTTTCTGGAGACCATCTTGTTTCCCTGTGCATGTAGGACCTTAAGGTCTGATGTCATATGGGAAGCAGTCAGGTGTAGAAAGTTCTGGTTTGCTTTGGTTCAACACTCAGTTGTTACCTTAGCTTTCCTATGAACACTGACAGTTGTCTTCAGGATTGCACTGGACAGTGACTTTGCTGGAAGCATATATTCACCAGGTGGAGACACTGTTATCTATATTGCTAGAGCCCTAGATAGCATCATAATGCAGATTCAATTTAAAGATAGTCTTGGGAGAAATGTGTATTCATTGTGTTTGAGAAATCACCTGACATAGAGCTGTCTGGGATTCCATCTTGAAGAGTTTCTCAAAGAGCTCACATGAAATACATGGGGTTCTGATATCTCCTAGAGAAATCTATGGCTGTGTGTGAAGAGTTTCTCAAAGAGCTCACATGAAATACATGGGGTTCTGATATCTCCTAGAGAAATCTATGGCTGTGTGTGGAAGTGTAGTTTATGGGACACCCCATTCCAGTCACTTCCTCTGGCAGAGGACTTTTTCTGGGGTTTTTAATCCCATCTTTTAGGGGAAGAGCTGTCAGCAGTGATCCCTAAGCTAGAGGCATTTTGCTTCGAGAAACCAAGGTAATGGGACAGGGCTACAGATGCCATTTGCTCCGATTCCTTTCCCTAGTTAGTGTCTGTCTTGATCAGAACTTAGGAGCTGGACTGCTAGCAGGATTAACTCTGCCTAGTGGTTCCACAGAGGAAGGGCGTATGTGCAAGCTTCCTGATCTTTTTGACCCATGTGTTTGTAGTTTTCTTTCAGCCAATAGCATGCTGGAGGATTGGTACAACGTGGGACTCATTAGATATGAACCACTGCCCGTCTGTGTATGACTCTGGGAAGGTTGTACTGCACTTACACAGCTGAGATGCTGTGGGGCTTTCTTTCTTAGTCATTTGTGTATGAAGGAACGTTCATGTTCTCTGGGTCATGAAACCTTGTTGCATTCTTTTTATAGGTCTGTATAACTAGAAGTAATAGTGTTGAGTGTATCACATAGACTCTGTAGTTACTAGGTGGTTCATGCTTTATTTGAGTCCTTTGAGCTAACAGCACAATTAGTATCATTCAGAGTAAGAAACCAGCCCCTGCTTCTAGCTTTGCATCCTAACAAGGTTGCCCAGGTGTGGGTATTGTGAGAATTAGTTACTGTGGACAGGAAGCTGTATCCTCTGGTAAGCTTAAGAAGAAAGTGAGGTTAGCCTCAAAAGGAAGGCCAGGGAAAGCACAACCACAATTGCTGACATGTTCTTCTAAGACAGTGGTTTTCAACCTTCCTAATTGTGGTGATCTTCAACCATAAATGTAAATGTTTGATATGCAAAACATCTAGTATATGACTTCTGTCAAAAGGCCCTTGGCCTCCCAAAGGAGTCTTGATCCACAAGTTGAGAACCACTGTTCTAAGAGGTGTAAGTCTCAAAGAGGAGCTGTCCAGGGCAGCACAGCACAGTGCTCCCTAGCTAGCTGTCTTTCTCTGCTTTCCAGCTACTACTTTCTGAGCTTAGCTTCTTTAATGGTGTCATGTAGTGATTCCCAGATTGCCAAAGAGTATGTTGTTTGGGTATGCAAGGCTATCACAGTTGGCCTGCATCACTGGAACGGATGGACCTGGGCAATGACCTTATGACCTGCCTTCCTTATTTCCTCCCTTCTCCCTCTTTTGCCTCCTTTTTTACAGTTTAGTCATCTGACTTTTCAGCCTCCTGCTTTAGCCTCCCGAGTGCCAGGATTGTAGACTGACTAACGAGCATGTGTGTGTTTGTTCTCTCTCTCTCTCTCACTCTGTGCCTCTTCCTTTTTCCTTTTTACTCTCCTCTCTCCCTTTTGTGGGTACTAGTTATCTTGACTTTATATTTCTGCAAATCAATACTGTCCTTAGTTACCGTGAACTTGATGTTTTAAAGAAACACTTTTTCAGTGGCTTTGGTAGGAAAGTACCAAAAGTACCATTTACCTTGGGCTTGGGTAGGCTCAGGAGGAGGCTGCAGGGCCTTTGTTTGGTCACCAGACCTGTCTTTAACCTATGGACTGGCAGATGCTCTTACTAGACTTTATATAGAAGGTAGGGGCAGGAAGGGCTTAGAAAAGCAGTTATTGATACCCTCACTTCAAGCTTTGCCATGTATGCTATAGGGAAGTTCTTTAGGTTGCCATGGTGATACTAAGCAACCTCATGAATCTTGGTCTGATTCAGCTTGAAGTTCCCCAGCTCCATCCAGTGAGGAGCTAAGACCTAAAGGTTTTGAATAAGGCATTTGGTTATTTGGTTATGGTCTTTGTTGTTTTCAAGACTGCCATGTCTTTTTTGTAGTAGCAGAGCCAACAGGGAAGCAAGATTCATATGATGGACTCCATAGTATCTCTGCCTGTCATTACATCCATCCCAGTGGTGTTAAGGTTATAGAGTGATGTGTATATATGTGGATAAACAGTGGAGGGAGTGGGAGGAGATGGACCTGGTGCTCTTTGCAGTGGGCCAAGGCTGCCCATGCAATGTAGAGGGAGCATGAGAAAGGGATGTTCATGTTCTAAAAGGATATTGTCCTCCTAGTGCTGGAAATTAAAGGGCTCTTCAGTGTAATGAGAGCACTGTACAGGTGCTAACCCACATTGGGGACATCCTTCATGGATGCTTTTCAGCTTGTTCTTTGTTGTCTCAGAAGACTGTCTTATGTGTGGGAACTGGAAGGGGAAGCTTTAAGCTTGAATTGGCTTGAACAGGAGCTGAGAACTTTCTTGGCTTTTGCTGCTTTGGTGCTGCCAGACCCAGCATGTCTGTGATCTGTTTTCACTATAGGAGGTGGGTTTTGACTTCCTGAGTAGTCAAAATTACATAAGAAAACAAGAGAGTGGTAAAGTCTCAGGTCAGGTTTTGAGGAACTGGAGTAGGTCAGCATTGTAGGGGCCCAGGGAGCATGTTCCTATTACCCAGTGAGTGTTTACCACCTGCCCAACCCCTCCCTGCTTTTCCCAAGGGTGTTCTCTACACACTGTTCCTTTGGTGATGGACGGTTGCTGCCTTTGCTACTTTGTTAGTCTAAGTGGTGTGTCTTTTCCCCAGCTACAAGAAGACTCAAGAAACCCTTTCACAGGCAGGGCAGAAGACATCTGCTGCCTTGTCCACTATGGGCTCTGCCATCAGTAGGAAGCTTGGAGACATGAGGTAAGCTGATGAAAACCTGCTTCTAGTCAAGGGTTCAGACACATAACATAACCAATCTTTGTAGGAATTGTTCTGACTCCTGTTGTCTGCCTTTGACCATTTATGTATTCCTTGGGAAAGAAAAGTCACTACTAGGAACTGGGAGTCATGATGGGATGGGGTGTACATTAGGGCAGGTCATGTGTTGTCTTTAGGATCAGCTTGGGGTTTTGAACTATGAAGTGATATGTCTAGTGGTGGGTAGTTGCTGATTATACCACTGGTATCCTCCTGGCCAGCTCCCAGGAACTACCATTCTGTTCTTTTCTTTTAAAAAAGGTTGCTTCCTCATTTCAAGTGTTTTCTCTCTCTCTCTCTGTATGTGTGTGTGTTTGCATTTTTTGTTGTCCTTTTGAGATAGTTTTTCACTTGGCGGTCCATCCGAATGCGGGGATTGTAGGCATAAGGTACCACACTCAGCTTTTGCTCCTTTTTGTTTTTTTGACACAGAATTTCTTGTGTAACCCTGGCTATTGTGGAACTTGTTCTGTAGATCAGGCTGGCCTCAAACTTAGTGCTGGGATTAAAGGAGTGTAGCACCACCACCTGCCTATGTTTAGCTGCCTTGCCTTTCTTTGGGAGCATAGGACACAATCCTGTTTTGTTTATTCTCCTTGTTGGAGAAGAAATAACGTCTTTGTTTTCTCCTCAGAGAACTGGAATTTGCTATTGGCCCCATGCTATATAGTCTTGGGACTATGGCAGACAGTTAGCAGGGTCCACTGTCTAGTTTCATTGCTATGGCATGGGTGGGTCAACCATAGTGATCAGAGATGGCTTTCAGAACAAGGTCAGAGAAACTGGTTCTCTCTAATTGGGTGGTTATGCTGGTTGCTTTACAGTGCCCAAAGGGTTTCCTGTTTATTATGTATCTTCCCCTGGGGAAGAGAGCGTATCTGTTGGTGTTTGTATTAGTGTTTTGAACTCTGATCTCTCTGGTCCACAGCTGAGATCTATCATCTCATAAATAATCACTGTGGTTTCTGAGGCCCAGGTCTATCTTGCTAATAATTTCTTAAGAATATCCATTAGGCTTAGGAAGCTAATAGTATGAATTTAGGAGGGGTAGATGGATGTTTTTGTCTATGGTGGACCAGTCCCAGAGCCATTGGGGAGCTCCAAGGCCTCCTGAACTTGGGATGGGAAGAGGGAGGTAGGCTTGATGACCCTGCTTAAACCTACAGAGTAGTGAGTGAATTCTTCAGTGGTTCCTTCTGTGTTGGGAGCAGCCTCTATTGAAGGCCACTCCGATTTCAGCAATTTAGAGGGGGAGGGCCTCCATGTACTGTGGAGGAGTGGCCTGCTATGTGTTGTTCTGTTATGCTAGCAGCTGCCCTTGGACTTGCGTGTTCTAGGTTAGCCTCTATGATACAGCCTAGAGCCTTAGTGTTTAGCCCCTAATATGTTCTAGGTTATCTTATGGTGCTCAGGTTCCTGTTTAGCTTTCAGAGAATGCCAGGTGGTCCTTGGACGTGAAGTGTCGGCCCTGTCTGGTTCACTGTGCCATATCTCAACTCTTTACTCACTGGGCTACTTATGTCTTAGATATTTTCTTTAGACCTCTTTTTGCTTTCTCCTATAACCTGTAATTGTTTTGTTACACTTGTTACAATGCCATGAACCACATGGTTGCTAAATATGCTTTCTTATTAGACTTTATGGAGTCAGGATGGGTCTATGTATTCTGCCATTTCTATCAATTTAAACATTAAAGAAGCATTCAAATGCTAACCCTACTTAACCTTCCAGAATTTGAACAGAGAGACATAGGGCTTCTGTTGGGGGTCTTACATGGTACTGGCCTCCCTTGCTTAATAATGCTGTCTTTCTTCTTTTCTCTTGCTGCTATCTTTCAGGGCTCATCCATTCTCACACTCCTTTAGGTAAGGTGACCTTGTACATGGACACACCATTATTAGGGCAGGGTGGACTCTAGTAGACACAAGAGACGGGTGAAAGTAGGAACGCCAGTGCAGTGGGAGCCCCATTTGCTCAGAATGGTACCTAGTAGGCAGCTGTTTGCTCACAAGGCATGGTCTATGTGACTCTCCCTTTTGAGTGCTTCATCTGGAGCTGATTGCATTGCATGTTACTGCAGTAATAAGTGACTGACCTAACATCTTATGACAAATGTCCATACCTAAGTTTATGCCTGAAAATAAGCATTTTTTACATAGGAAGTACCAACCCCGTCTCTTGTGTCCTCAATCATGTGCAAACCCCGTGTTCTTGTTTGTGAGAAGCAGTCTTATGCTCCAGACTGAGTTGCGTCTAACTTATTGACAGTCCTTAGATACTGCTCCAGGAGTCTTCATGCTGACATCTGCAGTATTGCCACATCCTAGTAGTAGGCACTGAGAGGTCTGAAGCCAAATCAGAGTTATCTATGACTTTAAGTATTTTTAACTTACCCTGAGTGTTACACTTTTGCCAAAACATCATTCAACTTGCTGTGGGCACCTGAAGACTGTGAACCAAATATTCCCAAAAGCCCCAGATCTAGGTCTCCCTGTTTTGTTTGCTGTTTTTTGTTTTGAGACAGAGTTTCACCATGTGTTCCTGGTTGGGCTAGAACTTGTTTGTAGACTAGGCTGGACTTGAACTCAATGCCCATCTCTGCCTTCCTAGTGGTAGGACTGAAGGTGTACACCACCAGTTTCAGTTTTCCTGTTTTAATACTCTTCTTGGTCAGTACCACACTGCTCAGCAATGGAGCTAGAAGAGAAGGTGTTGTGTGAAAGGGTCATTAGCTCACTCTGATGGTGCTGGGGGAGTCTTTCCTCTTCTTATATGTGAGCTAAGCTGGCAAGTATTGGCTGATCTGGCACCGCAGGCTAATTCTTGCTTCCTTCTCTGCTTTCACCATGCTTCCAAGCAGCAGCTACTCCATCCGCCACTCGATAAGTATGCCGGCCATGAGGTAATGTATGCCTACTTCCATTGCTCCAGAAATGTCTCTGGGTGGGGGTGGGCAGCAATACCAGTCATATCTTGTACTTTTGTCCCCCAATCCATATGTCTTCATTTTCCTGGCAGCTTCCTCTAAGCTAAAGGCTGTCTGTAGGCTGGCAAGGAAGAGTTTATGGGATGGAAACTTCTTTTGAGACCTTTAGAGGGAACCGCTCTATGAACCTATAACCTGTACTTAACTTTGTAAGCTCTAGCTCTGGATGCCTGTGGTTTCAGCAGGGAGGGTTAGAGAGGCTGGCACAAGGACGTAGGACCTCCACAGATGGATCTCTGGAGACGTCATTCTCAGAGTCCAGCAGGGGCCCTGTTTGCCAAGCCTAGTGCTTCAACAAAACCCATCCTTGTCAGGAAGATTGTTGTGTCTTACTGTGTGAGAACCTTTCTCATCTGTCTTCTACCATCTACTATTCCAAAACTGTCTGTGATCTCCCTTTTATGTGGTTTGTCTGAAGATATTCTTGAATATATTCTCATAATATATTCAAACACATAAAAGAGAATATGATCAAGAGGTGGTTTTCTTAGGGTGATGCTCACATGTACTCTGTGTGTTGACTCCAGTGATTTCCTAAAATATGAGAACATGACTGCATGATTTGTGACAATGGGGGATCGTATTCTCACTCTCCTAGAAGGGGGACATCTGAGTGTGTCTTTTAAAAATGTTTCAGTGCTCGAATATTGAGTGCATCTGAGCTTAATCAGGGCTATCTACTTAGATTGCAGCAAGGGTCCTAACACACTGTGTTGGGGGTTTATAGTTCTCTTAATTGACATCTGGACCCAACCTGGAAAGTCCCCAAATGGCCCGTGTAGAGTCTGCAGGGCCATTGTGCTCCTTTCTGTTGCCTCACGTTTCCATAGTGAGAGTTTAGGAACTGGACATAGTCTTAGCCCTCGAAGGTGAGGTGACAAGACAGTTCCTGTGCCAACATCTCCCTTCTCTTTTTAAAGGAACTCTGCAACCTTCAAGTCATTTGAAGACCGAGTGGGGACTATAAAGGTAACTATCCCTGGGCTGTATGTTTTCTTTGTTATCAAGAACTCTTGGCAGTCTCATGTTGTTCCTGCAGTAATAAGTCTCTGGACACAAAAGAATGTGTTTCTGTTTGTTTTTAATCTTTTTAGAGGTAGGTCTCAAAAGGACTGTGCAGCAGTCCTGGCTGCTGGAGTTCACTATGCAGACCAGGCTGGCCTTCAAATCAGTTCACCTGCCTCTGCCTCTGGGTCCTAGGATTATGGTTGTGTGCCACCAAACCCAACCAAGATATCATTCTAATTTATCAGTGCCTCTTGGTGCCCACCTTCCTTCCTTTGCCCTGCTGACCCCTAATATTTTCTTCATCTCTTACCATTTTATCATTTCAAAAATGTCTCTTAGGCTGTAGAGATGGCTTAGTGGATAGAACACTTGCAGCACAAGAGTGAGAACTCAAACTCAGTTCTATCTCTCTCGTAAGATTTATTTGGGGGAGGGTCTGATGTGCCATGGTACACATTTGGAGGTCAGAAGAAAACCCATCTCTCCTATTACCATATGGATCCTACGGATCAAACTCAGGTGCTCAGGCTTGGTGGCAAGAACCTTAACCTGCTGAGGCCATTCTCGATGCCTAAGGACTGGAATCTGTATCCCTTGCATGAAAAGTCAGGTAGGTGTGGTAGCCTGCCTGTAATCCCACAGTATTCTGGAGTTAAGAGACAGGGTATCTCCAGGGCAAGCTGGCTACATAGACTAGCTAAGTCACAGAGCTAAGGGTTCAGTGAGCTTTAGTAAATAGTGTGAGGAATGATTAAGGAAAATATTTAATATCAACCTCATGTCTCCACATGCAATCATACATACCGTGCACACGTAAGCAGAATGGTTATTCCCAACAGTTGGGAGGGAGAAGCAGGCAAATCTCTGTGAATTCTAAGCCAGTGTTTTCTAAATAGAAAGTTCCAGAGCTATTAATATATACCTCATCTCAAAAAAGTGGGTTTGGTTTTTTCTTTTTTTACTTTGTGTTTTGCCTGCAAGTATGTTATGTACTATGTGCATACCCGGTCCTATGTAGGTTAGAAGAAGGTGGTCGTGAGCCACTGTGTGGATTTGAGGAACTGAACCTGAATCCTTTCCAAGAACAACAAGTACTAGAGTACTTGAGCCATTTCTCCAACTCTGTCCCCCATATACATGTTTTTTGTTTTTAATGTCTCTTCTCTTCTATGTATCTCTATATATGTATAAACCCAATTGATCTCCCAAGGCCTTCTTTGATAATTCAATTTCTAGGTGAATTAAATTGCTCTTTCTTTATGTTCTTCTTTCTTTATGTTCTTCTTTTTTAAGATGTATTTGTTACATATGCAGTGTTCTTTCTGCCTTTATGTATGCCTGCACACCAGAAGAGGGCACCAGATTTCTTTATAGATGGTTGTGAGTCCTCATATGGTTGCTGGGAATTGAACTCAGGACCTCTGGAAGAGCAGCTAGTGTTCTTAACCTCATGAGCCATCTCTCCAGCCCAGTCCATGTTTCTTATTAAACAATATATAATCAATCTAGTGGAACCACACAGTATGAGTGCTTTCCTACACACTACAATGTGTGATTCTTGGGGAACCTATACAGACTGTTGTGTGTCATTGACTGATTTCTTTTCATTGCTGACTAGTGTTCATTGTTGCATAAACCTATGTAGAGAATTGAACATGGTCTCTGGACCAATTCTGTTTTCTGTTGTGTCTTAGGTTTACTTTCTCTTTTTTCCCCATAGTCTAAGGTTGTGGGTAGCAGAGAGAATGGCAGCGATAACCTCCCTTCCTCACCTGGAAGTGGTGACCAGCCATTACCGGATCATGCCCCTTTCTAAGCTTGTCATAGCTTGTCATCCACCGAATACAGAAGCACACCTTCATCATCACAGCTGCAACTCTGCATGACAGAGCAACCAGCCAGGGCCAGTGAAGAGCTGGTTTTGAAGACAGTCATACCCATCTACATGCAGATGTGGCTGTTGCCTTGGCATGAATTAGAGAACAGTCTTGTACATAAATGTTTTACACTAAAATTCATAGATGAAGCAGATCACTGTGCCATCCTTTCCAGGGCCACAGGAAGTGGAGAGGGTAGAGGGGCCCCAGGGGTAACTGAACAGGAGCCCATGTTCCCTTTGGCAGTCTCACTAGAATGCCAAGGAAAGAATTGTCAGGGGTATTAAGTGCTCAGCATTTTCTTGCCTGCCATCCTCCCCCTAGCTCAGAAGGAATACACTCAGCTAAGTCACACTGCATGGTACAGTTTTTATATGCATTTGAGGAATGAGAGAGTTCTCTATTTTCTGAGACCCTAGAAAAGAAACATAAGCAACTGCTTCATTCTTGGAGAACAACCTGGCTTTGACAGAAGCAAATCCATTATTTTTTAAATGTGATGGACTTTTCAAAAATTAAATAGAAAAAAAGTGAGGCAAAACAACATTAGCCTCATTATTGAAAAATATTCTCTGAATCCAAGCCTTACATTGCCTTATGCTTTATTTGTGTATAGTCTTTTATATCCCTTTAAATGAGGATTCTTTAATGGGTTAGGAGTACGATGTAGAGTTTTATCTCTGGCCCATCTCATACTCTGCCAGTACCACTTAGTGCATTTTATTTTTCTGACACTTCTGGTGTGCAAAACTTTGTTCTTTTGAAGAATGGCATTTCCTAGTAGCTTTCCACTCTGGCCCACAAGGCTCTTGTCCTGAGAGAAGGAAAAAAGCCTGAATATTTGCCATCTTAATCTGATGTGCCCTGCACAGTGCTGCTTTACTGACAGTGAGCAGGGCTCTGGTCCATAGGCCTGCCTGCCTGTCTATTACACAAAGAATAACTGAGAAGAAGAACCAATGCTGCAGGTCAGGTAGGGGATGTGGTTTTGGTTCAGCCAAAACTCTGCTGTCATCTTTTCTCAGGAGCTTCAAAGATTTCTTTCTAAGTTCCTTTCTCCTGCCTCCAGTTGCCACATTCTGCATCCTCTCAATGCCAGGGCCCTGAGTGTTGGGAGGCATGGTCTGGAGGGAGGGGCAGCACTGTGCCTTAGTGGCTCTTAGCAGGGCAAAGACTTTGTCTGTTGTTTGCACATCTCTGCACTCCTGTGGTGAGATGGGATCTGTCCATTTCAGGATCTGGTTTGCTACAGCGTAATGAATCCTTTGATTACCAAGTACTTTGGTTTCTTTGGATACCCTTAGAATACACACAAATCAAGGGACAGCAAGGAATAGGGAGCTTGGTGTCTTCTCTTCTAGGGTTAAAAACAATAATTGTGTGAGGAGGTAGGCTACAGGAGTGCAGGACACTGATCTATCTTCCTACAAAGAATAACAGGCAACTTGTCAATAAAGCATTCCTTTGGAGGAAAAGCCACATCTGTCTGTCTGTTGTGTCTTTTAGGATAATGACAGAAGAATGGGGAGTAAATGCACATAATGTCTTGATTGAAGGGGGCAGGCAGGAGACAATCCTGTGCAAATTACAGGTCTTTGGTGTGCCCATAGAGGGAAGGGATTGTGTAGAAGCTGCATCTCTGGATGAGACCAGGGATGCCATTAAGGGGCTTGCAGTCCACTATCAAGATTGACTCCAATGAAGGGCCCTTTCTGTGCCTGTGATCAAGCTTTGCTGGCTTTTGCTGTGAGACTGGGTCATACCCAGGAGTTCACCTGTCAGAAGTGGACATTGGGAAGACCAGCATCTTAAGCCCCACTAAGAGAAGACTCACTCCATGGCACAATCCTTAGGAGGTATGATCTTATTCTGCAGATGAGGGGCCGTGTGAAGTAATGATGAGTAATAGAAGACCTTTTAGTGCTTAGTGAACAGGGTGAGCTGGAGTTGGCCAGATCAGACTGAGTGACATGGGTGGGATGGGGAGTGGCCCTCACACTGGGCATGTTCAGACAGGACAGCAATTGGATCTGGACTAAAAATTCAGTATTTACCCTAGGGTTAGATTGGAACACAGTGCAGTGCACACTAATCATTAAGAGATAACCTTAATCAATGCATAACAGACCTCTTGCCAGGCTTTGTGAGTGCATGATTGTGTTCATGGACCCAGTCCTCAGGAGTTGCACTCTTTGAGGGAGATGTGTTCCTGTGAGCAACTTTGCTTCTAATAAAATGAGGTGTGATGAAGATCTTTGAGAGTATGGTAGACTGGAATGAGTGGATTGGATAGAGCCAGGGCACATTTGAGGGGCTTTTACTTAGGAAGGTCCACCGTATCTGAAGACTCAGATTGAGGATGCTTTATTTAAATGAAGGGATAAGATAAAGCACTTAGTATCAAAGGCAAAAATGAAAACCCCCTCAACTTCTTAACTACTACCAGTATAGTCCGATATCCTGTCACGGTGTCTTAAAGGTTGACTTAGTAGCTTGGTATAGTGGTGCATACCTTTAGTCACAGCACTTTAGAAGGCTGAGGTAGGCAGATATCTGTAGCAGGCTTTCATGGACTGCCAGCCCCCAAATCATGACACACAGACTTTTTAGTTATGAATGCTAGGCCTTAAACTTATTTCTAGCTAGCTTTTTTTTTTTTTAACCTAAATTAACCCATTTCTACTAATCTGTGTGCTATTGGCAGTTCAGCTTTTTATCAGTTGCCTTAGGTAGGCAAGGTGAAACAGCAATACCTCTTTACATAGTTAAATAATTCTGTTTCACAACAGATATCTGTGAACTTGAGGCCAGCCTGGTCTATGAAAAGTTCCAAAATAGCCAGGGCTACAGAGAGAAACCCTATCTTCAAAATAAATAAACAAACAAATACAAATAAAGACAAAATTTATTTGTTTGGAGATATTAAGAGAAAAATCCTAGATCTGGAGGAATTCATTTAAAGCCTGATTAATTTTTCCTCACAGTAGCCAACAGACAGCTTTATAGTTTCAATTGATCACACGTCTGTTTCTATATTTCTTCCAACTGTGGAATCTTTTCACTCATGTTCTCTCAAATGGTCTCATTATATAGCCCTACCTCAAATTTGAGAGTTTTCTGTCTCTGCTAGGATGATAGGCATGTGTTATTGCACCTAGCTTTTCTTCTCTTGAGTCAATAAGTGGTCTTTGTGCTTACGATTTTCATAAGCCCTTTTTTGGTTACTTGCTTAATGTTGTGCAACTTACAGAGTTTCTTGAGTTTCTATCTGCTGCTGATGGTCTGAGCCTGGAACATGTACCCATTCAGATTCAGCCAGTGCAGAAAGCTATAAGATGAAGGGAGGTGAACAGACCCTGTTGGAAAAGACTGGATTTTACTAAGTGCATTAAGTGCCTTGAGTGTCATTTGCTTTGTTTTTGAAACATTAGTGGCACCCATACCTTGGTCATAACTAACAGCTCTCTAATTGGATTTAAGGCCTGCTCAGCAAGAGAGAAATTGTGCCTGATACTGGAAACCTAGCCAACTACCTGGAACTAGTGAAGTCAGGAATCACTTTACCAAACCAGCGTAATCCCTAATTATACCCTGATATTTATCCTTATACTCACAGTTATGTATAATTTTCACCCTTCATCTAGGAAACCTTTCCAACAGATGAAAATAATTACAGAAAACTTCAACCAATCCAAATGCAGATTGTAGAGCTCAGTCCCAACTGATGTATCTACAGCACACTCCTTCACCTAAGGCTCAGGGACAAGGGGAAGGAAAGATTAAGAATTAGCCCAACAGGAAGTGTGTGGTAAGATTGTCTCCTAGAAATGTCAGAGAAGTTACATCAATGTAGTCTAACCAACATGCTGCCTAACTGTCTTGAACAGGGACATCAGCAGACATGCTGTTGTGTAAGAAAACCCACAAGGCCTCAGTTCTAAACAAAGAAATACAGGCAACTAAGGAATTCTGAGAAACAATCTTCCTAAGGAAAGAGCACAGCAATTGGTTTCCTAAGGAAACCGCACCAAATGGTTGTTAGCCTTAAAAAATCATACAAGTAACATACAGATTGAGCAAGTTGTATACATATATCCAGGAATTACATGTGTAACAACAATGAAAAAGGCCATGAATTTGAAAGTGTGTGTTTTTGTGAGTGTGTATGTTAACATGAGAGGGAGGAAGGGAAAGGAGGAAATGAAGCAATTATAATCTAAAAAAAAAAAAAAATGTACTAAGAAATGGTCAGACAATGAAAGTGTAGGAACACTGCAGAAACCTTTTTGGTAGCTCTGGTTATCTGCCTAAAAACATAGTATTTTTTTTTTCCTTTTGTTTTTTCTAGACAGGGTTCCCTACATAACAGGTTTAGCTGTACTGAAACTCATCTTGTAGTCCAGGCAGGCCTCAAACTCAAATATGCCTGCCTCTGGCTCCCAAGTGCTGGAATAATGCGCCACCATGCTTGGCTAAATGGTAGGATTAATACTGGGGGTAATGGGCAAGGGTGACCAAGTATCTCCTTAGTAAATGATCAAGAATTATACAGGAGAGTGGGAAGGAAAACCCTTATATGTCCCAGTACATGATTGCAGGTGATTCCTAGAAGATCGCTAAGTAACGGTTGGTTTTTCAGTGACTGGGGAAGCAAGCAGGAAAGAAGTCCTTTCTGGGTGGTCTTCAGGGCTGAACAAAAATGTTAGTCCCTCGGCAATGGCTCGAGATGTAGATGAAGTTCTCTCCAGGCCAGGCCATTTCCCTCTCTAGGTTTTGGTAAGGATTAGTACACTTTTCTGAAGCTCAAGCACCGAGAAGACTCAACTACAAGACAAGGGCGCATTTACTCAGCTGTTGGTTTGCTTTCCAGGGCATCTGAGTCACCTCTTGTCCAGAGGCAATGGCTAGGCCCTTCCGCTTAGGTCCTGTCCCTGCTTGGCCGCAGTGGAGTCCAGTTTAGTAGCTGCAAGCTCCGCCCAGCACGTTAGCCCTTCCCTTAGATCTCGGGTGGAACCCCGTTCGTCGCCTTCGTGGACCCAGATCTTCCGGAGCTCCCGAGCCTCGGCGCCGCACTACCACGTTGGCTCCGCCCATGGGCGGAGCTTCTTGTGGCGCTCTGAGCGCTTGCGCAGCCGGCTCTGACCCGCGGAGCCCACGTCCTTCCGGGGGCGCGAGTGTCAGTTCGTGAGCGTGCGCGTTCTCGCTATCGCCGGTGCTGCTTCCGCCGTCCTCTGCCGCTGCTACCGCTGTTGCGGCCCCGGATCCTCAGGCCGAGCGGTAGGACGGCGGACTGCCCAGCAGCGCCGCGCTACGGAGAGCGGAGCTGCGGAACCAGTGGACAGGCGGGCGGGCGGACAGGTGAGCTCACTGCCGGGTGGCCCTCACCTTAGGTGGAGCCGCGGGAGCCGGGTGAAGGGGAGGGGAGCGGGCGAGGGCGCCGCAGAACGAGCTGAAGGCTGCCCACAGCCGGAAATGGCGGCCGGCCTTCAGTCGGGCTGGGCCCTGGGCGCCGCTAGGCCCCTCTCGACCTTGCGCACGGCAGGGCGGTGCGGGGACGAGGCTTTCCGGGCCAACCCGGATCCGCACGCGCGGCCGCCTCCGCGGCACCCGGGACGCAGAAATACTGGTATAGGGAGGCGGGCAGTAAAGGCTCCCAGGCTTGTTCACAGCCTGGGGCGCGGATAATCATCTTATAGTTGTAAATTCCAGAAGCCTTTACCTGTTAGAAAACATATTTTATATGCTTCACGAAGACATTTTAACAGGCGCTTTTGTGTAATGCTGTTAGAGAGAGTTATTAGAGATTCATCCGTTTAGGCTTCAACTTGTGTTATGTGGTTGAATAAAAAACTTGTTTTGTCCTTATGCCTAGGAGATGATTTCTCTGAATTCTTTCATTCGGATAAAGCATGCAAAAGTAGCTTTGTTTTCAGGTTGGACTTGGGAAAATTGGGTCGCCGATTGTTGGACGTGCAGCTGATCATCCATTTAGGCACCATATCTGAATTACTAGAGTGATTTGTCTGTTTAAAAAAAACCAAAACACTACTTAATATCAGAAAAATTATATTGACGTTTCTATTGTCATGGTTACCTAAATGCAGAACTCTAACAGTTGTAGAATAATTTTGTTCATTTATTTGCTTTTTTAAAGGAAAGAGCAGTCTGCTAGGTGACATTAAAAGCCAGCACGTAAGTGCTTCTGGACAGTTCCTAACCTAATATGTTAGGACTCTGTTACCTGTATCAGTGGTTTTTTTCTAGACAGGACTTCTCTGTGTAGCTTTGGCTGTCCTGTAACTCTCTGTAGACCAGGCTGGTCTTGAACTCACAGAGATCAGCCTGCCTCTGCTTCCTGTGTGCTTGGAACCTAGGCATGCACCACCACTGCCTGACCTTTATCAGTGTTTTCATACCTAGGTTGGCCTTGTCTGTGTGGAGCTTGTGCGGGCTCTGAATGCAGACCCTTTTGGGAAGAGGTGGCCTATCAGTCCTTAGAGAGTTTCAGTTTAAGCTCCCTGCCTCACACTTTTGCTCCAGCAGCCTCTTTGCTAGTCTGTGAACCAATTTAAGTGCTCAGCCCTTGATTCTTTCTTGAAGGCTCACTTGTTTCAGTTCTGTCAGACATCCTTAGATTCTACTACCCATAACTTCAGCTCTCTACTTCCTGTTTTTTCTCCCTTGCTTAATTTTCACACAGCACTTGATTCTTGCTTAATGTATTAACGTATTTAACATTTTTTCTTGATAAGGTTTTTGTCATATAGTATGTGTCAAGTAAGTATTGAATTAATGCAAATGAGCTTAGTAGCAGCTGGGTTATGGCCTTTCTTACCAAGAAGTCAGTAAGTATGGAACATTTCAGAGGCACTGGGTTCTTGGGAGGTGTACAGGGAGCCTTATATTCTCAAGGACAGACCCACCAACTTTTCCTTGACCATTGATAAAAGGACAGTCAGTTAATAGGGTATTAGAAAGGTGCTTATGACTTCCCTGTAAATCTCTTTGCAACTTTTGATCAATGGTTATTTGAAAGTTAAAAGCTTTTAAAAGTCAGATATGCCATTGATTAAAAAGTTTAAACTCTTAGAAGTTTTGTGACTTGAGGTGACTGAGATGAAGCCATCTGATTCTTATCTCTTCTGAAGAAGGGTTTTGTTTTTGTAACTTGTATCCTCTTGCTTCAGCTTGGTAAAGAGCTTGCTTGAAACATAGGCATTTACCACCATACAGTGCATAAGAGTGAGCAGCTCCTGATACCCTCTGGGGTCCTTTCTAAGGCCTTTGCCTCCACCCACCTAAGCTTAAATTGTCAGATTTCTCTATATTCTTGAGAACAATTCTGTAAGTGTGTGATTCCGTGTTGGATGCATGCTACATAGTTTTACCCAAGAGCACTTTAGAAAGCAGGGTGCTTCTGGGTATAGTTGTAGACCTATCTGGACAACCTGCTATGCTCAAGATCTAACTTCATAAATCAGACTTGAAACTTCGATTGAACTAAAAGCTTCCAAGCCAGACTCCTCCTAGTTTACAGTACCCCATAATCGCCAGTGTTGTGTCTTTAGGGTCCAGGTGTTTGTTGAATAAATAACTAAAATGCAGTGAAGCTGGGACTTGTGATAAGGTGGGGTTTTTATCTTCTGATAAAGCAGAGAATGAGGTAAGCATGAGGTGTGTAATACTGTGGGCAAACTGTCAGCAAATGAAAGCAGTTTTTCTCTTGTAAGGAAGCAAACTCAGATTTTACAGAACTTGTTAGGAGCTGTTTATATAGAATTACATAATTATAATTAATCTGAGCGATTCATTCAAGGCCAGTGGCCTTTTGTCAGACAAACTTCCTACTCTTGCTGTCTTTGCTCCCTCTCTGCACATCAGCAGAATGTACTAGATTATCTTTCCTGAAAGGGTGAGACTAGAGCTCACACCTCTAGGCCTCCTTCTGCCTCGCTGGCTCTGTATAAAGTGAGGGAAGTGATTCCCACCTCACCTGCCTGTTGAAACAAAGCAAGGATGAGAAGGCTATTTTCCTGATGGCTTCCCAAATAGAAGTGACAAAGATTCTAAAAATGGTAATAGCCTTATTTTGTGAAAATACCTGCCTAATACTCCTTAATCTAGGAGCCTGGGCTGCTGTGTCAGGCCTACCTCAGATCAAGGCAACCCTGATGAGGATTAATAGCCAGTCTGTTAATTGGCAACTAGAGGGGAAGCTTTAAGGATTAGATTACACAACAACCTTTCCTGTGGATTTTGCTCCTCCTGACACTTTGCATTAACTTTTAGTATATTTATTAATGAAAAGTGTGTGTTCTTCATGATATTTAATAGCTTTTTTAAAAAATTTGGTATGTGTGTTGTGTAGGTATGTGGTTTTGATGCATGCACTTGAATTTGTGAGTGTGTCTACCCTCCTGTGGGCATACAGAGGCCAGAACAGAATGTTAGGTGTCTTCTTCCTCTGTGGATATTACTTATTACTTGAGTTATGGCCTCTCCATGACCCAGAAGCTCCCTCGGTTGTCTGGCTAGTGAGTTTATAGGATTTGCTTGATTCTGCACCCCATGCTGGGAGTACAGATATACAAAACTATGCCAAGCTTTAAAGTGGGTTCTGGGATTCAAATGTGACTTCATGCTTGCAGAGCAAATAAATGCTCTTACCTATTGAGCCATTCCAGTCCTTAGTATCAGTTCTTACAAATAATTGCTTGAAATTTTTAAGTTTTTCATTGATATTTTATATCAAAATTATAGATTATAGAAATGAATTTATCTTAGTCTTTAAAGAAAGAAATAGTTGAGCCAGGTTTGGGGTGATGCATGAAAATTATTCTATGATCAGTTTTCTCTCTACTGATCTGTATGCAGTATTGTTGCATTCCAAAATTAGTGTACATTTAGTTTGTGGCAGAGAACTTTATTGTTTATTTGTAAAAAAAAATTTTAGTGTGGGGGGTTGAGGCTTGGCTGTCCCGGAACTCACTCTGGCCTGGAACTCAGAGATCCCCTTCCTGAGTTTTGGGATTACAAGAGTGTGCCACACCTACCTCTCCACCCCTGGCTATTTTTAGACAGTTTAAACCAAACTAATATTCTTAGATTTTTTTGATATATTATGAATGCTCAGTGAATGTTACTCATTATGATGAGTAGTTGGTGGGTGATTTTATTGTCAGTTTAATTGCTAAACATTAAACTTGAGCCCTCCTCCCCCATGGTGTTTTACAAGATAAAATATGCAGAATTCTTTTGCTTGTTCTAAGGAATGTTTGCCTATTAGCTATAAGGTTACAATCCTGGTGAGTTTTAGGATTGGAATGAGGATTTGCTGGGTGGTATCAGGTGTATCCCATTCAGGCTAACTTGGGAAAGAAATGTGGCCATCTTAGAGATATGCTTAGATCTTTGCTCTTTTCATCAAGTAGAGTTGAGTGTGTTTAAGTGAAGAACAGAATCAGATACCTCGTGGTTATTATTGATACTCGTCAGCCTGAAGGGGCAGGTCAGGTTCTATGTCAAAAGCTTAGAGGTATAAGACAGCAGGCTCCTGTTGGAAGTGGGTGAGGTTGGGACCTGAATGAGTAGAGGAGTGTAAATCACAATTGCAAAGATGAAGCTGGCTCCAAAGGTGGTGTATTTATTAGGATCTGTCTCATTTTCTCTTGCTTCTCATCAAGACAGAGTAACCTCTTAGCTGAAAAGAGCCAGTATCTTTTTCTCAGAAGCTCCAGGCTGATCCCCTCCTTAATAAGGATCATGGATGACACAAAAGTCATCCATGTCACTGGAAATCCTACCCCTTCCATGGAGCTCCCTGCATGACTTGCAGATAGCTCCCCACTGCTAAGTTTTCAAAGTGGAAAACATGCGGTCCTTCCATGAATGTCATTGAAAATTAAATACACGTTATAGTTCAAGAAAGTACTATGGTAAACATTTATCTATAGATGTCAGAGCTTAAAATGGAACGATTTTAAGCTGATGATAAAATTTACACTGTTGATACATACAGTGGACAAGAAAATGTGGTTATTTCTATAGTACATACCATTTTCAGATAGCTGGAATTATGAAATGGTTCCTGCACTGCCAGATTTTTGTAGATTCTATATAATATCTGAAGCACAGTAATAGCACAATCATACAAATAGATCTGAAGTTTTATTGTTAATTTGATAGTGCTTCTCATGATTTGATGCACAGGAAAAAGCCAGTTAGTGTAGTATCATTTTTTGTTTGTCTATTTTGAGTCATGGTCTTTCTATGTAGTGTGGCTTGAATCTTCATTGGTCTTAATAAGAAAAACCCAGAGCCAGATATTGGGGTAAATGCTCAAAAGATCAGAGAGACAAAGGAGCCAGCCATTAGAGGGACTTCTTACCTCTACAGAATCCTCAGACTGAAAAGGGCTGAGCTCCTGTCTCCTCCCACTTTATATTCTCCTTATTCACTTCCTGTTTCCACCTCCTTAGTGCTGGGATTAAAGTGGCTAGTTCAGCCTTCTGATCTCCAGGCAAGCATTATTAGAATACAAACAAAATATCACCACAATGTAGTCCTGCTTGTTCTGGAATTTGTTTTGTAGACCAGGCTGTAATTTTATTTTTTTAATTAATTAATTAATTTTTTAAATTAAATTGTAACTACATAATTTTCTTCCTTTTATTTCCTCAAATCTCTCCCACTCCTCTCTGCCTTGTTCCTTCTTGAATGTGTGGCCTCTTCCTTTAACTGTTGTCACATACATATAGAAAATATAAATACAGCCGATTTGGTCTGTTTACTGTGATTTGTACATAAATGATTTCAGGGCTCACCACTGAGTATTGAATAACCAGTGGGGGGTGCTTGTCCCAGGGGACAGTTTTTTCTCCCTGTCTGAACGTTCCTTAGTTGCTTGTAGTTCTTTGTCTAGGTTTGGGGCCCGTGCGATCCCCTCTTCCTGGTTAGCATGGCTATTAATGGTGCCTTTGTTTAGGTCTTAAGGCATCCATATTGTTGAGGTTACCTGTTGGTTTTAGGAGATACATTCACACAGCAGATTTCTGATTCCCTGTGTCTTAAGCTCAGGAGCTGTATTGTAAGTTTATCAGCTGGTCTGGATACCCCATGATTAGTTATTTGTTCTTTGCATTTGACCAGTCCTGGGTTTTGTTGTTGTTACTCAGTTTTAAAAGTTTTTATTTTCAGTTTTTTTTTCTCTCTAATGGTCTTTGGTACAAAGACAATCTAATACCGTTTTTTGAGACAGGGTTTATTATAGCCCAGACTGGCCTGATTTCTTAGTCTTCCTGCATCTGCTATCTGTTGCTGGGATTACAAGTGTATGCCACCACGTCCTTTATAATAGCTCTTTTTAATAAGAACTGTCTTTTTAAATCATTCTAAGGGTCAATCTGGGAAACTCTAAAGTTAGTTGGAGAACAATAAAAAGACTTAATTTAAAATTTGATTTTGAAGCTGGATGTGTGGCACATGCTTACAACTCCACCCAGTATTCAAGAGGCTGAGTGTTTGAGACCAGCTTGGGCTATATAGCAAGGCCTAGATAGAATGATTTTGAGAAGCTCATTTAAAAAACACAAACAAAAAAACCCAAGAATTTGAAATATTAATCAAAGCAGATCACAAGTCACTGTGAATAGTCATTGTTCATTTAACAACCAACTAGCTAATGGTTGAGATTATTAAATGTAGAATGAAGTTTTTGGTTTGGCTTAGTCTTAGACTGCTTAGCCTTATGGTCTGGACTTGTTTAGCCTTTTAACAATGACTTAGATGTTTATATTGATTGTATGTTGTTTGGCTTATGACTTAGGCATAGTTAGTTTTTTGAATCTTAATTTAACTCATTTTTATTAATATGTCTTGTGACGTGGCCTGTGACCTATTTGTATTATTTTATATGTTGAATTTTGGGCTACTGGATGGTGTTTTTTTTTACTTTTTTTTTTTTTAATCTATGATCCAAAACAAAAAAAGGCCTCATTGTAAATCTTCATAGGTTTGATTTTATGTTTATCAGTGTTTTTTGTTTATATGCATGTATGTGCACTGTGTGTGTTAGAAGAGTGTTGGGTCTCCTTAATTGAAATTACTGATTGATGGTTGTGAGCTGCCATGTGAGTGCTCAGAATTGAACCACGGTTCTCTGTAAGAGCAGTACATGCTTTTAACCTCTGAGCTGACTCTCCAGTCCTGAATCCATATGCTTTTAATAACTACTGAATTTTATGGAAAACTCAAACAATTCTCTTCTAATCTTAGCAATTTGCATATCCTTTTAAAAAAATTTATCTTTTACAAATCTCATAACTTTGTTGTTCATATTGTGGTTTTGTTTTGTATTCAATTCCCTTTTCAATTTAAAATAACCAGCCATTGTATTTTGGAGCAGAATTATTTTTTATTATTTATTAGGGTGTTTTGTCTGTACTCCATGCATGTTTTGTGCCTTCAGAGGCTAGAATTCCCCTGGAATTTTAGTTATCGCTACTTGTGAGCACCTTGTAGGTGCTGGAAATCGAGCTTGGGTCTTATAAGTATTCTTAACTGCTGAGCCATCTTCTCCCTACCCCCAAAATTACTTTTTTTTTTTTTTTACCCTCTTGCTTTTCATTCCAAAAGTGTATTTTACCTTCTTTTTATATTTAAATATGGAGTTTCCCTCATCGTTAATCTAATTGTTAAATCCATTAGAAATCTTACCCTTTTCTCTTTAAGGAACTTAGTTTCCAGTGAACACAAAGTTATAAATGGCCTGACATATCAGTAGTCTGTAGTTTGGCAAATCTATGATTCCCAACTGCTGGAAGCAGGTATTTTTCTTCCTAGTGAAATCTGTCGATGTGGCATAGAACATAACATATTTTCTAGTTCTAGCTGTCTTTAGTCTGTGTGCAATTTAAAAAATGGAGGCAAATATTTATTTTTGTTTGTTTTGCTATGCCTGATATTTGTTGTTTGTGCAGCTTTCCCTCAGCTTCAACTCAGATCCATCAATATGCTGGGAAACCTGGACTTAGTCTCTGTAGTGTGAGGGAGGAGGGTTAGACAGGGTCTCGTTATATAGCCAAGGTTGGCCTAGAACCCTTGATCATCCTGCCTCACCTCCCACGTATTAGTATTACATTTATGAGTCTCCAAATCCAGCAATAGAGAAATCCCTTTTCAAAAGTCAGATACTTGTGGCCTCTAGCTGTGTACTGCCTAATCTCCAATCCAGTTGTGGGGAGGGGGGACTTAAACATGATGAGCTCAACACAAATTTGTGTTGCTTCATTCAGAGAGAACTTAGCATGACCTCACTTACTTTTGGAGAGTCATGGACACAGTGATCTTGTGGATAACCTCACTTGCCTAGTCAGTGCTGGGGGGAGGCATGGTGGGGGACGGGTATGTTTACTTGAGACCCTACTCCTGACACTAAACTGTTAAACAAAACTATAGACAAAATACTTTGAATATATTTTGAGGAAAGAAATGGTTCATGAATTGGGCAGCACTCTGAACCAGTAGAGGTGCAGAGAATCTACCCAGCAGCTAGGCAGGTGCTATTTATAAACAGAAGAGAAAGTGTGGTACACAGAAACAGCTTAATTGGTTACAGCTTGTAGTACAAATTTTGGTTCTTATTAAATGAAACTCAGAGCCAGATATTGGGGAAAAGCTGGAATATCAGAGAGAGAAAACAGACCACCGTCAAATCTCACTCAGCCAACTTCTCAGGCCGAACAGGGTAAGTGCTGTCTTCAAGCCTCAGCCTGACTGGTGGCTTCTGCAGAATGAATGAATCTGTCTTCTCCTGCCTTAAATATCTTCCATTTCTCTCCCCTCCCCTCAGCTGTTTTACTTCTAGGTTCAACTCTGCACCCTAGCCCTAACCCATAATCCTAGAGTTAGGATTAAAGGTGGGAGCTACTACTGCCTGGCTGTTAGGCCTTGAACTCACAGAAATCCTGAGTGATGGGATTAAAGATGTTGGTTTACCAGTCTCTGACCTTCATGGCTTGACTGTGGGTGATTGTGTTTTCAGATATTCCAAGCTGACTAAATATACATTATATCACCACAGGGTACAAACATGTGTCCCAGAATGTTTAAATAGATGTAGCAGTCTACACTGTTTTTATAAGTGTAAATGTTACTTGTAGTTAAAGATCTGAATGTTGTATGTCTTAGTTTTGTTTTCTGCTGCTGTGGTAAAATACCCTAGCAAAAGCAATTTAAGAGAGAAGGAGTTTATTCAGTATACAATTTAAGGTTATAGTCCATCATTTTTTGGAAATTGTGGTGGTAGGAACTTGAAGCAGTTAGTCATATTATATGCACAGTCAGCGTAGAAAGCATGAATTAATGCATGCTGATATTCAGTCCCTTTTTTTTCTTTTACACAGCTCAGATCCCATGCCTTAGAGAATGATTCTTGTCTCTATGTAGAAGGTAGGTTCTTAATTTTGTGACTAAGCACAAGGCACATATTACTTGAAAGATTCTGGGTGTTTTTTGTTGTTGCTTGCGGTTGGGGGGTTTTTTCTTTGCATAGCTCTGGCTGTTCTGGAACTAACTCTGTAGACCAGGCTGGACTCAAACTCAGAGAAATCCTTCTACCTCCCAAGTGCTGGCATTAAAGGTGTGCACCACCACTGCAAAGCTGACACATGCTCATTTTACTGTGTTCTAAGTTAGTGGCTCCCTAACAGTCATTGGCAACTAATTTTCAAATATTACAACATGGATTTTAGTTTAAAATTGCCCCAGCAAATTCATTTTTAGTGTTGTTTTGGTTTTTTTTTTTTCCAGACAGGGTTTCTCTGTGTATCGCTGGCTGTCCTGGAGCTCACGCTATAGACCAGGCTGGCCTCGAACTCATAAACTCACAAAGATCCTCCTGCCTCTGCCTCCCTAGTGATGGGATTAAAGGCCACACTGCCCTGCTTGTTGTGTGGTTTTTAAATACAGGATTTTACTGTGTAGTCCAGGTTAGCCTCCAGCTTTCAATTTGTTTTAGCAGGCAAAGGCACATGCCAGCACATCTGATGACTTGAGTTCAATCCTCAAGACCCACCTTTTGGAAAGAGATAACTTGACTCTGATTCACAAGTTGTTTTTACCTTCACATATACATACTCTGTGTGTGTGCGTGTGCGTGTGTGTGAAATAGAGAGCTTCTCATTCAAAAAGACCTCACTTGTAAAAGTCTGTGAGAAGACAGAGGTGAAGGTCCCAGGGAAAGATGGATCATCTGTGTGCACTCAAATGGGGTTGGCCTCTTTATGACCTTAGGCTCTAGAATGATTTCTTCTTTTTTTAAAGACTTCATATTTAATGTAAGTAGAATGATCAAAGGACAGACTATAAATAGCCCCAAGTATTACTAAAGTTCATCCCTAATCACTTGAGGTGGTTTATTTGTTTCTCTTTCTTCAACCCTTTAATTTTAATGTTCTGACTCATGTTGTAGTGACCCCGGCCATAGAATTGTTTTTATTGCTACTTAGCAGTTTACTACTGTTATGAATGGTAATGTAAATGTCCGTGTTTTCTGAAGGTCTTAGACAACCCCTGTGAAAGGGTCATTTGACCCTCCTCACCAAGGGATTGTGACCCATGGCTCCAGAGCTACTGTTTTAGAAGGATTTCTTGAACAAAAACTGGGTGGTAGTAGGATCATCATTGATCTATTCAGAAAGATTGAAGAGTTGTTGAGGTTTTTGTGTGTGTGTGTGTGTGTGTGTGTGTGTGTGTGTGTGTGTGTGTGTGTGTGAGAGAGAGAGAGAGAGAGAGAGAGAGAGAGAGAGAGAGAGAGAGAGAGAGAGAGAGAGAGAGAGAGAGATAGATAGATGGTGGTGATGGCTAGCCTAGAACTCTTGCTTGCCTCTGCCTCACAAGTGCTGGCATTATAAAGGTTTGATACACCATGCCCAGCAAAAAAATTCCACTTTATGATACAGTTGTTGTATAACCATTTTTCTGTGGTTAACATTTATGTACCACATCATTGAAATGATAAAGGTGGTAAATCTGCTGTTGCATTTTGGAATTTATATTTTAAAAATAAGGATAAGCCACCAAGCCAGGCAGTGGTGGTGTATGCCTTTAAATCCCAGCAGGTGGATCTGAGTTCGAGGGCAGCGGGTGGGGGGGGGCTACACAGGGAAAGGGGGGGAGGGAATAAGCCTCCAGGCACACCTGTGAGGGATTAGTTAGCTAATGGGCTTGCCTGTGAGAGATTATATTGATTAGGTTAATTGGAGTGGGACTACTAGCCCTAAAAGTGGGAGGTGCTATTTCCTGGATTGGATCCTGGACTGTATGAAAAGGAGAGAGTGAGCTGAGCACAAGAATTCTTCTTACTCTGCTTCTTTTCTGCTTGTGTAATATGAATAGCTGCCTTAAGCTCCTACTGTTAAGACTTCCCTAAAATGATAAGACTGTAACCGTGAGCTATGATCCCAAATAAATTCCTACTTTTTCCTTAAAAATAAACAAATAAAAAAAGAGGTTCTCATCTATGTAGCCCTGGCTAGCCTGGTATCACTGTGCAGACCAGGCATGCCATGCATGAATGAAGACAGATTCTCAGTATGTAGCCCTGGCTGGCCTGATATCACTATGTAGACTAGGCTGCCCATCAACTCATAAGTGATCCACCTTCCTTTGTTCCCAAGTGGGCCTTTATTTTTCAAACAAGTCCTTTATTTCTCTTGGACTCCAATTAAGTTAACGTTGAATTTTCTGGTTGTCTGCCTGGACACCAAGGCTTTGTTCCTTGTTTGTTTTGAGAAGAAGTCTCTATGCTTTCCTAGGCTAGCCTTGAGCATAATTGTTATGATGAGGTTTCCAACCCTCCAGACCCATAGGCCTGCCGTCCCAGACTGTTTAGGCCCCCAAAATGACTCAGACACTTATATAAACTTCATGCTGTTTGGCCTATGCTTCAGACACATTGGTAGCTAGCTCTTTCATCTTAACCCATTCTCATTAAACTGTCTGCCATGTGGCCCATGGCTCACCTGTGTTCCTTACATGTTTCTTCTTTGGGGCGTCTGGCTCAATCAATCTGTCTCTGACACAGCCCTGCTTCTCCTGCCTAAGCTGCCTCTGGCTACAGTATTCACCAAGGGCCAAAACAGCTCCTTTATTTAAAGATTGAAATTCACAGCATACAGAAAGACATTCCCACATCACATAATTGCTCCCTTTGCATTGGTTTCTAGTGCCAATTTTAATAGGCATGTACTACCATGACTAGCTTCAATTAAGAAATATTTTTTCCCCCTCATGCTGGAGAGATGGTTCAGCGGTTAAGAGCACTGGCTGTTCTTCCAGAGCTCTTGAGTTCAATTCCCAGCAATCACATGGTGGCTTAAAATCATCTGTAATGAGTTCTGGAAGACTCTTCTGGTCTTCAGGCATACATGCACACAGAACACTATACATAATTAATTAATTAAGTTATTTCTCTCTGTTGTTTACACTGGATAATATCTCTCAGATCTGGATTTTCTGTTTGTTTGCTCTGATGCATTCTGTTTCATGCCTTCAACTTGGAATTGCAGCATTTCTTTTTTTCTTTTCTAACATTGTAGTTTTTGTTGTTGAGGATTTTCATTCATTGTGAGTCTAGTCTCCCATCACCCCATACTTGTAATCATGTGGTTCAAAAGTTTTAATTCCTACAGTGTGGTTGTAGGTGCCCGGGTAAGGTGGTCTGACTTTCTTCAGCAGGTGCAGATGCTTCGCTCTCACACTCTTACTCTGTCATCTGTTAAAGTCCTTTCTCAGAACATGTTTTTCCTTTTCTTACCCCAACTCTAGCCTTCAAATGATGGCTTTATATGGGATAAAGGCAACACTTCTCCACCTCTTGCTTTTGTCTCACATTTGACTAATAATAAAATTCTAGGTTTAATTTTTTTTTCTCAGAACAGTGAATGGGCCAAGGCCCAGGAGATAATATGAGCTCCACCATCTGGAAAATGAGGGCATGTGCGGATATATAAGGTCAAGTCCAGTCTAACAATCTATGTGTCATTTAGGCTGCTACTTAATAATAAGATGATAAATGTTTACAATTACCTATATCACAAACAACTAAAATACCAGGTCCTAGATTTATTTAAGCAAGGTATAGTGATGTATACTTTTAACTCAGGGAAACGGGAAAAGGTAGCTCTGTCTACACAGCAAGTTTAAGGCCACCCAGGACTATGTAGTGAGACCTTGTTTCAAAATAAGTGGAAAGTCTTTTCAAATCATTTGCCTAGTTTAAAGATTAATTTTCGATCTTTAGTTACTTGAGTTCCTTTTATAGTTTTCTGAAACAGTCTCTCTTACATAGGTGTCTAGTTAAGGCTCCTGTTGTTGTGAAGAGACACATGACCAGGACAACTCTCATAAAGGGAAACATTTAATTGGGTTGACTTTCTTACAGTTCAGAGGTTTCAACCATTATCATCTTGGTGGGAAGCAAAGCATGCAGGTAGACATGGATGGAGCTGAGAGTCCTTATAACTTGATCCAAAGGCAACAGGAAGAGAACCAAGTCATTGGGCTTGAGCATATGAGACCTCAAAGCCCGCCTTCACAGTGATGTACTTCCTCCAACAAGACCATCTCCTAAGAGTGCCATTCCCTTTGCAGGGAACACTTTCTTTCAGATCACCACAATAGCTCTGTCTGTCCTGGAACTCTACACAGAACAGACTAGCCTTGACTTCCAAGGATCTGCTTGCCTCTGCCTTTACTTCCCAAGTGCTGGAAGTAAAGGCATCTATCATACTAGCTATATTCTTTGTTTGAATAATTTGGAGATATGTTCTACACCCTGTAAGTATTTTTCACGAAGTTGATTTCCTTTACTATGTACAAACAGCTTAGTTTTATAAAAATCTTTTGGGGTTTTGTTTGTTTTTGAGATAAGGATCTCACTGTATAGTCATGAATGCCCTGGATGGAACTCAGTGTTTCACAGATTCTGCTTGTCTCTGCCTCTGCCTCTGCCTCATAAGTGCTGGGATGAAAGGCATGTGCCACCACACCTGGCCATTTATTTTGCTTTTGGTGTTTAATCAAAAAACTATTGCTTATACAAATTACTGTTGCTTAAAATTTGGGTTTCCTCGTGTGTTTTGTTTTATACTAATTGTGTGTGCACACACTCTTTGTAGAAACCAAAGGTTTATGATGGGATGTCCTTTTCAATGGCTTCTACACCTCATTTTCTGAGAATGGGTCTTTCACTGGAGCTACTGTTTGACTAGACCAGCAGCTGGGTGAGATGCCAGCATCTTTCTCCACTTTCTAGTGCTCAGTTATGTGCTGCTGAGCTAATTTTTATATAGTTGTTAAAGATCTCAACTCAGGTCGTGTTTACACAGCAAGCACGTCACTTATTGAGCTGTCTCTGCTCTACAGGCTCAGTAGTTTCTTAATTGTAGACCTTATATTTAGGTCTTTTAATCTATTTTGAATTGATTTTTGTATGTCATGAAAGAATGGGGATTTAAGGGTTTAGAGAGTGTGGATCCTTCTCTATATTGACATTCTTAGCGCAGGTTTTAGGACGGCCATTTCTCTGTTATGTTTTCAGCAACTCCAACAGTTAATCTTCATTGACAATTTTTTGGATTTAGAGTCACCATGAAAACACATTTCTGGATATATCTTTGAGAGTGTCTGCAGAAAGGTTTAATTAGAGGAGAGAAGCTGATAAGGCAGTAGGCTGGGTCTTAGACCGAATGCAGAGAGAAAGCTGTACATTGTAGTGGGGTCCAGGTGTTACTGGGGAAGCTTAAAGGTGAATCTCTGTACCAGGACCCTGAATGGGGTGTGGCCAGGCCCCACTGAGACCCCGGGACACTGACCTTCCTTCCTGTTTGGTTCTTACATTCTAGGAGAGCACATCAGCTATCCGGCGTAAGACCGCTCCACTCTGCAAAAATTGTCTTAAGGTTCAAATTATATCATACGTGTTTATATACCCTTCAATAAACATTAATCCTTTATATGATAAAAAAGTTATTATTTTTCTGCTTCCTTATTACAATGTGACTGGCCACCTTATGCCCCATGGCCTACTGCCATATTCTTCTGGTCATGATATACTGTATTTTCTTGAAACTAAGCCAGAATAAACCTTTCTTAAAACCAGTGTGGTGTTTAGATTTATTTCTGTCCTCTCTAATTGTTTTATGTTTTTTTCACTGTATTGATTTTTATATAAGCCACTATGTTGCTGTTTTGGTTAATCTGGCTTTGGAGTTTTTATTTGTTTGTTTGGGGAGGGAGTTAGTTTTGGGGTTTTGAGACAGGGTTTCTCTTTGTAGACCAGACTGGCCTTGAGCCCAGGCCTCCTGCCTCTGCCACAAGAGATTAAAGACATTCACCACCACAGCCTTTTTCTTCTCCTTTTTAAAAATAGGGTTTATCTGCATAGCCAAGATTGACCTGGAACTCTGTAGACAAGGCTGACCTTGAACTCAGAGATCTGCTGCTTCTGTCTTCTGAATGCTGGCACTAAGGACATGCACCACCACTCCTGTTCTAACTTTTATTTTGAAATGAGGTATTGTGGTATTGTCCTGGTTGGCCTCAAACTTGAGATCCTACCTTAAGCCTTCTTAGTAGCAGGATTACAAGTGTGCTGATTCCTGTTTTGAGCTGTTAAAAGTAATTGTATGAACATTATGCACAGGCTTTTATGTAGAAATATTTTCTTGTCAAAATAAATGCTGCCAGATCCTATTGCGGGTGTGTAGTAGTTCCACTTTCCACTTTCCTTTGCAGTTTCTACTTCCCGCTTCAAGGATGCAGAGTGTCTTCTGTCACAGTAATTTAAAATTGGCCATATTATATTAGTAGTTTATTTTCTGGATATAACCGTATTTTGTTTATCTGCTTACCTTTTGATATATTTCTGGGGTTTAAATATTATGAATGCTTGGGAATCAGTGTTTATAACACTAGAATTGCTGGATCATATGGAAAGTACATGCTTGACTTTTGAGGGTGGGGATTCAAGACAGGGTTTTTCTTTGTATCTCTGACTGTCCTGAAACTTGCTCTGCAGACCAGGCTGGCCTCAAACTCAAAGAAATCTGCCTGCCTCTGCCTCCCAAGTGCTGTGGATTAATCCTCCTGTACATTGTAAAGATCTGTTTCTTGAATTGGCCTAATAAAATGCTGATTGGCCGGTAGCTGGGCAGGAAGTTAGTCAGGAAAATGAAACTGAGAATCATGGGAAGAAAGGGCAGAGTCAGGAGACACCAACCAGATGCAGAGGAAAGATGAAAATGCTGGGCTGAGCAAAAAGGTGCTAAACCAGGTGGCTAAACATAGATAGAAATTATGGGATAATTTAAGTGTAAGAGCTAGATAGTAATGTGCTTGAGCTACTGGCCCAGCAGTTACTATAATATTAAGCCTCTGAATCAATTATCTCAGAAATGGTTTAGAACCAGGGGTGGGATAGAGAAACTTCCAATTACATCCAAGTGCTGTGGTTAAAAGTGTGCACGTATACTGCCAATTTGTGTTCTAAGGTAGTTGTGCATTTTACATTTCCAACAACATATATATAGAGATTCACACTGTTGGCACTTTTACCAGCAATTTAATGGCTTATTATATATAATATAATGTTTCCTTTAGAGCTAATAAAAGTTCTACCTGTTTAGGTGGTCCTGTAAAACACTGGACTTGGAATTTATGAAGTTGTGGCCATTCAAGCATCACAGTGCATCATGATTCTTGAATTTTTGGTGATGCCGGTGTAAATAAGCTCCTCTCACAAGAACATGGAGCATACATAATTGTATATAGTACATATTACTTGAGCATAGCGATAATTGGCTGTTACTGAGTCATACATTTTTTAGGCTGTATTTATTGTTGTCTTAAGATAGCTTAGCAGGTAGAGAAGTATATGGTACAACAGGTCTGATGTTCTCATGGTGCTCATTGGCACATTTTTCAAAACTAACCGAATTGCTTCACAATGAGTAACTGGCTAAGCCTTCCTAGTGGGTAGTAGTACTATTTGTGCTGGTTTTATTTTGAATTATGCCTACTGAGACTGGCTGCTTTGGCTTGGCTTGAAGGTAAACCCATGCGCTTTGTACATGCTAAGCACCCTTGGTTCAGGAACTACATCTGACACAGGGCTGAGATCCAAAATATATAAAGAACTCAAACTAGACATCAAAAAACCAAATAATTCAATTAAAAAATGAGGTGGGCTGGAGAAATGGCTCAACAGTTAGGAGCACTGGCTTATTCCTCAGAGGTCCCAATTTAATTTGCAGCAACCACATGGTGGCTCACAACCATCTCTCCTGGCATAAAGGCACACATGCAGATAGAGCACTCGTAAGATAAATAAATAAATCCAGTGGAGATCTCTAACAACCTGGCTGATGCTAGGACAGAAAGTTACTTTCTGAACACTGGAAACAGAGCCCCACTGCCAAGGACAGCTTTCCTCACAGCACATTGAATATAGAGTGGAGCTGATGTGGGCTTGGAGTTTTCACCCCTACATTCTAGTCTCTTTGTGAGAAAGTAATTTGCTGACTATGTAAAGAAACCTGGACACCTACCCAGACACTAAAACCCTACCTAAAATCTACCACCTGTCCTGCTTCTGAGATGCCCTGGGGCAATAGTGGGGAATTTGTGGGAGTGGCCAACCAGTTATTTAGTTTAACTTGAACTGGAGACTGGATAGCACAGAGACATAAGGTAAAACCAAACAATCTGAAAAAAAAAAAATCAATGAAGTGATTCCTAATGGTACCCAATATATGCATAGATTGGTACTTTGTCCAGTCATCAGGGAGGCTTCCTCCAGGAGCAGATGGAAGTGGATACAGAGACCCACAGCCAGACATTACTCGGAGAGGAGTCTAAATTGGAGATCTCCATTGGGTCCCTCCTCTGAGAGACTGGGGAACTGAGGAAGAGGAGGAGAGACTAGGAGTCAGAGGGGATGGAGGACACCAAGAGAACATGGCTGCTGAGTCAACTAAGCAGGGCCCCCTGGCCTCCCAGAGACTGAAACAAGCATGAGGCCTGCATGGGTCTACACAGGGTCCTGTGCACTTATAGCTGTTAGTGTGGTGCTTTTATGAAGTTCCTAGCAGTGGGGCAAGTAAGTGTATCTCTGATTCTTTTGTGTGCTCTTGAGCCTCGATATAAAAGGACTTCTGAGACAATCTTTGGCTCTTCATCTTCTTGATCTCACTTGCTGATTTCGGGGATTATAGGTAGGCTCAGTCAGGTACCTCCAAAAAGGTTACAAATAAAGGGTTATATTAAAAGATGGATGAGGTTGGGCTGGTGAAAAGGCTCAGTAGTTGAGTCTCTACTCCCCCAGTTGAGTTCCATATTGGGTGGTTAACAACCATCTGTAACTCTAGCTTTACAGGCACCAGTGCTCTGTGTACTTACTACGCATAGATACACGTACGTATTAACAATAAAATTATCTTAATGCATAGGGCAAGCTTCTGGCGCTTATGTTCCTTGAGTATATTCACCTTCCTGGGAGCCACCTCGTATTCTGACCGTCTAGTCCGCAGTCCCTCTAAACCAGTCTTTCTGAGTTTTTATGAGAGCTTCATTACATAAGCCCAATAGTAAATCATAAGTTGGTCTTTGATCTGTTCATACTGTCTTCAGGAACCAAGGATCAAACCTTGAGTTTCATGGGTACAGGCAAGCTTTTCCTCACTGAGCTATATTTCCAGTCCTACTTTCCATTTTGTTTTAAAGTCAACTCTCGGACCAGAGAAATGGGTTGTTTGGTGAGGAAGGCCGGGAGGCCAGGCCTGATGACTTGAGTTTGATCCCTTGGAAGAAGAGAATGGATTTTCACAAGTTGTCTCTGACATTTCCTTGTGTGATGGTGTGTGCAAGCCGGGCAAATGCTTGTTGTTAATAATTTAATTTTCTGTGCATTGGTGTGAGGATATCAGATACTTGGAACTGGACTTACCAACAGTTGTGAGTTGCCTTGTGGGTGCTGGGAATTGAGCTTGGGTACTCTGGAAGAGCAGCCAGTGCTCTTAACTGCTGAGCCGTCTCTCCAGCCCTCGTTTTGTTTTTTTAAAGGCATCAACTTTTGGCTTTTTTAATTTTCTCTGTCTTTGTTTTATTGCTTTCTGCCATGTCAGTCAGTTTAAGCCCAGATACTGCAGAAGTAAAAAGAACTTTATTTGGCATCTCAAGAATGGCCGTTCAGAAAGCATGGGTATGGATGATTGTTAATCTGTTCTGAGGATAGGTTGGAGTGCTCTTGTGAAAACACTATTTATTACATGGCAACGTGGTGACACTCGCCTTATAATCCCAGTACTTGAAGTGCAGAGGCAGTCAGATCTAAGACAGCCAGAGTTCTCAGACACAGAAACCATGTCTCAAAACAACAAAACAGAAAGAATGAAAAGAAGGAAAAAGAAATGTTCCTCAAGTACACTTCTGAAATGAAACCAGGTACAGGAGTCATTTTACCAATAAAAGCTAAATAAGTACTTAGTGGAAACAGTAATGGCCAAGTAACTTCCCAACTTCCTCATCCGAAACAGAGACCTGGGTTCCAGGGCTCCCTTTGAGCAGTTGCTAGAGTTTTTCCTCTCTCTTCATCCAACTCCTCTACCTTTTGTTCATATCTTATTATTTCTTTTCGTTTCTTTAAGGCTTTGTTGTGAGACAGAAGGTCTTTTTGTTTTCAAGACAGTTTCTCTGTAGTCCTAGCTGTCCTTGACTCCCTTTATAAACCAAGCTAGCCTTTAATTCACAGAGACCCACCTGCCTCTGCCTGCACCACTTGACACTCAACTTTTTTTTTAAGCATGAGGATAGGGCTGGCCTCAAACAAGACCCTTTGCCCCAGACTTCCAAATAGCTTAGGTTACAGGGATGTACATAATTTTTTGCTTTAAACTTTGTAGCTATGTGCTGCTTTGCTCTGTGTGTATGTGTGGGTGTAGGTGTGCTTGGAATTTTGATTGGTACCTAATGTGTATACTAGTCGTCTGCCACTCAGCTGCACACAGCCCTAGCCCCCTCTTTGCGTTTTGCTTTAGGTATTACAATAGTTAACATGGAGTGGAAGGGGAACACATACCACAGCACACTTGGGAGGTCAGAAGATAACTTTTGGGAGTTATTTTCCTTTTCTACCATGTGAGTTTGGGGCTCAAATTTAACTTGTTAGTCATGACAGCATTACTCTTATACACTATCTTGCTGGCCCAGGTTTTGCATTTTTCTTCATGGTCTCCTTATTTTCTCTTATAGATTAATATAATATGGCTGACCAGAGGCAGCGGTCACTTTCTACCTCCGGGGAATCATTATATCATGTTCTTGGTCTGGACAAGAATGCAACCTCGGATGACATTAAAAAATCCTATCGGTAAGTGGCTGCGTTCCACAGAAAAACACAAGTCCTCACCTGGTTTCTTCTGTCTTTTACCAAGCTCCATGACATACATTTTCTTGGTGGGCTGTTTTAACAGTTGAATTTTATCCTTACATGTATAGTTTAATCCTAAGATTGAAGACTGTTAGACTGGCTATGCATGGTGGTGCATGCCTTTAATACTAGCATTTGGAAACCAGAGGCAAAAAGGTATCTGTGTTTTGAGTCCAGCCTGGTCTACACATTGTATTCCAGGACAGCCAGAGCTATGCACAGAGGCCTTTTCTCAAACAAGACCCTGTTACATTGATGTCTCTATCAGCAAAAAGTAAACACTTGGAAGATATTGCCAACTATCCCCAGACCACAGGGTCAGGGTCTGCACTCTGGGCATAGATGGAACCTTTATAGTGCTAAATGCTGTAGTTTAACACAGTGACAAGGTCTTTTAAATCTTGTCAGGGCTGTTTGACTGGACTCGAAGCATGTAACTTTGGTGCAATATTATATGGTAACCTAGAAAGGGGATGGGGAAATCTTCACCTCAGGCATTCCTGTGGTCCTTCACTTGTGTTGTTCTTGAATATAATTTTTATGCACTAATGCCATCCCCTTGTTTGCAAAATAGGACATTAGCTAGCCAGGACGCTAGGGGTTGGCAGTAGGATTTCTCTTTGAAAGTTAGCAGGACTCTGTGCTATAAGTTGTGCCCTGCCCTTAGTATGTCAGGACCCTCTCTCGTGCTTGTATCCTAGTGGGGAGGGGTCACCCTAAATACTTTTTTTCACTCTGATGAGCCAGATCTCTAGAAAGTTGAAAATTGAAATGCTAATGGGTAACTATCACTTCCCCTGGGTTCTGATGGATGAATGTGAAATGCAAGGCCAAGGTAGAGCCAGGAAATGGTTTTGGTTACAGGAAGCTGGCCCTGAAATATCACCCTGACAAGAACCCTGATAATCCTGAAGCTGCAGACAAGTTTAAGGAGATTAACAACGCCCACGCCATCCTGACGGATGCCACGAAAAGAAACATTTATGACAAGTACGGCTCGTTGGGGCTCTATGTGGCCGAGCAGTTTGGGGAGGAGAATGTCAACACCTACTTCGTACTCTCCAGCTGGTGGGCCAAGGTGAGGATGGGATGGCCGTCAGTGTGGGCTGCCACCGAAGGCACAGTAGGACTTCAGACATTCAAAGATCTGTGCCTCCTTTCTCTTGATGGTTTTCTGGCCTGGAGCTGTCCTCTATGTGTGGTGTAACTGGCATGGTATGGAGTCCATTAACGACAGGCACAGTGTACATGGAGCAGAACCATTTTGCATCAACATGATTTTTTCTGATGCATGGTACAAAGTTCTTTAAAAGATTGAGATAGGAAACAATTCTTTGGTGTGGGCAGGATTTTTGCTAGCAGGGGAGACTTAAAAACCTCACTTTAGGCCAGGTAGTGGTGGCTCACGCCTTTAATTTTAATCCCAGCACTCAGGAGGCAGAGATGGGAAGATAGATCTCTGTGAGTTCAAGGCCAGCCTGGTCTACAAAGACTGCTCCAGGACAGCCAGGACTGGTTGTGGGGTTTGTTTGTTTGTTTGTTTGTTTGTTTGTTTGTTTGTTTTGTTTTGTTTTTTAAAGCTTACTTTAGAAATGCTTGATTCACATAATGTTGGCCTCTAAAGCCCGGTGCCCTCCTCGAGCTCTGGCCTCAGGCCCCATTTAAAGCAGGGTTCTTGCTCTGCCTTTGTCCTCTCTTAGGAGCCTCCTGTTCCTTCCTCTTTCCCTTCCCCCTCTCATACCTCTTGTTATCATAACCTTCCTTGTTAATCATAACCATACCCCTCTGACAATAAAGCTCTTTTCTTTACATAATTTGTTTTATTAACTTATTTTAATTTTTGCTTTCCTCTTCTGTCAGCCATAAACAAAGTCAGAGTGATCTATCCCAAAGCCCTTAGGTCTAGGAAGCCTAATCGAGACAGGGTTTCTCTGGGTGGCTTTAGAGCTTGTCCTGGAACTCAGAGAGATCCGCTTGCCTCTCCCTAAGTGCCAGGATCAAAGGTATGCACCACCACCACCTGGATGTATAGGTGAGAATTTAAGGAGGAGAGTTAGTCATGGAGGTCAGCTACGTTGCAGAAAGTTGGGATGGGAGTGAGGCTTCAGAGAAAGAGTGATGAAGCCCAAGTACCAGAGAAGCAATACTTAGGCTCTGGACAACATGTGAATAAAAAGAAATAGAAAGGTAAACCTTTCTGAGTTCAGACTCAATAGAGCCTCATGGCAGCTTGTGCTCAGTCCCATCTTTACAAATTACTTTTTTATTCTATTTTTCCTGCCTTCACCCTGCAAGTTCATTCTTGTGGTGATATATTGTATGCTTAATAAAGTTTTCCTGAATACCAGAGGACAGAGTCATCCACAGATTTAAACATAAAGGTCAGGGAGTGGTAACACACACCTTCAATCAGAGACAGAGACCTATCTGGATCTCTGTAAGTTCAAGGCCAAACAGAGCCAGGTGATGGTGGCTCACACCTTTAATTCTAGCATTTGGGATCCCTAGTACTTGGGAGATACACACGCCTTTAATCCCAGCACTATGAAAGTTGAAATAAGAAGTGATATGGCAGAGGAGAGAGAGAAATGTAAGGTGGAAGGAGGCAGGAGTTCAGCACTTTGCCTGTGTTCCCTTCCTTTTCAGAGGGATTGAGTGAGGATTCAGGAAGTCAGGCCTGAGGAGTTGGCTGGTTGAGAACTGGCTGTGGCTTGTTTCTCTGTCTCTCTGATATTCAAGCTTTTCCCCAATATCTGGCTCTGGGTTTTTATTATAAGACCAGGTAGAATTTGCACAACATTATGTCTACAGCCTTTTCTTGAAAGATCTTGAAAGACACCCTTAGCATTAACTGTATATTCTGGAGCTCTTGTCCTGTCTTCTCTAAGGGGATTCTTGTGTTACAGCCTATGGGCCCTTGAGGCTGTACAGTGCCAGTATTCTCTTTCCTAGGCCCTGTTCGTTGTCTGTGGCCTCCTTACCTGCTGCTACTGCTGCTGCTGTTTGTGCTGTTGCTTTAACTGCTGCTGTGGGAAGTGTAAGCCCAAGGCACCTGAGGGTGAGGAGACGGAATTCTACGTATCGCCTGAAGACCTGGAGGCACAGCTGCAGTCTGATGAGAGGGGTGAGTTGCCCACCCCAGGACTTTGTGAGTGTGTGGGGTGGAGCCAGCACTGGCCCTGAACGGTGTCAACTGTCTTGTCAAACAGGAGGGCACTGACACTGTGCCGAGAGTGTTTGTGGTGGCATCTGGGACTATTGAGGTGTGAACGTGGACACTTGAGGTAAAGCAGGTGCAGGGAGCTGTTCCTGCCCATGAATTATGGTAGCCATAGATCTGAGGGACCAAAGGTGGGGAGGGAGGGCCGGGGGCTGGTGTGACCTGAAACCTCTGAGTAAAGTGTGTTGGGTGGAGGTCAGCAAGTAGCCTCTCCCCTGAGTGTCTGTCCAGGTGGCCGAATGATGTGATGCAAGGACCATGTTGATGGGCACACAATACGGCTGCTGCCCTTGTATGATGAGGCTGCCTGCTTACTTTTCAGAGGCTACAGACACACCGATCGTCATACAACCAGCATCTGCCACAGAGACCACCCAGCTGACGGCCGATTCCCACCCCAGCTACCACACCGACGGGTTCAACTAAATTCAGGAGAGGCTGTGATTAGAGGATGAATCAGCACCTGACCACTGCAACCATAGAATCATGAACTGTAGTCACTGAGATGGGGAGGCAGCCTGGCAACCTGACCTGCTGTGGCTGGTCAGGGCCCCTCCCACCTCCTCTAAGCCCACCCATCTGTCAATCCTTGATACATGAAGTGCGTAGCATGCAGTATTTAAAGCAGTGTAGCTACGGTCTTCTTCTGTTTTATCCTTTTTTATAGCATGTATGGGTTATGTTCAATGTCTGTGTTGTGGATGTGCAGCAGCTGGGCTGAATTAACTGGATGGTAGTGCTTTCTTGGGTTTTCAGCCAAGTGGGTCCAGTGAGGTTCAGCTGTCTCCTTGTGCTTACAGGAGTCAGGTAGGCACCTGGAGCTACATCTCCATGTTGGCCTCTGTGTCCTGTGACATGGTCTAGTCCATGGCTCTGATTTCATCCTCAAGGCTGCAGACAGGGTTCTGATTTCACCTGCGAAGGAGGGAGCTGGGCCCCATCCTCCCAGGCACCACCAGCATCAGTCGTTTGCACAGTGTTCCTGTTGGGAAGCTTTCATAGGGTCTCTGCATCATCTCACTCGGCCTCGTGACAGTTTTCCTGTGTTAGATCTGCTATGGAGAGTGCAGGTATGCCCCTTCTAAAAGTGGAAGCACACTCTGTGTAATGTCTCTATCTTGGGTCTCCTGGCCTTGTGGATTGAGATCTTATCATTGGAGGCATGTCCCTTGCTGGTGTGTGGGAAATCATTTGTCTCTGTTCTGCACCTTTCCAGGTCAAAAGTTGGATTGACGGGGCCACAGCCTCCTTCCCTCATTCCTGGGTCATCTTCCACATTCCTTCAAGCCACCTTTTTAATCCTTTTTTTTTTTTTTTTGGACTTTAAGAACCACCAATGGTAGCACCTGCCACTTAGTCATAGTCAGAAAGTCTTTGAGTCCAGTTGTGAGTGGCATGTAGCTGCTTATAAAGAGTTTGAGTACCCAGGATCCAGAACCTCCTTCCTGTGCTTGCCAGAGCTACATCTACCCCACTTGCCTTCACTTCCAGCTGTCATCATCAGTGCCTCTGGCAGAGCTAGAGTGTTGGGCTCCTGGAGCAGGTGACTGGACCCTGGTGCCCCTGACTCAGAAGGGTTGGCTTCTAGAGAAGCTGTGGTAACAGTTACTCGACCTGGGGTGCCAGCTGCAGGCCACAGAATTCCTTTGTGAATCTCTCTCCAGTCAGTATTCCAGTCTTGGTCACAGGGTGTACCATAGTAGGTGGAGTTGTAAAATTTGGTTACCAGGGGTTTTGAACCACCGTACCCTTTTACAGTTAGCTGGATTAGCTGCACCAGACTTCAATGAGCCAGGTTCCTTCAGAACTTTCCTGCTGGCTACTGCTGACCATCTGCATTTCCAGTACAGATGAAGAAGGAGAAAGCTCATGTGATGGGCTCAGTGGCTCAGACAAACCATCATGTGTTTCCGAAGCCCACCCAGTCCACCTCCTGGCCCCAGCTCACCAGGGCCATCAGGGAACAGGTCAGGTTGACAGGAAGTTGCAAGAAGAGACAGTGTTGTCACTGGCGGTGATTGAGAGTACCTATCCAGGTCCTGGGAGATACTGATGCCAGGGTTTCCAGCTGATCCTACAGGAGAACTACATGAGCCATAAGCTGGCTTCAAGGTCCTTCCATGGGTTTGTTAGTTTTATTCTTTAAAGGGTTTTAGGGATATTCATTAACATACTAAGTTAGAAATAATTTGTGAACATCAGGTTAGATGTAGTGGGACATGCCTGTAATCCCAGCACTACGGAAGCTGAGGTAGAAGGACCTTCAATTTGTAGACTAGTCTGGGCTTTACACAGTAAGACCTGGATTCTGTTGTATGAGACAGAATGAGAAATTGATTGCTGGACCCATTGTTGGAACAAAAGAAGAGAGGCCACTGGGTAATCTGGGGTGGTGGTCCCAGTACTTGTCTTGGTTCCCTTTTACCACAGTGACCAGGTACCAGGATCAGAGTTGTAGGTGATGAAAGCTGCAATCTGGTAGCACATTCCTCCTGCATGTAGCTCTGTGGTCCTTTCCCTCACATCCTAGTGAGCCAGGTCCTGAACTGGGCAACTTGTGGTGCTGTTAGGTTGAAAGCAGAGGAGTTGAACCTAGCATCTTTTGGATTTTGTTAAGCTAAATAAATCATGTTGTACTTGAAACCAATATGTAGAACAGTTTCAGAATGATAATAGTGGTTGCCATGGCCAGTGAACTCCCTGACCTAACCCTGCACACAGACTCCCTGCAGGGTTTTACTGTGTTGATGTAAGGTCTCCTTGATTTCATTTGCCCTATTCTAAGTAAAACTGGTGAGTCTCAGGATCAGCCTGACTATTCCTGACCAAATACTATTAAATACAAACACACACACTCCCTAAACTCCTATGTTGATAGTCGGTGTTGATAGTGTGTATTGCTAAGGGAGTGCTGGAGTCTGCATGGAAGCTCATCCTGGGCAGTGGATACCCTTTCAGGACCAGAAACTGACCATGTCTGACCTACAGAAAGTACTCGGGAGAGACCCTGGCTGGGGACCCATCTCACCAAGGCTAGAATGTAGATTTCTGTTTGTGCTCAATGATGTGGTCTTTTCTTGTCTTCCTTTTGACCGAATTTTTAAGTTACTTTAGATAATTCTGTGCAATGTTTATAACCCTTCCTAGTCTTCTGTTCGGTTAACATAGCCAGCAACCAATGGGGACCTGTTAGAAAAACAAATCAGTGCTTAATGTGGTTAGCAGGAACTTTTCCCAAGTTTTTGGTTGCTGGATTTGCTACTGAATCATAAAGCCAGTTTCTTCTCAGATATCAGATGCCAGGTTTTACTAACATCCATGCCCATTGTCCTGCTGACCCATGGCTTTTATTCCAGGTGAACCTTGTGCAAAGGAGCTGCCATTGTTGCAGCCAGTAGTCTCCAGAGTTGATGACCCAATCGTTCAAGCTGTCCCTGGAGGGTCTTAGGTGCTGTGGTACAGAGAACTGGTGGCCATGACCATCCTCCTTTTATTGAGGGATAGCTGTGAACAGTGTAATACATGATCTCATTCTTTTCCCGGTGTTGAGCTGCAAACCCATGTGTCCCAGCACTGGCCTGTTCCTTTTATTTTAGTTGAGTTATCCTCCTACGGAAATAGCAGAAGCTACATCTTTACTATCCTCACAAGCACAGTATGTGTTGTCGCATGCTGTGAGTGTGGGCTGTGGTGTGTGTTGGTGTGTGTACATATGTGTATATGTATATATCATGCAGCAGGCCTGTCATGCTGCTGTTTGGTGGCAAAGTAACAAGTACAATAAAAGTAAGCTCCAAAATAGCCTGTGGTTTCTTGGAGTGTTGGGCAGGGTTGGGTCTCTTGGCAAAACACAAAAGGAAACCTTAGGCTTATTGTATACATATAGGTACATGGAACTGAGTGCACTGCATAGGCCCTGGCTAGCATTTGGCTTCAACTGTGTATGTTGGGCACAAGGGTAACCATACCATGTGTATCCTTGGGTACCATGCCAAGCTCACCTGACCCTCAAATATATGAGATCTAGTACCTGACTGGAAGCTTTCCTCTCTTGAAACACTAAGACCAATTTATGAGCACCCATTAAAATCAGTAACCAAGGTGCATGGTAGCTTAGTCAGGGTCTTTCTGTGGCCATGAAATGGCCTTGGTCAAGTGCCCCATAGGCTCTGCTGCTAGTAAATAGTACTCTAGGAAAGTGTCTCATGCTAAGTTGGGGGAAATTTTTTTTTTCACTTAAAGCCAATTTTTTAAGAGCTGAATGCAAGTGCATGGAAAGCCTGTACTAGTTTTACTCACTACTGGAGTCTGTATGCAGATAGCAGAGGACAAACTGCTATCTGCCCAGGCTAACTGACTTTGGTGACTTCCAGGGGCCAAGCTGAAAGCTGTGGTGGTTCCGCATGGTGACCTGTCTAAATGTTGACCTAAAATAAAGACAGCTGTTGTAAAATAAATGTTCCACTGCAGACCAGATGTGTGTCTTATTAGTGATTTCTACCAAATTCTGAGTTTGGCACTGAAATGGCACCTAATGTTGGTCCCTGCTGGGTTCCACATGGGCTGAGGTCTCATTTCCTCTTTCCTGGGCTAGCTGTGAACCTTTCTGCCCTCAGTTCTGACATCTCATTTCTAAGTACTTTGTCAGGAATGAAGAACCTGTTAGTCCCTGATACCTTTAATCCCTGCTAAGGTGGCTGAATTTTGTACCTGTATGTCCGCATCTTGGAAAAACTGGCTGGAAGATTCTTAGCATAAAGTTTCTCAGTATAAAGTGAAGTAATGAATAAACCATTGGACAGAGCCTGGAGACATGGGATAGGGTCCACTTAACATGTTACAGCGAAGGTCCTCTGTCACTAGTGCCTGGCTGCTGCCCCTTGAAGAAACCACTCACCTTATCTCCCTGGCATTGTAGGCTGGCCTCTACCCAGCAACTTCCTGTCCTCAGGACAAAGAGGAAATAGGCACACTAAGCATGAGTAGGGTTTGTGGGAGTCTGCTTTAGGTTCCCAGCCTGCCTGTCACAGTTCAGAGACTCACAGCTTATATCCAGTAGCTGTGTGCATATGTCATCACCTCATTGGGGTAAAATCAACATGACAATGAACAAGATGCCTGGCAGTTTCCAGAGAAGCTTGTCTTACCCTCTAGGGGCTCGTAGCAAGGCAGGGTTGGACAATGAGACTTTGGTTCTGAAAACCTGAGGCTCTGACCATCTTGGAGCTGGGTCTTCCATGCCTCAGTCCTTGCCATAGCTGCCCACACACCAGCTTCTGGATTCCTTGGTAGTGTAAATGTGGAGGGAATGGTCACAGGCTGCCTCCTATGACACTTAGGCTAGGTAGCCCTGTCTATGGGTCCAGGTCAGGTAGGTGGGTACTGAGCTGTATGGTTCACTTGGAGGCCCTACTTATCTCCATCAGGCAATGAGTAAATAAGCTTCAACTGTAAGGAGAGTAGACTGGGGAGACCTTTCACCTCATTCTCAACTTCTGTCTTAGAGTTTCTATTGCTGGAAAGAGACTATATGACCACAGCAGTTCTTATAAAGGAAACCACTTAATTGGGGCTGCCTTACAGTTCTGTCCATGGCAGCATATAGGCAGACATAGTGCTGGAGAAGCAGAGAGTTCTAGATCTTCATCTGTAGGCAGCCTGTGTACTGGACATAGCTTAAGTATACATGAGACTTCAAAGTCCTCCCCACAATGACACACACCTAATACTGTCACTCCCTATGGGCCAAACATTCAAACATGAGTCCATGGGGTTCATGGAGAGACTGCCTCAGCTGAGCCCACCCAGAATACATTCTGCCACACCTTCATTTTTCTAAAGCTTTATTTGCTTTATAAAATGCGTAAACTGAATATCATTGGTAACATTTTAAATTCAAATAAGTTAATGTGTTGTTTCTGTAATCCCAGACCAGGAGGCTGGGTGGAAATAAAAGCAGCTCAAACTGGTAACTAACCCACAGAAGCTGACTCTTCCTCATCACTACCATCAGGAACTGCATCTGTCCCAAAATAGCGATCGCCAAAATTCCCTGCAAAAAGATAGGGCTTTGTGTGACTGGGTCCCTCTAGGTCATCAGCCATGCCCCTGGGCTATGAGGGCCTCACCAATGCCTGGGATGATACGGAAAAGGTCATTGACACGCTTGTCCACGGCTGTGGTGATGATTCTCACACGTGGGAATGCATAGGCCACAGAGTGCACACCCATCTCTGCCATGAGCAGGGATAACAAGAAGATTTTGTCCTCAGGCACATCATGGTCCTGTGCAGCATGGGTACAGGATATAAGTTCCAACACCAAGGGAACCTATTTGCAGCCCACCTAGGTCCACTTACCAGGAGTACACGTACAGCCATCATGGCTGCAGCACCTGTGGATACTGTGCAGTCCATCAGGATCACATGGTCATCACTAATATCCTTGGGAAGTCTCAAGTAGTGGAGCTACAATTGATAGTAAGGTCAGAGTGGGCTCCCACATCAGGCTTCTGACCCCCTTCCACTCTCCCCATGGGCTGGGCATCACTGTGACCACCCCCTCTGCCCTCTGGCTAGACACCTCAGGCTCCCCTGTGAGCTGGTTGGTCTGGATGAGGATAGTGCCAATGCGCACATCCTTGCACACAGCACGCAGTGCAGGCTCCATAGTTTCTCCTGCACGCAAAATGGACACTCCAGTGATCTGCAAGGAAGGAATCTGAGTAAGCGGCAAGCTGAATGCCTCCTACCCCAGCGGCTATTGCCATCTTACCTGCTTTCCAGCATAGCACTTTCCCACGTAGTCCTGCCCTTGTGGGGTCTGTACAGTGCAATCCTGCATAGTGATTTGGGGTATCTATCAACAGCCAGAGCTGAGCCCCCCATCATAAGCCCACAGCAGGATGGTAGGACACCTACCCCCTTTCCCACAAACCCACACCTGGAAGGGTAGAAAGGACAGTGCGTGTTCAATAAGCAGCCGCATCAATCTTTTGGAGTAAAAAATGAATTCATCCCGGCTAGTCTCCTTGTCCCTGATGGTGGAATAAGCAGGCTTTAGAAAAGGATGGGCAAGAACCTGGGGGTGGAGTGGAGCAGAATTGGGGTAGTCTTTCATAGGTGGACCCTTACCTGATGATGGTGTGCATGCCCCGTACCTGTGGTGTACTCTTGAGGACACTCAATGTCTGGGGAAGGGGATGGCACTGGTGAGCTGAGGCCAACGCGGCCCTAAAGATACAAATTGATTGACATATCTTATCCAAAAGTCCCTTTCTGTTCCAGAGGACATCTGAACATCACCACAGGAGCAGGGGCATGTGCAGGGTGGGAGCTGCTGGCTATGGCTGACCCATAAAAGATGCCTTGTCACCTAAAAGGCCAGGCAGAAGTGAGATTGCTCAATTCTGAACACTGAACACAGTCATAGTGAGAAGGATGCTGGGGGCTGAGGCATGAGCTGTCCTCCCCCTAGGCTCAGATAAAGTAGAGAGGACAGACATAGGGAAGAAAGGAGCTTACTGTGGAAACAGATCTCAGCCTCCAAATGGACAGCTTGTTCCCAACTGGAGAGTCAAGCTCCACTCAGACCCATCCCCCAGGTAGTGTGCAGCCCCTCTCAGGAGGGAGGGAAAAGCAGGAGGGCTCAGTGCCAAAGGCTACCCCCACCTAAAACCCAAGCCTGAAGAGGGAAGGGGCAAGGACTTGTGAGAGGCAGGAGGAGGGAGGGCTGGTTAGTGAAGGAAGGGAAGGGCCCGGAAGCACATAGTGCAGGGTGTGGGACAGCACACAGCGCAGCACAATCAGAGCTTGCTCTGCTCACATATCCCAACGCAGCTTCCTCTGCTCGCCAGGTGAAGAGCGTGTTCAGGGAGGGAACAAGGCAGGAAACAGGTTTACAAAGAGGGAAAGAACAGAGAGAAGAACACTTAGTGGGGAGAGCAGAAGGTACCCTGTGCTACTAGCTGGCTAGACTTGAGGCAGGAGGCTGGCAGCTGTCTTGGCACTGACAGCCTTGGTGCCTGAGGGTGGAGCATCACCTCCACCCACAAGTTTTTTCCCCTCTTGCTCACCAGTAACTTCCTGGAGTTGAAGGAGACCAAGGGGGTCAGTCACCACTTCCTTGGCTGACCAGAAAATAGAAAGTGGAACTGGCTGTGCCTGAAGATTTTCCTCAGAATTAAGGGTTTATAAGGGCTTTGGTACAGGTCTGTGACACCCTGGTCTTGGTGAGGCCAAGCAGAGACTCATGCAAGGACAAGAAGCATCTTTAGATGGCCCTGGAGGCATTTCCAACACTGGTTCAGAACTCCTGGGGTATCCAGTGTGACCATGAGGGCTGTGTAGCTCAACTGGATCTTCCCAGCTCTGAGGAAAGCCTGGAAGAAGGGCAGGTCCCTGGTGCTACCTGTGACTTTTGCCTGGACTTTGATCAGCAATGGATGATAATGATATAACTCAGATTATCCCAGCCTCCTGCTGCAATGCCAGCACTGCTCCTTCTGCCTAAATTGTGCTGAAGCTTGAAGACTGAACTAGAATAGGGCAGGACGTGGGTGAAGGCAGAGCCAAGCCCTCACTTCCAACCAGGGAGACTTGACTGAGCCTATGACCCATAGGATGGTTCATTTTTATAAGATACAGCAGCTCAGATGCAAACCCAGGCTTTATGATTGCAGGAACATGTAAGTGTGGTTTGTCTTGGATAATACATGGCAGTGCTGGCCCAGAAGGACAGCTGTGTTCTCTGTGGCTGGACCCCAAGATAGGCTGTATGGAAAAAGAGCCTCCATAAATATCTGGCCAGCACAGTTAAAACATAATCCTAAGAAAAGTCAGGTAGTGGTGGCATGTGCCTTTAATCCCAGCATCCTGGAGGCAGAAACAGGTGGATATCTTAAGTTTGAGGCCAGTCTGGTCTACAGAGCAAGTTCCAGGTCTACACAGAGAAACCCTGTCTTGAATAAAACAAAACAGAAACCAAACAATCAAACAAAAACCCCTGGGAAAATTCCTTAATTTCTCTGTACCTTGGTGTTTTTACTTGCCAGCAAGGGGAGCAGCAGCAAGGCTGTACCACTCTACCCCTGTGGTATGGACTGACTGGCTAGGTGACAGCTGACCCGGAGCTCTATGTAGATATTGGAAATGCCTCCGTCTGTGCAGAGTTGTGGAGTCTTACCTGACGCTGAGTTCACGCTGTGGCAGCAACACAAGGAAACACAAGGGAACGGGTGATGCATCAGTGACCAGGGCAAGCAGCCAGGCTATCCCCAACCCCCAGTGACAGACACTCTACGGCCCCATATGGAAATAGCTCGGGGTCTGCAAACTGCAAGGAGGCAAGCTTCTAGGGACCTCTAAAGTGGAGACAAGCTGGGCTGGGACCTGTAGCTCTGGGCTGCCATAGTGGTGCCAGACATCACAGCCCAGCCATAAGCCACCTAATATAGGACCTATAGTGGGAAAATATCACCTGTAGAATGACCCACTCAGAATGGGAATATTTGGGACCCAGTGCTGAACCCCACAAGCCTAGACTAGTGGGTTATCCTTGTTACTCTCAGGGTTGGGAGGGACAGGAGTGCACCCTTCCATGTGTGACCAAGCCCCTTCTCTATCACAGGGGCCTGAGCCATTTAAACAAGCTTACAGGGCAGGCTCAGTTGAGAGCCAGTGCCTGCAAGGGACAGTGGGTGTGTGGAGTGGGGTGAGCAGGCTGCTTTTGGAGGACAACAGAAAGACAGGGATTTAGGGTGATATCTGGCTGGCTAACCTCTTCCAGCTGGCTGTGAACATGCTGCACAATCAGGTCAATGGCCACTGTATTCCCACTCCCTGAAGGGGTTAAAAGAGAGGATGACTCAGAAGCTTGCTGGCCCTTCTACCCCCATACTGGCAGGAAGACAAGGCTGGCAGACTCACCTCTAGGCACCACAATATCTGCAAGGCGCATGGTGGGCTGGATGTACTGATCAAAGGCAGGCTTGACAAACTTGTTGTACTGCTTAATGACACCCTCAATGTCCCGGCCACGCTCACTGATGTCCCTACGTAGCCGCCGCACCAATCGAATATCAGAGTCTGTGTCTACAAAGATCTTCATGTCTAGGAGCTGGGTGGGAACAAGCCAGTTCACAGGGCTACGGCAGGCACCAGTAGCACCATCTAATAAAAGCCAGAGTCCACAGAGCCAGAGTGGCAACATGATTGGGCCTATGTATGGGCCATGATCATTGGGGCCATTAGTGCATGTAGGGTGCATTCACAGAAGTGTGCACTGGGATGCATTGTGGGCAAGTCATGTAGTAATAGGACTTGGCAGTGTGATGCACATGACTTAACTCACACCCCCTATGAATTCTGGAGGAACGGGGCTTTGTAAGCTCAGGATGTGGCCTCCTCCAGTCAGCATGTGATAGGTAGTCCCTAAAGGAGCCATGTGGGGGTTGGAGCTGCCATTTGAAGATGGTAAGAGTCCTCTTGGCTTGGGCCAGGCTCACACTCAGGTATATCTTGGAGGCCTTGCAGCAAAGTCCCCCAAACTCACTGGCTTAGGGTTCTTGTTTGCTCCTCAGCAAGGAAGAATATCAACAGCGGGGGGGGGGGATAGAAGCTCTCAATATGTAGAAGAGAAAACTATTGTTCCCAGAAGCCACACCCCACTGCAGTAGTCAGTTAATGGTACAAATCACCTATGAATGTCTAGGATACACCAGGTGGGGCTCATCTAGAAGTGCCTGATGAGAAGCAATTTGCTCAGGGAGCACAGAGCATGGAGGCCATGGGGATGGGGCAGCATGTTTCAAGAATTGTGTTTAAGGGGATGCTTGTGGAATGAGTGGGTGTTCCCAGCAAGTTCTTACCTCCAAAAGAGTCTTGTCAGCAAAGGCCATGATACCCTCAAAGATGATGACATTTGCACCATATAGTGTTTTCTGCAAAGGGACCCAGGGAGTTTCAATCAGTGTTTAGCTCAGGCCCCTGTAGCCTCTTCCAGAGCCCTAAGACCATGGGCCTACCCAGTCCTTTTTCCGGCTATGGGTAGTGAAGTCATAGATGGGTACTTGGACACTCCTGCCCTGCTTTAGTTTCTTGAGGGTGGAAATGATAAGATCAAAGTCGAAGGCATCAGGATGGTCAAAGTTGAAATTGTTGCAAGCAGCCTGTTCCTGCTGCTGCTGTGTCAGAACCTGGGGAGGGAGGGGGCATGATGAAGCACAATGACACAGGCCCACAGGGAGGAGGTGCTCTGGGGGAGATGAGAAGGGCATCACCTTATAGAAGGAGTCCATGGACAGCAGGACCACCCAGGGCACATCTAGTGCTTCAATGATCATCCTGGCCACAGTGGTCTTCCCAGACGCACTGCCACCTCCCAAGCCTGTGGGCGAAAGGTTACTTTACAATTAGTTGGAGCTGAGCTGACCATGCAGACTGATCCTCAAGCTGCCTTCCCACACTGCTATTACCAATGGCAAAGGCCTCCTTGGATTGTGTGCCATGTTCATTGTACCATGGTGGCCGTCCAGCTGTATAGATGGTACGTTTGCTTGTGCGAAGCAGGGGTGGCTCTGACTTGCACTGGCTGGTGGTGCGCTTCCGGGGTGAGCGCCTGGTACCCACTGGTGGGAGAAGTCTGTCCAAGGACCCTGCATTGCTGCTGTGAAGAGGAATGTGCTCAGCCTCAGTCAACTGTTGCCAATCTTCCTGGTCATGCCCAAGTGGGACAGGCACAATATGGGCTCAACTGGGGAGAGTGTGCTCAAGAAATGTACCTGTAGTTGGTCTATGGAGTTAATAAGGGCACAAGACCTCAGATTATTTATGCAACAAGGACAAGGGACAGCAATTTGGGGCAAGAGAACATAGTAGGGTATATAGAATCTCAGACACAATCCTACCCCTCTGTGGACTGTGGGTAGGACTCATTCCCAGGGAATGAATACTGAAGGATAAGGAAATCCCATTAAGGACAGCACCCCTCTCACCAACATAGCATGTTCTTTAGATAGTCCAGCCACTACTGCCCTTTGGAATGTACTGGCTACATGACAGAGGCAAGCTATATGTTCTGGGGGACTTCCTGGTCTGGCACAGCTGTCAAGAAATATAGGAAAGAAGCAAGAAGGGAGGCTAGAAGGACTATAAAGAACCCACTTCTCAGTATGACTCCTTCTTTGTTCCCAAGCAGATACCTCCAGCAGCCTATAAATGCCACCTGTCTTGGCATGCATGCTAGGGGGGCACTCAGAACCCTGCTGACATCGCAGATGCCTTGCATTCCTAAAAGGGTGCCATTTCTGGCCATGGTTAGAATGAGAATAAACAGTGGCGGTTTGAATAAAATGGTCCCCATAGGCCCATAGCGAGTGGTACTATTAGGAGGTGTAGCCTTGTGGAAGAAAGTGTGTCACTGGGGGTGGGCTCAAACTAGGTCTAATGAATGGCTCTGGCTCGCTGCCTCTTCCTGCTGCCTGTGGATCCAGATGTAGAGCTCTCAGCTCCTCTCCAACACCATGTCTGCCTATGGGCCTCCATGCTTCCTGCCACGACAATAATGGACTAAATCTCTGAACTGTAAGCCCAATGAAATGTTTCCCCTTATAAGAGTTGCTGTGGTCATGGCGTCTCTTCATAGTAATAGAAATTCTAACTAAGACAAGTAGCCTCTTCTACAGAGGCTAACTTTGCTGCATCACCCTCCTGCTGTTTGTCTTGAGGTACAGCCGGATGTGAAAGTGCCAAGAGATGTCTGAAGAGATGACTCAGCATTTAACAGCACTGACTGCTCCAGAGGACCCAGTTCAATTCCCAGTACCCACATGGCTGCTCACAACTGTCCTGACATCCTCACATAGACACACATGCAGGTGAGACACCAGTGGATATAAAACAAAAACAAATCTTTAAAAAATTAACTTTAAAAAGTGCTGGTTGGTGGTGGTACAAACCTTTAATCCCAGCATTTAGGAGGCAGAGGCAGGAGGATATCAGTGAGTTCAAGGACAGCCTAGTCAACAAAGTCTCCATTCCAGGAGAGCCAGAGTGTTAGAAGAGAAACCCTGTCTTAAAAAGGCACACACACACACACACACACACACACACACAGAGAGAGAGAGAGAGAGAGAGAGAGAGAGAGAGAGAGAGAGAGAGAGAGAGAGAGAGAGAGAGATTGATTGATTGATTGATTGATTCTTAACAGAGGCACTTCTGGCCACTGCCTGAAAGGAAATCTGGGTAGGCCACATGATCTCAGCCTCATCTTTCAAACTACTCAAGAAGCTCTTAGGTCAGTGGCTTAACCGGGCATGGTATGGCTCACCCATGTGCAGTCAAACTGAACTGTGGCCACTAATGTTACAGGATAGTGTCTGGTGGGTAGAAGGAAGTTCTATAGAAATATCAGGTGAATATGCCAGGCTAGCTCTTTGTGGGATGCCTCCTACAATGGCTGGTACAGTCTGGAGTACCACAAGGTAAACTTGAAGTGAATGAGGTAGAATGGCTCCATATGGGAACAAGTATCCCTAAGGAAAAGTACACTATAATAAAACATGGTTCAATTTACATAAAAGTTAATAGATGAAGGATGCTCATTTAGGGACCAAGGACATAGCTTTGTAAACAAGTCTGGGGCCTGATTCTGTACCCCAAAACATGCTCACTGGAATGCACATTCATGACTATGTCTGTGAGAAAGGTGTGTACTCAGAAACCCTGAAGGCAAATAAGGATTTCCTTGGAGACCACAGTTTGGTACAGGCTCTTCTGTCACACGTGAATGTTTTACAAGTACAAGCTCTCTTATCAAAATGGAAGTTGGGTTTGTTTGGGAAGTTCTATTATTGATGTCTCACAACTCTCGGTATGGTGCTTCCCAAGGCTGATGTACTAGGATGTGGCCTGAGACAAGCTTTTTTTCTACCTCTGGGATGGCCCAGTTTGGGAACAATGATGTTCTCAGCTGGATAATCCTTCCCAGAACCAGAAACATTGTGGCTGTGTGCACATAAGTGGGGGTGGGGGGCAGGCAGTATAAAGAATGAGTAGAAACCTAACATGTAAATGGTCATACTTGAAGCTCTGAAATGTGCAAGACAACATAGGCACAAATAAGCATCATAAAAAGAGCCCATCTGTGTCCAACCAAGAAAACACTGAGTTCATCCTTGGGGACAAAGACAATAGGTCTGCTTGTTTCTATACCATCCATCCTTACCAGAGCTCAGAGAATGAGCATAGGGAGTAATTAGTCAGTCTGTTAAGTTCAGCCTCACCTCTGTTCTGGAGACAAGCGCAGGAGCTGAGGGCATGAGGCTAGGCATACACAACACAGCTAAATACTGGGACCTGAGTCTGCCAGTCCAAGGTCTTAGGGATAGATGGCATGCAAGGGACTGAAGGGGCATCACCCGATTCCCAACTCAAGCCTACCTGACTGGGTCCGTCAAAAAGGGAGACAACTGTAAACATAATGAGGTCCCCAGATCCCTGGACAGAGAGGGTAACTAGCTGCTCACTGGAGTATACTAATCCACTCACAGTAAACAAATGCATCTGTGAAATTTATCCACTGGGTTGTCCTTTCCAGCAGGCAAGAGCTGGGTGCCCCCAGCTAGAGGAAAGGGCCTTGCCTTCCTCCCTAGATACAGCATGACCATAAAACACAGGGTAGCTCTAGGAGGCCACAGTACATAAAAGACAAATTAAGATCCTCTGTCTCCCCGACAGGGCCTGCTCTACCTTCCCAGAGAGCTGCCCTCAGCTTTGGGGAGGAAACTACTCTAATGCAGAGAATCTGACTTTCAAGAGGACTAAACAGCCTGATAAAGCTCCTAGCACTGCCCTGGCCACCACCAGTAAACACAAACACATACAAAGCCAAGAGAGACTCAGTAGAAACTGGACAAAGAAATCAACAGGCTGGGGCTGTTTTCCCCTGATCCTCACAGTACCAGCCTCCCTGGAGAAATTTAAGTACCCAGTCAGTGATTCTTCTCCACCTTGGTGAAGGTCCCTTCCAAGGCTTGTGCTTCTGATAGGAATGGTGCCCAGTTGCAAGCAGATTAGGAAGGACTTTGCCAGAAATCCACTTCGCAAATGCCACCTGTACCAAGCCCACCCCGTCTTCCTCAAAGTTAATAGCTGGCTCCTGGAGCAAGAGATAAGGCATTACCCCATTTCTGAAAAAAGGTGCCTCTTGATGGGAAAGTAGCACAAAATATTTCATCTCTTATACACAGACAAAGGGGCTTCTGGCCTCAATAACAAAAGTTCATTTGTACTTTTAAGAGCTACAGTATAGGCAAGACACTACCATAATCCACAACCCCAAGCCAGCCACACCTGCAGCCCCAAGCACTGTTCAGCTCCCAGGAGCACTTGCCGGCTTGTTTGTTTTCAAATATCCATGGACACGCGTCATATCACATACAACTCAGGAGTGGTCAGTATCATTGGGAAGTGGGGTTCTCATCAGCAGGGATTCTGCCGCAACTCACCTGCCTTCTGCTCCAAGAGTCCAGCACCCTGAGATCCTGATGTCAGGATAAGATGGGGGGCTACTCATTGCCAAGGATGCAGGTAGGTAAAAAGGGCTCAGAGGTGGGTGTTCCTGGACAATGGGATGACCCAGTATGTGTGGTCTAGGTGCTAGCAGTTAGAGTAGTATCACTACCTCTTAGAGCTACTGCTGTCCCCAAGGAAAGCTTGGGATTTCTGGCCACCTGAACTGGTCCTCCATGGGTGGAATCATTACTGTGGGCAACACAGCAGAAAGATAGGTTTTTGGACCCCTAGGCTGGCAGCAGTAGCTTACTATATACAGGGGTGAGGCACAGAAGCTCGGTGTTGTCTGCTGTACTGTACTAAGGGAACACAATGCTAGTCTCAGAGGCCAAGGCCACATGCATAAGAGGATCACCCAGTTAGGGCTCATGCGCCAGATATTAATAGTACTAACAACTCTGGCCTGCACAATCCCCAGGCCAGTTGGTGTGAAGTGTATTTCAGTGTCAGCCAGTATGCTCATTGGCCTGCACTTGCTGAGGACCACTTTACTCTAGTACCTTTCCCCAAATTTCCTGGAAGAAATACAGTTGTGACCCAAATGCATATACAGCAAGACAAAAAAATAAAAAATAAAAAAATCAGAGACCCCTCCAGGGCAGGTGATCTGAATGTCAGTGCTGAGCTGGGTGCCTCTCCCCAGGCCCCAAGGTGCCTCTTACAAGGATAAACAAATCTGAAACTCTACCCTAGCACATCCAAGAATAACTGTCACACCCCCGCCTTACAGAGGCTCCAGCAAGTCCTATGGCCACCCAGGCCTCATCAGTCAGCAGGGGATACAGCCATCTCCCTGCTCACAGCATAGACAGAAAGGGAAGATTTGGCCCCAGCCTCAGCTGAAATCCCTTTACTGACTTAATCAGAGAGGCTCTACTGGCCTTGGGGTTCTCTTCTAGGGGTGGGCTGGCCTTATTGGAACCTCATCCTACCTGGCTGGCCTCCTGCACAAAGACAGCCTGGCAGGTACTCAGGAAAAAGGAAGCTTCCAATTGTACTTCACACACCTGAAAAGGAGCCACTCTGGAAGGCTCACTTCACAGGTAATTCCTGGGTATGTCTACATGCCTACTAGACACCTGGAGCAGGAAGAGCCTATCTATATTTACATTGATGTGTATGTGTTTAGAGTTTGTCCCTCTGCCTCTGCTCTCAGGTGGCTGACCGGATATGCCCTAGGATTGCTAAAGTTGTTCTGTGTAGAGATGCAGAGTCAAGGGGTCCTAGGGAATCAGTTCACAAATGTGGCTGGCTGATCACAACAGAGGATCCTAACACGTTCTTTGGGCACCCCCCCCCCCATCAGTTCAGAATCAGTGAGTAGAAAAATAGGTCGCAGATCTGTAGGAAGCGAACACTGTGCTGGTCTCAGAAAGAGAAGGCCTAATTCCAGATTTATTACTCTTAACAGAACAGAGCTACACCACCTATTGATTCACTAGAGTTGGCCCCAGCATATCAGACCCTGACCCTAAACTTCATCCTAACCTAGGATATATCAAGCTATCTGGCTAATAACTCTAGCCCCTGAAATTTCCACTTTTAGGGCTCCATTTTAGGTCTCAGGGCTGTGGTAGGTGGCACTAGAAGCTGCTACTCAGTCCTTATTTCCCCCTGGCTATCTACTAGATGACAGCTCTGTCAACTATGGACCTAAGCACATACCACATTGATAAGGAACCTACATCTGATAACATCATGGAAGTAGAGCTGCCCTATAATTTGCCTTCCCCTATGTCAGAGAAACCAGAATGTCTACAGCAGGGTCTGAAGAGAGGAAAGCTCATCACTTGGACCACCAAAGGACTAAGAAAGGTTTCAAGGTCCCTTTGCTGTTGCTAGATCTATAGTCAAGCTACACTCCTGGTGCTTCTATGCAAGGCAGGGGATGGTTCGGCGACAGTCACCAAGACCACGTTCACAAGGTAGACATAGGACTAGAAGCTTAGAGGTATCTATGGCCCACTTGCCACACTGAAACCCCTTTTCTCACACACCTCCACTTGCATCCCAAGGCTCTGGGTGGGCACCATTAGCTTCTCTCTACTCTCTATAATCTCAGACTCCAAGGAAAGGACTCCACTCCTCAAGGGTAGACATATATGGGGATAAGTCTGGCACACTGTGGGCTACAAGCCCTAGAGGGCAGTGCAGCAAGCCTAGAGCGCCTCAACACAAGGTGTTGCAAAAGCAGGAGAACCCTCACACTAGACTGAAGACTTATACCAGCCACTCCCTCTCCCACCACTGACAGCGCCTGAGGCACCAGGGCAATCTGTATCTTCTCAGGGAGTTTCCTCAGGATCCCTCGGAGTTATGTGGCGGTGATCTCTTTGCTTATAGTTAGTTATATGGAAACCTTTCGAACTAGAAAGCATGACAAGCTCAGTCTTATTAGACCCAATCAAGTCTTTCTATCAGTTAGAATGCCTTGGAGTGTGGGAACTAGCCAGGATTTGCCTCATCCACCTCCAGCACCTGCCATCCCAAAGTCGTCCAAGTTCACAGTTCCCCAAGATGTACTGTGAGGCCTGTAGGAACCGGAAGATATTTGGCCTTCAACGGGTGCAATCAGACCGGAAGAGGTGCGACAAGCAGTTCCAAGCGTGGTCACCGCTCCCTGGCGGCTGTGGCCTGGAGTTGCTACGCATGATGATCAGGCCGAGCACTTTCCATGCTCCTAAAACTCTCTGTCAAGTCGAGATCACCATTCACAGTTAATACCAGCCGCCATGTGGGCAAGAGCTGGTGGGATCAAATTCGAACTCAGGTCGAGCACGCCCACCACCCACCTGGGAGCCTAGAGCCAAGTGCGCAAAAGGTAGGGACAGAAACCCAGACCACACAGGTCAAACAGGTTTACACTCTCTTGGGTCAGTTCCGCCTTCTGTCCGCTGGGGCCCTTCAGGCCACCTGCCACCCCCCTCTCCCTGGCAGGGGGTTGACGACACATGGCCCATGAGGCCCCAAGGCTCCGGAGAACCGCTGGAACCTTACAGGATCCACGCGGCTGTGGAGACTGAGCCGCCCATCTGCGGAGATGCCGCAGTGCCACCCGGGCTTTAGGAAGGGATGCAAGCCGTGTGCTGACCCCTCCCAAGAGGCGAGCGCGGCCTCTGCCTTATCCAGGCCCGCGCCTACCGGTCCTCACACGAGGTCTCACTTTGCTCGGCCGGGCGGCCAGGCACAGGGACGTCTGGGGCCACAGTGGACTGTAGGGGCGAAGGGGCAGCGTCCGCGGAGGTCGGCGGCGCAGCCATGGCGTTCCGAACCTGGCGGAGGCCGGGGAGGCGCGCCCGGAGTCTGGCACGCTGCGGACTACGAGCCCCACAAGGCAGTGCGGCAAGCCTAGCGCATCTCAACACAAACTCAGCCGCACAAAAGCCCTGGAAAAAAAAATCAATAAACATTTATTTGATACAGTAATTTTAATACATACAATTGACGGCCCACCACCGCACCACTCTGGGCCAGGGGATGAGGATGGGGACAGATGATCACAGAGCGGGCAGGACTCAAGCTCACCTCAAAACATCTTGCAAATAAAACACTTTGTAGATAGAATATATATGCATGTATATCTATGATTACAAGTGATAGCCAGAAATGCACTTGTGTAATGAGAACTGCATTAAATCCAAACCAAAGAACCCAAAGTTTAGGAGGCGCTGCAGTCAGGTATGAGGGGTGACCTGGGAAACCAGGCCTCCAGGGCAAAGGGCCTGGGTTCCATCCATTTGGGGAACACAGGAACAACTCTCCCCTCAGAACCACTATAGGGACAGGAAGACCCCAAAGTCCCCAATATCTGCCTGTGCAGGAACATAAAGTGCACCCTGGTTCTGCATGAAATGTCTGCCCTTGGCACTTTTGTTTTTTAGAGCTGGGCAAGCGCTGAGCCAGAGGTAGATCTGTAGAGACCCTGACTTTTGCATGTTGCCAAGGAACCAGGGTCTGTTTGGACCTCTAAGTCCAAGCCCACCACCTCCTGGAGATCTGCCATGATGGTCCCTCTTACTGAGGTGAGGGTTTGTATGGTCACCTTTGGGCCAGAATAGGGAGGTGGGCATTCTGATAAACCCTGCCCAGGGAGGGCCTTACCACCTTGGAAGAGAGCATTATAGACTAGCTTGCCAAAACCCCTTACCAGCCACCACCAGCTAGTACCTATCAAACTGCCACTTTTAACAGCTGAACCCCCCCTGCAAGACAACAGAGTTAAAGTGCTAAACATCAAGTTACCAGAACTCCCCCCCCCCAAGTCCCATACCAAGGCCTACATCTGGGCTCTGAGGCATGCCCTGGAAACTGAACCCCCAGCAAACCCAGGTCTTACTTCTTCCTACAAGTGCCAAGTACCTGAGAGGCTGGGGTAGATGGTCACACCCCACAGAGGTGTTGTGAAAGTGCACTTGGGCCCCATTCTCTTCCACAATTGCACACCACCACCCAAAAACCTTAGCCTTCCCTTTGATACTGAATATTATCCATCTCTGCAGCCACCCTCTGAATATGTCAAAGGTGTGTAGGAATTGAAGAGTCCATTCAACATCCCCAGAATATCATGTCAGGGTTACCCAGAGTCAGAGCCTCCCTAGATAGGAGTGTACAAGGACTCCATCCCAAATCTCCTTGGAACCCCTCCCCCTTGAGGTCAGGGGGCAGGTGCCAGTCAGTGCTACAGTCCAGCTCTACCTTCGGCACCAGGAAACCTTAGCACCAAAACATAAAATTGTTGAGTTTTGTATATATATGTATGTGTGTGTATATATATATATTAAAAAACCCCAGAATTTTTTAAAAAAAGGTTGCTACTTGTCACAGCAACGAGACTGGCATCAAACACATCCAGGAGACACACAGGCAAATATCAAAATTCACATCATCCAGGATCAGAAGCAGAGGCCTCCGTCTACCCCTATCCACACTACAAAAAGCCTGATCTCATCCCCTCCAGCATTCTTCCAGTGTGGCCCACAGAGTAGAACCAGGATGGAGGCCAGATCTCTCTTCCAGGCTTTGCCCAACCTGCAGACCCTGTTATCCTCAGGGCCCCCAGAGGGGTGGGGCCCAGCCTAGAGCTGCTTCACTGGCTGAGACCCCATCTTTCACTACCCTTCAGTTTCTGTATCAAACAACTGACTGCCACTAGATAGACACGGAGGGCAGATGAAGCAGGGGGAAAAAGAGGACTTCCTAACTTGGCTTATGGGCTCACCTAGCATGGCAGACATAAGCAGTCTCTCATAGGCGCTACTCCTAGGCTTGAGGCTCCTTCTGGTCAGCCTCTGCTTCACATGGTTGAGGCCCCAGAGAGGCACCCCTATGGGTGCTAACAAGATCAGAAACTGAAGGCTGGAGGTGGAGCATTTTAGTCCTTTGCTCTCAGGTTGGTAGCTATGGGTCTGGGCCTCCCTAAAGGAGTTCTTTCCTTGCCTGGAAGGCTACATACTCCACCATGACCACACCAGTTAGTAGGGTGAGGCCTGAAGCACAGCAGGGATGACAGAGGAGGGGAGCAGGCCCAGAGAGGTAGAAAACAGAAGCAAGGGGGAACATAATTGGATGAGAGAGGACGGATGAGTGGGTGGCTGTCAGGGCAGCATGGCAGTAGCTAGACAGGGTCTGTCCTGGGAGGTAGCTGGGAGTACTGGAGATCCAGTGTTGGGTGGAGGTGAGGCCTAATAACAGCCAGGCTGCTCAGGTGCCTCATCAGCCCACAATTATGGGTCACCAGGAATGTCTGAGCCTTGAAGGAGTCAGAGTGGGGACCCTACTGGGCCAGAAGGAGGTGGAGATATGGGCCATCTGGCTGTTCAAGCACACTTCACGCCCCATGGCACCAAGGCTCTAGGTTCTGCCAGGTTCAAGAATGTCCTTATAGGGATGGCTGGGGATCCCCAGCCTATTGCACTTCTGCTGCTGCCCCTGGCACTCCTGGGAAGCCCCACCTAGCCATGTGAGGCAACCTAAACAGGGGAAGGACCACTTTCAGGGAGATCAGAGTGGTTTGCCAACCCTCTTGACAGATGGGTGTGTGTGTGGAGGTGGAGGTCAGGTCTATAACTGGCTCCCCTAATTTGGACAAAGCTGGGCATGGTGGCTAGGCCCTGCCCACTAGGTTCACTTTTCAGGCACCTTCCCAGCTCCAGCCTTCCTCCCAGTGGAGCCTCGGGCACCCCTGTCTCTGCCTCCCGGGGGCCAGTCATCCCTGTTAGGTGGCAGCTTGGATGCTGGTTCCTCAGAGGATCGTTCCTTGGGCTTGCGGCCCCGCTTCTTTCCTCCTGACAGACTTTTCTTCTTCTCTTTCCTAGGCATCAAGGAGTCCTGGTTCCTGTGTTTGGGAGGTGGGTCAGCTGAAGTCCGGAACCAATTCTAGGGGAAGAAAACTTCCAATCAAGACTGGGGACCTTGATTCAAAGCTACAGACCTAACTTCATTTTTTAAAAACTTTTATTAATATTATTATTTTGATGTATGTGTCTGCATGTGAGTGCAGGTACCTATGAAAACCAGGGAGCTAGAGCTACAGACAGTTGTGAGCTCTTGACATGGGAAACAAACTCTGCTCCTCTGAAAGAGCAGGAAGTACTCTTATTTTTCCAACCCACCTAAACTATTTTTGGATTGGGCATGCAACTGCTAGAAAGTAGTCGAAGACAGGGTTTCCCCTGCATTGGGAGGCTGTGTGCCAAGTTGGGGGCACCCCAGACTCTTCTTTTTGCTTTTTCTTTTTTCTTGAAGATTTATCACCCATGCCTTGGCATTTCAGGGGAAGAGAACTTTTGAGAAGATTAACACCAGATTTCTCAGTGTGTACCATCTGAACCACCTGCTCTCTACCACCCATCCCTAAAGCCAGTCTCCAAGCCTGCAAGTCCACAAGATAACTTTCATACCTCTGCATGGGTCTTAAGGATGTGATACTTGACACCGCTCTCAGAACTGAACTCTTTGGGACATAGCAGGCAGCGGTACTTCCCCACCAGGTGGTCCCCCTGCAATGCACAGTGGTCCAGTACCCAACCTTCGGAAGATTCAAAGCACCCACATCTGGTCCAAGCCCTTATCTTGCTGCTAAAAGGTTAGGGCTGGGGTCAGCCAGAGAGAAGTTGTACTGTCTTCAAGGATGTGTATCAATAGTGGGCTTAGGGACTGAAACACTACCCTGCTAAAGGAGTAGGAGATTAGAGGAGGGTGGGATGAGGCAGGTGCTGCAGGGATAGGTCATAGTCCTTTGGTAAATGTTCTCATTTCAAGCCAAGTGTGCCCCCTGCTCAGGTTAGGATGGACTCATACCACATAAGATAAGGCGACTCTAGGGCAGGATATGGAACCAAACTAGTGTAGGAAACAGAGAGGGATTCTGGGCCACCTGCTGAGTACCTACTAGTCTGAGATCATATGCAGTGGACAGGGTAGGGATCTTACACCTATATAGGTAAACCCTTGGCCAGAGAAAGAAAGAAAGCTGGGAGTGCCCAGTGTACCACCCAGCCATGGGGATAAGCCCAGAACTGACCTTGCTGCAGCTGGCAAGGTGGGCCTTGAGTCCGGACACACTGGAGTAGATGGCTTCACAGCACTGCAGGCAGGAGACAGCTGTGGAGGAAGCCCTCCCACAACCCCACACATGGGGCACCCCACCCTCAACTCCAGAGCACTCTGGGCTTTCTCTGAGGCCAGGTCCCTGGAGCCCTGGATTTTGGGCGGGCGGGGGGGGGGGGAATAGATGGGTCTTCTAGGTTGAAATCCCTTTTGTTAACATGGTATCTATGTGAAGAGTCAGAGGTAGGCTGGTCACACTAAAGATGGGAACACTCACTCTCTTAATGTCTACTGTTGCCTGAGAGGCCAAACCTAAGCCCTCTATCCTAGATGGAGTCCCAACACCCCACTCCCACTATATGCTGGTCACAGCTTACATCATTGGGACAGTTCACATGGCCTTTCTCCTTGACTTCATTCTTCCATGCCTCCAGCAGCTGGGGGTTAAGTGTAGGGAGGCCTGGCCGAGTGTAGTTGAGCTGCAAAGCCAGGCACAGCACCAGGTGAGCTTCAGGCTGAGACACATGCTGCTCTGACACAGTGCATGTGCTTCTGCAGCAGGGTCATTGCCCCTTCACAGATGGGGTTAGTAGATGGCCAAGATCACAAGAACATGGCTGCCACAGGGGAATCAAATGAGGCCTGTCCTGGTCAGAGACCAAGAAGTTGGGGGAGCAATTAGGGAATGACCAAGGGCCAAGATCCTGCCCATCCCTTTGGTGGGCCACTCACCCGTGCAGTCTCAGGCACAAGGTCATCCTTCATGCGCCGTTTGGTCCAGTCCCGAGCCAGCTCATCCTCTGCAATCTCCTGTAGATGGAACACGGCAACCTGGGCCGATGTGCGACGGATGCGACCACTTGGAGTCCGTTCTACTCCAAGCAGGTCCTCAGCCTCAGGGATTTTGTCTGTGGGCTCCTCGGGGGGCTACATAGCAAGGACACAAAGAAACCAGTATAAGCCATGGAGAAGGAAAACATCCAGAGTCCATTAGAGTTGGCGTGAGTTGTAGGCCATTTGTGATCTCTGCAGGTACTAAGGGACCCAGCATACATGTAAGTGGTGGGAGATAGACACTGGGGCACCAGACTCCCATCCTTCCTCTCAGGACACACAAGGCTTAGCATCACTAAAGTTAGGGATTACACCTATCAGGGAGCATATAAACTCACAAACACAAGTATGACACAATACAGACCATTAGAGCAAGGACGTGGACTTTAGGTCACTCACCGGGGCTGTATGCTCTGAACGTACATGGTAGTCATGGCCAGCTTTGGATCGGTAAGTCTTGCCACAATGGGTACAGGGGAAGGAGGGACTGTCTACCTCACATGGTGGCTTTCCACAGCGTCGCTGGTGGTACTGATAACCCATGAGGCTAGAGAAGGCAGCTCCACAGCCCTGGGGATCCAATCATCCAGATAAACAATCATCCGGATTCCCAAGTCCTGAACTCCCCCACATGGCCCAACACAGACCTCTTGGGGGCAGCGTAGCCGTCCCATCTGCTTCAGCACCTTTCGAAGCCTCTCTCGCTCCTCCTGTTCTCCCCCTTCAGAGGCCTCAGCATCAGTGGGCTGGAGACAGAGCAAGCCTCAGACCTGATGCCAGCCAGGAGTTAGGGCCACAGATCCAAAATCAAGCATAGAGGAGTAGCAGTGGAATGAGAGGTCAGCAGACAGGGTAGATAGGGAGCTGGGGGTCAGGTAGCATACCTTGGCACTGTGTTCAGCCATGGTATGGTAGTTGAGGCCAGCCTTGGATTTAAACTGTTTCCGGCAGTGCTGGCATTTGAGTGCTTCCTGCAACTGCAGACAAGGCCTATGAGTAACCTACCAAGATAAGGGGATCTTCCCTCCCAGTACCTTGCAGGTTAGGGGTAGAGGCAGGAGGCTTACCTTATGACATACTTCCATGTGCTTTTTGAGCCCCACGAGGGTCTTCCGAGTAACCACATTGCAGGTGGGGCAGACAGCTTCTCCCCGTTCATGGATGGCTCGTTGCCACTGCTCCTCAGGGCCACCTGTGAGGCAGGGCCAGGCCTCAGAGGGCTTGTGGGGATCCTGAATGCCCTGGACTCCAGGGGCAGCCCCCATGCCTTTGCTACAGGATCCAGCCCACCACGGAGACCTGTCCTGGGTCCTGCCAGGCAGCCCCCACCTGGGGCTGGGTGGGCCACAGGAGCTGGTGACTCCTTGCTGACAGTGACAGGGGTGGCCAGCACCTTCTTCCGCACTTCCTCGGAGCCTGATCCTTCCTGTTTCTTAGAGCGATGAACTCGGGCCTTATCTTCAGCTTTGGCCAGGCCTGTGTGCACACAATGTGAATAAGACATATGGGGTAAAACACTGACATACTCAGTAAGTCTCCAGCTGGCTGGGGTCTTACCTTTGAGCCCAAAGGTCCCTGAGATAGATGGCTGCTCCCCTGTGAATTTCTTGGGTGTTTTCTGTTTCCTTCCTGACTCAAGGGAGAGAAAATGAGTGCCAAGGTTCTGGTCACATAACCATTCCATTCAAAGGCCAGATCTCCCAGTTCTCTTATCTTACTGTGCTTTGTGCGCTCGGGGTCCTCCTCTGGCTGGGATGCTGGGTCTGCAGGGTGCAGGGCTTCTTTGCCCATCAAGGGCCTGCTTCCTGGCAGTAGGGAACTATTGCTGGGATCTGTACCCAGCTGAAAAGTCACACTCTGGCCCATGGTGGATGGGCCATACTCCCCATTCTCTGGCCTTGCCTGCTTGGGCAGGATGGGGCAGGTGTCCAAACTGTCTGCAGCCCTGCAAGTGGCAGGTAAGGTGAGGTCCAGGTGAACCCAGTGGCCCTCTCACCCCCCAGGCACACCTGAAAACTTACCACCCCAAATGACTTCCTGTACCTTTTCTTATTGCTGTTCTTGCCTGTAGCACGAGGTGTTTTGTTCTCAGATTTGGTCAGCAATACCATTTTGCAAGGTGGTGTGTGTCTGCTGATGGCAATGGGCCTGCTGACCGGCACTGGCTTGCTGACCACAATAGGCCTGCTGACTGGTACTGGCTTAGTGAGTGGCACAGATTTTGTTACTGTCACAAGCTTGGTGACCGGCATGTGTTTGGTAAGTGGCACAGGTTTGGTGATTGGGATGGGCTTGGTGACAGGCACAGGCCTAGAGACTGGCATGGGCCTACTGACTGTGACAGGCTTGGTGACTGGCATAGGCCTGCTGACTGTGACTGGCTTACTGATGCCAATGGGTTTGCTGACTCCTACTGGTTTGCCAACAGTAACAGGTTTGCTCACTCCGATGGGCTTGCTGACCCCAACAGGCCGGTTGATGGTGACCGGCCGGCTGACTGGGCCAGGCTTGGGGGCAGGCAGGGGATGGTCCATGTGATTCCAAATCCGGTGCTTCTCCAGCTGGGTCTTGGAGGTGAATGCGGCCTCGCAGAAGGGGCAAGGGAAGGTCAGCCTATCTGAGATAGCGCCCTGGGCAGGGAGGGCAGGTGTGGGATGGGGCCCCGGGGGCCTCTGCCCAGATGCACTCCCGGGCCTCCTCTTCCCTGACCCACAGCCCCTTACCCCTTGGCACCGCTGATAATGGTACTTGAGCCCGTAGATGCTGGGGAACTCTAGCCAGCACCCTGAATTTGGACACTTCACCCTTGAGTGTGCCTTGAATTCATCTTTCCACTGGTTCATCAGGGAGAGCTAGGCAGAGGAGAAGGCCAAGTTGCTGACTCGTAGGTATTCAGACTCAAAGCTCCCCAAACCAAATGAGCCCTTTAACCTCAAGTACTCAAGCCATGCTGCAGACTACCAACATAGCCCACTGGGACCTTAAAACATTCAGATGTAAGGGCCTCAGGCCACATGATGAAATAAGCTGGCACAGGATGTGTAGAGGGCAGGTAAGGGCAGGGCAGTGACCTTTACAAGCTGAACATCATGAGCTCCCCAGCCCCCAGCCCCACCCTCAGGGAGTCAGGGAGCTCACAGGAATGTCTCGGAGAGCTTGATTCTCGGCTTTCGGCCTCCCTTTTTTCTTCCCTTCTGTTCCGTCACTGGCTGGGTTTCCGGGGTCCAAGCAGAGTGAGGCCTGGCTAGGCACTGTCTGTCCACTGTGGACCACTGGCATACCTGCAGCACAGGAGACAGCAAGGCTTAGTGGCTGTATAACATCACCAACCCCAAGGGGCAGAAAGCCCAGACCGAGTCTTGGTCTACCCATACCAAGGCCCAGGGGCTAGAGCTAACCTAGGACAAGAACCTAAGCCTCAGACTGTCTTAACAATCTCCACCCCCACGAAGGTCTTCAGGACACCCAAGGAGAAAGCCTACTCTACTACTGGCTACTTGTATTCTAGAAAATTGATTTCTGCCCTAGCTCCTCACCCAGCTTCGGTGGGTCCTGCAACATGGGAAGCTGGACCTCTTTCCGGCTGCCACCCTTTCCAGATCCACTTTTGCTGGACCCTTGAAGCCTTCGGCCTCCTCCAACACAGAAGGATTCAGTCATCTCTGTAGAACAAGTGCACAGATCTATGAGCTAAATGGGCTTAAGCCAGACATTTCACTGGGGCTATCCTAGACGCCCACAACAGGTCTCTGTAGCCGTGGAATCTATCACATCAAAAAGCAAGTAATGGGGCTTCTAACCTAGGGAAGGGGGTTTGCACAGACAGGTCTATACAAATAACCCAGAAGGCATGAGCAGTGTGGAAAGAGCCAGAACTCTCAACTACATTTGATGCACCCACCTCACCATCATCTAGATACAAAGTACCACAGTGTGCAAAGGATCAGAAAGGGCCAATAGAAAGGAGACTGATTATATCCCCCTTGAGGGACAATTAACACCAGTTATGATTACTGGCTCAAAGGCAGCTATGCCAAGATGCCTCAGGAACACCTTCTGCTCAGGGCTCTGGCCCTGCTCATTCAGATATCCATGTGATACTAACTTACCCAGATGGGCACCCTTGAAAACCTCTCTATGGACACAGAAGATAGCCAATGTGGGTGGTGAAGGCCGGCTTCCCCAGCACATGCATCCATCTCTCTGGTGGGCAAAGTTAAGACCCAGTGGAACTCCATTTTGGTTCCCATGCTTGCTCACCCAACCTACTTGCCTGTCTTCGCAGACTTCTGTTTAGTCAGGGCCCCTCCATCAAGATGGAGGCATTGGTTCAGACCCTGAGCCACCACCACAGGCTAGCAGGCCACCATTTCTTGCTATTCTCAACAACTTCAAGGTTCCTTATCTAGGAGCCCACTTCAGCTAAACAAGGCCAATACTGTCCCAAACTCCAGAGCCTGCCAGGTTGAAACCACAGAGCTTGTTGGGAGTGGGGGCTCCAGGGACTTGTTCTGCTTGGGGCATCTCATACCCTGAAAACCCACGGGGTTGGGGGGTAGGGTGGGCTCTGAGTATAGCCATGTGGTGGCCTCTCAGAGGCACTCAAAGCTACAGAAGGGGGCGGTACCAAAGAGCAAGGTTCAAGCAGGTGAGCCTGACAGTTTTCAATCAACTCAAATCAGAGGGGATGTGTAGGGGCTACTATATGCAGGAGCACTCCGGTTAGAGGTCAGGACAGTCACTGTCCACTGCCAAGGGCAATACCCCATCCTGGGCCTAAGGGAGGGAGGGTCTTAAATCAACCAAAGTTCTCCGGGTGTCTTCGTTTTGTAGCTTCCAAAGGAAACGAGTCATCCAGAATCCTGATAACATTTGAGGTCAGGGGTAAAGGACCTGATGCACCCTTTCAGCCTTTCTGTGCCTGACCAGAGATCAGAGTTGGGGGTAAGGCATGGTCACCAGAGTAGGAGGAGAATCCCCCAACCACCTGGGGTCCCCAGGATCTTGCTGGTAACCTCCAGGGAAGGAGGTTGCCGCCGCGGACTCAGGCCGCTCGCCTGTCCAGACGAGTGCTGCCAAGGCCGGCACCTGAAGGCCCGTGGCCACCCACCTGTCACCTGAAGCCGGACACGGGCTGCAGTCTGGCCCGGAAGCGCCGACCGCGGGGGGGCGAAGGCAGTGAACCAAAATGGCGACTTTTTCTGGAGAAGGAGGAGGCGGGAGGACGGCGCCGGCGCGGGGAGCGGGGCGCGGCGCGGGTCCGGGAACGGCGAGGAGGCGGGCTGGGCACACGGCCGGTGCAGGGCGCCGGGTGGCGCCTGGGCCGCGGTAGGGCGAGCGGGGCTGGCGCTCACCTGCAACGCCCAACGGGTGCGGCCAGGCCTGGCCGGGGCTGGAGCCGGGGCCGGGGCCGGGGCCGGGACGCGGGGCGCGGGGCGCGGGGTCCGGGCGGCGCACACTGCGCGCCGTGCTGCGCACATGCGCGCTCCTGCCCCTCCCACCTTTGACAGTTTTACTGCGGGGGGGAGGGGGCGAACTCTCGCGGTATTCACGCCGCAGCCGCTGCGGGGAAGGGGCCGGGGAGGCCTGGCTGCTCCTCGAGGCTGGAAGGATCGGTAGACTTGGTGGTACTGTCACGCGTGCCTAGGGCAGGAGCATGTCGGGAACTGTGGACACCACCCCAGCTGAAGTAGACTTATGAAGGAAGATTTCCGTTATGGGACCTCCAAAGACTGTCAGGGTGCCCCAGCCTCTGTCGGTCCCTGTGGCCACCTTAGTCGATGTAGACGGTGTAAGACCATTGTGTTGTATCGGGGTTACTGGCTATTGAATCAAATCCCATTATGTGAACAGTGGTCCTAGACCGATGCCGAGTAGCTTCTCTGGCCCAGAGCCTGGGCTGCTAGTATCATCTCTGGGGGTAATGATGCCCCAAATCACAGGATTTGGAAATAAATGAAGCAGAAAGAAAGAAATTCTCTTTTGGCAGAATGAAGAGGGGGAAGCTGACTGATAATGAGGTAGAGTGAAGAGCCTGGAGCTCCACGGGATGCCTAGGGATACTCAAGAGATAAGTTATCACTTGTTCATAGCTTCCCTCTCCTAGTGAGGAACTAAGCATTTAGGGGGGGAAGAGAAAACATGTCTTTCATTTGGTAACCACAATACTGTCATCCCAGCCCCGTTTTTTGAAACAAGGTTTCACTGTGTAGATTCTGGCTAGCCTAGAACTCACTTTGTAGACAAGGATGGCATCAAATTCAGAATCTGTCTGCTTCTGCCTCTCAAGTGGAATTAAGAGCACTTGCTACCTCTTGCCATTCCACCAGGATGTGGAGCATCAGAATGTTGGTAGGGCTCACTGTGCAAACTGAGTTACATTCAAGGTCATCAGCTTTCCCTGATACTTGCTTGTATGCTAGTAGCATTCAGGTAACTAGATGCCTGGGTGTGGGGAATGTGTATAATATATTCAGGTTATGTACATCCATGTGTATGGATGTGTGTCAGGATTTAAAAGGACTGACTCTTAAACATTTGTGTGTGTGTGTATATGCATAGAAGCCAGAAGAAGACATCAGATATCCTGAAGCTGGAGTTATAGGCAGTTGGGAACTGCCTGAAGTGGGTGCTTGGACCTCAATTCTGTAAGAGCAGCAAGTGCTGTAACCACTCTGTCATCTCTCGAGTCCCATCTCCCTGTAACAGGCTTTTCGGTGTATCTAGGTGTCAAATCATTTTGCAATGTAGTGTGCTTATATGCACCATGGAGTATGCTGTGTCCTGTGTGTGTGAGTAATTATATCTGTGCATATAGGGGTGTTGTTATATATCTTTGTAGGTATCATTGTGTCTGGTCAAATATGCAAATGTGTTCGCATATATTCAAGCATGTCTGTGTGTTGTGGTGTCATGTTTGTGGCTTATGCCTCTGAGTTCCTATTTGTATGCCTGATTGCTGTGTTCAGGGTGTGTGATTCATATATGTCAGGGCTGGCTGAAAAGTGAGCCCCAACAGATCACCACGTTAAATTCCTAAACTTGTAGTGATATTTTATTTGGAAAATGGATCTTTGTAGATGTGACTAAAGTTCTTGAGATCTATCTGGATTACCCAAGTGGACCCTAAATTTAAAAAGGATATGTAATAGCTAGAAAAGAGTGATCTCAGAAATAAATTAGTGATGTAATCTTGACCCCAGGAATACCTGTCAGCTACTAACAAGTAGAATAAATAGGTAAGGATTCTTCTCTACTTTTAGAGGACCCCTGTTTCTGTTTCTGTGCTGGGAATCAAATCTAGGTCTGGGCCACAAACCATATCCAAATCATTAAGCTACACTCAGACCATGAACCAACAGGAGGAAACCACTGTTAAAGCAGCTCCAGAGAGGCTTGTTCCATGTACCCAAACTGTTGTGTTGAGTGTTTCAAGGCTCTCGTGTACCACACTGGGGTAACATCTACAGGACCTCTCTACCTAAGACATCTTGTTTACCCTGCTGTCCTGGAGTTACCAAGCAGCATCTCCAGAATGCAACACTACTGCCCTCTAGTGGTTCTATCTATAGGCATTGTCCTACACCCCTTTTGCTGCTCAGAGATCCAACACTGGTGGCATTTGAGAACCCGATTTATTTCTAATTTTTTTTCTTTTTCTTTTTTTGGTCAGAGTATAAAAAAAAGTGACCAAAAACCAAGGAAGACAGGACAAGAGCATAGGATAGAAAAAACAGAGGAGAGAAAAGGGGGCAGAGAGAGGCCTCTGGTTGTAGGAACAAGGACTGGAGGATTCTAAAGGCAGGCAGATACAAGGTGACCCTTTCATGGGTGGAGGACATACAGGGCAGGAGATGCCTAAATTACTGTAATGAGCAACCTTGAATTGAGGCCAGCTTCTGGCTCATGGAGGGGACTGGAGGCCAAGCCTCAACTGTCCCTGAGATTTTAGAGTCCCTGGGAAAGTTAGTTGAGGACAGAGATAGAGTGAACTACCAGGGGCATCCTGACTGTCCTTCTGGCAGCACCAGCCCCCAAAATACCCAAGGAAGGGTTGTTCAGGTATCTGGTAACACATGAGAGGAACAGTCCTACATAATTTTCTTGGGAAAATTATAAATACAGATTTTCTTGGGAGAACTGCAGAGGTGCGCACGCGCGCGCGCGCACACACGCGCACACACACACACACACACACACACACACACACACACATTTCTACAAGATGGTCTCTAAGAGCCAGGGAATACGGAAGATGCTTAAAAGCAAAGCTTCTTCAAAGGTAAGGTAGAGAACACTGCTGAACTGGTGGGCTGTGCATGGAGTCACCTGTACAGCACTGTAGTCTGTGTTGTGTCATATACTAGCTTTAGAGTTTGAGCATCTTGTATTGAGCATCTCAATTTCAGTTCTTATGAGTGCTTAAATTTCATAATCACTGAATGAAGCACATGGAATGGTACCTAGCTGGACTGATATGACCGTCACTGTGGAAAATAGGCTGTACTCTGAGAGGGTTAGAGAAGGGACACCTGAAAGAGAGCCAAGAAAGCTTGTCCTGCTGTGTGGCTGACTTGGAGGTGCCTGGGGAAAACACAGAATTAAAAGACCTAAGGAGAGACTTATGACTCAGAAGATGGGGGATGGTCACATGTTGGAGGGAACATAAATAAACAGACTCCCTGAGAGTCTGAAGACATTCAAACCCCACTCTTGCTCCAGGCAGCTGCCCTGTTTGCTGCCAGCAGCACCAGGGGTGGACCTGGGCTTGGATCCCAGAAGCAGGGTCTTCAAGCAGGCAGCAAGCACCCACCCAGCCACAGGGCAGAACCTATAGTGCCTCTCCAGAGAAAGCCAGAGGTGGCAGTCCTGCTCCTCCCTGTTCACTGGGCTAGCTTTAGCCACTATGGTATCTTGCAGGATCCAATGGAGCTTTAGGGCCAGCTCTGCCTCATCCTTGTCTGTGGGCTCTGGTCACAGTGTTGGGGTCTGGGGTCCAAGTCTAGGCAGCGGCTAGGACATGTTTCCGAAAGAAGCTGTAGGATGGATAGGAAGAGCTGTATTTTTGGCATTCCCCAGGATGGTCCTTACCAGATCCCCAGGATGGTCCTTACCAGGTCCCCCCATCCACCCTCAGCCTAGTCCCTCCTACTAACCTTGGCTGAGAAGCTGCAGGCTCCGCCCCTCCTCACGCACCTGCAGGTGGAGCACCTGCTGCAGGACCTCCTGTCTCTGGGCCTCCTGGGTCAACCCCATTCTCTGCAGCTTATCTGCGTTCAGTCGAAGCAGAGCTCGGCCTAGGGAGAGAGAAGGAAGAAGGCAGTGAGGCAAATAGAGGCAAAGCAGATAGGCCACATAATGAGAACTCCATCAAAATTGAGAACAAACAAAAAACCAAAAAGCTCACCAAAGATTAAGAAAGTAGAGCAGTTATTCAGAGATTTTTTAAAGGGAGGACAAGATTGACCAAAAGATAGCAAACAAATCAGAGAACAAAACGTCAAAAGACAGCACAGAGACTGGGAGAGGCACAGAAAAGACTGGTTCAGAGGATACAGGTAAGAAGACAAGGCTAAGTGAGGTGGAGGCTCTCTTGAACATCTTGGGCCTCCCTAACCCACAACCCACCATACCAGTGATGGCATGCTGGGAGAAGGCCTCGACATAGACGAGGTAGTTGTGAGGACAATGCTTCTTGAGCCACTTGCAAACGTCCTGCTGGCTCCACAAGACCACCGGCCTTGTCAGGCCACCCAGTGAAGGGCTTGTATGGTACAAGCCATAATGATCAGAGTATAGCCGGGCCTGCAGGTAGAGGTATGGTCAGTATAATGAAGATAATAAAAACTGAGGGCAAGGGCTAAGAGTAGTTGGGGTAGGTAGGTACCTGGGGGGTCTCTGAACCTGGTTGTTGAAGGAGTTTGATTGGCCTGCTGCTGGATGCCCTCTGGCTACGAGAGTCATGCCAGGTGAAGCTGGTGCCTGGTGTGCGAGGCAGGTGGCAGGGTATGTTCTCAGCTGATACTGTGTGCTCTAGGAGGGTCTGGCAGAAGCTGAAATGGGCAGTGGCTGTATGAGGCAGAAGAAAATTTGCAAGAGTTGTCTTGAAGACTTCGTTCAAAAGACAAAGTGGACAAGCCTTTCCTTTTAACAGATGGTGGCTCACACTCTGTCCCTGAGAATGTACCTTCCTTTACCTTCCAGGCCAGGGGAACCATTTTCAGAGCTGCCCTGACTTTCTTTGCTGTGGCGTTGGGCTTCACATAAGCCTCCCCCATGTCATTCAGGACCAAGATGTACACACACATCTATGTCTTTAACAGTCGCTATGACTCATTAACAAAAAGTTTGAACTTTGGGGAAGCTGACCACATGAACTTGCCGGACACATGCTTGATTTCTCTTCTGTGTGGCTTCTGCAGGGACTACCCCAGAACAACTAGGGTGAATAGTGTGCCAGCTAGAATGGACTGGTCACCACAGATGTACTGGAGGCTTTCTCTCCCACTAATTCATTGCACTTAAGTTAGTTTTAGAGTCATTTATGGGAGTCTGGGAAGGGCCAATGTCTGGATCCCTAAGGCTTGCCCACGTCTTGGCACACAGAAAGCACCCATAAACACTGTAAATGGACAGATGACTCTATGTGGCACCTGCAAGCCAACAGAAAAAAGAAGGTGGGCTTAAGAAGTGTGCGGCCACCACTCTGAGGTAACCTATAGTGCATAAGATTTATTCTAAGACAGCGAGGTCCACGGAATAGGCACTGTAGTCTGAAGGCTTTGCAGGGCCTTCCCTGGACTAGTGTGAGAATGCACCTTCTAAGGGAAACCAGTCTAACGTCTTAGCTAGTCTTAGCCATAGCCGGTCGCACCTGCCCGGGCTGCCCAGGCCCCGCCTATTTCCTCTCTGCACAGGGCCAGAGTCTTGTCCTTCCCAACCCCAACCTCTGAATTATATGCCTCGGCCCCAACGTTAGGGTTTTCAGTGTGGAGTAAAGGGTGATCAGAGTGTGGTGTCAGCGTGGTGAAAAACCTCTTGCCAGTCATCTCCACCCCAAGCCAAGGCCTGAGACTGACCGCCACCCTCCTGTCAGCCCTCCTGGCCCGTAATGCTGGACAAAGACTTCCCCGCGGTGGCCGCTCCCGGAAACCCGCTGAGTCCAGCCCCACTGCTCTCCTTGGGCCCCGGTACCCCTCCCGCTCCCACCCCACCGCCCACGATATTCCTGATACTGGGTCCGTTCCAGCTCACCGTCCACATCCGGGCGCTCCCCGAAGCCTGTACGCACAGCCCCGGCGCGAGCTCGCGGGGGGCTCAGCTTTGACCTCAGCTCGGTGAACATGGAGCCCGCCAGTGCGCGGCTCGGGTACACGCCCCTCGCGGAGCACCAGGCGGCCAGTGCGGCCGATGGGCAACGCGCACCGCGTCCCCACCCGCCGGAGCAGGCCGAGCCCAAGCCGATCCCCGCGGCCCGAGAGTCTGCGCGGCAAAGCACCTGCCGCCCAGCCCTGGGCGCAAGGCGCGCTCCGGGAGCTTGGAGGTGTATCGGCGGCGCGCGACTGCGTATGCTGAGGGTGTCCGCCAGGGCAGAAGGCGTCCTTGCGCACCTGGGTATGACTCCGCGGATCAGCCTCTCCTGCAACGAGCTGGAGGGTCTTTGCAGTTGGCAAGCGAGGACTGTCGGTCCCTTCGATGTGGAAGTAGTGGGGGCTCTAATCAAACCTGTGGCCTCTTACTTATCCTGTCCAGCCAAGAGCCTGATCAATCTCTCCCAAACACCTGCGTCCTAACTTATTCATCCTTTTTTAAAAAATCCATTTTAATAAATGTTTTGCCCAAATGTCTGTATCTGTGCACCATGCACGTACCTGGTGTCCAGAAGCGGACTTCGGATCCTCTGGCACTGGGGTTGCGGTCAGCTGTGAGCTGCCAGGATGGTGAACCCATGTCCTCTGGTGGGAGGGGTGCTCTTAATCACTGAGATGTATTTCCAGCCCCACTTGCTCATTCTTTATTGGAGCGTTCTCTTAGTTCTCTTATCTCAGACTCACTTCTTTGAAACAGTAGCTGACTCTTGCCTGCCTGTCACTTTGCTTTGAACTCCAGGATGTACTAGATCTGTTGAGTCCCTGAATCAGGCTCAGTTTCCAAGGGTTCAGTGTTCACAGACTCAATCCTGTTCCTCCCTAAAAACTTGTCTGGGGGAGCCAAGAATGGTTGGCTGCTTCAGTACCTCACTGAAAGACATTAGATACGGAAGTCTGGCTGCCTAGTCCAGTGAAGAGTATTGGCTGCAGCAGCTAGCAGTTTTTCCTGTCTGCCTTAGAGCCTGGGGCTCTTCCCAGGTGTGGGCCGGTTTAAGAAAAGTGGGTCAGAGAGGCTTATCTATCTCAGCAGGTTGAGAATGCTCTATTGAAACTGAAGAGCCCCAACCTTTCCACCGATGAAAGGGGAATACACACACACACACACACACACACACACACACACACACACACACACACACTTAGTAGCTACCAGTTGTTTTGTGATTTAATTGGGGGCAGGGTTGTTTTCCATACTGTAGATATTTGTGCAGCCCCGTGCAGCTCAGATGTTTTGCACCCAGACACTTTGAGCACTACATACTACTCAAATGGAAAAGTATTCAGTCATTCAGGTGCCAATGAACGCCACAGGCCTCAGTAAGCCTAGACAGCAGCTTACAGCCTGCTCTGTTTCAGGGAAAGCCTTCCCCAATGTTAACAGCTTTGCTCCAGCAAGGGAGGGCCTCCAGGGCAAAGTAGCTACAGTGGTCAGAGAAAGGCTTTAGGCTTGCTTCCCCTCCCCTGTTGGTGCTGCACCCGGGGTGGGGGCAAGATCTTCACCCAAACCTCATTCAAGAGATTTATTGGGAGGGAAGGGTCCAGGAGAGGGTGGCTGCTGCTTCAGCCCTGGGTGAGAGAGAGGATGGGGGAAAGGGCTGTGGGCTCAGTACTTATATAGGGCTTCTGCTTTCCAGACTTCCAGGGCAGGGATTGGTCAGACCTTCTCCCTTTCTTTTTACCCTGATTTGGTTTTGGTTTCAGGGTCAAAGTGTGTTTCTTTCACTGGCTCTTTGGGCTTTGGGACTCCAATTTCAGGGCCAGGGCACATTTCTTTCACTGTCTCTGATTCTAGGGCCAAAGCGTGTTTCTTTGGTGCTGGTTTCAGAGCCACATTTCTTTTTGGTTCTGGGTTCGGGAATTAATGAATTTCACTGGCTCAGGTCTTAAATCCAGGGTGTGTTTCTTTCACTAGCTCTGGGTTCAGGGCTAGGGTGAGTTTCTCAGAGCCAGGGTGGGTTTCTTTTACTGGCTCTCATCTCAGAGCTAGGATGGGTTTCTTTGACTGGCCACTTTCCCCTACACCTCCCCTACACATACCCAACACATACCCCTAGCATATTATTTCTGCATGGTAGAGCCATCCCTGGGGCTATGCAATTCTTTATAGCTTGGGGCTATTGCCCAGTATAGTCTGACTCATGACCTGAGGCTATTATTCCCCAACAGGTGGGACTGGCATTGTCTTGCAGGTAGAGCTGCATACAGACAGAAAATATCTGTGTGTAGTACAGTGGTGCGCTTCCACTTAAGCCACCGAGCACACAATCATTCTCAAGCTTGTGACACCAGCCCATGCACTTGTTCTTTGAAGGCATACGGGAGTGGGACGTTGCGGAAAAGAAGGGTCCCGGCTTTGAACGCTGAGCGCACAGAGCAGCAGCTGCACAGTACACACGGTCTTGACGGTTGGTGACCACACAGTACAGCCAGGCCAGGAAGTCTTGGTTATATTTGCTGAATCCGTTTTCTAAAGCGAGGCGGGTCGCTACCAAGCCTGCACCAGTACGCTCGCGAACAAGCCTGCTGGTCTCAGGAGCATCGTTCCAGGCACCGCAATAGAAGGCAACACCTAGTGCCCGCCTGCGCTGCCCGCTGAGCTAACGGCTTGTGTCTTCCGGGCGCATACGCCCGCTAGCTCTCCTTTTCACACCGAACCCTCTGGGTAGCCTCGACCGGAAACCCACATCTCTAACTTCCGCCCCAGGATCTTGGTGGGCGGGGCTTTGCGCGACTTCACTCTCTACTTCCGGGGCGCCAGCGACGTAAAAGCTGCATCTCCTCCAGCTGCGACACAGGGAGGATTGCTGAGCTTTCTGTTGCATACCCGGTTCTCTACCTTTCTCCACCTCGGCTAACAACCGCCATGAACAAGAAGAAGAAGCCGTTTTTGGGCATGCCCGCGCCGCTAGGCTACGTACCCGGGCTGGGCCGGGGGTAAGGCAGTGAGCGGAACTTGTACCGGGCCTGGTGGCTAGTACCCTGGAACGCAGCTCGCTCCAGGCCTAGTGAGAACGATACTAGTGACCACTAGGGCTATGTAGACAGACCGCGTCTCAAAAACAAAACAAAAAACAAGTACCTGGGGGAGGTGGCTCAGGTCTTTCAATCCTAGCATCGAGGCGGGTCGCGGAGGGGTGGTGAGGGTTGGATTAGAGACTATCCTGATCTTCGTAGCGAACCCCAAGACAGTCAGAGTTACTTAAACGTTGTTTCAAACCAAAAGCAAGATTAACATTCGCCGCCACATAGTCTTAGGTAATGTGACATAATGCCTGCCAGACAAAGTGGCCCTTTTTTTTTTTTTTTTTGTCAGAATAAGCAGGCCCATGAGGCTTGACTGCCACCCGGATATGTTTTAATCAGATCTCAGGGCTTACACGGGGGTTTGAGTCTCAGTGTTTTGGTGTCTGAAGTAATATGCCTAAGCAGGTCGGCTGCAAGGAGTAGTTGAGTCTGATGTGTATAGTAGGAGTGTGCTACTCCCTTATTCCCTTAAGCATCTTTTCAGTCTAGAATGTGTGGTCACCTGTTAAATTGCCCAACCCTCTGGACAGGGATGGCCTTTGCCTGCCAACCATAAGATGTTGGGTAAATGAGTATTTGTCCCACTTCTTTGTGCATTTACTGATGTAATAGTATTTAGAAGAGAATCTAGTGAATTCATCACACATCACCAGATGACCTGAATTCACTAGAAGAGGTTTGGTCTTTGTATAAGCACACAAAAGAGACCAGAAGTCAGGAGATATTCATCAGTGTAGTATTTTAGTCAGGTTTACAAGGAGGATTTTGAAGTGTCAGACTTGGGAGGAGTAAAGAAAAGTGGAGTCTGTGCCAGGCACTTTAATCAGCCTGGTCTACAGAGCAAGTTCCAGGACAGCTAAGGCTATACAGAGAAACCATGTCTCAACAAACAAACAAAAAGTAGACAGGTAAAAAGGCAAGTAGGGGGCTGGTGAGGTGGCTCAGTGGATAAAGGCTCTGTCAAGCCTGAGTTTGATCCCCACCCATGTGGTAGAAAGGGAGAACTGATTTTCTGAAGTTGTCTTCTGACCTCTACACATGTGCCAGGTCACAAATAAATAATAAACAGTTTAAAAAGGCTGCTGGAGGTGTGGCCAAGTGTACCAGGCTACAGCCCTGAGTTTGATTCCAGCACTTTGCCCAACCTCTTTAAAAATGACAAACGGCAGTAGAGAGATGGCCTAGCAGTTAGGTGCTGCACTTACTGCTTTTGCAGAGGACTTGACTTTCATTTCCAGCAGCCACATCAGGTGATTGACAGCTTGCTTGTAACTCCAGTTCCAGGGGCTGTAGTACCCTCTTCTGACCTCCACAGATGCCTGCATGCATATTGTGTATAAATACAGCTTCACACACACATCTGAGTAAAAATAAGTACAAAAGAGAAAAGATCAGTTCCAGTGAGGCCAGGAAGGAAAGGAATCCAGATTAGTGGGATTTTCTGTAAGAGCTGGAGGCCATGGGGACCTGAGCATTAAGACAGAGAGCTCCCACAGTTTATAAACTTTTTTTTTTTTTTTAAATGTTTGTCTTTGGTTTTTGAAACAGAGTTTCTTTGTATACTTGTGGCTGTCCTGGGACTTGTTCTGTAGATCAAGCTGGTCTTGAACTCACTGAGATCCACCTGCTTCTGCCTCCCTGATATGAAAGTTGTGTGCTACCACTGCCTGGTTGAGCTACATTTTTGAAAAGAATCATCTTGCAGTTTGTGGGTTGAAGTAGGAATAGGTTGGAGGTAGGGATGATAAATGGATTTTCAGCCCTGGCAGGAGTTGTCTTGAGGAGCAGTTTGTTAGTAGTAGTTGGGGATAAGCAGAATGGAGAGAACTCAAAAGGGAGACAAACATGAGTGTATAGTTTCTCTTATGGAATGGCTGTTAAAGTGGACAGCTGCTGATTTCACAAAGGAGGAAACTCAGTTTGGGCCTTGTTGAAACAGACTGTTGGAAATGTGATGTCAGAACTGGAGAACGGGGACCTCTGAAGACCTGGGCAGTGATGTGGAGGAGAAATGGAGACAGAGAGGGATATACTCAGTTGTAGCCTAAAAGGTTCATCAAACAAAGACCAGTAATGGATAAGCATGCACTTCACTAGTACTAGGCTCTTTGGAGGGTCCCAGAAGTATGAGAAGTGATGTCACTAAACAAGGATCAGAAGAGTGTGGGTTTAGGTCACTCAAATAATGTCTTTGGGCTTCCTTCAGTGCCACTGGCTTCACCACCCGATCAGATATTGGGCCTGCTCGGGATGCAAATGATCCTGTGGATGATCGCCATGCCCCCCCAGGGAAGAGAACTGTGGGGGACCAGATGAAGAAAAATCAGGCTGCAGATGATGACGATGAGGATCTGAATGATACCAACTACGATGAGGTGATTTTTTTTTTAATGGCTTTTCCTTCTTTCCTTCCTTCCTTCCTTCCTTCCTTCCTCTCTTTCTTCCTCTTTCTTTTTTCTCTTTCTTTCTTTCTTTCTTTTTTTTTTTTTTTTTTGGAGATAAGGTTTCTTTGTGTAGCCTTGGCTGTTCTAGAACAAGCTCTGTAGATCAGGCTGGTCTTGAACTCACAGAGTTAGACCTGCTTATGTTTCCTAAGTGCCAAGTTGTGTGGATGACTGCTTGTGTGTAAAGTAGCCCAAGGCATCAGTAGCCCCTGGAAAAGTATTTAGAGGTGGTTATGAGCCTTCTGACCTGGGTACCAGGAACCGAATTATGGTTCTGAAAGACCAGCATATGTTGGTTTTCTTTGTTTGTTGATTGAGACAGGTTTTTCTTTGTAACACCTCTGACTGTCCTAGAACTTCCCCTCCTAGCTTTGTAGACCAGGTTGGCCTTGAATTCACAGAGATCTGCTCACCTCTGCCTCCTAAATGCTTAGATTAAAGCCATGTGCTACCACACCCAGAAGCAGTATGCATTCTATCTCTCTAATCTCTAAAAATACTTAAATTTTTTAGAATATTTTTTATTTATTATTTGACAATTTCTCATGTGTATTTTGATTATATCTACTCCAGCTCCATCCCAACCCTCTTTCCTGACATGTCTCCTTCCCATTATCATGTTCTCTCTTCCTGGTAACCCACTGATTCCAGTTAGTGTTGCCGTTTGGAAGGTTGACTGGTCTTGTTAGTTCTATCGTATGCAGATAGCAACAGGTGCAGTGAGTTCATAGGTGCAGTGGCCGTATCACCCCAGAAGATAGCATTTCACAGCACTTTTCTCTCCCCCTCTTGTTCTAAAGCCTCTTCAGTCATGAGTTTTAAAAGGGGAATGATAAAGATGTCTTATTTTAGGAATGAGCACTTAGTGCAATTTTTTTCTTAACACTTTGACCATTTGTTAGTTTCTTTATGAACTGCTATTCACTGGGTTCCTCCCTAAGGCATGTGACCTCCTAAGCCATAGGCTTTTGTGTAAGTTTACAAACCCAGGCATGAATTTATTCTGGAGTAGACCTCAAGCATTTGGTTAGTCCTGTACATTTTATGCCTCTGTTGCATCCATGGGTACATCTTGCTTGGAGGGTCTATATTTTTTTAGCTTTTAAAGTTAACTGTTGGGCATTTCCATTAATGACCTTTCTCCCTCGGGCCTGCATAGCACCCAGCACTATGAAATCTAGCCAGCAGAGGGGACGTTTCAGATCAATTCCAACTTGGCTGGAATTTTGTATGTCCTGAAGCTAAAGTGTGTTGCTGTGTTGTGTCTTCAGCAATAGGGTCTTACTATCTTGTTATGGTGGACAATTGAGAGTGGTGGCAATTTGTGTTGTTTTGGGGGCCTTTGAGGCTTTCTTGACCACTTACAAATAAGGAGGCATCCCATATCTACTGAGGTTTTTAGTTAATGACCCATGTCTATCCATGTAGGATACCTGTGTTCAAACTCCTTTTTAAAAAAAATTATGGCTCACACCTTTAATCCCAGCACTCAGAAGGCAAAGGCAGGCAGATCTCTTGAGTTCAAGGCTAGCCTGGTCAAGAGAGCAAGTTCCAGGATAGCCAGAGTTACATAAAGAAAGCTTGGTGTCGGGGTGGGGGTGGGGTGGGGGGGGTGGGAAGGTAATATTAGCTTACAAAGTAGTGGGTTTCCCTAAGAGTTTTTCATACACTTTTACTTTTTGGTTGACCTACCACCTACCACCTTGTTTCCTTTTTCCCCACGCCCACATTCTCAATTAAATCTTTACTTTTGATAATCTTGTGCTCTACTTCCTTATTGCATTTAAATACTTTACACATATAAATACAACTTTAAAAGGCCACAATCTTTAACAACACCCATTTAAAAGTTCAATGGCTCTTTAATTGTAGATTCTGTAAAATGAAAAATAAGTTATTATTTATTTTTTTAATTCCAAGAAGGAAGAAGTAGAGCATAGTTAGCATCAGGCTAAAGGGAAACCCAGTAGCGTGAACTCATGTTCTGTAGTTCAGTATCCAGCATCTGGGTCACTCATGGTCTGTGCTCCAAAGGGCTCAGGCAGTTCCACTTCTCCATTTTGCTGTGTGTAGCACACACAGCTGGTCTAGTTGGCTCAGGCTGGCGCTGTCCTGGTAATCCTCAGCATCTTGGGATCTCCACTGAACTTGAGGATACACTTCCACAGCAGCCTCTCCTGTCCTCTCCAGGGTTTCTAACCCTGACACGTAGTGCAAAGCCAGAGCTTCATTTCATGACTTCTTTGTCCTGTTTTCATGCCAACAAAACCAGTAAGTACCATCTTACACATTCCAGTTTGGCTGCCAGCTTGAGATGTAGCCTTAGCTCCCTCGGGATCACAGTTTCTGTGTGCTGACCCTGAGAAGGTACTTCCCAGATCTCACCTTGTTCATGCTGCTGATTTTCATCAGGCCCAGTTGATCAGCATCCATTGTCCCAGTGAAGACAGATAAGACTTCCAAGGATTAATACATAATATAACATGAACATACCGTATAGTCTTTGTTTCCTTCTGAGAGTTTAAAAAAGCTCGGTCTCCAATGACTGCACTTTTCTCAGCACTGTCCCAGTCTCACAAAGCACAGCTCATTAAGCTCTTGATTGTTTAATGGCTTTTCCAGCCCAAAGTTGCACGCATTTCTATAATCCTTCACCCAACAACGTGATCAGGTCCATTACAACAACAACTCTGATCATCTTTTTAAAATTTACTTATATATCTTATGTATATGAGTGCTTTATTTGCATTTATGCCTGAATGACAAAGTTGAGAGTCAGACAGGAGATGACATCAAATCTCATTACAGATGGTTGTGAGCCACCATGTGGGTTCTGTGAGTTGAACTCAGGACTTCTGGAAGAGTAGCCAGTCTCTTAACCACTGAGCCATCTCTACTGAGCCTCTACTGCTCTTCTGATACCCATTTCTTATCTACTTTACTTCTGTTGCTGTGATAATGGACCTGATCACGTTGAAGTCAGTGCTATCCTGACTTCTCCCAATGATGGATTGTTACCTGGAAGTATAAACCAAATAGAACCCTTCCTCCTCAGCCTAGTCCCAGCACTTGAGAGGCAGAGATAGATAGGTATATCTCTGAGTTCTAGACCAGCCTGGTCTACAGAGTGAATTCCAGGAAAGTCAGGGCTACACAGCAAAATCCTGTCCCAGAAAACAAAATAAATAAAATTTTATGAGGTTCTATTTGTTGATTGGCCTTAATTCCTGAGCAAATAGAATCCTAGTCAGACAATCCTTACTTTTTTCTTTAGCAACATGAGAATTTGAGGCCGCCTGGTAAGGTTCTTGATATTTAGAGGAGATTTTTTTTTTTCCAGGCTGAAAGATAAGGATTTAGTTTCATTCTTCTACATGGAGAGATCCAGTTCTACTAGTAATGTTTGTCCACGATGTCCTTTGTACAGTGTATGCTTTTGGCATCTTGGTAAAAAATCAGGAATCTATAGTTGTGTGACCTTGTGTCTGGGTCTGTTGATCTAGGTGTCTGTGCCAGTACAGTGCTGTTTTTTATCACTGTGGCTTGGAATCAAGTATGTGATACCTCCAGAATTGTTCTTTTCATTTGGGGTGGGGTTTTTTTTGTTTGTTTGTTTGTTTGTTTGTTTTGTTTTGTTTTTTGGCTATCTGGGCTTTGTGTGTGTGTGTGTGTGTGTGTGTGTGTGTGTGTGTGTGTGTCTGTCTGTCTGTCTGTCTGTCTGTCTCTGTCTATGCATGTTTGTTTGCAACTTGGGTGCATATGCTTAAGGAAGGCCAAGTAATGCTGTATGATCTTCTGGAACTGGAGTTACAGGTAGTTGAGAGCTACTGAACATGGATACTAGGAACAGAACCCAGGTCTTCCGCTGCAGGAGTAGCAAGCAGTCTAATTGCTGAGTTATCTGTTCTGCCCCTGTATAGGAAATCTAATTTTTTTTTTCCTATTTCTGTGAAGAACGTTAATGAAATTTGAAGATTTATTTATTTCAATATTGAATTTGTATGCATGTGTGCACATGTGAATGTCTACCAAAGTCAGAAGAGAGTGTTAGATCCCCTAAAGCTGGAGTTAAAAGTAGGTGTGAGTAACTGATATGGGTGCTGGGAACTGAACTTGGGTCCTTTGGAAGAGCACTAAGTGCTGTTGACTATTCTATCTCTTCAGCTGTCTTGAAATCTTGATTAGGATTGTGTTGAATGTCTAGATTACTTTTGATAAATTACTTATTTTCAGTCTGTTTCCCATTTATGAATGAGCACAGGAAGTCTTTCCATTCTCTAGAGTCCTTAGTTTCTGTCTTTAGTGTTTTAAAGTTTTTATTATAGAGTTTCACAGGCTTGATTGTGTGTGTGTTTAGGCCATTGCAAATGGGATTGTTTCCTTGTTTCATTGTAATGTAGGAAGGTAGGAAGGCAACTGATTTTTGTGTGTGAATTTGTGTCCTGTACAATTCTAAGAGTTTTCTGAGGTGTCCTTAAGCCCACTTCTGGGCTTATCATCTGCAAGTAGAGATACTTCTTCCTTTCCTATTTGTATCCCTTTACTTACTTTCTTGTCTTACGGTTGTAGTGAAGGCTTCCTGTAGTATATCGAATATGAGTGTTTTGTTCCTGATTTTAATGGAAATACATAGCAAGAGAATCATGGGCAACTGAGAAAGGAAGAATACATAGTTACTAAAGGGTTCAAAGGAGAGCACTCTCTGACACAGAGAGACGACGATACAGTCATGCTGACCCACATGGCTTCCCTCTGTGGGTCGGGTCCTCTGTCAGAGAAAGGGCCTGCACAGTATACCCCGGATCTTAAACTGGCCCTCTGGCCATGTCCCAAATACTGGTGCCTAGAGGCTGGAGGTATTCCCCAGAACTACGCTGGCCAAAGGCCATACCCAAAAGTCAAGGTAGAAATTTCTACTCTCCACTACTCTCCAGTTTAATATGGAGGTTATAGGTTTGTTGTATATTTGTGTTTTTTGTGTGAAGATTTTCTTCTATTCTAAGTTTCATCTTTATTTTTAATGTAAAGGGGTGTTAGATTTTGTATGAAAAAGCACAGACCATGTAATTTCTGTCTGTTGAGTATTTATTAAATGTATATTTTATTTATTCTTTTTAATTCTGTGTATGTATGTGTGTCAGTGTATGGGTATGCATTGGATTTCATGGAACTGGAGATATAGGCAATTGTGAGCTGCTTGATTTGGGTGCTGGCATTTAAACTGAGGTCCTCTACCAGAGGAACACACACTCTTAACCTCTGAACCATTTCTCCAGCCCCTATTTTATTTAAATTGTGTGTGAGCATTTGTACAAAGTGCCTGTGGAAGCCAGAAGCTGGTATAAGCCAATCTGGAGTTAGAGGCAGTTTTAAGCTGCCTGATGTGGGTGCTGACCTGAAAATTGAGACCATTAATATTCAGAGTTCTTGCTGTGTAGTGGTGGAGTACATTTTTAATCCCAGCACTCAGGAGGCAGAGGCAGGTGGATCTCTGAGTTTGAGACCAGCCTGGTTTACAGAACAAATTCCAAGACAGATGGTCCAGGTCACACAGAGAGACTTTGTCTCTCGCCCCCCCCCCCCCCAAAAAATTAGAGTTCTTATAGAATGTTGTGTGTGGATTCCTGTCATTTTGTTGATTTTGTAGTTTGTTTGTTTTCTCTTAATAAGGTTTATTCTTTCTTGTGACCTCATGGACAATCTAACTGGACAATGTACAAAGAAAAAGCCATCATGGGATTAAAAATACAAATTAAATAATTGAAAATAAGAAGTAAAAATACTTATAGAATGCATTGCTGACACAGATGTGCTCTTAATTGAAAGGAGTTGGCCAGCTCCCATAACCAGGGGCCTCAGACGACTTTTCCATCTTTAGCAACATATGAGAGAGAAAATATAGAAACAAGAAGTAAGGAGATATATCTGTAGGTTCAGAACACTCCATGGTGGTGCTAATGCTGACTTAACTTTATTGTTGAACTTCTTTGTTGCTTGGTGCAGTCAGTCAACTGAGATCTTTTAAGAGACTTTTACGTGTGTCTTAGGAACATATTTCTTTTGAGAAAAACCTTTTGTATAATGTTAACTTTGAAATAATTTTTAACTTCAGGAACTTAGAAAAATAGTATCCTCAAAAATAGGAAAAGGGGCTGGAGAGATGGTTCAGTGTTTAAGAGTCCTTGCTGCTCTTCCAAATGACTTAAGTTCATTTCCCAGCACCCACATCAGGCTGATTACACTGCTTATAACTTCATTTCCAGGGGGGCAATGCAATGTCTTCTTTTGACCTCTGTGGATGTTTTGATATATAAGAACATGTGTGTAGACACATATGCCTACAAATCTGCGTGTCAACACACATGTTCTTATATATCAAAATAAAACAAGCCAGTTGTGGTGATGCATGCCTTTAATCCTAGTCCTTAGGAGGCAGGGGAAGGTGTATATACGAGTATGAGGGCCAGCCTGGCCTACATAAATTATTTCAGGTCAGTCAGGGATGCATAGCGAGATCCCCTCTCAAAATAAATAAAATAAAAATTTTAAAATAAATGAAAGCAGTTACTAGACATAGTGGCCTGTGCTTTTAACCTCATCACTTGGGAGGCAGAGGCAGGTAGATCTCTGTGGGTTCAAGGCTAACCTGTTCTAAACAGCTTGCAAGTTCCAGGCCAGCCAGAACTACATAGTGAGATCCTGTTTCAGGAAAAAAACAAAAACAGAAAAAGTTCTTAGTATCTCTCATTTTGTCTCATCTTACACAATTTTAGTAAATTATAGAAACCTTTTAATTAATATTGACACTATTATTTAAGCTATAGATTTTATTTCAATTTTATAATATTTCTATAAATGTCTTCTGTCATAGAATCTGGTCCAAGATTTTTCAATGTCTTTTGTCAGTTGACACACTCTAGAATTACTTGGAGGAGAGTCTCGATAAAGAAATGACCAGGATCAGGCTGACCTGTGGGCTTGTCTGTTGGGGTTTGTCTTGATTATTGATTGAGGTGGAAAAACATACCCTGAATGCAGGTGGCACCATTCCATGGGCTAAGCCTTGTATTGTATGAGGGTGAAGAATGCTAGCTGAGCGGAAGCAATCAAGGCTGTGTTTATTTTCTTGACTGAATATGTGTAATCAGTTCCCTCAAAGCCTGTTCCTCCATGATTTTCCTGGAGTGATGGACTGTAACCTGGAATTATCAGTCAAATAAACCATTTCCTCCCTAAGCTGCTCCTCTCCAAAATCCAGCCACAGAGTTGTGTAGCCTTGGCTGTTCTGAAACTCACTCTATAGACCATGCCAGACTAACTGGAGATCTACTTGCCTCTGCCTCCCAAGTGCTGGGACTAAAGGCATGCGCCTCTACTGTTCAGCTCCTAAATTGTATTTTAGTCAGGGTATGTTATCACAGCAACAGAAAAGAGCTAGTATGCTTAATTTCTTCCAACTGGAATAGCTCCTCTGTATTTATTTATTTATATTTGGTTATTTTTATTTTATGGATATAAGTGTTCTGCTTTCTGTATTGGTGGGAAAGCTGATCCTTTATATGTGTTGCTTTTCCTTAGTTTAATGGTTATGCTGGGAGCCTCTTCTCAAGCGGTCCCTATGAGAAAGATGATGAAGAAGCAGATGCTATTTATGCAGCTCTGGATAAAAGAATGGATGAAAGAAGAAAAGAAAGAAGGTATGTTATTTCATACTGTGCTTATCTTTTAGACAAAATAAATTTATTTTTGTTGTGTTTTGTAGTAAGAGTTTCTGGCCCAGACTAGCTCCAAGATCTATACCTGCCCAAAGCTACTTAGCTCTACCTAGCCCTGAGGTCTGGACCAGCAGTCCCAAAGTCCCAAAGAAACACACAGATGCTTATATTAATTACATGCTGCTTGACCTATGGCTCAGGCATATTTTTTGCTAGCTCTTACAACTTAACCCATTTTTATTAATCTATGTCTTGCCACATGTCTAGTGGCTTACCTGAATTTCTTCACATCTTCCTCTCTTGGTGGTAGCTCACAGTGTCTCTATCTGACTCCGCCCCTTTTTCCCTTTTATCTATGCTCAGGATTTCCTACCTGCTTCTAAGATGCCTTGTCATAGGCCAAAACAGTTCCTTTAGTATACAATGGTATTTTACAGCATAAAAAAGACATCTCATATTAGTGTTTATTTTGGGCTAGGAGGAAAGTTGCAAAAGTGTCTGTATGTCTACTTAACTTCAGACCTACTGGACCTTGATCTGAAACAGCTATACCTGCATAAAGACAGGGTATTTGTAGAATAACCTCAAGGCTTAGAGGCTGCCACAAGCAGCAGCAGAATTTGGGGTATTCCTTTGACTATGATCAAGTTTTCTTTTTATTTTTTGGAGACAGGATCTCACTGTGTAGCTTGGCTGGCCTAGAACTCAGAGATCTGTCTTTTTCTGCCTCCTTAGTATGTGCACTGCCATTTCCATTAGGTTGCCTTTTTTAGTTCTGGATGCCCTGGAACTTTATGTAGACCTGGCTGACCATGAACTCACAGATATCTACCTGCTTTGCCTCCCAAATACTGGCACTAAAGGTATGGGCCATGGTGCCCAGCTTTTAAGGTTATTGTGTTGTTTTGTGATATCAAGGAATTGCGTATAGACTTTGCACCTGACTGTCCTAGGCCTTTTCTTCCCTTTTCCTTCTTTCTGTTCATTTGTCCTTGCTTCCTCTTTCCTTCATATTCTTTTAGAACTCACTTCTGAGTACTGGGATTAAGGGTGTATGCCACCACTGCCAAGCTTTTTAAAAACCTTTCTAAAACTTGCGTTATTTATATATATGAGCGTTTTGCCTATGTGTATATCTGTGTAACATATTTGTGTTTGATACCCTGGGACTCTAGTTAGAGATGGTTGTGAGTTGCCATGTGGGTGCTGGGGATGGAATTCATTGAAGAGTAGCGAGTGCTCTTCTCTAGCCCTCTTTTCTTTTATTTTGGTTTGTTGAGACTTAGTTTCTCTGCATAGCCCTCATCTTGGAATTTACTGTGTGGACTAGACTGCCTTCAGACCACAAGTTGTTGCACGAATGAGTGAGACTCAGGGATAGATCTCTGAAGAAGCTGGAGATACTAGAGGGAATAAACACCACAGTCAGATCTTACCCAGCTGTCTTACAGCTTCCTCAGCCTGGCTTCCCTTGGAATGGCTTCCCTCTGTGTTTCTATCCTGTCTTAAGTACCCTTTTGGTAAATTAAGGCGTGGCCCCACCACTGCCTGCTTGGGAGCCTGGAATTCCTTCTATAATCTGAAGTGACCTTGACCAGTTGGGATTAAGGTCATAGGTCACCACTCCCAGGATACTCCCTGTGCTGAGATTAAAGGTTTGAATCACCACTCTCTGATTTTCCTAGACTGACTGTGGTTAGAGCTCTGGAACTTCTGGAGCTTCTATTAACTCCCCACATAGACTGTGGGTAGATTCCCTCTGATATCTCCAAAACTTCTGAAACTTTTATTGAATCCCCACATATCCCCTTTTGTGTCAAATTAAAAAAAAAAGTGATAGCTAACATAAGAAAAACAATATACAATAGGTACAATAATTATATACAATATATACAAACAATGATTGAGTAATGTCCAGTCTCTGCATAACAGGAAAGCACACAGCTTATCTCAAGTCCTGGCCATAATAGTCTGTGAAGCTGGTTCATCTCAGCGAGCTGCCACAAAATTGTCCTGAGCAGTTTGTAGTCCAAATCTGATCTTTGATTGGTGTTTGTCAGCCTAGTGGCTTTGTCAGAGTTCATGTGAAATCATCATTGTGGGGCCCCATCTTCCTTTTGGATACTTCAAGTTCGTGATTAGGCCTTGTCCTGGATCACATATTCCTTTGTTTGCAAATTTTCCTGGATAGCCTCTCTTTTGCTTTAGATGCCCAGATGTCCAAGGTCTTTTAACTTCTTAAAGATGGGTATTTCCAGTTTCCTTTAAAGACAAAAACAGAAACCTGCCCCGACCCTTTGTTTTTTCTTACAACTGAAAGAATTGTAATATGGGTGGTTGAGCTATCAATTCTGAGTTTCATGAAGTTTCTCTGGTTCAGTTCGAGTCTTTATTAATTTTGATGGTATCTATAACTTTTCTTCACCTGTGGAAATAAATGCAAAACCCCTTCCCCAACGTAGCACATACCCTGGCTTCCATTCAGAGGTTAGTACATCTATGAAGGAAACAGGCTGATTTAGTTCAGCTGTTTTTTCTATAGTCCAATGCCTTTCAGCAGCTGTTCCTTTCTCATTAGCATTGAGAAAATTCTAAGTTAATAAAGCATTATGTATGTAGTCTATCTCTGGGGGTCTTTGTTATTACTTCCTGTTTATTTAACATATCCTTTAGAGTTCGGTTTGATTTCTCTATAACTGCTTGCCCTGTAGGATTGTGTGGTATTCCTGTAATATGCTTAATATTATAATAAGCAAAAAATTGTTTCATTTTACTAGAGACATATGCTGGAGCATTGTCAGTCTTAATTTGTACAGGTATTCCCATGATGGCCATATCTTGTAGCAAGTGTGTGATTATAGAGTCAGCCTTATCTGAACTCAAAGCAGTTGCCCATTGAAATCCTGAAAATGTATCTATTGTATGATGGACATATCTTAATTTCCCAAATTCTGTAAAATGAAATACATCCATCTGCCAGATTTCATTTCTATGTATACCTTTAGGATTACTTCCTGCTGGCAGTGGAGTTTGGTTATAGAAAGAACAGGTGGGACACCTTTTTAGAATTTCTTTGGCTTGTTGCCAAGTGATAGAGAAATCTTTTTTTAATCCTTTGCAATTAACATGATGCTTTTTATGAAATTCTGAGGCCTCTAATACATTTCCTATTAATAATTTATCAATTTCATCATTACCTTGTGCTAAAGGACCTGGCAGACCCGTATGGGATCGAATATGTGTTATATAGAAGGGATGATTTCTAGTCCTGATTATTCCTTGTAACTGAATAATGGAGCTAATTCTGATTCATCATTAATAAAATCAGCTGTTTCAATGTGTAGAACAAATCTTTATGCATATTGAGAGTCAATGACTATGTTAAGTGGTTCTATAAAGTCCATTAATACCATCATGATGGTATATAGTTCTGACTTTTGAGACTCAGGGATAGATCTCTGAAGAAGTTAGAGATATTAGAGGGAATAAACACCACAGTCAGATCTTACCCAGCTGTCTTCCAGCTTCCCATGGAATACACAACAAGTATTTTTCTACCTCTTCTTCCAAGACCTGGAATTAAAGGTTTTAAAGTGTGTGTGTGTGACCATTGGAGGCTAGAGACATAAGTTAGAGGAAGTTGTGAGCTAATCAATATGGGTGCTGAGAACTGAGCTCAGGTTCTCTTCAGAACAGTATGAACTCTTAAACACTGTGTCATTTCTCAGTCCTCTTCTTTTTCTGTTTTTGAGGTGATGTTTCATTATGTAGCCCAGCTTGACCTTGAATTCATGGAAATCTCTTTTCTCAGCTTTCTGCATTATCAGATTTGCAGCCTATCATGCTCATTTTAGGGTTGCCATCTTGAATATTTATTTATTTATTTTTATATGGATATATGTGTGTAGTTGGATTTTTTTCATAGGGACCATCTATTATTAATCCTTTTGTACACTGAAGATTTGTTACTCACATTGGTTTAATTAAAAGCTGATTGGCTGATAGCCAGGCAGGAAGTGTAGGCAGGGTAACCAAACAAAGGATCCTGGCATGAAGAAGGGCAGAGCCAGACATAAAGGGACCAGGAAATGAAAGTGCCATGTTAATAAAGGTACCACCATGTGGCAGTGCATAAATAAGGCACATGGATTAACTTGAAATGTAAGAGCTAATTAGTAATAAGCCTGAGCTATTGGCTGAACATTTATAATTAATATAAGCCTCAGTGTGTTTATTTGAAAGTGGCTGTAGGACAGGAAAACTTTGCCTACAACCGTTTGCTCCTCAGTAATGATATAGAGATAAATGTGAAAGCTTGGCAGATAGCTTAGGCTTGTTTCTAACTAGCTCTTATGACTTAAATTAACCCATTTCTATTAATTTACTTGCTGCCTCGTGGCTTTATTACCTCATCTCCATATTGCTCATGCTGCTTGCACTGTGTCTCCTGGCATCTCTGCCTTCTTCCCAGCATCTTTCCTGCCCAAAAATCCTGCCTAGTTATTGACCATTTAGCTTTTTATTAAACCAGTCAGAGTGATACATCTTCACAGTGTACAAAAAGATTATTCCACAACATATGTGTACCATGTATGTCCCTGGTGCCCATAGAGGTCAGAAGAACATGTTGGATCTCCTGAAACTGGAATTATAGATGATTGTGAGTGACTATATGAATAATGAGAACTGAACTAAAGTCCTTTGTAAGACCACGTTGTGCACTTAGCCTCTGAGCCATCTTTTTAGCCCTAGGTTTACCTAACCTTGAAACAGATAGAAAAGAGTGATATTAATCTCTCTGTGTAAAATAATTTGGAAATGGAATCAAGGTAGCAAGTGAAATCTAGATCTTGAGGTTGGAGATAGTGGTTTGGAAGTTCATGCTACATATCTCCACTGTGAAATGGGTAAGAACAAACTAGGCTGGTGGGTGAAGCAAACTATAAAGGGCCTATAAAGGGAACAAGTTGAGCTGGTCACTGGTGGTCACTTGGTGCCATGTTGGTCAAGTTTGGAACTTGGGTGTCTTATTTGAGATGTAAAGCTCTTGTATTTATTCTGTAGGGCTTCATGGTGACATCTTGCTCTGAACTCTACAGTGGAAATCTGTTGTGTTTCTGTTCTCTCAGTATATCATTTTAATATGCCAACTTTATGTATTCTGTGTCCTAATTTTGGGAAAGTTTATGGAAAGTGAACACTGTAGGCACCTGCCAGTTCCCAAATAACCACTCAGAGGCTTAATACTACTTATACATGCTTGGCTAATAGCTCATGCTTGTTATTAGCTGACTCTTACACGTAAATTAACCCATATTTCTATTTATGCTTTGCCATGTGGCTCATGGCTTGTTACCTCTTTTTTTTCATGTCCTGCTTGCTCAGAGGCTGGTGTCTCTCCTGACTCCTCCCTTCTTCCTCCCAGAGTCATCTGTATGACTGTTCTTTCTAAACTTTCTGCCCAGCTACTGGCCTGTCAGCTTTTTATTGACCAATGAGAGCAATATATATTTGCGTTTCCCCTTTTGTCTAATTAAAAATGATCTTTTAACATAGTAAAGCTATGTATGTAACAGAATAGTTACTAAGTAAGAATTATAATTAAAATATTCAGTTCATTTATATTTGACAAAATTAAAGAAAATACTGTTATCTATCTTATCTTTGTGAGTCCAATGTTTTATGCCTAATTTATTTTTTATCATAACTAAGAAAAATTATAATTATAACCATTTAGTCTTCAACTCCGTCATAAACTGCAGAAGTATGAAATGTTACCTAATGGCAGGAGCAATATACTGTCTGGACATTCACCCAAAGTTCCTCTGTAACATTGGGGCATCCATCTTCAGGCTACAGGCTTAAATTACCTGACAGACTTTTCTATAAATGAGGATTTTTGGAGGACTGTCCCTCTTTGTCTTGGGAAAGTTCTGTAGTCACTTTATTTTGTGTCCTGCTTGTCCCGTTTGAACAACATATTGTCAGCAGTCAAGGCAAGGGCAGTTTCTTGCCCAGTGGCTAACTTTTACTACAAAGAAAGTACTCCATATGGAGTTTCTTTAATGGCCATCGTCTTTTCTGAAGTAGATTGGTGTCGTCAGGAGCAGACATGTCTCACTGTCATAGAAAACTTTTATGTTATTAAAGCATTTTAATGTCATATTCCATAGGTCTCTGAAGTGTTTGAGGATTACCTATTTATAATATATCTCTGTTTGACCTTGAAAGCATACCTGGCATGGCTACAAGGTTGAATATAACAGGAGGCTAACTTCCAACCTGCATTTTTTTTTTTTATTATTATTATCCTAAAGAGTTTGTAATGATAGCTTTTAAGGACTAGAAATTTTCATTACATTGTTAAATGGGCTGTATAAGTACAATATCTTGAACAAGAATAAAAACATACAGTATGTTCTCACAAAAATAACCTTAAATTTGTATCAATACACAAAAATACCTTAAATAAAAGTAGAAACATATATATATATAGTATAATAAAAATAACCTTAACTTTGTATCATTATACAAAATTTTGTATCAATGTAAAGTATTTAAAACTAGTAGTTGCTCTTTTGGTTTAAAAGTAGTTTCAATAATCATCCTTTTATCCTGTCATTTCTATATTGCTACTTTGTGTTTTGAGAACAGGATCCCTGAATCTAATGCCTTTGTTCACCTTTTTCCCTGACCATTACTAGTGACAATTTGTAATCAACCCCCCTAAAATAATGATAATTATCTATAATCTATTATTTTTTGGGAATGTGAGCATAATTTTCTAGACTACTTCCTCCTTATTTGGGGGTGCTGGTAATCTTTGAGGGAGCCTTGAGAAAATCAGGATAACTATTAAGTCTTGGCTGAAGTATTCTGTAAGTCTGGATCATCTTAGTCAATCGTCTGAAAGCTGCTCTGGATGCTGGATTTACCTGGATCCCTGGATCACCTGGATTACCTGGATTCACCTGGATCACCTGGATCACCTGGATTCACCTGGTCCACCTGGATTCACCTGGATTCACCTGGATCACCTGGATTCACCTGGATTCACCTGGATCACCTGGATTACCTGGATTCACCTGGATTCACCTGGATCACCTGGATCACCTGGTCCACTTGGATTCACCTGGATTCACCTGGATTACCTCGATTTACCTGGATTCACCTGGATTCACCTGGATTACCTGGATCACCTCGATTTACCTGGATTCACCTGGATCACCTGGATCACCTGGACCACCGTTTTCATTGGTGTCTGGCCCCCTTACTCTGAATATGGCAACATACATATCTGTGTTAGTACAAGTATAGATTGTGCACACAAGTCAGTTAGAGATGATCTTTTTGTTATGTTTAAGCAGGTAAAATATACGTCACATGTCTTGTAGTTCTTTTTTTTCCTTAATGTTTGTAGCTAAGATTTCAGGAGTCTTCCTCAATCAAACCTGATTTTTCTTTACCTGTAATGAATTCATAGCCTCTTATTTCTTCTTGCTTGTGAAAACAAAAGAATACCTTCTCTGCCAAAGTAACATCTTTTGACTTAAATTTTGAAGCCAAGATGTTTTTAAAATATACAGGTTGTTTTAAGCCACAGTTTCCATAATCCAATGTCTCTTAGTTGCCAGAAAATTCAAACACAATAATATACAGGATTCAGACTCTATGTTTTCAATCTTTATGTGGCTTATTATATATTTTATTATTCTATCCCTTTTCTCTCCTAAGCTTACATATATATGTTTTATACACACTGTAACTCATTTAGAGGTTTTTTTTTTTTTTTTTTCTGTTTCAATTTGCCTTTACTGTTTATTGATAATATTTTCTGTCTGTTTGAGGAAGTTCAACAAGAAGTGTACTGGTGGCGCTTGAGTTGTTAGCTTAAAGCCCATAGGCAGGAGCTGGGAGAAGCCTCTCCTGACAGTTGGTGGCTGGCTTCATCCCACAGGCAGCTGTTGGGAGACACATTTGCAACATGAGACTGTGAGACTAGAAAGCTTTGTCTGGCTTTTTTTTTTTTTTTTCTTCTGTATTTAGAACCTTCTTTTAAGCTTTTAGGTTTTATATGGAAATTTTGGTCCCAGGTTGGCAGATGTTTCTTTCTCGCCCTCCAGTTCCCAAATAACCACTCAGAGGCTTAATATTACTTATAAATGCTTGACCAATAGCTCAGACTGGTTATTAGTTAACTCTTACGCTTAAATTAATCCATATTTTTATTTATGCTTTGCCACGGGGCTCATGGCTTGTTACCTCTTTTTCTACATGTTCTGCTTGCTGGGAGGCTGGCTGGTGTCTCTCCTGACTCCTCCTAGCTCCCCTCCAGAGCCCCTTGTGTCTGGCTGTTCTGCCTAAAAGTCCTGCCTAGCTACAAGCCTGTCAGCTTTCTATTAACCAGTGAGAGCAGTACATATTCACAGTGTACAGAAGGATTATTCCACAGCAGAACAGGATACTGCAAAGGATACTTAAGTTGCTTTGTAAGCTTTGTTTGTTTGATTTTATTTTTGATACAAGGTCTCACTGTAGTCAGAGCCTCCTGGAACTTGCTGTGTAGTCTAGGCTGGCATTGAACTCAGAAACTTTGCTGCTTCTGCATTCCATGTGCTGGGATTAAAGACATGTTCCATGTGCTCAATAGAAACCATACCTTGAACTGGGCATAGTGGTGTACACTTTTAATCCCCATACTTGGAAGGCAGAGACAGGCAGAATCCTGAGTTCAAGGCCAGCTTTGACTATAGAGGGAATTCTAGGACAGCCAGGGCTCCAGAGAAACCAACCAAACAAACAAACAAAAACTCCAACAAATAAACAAGTAAACAAACAAAAAAAAGGAAATCATACCTTGAATTTTGACTTTTTCCAGAGCTAGCGATATTGATAAGATAGTTAATAGGTTTCTGTATCTTGAAAGTAGGTTTCTTTATCCATGCAGTAAGCCAGATCTAGCGAAATGAAAAAGAAAAGGAACTTGTTTATTTGAGCTAAGCAACCCCTGGGTGAGTCCTCCAGCCCTAGAGATGGGGCCAGAGAATTCACATGCCCGAACTAAAGCAGAGAGCTTATATTATATCCCTGTAGATGAGGGGTGATGACATGTTTGCCACAGGCTAGGCTTGTGCCCAAGTATGCTCAAAAGCTGGAATGCTTGGGTAGGGACTTGGGCTGCTGCCAAGGAAGTGGAGCTAGACTTTTTGGTGTCTTCGCTTTGTTCAGATTTTCTCTGAGAGGGCTTGGTTTGGAGAGGGTGGGAGGGAGGGTGTGAAAGAATAGGAAACAGGGAGACAGGAATGGGTTTTCCAGGTCAAGAGGGACTGGACTGGAGGTTCCAAGCAAACGATAGTCTCTTGAGTTGTTGGACAATGAGAGTGTTGCTATAGCTTCTGTCAGCCATGTAATCAACGGGAGGAAACACATGTTAATCCCACCTAATGAGAATAAAGACCATTACCCAAATTATTTGGTCAAATTAATAAGCAACCTTTATTTTCTGTCAAACTATCTCCCTAAAGCAGGGTTTGAAATATAGCATGGAACACAGGAAATGATAGAGTTTATAAAGTCCAAAAAATTTGCAAGACTAAGGGGTTTTCATGAGTTGGGGGATTTTCAGAGTAATTTTGTTTATGTAGGAACTTATCTGAACATTTTAAAATTATTTCAAAGGACATCTTATGGGGTATATTCAAGGTGTGAGTCAAACTCCATATGGTGGAGAGAAAGTTAAATTCCAGAAACAGGTTAAAGCATGATCAACTTGAATTTTCCAGCAAACAGAAACGGACTTGTTCTTATGTTATAACAAAATGGCTTCCGTCCTTTGGATGGAGTTAGGCTGGTCCCTCAGAACTGACGTTACAGAGTACAGTGCTGAAGTGTTGGTAGGTCTGCAATTTACTAAAATACATTTTTTTGTAATGATTTCTTCCCTCCCTCCCTCCCTCTCTCTTTCTCTTTTAAATGGAGACAGGGTCTTTACATGGCCCTGGCTGTTCTGTGACTCACTATAAAGATACATAGACCAGGCTGGCCTTGAATTCAGAGAGATTTTGCCTATCTCTGCCTCCCAGTATTGAGATTAAAGGTGTGTGCCATCATACCGGATTATAATGGATTATCACTCTAGGGACATCTTTGAAAATACGCTATCTGATTTCTTTAGTTTCTAACTATTTTCATTTGGTAAATAATTGAACTACTGGATTTGTGATTATTTCTGCAGTTGCCTAAGATATATTCTAGTTACCTGTTAAGTGTGTAGAGTTGTTTTTGGTGGTTTAATTAAGATAGACAACAAATCAACTTCATTATGCAATGGACATCCAGTTTTCTTTTTTAAAATGGATTTTATTCTTTAAGGCTTATTAATTTTGTATGTTTGACTGTTTCGCCTGCTTGTTTATATGTATACTGAATGCATGCTTTGTGTCCATGGATGTCAGAAAAGGGCATTAGATCCTTAAAACTGGAGCTATGGATAGTTGTGAGCTACCATGTAGGTCCTGTGAAATAAACCTGCCTTCTCTATAAGAACAAATGCTCTAAGCCTATATCTAATATTTCTACAAACCGTGCATCTACTATTTCTAATGCAGGCACATATTTTATTTCCTAGAGAGCAAAGAGAGAAAGAAGAGATTGAGAAATACCGAATGGAGCGTCCCAAAATCCAGCAGCAATTTTCAGATCTCAAGGTGAGCAGATGGGTTGGCATACTGCTCTGCTGTAGGCTGTGGAACCTTTACTAACTCTGCTCTTTACTAAGTTTAGAGGATGAATTATTTAGGGGAGATTTGTGCTTTGATATATTAGATCATCTGTCCTAAGTTTAAAAAAACAAAGCAAAAATTATTTTCCACTTTAAAAGATTTATTTACTTATTTATTTTTTATATGAGTGCTCTATTTTCATGTACCAGAAGAGGGCATCAGATCCCACTAGAGATGGTTGTGAGCCACCATGTAGTTGCTGGGAATTGAATTCAGGACCTGTGGAAGAGCAGCCAGTGCTCTTAACCTCTGAGCCATCTCTCCAGCCCCTCTTCTACTGCTAAAGGTGGGAAAAATGGTTTGTTTTTTCTTTTTAATTAAATTTCTCACCATTTAGGCATATGCTTTCTAAATTGCCTATTGGACTTTGACCTGATAATTTACATTTTAGTAAAATAGTGCATACCCAATGAATTTATTTCTTTAAATAAAATGGAAAACTGGGGTTAGCAGGATGGGTCAGTAGGTAAAGACACTTGCTATCAAGCCTAAGAGCCTGAATTTGATTTCCAGGTTCAAAGTGTGTGGAAAGCAAGAACCAAATTTTGCCATTTATCTTTGTATGTGTGCATGCTTACATGCATATAACACATATAATAAAAATACATAATTCTATTCTTAAAAAATTTTGTGTGAGCATTGGTGTTTTGCCTACATGTATGTCTGTGTGAGCATGTTGGATCTCTTGGAACTGGAGTTACAGATAGTTTGGAGCTGTCATGTGGGTGCTGGAAATTGAGCCCAGGTCCTCTGGAAAAGCAGCCATTGCTCTTAACTGCCGAGTCATCTTTTCAACTTCTCTTTTCCTTCTTTCTTTCTTTTTATTTATTTATTCCTTCCTTCCTTCTTTTCTTTTTTTTAGTGGAAAACCATTTCTATATCAATCCTTTCTAAGACATAATAGGCCAGAGACTGGAGGAAGGCAAACATGAAGTCATATAGATGACTAACATTTGGGCTCTGCATATTTTCAGAGGAAGTTGGCAGAGGTCACAGAAGAAGAATGGCTGAGTATTCCAGAAGTTGGTGATGCCAGAAACAAACGTCAACGGAATCCACGCTATGAGAAGCTGACCCCTGTTCCTGACAGTTTCTTTGCCAAACATTTACAGACTGGTGAGAACCACACTTCCGTGGATCCTCGGCAAACTGTGAGTATCTGAACAGGCTTCTTTAGTCTGGGTAAGGGTGTGGTGAGAAGAGTGAATATTGATTGTTTCTGTAGTTGTACTGTGGCAAGAGTCTGCATAGCTGTGCCTGTTGGGACATGGGGACTGAGGTTAGCATTATAGGAAGTGGGATCGTAAGCATGGCAGTGCAAGTCAGGGTTTTGTTCTCTTCCTAGCAATTTGGAGGTCTGAACACACCTTATCCAGGTGGCCTGAACACTCCATACCCTGGTGGGATGACACCAGGATTGATGACACCTGGTACAGGGGAACTGGACATGAGGAAGATTGGCCAAGCAAGAAATACCCTGATGGACATGAGGCTTAGCCAGGTGAGAATTTGTCATGGTATTTTCTTATTGATGGTACTGGAAAGAGGAGGGACGTAGCTCAGCATATGCAAGGCTCTTGGTTTGGTCCCCAGCACCAACAAAACAAAACACTCAACAAATTAAAAACAGAAATGTGTAAAGTTTATTTTTTATGTTTATCATAAAATGACACTGTCCTTGTCATAGAGTGGATGAGATTCTGTCTGCAGGTAAGTACTTGTGTCTCTCTACAGGGCCTGGGCTCTCAGTACAACACATAAAGGGCCAGCTCTATGTGACATGCTAATCTTCCCTTGGAGGTATGAAGCCATCATAGGGTAGGAGTCCACTCCCAACAAACTTTATATGCTCTATTTATAAAGCTTAATGTCCCTTTTTAAGCACCAGGAAATAATACAGGTTCCTACACTTGCTAGGCAAATGCTCTACCACTGAACTAAATTCCTAACCTTTTGGTACTGTATTTTTTGAATATTTATGATAGCAAGTATTTTACAATAAAAAACAAATAGTAGCTGGGCATGTAGTGTACACCTATAATCTCAGCACTTGGGAGACAGAGACAGGTGGATCTCGGTCAGTTTGTGACCAGCCTGGGCTACAAAGCAAGTTCCAGTATAGCCAAGGCTATTATACAGAAAAACCCTGTCTCAAAAAACAAGTAAAAAATCCCAGTAGCTTTTTTTTTTTTTTTTTTTTTTAAATCACACCTTTTCTCTTAGCATGTATATGCCTTTACCTTGTAAAACAGAGTAGTTGCTATGCAGCATAATTTAATCTTTGTGTGATATTGGAGATGAGACTTATTATATGCTAGGTAAGCATTCTGTGTCTGCATCTGCATCTCCTGTCCCTCTTATTTCCTTTTCTTTCTCTTTTATCTTAGTCATCTATCTATCTATCATCTGCTTATTTATTTATTTGGGGACAGTGTTTTGCTGTGTAGTGTAGACTTGCCTGGAACTTTGTATGTAACTAAGCTGGTGTTGCACTCACAGAGATCCTGACCTGTGTCTGCCTCTCAGCCTCTTGTGTGCTGGGTTCACAGTTGAGGGACACTACCCTGGTGTCATTAGTTGATTTTTGGAGAACTTGTGGGTTGTTTCTACTTTCTTTCCTTCCTTTTTATCTCTTTCTGTGCTTTGAATTCATAGGCTCAATGTGGCACATTTAAGTCAGTATTTCTGTAAAGTCTTTAAAAGAAGTTTTGCTGCATATTATATTACCTTCTTCATTTTACACTCTGATCCTGGACCTACTAGATGACATGACATCCCTGTCTCAGGCACCTAGCACTGCTGGATCCTCTTTGTCACTGTCTGTTTAAGGCATACTGTTCATTTCTGTCCCTCCATAAACTGTCAAATACCCAGCAGCTACTTCCCAAATAATTGACTCCTCAGAGGTTTAATATTATAGTAACTGCTGGGCCAGTAGCTCAAGCGTATTCCTATCCAGCTCTTACACTTAAATTAACCCTAGTTCTTACCTGTCTAGCCGTGTGGCTTAGTACTTTTGCTCAGTCCAGCATTCTCATCTTGCTTCCTCCGCATCTGGCTTCTCCCTTTTCCTCTTCACAGAATTCTCCTAGTCTGGTTGCTCAGCCTATACTTCCTGCCTGGTTACTGACCAATCATCATTTTATTAAACCAATACAAGTGACAAATTTTTACAGTGTACAAGAGCATTATCCCACACCCAGTTAATTTTTTTTCTAAAGATTTATTTTAAGTGTATGGATGCTTTACCTGCATTGTTATGTCTTACATACTGTGTGCGCAATGTCTATAGAAGCCAGAAGAGGGCATTATCGAACATGAGATATAAATGTGCCATCATATGGATACTCTAGAAGAGCAGCCAATGTTCTTTACCTGTTAATTCATCTCTCCAGCTCCCAGCTAATGATTTAATTGTAGTACAGTTTCTCAGGGTCTGAAAAGCAACTTTATTTTCCTGTTTTGTATTTAATACCAGTGTCACTTTGTTGCCTTTGGTTTGTTGTTTTTCTCTCTTAGCTGTTACAGAATTAATATTTTCTTGTAAGAGCATTGAGAAGCAATTGATGTTTCTCTGCTTCTTTTCCTTTTTTGTAGTGCGAGGGATAGAACCTAGCTGTTACAGCTATGAGTATTAAAAAAACAAAAACAGAAGAACGTGTGCCAGGATAATTTTTCATGTTAGCGTGTGTGCGTGTGTGTGTGTGTGTGTGTGTGTGTGTGTGTGTGTGTGTGTGTGTGTGTATACACCATAAGTTTTACATTTTCTTCTTTTTTAATTTTTATTTTACCTATTTATTTTCTGTGACAGGATGTTACTATATAGCTCTGGTCCTGGTATTCACAATGTAGACCAGGCTGGCCTCTAATTTAAAGGTTCACCTGTTTCTGCCTTGGGAATACTGGAATTAAAGGCACATGCCTCTATGCTTGATGGGCTTTATATTTTTTATTTACCTTCCTATCTTAAAAAAAAAATTGTTAGGGATAGAACACAGAAGCTCAAGCATGCTAGATAAGCAGTATACTATTGAGCTATACTCCAGCACCAGAATTAATCATTTTAAACTTTTTCTGTGTGTTCATATCTGAGATAAGGTCTTACTATGACTACGTCGCCCAGGTTGGCCTCATACTTCTGGCTTAAGTGACCCTCCTGCCTTGCTAGGACTACAGTTATAATATTTTGATACTTGGACATTTTAATCATTTTTATGTGCATATTTACCAATTTTAAGAACTTTCACACTGTTATACAACCATCACTAGCATTCAGTTCTGGGGACTGAACTCAGAACCTCTGGAAGAGAAGAAAGCACTTTTAGCTGCTGAGCTATATCTTCTAGCTCAACTTTTATTTTCTTTTCCTTTGGAAATAGTGCCCCCTCCCGCATGTGTGCACACATGGGCATGTATACATGTGCATGTTTATGTGGGTTTGTGCATATGTGTATCTTCTGTGTGGAGGCTAGAGGTCATCATTGAGTGTCTTCCTCTAGTCTTACCTTATTTGATCTTTTTTTTAAGGTAGAATTTTATATTTCAAATTGGCAAGTAGTACAGAAGCTAGGACTGTAGAAAATAGAATGGCACAGCATATATTCTTCAGAGTGTTTTTGTTGCCTTATTTTAAGACAGGATCAGGCTAACCTTGAACTTGTAGTAATTTCCTTGCTTTTGCCTGCTGCATCCTGGAATACAGATATAAGCTACCGTGCCTTTTCTTGGTTTCTGTGCTTTGTGCTTGCTGGCCTGTCTTTTCTGAAGAGTGTTGTACAGTGTGGAAATACACCTATCAAATCTCAATGCTCATGAAGCTGAGGCAGAAGCATCACCTTGAATCTGAGTCCAACCCGAGTTACAGTCTTTAAAAAAATAAAAAGGTATTGTTCTTTCTCCTTGCACTGGGTGAGCAATGGTCCGGTACCTCTTAGCCTAAAGCAAGTCTTGTCCTTCCTTCTTGGTTTCGGCTTTCTGTGGGCTGCCCCAGGGAGTTGGCTAGAACACACACACTGCCTTTCCTATCATAACTAAGGCAGCCCTGCCCCGGCCTCCCCTCCCCTCTCCTCCTCTTCCCTTTCCAAGATTTATTTCCGTTTTATGTGTCTTGCCTACGTGTATCTGTATACATACGTACGTACACACACACACACACACACACATATGGATATGGGATCTGAGCTGACATGTGGGTGCTGGGAACCGTATTTCTGTCTTCTGCAAGAGCATCCAGTGTTCTTACATGCTGAGCCATTTTCTAGTCCTGCCCTTTCTTTCTTTTTTGAGACAGTTCTCATACAATCTAGAGCTAGCCCCAAAAGATTTTTCTGTTGTTATCTACCTGGCACTGGATTTAAAAGCAGGTACTGCTTGCTGTGCCCAACTTTCATGTGGGTGTTCAGGTTCTCAAGCTCTTGTGGCAGACCTTTTACTGTCTGAACCATCTCTCCTGGTTCCCAATTGCCATTCTAGTGGGTGTGAAGTTGTAATTTTATTTGTATATTTCTAATGATTAGTAATGTTAATCATACTTTATGTACTTGATATTTAGAGACAAAGATTCAGGATGCTTGCCCATGTGTCTGAGTGTTTGTGGTTGTTTGTTTGTATGTGCAACATATGTGTGCCCTATACTTGAGAGGCCATTGGATTCCTGGAACTGGAGTTTGGAGATGGTTATGAGTAACCATGTGTTTGCTAGGAAATGAACCCTAGTCCTCTGAAAGAGTTAGTAAGTGCTCTTAACCACTGAACCATCTCTCAAACACCCCCACCCATCCCCCGCCCCCATTTTTCGTTCATTTGAAAGAGGGTTTCATGTAGTGCAGGGTAGTTCAGTGTGTAGTGCAAGATGACCCTGAACTTTGGATCCTCCTGGCTCCATCTCTTCAGTATTGAGATTATATCCTGGTTTATGTGATGCTAGGGATCAAACCCAAGGCTATATTTGTGATGGACAGGCCCTCTACTCTTGGAGATATATTTGCTGTCATACCCCTCTTTGATTTTTGTTATTGTTTTTTTGTTTTGGTTTTTAAGACAGGGTTCCTCTGTATAGCCCTGGGTGTCCTAGGAATTCATTTGTAGACCAGGCTAGCCTCAAACTCAGAGATCTGCCTGCCTTTGCCTCTCAAGTGCCCGGATTAAAGGTGTGTGCCACCACTGCCTGCCTCTCCTCCCTCCCACCCCTTTTGAGATAGGTCTTACTATGTAGTACAGGTGGTCTTGAACTCATGGTCATCTTGCCTTAGTCTTTAAGTGTTGATTATAGGTATGAGCCACCTTGTCCTATAGTATGAAGTTTCTGTGTCCTTCCCGACTGGTCCTGTTCAGTCCCAAATAATCACACAAAGGCTTATATTAATTACAAGCTGTTGGCCTATGGCTCAGGCTCATTACTTGTGAGCTTTTACTCTGGTGCTTTTTTGCTCAGTGCAGCATCATCTTACTTCTTGTCTCACTGTCCCCTCTCACTCGGCTCTTCTGCTTCCCAGAATTCTCCTGGCCTGGTTGCCCCGCCCCTACTTCCTGGCTAGCTACTGATTAGTCAGCATTTTATTAGACCAATATTTACAATGACAGATGGTCACAGTGTACAAAAGCATAATCCCACAGCATTGTCCTGCTTGGTGCTGAGGATTAATTAACCCATGCCTTACATACACCGGGCAAACATTTTTCTGCCAAATGAATCCCTGACCTTGCCCATTTAAAAAACAAAATTATATTTATATTTTTATTGTTTTGTCATAGGTTCTTTTGTTCTGCTTTCTTTCAGTCCTAGAGATCAAACTTAAGGCTGCACATATATATGCTAGCTAGGCAAATACTGTACCCCTGAGCTACCCGACTTTATCTTTCCCACCTGGTCCCGCAGTTGCTGCTTATAAAAGAATTATTCAGCCACTTATATTAATTACAAACTGTTCGGCCTATAGCTTAGGCTCATTACTTGCTAGCTCTTGCATCTTAACCCATCTCTACTAATCTATGTTGTGCCAAATCACTCGCAGCTGACCTTACTTTTTTTACACCTTGCTCTTCAGTTGGCAACTCGGAGTGTCTCTGACTCTGCCCTCCTCCTTTATCTATGCTTGGATTTCCTGCCTGCTTCTAAGATGCCTTGCCATAGGCCAAAACAGTTCCCTTATTAACCAGAGGTACTCAAAGCATACAGACATCCCATGTCATGTGTCAGTTTGTCTCTCTGTGTGTGTATTTTTATGTGCCACATACTGATCAAGCTAGAGTAGAAAACCAGGACCGGAGGAAGATGTTAGTTGTCCTGATCTGTCACTAACACCTGAAGAGGTCTCTCATTTGAACCTGAAGCTCTCTGTTTTGGCTAGACTGGTTGGCCTCCTCAGATCCTTACCAATGCTGGGGTTACAGGTACACATGACTATGCATCTTATTTATTTATTTATTACGTGCGTGCTGGGGATTTGGTCCTCGTGCCTTTTTTTTTTTTTTTTTTTTTTTTTCTTTTTGCCAGAGTCTCACTACTTGGCTGACCTATTGACTTTGCAGACCATGGCTCGGAATCATTTATCTAATTATTTTTTATCAATAAAAACTCAGGAGTCAGATATTGGAGTAAGAATCTGAATGACCAAAGAAGCGAGGCAGAAGCAACTAGTGACCTCTTCCGTCACCTTGTTCTTTGATCCAAAGGCTCTCTCTCTGAGTCCCACCCTCTACTTCCTGTGTCTCTGTCTGTCATAGGTCCTCTAAAGCCTCTGGCTAATTTTGGTCATCTTGTAGCTGGCAGTCTTGAGAACATCAGAGTGCAGTCAAAATATCCCACAACAGCACTCTGCCTGTTTCTGCCTCCTGAGTGCTGATATTAAAGGTGTGTGCCTCTGTTGACTGTTTTGCGGTTGTGGTTTTTGTTGTTGTTTTTAGACAAAGTTGTCCTGACTGTCCTGGAACTCACTTTGTAGACCAGGCTGACCTTTTAAACACAGAGAGATCCACCTGCCTCTGCTTCCAGAGTACTGGGATTAAAGGTTTGTGCCACCATACCTGGCTAATTTTTAGTTTTTAATTTTGGAATTGATCCTCAGTAAATTACATAGGTGGCCTTGAACTCACTATGTAGGACTTATAGGCTGGTGTTATCAGACTAGCTTATCCTAGCAGCTTAAAAACTCACAACCATAATCGAATGAACTGCTGTATTGAAATTACCAACCTTTTATTGAGTTTCTTGGTTTTGGATTTTTCTCTGAGTGGCCAGCTCAGAAGAAGACGACTTGGAGACTTATTAATCATGAAGCTTGGCCTTATCTTAGGCTTGTCCCTAACTAGTTCATATAGCTTAAATTAACCCATGTCTTTTAATCTGTTTTTTTTTTACATGGCTTGATTACCTTTATTCTGTTCTGCCCATCCTGCTTCCTCTCTCTGGTTGGTGTCTCTGCCCTCAGAAGTCCTTCCTAACACCTTTTCTTGCCTAGCTGTTTATTAAACCAATCAGAAGGCACTTTGACAAAGGCACATCTTCACAGTGTATAAAAAGATTTTTCTCCATTAGAAAGACATTATTTTTATATGTCTACTTTAATTTTTTTTTTCCTCCTGGGACTTTTGGGATCTTTGTGTCTTGGTTACTTTTCTGTTGATGTGATAAGCCACCATGACCAAGGCCACCCATAAAAGAAAGCATTTAATTTGGTTTGTGGTTTCAGAATGTATAACAGGCTTTCTTTTGGGCCATCAACTAGCTCCCAAATCATGACGTGGAGACTTGTTATTAGTTATGAATGCTTGGCTTTACTAGCTCTGTTTTAATCTGTTTGTCTTTATCGACACTTTGCCTTTCTTCCATTCTGTATATCTTTCCTATTTCTGTGTCTGGTTGCCTGGCTTCTGGACCCGGATATGTCTCTCTTCCTCCTTCTCTCCTCCTCTCTTAAGCCTAGATTTCTCCTCCTACTCATTCTCTCTGTCTGCCAGTCCGACATATCCCTCTTCTGTCTAGTTACTGGCTGTTCAGCTTTTCATTAGACCAGTCAGGTGCCTTAGGCAGGCAAGGTGAAACAGCAACACATCTTGACATAATTAAATAAATGCAGTATAAAAGAAAATATAACACATCCTTGCCTAGTCAAAGTAGTATTCCACAGAATAAACAAATGTAAGATCTTTACACAGTTAAAGTAATATTCCACAAGAGTGTTAAGAGTTCATGATGGTACAGTAAAGGACCATCTGAGAGCTCAAATCTTGAGCCACAACCACATGCCAGAGAGAAAGGGGGGGGCACGCTGAGAATGCCCCCCCATAGAGTTTCTGTGATGTGTAGGTTTGGCTGTCCTGGAACTCGCTCTATAGACCAAACTGACCTAAACCCAGAGAGATCTACCTGTCTCTGCCTCCTAAGTGCTGAGATGAAAGTTGTGCACTAGTGCCACCTGACTGGTACAAAGCCCACCTCCACTGACCCTCCAATAACACCATATCCACTAATTCCTTCCAGATAGTTTTACCAGCTGGGAACCAAGTATTCACACATGAGCCTATTGGAGCCATTTCCCATCAGCCCCACCCCCAGATATTAATCTTTGTAGAAGATTTCTACACTTCCCCCATTGAAGACATTTTGCTAATCACTTACTGCTGTCTGAATTACCACATGAAGTTGTGTTGTTTTCCTCCTGACTATTCTTGGTAATTAACTCTTGGTTTTAGACATCACTGCTCATGTCTGGCTGATTTTCATCTTTACCTATCTCATAGGTATCTGACTCAGTGAGTGGGCAAACTGTAGTAGACCCCAAAGGCTATCTGACGGATCTAAATTCTATGATCCCAACCCACGGTGGGGACATAAAGTGAGTATGTTGCAGAATTGGTAGGTTGAAATGGGAACTTTAATTGCCTAGAATGTTGTGGAGTTTTTAAAAATGAATGTACAGTCAAAACATGATACAGATTTTCTGAGAAATGTACTGATATATTTGTATCTATTTACACATTTTACAAATAATATAATAAGGTTAGTGCTTGCAATGAGCTAGAAAACCACTTGTTAATTGTCTCACGTTTCCTGTCTGGACATTCAGGCCTCATTTTGTTTGCTCAGTGCCGCACAGTGCTCTTTTGGATTTTGTGTCTTCAGCATGTCTTCCGTAGCAGTTTATACCTTGTGTTTGAAGGAGGAGCCTTCCTCCTGGCCCCACATCTCTGGTAGCGTGGCCTGACGTTTTGTGCCTTCTCATCCTTACAGTGACATTAAGAAGGCACGACTGCTTCTCAAATCTGTGCGAGAGACAAACCCTCATCACCCACCAGCCTGGATTGCATCAGCTCGTCTGGAAGAAGTCACTGGGAAGCTACAAGTGGCTCGGAACCTCATTATGAAAGGCACAGAGATGTGTCCCAAGGTGAAGCCTATAGCACATTTCTCTTGACAGCTACGTGATTTCTGACTCCAAGAAAATCCTCTGTGTTCTGCCAGGCATGGTACCCATAATGGAGAAATGGAGTCAGAGCAAGGTCATAAGTAGAGAGAAAGTAGTTTCTTGATTGCTTTTGTTTGGAGCAGAGGATGACTCACCATTATAATGGCAGGCTCAGCTTCACTGAAAATGATGAACTGAGCAGCTTGTCAGGCCACAGAATAAAAGGAACCTAGAGGTTGAAGAAGGAGAGACTGCTCAGCAGTTGAAAGCACTGGCTGCTCTTCAAGTGCCTGAGTTTGATTTCTAGAAGCTACATAGCTCACAACTGTCTGTAACTCCAGTTTCAGAAGATCTGCTGCCCTCTTATAGATGTGCATGCAGGCAGAACACCCATACACATAAAAAATAATTAAATTGGGGAAAAAAACTTACAGGTTAGTGCTAGCTCTTAGTATATCCCAGCACTTGTGTTTTGGGAAGTGGGATGATTAGACAAGGTTAAAAAGTACTCTGAAGGTGCTGGAGAGATAGCTCAGAGGTTAAGAGCACTGGCTCTTCTTCCAGAGGTTCTGAGTTCAATCCCAGCAACCACATGGTGGCTCACAAGCTTCTATATAATGAGATCTGATGTCTGTTTTGGCCTGCAGGCATGCATGCAGACAGAACACTGTATATATAATAACTTTTTTTTTAGAAAAAGTACTTTGAAACTAACTGAATGTCATATGCCCTGTTTATACTGGATATTCTAGATAGTGAAAGAAACCCTCTGTGGAATTCTCAGAGCTTTAGGTATAAATCAGAACTTCCAAGGCAGACATGGGTCTTTGCTTTTTCCATAGGTATTGCCTACAGTAAATTGTATTTTTGTTTGTAGAGGATTATATGTGTCTTTCATTCTGACATGGCAGCCACATTTCTGAGCTGTGTTGTTACTGGGTGAACTCTCATATGTGGTTTTGACCAAGTTGATGGTCCTTAGGAGTCTGGGGCCCCCAGGGTTACCCACTTCCCCCTAGTGGTTTCCAAGTTGTTCTTACTGCTTTTTTCCCCCCCTTCCCCCAGAGTGAAGATGTCTGGCTAGAAGCAGCCAGGTTACAGCCTGGGGACACAGCTAAGGCTGTGGTGGCACAAGCTGTCCGGCATCTCCCACAGTCTGTCAGGATTTACATTAGAGCAGCAGAGCTAGAAACAGACATTCGTGCAAAGAAGCGTGTTCTTCGGAAAGGTAAGCCTCCCTGGGAGGTCCCCTTCACATTGTGTCTTGAAGATGCTTTTCTTGCTTTCTGATGTTTTTTCTCTTTAAAATCAGCTTTGCTCCTTCTTTGCTCAGGCTTTTTGTGAGAGCAGTTAAGCTCTTGTCTGGGCCTTTTTTCCTGCTGTGGTTGTCTCTGGTAGGGGAGTTCTCACACTGAAGACCACATTCCTGCTTTTCTGTAGTGTGGGAAACACTGTCATCCCAGTTTCTCTTGTTCATAGTACAGGGACAGCCTGATTCCAGCCTGTTTCTGTAGCTCTGGAGGCCAGATAAGATGGCTGTAGGAAGAAGTGTGCTTAGCCAGGCCCTCTGCATGATCTAAGGTTGTGTCTACATGGTAGTATGCCCCCTGGTGTCAATCTGAGGTAACTGATGGTCACACCTGACTACATGGTCATTGAATTCCTTCCTGCACTGATTAGACTTGCTCCTGCAAGACCTGTAAAGCAGTACTGTAGTACAAGGTTTCTGGCCGGACTTTCAGGCCTAACCTCAAGGTCTAGACCCGCAGTCCCGCAGACCTGCAGACCCGCAGTCCTACAGAGACACACAGACGCTTTCATTAGTTTTTGGCTGATCAGCCTCAGGCCCAGGCATATAACTTGCTAGCTCTCTACCCTTCATTTAACCCATGTCTCTTGTTCAGCCATGCGGCTCGGTACCTTTCTTTAGAGCAGCATAGTTGTCCTCTGCTTCCTGTGGCTTCTCTCTGGTGCTCTGTCTGGAATTCTGCTCTCAAGAGATTTTTCCTAGTCTGGTAGCCCCACCTACACTTCCTGCCTGCCTTTGGCCAATCAGCTCTTTTTATTAAACCAGTGGGTGGGACAATTATTTAAAATGAAACAACACAACCTCCCACACAGTACCACATCCTATGCACGATCAGCTAAAATATAGGGTTCTGGTGGGTTTTTTTTGTTTGTTTTACAATTTGAAAGATTGCCAGCCAGTAGTGACACAGGCCCTTAATCCCAGCACTCAGGAAGCAGAGGCAGGTGGATTTCTGAGTTCCAGGCCAGCCTGATCCGGTCTACAGAGCAAGTTCCAGAACAGCCAGGGTTACACAGAGAAACCTATCTCAGAAACACCCCCCCCCCAAAAAAAAAAGAAAAATAAAGTATTGATGTGTGTGTAAAAGTAATGTACCCAATCTTGTCATAGTGTTGCTTTTGAACTCGGCTTCAGAACAGAAGTTGGTCAGAGGGATGTTGTGTAGAAAACTGTACAAGTGTTATGCTTGTCATGAGCACCCTGGTCTGACTCAGGTCTGTTTGTGGAGTCAGAAAAAAAAACATTTTCTACAAGAGCTTTCCACTGTTCTTATTTAGTGTGTGCTTGAGTAGAGATAAGTGTATAAACCAAGTTTCATAGACTCATAAGGCTGTGGGCTCTTGAGTTGAACATAGTTCTCTCCTTGCTTCTGCCTGTGTTGTTAATAGCCAGTGTGGCTATTCTCTAGTTCCTCTAATCAGGTGATCTTGCATGCCTGATGTGTTTTCTCTGCCAGATCTGGTTTTCTGCATGTAGACCAACTACCCATTGAATGCTCAGAAACAGTCTCTTAGAATGCAAACAGGAGCAGAAAGTTAGCACCTGTCTAGAGTTGTATAATAGGAATCAATACTTCTTTCAGCCTAGAAAATCATTCTTTAATGAAAGGCACATTGAGCTTTGGCTAATTGGCATTACTTATTTAGGGAAGCTCTGCTGCATTCCCTTGCCACAGTGTGATAAATGTGAATGTTTTTGTGGCCACTCCCTGTTCACCACCACATCGTCTGGGGTTCATTTCCAGTTGGCTTGGATTCTGGGGAGTGGAAAGTGTGTTCATGGAGGTGGTAGCCTGGCTGTGCAGGGTGGAGGTTTTATTTCAAAGGCTTGTCAGGGAGAGACCTCCTGCTTTGTTTTCCAGCAGAAATAATGCTAAGATGAAGGGACTAGCCTTTGCTATTGCTTCCTGATTCAAGGCTTGACCTGTCCTTCCCTTAGAGAGTTTCTAGAAACAGCATTCTTTTATTGTTTGTATCTGGGGCAGAGCCTGTAGCTGCTGCACTAGACAGGCATTGCTAGAAGATCCTGGCTTTAAGATAGAGATAGTTACTTCTTGCGGTGCCATAGGCGTCCTGATGGTTGTTGGGGGATTGACAGGGTATATTTTTAGAAGTTGTGGGTTACATTTGGGCAGAACTGAACCCTCTTTCTTAAATGAAATTTTAGTGCTGTTCTGAAACCAGAGGAAATAGAGTGACTTAGGGCATGTGCTTGACCTCTGACGACTTCAGTATCTTCTCTGTCTCAGACAGAGGAGGTGATTTGTGACAGGTTAGGTGGTGTTTCCAGTGACTAGAACAGACTATGGACTCAGAGTACTGTGTCACTCTGCTATTAGCACTACATTTTAAAATGGAGTTATTTTTACAGTAGGACTAAATGCTGTGGTCTTAGTTTCTTCTCTTCAGGATCCAGTGGCTGCTGGATGGACTTGTCTTTCTCTTAACTATATCAGTGCTCAGCATTTTTAGGCCTGTGTTTGGCTTCTTGACTGCCTATGCTGTGATTTGGATTCAGCACCTATTGGCTGCCGTTAGCACTGATGGAGAGCCCCTCCCCTTGAGAGCCTCTCCCCTTTTCCTCAAGACAAGGTCTGTGTGGCCTTTGCTGTTTTGGAACTCACTCTCTAGACCAGGTTGGCCTCAACTTAGAGACTCACCTGCCTCTGCTTTCCAAGTGCTGGGATTAAAGCTCTGTGTCACCATTGCCTAGCATGATCCTACCCTCCTTTGTTGTGTGAAGTTGGTGACTTCATAAGTATAGTCCCTCTCAGATAGCCTGTGTTCTGGAAATGGAATTTTGAAGTGAACAAAGGTACAGGAAGAAATAGGGCAGAAACACAGTTTTCGATCACTACCACTGCTGCCGTGTGTACACAGAAATGCTGGCTGTGTCCCATACGGGGACAGGATTTCTTTCCCTGTTGTGTTGTGCAGGTATTCAGGGTAAAAAAAACGGTTTATTTTACCTGGTTGTTCCAGAAGGGTAGAGTCTACTGTGAGGCAGATGCATGGCATGGCAGCAGGAACATGAAATTGACTGATAACATTTTTTCATCTCCATATAGAAAGCAGGGGGAAATATGGAAGTTAGGCAAAGCTATAGACCTTCAAACATGATCCCTGCTGATGTATTTCTTCTACCAAGATCCTACCTCTTAAAGGTCCCATAACCTCCCAAACAGCATGGCCAACTAATGACCAAGTATCAAATAAATGTGTCACTGAGGGATATTTCTCATTCCCTGAAAAAAACACCTTAGGTAGTTTCAAGAGGTGGAAACTTAGGGAGAAGGCTGCTAATACTTTTTTTTCCTTCCTTTCTTTTTTTTTTTTTTTTTTTGTCATTTTAATCTTTTTTTGACTTTTTTATCTAAAAGTTTTTTTTTTAACATACCAACCACAGTTTCTCTTTCCTCCCCTCCTCCCACTCACCCTCCAGCTTCCCCCACCCCGCCATCGACTCCTAAAAGAGGGTAAGAACCAATCCTCTCCTCCCCGTATCAAGGCTGAGCAAGGTTTCCTTCTCTAAGGAATGGGTTCCAAGACAGTTCACACTCTTAGGGACAAATCCTGGTTCCACTGCTAAAGGGGACAAACTGCTTAAGCCCAGGGTAAGCTCTTCACTTGGATGAGTAGTTCAGTAACCTAGACCCTTTAAGGACTGGAGCTCCAACTGGTGATTTTGCTTCTTTTGAGTATAGTCTCATTAACAACTTCTGTTTTAAGGCAGGGTCTTATATATAGCCCAATCTGTCTGAAATGTGTGATCTTTTTATTTTTGCCTTCTGGGTTTTGCATACAGATATGCCAGGCTCTCCCATTAACGTTTTGCTTGCAAATAGAAACACTAAGCTAAGATTCAAGATCCTCAGACCTATAAAGTGGTCTCTCCAGAGAGTCAGGGTTGGTCTCAACACTTAATTGAGCTGTACCTTTGGATTAAGCTTCTTGATGGTAAGGTTTAGACAAGTAAAAGTAGGGCATAAAACCATGAGGTCTGCTCAGACAATACGTGTTTGTGTGTGCCTGTGGTGAGCCTCATGGAAGGTTGAGGCCTTGGCTTATAAGGCCCTTTTGTCTTTGGTTCTTTTAAAAGCTTAGGAAATATCGGGCGATTCTGCCAGGCCCTGTGTGGACTAAAGTGAAGAATAGAGGAACTGTCTTGTATGAAAGTGTATATCTTTATTTTCTGATTATCTTAAGTGAATTTACTCTTTTTCCTTCTTAGTCCTGTGGTCTAAAGCTTTTCTAGAGTCATGAATGTGTTCCGAGGGCAGCAGACAAGTCATTAGCCTCTAGTTGTGGGAGTTTCTGCCTGTGTCCTACTGGTCTCCATGGTACCCCTGTCTTTGCTCCACTCCATCTACTGTGCTAAGCTGCTGCATCTGCTCCCCTTGAGGCTCAGTTCATGAAGAAGCAGGCTCTTTGAGGTCTTAGCCAGTTCCTGCTGGAATCATCAGCTTCAGTAGGAAAGCAGATATGGCAAGAAAATGCAGCTTTCTTCTGTAAGGCTATGCTAGTACACTCTGAAAGCCATCCTGAGGATTGGCACAGTTAGTTGTTGTGGTGTTGGATCTGTGGGGGTCAGAAGAGTTGCAGCAAAACCTAGAGTACTTAGCAGGCAGGAGGGTACCCCGAAGAGTTCAGGCTCTGAGATTAGATGTTAGCTTCCAGGAGGTGCTATAAGAGCAGCATTAGTTTCATTAGGGAAGGGAAGTTCCAGAGTGCCTCAGACTGTGGAACTCTGCAAGATTCCCCCAAGGGTGGGCCCTTTGGGTTTGTAAGAATTGTCTTCCATTTTCCTGGTCTGTATATCTCAAGTACATGATGTTCCTGCTTACAAGTTCCAGTCAGCATAGTAATGTTCAGCAAAGGTTTGGTCTGTATGCATCGGAGCAGCTGATTCTGCTTCGCTCCATGAGAAGGGAAAGAACATTACAGAAGCTATTTGCCTCTGCTAGGTGGTATAAAGGCTTAAAGGAACAAAGCCCTCACACAGAGGAGGATAGTTCTACACACTGACCTTGTGTAGCTCTCCCAGATGGCATACCTTGTGCCAGTTTCATGAGAGTTTTGTGGGTCTGCATGTTCTGCAGCATTAACCCTTGGGTCTATTTTCAGCAAGGTTGACCTGTGTCCTAAGGTGGGGGGGGGGTGTTTGGGAATCACTGTAGTGTCTAAAGAGTAGTTTTATTCTGTTTGTCAGTTCCAGGCAGTCACCATCAGCCCTATAGGAAGCTGACTTGAGGCTTGACTTGGTTTTGCCCTAGCTGCAGAGTACCTGAATCTTCCCTGTACCCTCATACTACAGATCTCTGGGTCACCTTCCCTGTTTTTAGCCTTTTGGTAAACAGGGTCTGAAGAAAGGATCCTGTTGCTTAAAACAAGCTCGGAAGCACCCAGCTTGCATGATGTTACAACTCTTCTAAGTTATTTCCTTTCCCTAATGTCATTAAAGTTCTTTTGAGGATGAGCCATGCAGTGCCCTTTGTTAACATTCTTCCTGCCAACTGCACAGAGTTTCCTGGGATCATTGCTATTTTCTTTTCCATGATTTCATAGCCTGCTCAGTAGGTCCTTTCTTGTAGTAATTGTTTCTTGAATGCATCGTGAGTTTTCTTAAATTTTTAAAACATTTATTTATTGTGTGTGTGTTTGTGTGTGTGAGAGGGAGATATGGTATGATGGCATACATTTGGAGATCAGAAGACAGATTGCAGGAGTTGCTTCTTTGTTTCTACTTTGTGAGTTTTGTTTTGTTTTGTTTTTTTAAATTAAAAAAAAAATTGTATATGAGTGTTTTGCCCACATTTATATCTCTGTACCATGTGGATGCCCAATGCCTACAAAGGCCAGAAGAGGGTGATTTCCTAGGGCTGGAGTTAGAGAAGGTTGTCAAGTCTCCATGTGGGTGCTAAGAATTAAAACCCGGTGCTTTCAAAGAGCAGCCTGTGTCTACCCCAACATGGAAGGACCCACAAAATGGGCATGTTTGTAGCCCTTGATTATCACTATGGGGGGCTATCTTATCCAGTTGGCAGTGGTCCTATGGACACACATCTTCTGTTATTTCACCTTTCAGCCCTTGAGCATGTTCCAAATTCTGTTCGATTGTGGAAAGCAGCTGTTGAACTTGAAGAGCCTGAAGATGCTAGAATCATGTTGAGCCGAGCAGTGGAGTGTTGTCCCACCAGTGTAGAGGTGAGTTTGCCAGGCTCAGACCCAACACCCTATTGTAGAAGGCTTAAGCCAAGTCCAGTGCCTGAGACTGCCGTATGTATGCTGCTTACTTAAGCGATCATCCCTGGCATTAGAGGGTATTATGAAACCTAGAATAGTATTCTACAGTAGTTGTTAAGTAAGGTAACAGGTGGCTTCAATTACTCCTGCTACAGGTAAAAGTGCATTGAATGTGATGAGTGTGAAATACAGTGGTGTGCATTACATTTTTTGGGTGTACAATGTATGTGGTAGATGGATAAAACTGAGTTTCTTTTGCTCATCTCTGATAGTTATAGAACACTGTTGGGAACCATACTCAGGTATGAGCACACATTCACACTGAAATTGAAATAGTTTGTACATTTTAGGGGTGGAATGTTGCAGTCAGTAGCTTTGGGCTATGAGAATTCTAGAGGGCTAAGCATCATCATACTACTGTCTGTGAACCCATCCTGCTCACCTCTCACCCTAGCACCTGCCATCAAGTCTGGCACACTACACATTTAAATAGTGCTTAGAAGCTTGATCAAGAGTCCCTTCAGTGTCAGAAGCATAACTGAACAGCAGTGTAGTGAAAGGGGCTCCTGTGAATGATTACAGGACCTGTGAAGTTTGAGAACTTCCATAAAGCACTTTGTAGAAGTGCTGTGGGCCAGTGAGACTGCCTTCCCATCCAGCCTGGAAGATACCACTTGTACCACCAGCATTCAATTACCCCCCCCCCCCTTTCTTTATGTCTTTTTTGTGTAGCTCTGGCTCGCTTTGGCAAGATTAGAAACTTACGAAAATGCTCGCAAGGTCTTAAATAAAGCACGTGAGAACATTCCTACAGACCGGCACATCTGGATCACAGCTGCCAAGCTTGAGGAGGCCAATGGGAATACTCAGATGGTAGAGAAGATCATTGACCGAGCCATTACCTCCCTGCGAGCTAATGGTGTGGAGATCAATCGGGAGCAGTGGATCCAGGTATGCTGTTGCTCAGTGTTCTGTTGTAAATAGAGAGTCCGTCAGGCTTTGGTGTTGAATATATATGCACCAGCACTCAGGAAGCTAAGGCCGGAGGATTGCAGGTTTAAAGACAGCCTGGGTAGGCTATATAGCAGGATTCTGTCTTGAATGAGTGATAAATAAATATGATATTTTTAATTTTTATTTTATGTATATAAATGTTTGTGTGTATATCTGCTCCAAAAGAGGAACTGGAATTGCAGATGGTTATAAGCTGCTGTGTAGGTGCTGGGAATTGAACCCAGATCCTCTAAAAGAGTAGCCAGTGCTCTTAATCACTGAGCCATCTCTCCTCTCCTGTAGAAGATTTTTGTGTGTTGAGATCTCACACAAGATATAGGGTGGCACTGGAGAGTTCCCATACTGGCAGAAGAAACAGGCTCATTGTGACTTTGTTGTCACTTTGGAGTACCCTGAGTTGTCTTGGGGTGAATGCAGACATGGATGACTAACATTCTTTGGCTAATTGTCTTAAGAGTTACTATTGCTGTGATGAAACACTATGGCCATAAGAACTTGAGGAAAAAAGGGTCTATTTAGCTTATACTTCCATGTCATTGTTTATCATCAAAAGAAATCAGGACAATAACTCAAACAAGTCAGGAGCTGATGCCAGCGCCATGGAGAGTTCCGGGGTTGCCTACTATCTTGCTCTTATGATTTGCTCAGCCTTCTTTCTTATAGAACCCAGAACTAGCAGTCCAGTGATGGCACCACCTACAATGGGCTGGGATCTCCCTTAACATGCCTCCCTACAACCCAACCTTATGGAGGCTTTTTCTTTTTCCTTTTTTTTTTCCTCTTTTCTCTCTCTCTTTTTTTTTTTTTTTCTGAGACTGGGTTTCTCTGTGTATCCCTGGCTGCCCTGAAACTCACTCTGTAGACCAGGCTGGCCTCACAGAAATCTTCCTGCCTCTGCCTCTCAAGTGCTGGAATTAAAAGCATGAGCCACCACCGCCCAGCTAGAAGTATTTTCCTCCCAGATTACGTTAGTTTCTGTTAGGTTGATGTCAGTAGCCAGCACAGTTAGAACACTACCTCTTGGGTCCACCTGAGCTGTCATTTCTGTTTTCTGTTGATCACTGTGTTGGAGGTTTCTGATAGCTGAAGATTTTCTGTAACGTTGTGTGTGTGTTTGTGTGTCCGTTTGCTACCTTTTAGAAATTTTCTTGTGACTAGAAAAACCTATATTTTACCAGGCCTGGTGGTGTTTTAGGAAGCAAGAGTACCTGGTTTAGGCCAGTTTACTCTATATTGTGAGTTCTAGGCCAGCCAGGGCTACCTAGTAAGACTTTTCTCCAAAAAATTTTTTTAATTTTGATTTTCTTTCTTTTTGTCTGTCTTTTAAAGGAGAGAGGGAGTCTGTGTGTGTATGTGCGCGCCCTAGCCCTTAACTTTGACCTTGGAAAGGGACGCATTGTTTGCTCCTGTACTGTGTACTCTAGGGCAGCTAGCCTTTGAACTTTTTGAGAGTTCTCCCCTCTTTGCCTCCTCTCTGATATAAAATCCTAAGTTGATGCCGTACCATTGCCTTGTTACATCTGTACTGTTATGTTCATACTGTTCTTTAAAGGATCTTACTGTATAGCCCCTAGCTGGCCTTGAATACTTAATCTTCCTGCCTCAGTTTCCTTGTTTTGTTCCGTTCTTTATCAAAATCTCAGTTGTTTGATTTTTACCAATAAAGATTTTGGAGCCAGATTCTGGGGTGAGAGCCTGCTAGCTCTGAGAGAGAGAGACAGCACCTGGCTCACCTTCCTCCTCTGCCAATGTCACTCAAGATCCTTTTGCATCAGCCTCCTGACTACTAGGCCCATTGTCATTGCATTGCCATGTCTGCCTTGGGCTAAAGATTTCAGCTCTTCTGTGGATGGATGAGCCTAAGCAAAAAGCAGTTGCTTGCTTGTTTAGCCAGAATTTCACTATATAACTCTGACTAGCCTTGAATTTTCTTTTAGACCAGCCAGTTCTCAAATTTAGACATCTGATTGCCTCTGCTTCTTAGCACTAGCATTAAAATTGTGTCCCACAATGCCCAGCTACAAGACCCCCCCCCCCCAATATGAATGATATGATTCCATTGGTATGCATTTTCCAGCCAGGTGTGGTGGTATCTTTAATCGCAGCACTTGGGAGAGAGATGGGCAGCTGGATCTCTGTGCTTGAGGCCAGCCTGGTCTTCACTCCAGAGTGAGTTTCAGGACAGCCAGGGTTACACAAAGAAACCTTATCTTGAAAAGCCCAAAGAAATTTTTTTTTCCCCGAAAAAAATCAGGTAAAATAAAAAAGGAAATTTGTAGAGAAAAAAATGATTACTGAGAGGTTAGGGAAAAGAATTTTTTTTAATGGTAATTTTTTAATGCTTATTTTATTTTATTTTTTTAGCATGTATATATGACTATGACCAAAACAGCTTACAGAAGAAAGTATTTAATTGGGGCTTAAGTTCCAGGGAAATAGGAATCTATCATGGTGGGAAGCTTGGCAAGAGGAATGATGAAGAGAACATCCGAGAACTACATCCCAATCTATAGGCAGAAAATAGAATATACTGGGAAGCTTTTCAAACCTCAACTTTGCTTCCATTGACACACCTTTTCCAAAAAGGCCACCATCCTAATTCTTTCTAATCAGCCAACATCTGGAGACCAAACATCCAGGTATGGGGGTGTATGCTATGGGGCCATTCTCATTTAAACCACTACAGTGGGTATATGCACTTGAGTGTAGGCTCCCACAGAGGCCAGGCATTGGGTACCTGGAGTTATAGGTGGCTATGAGCTACCTAATGTTGCTGGGAATTGAACTTGCTCAGAAAGCAATACATGCTCTTAACTACTGATCAAGGCCCTGAATAGCTAATGATTATTCTTGCTCCGTTGAGTGGTCTTGGCACCCTTATGGAGAATCAATTGATAAATGTTGAAGATGTATTAGTGAATCTCAGTTCTGTTCCATTGGTCAGTATGCCTTTTTAGGAAGTGTAAGGACTGCATTCACTTATTATTTTTCTAGTGTTTGGGAACAACAGGTTCCAGTGTATACTAGGCAAATACTCTACCATTGAACTATCTTTTTCATTTGGTATAATATGTAGGCAGACTTTATGTCCTGCTTCTCTCAGATCATACAGAGACTTATTATCAATGCTTGGCAGATAGCTTAGGCTTGTTTCTAACTAGCTCTTCTATCTTAAATTAGCCCATTTCTATTAATTTACTTGCTGCCAGATGGCTTATGGATTGTTGCCTCTTGTACACATCCTGCTTCCTCTGGTAACTCTGCCCTGCCTCATCTGGTGGGCTCTCTCCCTGTCAACAAGTTTTGCCTTGTTGTTGGTTATTTTTACTCTTTTGGCTCTTTGTTCTTTGGGGGCTTACCACTTAGCTCCCAAATAAATACACATAGATATAAATGCCTGGCCTTAGCTTGGCTTACTTCTAGTCAGCTTTTCTTAAGTTATCCCTTCTACCTTTTGCCTCTGGGCTTTTATCTTTATCCTATATCCTTTCTTTACTTCTTTCTTAGGGGCTTGCTGGGTACTGGGTGGCGGCCCCTTCTTTTCTCATGCCTTGATTCTTTCTCCCCACATTTCTTTTCCTACTTATTTTCCCTGTCTGCCAGCCCTACCCGTTCTCTCTCTTGCCTTCCTATGGCTGTTCATCTCTTTATTAGACCAATCAGGTATTTTGGAAAGGCAAAGTAACACAGCATTACAGAGTTAAACAAATACAGTGTGAAAGAATGCAACACATCATTGCATCATTAAACATATTCTACACCGTACAGCACTGTAACACATTTTTAACTAATATTCTACAATGCCATCTGACCTCTTCCTGTGTAGCTATTGGCCATTTAGCTCTTTATTAAACCAGTGAGAGCAGCACAGCTTCACAGTGTACAAAAAAAAAAAATGTTTCACAACAGTAGTATGTAGTATATGCATGTGTGTGGATGCAGACGTCTGTGTGGGCACCTGTGCAGACCAAAGAATAAGATTAGAATTTTTTCCTCTCTTGCTCTCTACATTGAATTCTTTTCAGAGTCTCTTACTGTCTTACTTGTTTTACTGCTGTGACAAAGCACCATGACCCATTACCAAGGCAGCTTACAGAAGTTTTAGTGAGGGTGTGCACCTGTGCATCTGTGACCATCATGATAAGGATCATGGCAGCAGTGAGGCAGAGGGCAAGCTAACCGGGAAATCCCAAAGCCTGTCCCCAGTAACACCCCTCCTCCAAGAAGACCACTCCTCTTAATCCTTCCCAACAGTTATACCAACTGGAGAGCAAACACTCAAATATGAGCCTGTGGGGCCACCACCTTCACTGATCTGGAGCTTGATGAGTTTATCTAAATGTTTCTGTTATAAGTGAAAAAACTCAGGAGTCAAATATTGGGATAAGAATCAATGGATCAGCGAAGTGGTGGGAAAATGACCAATGGCCTCCTCTCCCTCTCAATCCTCAATCCAAAGGGGCTGTAAATCTTTCTAAGCCCCTCCTAGCACTTGCTGTGTCTCTATACGTATCCAGGTCCTTCCTCCAAAACCTCTAGTCCACCCTGTGATTCAAGGTTAAACACTGTCAGAGTATCAGTGCAGACAAATACCCCACAACATTTCCCCATTTTTACCTAAATTAAAGGGAGGGTTCTACCACATAAAACTATATATAATAAGTTATTAAATATAATATAAAGGAAAGATTTTTAACTAACATAAAACTAAACAGTAAGAACAATTATCAAGTATTGTTTAAATACTAAAAAGGAAATATTTTAACTTTTAAAAAGTAAAACTATATACAATAAGAACAATTATCAAATAATTACATTTGCATTGTCCAATCCATTTGTATTTGGCAAATTTGGAGAAAATACATTATTTATTCTATCTTGGTGAGTTTAAAGCTTTATATACCTAACTCACTTTTTTATCATAACTTGTATTATTAACTTAGAAATACCTTTTTCAGACCTTAATACTTTTTTTTTTTTTTAATTTCTTTTCTGAATTTGGTAACAAGGAAAACCAGAGTCTAGACCTCAAGAGACCAAAGTCATGCAAAAGCAGTCTTCTTAATTCCAAGTTAACTCTGTGTCTGGTCCCTCCCCATCTGGTGCGACAGGGGGTTAGGGTACTTATAAGGGGTAAAGCAAGGGGCATGTCTATGGGCTACATAGGAATAGACAAGCCAGAGGTGCCTGTCCTTGGGCTGCATGAGAGTTACTGTCACTTAAGGCAATTGCTGTGCTTACTGTATTCCGTCTTTATTATGAAAGCACGTTTAGAGCCTGCTAGATATAACTTTTAATGAGCTCTTTTTGCCACATCTGGTAGGATTCTTAGTATCTAGGGCTGAGCCCAAGGTCGAGGACTCAATGCCAGGGCCCTTCATCCTGCTGTGTCTCCTCTGCAGCTTGTCATGGCAGGGGTCTAGGCAAAGGCCTGGGTTCCTCACTAACTATAACCAGAACATATCAATTCCCTCTTATCCTCAGCTGATAATTTTTTTTAAAAGTCCTTATCACCTTTGAAATAAATTACTTAGTTCTTGAGTTGTTAATCTAATTGTGGGGTGTGGCCAGTTAATATCTCTCAGTAGTTTTGAAAATCATTTTCTTTCATTGAATTTTTTGTAAAGCTGTCTTGTATTCTAGGTAATTAATAGATTCTCCTATTTGTATTTTTTCAAGAACAATTTGTAATCCCCAACAAGGCATTTTTTTAACCTCTTCAAACAGTTTTTTTCTAAGGTATCATCCATGTAATCATAAATTATAGATTGAGGAAACTGTTTATTTCTAATGGCTGTTGTACAAAATATCGACACAAGGTGGGGCTGTTTAACATTCTTTGTGGAGCAGTGTCTATGATCTCTTCTGAAAATTTTGCTTTATCTATTGAACTGTTTGTCAATCAGAGCAGTATGGTTTTTATCAATAGTCATTAAGTCTCTTAGTTGTTCTGTAGATGAATTTTTTCAATGCTGATGGGGGTCGACTGAGACCACCCAAGGCATTTTCTAATGGCAAAATTTATCACATTTGAAACATTTGGCCTTTTGATTTTTCTTTAAATTTTTAGAAATCATTTCCCCTATCAAAGTAACATGAGATCCAATATCAGTATTTCTAATCCATTCATCTATTGGTGCTGATCCTGCCTTTAAGGCCTGTTTATCCTTTGGTATTCTGAATTAGCACTTTTAAAAACCAAATATTTAATTAATCTTTGTCCTTGTATGATTTAAGTAAATGACTCAGTCTTCGTTCCTGATTCTTTAACCTTGTCCCAAGCATTCAAAGCTGTTATACTACATATGGCCAAGGTGAGATTATCAAATCCAAACAGTCTTCGTAAACCTGCATATTGGCCGTCACTGAGAAGCTTGTCTTGGGAAATATCAATACCTCCGTCTTGTTCTATGGCCCTAGTTTTCACTTTTTAACATGTTTTTCATTGTAACTGGGGACCAGCTTCTAATATTCTCGTAAGCTAAATCTTTCCAGTTTGAGGGGATAATTCTGTTCTAAGTTGCCCATAATTTAACATATTTTACTTACATAGGGTAAGTATGAAATAATTATTTCCTTAAATCTCCTTAAATTTAACATTTTTACAGGATTTTAGTTAACATTTGTATAGCCTTAGGAGTGTCTATCATCTGGTGATTGTTATATAGTAACTGGATAAATTAAGGTTGTTTTTCTAATAACTTTGAGCCACTTCACTTCAGTCTGATACAGTAGATTTTATTCTAGATCTGTCTGTGTGAATATTTTTAAGTCTTTTTATCAGTGTCAAATTTTCATATTTGTCACAGATGGCAAATAAAGTATGAATTACCAAACTGATAATTATAACTGACATCATGTCAATTCCAGCTGTTTGTTACTCCTTTTATTTAATTTTTTAATTTTAAAACCATATATACAGTATCCTAACTCTGCATCATGATATTTCCCATTTTTAACATGAGAAAGATGTGTATGTGTGTGTGTGTATGTATAAAAATGATATATAAGACCTAATTCCCTCCTGATGAAATTTCACAGATCTGATGACATTTTAGTTTGTTCACAACAGCAGAGATGGGGTTCAGGGTAGCTAGCTGTCTGTCTGTCTGTCTGTCTCTCTCTCTCTCTCTCTAGGCAGTCAGACTAGCATGATGGGCACTGGGGCCACAGTGGGCTGTCATTGTGCTGCGTGGGCCAGGCTGAGGACACCTATAGCTACTCTCATGTAGTTAGGGGCTGAGGGTGTGCAGTGGTGGCAGCTGAAGCCCAAGTTGGTGTAAATAGACCTTGTGTCCCAGCGAGGGAGTCCAGGGAAACCCAAAACCTGTGGGGAGAGGGAGCGAGTCACCTGAAAAACCCTGGTTAGGATACTAGGACCTCCTGAGTGACAGAGCCAGCTGTAAGTGGTAACTCAGGCAGCTGCAAAGCTGGTAGATTGTAGCCAGAAGATTTTTTTGACCTGTCCAGGCCGGTGATCTGAAGGAATCTATCCCACCTGTGGTGCCTCAGCCATTTTTAAAATAATTATGCAGAAGCTTGTATTAATTACAAGCTGTTTGGCCTATTTACACGCCTGATTTATCACCATACACTGTGAATCTGAGTAACAGTTACCATTTGTTGAGGTCCTACTGTGTTACAAGCTATCTCTGAGTGCTTGTATATGTTACAGCATTCAGTCCTTATTTTTTCTATTTTCTGACTGTCATTTTTAAGTCCACTCAGATGAGACTTTGATCCCAGCACACTGCCAAAATCCTTAGAAATGTCGCTTAGGACCTTTGCCTCAAGTCTAGGCTCTCACTTCCCTAAACAGTCATACATACACACTCTTTGGGTGGTTTTCCTCATTTTGCTTCACTCTACCCCCTTCGCTGGTTTTTTTTTCTACTTACTATTTTTTTTATGTGGATGTTTCACTTGCATGTATGTGTAACAAGTGCTGTTTGGGGAAAGAAGAGGGCATTGGATTCCTGGGGAGCCACCATATGTTCTCACATGCCTTAATCCCAAGCACTTGGGAGACAGGCAAGTGATCTCCGAGTTTGAGACCAGCCTGGTCTGCAAAGAAACCCTGTCTCGAGAAACAAAACACAACAAAAGAGCCACCACGTGGGTTGGGAATTGAACACCAAACCATTCCTTTAGCCCCTGGCTTTCTTTTTCTAAGTAAATGCTTACAGGTTTGTCCTTAGCCCCTTTCCTAGACTTTTCTGTGATGACCCATTGATTAGAATGTTGTTGGGTTCTGGGAGCCCTGGGCTCTTTTCACAACTCCTCTGTTTTCATGTGCTCCTCTGTTCCTTGTGATGGCCCTACTACCTAGTGACTCTAAAACACCCACAAAACTGACATGTTCCTCAGGCCAGCTTTTGAACAACACCCAGTTAATTTCTCAGGAGTTGTTGCTGATTTCTTTCATGCCCCATGCACAAAGGGATTGCGTTTACAATCATACAGAGTCTGGGTCCACCTCTATGAAAACTAAACAACTGTATTAATGTCTTAGATAGGTTATATGTTGTTTCCTAGCACATAACAAACATCACCTTTAGTCTCAGCATGCCCACTTAGAACTCCCAGAGCCTTCTTGCGTTGTAGATTAGATAGCAATGCTATCATTGCATTATAAGCCCTGTAGGTCTAGGTTTGCGGTAATCACTCTATTGGTACATTGCTAACCTCTGCCCTTTCCAGCATGCATACCAGTGTGTCTTCATTTAAGATCTCTGCCCTTGGCTCTGACCTTAGACTCTTTTCTGCTGCCTGCAGAGTCCTGAGTGCTTAGGGAGAGATAAAGATAGTTTCTATCCTTCCTTGCTTGTTCATTTCTTATCTTGTTCCCTAGGTCCGAGCCCTCGTGTACCTTGGCCATCTCGTTGGTATGTGTGCCCTGCACACATGTTGCTGTGGATGGCTTATTAGTAGCTTTTCATTTGTTTCAGATGTGTTCTGGTACATACATAGTTTTGCATAGTTGGGACTGTTACTGTAAGATGAACTCATAAGGTAGAATTTCTGGTGCATACATTGTTTTGATGGAGGAGGTATAGTACCTTCTGTAGAGGTCTGTGTATACTCCTCAGCGTTTTACAATCCATATTCTCCTTTAAAGAGCAAGTAAATTAGCCCACTGGCTGCTGCTGATCTTAAAATAGTCCTGAAGACAGTTTAGCATCTTACAGACAAGGATAGCTTAGAGTTTCTTTTGCAACATTTGTCTGTTGGGTCAGTTGTTTGATTCCTAACTGAGGTACAGGATACTTTATTGTCCACAGCATTTTGGTGTGGTGTGGGGTTTGCTGTTGTTACTGCTGTTGTTTTGTTTTTGAGAAAGGGATTTTTGTGCGGCTTTGGCCGCCTGGAATTCCTGTTGTCGACTCAGATTTGTAACAGTAAGGTTTTTTGGTCTTGGCGGCCGGAGGTTTAGACCCACAGACCTGTAGCCCTAGACCCTTTAGACATTTATATTAAGTTTGTGCTGTTTGGCCTTTGGCTTAGGCACATTGTTAGCTTGTTTTTATATTTTAACTTAACTTATTTTTATTAATCTTTTTTGCCATGTGGCCTGTGGCTCACTTGTTTTTTTTTACATGTTTTTTTTTTTGGGGGGGGCTGGCTCAGTCTGTCTCTGACCCCGCCCTGCTTCTCTTATCTATATTGTGATTTTTTTTTTTTTTTATGGTGCCTGCCATGGGCCAAAACAGCCTTTTTATTTAAAGATTGATATTCACAGCATACAGAAAGACATTCCCACACAGATTCATCTGCCTCTGCCTCCCAAGTCCAAGGACGGAAGGAATGTATCACCACTGCTGGCTTTTTCCTAACTTGTAGTGACCCATTCCTATGTCTCATAATGTAGAACTGTTGGATACAGATAGGGCTTCTTTCTGCGTGTCCCAAATCTGCCTGTGGAGGACCCCCCCCCCCAGGTTTTCATCTAATCTCCTTGCAATTAGGGTTCCCAGAGTGTTCCTCTTTACCAATTTAAGTTGTGAGTTCTAGTTCTCAGAAGACTTGTCTTTCACTTCCACACCTTTCAAAGTTTCTTCAGTGTAAGGCATGTGCCACTATATCTTGCTACAGATTTATTTTTAGTGTGTGGGGTACAAGTATTACAGTAAGTGTAGAAGTTAGAGGACAACTTTTTGGAATTTGATCTCTCCCTCTAGGGTTTAAATTCAGGTTATTAGGCTTTCACAGAAAATGCCTTTACTGTCTCACCTACACCTCCCCCACTCCAACTTAAATTATTTTTTTCCCACAGTTTCAGGGATTGAAGCCAGAGCCTTGAGTACTCTAGGCAAATGCTCTATCGCTACAGTATTATATAGTCTCCAACCTCCTTTTCATTAATTTTGAGACAAGTTCTACTCAGTATTTCAGACTACCTTTGAACTGTGGTCTTTATGCTTCTGTCTTACAAGTTAGTATTATAAGCATGTTCCACCACACTTGCCTTTCTTTTTATTTTGAAATAAAAATGATTTCAGTATCCAGAACTAGAGTTTTTAGTTCTTTACTGTAAAAGCTTAATATAACTTCTGTATGCAGCAGGATCTTGCTTAAAATGTACTGTACGAATAAATGTGGTTTCATTCAGTCACAAAGTGTTTATTGGGCACGTAAATGCAGGGTAATTAGGACAGGAACATCAGTGAACAGAACAACATGGCAGTTATGCTGTTTAGAGGGTTGCCAAGTTCTACGACCAAGACATTAGGTACCTTATTAATAATCATTCAGGAATAGTAGTCACTTTATAGCCTGTGTTTGTCTTTCAGGATGCTGAAGAGTGTGACAGGGCAGGGAGTGTGGCCACCTGCCAGGCAGTCATGCGTGCTGTAATAGGTATCGGGATTGAGGAGGAAGATCGCAAACACACCTGGATGGAAGATGCTGACAGTGTAAGCTTACTTGCTTGTTTCCCAGTCTGTAGCCTTTCCAGGAATGGTAGCCCCTTAAATAAGGAGGTTGCTTTCCAAAGCTTTTCCCTCTCCTTCTCTTCTGTCTCCTTAAAAATCATCCTGATATGCTTGATTTTACTTTTATTTTTGTCTCTTTTCTGTAGCTCAGGTTGATCTTCCTGCCTTAGCTTCCTCATTTCCGGGATTGTAGGAGCATATATTACATCTAGCTCTAATAAACTTATTTTAGATGGGGTTGCAGTCATAGGGTACCAGACTTCTATAAACCTGAGTTTAAGTTTTTGTGTGCTTACTAAATGGGGAAAGTAGCTACTACAGAGGTGTGTGTGCTGGCAGCTCTGTGTTAGCTGTATTACAACTTTTTAAGCTAGGTGGCAGAGAACTTTCATGACCTCAGATTTTCTCCAACTCTCTGGTTCTCACTAGAGATTTCATTTCAGGAACATTTTGCATAGAGTCTCAGCTTCTTTGGGATTATTTCTCAGAATAATTTTCCAGAGGGAAAACCATAGGGCTGGGTTGATAGACATGTTTAAGACACTAAAGCAGGGCTCACACCTGTCGCCCAGATCTCAGGGAAAGGCTGAGATATCAGAGAGTAAACACCACAGTCAGATCTCACCCCCTGTCTTCCAGCTTCCTCAGCCTCTCTCCTCCTGGCCTCTTCTGCCTCCTCTGTCTTTCTATGCCTGCCTTAAATACGGTCTTGTTCAGTTGTTTCACATTCAAGTTAAGATTAAAGGCCTGGCACCACCACTGCCTGCCTGGGAGCCTGGAACTCCTTCTGTAAACTAAGGTGACCTCAAACTCAGATTTGCTGGGACTAAGGGGGTAGGTCACCACTCCCAAATATTCCCTGTGGCTGAGATTAAAGTTGTGAGTTGCCACTGTCTGATCCTCCTAGACTGACTGTGGGTTGATCCCTCTGATATCTCAGACTGTTTTTATTAAATTTGAAACATTTTCCCCCACACATCTTTAATCCCAGTACTTAGGAGGTAGAGACAGGTGGATCTCTGTGGCCTCAAGGCCAGCCTCTTTTATACAGAGTGAATTTGGGACAGCCAGGGCTACACAGAGAAACCTGTGTCTCAAAACATTTTGTTTTTTAATATTTTGTGTTTGTGTATGTGTGTGGGTGTGTGAATCCCATTGCAGGAAAAGTAGAGGCCACAGAACCTCCTGTAGAAGTTAGTTCTCTCCTTCCATCATGTAGGTCCTGGGGATCAAACTCAGGTCAGTAGGCTCTGGCAGTAGATGCTCTTACCCTCCGAGTTGGCTCTCAGTAAAAGTCAACAGTAACAGTGAGAACAAAACTAGAATATTGTCTTTAGATGCTTGCAGGGTCATAGCCTCAGGTCAACCTGAGAAAGGACGCGTTAACAGTGTGTGTCTTTGTTTCATGAATCTTTATTATTATTTATTTATTTGGTTGGTTGGTTGGATGGTTATATAGTGTTAGGGTCAAATCAGGGGCTGGACATGTTTGGCAAAGTATTTTATTATTAAGCTACATCTCCTAATGAAGTCTGAAGTTTTGAGAACTGGAGGCCAGCGGTTTTACAGAATACATTTTGACATGGCTGTCTGTTCTATTTGCTTGTGGCTTAGTTGAGGTTTGTCTTTGGCAGTGTAGGATGTCAGGTCTCTCTTCATACACAAGTAAAAATACCTATTTATTTCTAATCATGATATGTTCTACAGAGGTACAGATACCGCTCACTCTGACGAGCTGTTTCAGATGGTAGCTGTTAGGACTTTCTTGTTTTCTTTGTGATGAGCAAGCATTTTGAAATTATGCAGGTATCCTCCAACCATCAACTTACTAGTTTAAAGATCTGTTAATAATGGTTGGTTTTGTTGTTCTTGTTATTTGTCTGTTTTTAGACAGTCTTACTATATAGCACAGGCTGACTTCAAACTGACAGCAGATCTTTATTGCATTAATATTCACTTGCAATATATTATATAAAGGGTTAATATTTATCGAGGGTATATGAACACTCATGATACAAATGGAACCTTAAGACAATTCTTGGAGAGTGAAACTGTATTGGAGATAGGGCTGCTAGTCCGCTCTCCGAGAACACAGGAACCAAACAGGGCAGAACATGGTTTTCCCCAGGTCCCAGTTGATTCTGGCCACACTCTGTAGGGTCCTGAACTCAGGAGCTGTGCACCTGGGCTTCCCTAAGTAACGCCTGGATCCCAGTACCCAAATACAGTTCTTTAGTCTCTCACCTGCAAAGTATACAGATAAGAACCTTCAGGCCAAAGTAATGAAATGACTGTTTCTGTGGTATATGCCAAGGGGTGGGTTTTCTGTTTTGATTTGGTTTTTGGCTTCATATGCACCACATGCATGTCTGATGCTCACAGAGACCAGAAGAGGGCATCAAATCCTCTGGAACTGGAGTTGTGTTGAGTCCTCTGGAAAGGCAGCCAGTGCTTTTAACTGCTGAGCCATTTCTTTAGCCCCCAGGGCCGCCCCCCACTCCCACCCCCATGCACAGTTTTATTTATTTATTTATTTATTTTGAGATAACATCTCTCTTTTTAACTTTTTATATTTTTATATTTTATATGCATTGGTGTTTTGCTGTGGGTGATAGGTTCCCTGGAACTGGAGTTACAGACAATTGTGAGCTGCAGCTAGTACTCTTAACTGCTGAGCCATTTCTTCAGCCCCAGACAACATCTCCTGCAGACAAGTCTGGCTTTACTTCTTGAGTAGCCTAAGGTGATTCCTTTACCTTCACCTCCCAAGTACTAGATTCTAGGTGTGAACCAATATGCTTGCTTTATGTGGTGCTAGAGAGTGAACCCAAGACCTTATAAATGGCAGGACATGAAGCGTATACATCTCCAATGGAGATACATCTCTAATTTTTGCTTTAGGTTTTCTGAGAAAAGATCTTGCTGTGTGGCCTAGGCTGGTCTCAGACTTGTGATCCTTCTGCTTCAGCCTCCTGTTCAGCTCAGATTTTTTTCATTTACTTATTATTTTTGATGCTGAGGATTAGACCCAGAGCCTAGTACATGTTATGTGAGTGCTATACCATGGACCCTTAAAAAATATTTTATGGGTTGGAATGCATAATAACGAGCATTCCTGTCCCTCTTCATCTGGGTAGACCAGTGATTCATCTTTTAGTTATGCTGTCTCTGTGCAAATCTCTTAACTTATGTACACTGTGACACAGAACTCAGGTAGTAGCTTTGCAGCCTGTAGATGGCCTTATATATACTAACGCAAACTTTACTCTTTGAGTCTAGAGGTAGCTCAAAAGGATTTCATCATATTGGGGCTGGAAGTATCACTTGGTGGTAGAGCACATGCCTCTGCATACAAAAAGCATTAGATTCAACTTTCAGTACTAAATACATACCTATATAGAGAGATCAGTAAAGAAATGTTCTCTATGTTGAGTGAAATTCCTTTGTATCTAAAAAGACCTAGCACTTGGTTGTGACAACTTCTTTATTCTAAACACAGAATTACATGCTTTGCATCTCTTTCCTTTGTTGCTTTTAATAAATTTGGAGCCTCTGTTGGACACCACTCTGAAGATAACAAAAATGTGAGAAGTCCAACAGATTTAGCGTGTTGTGTCTTCCTTTCCTTGTTTGCTTTTTTGATGTAGCCTAGGTCAGCCTGAACTCAGAATCTTCTTAACCTCTCGCTGCTTCTGCAGTGCTGGGATTTCAGGCATGTACTGTCATGCCCATTGTCACTTAACCACATTTACTCAGTAACCGTAGCAGCCTCCTCTCCCTCCACTGCAGGAATGAGAAGGAATATTTCTAGTGTTCTTAGAAATGTGAGGTGCTCTCCTATTGCTTCTTCCTACCGCGGGCCCTGGGCACTGTTACTTGATGCTGTAGGCAGTTGAAGCAGTGGAGGTCCTAAAAATCTTTACAGTTGACCTCACTGCTTTGGTGAGCAGCCACACAGAAAAGTAAAGACCCTGTCTAGGGTTTGACACTCTAGATACTCCTGGTCAGGAGAGTCAGAATCAGGCCATGTGATATAGGAAGAATTGAGTCTGATCAAAACGTTGGCATACCTCTGTTCCTTCCACACCTGTTTGTGTTTCTATATACATTGTGGGTCTTGGACACTCACAGGCTCATTGACATTTCTCTCTGTGAAGATATCTGACTATCTGAGGAGGTTTGGATGACCAGATAACTTTCCTGTGGTGTATATGTAATGTAGCTATGAGTTCAGCTCTACCTGGCCTTTTTTTTTTAAAGGAGAATTCTACTGTGTAGGTCAGTTTTGAACTCATTGTATAGACCGGGCTGGCCTCAAACTCACAGAGATCTTCCTGCTTCAGACTCCCAAGTACTGGCATTAAAGATATATATCACCACACCCAGCTCCACTCAGGCAATTTTGTCATTTACAGTTGTAATAGTTTTTCCCTATTGGCCATTACATTAACTTGTCCCCAGATTCATACTCCCCCCACCTTTGTTTTTCCAAATCAGGGTTTCTCTGTCTAGCCCTGGCTGTCCTGGAACTCGCTCTGTAGGTCAGGCTGGTCTCAAACTCAGAGATCTACCTGCCTCTATCTCCTGTCTGCAGAACATGGAAGTAGTTTCTCCCAGGGAGGGAGACTGTAGTCTTCTGTGAACCTAAATGTGTCTGAGCCTGTCCGGTTTATTGTCCCTTGGTCACCATGAAGAAGTTAAACTAGATCTCAGTGGAGTTACCACTGCATTTGGTAACTGGCTTTGTTATTTGGTATTACCTATCACAAAAAAATTTGAGTGTGTGTGTGTGCGCGCGTGCGCAAGCTACAAAATATATGCAGAACTCTGAAGACAACTTGCATGGGACTTGATTCTTTCTTTCTACTATGTGAGTCCTGAAAATTAATTTCAGCTTGTCAGGCTTGGTGTTAAGTGCCTTAACCTACTGAGCCATATTGCTGGTCTATCACTTTTTATTTCTGTTTTATTTTTTGTGTATGGGTATTTTGTTTGCATGTATGCTTGTGCACTGTGTGCATTCAGTGCTCAAGGAGGCCAGAAGTGAGTGTTGGATCTCATGGGATTGGAGTTAGAGACGATTGTTGTCAGCTACTATGTGGGTGCTGGCAGTCAAACTCTTGGATCTTGTGGAAGAGCAACCAATGCTCTTAACTCTGAGCCATTTCTCCAACCCCTTCCTGTCACTTTATGTGTAAGAATGTTGGGATTTTCTTTAAGACTTACTTTTATTACAGGTGAACTACCTGATTTGAATGTTGGAAACCAAACTTGTGTCCTCTGTAAGAATAACAAGTGCTCTTAACCACTGAGTCATGTTTCTGACCCCAAAAGCCACTTGAATATAAAAAAAAAAACAACAAAAACAAAAAATAGAGGATCTAGGTCTGATGGTACAGCCTGTAACCACAGTTATTCAGAAAGATTGCAGATTCAGGACAGACCTGGGAACTGAGAGAGACTGTTGGAAAATAACAAATGGAAAAGGATGAAGAATGTAGCTCAGTGGTAGAATGCTTGTTTATCATTACAAGACGTGGATTCACTCTCTGGTATTGGAGGACGGAGTGGGGATGGGGAGACTTAGAGGAAGCAGAGCCTAATGATATCTGCTTTTTCTACTAGATTGGTGGGTTTTATCTTCTTTGTGTTGATCTGTCTTGTACAGGTTTTGAATGGCTTAACCTTTTTAATGGAAAATACGTAGTACTCCTATTAAAACAGCATGTGATGGTGTACACACACACACACACACACACACACACACACGCCTTAGCTGTAGCCCTACACATGTGCATATTTGTGCACATTTCTTAGCTTGCAAGTAAAAACTCTTAGCAACTCTTTTTACAAGCAAGGGGCCCAGAAGAATGTGTCCCTATCCTCAGGTGTCCTTGTCTTGGATTTTAGTTTAATTAGATCAGTGCCACAGCACATTTGTTATCAGATGTCATTATTTAGAATTTCAAGAGGCTTGAAAAAAGTATTATCATCTGCCCCATGTAGTGCTAAACTACCTTCCTCACAGTGTCTCTCTACTCTAGTGTGTGGCCCACAATGCCCTGGAGTGTGCACGAGCCATCTATGCCTATGCCCTACAAGTCTTCCCCAGCAAGAAGAGTGTGTGGTTACGAGCTGCATATTTTGAGAAGAACCACGGCACCAGGTATGTGGTCACCTTCCACTGCCTATCTGCATAGTACTGGATTCAAACCTCACTTTGCTGAAGATAAACAAGTGCTACTTAGACTGAGAGTAGACATTTTGTGGCCCTTGGGACTCCGAAACTACCTTCTTATTTATAGCCCCTCTGTGATTGGATTATCACTATTTAATAGTTGAGAAACCAAGGCATCAAGGAAGCCTGTTCTTTACTAGCACCCCATGGGTCTAGGAGTGTCCAGTGCAGGCTGTTAGTGTTTGGGCACTGTCTTCTGTAGTGGGCGGTACAATATCAGGGCCCGTGCAGTCTGTTTTTCATTTATGCTGCACTGGCTTTCTGGGTTTGGCTGTTTTTTTGTACACAGAAGGAGGTCTCTGACAATTTTCTTTAATTGTACTCTTTAATTGGAAAAACCTTTGGGTCTGCCTTATTAGCTGTAAATACTGATTAAATTAGGCATTGTACTTTCTTGTTTTAAATGTGTAACTCTCTAGGGTATTGGACTCATGTGCCTATGCACCTTATATCATTCTCTCCTGGGTCCTCAGCTCTTCCCTGTTTTGGGTGGGCACAGACCTTGTTGGTTTCATCAACGTTGCAGCTGGGACTTTGAGCCCTTGTTTCTTTTCTGGTGTGTGTTAATGTTAGTTTCTACAGGGCCTCTTTCTACCCTGCCAGCTGGCTTGGTATTTCAGAGTTAACTCCTTAGGGAACTTGAGGACTTTGTAAAACAATCCTGATGACTCACCTTGCACAATGCCACTTGGTACAGTCTTAAGTGCTGACTTACATGGTATCCTATCATGTCAGATGTGGGTTGAGACCCCACGACTCATGGCTTAAATGTATTCTGCTATCCACTTAAATGTTTCAGTGGTTAGTTTCCTCCTGCTAACCTATTTTTTTCTTTGCTGCTAGTTTATAGATTGAAAGTCATCAATACTTGGGCCCAGGGCTCTGGAGAACATTGCTTCTGTAGGCACTCCCTGTGTGATATGGTTTTGTGTGTTTTTTGACTTGCTGCTGAATACATAAAGCCCATAGGGATCATTAGTGAAGGTAGTGTGACCAAGAGGTGGACCGTAGATAATTCAGAAATTTCATACCCAGTATTGATAAGTATTCTTATTCAGTAGTGTACTAAAATCACTCTCGATAAGACCTTTGGGGGGGGGGGGGTTATGGGTGTCAGGGACCTTAATCTGTTAACAAACCCAGGGTGTCCTCTGTGCTTCAAGATAAAAGGGCCTTCACTGTCACCAGACTGCCATGTTATCACTACCCCCAAGATACATGGCTATAAAAGGCTCTGTTGTTTAAACAGTGCTTTTCTTTATTGATCCCTCTTCAGTACTTGATTTTAGATTCTTTATGGGAAAGAAAGATTTCCCCACACTCTTCCCCATCGTAAAGTCTCGTAAATCATTAATAGTGCCGAACTTTGGAGTGCTAACTGTGTTTTCAGCATCTTGATAGCTGTATGCAGTGATTTATGGTCCTTGCCCTGGTGACTATGGCCTCTGTCTTGCAGGGAATCCTTGGAAGCACTCCTGCAGAGGGCTGTGGCCCACTGCCCCAAGGCAGAGGTGCTGTGGCTCATGGGCGCCAAATCCAAGTGGCTGGCAGGGGATGTGCCTGCAGCAAGGAGCATCTTGGCCTTGGCCTTCCAGGTAGGTAAAGGATGCCTTCGCTGGGAGGGCCTATGAACACAAACTCAGCTTTGCTACTGTGGCTTTAGAATTTATCGTGTGCGTATTCCTTGGGATATGCCATGGTCTATGTGGGTAGCCTTGTCTGTGAGGCCAAAGCATAAGGAACACCCCAACCAGCAACATTGACCTCATGGTCCCTTCTACTTTGTATGACTATAGGCCAGGCATTCCAGAGTATAAGACCACAATATTAGCTACCTTTGTGAGAGTGGAGCCCTATTAAACAGCACACCTACCTAGTCTAAACTAGGTCTAGCTGTTTGTTATAACCCATATTGTGTGTGTGTGTGTCTTTATATATCACTTTTCACTTTTTTCGCCCATAGACAGTGTTTCTCTGTGTCCTGGCCATCTTGCTCTCACTCTGCAGATTGGCTAGTCTCAAACTCACAGAGATCCCCTTGCCTCTGCCTCCTGAGTGCGACCTGGCCCACCTTTCTTTCTTTCTCTCTTTCTTTCTTTCTTTCTCTCTTTCTTTCTTTCTTTCTTCTTTCTTTCTTTCTTTCTTTCTTTCTTTCTTTCTTTCTTTCTTTCTTTCTTTCTTCCTTCCTTTCTTTCTTTCTTTCTTTCTTCTTTCTCTCTCTCTCTCTCTCTCTCTCTCTCTCTCTCTCTCTCTCTTTCTCTCTCTCTCTTTCTTTCCTCTTTTTCTTTGAGGACAGGATTTTTCAATGAACTTGGAGCTTAGAACTCACTATTTTGGCTCAGCTGGATACCAATACTCTCCAGTATCAGAGTTATAGGCATGCATTGCTATGCCTAGCTTTTATGTGAGTGCTCAATAAGCACTTTACCCTCTGAGCCTTCTCCCTAGCCCACATGTAACATTAAAAAAATATTTTGACCACAAAAAGATCCTAATGTTTTATGATAATGTGTTAAATTTTTTTTGATAAGTTATAGTTCTATATAAATGTCAGTCTGGTCTCATAGCCCAGAGCAGCAGTAAGTTAGTCTGTTGTGAATAAACACCAGAAAAGCTAACTTGGGTCAGTCTTTTGCTCCCATTGTCCCTTGGAGAGACTACAGAAACAAGTGACAGGGCTGTGCAGGATAACCGATGTCTTTTCCACACAAAGTTTTCTCCTTTAGCTATATGCCAGAATTTTAAGGTGTTTCTCTTTTCCCATGACCATAGACACCATGGCCATGTTGCAGAAGTCTCTAAGGGAGTAGGTGCAAGTTTTGAGAGCATCACTTTTATGTCCCCTGGACTTTGAGAGAGAGAAAGAGCGAGGAGAGAGAGAGGGAGGGAGAGAGAAGAGAGAGAGGAGAGAGAGAGAGTCTTTTCCCAGGTAAGCTTGGGTCCTGGCTGAAGTCTACATCTCCTAGCTAGTGCAGGAACATATTTCCCTGCATCAGGGTGAGGCCCAGCTCAGTTCTCAGACTGCCTGTTCTTGATTAAGTGTGATCTAGCCCTGGTCAGTTTTTTGTTGAGCCTTTGTGATGCAGCTGTGCTTGTTCTCCAGGCGAACCCCAACAGCGAAGAGATCTGGCTGGCGGCTGTGAAGCTGGAGTCAGAGAACAATGAATATGAGCGAGCCCGGAGGCTGCTGGCCAAGGCACGGAGCAGTGCACCCACTGCCCGTGTGAGTGGTGACTGGTGGGTGGGGCAGAGTTGGCAGGGTGTCTCTTGGCTTATGTGTGACACTGAGAAGGAGTGAGATGAACAGGACAGGACAGCTCATGCCACAGCCCAATCATGCTATTGGGCTTTAAAATGCATTTATTTAGATGGGTGGTGGTGGCGGCATATGCCATTAATCCCAGCACTTGGGAGGCAGGGGCAGGCAGGTCTCTGGGAGCTCAAGGCCAGTCTGGTGTACAGAGCAAAAATATTCCTTTATTTATCTGTACCTTTTGTATACACAAAAGAGCTACATTACAACAACTCGTTTGTGAAAGATGTCTACGCTTCAAGTATGTGATGTGAAGGTAGTTAGCCTCCAGATAAATGGCGGAAGTACTCTGACATGACAGTGCTGGTTTACTTTGCAGGTGTTCATGAAGTCTGTGAAGCTGGAGTGGGTGTTGGGGAACATCACTGCTGCCCAGGAGCTATGTGAGGAGGCTCTGAGACACTATGAAGACTTCCCCAAGCTGTGGATGATGAAGGGGCAGATTGAGGAGCAGGGGGAACTGATGGAGAAGGCCCGGGAGGCCTATAATCAGGGGGTGAGCCTCTTATCTAGATGTCTTGGGCCAGGAGGTGGTGGCACACACCTTTAATCCCAGCACTCAGGAGGCAGAGGCAGGAGAATCTCTGTGAGTTCTAGTCAAGCCTGGTCTACAGAGTGAGTTCCAGGACATCCGGGACTACACCGAGAGACCTTGTATGTGTATGGTGTGGGGGTGGGGGTGGGGAATGTCTGCAGGAACTCGGCGTCATGACATTAGTCAGTGGAGGGCCAGTGGTCTGTGATTAATAGAGTGTTGTACTTGGGACTGTACCTTTATCCTTCCTTTTGCCTTGTACTGTTTTTATTTCTACAAACCTCAATACTCTATTTTGGGAGAAGTGGGGCTTGGTACATCAGAAGTAGTATATTGTATACTTGGTGTATGCTTGTGTGTGCAATATGGCTGCATACACACAAGTCCACATTCTGTATACACATGTGTGTGATATACAAAGTCCTACAGATACCCTTGGTGTACATGTACACAGCACCAGTACACACAGTAAACTGCTGCACACCACAGAGCCATGGAGAGTATGAAGTACATGTCTGACAGCCTTGCCATGTTCTTGGAAGCTGACTACAGTTCTCACAATTTTGTGGATGCTTTCTGAGCTCTTATTTTGCTCTATTATTTTTTTTGGTTACAGCTGAAGAAATGTCCTCACTCCACACCACTGTGGCTCTTACTCTCCCGGCTAGAAGAAAAGATTGGGCAGCTGACTCGTGCTCGGGCCATCTTGGAGAAGTCTCGTCTTAAAAACCCAAAGAATCCAGGGCTCTGGTGAGTCCGTGGTAATTGGCTCGGCTTCCCCTTTAGAGGCTGTCCTCACTCAGCTCCTTCTTCGTTCTAGCCCAGGTTCCTGAGGGCACAATAATAATTGACAGCTTCTGTGAGGAGTCACAGCTCTGCCTTGGGAGAGCTGGGTCTAGATGGTGAGTGGGCTTCTGGTGAAGAGCTCTAGAATGTCAGGGAATAAAACAGAACGTAGAGTATAGAAGAGGTAACATAGACAAGACCTTGAGGAACACGAAGAACCTTGCCAGAGGGAGCAGAATGTGGTGGTGTTCACCTGTGATCCTAGTGCATGGGAGGTCAGAATAGGAGGGTAGTGAGTATTACCATCTTAGGTCACGTTGTGTTACAGGTAATAGATACAGGGTCCAGCTAGGGGTTAGGCTGGAATGAGGAAGGGTAGTTCTTAGGTGCCTCTCATGATGATTCAGTATGGTCTGGGTTTATTCTGATATCACTTATATCTGGATCATATGGGGTCTGGGATCTCAGATGGGACTTGGTACCAGGCTGTGTATACCAATGCTGCCCTATCTGTGTAGTATGGAATTCTAGCTACCTTCCAAGACAAGAGCCTTCCTTTGCTGGCAAGAGGTTCAGTGGAAAGAATGCTTGCTGAGCAAGCCTGGTGATCTGAGTTTGATCAGTGGAAGCCATTGGGAACAGTGGTAGGAGCAGTTCTAAAAGTGCATGACAACAATATTAAAGAATTTAAAACCTTTTTAAAAGGGTCTCTGGCAGAAGCCAGCTGGAGTAGTTGGTTGTGCTGTGATAGATGGGGTTGGGACATCCCTGGGCCTGTCTTTCTAGGTTGGAGTCAGTGCGCCTGGAGTACCGTGCAGGACTGAAGAACATTGCCAACACACTTATGGCCAAGGCACTGCAAGAGTGTCCCAATTCTGGTAAGGGCTTCTGCCTTTCTGATATAGACAGAGATTGGTTGACTCCCAGTGACTCCTTTAAGACGAAGTCTGTGTGTCCCATTTTAGTTTAGCTCCACTTCAGACTAAATCCTCAGTCTCAGGATGAGAGTTTGATTTCATGTTCTGAAGAAATGGAACTGGGTGGTGGTGGTGCATGCAGCACTGGAGAGGCAAAGGAAGGTGGATCTCTGAGTTCCAGGCCAGCACGACAGAGCCAAGACAGCCAGGGCTACACAGAGAAACCCTGTCTGAAAAAAACTAAATTAAAGAAAGAAAACAAAACAAAAAAGAAATGTATATGTAACTTGGAAAAGTTTGGTGTTCAGATGGAGGATACAGAGATTGCCTCTAAGCCACTACTCAGGAGTCCCTTCTCTTAGTGTTTGTAATATTTCTGTTATTGTACAGAATTGTGTTAAAGTTACACTAGTATTTGATTCTTTTTGGAGGGGAGCAAGGTTTCCTGTAGCCTGTAATAGACTCACTGGGTAGTACAGGCTGGCCTTGAATCTTTACTCTTCTGATTCCAATTCCTAAGGTTTGCTGTGGTGCTAGTGGTGCTGCTTCTGTTTGATGATCATGGCTTTTCAAATGCTGGGGTTACCTGCATGTGTCACATGCCTGGTTATGGTGTTTGTGTGTTTTGTGAGTAGGGATCTGCTGTGTAGCCCTGCTGTCCTGGAAGCTATTGTCTATTTTTAATAGCAGTGTGTGATCGTGCTTTCAGATTACCATTGCCCATTGCCTGCTTACCTAACTCGGTAAGAGTGAAAACTTGCAGCTATCATCCAGAACACTGTCCAGTCTGTTCTGGCAAAGCTGCTGTAATTCGGGAGGTTACTGAGGTGGGTACTTGAGGCCCTTGTGGTTGCCTTCAGTACTCTTTGAGGGCAACTTGAGGAAAAGAGTACATTTCTGAAGCCAGGAGTGATGTTGAAGGGCAGATTTTTGCTTCTGAATTTCAGGTATCCTGTGGTCTGAAGCTGTCTTCCTTGAGGCAAGGCCCCAGAGAAAGACCAAGAGTGTGGATGCTCTGAAGAAATGTGAACATGACCCCCATGTGCTGTTAGCTGTGGCCAAGTGAGTAGTAGTTCTTTGGAGTTGCTTATCCTTGGGGTCCTGGTATAGTTCTGCCAGCATCTGTGCCTGGCTGTGCTGGCTTTGTCTGCAGGGTGAGCTGTTGGGCATAAAACCCCTGCTTCAGTCTTCTGGGCAGCATTGGCAGAGGCCTTGAGGTGCTGTCTCGACATTTTTCTGGTTACCTCCTCTTCTCAGACCTCCTGGATTTTTTTCAGCCCCAGGCTTCTGTTGGGTCTGATGTTTCAGTATGGATTACATACTGGACAGATTTGTTAATACTGATCCACCCAGATTTAAGTATTGAGCAAAGCCCCTTTGAAAGGGCTTCAACCAAGAAATTCTTACTTTCATCAAGTTAGCAGAACTCAGACCCTTTTGGCTGGTCCTGGGAATAACTCTGATTGTAATCCATTATCTTGGAGTGCAGAAGTGATTAACCATGAATCATCTGCAATGTGATGTTACCTATCACTTTTCAGCAGAGGATTGTGCCACTGGTGGTGGTGATGAAGGCAGACCCTTAGAACCAGTTTGGTTCTGTTTGAGTGGCATTGAATAACCAGAGCCTGCTACATGCTACCTGGGCACCTTTGTAGTATCTGTGGCCCTAGTAGATGAGGGAGGCTTTAGGCCCAGTCTTCCTAGCTGGGCTTCCTCTTCCCAGAGTAATTTCTATATGCCCTCAGACAGTGCAGCCATAAACTTCACAAAAGGCTTTGTTAAAGTAAATAAGTCACTCCTTGCTGTTCCCAAGCTGATGATTCATGTGCCTACTATCTTAAGTTTATGCTCTTTAAATCACAGTTTATCTGACACCAAGTAATTAAGAGCACTACATGGCTTAAAAAACAATCAAGTTATCAGCATGGAATTACTCCATTTGGTACCTGAGAGCAACCCAAACAGCTGCCTGAGTTAGCTGTGTGCCAGCTGCTCACTAAGGGAGGGAGGTGAATACAGCCCAAGTCCTGGGCCTGCCATCGCGCTGTGCCCTCTTTCCCATTGTTCATCCTGTTACCTGCACCAACTACCATTTGGGGAGGTGCCCATGGAAACCCTAAGTTGATTTCTTTCCTTTTTTTTTTTTTCTTTTAATTTTGGTTTTTTGAGATGGGGGTTTTCTTTGTAGCTCTGGTCGTCCTAGAACTCACTCTAGACCAGACTGCCCTCAAACTCAGAGATCTTGCCTCTGCCTCCTGAGTGCTGAATTTAAAGGCACGTGCCACCATTACCTGCTTTTAAGTTGGTTTCTAACAGTCCAGTTTCTTGGCTTCCTGTAAGAGGCTCCTTCTCTTGAGCCTGCTTTTCAAGTGTGAGTGTCAGGTACGGTAATCATGTGCCATGGGCTGAGTGCCATGGAGCCCAGGTCCCTAGAGCTGATCTTTGTCTTTGCTTATGTTACTACAAGAGGCTGAACAAGGCAAGATAGTCCAAGATTGGAATGTTACTGGGGAGTGGTCTGAAGTTTCAGGCTTTTATAATCAGCCTTAATGTCTGTCAGAGTTCGTTTCATATTGCATTTGACCAGGAAAAAAATAATAGTTTTAAGAAGTTATGATCTTGCTGTGTGTGAATGTTATAAAAAGCAGCGAGGTCAGTGATCTCCAGGTAGTCCTGGACTGTAATTCAGACCTTCTGTAACACATGCCTGGGCTTGCTGGTCTCAGCATGAGCAAAACACAACTGATGACCAGCACAGAAAATGACTCCCAAGCCCAGCAGGCACTGTCTTATGCCCCTTGCTCTAAGTACTTGTCCCATGACAGGCTGTTCTGGAGTGAACGAAAGATTACCAAGGCACGGGAGTGGTTCCATCGAACTGTGAAGATTGACTCAGATCTGGGGGATGCCTGGGCCTTCTTCTACAAATTTGAACTGCAGCATGGCACTGAGGTGAGACTACACTAAAATACCAGTGTGCAGTAATATTCTGCCTGTTCCCCTAGGCACTTCTGAGACAATAGCAAGCTCTGTCTAGCCCATGGGGGAGGGGAATAGGAAGTGGCCAAGACCTGCAGTCCATCCCCAATAGAGGTTTGTTGGAGCCATGCTCATAAGGCAAGGGTGGCCAGGGTGTCCTGGGGTCTCCATTGGAAATGATAGCCTAGTTCAGACTTGTGGGAACCAGAGGTGAGGGGTCTCACACAATTCAGCACACTGATGCACTGACTTGGAGGGGATGGCTTGAAATCTACTGGGACCAGATCTACAAAGGGACAGGTAAGGTTTAGGGTGTACCTAACAAACTCAACCTAAAGTATCCTTTGGTTTCCCTAGGAGCAACAGGAAGAGGTGAGGAAGCGTTGTGAGAATGCAGAGCCTCGGCATGGAGAGCTGTGGTGTGCTGTATCCAAGGATATCACCAACTGGCAGAGAAAGATTGGGGAAATACTAGTGCTGGTAGCTGCCCGCATTAAAAACACCTTCTGATGGGTCAGGGCACTTTGGGGCAGTACATGTACAATGAACCATACTGTGTGTCTTTCATTCATTAAAGATTTTTATAGAGTTTTTTGGGGTTTGGGTGTCTTTTTTTTGTTGTTTTTGTTTTGTTTTGTCTTTGGCTCCTGTTTCATTGAGTGGTTGGTGGTCGTGGCCAGTCTGGTTTAGATGTAGCCTCTTGCTCATATGCTTCTGAAGAAGCATAGTTGAGGTACCCAGGGCTTGCTAAGATTTTATGGAGAAGGTCTTGGGAGTACAGGCTCTGTCATAGGTCTGTGATACAGGAGGCTGAAGGCCACATAGGGCCAAGCTGTAAAGAATTGAAAGGGTTATAGAAGCCCCATTGTTCTGTAGGCATCTGAGGTAAAATGAAGCTCAGCAGGCATCTTTGCTTGCCTTAGAAGATAGGTATGAGCTCACTTTTCCTGTGGCTCTGGGAGCCTTGACTGTCTAGAGGACAGGATCAGGACCTGATTGGTTGATGCTTGACAGGTCACTTAGGTGCTTTCTTGGGGAAGTACCTCCTGCTCCTGTCCTGAGGAATATCTAGAACTCCTTGGGTATTTTCACAGAGGTCCAGAGACCAGACTCAGTGAGTTCTTCACAGATGGCAGTTCGTGGTTTCTACTCCTTTTGACTGTTTCAACTCTCAGAGTGGGTAAGGTTCCCGTAGGTCTGTGGAAATGGTGAGCCTGTAATGTCCTGGTTATTTTTCCTCTCTGAGAACAAAGGATTTTGTTTTTGCTGAGTTGGTCAGCAGCTCCTTGTGTATCGCATTTATTTGTAGGGGGCATGTTTGCCACAGCTACTTGGGAAGGTCAGAGGATAACTTACAGGAGTCTTCTTCTGTTATGTTGCCGCCACCACCACCAAACTCAGGTTGACAAGGCTTGGCAGCAAGTGCCTTAACTTGCTGGGCCATCTCACCAGCCCACACCATTACTTTGCTCAGCAGGAGATTAACTGTGTTCCAGAGGCTGTTGTACTAGAGCGAAACAGCAATCTTAGGACTGAGCCTCCTACTCCTGGATGACCACAAGGTCTAGAGGGATGAAGTGGGGCCAGCAGTAGAAGTCAGGAAGTCCCAAGTTCCAGACCTGCTGGGACAGGTCTATGTGGACATGGATTGCCGACTGGTGGCTGGCCCGCCTATCAGGAGAGACTATTTCTCTCTGCCCATTGAGATAGAGCAGGAGTCTCCATGTGGTCAGAGACTCAATTCAAGACCTAGAGCAGTCCTGAATCTGCAGCAGCAGGTAGCCTCTGTGCTCCAGGGTCAGGTTAATTGAAGTGACTGGAGAGAGGGTAGGGAGGGGTTAAGGGCAGGGCTGACTTACTGGACTTTCCTTCCCTCCCTCTGTTGCTGGAGGAGCCAACTTCAAACGCCTCTCCACCTGCCCCCAGCTCTCACCAGGGAGGCCCCATCAGCAGATAGAAGACCTGGTGTGGCTGCAGGTTGCCTACTTCATTGGCAACCCAAAGACCCAGAGGAGCCAGGATCATGTCTGTGGCCTGCTGGAGGAAGTAAGGAAGGCCAGACCCTGAGAGGCCTATGGTGAGCCGTCGGGGCCTAGGGGAGAGGGCTGGCTAGGGCCAAGAGTCTGGGGGAAGTTGTTTATGATGGTACCCGGTGAAATGGCCATGTTGGTGCTTCATAGTAGCCCCTTCTGGCCTTTCCAGAACCCTTTCCTCTCATACTGGGTTAAGCCTGAGTTGTAGGAACCCCTGTAGGCAGCCAACCTGTCCCATGTTGGTGCTGGCTGTCCTGGCAATCTCACTGGCCGAATTGGCTCTTGCTCTTAATGTGTTTTCTGAGTTGTCCTCAGCACCCCTGCACTGGCTGTGGTTCCGTTTCAGGAGGGTGCTCCTACTTTTTTGTTTAGTTGTTTGGTGCTGCTAACTCAGGGAGAAGCCCCCTACCCCCACCCACATCTCTGTGGGAGTTTGTGGTGTGCTCAGTTCAGCTCTCTTGCCAGGGCTGGGAAGCTGAGAGGCAGACTTGGAAACTGATCCATGGGGAGGAGTTGGGGTCCTAGGGACCTTCAGCTGTCTGTCTCCCTAATGTGTGAGTTTCTCCAACGCTAGTCCTTTCCATTTGGGGTGAGAGGAAGCTTGTTGGCAGGCTTTGCTTCTAAGGTTGCTAAGCTTTTCCTTCAGCCTCTCCCCTTCAAGTGGGGGTCCTGGAGCTCTGCGCCATTGTTTCTGCTCTAGTGTAGTGTTTTGTTTTGTTTGGGGGGGGGCTGCAGGAGTAGGTTCCTATGGCTGGTTGTAGCAGAACTACTGGAGAGATTGGAGTTCCCATACTGCATGAGAGCATGAGATGTATGCGTGAGACAAAATATCCACTGTCAGGGTAGGGTGGGCTCTGACAGGGTCTGTGCCTGAGCTGTACCCAGTCCTCATCCTTCCCTTGTACAAGGCCAGTGAGTCCTTGTACATCCATGGTACTCTAGGTGCTAACTTAGAGTACTTCCTCATGCCCCACTACATACCCCACAAATACTCCCAGAACCTGCCACTGTTACTGCCTGTTCTTATCTTAAACCAAAGTCTGGTGAGATTTTGATCTTACTATCTCACAGATAGGGAGGCTTAGGTTCTCAACCCCAACCTGGTGTCTCCTCTAGGTGCCCCTCAAGCCCACTCTCCACGTACTACCACTGCTGCTGGCATTTCTTGAATCTGCCCTGGGCTGGGCTGGGTCCCAGTCCTGCAGTGTCCAGGAGGTACTCCGCCACTACCAAGCTGTCATCTTCCAGGATTTGCAGGCTGCCATTCAGTGGGCTGGGATGGGAGTCCAGCATACAGAGCCTGGGTCCCGACACCACCACTTTGTTCAGAAAAACTTGACTGGAGCTGGTGGAGGTCAGAGACAGCCAGGTGCCTCCTGTGATGCCCAGAAGGTATGAGAGGTACCCCCACCTACACCTATTTCCTCCTCAGTCCCCACTCCCCTCTCCTGGCTTTCCTCCCTTTCCATCTCAGGAGCATAGCATCCTACTGTCTATCGAGTCCCTGGGTCAGACCCTTCTTGGGAGCATGGCTGGAGTTCCTCACAATGCATTAGAAAAAGCAGCATGGACAGTGGCGGTGCGCACCAAGGCAGTGATGCACAGACACTGCCGAACAACCCACAGGGTATGTGTCCTCAATCACCCTCCCCCTAAGGACTGCAGTACCAATGGCCTGAGGCAGGGCAAGGGTGCAGGATCTGTATGCACTCACAGCTCATCCCCACTAGCAGATCCTGCAGCCCAAGAAGCGTCCAGTACAGCGTCCCAGCCGAAGGCGGCTCCTGCTACGTGCCCTATATGCTGTCGCCACCTGCTGGGAGAAGCTCTTTGCACTGAGTGCCGTGTCCACCAGAGAATTCTAGCATTGCCGTTTTTACTCCCACCCTTCACGGAAGACCGGAAGCAAACTCTGGTTCGTGTTTTGACAATGCCCCCTCTCTACTCAGAGTGCCTGCACTCAAAGGCCTAGAACGTGGAGAAGAGAGCACCCACTTCATCGCTGTTCTTCTGTACACCCAGTGAGGGCCCAATAAATGGAGCTAGTGGTATGGCCTGGTTCTTCTACTTTCGCCTGACTGATTATGGGTCTTGGACCACCCAGTGATCTGCTTCTTAAGGACCTCACACCTCAGCAGTGGCAATAGTTGTAGCTCCAGCCTCATACAGCAGGGGGCGTGGGTGGGACATTCGACCTGACCTGAGTCCTGTCCAAGGCAGGGAAGCCCCCTACCCCCACCCCACAACCTGGTTAGGGGTTTTAAAACGTCATGCATCCGTCCTGCCCTACTCTGGACCGGAGGAGAGGGTGGAAATGGAGAGGAGGGGAAGGCCGAGCTTGGTGGATTCAGAGCAAAACAACCGGATAAAGGAAACAGGACTTAGAGGAAGCCAGCCTTGCTGCCCTGGCCACAAACTAGACCAGGCCATTTCCTGCTGCCCCTGGGGGATGGGCAGGGTGGGGTGGGGGACGACTCCACAGACTGCCCCAGACTTGTCTGTTTAATTAACTTGGCTGACTCTAGTACCTACATAAGCCTGGGCATCTGCTCATGATTCCAACCCTGAACAGAAAGAGACCATGTCCCCAAGGCTCCGTGGTTCATAATAGGATGAGGAGCCCAAGAGTCCCAAGAATACCTTGCTCTGTGTCTGTTAGACAAGCAAACAGGACCAAAAGGCAGTGATAGGGCAATCTACAAGAACAAGAAAAGCCTTTAAGTTCTTCACTCCTCCATTCCTTGGTGCAATACGGTCTGCCTTCTGTCTTCACTGTTGGGGAAGCTGAGACATGGAGAGGGTATAGGACCTTCCTTGATTACATAGTCATGTACTAGAAGAGCTGGAATCAGATTTGGACCAAGAGTATGGTGTGTAGACAGGAAGTGGAGCTTTCTAGATATCAGTATGCATTTAAATAATCTATGATCCAGATTTCTAATAGTCTCACAAGCCATCTTGGAGCACAGATAGGTGACATTTTGGTTCTGCTCCATGGGGTAGGAGGCAGTGTGGAAAAGTACAAGGTGGGGGTGTGCAGAGAGGGCCTCAAGTACACAGACCTTCAGCAAAGCCAGGCCTAAAATTATTCTCTCTCTCTCTCTCTCTCTCTCTCTCTCTCTCTCTCTCTCTCTCTCTCTCTCTCTCTGTGTGTGTGTGTGTGTGTGTGTGTGTGTGTGTGTGTGTGTGTGTGTGTGTGATCTGGAATGAGGGGATTAGGGGAAGCCTGAGTCATTGCAGGATCCTGGCCCTAGGGCCTGGATGAGTAGTCACACTATACCAGGAAATATCCATGGAGGAGAGATGGATGGCTATGGACCTTGACTGATGCCTTATCTTGATGAGCTCTATTGGGCATGCTGGGGTATAGCTAATGTCCCAGTGCAGAGAAAAAGGTCCAGTCTTGTAGAAGCCATAAAGCAGCAGAACTTCACTAAGGAATGGCCAAGTGGGCTCTGGAGAAAGTAACAGCCTGGCCACTGAGCTGAAAAAGGGCAGTATGGACAACCCTCCCATGGAGATACCCATGAACCCATTTTTCAAGACAATCTGTAATTACACTTGCCCCAACTTTAGATTCTACTGGGAAATCACTTGAGTCCTGGTGAGCATCCCACACAGATACTGCTGTTATGTCCTGCTGTTTACAGCAATCAGGCTGGAAAGGTAGGCAGCAGTCCTTACTCTCACCTTCTCTTCAACTGAGGAAAGATCAAGCAAATCACAGCCTCCTGGGACTGGAGGTGATATAGAGGCCTCAAGAGTTTCAGGGAATAACTGTTGATGCCTAAGCCCTGTACCAGACTATACATTTAAAGACCACCTGAATTCTGTACCCATGTCTCTGCAGGAATCCTGGAAACATCAGCCTGTGATTATAAACCCACTAGAAAGACTGTCTTCTTGCAGGATAAGGACAGGTACAGAGCCCTCAGGATCAGAGCTGAAGGGCAAGTTGAATGCTACTGAGATCCTAGATCCTTTACACTCAGCCCAGGGTCCTAAATGTTTATTCCCCCAGCTTTGTAGTTGAGCATATGAGTATATCCTCATGCACACCTAACAGACCAGCATAAAACTGTCCTACAGATGCTGGGTGCTGACCAGTTTGGAGATGCTGAGACGTGGAGCTGGAGACAATTGGTATTGTCCTATCCCACACAATCCTTTTTAGGGCTTGACTTTCCAGGGAGGTGGGGCTCTGACCCAGAAGAAAGGGCTGTGAGGATTACAGATGGGACCCCCTCAAGGCATTGGCCGGGCCTGTGCAATTTCCTGCAGCCCAGAAACCAAGCCTCCATATGTAATCCTGGAAGTCAGAGACTGGCAAGCTTTGAAGGGAGACTGGGTACCACGGCCTCCCACGACTAAGGGCCTTTGAAAGAACATCTGGAACTTGGGCAACAGCTATGGATGACAAGCTAGTCCTTTGGTTTGCAAATCCCAAAGTTAATCTTGACTTTGCTACTTATGTGTTAACAACCCTGCACCTCCCATGATGCAGCCGAGAGAATGAACATGTTAAGACAGCACTTCTCTTCCGCTTACCACACTAGCCTAGGAGTGTGGAAGAGCCGAGTAAAGAGAGGAGTAAGAAGAGGCACCCACGCAATGTGTGCAGAGCTCTGAACTCAGCTACATTCCTAAAGTTTGGTTCCCTTTGGCAGCACATATTCTAAAATTAGAATGATACAGAGAATATTAGTATGGCCACTGTGCAAGAATGGAACACAGATTGGTGAAGCATTCCATATTTTTTTTTTCTAATTAACAGTTCTGTTATCACACACAAATCTTGAATGGGAGACAATGAGCAGGCCCAGGCCTGGTTCAAATTCATCATTCTTAGGCAGTCCATTAGTAAATATCACACCAGCACTGTGAAATACTGTAATAGATGCAGAGGGTGTGTGAGCGGGGGTGGGGGGTGAGGGTGGGGGGTGGTTTCTAGCTAAACCAAACAAAAAAACAAAGAGCAAAAAATTTTTTAAAACTAACTGGGCTCCTAGAAGGCTCGGGCAGCACTATGGACAGGGCTGTGGAGAAGGAACTGTCTGCTCCCATACCTGCAGAATACCTGGCCTTGCGGGCTTGTGGGCAATAGGATCTTGCAAGACCTGCAGGTGTGCAAGAAGGCTGCTTACTTCAGCTGTGGCTAACTGGAAATAAACAAGGCCCTCTACTCCAGGAAGCACATATTACTGGGGTGAGGGTAGGGAGGAAGAAGAGTGAGGCAGGTGTTGAGGCCCATTGTCCCTGCCAGTGCCTTCAGGACCCTGGGGGTGGGGAGAAAAGGATGGTTTCCATCCTGCCCCCCTCCTCAGGAAGATTTAGCTTTGTAAACGACACACACACGCACACATCTGGAATAACCAGCAAAGAGGTAACACCTGCTATGGGAAGTGAGTCCTTGTTTGGGTGGAAATGAGAAGGTCAGGCCCTTGGCAGCACTGCAGGGCCTGTTGTGGGGAAGTAGGGCATCCTGGGGTACCAAATCCTGGGCCCCTCGCTGTGTAGGTGGAATTTCATTTTGACTGCTGTTTGTGGAGGAGACATCAGTCTAATGTATCCTGGGAAGCTTAATTGTGCACTGGCTAGGCCATGTTGCATACCAGTCCAGTTGTGACAGTTTATAGCTCAAGAGAGAGGCAGCCAGGGCTCACCAGGTGAGCCAACTCTGTCCTTGGACTGCCCCTGGCGCCCCCTACCCGGCACAAGGCCAGGGGTCAGGGCTGCAGAGCAAGATAAGCCCAGCTTCCTGCACTTACTCCCAGAGCTGTGACTCCCAACACTTCCTGTTTTCTGGAGGGCAGACAGGGGTGTGGGAGATTGGGCAAGGTGGTGGGGGCTGGGGTCATGAGACAGAGGGTGGGGTGACAGGGGAGGGGGCTGTAAGAGATGGGATGAAGTCATGGAGGGCAGGGCCTGGATACAGGGTGAGGTAGAGGAGTGGAAGCAGATTATTGAGAGATTGGATAAAGTTATAGGGTCAGGGTTGTGGATGGCATGTTCCCAGAGGCAAAAGTGGGAGCCTGAGTTATGGGTAGACACAAAGTGGAGCTGTGTAGCCAATTCCAAAAGAAGGAGTGGAGTCATGAGCTGGGGTTCTGGGAAACCTGTGAAATCTTAGAGAAAAGATCCCTAGGAACAGGAGCCAGATGAGCACTGTGGACCTTGTATGCCCTGCCTTTCCCAGATCCTCAGAGACAACTACCCTCTATGAACATTCTTCCCTCCTTGGTGAGTTCCCTTCCTATCCTGGAGCAGAAATGTAGAAGGCTTGGTAGTAGTTGACTAAACCTTGTGTAATCTAAGTTTAGAGCTGGGTATGGTGATATATGCTCTTAATCCCATAATTTGGGAGACAGAAGCAGGCAGATCTCTGTGAGTTTGAAGTCATCTTGGTCTACACAGGATGTTCCAAAACAGCTAGGGTGAAAGAGAGACCCTGTCTCACAAAATAAATAAAATACATAAATAAAGAGCAAAAAAGAGTCAGGAGCAGCTGCCATAGCACATGAGTATATGGCTCTTAATCTATTGTTCAGACATTGTCATTAGAAGTAATAAATTTAAGAAATTTTAATGACAGTGTGCTGATAGAAGTTGTAACATGATCTCTCTTGAAATATATTGTGCTCACTTTTCTTGTTGACCTATAATAACTGAAACCTCAAAAAGTGAGTCCCAGGGCTGGAAAGCTGGTTCAGTGGTTAAGAACACTGATTGCTCTCTTAATCAGTGTGGACTCAAGTTTGGTTCCAAACACTCATTTTTGTGGCTCATAACTGCTATTACTCCAGTTCCAAGGGATCTGACACATCTGGCTATGAACACCCACATACATGTGGTATACACACACACACACACACACACACACACACACACACACACACACACACACACACACACGGGCATGGTGATTCACACCTTTAATCTCAGCACTCAAGAGACAGATCACTGAGTTTGATACTGCCTGATCTATACAGCCAGTTCCAGGCCAGGTAGGGATATATAGTTTCAAAGCATGCAAGCAAAAGCCCATCTCCCCAAAGACTATTAATATCTTTTACCTGTATCTATAACTGTTAGATAATTATGATAACTTTAATTTAAAATATAATTATCTTATTGAAAAGAAAGTGTTTTTAAAATTTATAGTTACAGCAGTAGTTATAACTGCTTGCAAGTCCAGCTCCAGGAGGATCTGATGCTTCTGTCCTCTATGGGTACCTGCACTCATGGGCAAATATGTACCTGTCCCCAACATGTACACAAAATTAAAAATAAAATAACTGGCTTAGAAAAACAAGGACTTTGTTTCATTCTTTTATTAAGACATTAAAAACCTGTGATTAGATTTTATTTTTACATGTTTTATACATTTTTCTCATTGACTTCAGCCTTTACTTACTGCCTTAATGAGAAAAATTCTGTTTAAAACAATTCTTCCTGTGCTATAGAGATGGCACAAGGATTAAGAGAGCATATTGCTCTTTCAGAGGACCCTAGTTCAGTTTCTAGCACTTCTGCATTTCGGATAGCTTACAATTGCATGAAACTTTAGCTCCAAGGGGATCTGATGCCTCTGGCTTCCATGGATACCTGCCCACACATGCACTCACACACAACACACACATATCTTTAAGGGGAAAATTATTTTCAACACCCATATAGCAGCTTGCAACCATCTGTAACTAGTTCCAGGGGATCCAACACCCTCTTCTGGCCTCCAAGGGTACCAAGCATGCATATGAGGCACATGTAAACCAAACACCCATACACATGAAAATAATTTTAAAGAATGAATCCTTAGATAATGGGGACCAGGGTGTATGACATGTCTGATGGCCTTGAGTTTTAGCCCCAGTGTCCACATGGTGGAATAAGAGAACTGACTTATGCTGGTTGACCTCTGACTTCCACACATACACCATGGCATGGTCATGTACACACACTTATACATTTGCACACAAAATAAATAAAATGTAATTTTGAGAAATGATAGGGGGCTAGAGAGATGACTCTGTAGTTAAAAGCACTTGGTTTTGTTTGGGTTTTAGGTTTTTGAGACAGGGTTTCTTTGTGTGACAGCCCTGGCTGGCCTGGAATGCTCTTTATAGACCAGGCTAGCCTTGAAGTCACAGAAATCTGTCTGCCTTTGCCTCCTGAGTGCTTGGACTAAAGGCATGTGACACCAGCTACCACCACCAGGCAAGAGCTCTTTTTCTTGCAGAGGATTTAGGTACAGTTCCCAGCACCCACATGGTGATACTGTCTTTACAATTTTATTGAGTCTGATGCCTTCTGCCTTCTTATAGCCCTCACGGGCACTTCATGCACGTGGCACATAAACATACATGTAGGCAAAACACTCAAAAAGATTTAATTTTATTTTACATGTATGAGTATTTGTTTGTTTGAATTTTCTTTTTTGAGACAGGGTTTCTTTGTGTAGCCTTGGCTATACTTGAAATCTCTTTGTAGACCAGGCTAGCCTCAAACTCACAGAGATTCACCGGCCTCTGCCTCTTGAGTGCTGTGACTAAAGATGTGCACCACCACTAACCAGCTAAATTTGCCTTCATTTCCTAAAATAATGTATTTAGTTGGGCAGTGGTGGCCCACACCTTTAATCCCAGCATCCAGGAGGCAGAGGCAGGTGAATCTCTGTGAGTTCGAGGACAGCCTGGTCTACAAAAATGAGTTCCAGGACAGCCAGGGCTGTTACACAGAAAAACCTTATCTCAAAAAAGTTAATAATAATAATAATAATAGGCAGATCCATAAGATAGAAAAGAGTTTTTTGTTTCATGGGGGCAGAGAAGTAATGGCTTTCTATGGAGATGATGGGAAAGCTCTAGTTATAGTGTAGTAATGCTTCCCAACAGTATTCTCAAATCACTGAACTGTTCACTGAAGGTTTTGTTTAGGACAAAGCGGCATGTTTCCTAGCTGTCTTTTCTTCAAGTGTGAGAGCAGAAGGCAAGTGAGACCTTGTTTGGAACAAGTTCAAGTTGGAGCAAATCCTGGGCAGAGCAGAAGCTAGTAGATATTAAGTGATTAGGTTCTCAGGAGTGTAGTTGAGCTGGGAGCATGGGGTGTTTGGACCTGAAGTAGGCATTCCTACCCTCTGCCTGCCCCATCTTGACCATGTTGGAGCTGGACTGGTGTGTGGCTGTTGGTTTCCTCAAGAATATTGAAAGTGATGATTGTATATGCTGGGGAGACCCTTACCTGTTCTCAGGCCCACTTCTCTGCTGGGGATTACTTCCCATGTCACCCACGCAACTCCAAGGACACACTGTTCGAGGGTTGAAAAGAGTGGGCGATGGAAAGTCAGACCTTTTGGGCCGATAGGAGGCAGATAAGAGGCAGATAGAATGAGAAGTTAGGAGTGTGGCCTTAGTCTGTGGTTCTACCTGAGAAGGTGGGGGGTTCATCCTTAGGGGGTTAGAAAGGTCTTCTCAGCCCAGCACCAATCCACGCTGTCTTTGGTACTGTGATCCTACTCATGTCCCTTTAGGATCTTGCTCTGGGGTATTTTCTGCTCTTTGGAACTTGTAAATTTGAACCCGCTCCAAACTAGACCCTTACTAGTCTCCTTCCCTGACAGATAGGAAAAGGGCTTTTAGGGAGCATCCTGCACAGATACCGTGGGACCATACCAGCAACCTTTTGACCTCCACCTTACTAACCAAGGGAAGAGGGTTCTCTGCAGGAATAAAACAATAGAACCTATAACTGGGGAAGTGTCCTGGACTTAGAAATGTTGCTTTGGTCTGCCTGCTCTGAGCTGTCTGTCCTGTACTTCTTGGTATGTACATAGGTTGATGAGAAAATGCCCCATTCCAAGTAGATAAACACTTAGGGATGCTCCCATGGATTCAGGCAGAAGAACTGCTCAGGCCTGTCTTCTATCTCTGCTTGGGGTTTCTCTGATTTTGTACCTTTTATACATCTCTGTCCTGTGTCATTGCATCCTACTTATAGAGGATAAGACCCCAAGTGCAGCTCCCCTCATAAAATTATTTGATGTATGTGATTCATACTGGTCAATGTAGAGATGATACCTTCTTGCTTCAGAGGCAGGATAATCCTAAGAAATCTTCACATCTTGTGTACCTCTCCCTAAACATGCTGGGAAGCTGGATCCCTATGCTTGGACCCACATGAACATCCAGCCCCAGGCTTGTTGCTGGTAAGTCACGAATGTCCACCTGCATGGAAAGCCATATGGTTACAGCTTCATTCATAGATATGCTAGGCATCTCACACTCCATGTTGGTGAATCTTGGAATTAGCAGACACTGTAGGGCATATGGGAATTCAGGGTAGGACAGGCCTCTCCTCCAAAGTGGGAGCTTCTAAGAAGATTTACTAAATACGAAGTATTTATGGGTGTGTTCAGGGGCCACCTCCAGGGTGATAGTTCCATCCCTCTCTGGATGCGTATGCTTGTCCAGTAAGGGACTTTGAAGAGGAGATGGTCTGGAAAGAGACCTCCAATCCTCCTGAAAGGAACCTAAGTGTGGCTAGTGTGATGAAAATCAAGCTGGATAGTTTAAGGTATAATAAGGTTTGAGCACTGCCTTGGTCACTAAACCTATATCTAAGCTGGGTCCCCTGGAAGAGTAGACTTGTAGCACGGAGCTGCCCCTCTTAGGAAATATTTTCTGATATTTGGTAATGGATCTGCACAACCCTGCAGTTCTGCCGATGTAAATGCTGTTCTAGGCAGTTCTTAGGCTTGTAGAAGAAAAAATGCAGTACAAGCTGGGGCTGATGATATCTGAGGGCCCAACTGGAAGAACAGAAGGCAGCTATGTGGCTAACCGGGAAGCCAAGTAATCTCGGTTGTCACTGTTTATGGGAAATGTCGTTCTTTATGCATGGATGCTAGTGCTCACTGAAACCCTTTGAAAGAAAAAAAGTTTAATTAAAAATTAAATATGGTGTATTATATATGTATATATAAAGGCAAAGTAAAAAATACAGTCTCATTCTAGAAAATACATAGCAGAAAAGAGTTAGATGGTTCAAAAACTTAACCCGACAGAGGCAACTAGCACGTCCAGGGCCCGGGGTTCCTAGGGAAGGTTCCCTAAGGAAAGAGCCCCCAGGAGGAGGTATGTAAATGACAGAGGTGGCACCCTTAGGCCACCAGTTCTAAAGGCCGCTGCATAGCCTAATATACATTTGCAAAAGGAAGGAAGTGAACAGGGCCCTGCCATTTGGCCACATGCTGAAGCGCTGGAGAGCAGGTACAGTGGCTAGCCTGAGATGCAGGCGCTGTAATAGACTGCGCTGCTGGCGTCAGACAGCGCAGAAATGAGGCTACTCTCCTCTGGACAGGACATGGCCCGGGGACCCAGTTTGGCCAGTGCCACGTGGTAGGGAAGTGTAGTGGCATCCGGCCGAGTCCGGCTGCAGTTGAGATACTGGTCGAATTCGGTGAGGTCCACATCGGCCCAAAGGTCGGCGGTTGGCTCCAGTTGCTCTGTTCCCTCAAGAGGCGCGGCCTCAGGTGGTGGTGACAGAGGACTGGGGTACGGGCCCGGTGTGCCCAAGGTGCCATAGTAAAGGCCTGCGAGCGGCGCGGCAGGTGGCGTGGTCCTGAGCGCCTCAGCCAGGGGCGCCCCGTAGCAGAAGCTCGGGTCCCGTACCAGCTCGGGGGCATAGGGCGCCCGGAAAGCCCGCACGGCACAGTCCTCGGGTGCCAAAGGCGGTGGGAAGAAGGAGGCCTCGCCAGGCTCCAGGCCGTCCAGTGGCGAGCGCTCGGGCGTGGGTAGACCCAAGCCATCGAACTCCGCGCCTAGCGTGGGCAGCTCGCGGAAGGGGCGGGCCGAGCCTGGAGCAGCAGGGAAGGGCTCGGGCGGCGCAGAAGGCTGCACGAGGCCCGGGAGCAAGAGGCCGGGCTCCAGCCTCCGGGCCTTGCGCGCCTGTTTTTTACGGCGAGGCCGGTACTTGTAATTGGGATGGTCGCGCAAGTGCTGTACACGCAGCCGTTCGGCCTCTTCCACGAAGGGCCGTTTCTCCGCTGTGTTCAGCTCCTTCCACGCTTTGCCTGTGGGCAGCAGAAGCCTGTTAGTGTTCTGCCGTCGGGCGCACCACCAGCCAACCCCGCGTGCGCCCTGGGCGCGCGGCACGAATATGGCATAGAACCCCTGGCCCAGGAGACCCAGATCCTGACCCCCTCCCAAATCCCCACCATGGCCGCCCCTAAGCGCTCTCGGCTCTCACCCAGCATCTTGCTCAGCACTGCGTTGTGCAGATCCGGGTTTTGCTGCGCCAGTCGCTTGCGCTCGTCCTTCGCCCACACCATGAAAGCGTTCATGGGCCGCCGAATGCGCAACTCGTCGGCCGTTTGGCGCTCTCCGCGGCCGAAGCCATAGCGCCCTGACTCGGGGCTGCGCGGTGGGCTCCGCGGAAGACTGGACGGCGAGGCGGGCTCGGTGGGCGAGACGTTGGTGACAGGGAGGCCGCGCGGCTCAGCAGCGGCCCCGAGGCCAGGGGCCCATGCACAGTCGCGGCGGGAGGGCGGGTCGTCCTGTGCGCCGTAGCCGGGCGGCGATCTCTGCATTCCAGCTGGGCAAGGCCTGGGCGGAACGCAGCGCGGGAGCGCAGAAGACAGTGGCAGGCACTGCGAAGCCAAGTTTGGAGGGATGACGAATGTCGGCTGGAGACAGCGGGGACGTGGTAGCTCGGTGCCAGGAAGGCATCCCAGATATAGAGACACCGGGCCAATCCGCAGCAGAGCGGGCGGGCCGGGGCGGGGCTGCCCCCTCTGCGATGGCTCTTTTTTCTTCCCGGCAGGATCCAGCCGAGGCCTCCCCAGCGCAAACCTCCCGCCCTGTCTCTGAAGAAGAGACCCCCGAGTAGGAGAAGGCTGCTGGTGTGGGCTGAGGCTCAAAAGGAGGGGTTCTCCAGGGTTGTCGGCTTTCAGAGTGGAGTTGCCACCCCACCCACAGAGACAGACCCCCGGGCAGTAATGAGGGGAGGGGGCAGCGGCGTTAGGTTGGATGAAGGAAGATTTATTTTAGCACCAAGTTCTTGGGAGGTCACTTTCATCGTGCACCTCGGGAAGAGAGGGTGGCATTTTGGAGATGTTCTTGCCTCTTCCTGTTGGTTGACCCTCCCAGATGCCTCTTCCAAGTTCTGCCCTTGAGGCTGGTGGAAAAGTAGACCTTTCCCCCCCTCTCCCATACTCAAACGCTAGAACAAGGCAAAACCTGAACCTGGTCCACAGGGCATATAGCCAGTCCCCTGCTCCTGTGTATGTACCTGATTTCCGTCCCAGGAAGAGACAGCTGCCTAGGCAGGTGAAACAGAGGAAAACTGGCAGTTTTTCACGACAGCCCTCGCTCATCTTCTTTTTCTGTCTGTTGAAACACTCCACCAGGAAGGGATCTGGGTTCCAGAAATTGAGAGCTGCCCCTTGCCCATTGCCAAATGTAACGTTATAGAAGAAAATCCAGTGTTCTTGGCAGCTGTCTGTGACAGGCGATGAACTTCATCTCCATACACCCTAAAGACTCTGCTGTCTTCCCTGCTATGTCAGGATATCCTACCTTGAGCATTGAAAGAGAGGCCCGTGTGACTTCTGCGCTGTCTCTGAGTGGTCTCTTTCTGAACACTCTTGCCTTGGGGAAGATGCCAGAGCTCCCTACAGTCGTTCAGACTAAAGGATGATGAATATCACTACCTGATATTTTGTCATGTAGATATATAGGCCCTGAACCTGATGCAGGGGCATGAACTTTGAGTAGGGTGGAACTACTGGGGTCACTGAGTACTTTCTCAGAAGGCAGGCAGAAGTGTGGGCACCGAGGTGAAAATGCTTACAGGACTTTGTCAATGGTCAGCTCCCTTTTGGCAGGTCTAGGTGGGTAGGTAGATTGAGCAGATGATACAGGAGGATGGTGAATGAGGGCATGAAGAGCTATGTGAAGATTTTCATTTTGAGAACTGGGTACAAAGAACCAGAGGTGGAGGTCAGTGAGATTGCCCAGCATGTAAAATGTCCTAGGTTCCATCTTCAGTGCCACAAACAAAACAATGGACCAGAGCTAACCCGATATCCACTCACTGCCATTAGTTTTTGTCAGAAATTACCCTAACTCCTCAGCTATGGATACAGGCTAGGGTCCCCAGAGCCTGACTCAGCCAGGGCAGTGGCTATTTTGAGATCATGTTCACTGGGGCTCCTGAAAAGGATCTCCAGATTTTTTTTTTTCTGCTTGGGGTTCTGTGATAGCCCAGAGTCGGCCTCATGTTCTGAAAAGAGTGTCCAGAATAACCTCATTTTTTTCCTTCCATAGCGCTCTAGCATCCACCTCTCTTGGCACCAGCCAATGACCCTCCTTATAGCTGAGTTGTGGCTCAGATGTCAGCCTGTCATATCCTGTGAGCTGGGCTGGGAAGGAGCCTGTTGGTGCTCCCTTTTCTCTGTAGGGTCAGGCTACCCTCCCTGCTCACTGCTTGGCAGTGGTGATGCTGGCAGCTTCTACCCTCTCTCCAGATGGAACAACAGTGGGGGAGGTGACTTCAGTCTGCCAGCAGGGTGGCCCTGACCCTGGAGCCCAGGGCTAGAGGGACTCCCCAAGGGTGTACAGGGCTGCTGTGGGTGTGGCCAGCCTTGCTAGGAGAGGGACATTCCATGTGAATGTCTGTGTGTCTGTGTGTGGTCTACATGTGTGTCTGTGTCTGTCAGGTTCCCAGGGTGTGGGGTGAGGTAGACCCTAGTGCTAGAGGTTGCCCAAGTTTTTGGGAGTCAGTCATGACAGACTCTACTATAAGGTGTTGAGGATTGGAAGTCCTACTGGGGGGGGGGGTGTTCTCAGTACCAAAGGAAGGGACTCCCAAGGCTTCTTTTGTTAGATGAGCTGCAGCCCTACATCTGGCCAAAGAGAGAAGGGAAAAATCTGCTGTGGGAACACCACTTAGTCTAGCTTGGCTTAGATGAGCACTTACTGATGACAGGAGCTGGTCTATAGCCCCAGCCCCTAGAAAGTTGGAATGGTAAGGCAAATCTTTTCTGTCAGTATGGGCTTGGCTTGTGTGTCAAGTGGAGCCTATCTTCCTTTCCTTTCTGCTTACACCTACATCTCCTTCCTCAGCCTCCTTGAACTCCAGGCTTCCTGAAGCCTGAAAAGGATTCTGGGTAGTTCTCTTTGGTGCCTATGGTGGGGGATTGGCTTGGCTTTGCTCTGCCTGGGGGTGGTGAGACCTCCCAAGCACTGCCTGGGCACAGACCTCCCAGGCTCCCACCAGACAGCTCTGGCTGCTGTACAGCAGTGAGGCTGGGACCAATTACATAGCCCTGTAGGGCTTGGACCCTCCCACTCCCAAAGGGTGGGGTGGGGTCCCTGTCTGAGGACAACAGAGCTCCAGGTGGATGACTTTTTTTTTTTTTTTTTTTTTTTTTTTTTTTTTTTTTTTTTTTAGCTAGCCCTTCCAGTTCAGACTCTTCTGACTTATCACTCTCGGCTCCAAACCTTGCTGGCCTCCCAGTCTCTGATGGCTGGAGCTGGGGGAATATGAAGCTAGGGTCAATCTCTACTTTTCTCCTGAGGCCAGAGCCTTTGGTCAGTCTAGTCTACAGAGAGTTCCCAGGACAGCTAAGGCTACACCGAGAAACCTTGTCTCAATAAACAAGCAAGCAAATAAAAAGAATGATGCTCATGGTACAGATAGCTTGACTCTCATCCACTACATGCCCTTTGGCTAGCAGAACTGGGATTGAAGAAGCAAATACAACTTATTACTGCAGTGTCACCATGGGTAATGGCAGACCAGAGTGGAATGGACTTGCAACAGAATGGCTACTGTGGGTGGGCCAGGAATCAGACATGTTCTGAAGGATGTTCTAGAGCTTCAGAGTTATTATACTATGGTGGGCATGTGGGTGCTCAGAGTGTTATCACTTTTAGGATCATTGGATGAGAGGTAAGTGGGGCTGTTGGATGAGCTTATGAGGGAGGACTGGGACTGCTGTGCAACATTTTGGAGTGTTCTGGTGCAGGATGGCTGCATGGCCAACTTATGTCCTCCAATGTAGTCACTTACTATGTATGGGTCTTAGCGGCATTACTGCTGCTCCTGCTCTGCAGGGGCTCCATGGGAACCTGGCTGGGGAGCTGGGCTACTCATGGGTTTCCGTGGCGACAACAGGGCGGAGCCAGGAAACAGCCGCTCAGGAAGGAAGGCTGGCCTTCAGGCCAGAGAGAACCCACTGGGCTGAGGAGGCGCCAGACATTCTGTCCAGTTTCCCCAACCCCTGCTGGCCGGTGCTCTCGCCCATTCCGTTGACTTCACCCCCGCCCTGCCCCCATACATCAGAACTGTGGGTCTTTACATAAATAGTTACTTTTATTCTCAGATCGGTGTATGGCCTGAGTCTGTGGATGTTACTGTCTGTTTTCATGAGTGCTTTGGTTCCCTTGGTGGTCCTTTGCCTTTAAGGTGGGCTAATAATTGCAGGCAAACTGGGGTCTCTTGGGCTTCTGGGAGGTAGTATCCATTCTGAATGTCCTGCCATATTGGGTTGGCCCCTCCTTGTCTTGACAGACTGGGAAATGGAGATAAAGGGAGACCAGTGCAGAGAAAGAAAACACATCTATCTCCTCTTCCTCTTCTAGTCATTTTTCTTCTTTTTAAAAAGTGTTGCTAACTGGGCCCAGCGCATGCCTTAAATCCCAGCACTTGAGAGGCAGAGGCAGGTTGATCTCTGTGAATTTAAGGCCTGCAATGAATTCCAGGACAGCCAGGGCTATGTACAGCCCCGTCTCAAAAATGGACAACTCTCTATGTAGCTCAAACTGGCTTCTGCTTTCTGAGTTTTGGGATTATACGTGTAGTGATCACACCCAGCTTTATATTTCTCTCTCTCTCTTTCCTTTTCTGGTAACAAATGGCTTTTGGTGGGAACCAGCTGACTGTTTAGGGACTTCCACTCTCCTTTGCTCAGAGACAGAATTTATTTTTTATTTTTGGTACTGAGCCCCCTGCTGGCATCAGATTGTCTCCTGAGGTAGGAAACTGGAAAAGAAAAAACAGCCCCAATCCTTGCTGTGAGATGTTTCTATTCTGGTGCGGAAAGGTTAAAAATCAATAAATCAACAAATAAGTTACTATTGGGAGAACTAGGTATGAGAAGGGGCTATGCCAGTATCTATACCCTTTTTTATAAGCGGTTTTTGAGCCCACACTTGAAAGAAACATGAGAAGAAAAAAAAAAAACCATACAAGAAGCATGCTACACAGATGGGGAGCTGTATTTAAAGTCACTGGGGGAGGGGTGAGGAGAACAGGTGTACAAAAGGCTTGGGGTGAAGCATGAGGACTGAGAATCAAGGGGCCCTGTGGAGCCTGGCAGGATCTTGCATTTTCCCCTGAATGAGACTTGGGAAAAGTTTTCAGTGACTTGGCATCCCACAGGCTCAGCACAGCTTTGCTCTTGCAGGGGTTTAGCTGTGGCTGACTTTGTTCAGCCTGGTCTCTGCAGGATGGCAGGGCAGGCAGGCAGGCTGCTTTAGAATTCTGCAGGTTTGCTGCCTCTGAGTCAGACCTCCATGCTTCATCCATTGCCTTTGACCCTGTGGCTGCCTGGGACTCCTTAGGGTAGGAGGGTGGAGTGGCCGCCAGGCTGGCGGGCTGGCAGGGCAGGGGGGCGGCATTTCTGGGAATTGTGTGGGGGAAGCACATTCACATTGTTAGAGCAAGCCTGCAGCTAGGGCCTCACTGGCCTCTGGGGGATGCCTCCTGCCTCCCTAGTCCTGCCTCTGTGTGTGTGGGGAGGGGAGTGTGTGTGTGTGTGTGGGGGGGGGAATGACAACAAAGTTGGACCCTGGCCAGGCTGTGGGCTGGCGGGGGACTTTCCAAACAGACATTTCCATTAGCCCATGGTTCTTCCCATTCTGTAGAATAGGATACTGAGGTTTGGAGAGCTAGTATCTACACAGACAAAGCTAACATCCATGTGCCCAGCCTCCATCTTCTACCCCTAAATAGAGACTTTTGTCACTGTTCACTGTCCTGTCTGATCACAGAAGCCAGTGTCCACGGAAGACCTAAGATGAGACTGACTATGCTTATAGATCCACAGAGCCTTATGTTGGAGACCTGCAACCCACAAAATAGGCTGGAGGGCCTGAGAAGTCGTGCAGGGGAGGGACTGCCATATGGTGGCAGGGTTAGGACCTCCTGGGGCTTAGGATGCCTCCCAGTCTGTGATGGGGAAACAAGGGACTCCGTGTGAGCTTGGCAGTGTGAGTCTTCCCACCCACCACCGCCCTGCCTTGGCCAGAGGGGAAGCATTCAGGCCACCACTGGGGTCAGGGCCAGCTCTGGGCAGACTAGCATGGGGGTAGGGATCACAAATAGAAAAATAAATGGCTTGAGCTTCCGCTATTTCCTGAACTGAGGAAGGGGGAAGGGCAGGCTTTGGACCAAAGGTGCAGTTGGCCTGGTGGGGCAGACCCTGGGGATGTCCCATGATCCCACCCCATTAGGGTATTGTCTGCCCTTTTCAGACCTTCAAGCTGGTATATCTCCACCCCAGGGACCCTAGGAAAGAATTGTGTTGCTCACCGAGGGCTCCTGAGTTTGGAGAGCCATTGCAGGGAAGGACTATGAAAGAAAATGTGTGCAAAAGCCAAATGGTGACTCATGAAGGAGCCTCATCTAGGTGTTCTGGGACTTGGGAAAGAGCCCCCCCCACCGCACTGTAGATAGAATGGGAAAGTAAGGAAGGGTACCTCCCAGAAGTGGGGCAGGCATGTCCTTCTCTATCACCTTAAGAGGGCTAGGGTAGAGGACAACACCGTGCTGGAATGAATACCTTGGTGATGTTTAGATGGTGTTTGATGGGAAGATTTCACTAAAGATAAAAAACTCCCTCAGTCAGCAAAGTGTGTGTGTGTTTCTGATGTGGGAGGTGACTTCTCTGAGCAATGGCCAGAAGATTGGATTTGGAGTTCCTGTAGGGTCTGGGATTAGGGCTTTTTGTTTGTTTGTTTTTGAGACATCTCTCATGTAGCCCAGGCTGTCCTCAAACTGTTTAAGTATCTGAGGATGACTTTGAACTTCCTGCCTCTGTCTCCCAAGTGCTGGCTGTACTTCATATTGAACCTAGAGCTTCCTCCGTGCTAAGCAAACACTACCAATTGAGCTAATCCCCAGCTCAGGGAATGAGGTTTTCTAAGGCTAGGATGTGGAAATATCTGGTTAGCCAGTGCCAACCCATGAGTGAGGACCCCATATCTTTGATCGTTGTATCATAGCTCCCCTGCTGGTGATCTCTGGAAGCAGCTACTGCCTGAGCGGGTTTGTAGGTTGCTCCTGCCACCTACAGGCTGTTGCTGCTCGACCATGGACAGCCCCTTCAGCATGGTTGAAGGTCATGTGACTCCTTTTCTGCCAGTGCTGTGTGGTAGGGTCCTTGCCAGGGTCAACTCAATGCTCAAACACAGGGTTCCCTCTCCCAGAACTTGTTTGGTTAGGGTTTGGCTTAGAGCAAGGGCCCAGATGCCAGTAAAGGGCAGATTCGGTGTTGGTGTGGAATGTTCATCCATCACTGCACCTCTGGAAAAACTGTTACCTACAAAAAAAAATTCTGTACATTTTCCTTAGGGTGTAAATGTAATAACTGGTTAAAAATGGTCAGCCCAGGCTATTTGTAAATTCCATTTGCACCCTGATCTCGTGGTTACTGTGGGTACAACAATTCAGACAACTGTCTTTTGGCATCAGCACACCTGCCACCACGTGCAGTGCAGAAGAGGAGCAGAGTACTTTTCCTTGCCTGAGCATGGCTATGGTGTTCCTTAGGCACTGCCTCAGTACCTGATCGCTCTGTCCTGTTCTCGGCGTATAATGTGATTCAGCTAATACAGATCACAGCCTCTGTCAGGTTGGGAGACTGAGGCGTAGAGCAACAGAGCAGAATCTGGGATTTACACCCTGTTTAGGTTGACTTCAGAGTCTGACTTGTTGCCCAAGAAGCCTTTCAAAGTCCTTTTCAGAGTACTGGGCCCACACCTCCCCGTGTGTGCCGCCTCTGTGCAGAGGCAAGAACAACTCATACTGGGCTTGGTAACGACGGCGTGTGACATCCAGCCGGGCGTAGGGCTGAGCGGAGAGGTCCCGACGCCAATGGCCGAGCAATGACGGAGCAATGCACCGCCAGAGCAAAGGGCTCAGATGGGTTGAGTTAAAGACCGTAGCACAACAGGGCTATTTATACTCAACCTTCATCCTCTCCCTGGCAATCCGAAGGCTTGTGGAGCAGTCCCGACGCGGACGTACGGAGAAACTACCTTTTCCAGCCAGCCGCGCGCCACACGCCGCGCTGTCATCTGGGAGTTGTGGTCCCGGGGGCGGAGACTTTATTGTGTTGCGCGCGGCCGCCGGGCGGAGGTTTGGACCGCGCATCACGGCGGCGGCGGCGGCGGCGGCCGAGGTCGGGCCGGGCAGCGCAACCGGCGCAACCCGCCGCCACAGAGGTGGTGATGGGCAAGGAGGAAGAGATTGCGCGGATCGCCCGGAGGCTGGACAAGATGGTGACCAGGAAGAGCGCGGTGAGGGGCGCGGGCCGCCAGGACCCTAGGGCCCCCGCTCCGCAGAGACCCGCCGAACCCACCCGCGGGGAGAATGATACTCCGAGGTCCGCCCTCTGCCTTGTTCTGGGATTGCCGCTCTGTACCGGACGCCCATTGCCTCATCCCCCGGCGGTGGTCGCGGGCGTTCTTAGCCCAGCCGTTGTCTCCCATGTCTGCCCCCACCCTCCAGAGCTAGGTTTCTCTAATAAATTCTCCCCTCCGCCTGCTTAGTCGGTGTGGGTAGACAGTAGAGATTCCGAAATGAACCTGTGTCCTTGAGACCCGAGGAGACAGACTAGACTCTGTCCTTCGCCTTGCCTTCTGGACCTGGCCATCCTCTTAACCGTTTGGAAGCATCCTTAGAGGATGATGGCACCTGCATCTTGTCTTCCGTGGGTGGTAAGGGACCAGAAGGTGGCCTTAAGGCTAAGTTTAACCCGCCCATCGTGGCTGAGTCATGAGTCTGTACGGCCTCTCCAGGGATTGTGCCTGAAGTGGAGGGATGCAGGACAGCTTTTGGGGATGAGCAGGATTATCCTGGGTTCCTGTTGGTCAGGGTTGGAGGGCTGGGGTCTAGATCAGAAAGAGGGTTAGTTTCCCCTTTACACCTGCAACAGCTCCACTCTGTAATCACCTGGGCTACAGAGGCCTGCTGGTATTTTCTTCTAAGGATGTTAAACCCAAATGGCAAACTTGGAACTGAAGGTGGAAGAGATGGGGTGGGAATCTACAGGGGCTTGGGAACTGGTCGAGCCCTAACAAGAGTTGAAGGCCACAGAGAGGACTGTACAGCAGAGATGGGAAACAGAAGTTCTAGGAGGTTGCAGTGGCCTGAGAGGATTTGGAGTAGCTGGTGGGCTTTTTTTTTTTTTTTTTTTGGGGACCTTCCAAGTGGGAGACAGTGCCCCTGTCTTCAAGGATCAAGTCTTCTCAGGAAGCCACCTTAGGGCTGATTGATACAGTCCCAAGATCAGGATCTGCTTTAGGACCATGAAACAAGGCTGCAGTCTGAGCAGATAACACAGATTGGAGGTCAGCCCCAGCCCCAGCCCTTTCCACTGCCTCTAGTATGGAAGGGCCTCTTTGTGGCATGTAAAGACATCTGAGCTCATAGAAGCAACCTGGAGGGCAGCAGGTGCAGCAGTGTTCAGCTGTAGGAAGGACACCTTCTTGAAGTGCTAGGGAGAACAGCCTTAAGCAGAGTGAGGGTTCTAAGGTAGGAAGAGGAGGAGCCTGCCTCTGAGGTGCAACCTGTCTGTAGATACTGAAGAGTAGAGCTTGGGCAGAGAAAGAAAACCAGGGTTGTTTGTTACAATACCCAGGAGAAGCGATAGACCGATGGGTGGGCATTTTGAGGAGAGGCTGCTCTATTACCATGGCATAGATGAACTAAGGCTAAGGAACCTGAGATATATCCCTGAGGGTCCTTCCATGTTAAACAGGAACTGGGGCATCTTTTCCCCTCCAGTAGTTTGCTCAGTGATGTGGTGTGGTTCCTAAGAGGTCTGGAGGTCGCCACAGATATAAGATGAGAAACCATTGATCTTTTGAAGAGAGAGCACTGTTAGGCTGTTTGCCTCTAAGTGCAGGGGCAGAAAAAAGCCTCTGTTGTGATGTCGAACTATGTGTGCAGTGCTCTGGTCTTCTCTGACATGTAAATTGACCTCCATATAGTCAGGAAGAGGTGGGATTGTCCACTAAAGTTTAAAGTCCTTTATGAAGGTCATTTTTCCTTCCAGGAAGGAGCCATGGATTTGCTGCGGGAGCTGAAGGCTATGCCTGTTACATTACACCTGCTCCAGGTAAGCTCTTCTGGTCCTGGTCTAGGATGGTTCCAGAGACAGCAATTCCAAGACCATCTAGCAAGGCTCCTTATACTACTCCCACAACGCTTAGTTGGCATAACAGCTGTTCTAAGGAGAAGGTTTCTGATTCTCCCTGACGGTGATCAGTGAGGTGGGAGGGGAGTGCTCTGAGTTCCAAAAGAGATCATAGCCCTTGGGAGTGGTGTCTTTCTGTCCCTGTCCATTCTCCCAGCAGGTCCTTAGTGAGGATCTGTCTCTGGAACAGGCCCCTACCACCTCTGACTCAGGCCACTTGCCTTGCAGTCCACCCGTGTTGGGATGTCTGTCAATGCCCTTCGGAAGCAGAGTTCGGATGAGGAGCTCATTGCACTGGCCAAGTCCCTCATCAAGTCCTGGAAGAAGCTCTTGGGTACGGGTCAGAATATAAAGTGTGGCTCTTGCTGCTCTTCTCAGGCTATCTGGTTGTAGGATATGAAAATAGGACAGAGAGTATCCATCCCTGAACTGGAAGTAGATGAGGGTGATGGAGGATGGATATCATTTGTTGTGGTGGGGGAGGGGATGGCCTGGGAGGCATGACACAAAGGTGTATGCTGGGGAAGAGGTTTTCAGCTGCAGGAGGTCAACAGAAAAGAAGGTCCAGATCAAGATGCTCCAGCTGAAGGAGGTGGGGCTGCCACTTATGTAAGAGGTGAACTAGGCAGACAACAGCTGTTTGTGGGGACAGTGGACAAGTAGGCTACAGAGATGACCTCCTATTGGTTAGGAAGGCAACTATTCCTGGGCTCTGTTTATACTTATGTGAGATAACCCAGGATCTGTCCCTCCTTAGAGTCACATGACCATCAAGAAAAGCTTACAAGTGTAAGTTTGTCCTAATGAAGGTTTTGGCAAGGCCCCACCCATGTTTTAGAAGGAGCCTTTTATAAGGCATATGCTTGTTTCCTGGCTAGGGTAGACCTGAAGAGTCCCACAGCAGCTTGCTTGAGTGGGGCTTGAAGAGGGTGGATCCTGAAGAGGCAGGTGGGCTTGCTCGGGACCAGGAGGAAGGTCTAGTGGCCTCCTAGCAACTTGCTTGTCTAATGGCTTTAAGCAGTAGAGAAAATGGCCAGGTTGAGGCCAGGCTAGCACTTAGCTGCCTGCTCCTGACCGTCTGTACCATCCATTTTCTGATAATGGCAGATGTTTCTGATGGCAAAGCCAGGGATCAAGGGAGGGGCACACCTCTGCCCACATCGTCCTCAAAGGATGCCTCAGGGACTACGGATCTCAGGTAGCATATCTGAAGGCAGGTATATACATTTCTGCCTCTTGCTTCAGTGGGAAATGAAGGCTGATGTCTATTTTCCTGGGTACTGCTTAGAGAGAGAACACATCTATAGGGCACCATTTATAAGGCTAGTCAGCTTCATGCTGGATACTGTCCCATTGCTCAGTTCCCTTCTTGCCCATCTAAGATGTCTGGCTGTGTCTGCCTGGCTGTCAGTGTCATCACTGAGACCTTAAATGGGGAGGGGCTACCCATCAGGAGCCAGCCAGCCCCAGGCCCCCTTGCCTGCTTCCTTAGAGCCTCAGCTGCTCAGCAAGATTGGTGAATAGGTCCCCCATGAAAATGCCATCTGGAGCTATAGGTGGGCACAACTCATATCTCCACATTCAAGTGTTGCAGCACCACTGCCTTAAAGGTGGTCAGGAAAGACCTGTTACCATGGAGACTAGGGACATTGCTTGTTATAGGCTATGGATGAGAGGCTGCTTTGATCAAATGGTAGCAGTGGCCAAAGGCTGGGTGTAGGCCATAACAGCTTATGCTCTGGACTCCAGCCTAGAAGTCTTGATATGTTATGTCCTGATCTCATTAGCACACTTATACAGTTGATTTTGCTCTAGAAAGCCAGCTGATGCTGCTAATTTCCAGAGGAAAGAGCCTGCCGGTTATAGCATGGCAAGACTCTGGGCCCAGACCTGAGATCCTTGTCCAGTTTCATTTCTGTTGAGTAGGGTCACCTGTGACATTAAGACTTGACCTTGGGTGACCTCCTACCTCATCTTTTCATCACTCCAGGCAACAAGAGGTATCTGCCTGGTTCTGTCATTAGCATGGTCCATGTCCTGGGCTTCTTGGGAAGCAGACACTCTGGAGCTAATAAGAATATCTCAGCCCATTTTGGCAAGGAAGAATTATTCAGACACTGATTGTTGAGGAAGGATATGGCATCCACTTAGGGAGTGATCTGTGATTCACTGTGGACCTTCTAAGCCAATGCTCTTTTCTGACAAGGAGGGCAGGCATTCTGGGCTGAACTAAGGGTGGATGAAGTCACTGGGCCTGAGGGTCTGTCAGGATAGAGAAAATGGACTTTGGAGGTCAGCATGGTATCCACATTTGCTTTTCTGGGGACCACCTGTGGCTCAGAAAAGGTCAGCGGACCACTCAAGAGAGGGCACCCAGTAGTCTACCAGTGATGTCCAAGAGCTACTGGAGATGTATAACTTAGCTTAACAGGCTCAATCTGAGCCCACAGGCTTTGTCTCTCTAGATGCAAGAAGCCAGACCCACCTCGGACCTCATCCACACCAAGGATCACCACATTTCCCCCAGTGCCCATCACTTGTGATGCTGTACGAAATAAATGCCGTGAAATGCTGACTTTGGCCCTGCAAACAGACAGTGAGTATCTGCCTGCTTTAGAGGTTGCTGTCAGAGACATAGTGCTTTCTCTCTCTTAGTTTTTTGAGACAGGGTTTCTCCATGTAACAACAGCTCTGACTATTTTGGAACTTGCTTTGTAGACCAGGCTAGCCTCAGTTCACAGAGATCCATCTGCCTCTACCTTCTGATTGCTGGTGACCGAGGGAGGAAGCTGAGGTTTGGGAGGTCGCAGAACACCCCTATCTTGGGAACTGTCTCCCAGGAATGCATATGTCCTATTTGGCTTCTAGGAGTCTGTGGAAGCAGAGGGGTGGCAGGCAGAAAAAGCCAGTGTGGGAAACTAATGAGGACTCCCTCTTGCAGATGACCACGTGGCTGTTGGTGTAGACTGTGAGCATCTGTCAGCTCAAATCGAGGAGCATATCCTTTGTACAGTGTCAAATACAGGGTCAAATGCTCCTGGTAGTCTGTAGGCCACTACTGCAGAATTACTCACTTGCAATCAATCATATAAAGGATTAATATTTATTAAGGGGTTATATAAACACTCACTGCTATTAATGGAACCTTAAGGTAATTCTTGGAGAGTGGAACTGTCCCACACAGGTTGGTCTAATCCTCTCCCCGAAAACACAGGAACAAAACAGGAGGGAAGGTCAGCGTGCCATGGAATTCTCAAGGGGGTCTGGCCATGCTCCATTCAGGGTCCTGATATCCCAAAGTTATGCCTCTAGGCCTCCCTAAATAATGCCTGAATCCCACTACAGGCCAGAGTTGTGCTTTTCTAATAGCTGTTAAGACACACTGATATGTTATCCAGTGCCCTTTTGGAGTAGTCCCCAGCTTTTCCTGGGCCATAGATGGGTAAGAGGCCTGCAGCTACTTAATAGATCTGGGTCTCAAACAGGAATGGGTTTAGAGAAGGCACAATTCTATAGCCCTTTAGTTCCCTCACAGGGTTTGAATGGGTAGACTCATTTCTATGACTCCAAGGAGGGGATGGAGCTTAGAAATCTCAGATGGGTCCTTAAATACCCTTACGCATCTTCTTGGACGTGGGAAACACGGACATGAAGTACAAGAACCGTGTGCGGAGCCGAATCTCCAACTTGAAAGATGCCAAGAACCCTGGCCTGCGCCGGAATGTGCTATGTGGTACCATTACACCCCAGCAGATAGCAGTCATGACATCAGAGGTGAGACCCACTGAAAGGACTTGGGAAGGCTGTTTGTGCAGAGCTGCAGACTGAACGCTTGGCCCCTTTATCAGGAGATGGCCAGTGATGAGCTGAAGGAGATTCGCAAGGCCATGACCAAGGAGGCCATCCGTGAGCATCAAATGGCCCGTACAGGTGGCACACAGACTGACCTATTCACCTGCAGCAAGTGCAGGAAGAAGAACTGCGCCTACATGCAGGTTGGGACCTCAGGGCACACCCATCCCCTTCTTGGATACCACCTATGCCCCTACTTCCACTGGCCTGGGGGGTTCTGTGCCAAGGTTAGATGGCTTGGCCGTGTCCAGTGTGGAGAGACAGGAGTGTAGTATTCTGTTTGGCAGTGGCTATGGGACCTTCAGATTCTGCTATGGAAGTGGAGGCTGAAGTATTCTGGGGAGTACATGTGGACTCCAAGAGATTGTGGATTTGGGAAGAGGGGGGACTGCTTCCAGGGATTGTGAAAGCTGCCACCATCTGTATATAATAGGGCATGAGGGGCAGGGCAGCTCAGTCCTCACTACTTATAAGGACTGGGCCTGTGAGATACAGCATCTCTACTGATCCTTTTACTATATAGACCCCCCCATCCCCTGGTTGGGATTTCTGCATTTATCCAACATGCTGGACTCTACTGAGCCCAGTTGTTCAGGCCCACAAAGGTCTCTGTTGTGGTGATCCGGCTCCTCCATAGGCCTAGTACTAGAAGGTTGAGGTCACTGGAAAGTTTCAAATCAAGTCATCAGTAGAGATCAGGGGGTATGGAACCAATACTGTCCAGATCTGGGCAGCAAAACTAGGGATTTAGCCATTCGCCCTACAGGTGCAGACCCGAAGCTCCGACGAGCCCATGACCACGTATGTTGTCTGCAATGAGTGTGGGAACCGCTGGAAGGTAGGTGGGTGGGCCCAAAATGTTTGTATCCAGTCCTGTCTCAGAACACATTGAACCTGAAATAGGAACCAGGGCCCACTTTATCCAGCTAGTTTCCTGGGAGTCTCTGGGATGGAGCCCACACTTGTCTTATTTCTGCCTTAGGGGGTCATGTGGGGCCTTGGTCAGACATTTCCCCACCTTCCTGCAGTTCTGCTGAACCCTTGTACTGACGTGTTGTAGTCCTGGCCATGGCTAGCATTGCCCCCTCCTGCAATGTTCTTGGTGGACACAGCTTCTTTGGACATCTCCAGAAGGTGGCATGCCCTGTCCCAGCCTGCCTGCTTGGCGTCCACCTTTCTGCCCTTTGTCCCTTATTATTAAATATTTTCTTTTGCCTTCCTCTGGCTTTGCTCCTGGTGGGCTGTACACAGGCTTCGGCTGGGTCCTTCCATTGCTCTAGACACCTCTCCTATAGGCAAGACCATATCTGCTTTAGAGAGATTGCTTGTACACATGATTCTAGGATATTGGTGGTACTGCTCAGATGTGTTCCACCATGCTGGCTGTGTGGGCTGGGGGCATATGGGACTTGTTAGAACAGGACCTTGTCCAGTGTTTACCCATCCTCACCAGACATGGCAGCCCAAGGATCTGGTGTGCTTTCAGGATGTTTTGCTTTGTCCTTCACTGTGCTAAACACAAGGAGAAGATGGTTTCTGGGCTGAGGTCAATTCTACCTTCAAATTGCTGAAACTCCCAGAAACTTGGAGGATCGAAGTAGTGGGTGCTTTGCTTTATTGGATTCATAAGATGAAGATGACATTTTGTCTAGCTACTTTGAGGAGGCCAAGCCATCAGCTTTGTTCCCACCAACCTCTAGGAAGATCTTACGCCTTTGCGGGGCGCTGACCCACTTAAGAATTGAGGCCAGTTCCCAGAGTCATACCTTGGGCAGGGCCCCGAATAGTCACCTACTACATTCTACCCCAATTATGGGATAAGTGGAAACTTGTTTTTAAAAGGTTAAGAATACTATATCACGTTTTTGGCATGTGGAGGAATACACATGAATGTGAAAGTTTTCTTTTTTCTTTTGATAAAATGTATGATAAGGACATATTTCCAATTTTAAAGTTCATTAATATATAAAATATAAATGGGCTCTTCATTTGAGCCTGACTCTGAGGTCCTACATCTGATTCTGAGGAATAAACAGTTCTCCTGATATAAACCTGTTGGCATAGAGGCTGTTCTCTATGAGAACATCTCCTGGGCACATGACTGGGGGGATCTGAGGCACCATTTAGGAGAACCCCCAGTTGGAGCAGGCTAGGGTAGAGCAGGACATTGAAGTTGCCACTGAGACTGAGTCTACTTCCAGCCAAATGGGGCAAGATTAGCCCCTAGTCTGCCCATAGCAGAACATCTGTGTGGCAAGCACCTATGCCTCAGAGGAGGACTGTGGGGCTCCCTGGAGTAGTAGAGAACGGTAGGTGGGGGAGGTGAGGAATCGAGGATAGGAGTCCCGGTGCATGAGGGTGTAGATCTGCAGCTGTGCATCATCAAATGTGTGTGGTGATGGCTCTTGCATCTTCCTATTGATGCCTTCTCGAACACGAGAGTCCAGGCTCACCTGTGTGGCAGGCACCAAGGTCAGGGGGTGGGGCGGTGCCCTTCCCAGGCCACCCCCACTTATCCCTGCATCTGGCGCACCTCCTTGGGAGACAGGATGGACACGTAGTCCTCATAGATAAGTCGTGCCTTCTCATCCACCACATGTTGGTTGGCCTCGGCTTTCAACTCCTCACAGGCCAGCCAGAAGAGCATGTTTTCTTCACTGTATTCTGTGCGCAGGAATGCCCGGAACACACTGCGGCCGGTGGGGCTATGCATCAACTTGTCAAAGGACTGTGCCCAGCTTTGTACTTCCTCAGGGCTTGGTGGAGTGCTGCGGGTATTAGGGCCGGACTATGTCAGACCTGAGACAAGCACACAAGTACACATACATACATGCACACACAATGGCGGCTGTACTCACCAAACTTCACAGCTGGGGAGAGGTTGCAGCTTGCTTTCCCGAGAAGCCTGCCAAGCTCGCTGCCGTTCTTGGTTCCTAGTGGCAAAGAAAGTGGCACTACCTTATGTACAGCTGGGTTCTCTTCACACAAGTGTGGCTGTATGCATGCTTTGGCACGTGGGTACCTTGCACCAGTAAGTCTGTTTGCAAGGAAGGAAGCTCCTAGAGTGAGCCTTCTTCACATCATCTTGTTCCCCCACGGAGGCCTCTTTCCTGGCCTCAACCTAGTTCCAGCTCATTCCTGAGGCCACTGAAAAATCCACACTTCAGGCCTAATATCAGCAATATAACTTGTTGGCTAATGCAGGGTAAGAGCCCCTCCAATGTGTCTGTACCTGTCTGATCCTGGATCCTGAACCCTGCCTCCAAGAGGAACTTCTCCCTGTCAGTCAGCCTATGCTCAGTTGGCACAATGACTATCTCATTCCCACGGGTGTGAAGACAATTCAGTTCCTACCAGGCCGGGCTTCTCACCAACAATACAGCTTAAGCTTCCAATAAGCCCTACCTATTCACATTTCATTCCTTGAATCTTGCCTAAACACAGGTCTGGGTGGCTTGCTGTTCAATGGTCCCTCAGTCTGTGTAGGCTCAGATTTCTTTAAGGTAGAAAATGTCTAACATCTCCTACTCCTGCCATCAGACACCTCCAAACTTTAAATACCTTTCTGCCCAGGGCCAGCTGTTCCCCATATTGAAGTCTCAAATGTGTCCCCTAGTGCACATAGTTTGGGGTCTGGGCAGTTCTCAGTGGAATAAACACCATATGCCTACCATTTGCTTGGCTCTTGCATATAATATACCCCCAGTACACCAGGTTTAAGAACATTTGCTGATCTTCCATAGGACATTGGTTTGGTTCTCAGGACCTACATGTTGGCTTTCAACCATTTGTAACTCTGGAGAGACACCTTATGGTCTCTCCAGGTACCAGATATGTATGTGGCACACAGACAATATGCAGGCAAAACACACAAAATTTAAGAGCCATATAAAGCCCCTTAGAGGATCTGGGCATCACTACCAACCAACAAGGCTCAGCAGTCTCTGGACAGGGTGATGCTGTCGTAGGGGCACCTGCCTACAAGTTTCTTGGAAGCCTCTGGAGGGTCTGGGGAGCCTTAAAAGCCACCCCATCCCAGCCCTATATGCTTCTATACCCCTCGTACGAGCTGATCCCCATGCTTACATACCCCAGGGTCTTCCCAGTGCAAGCTGCACTCTCAAAGTCTACATACCAGGAACAGCAGCAGCAGCAGCACCAGCATAAGCAGCAGGGGTTTCGACTGGGGGGTCCTGAGGGGGCTGCATCATGGCTGGACACCGAGGGGGGCCTGTCTGCCTCCTCTGGTCCTGTGTGCTGAGGAAGAGGGGGCTGCCTCAACCTCCACTCCAGAATTCACTGGACCCTATGTCTCTGCCCACCTGCCCACCTAGTTGTGCCCCCAGGGTTTGATATTATGGGCCTCAGATGCCCAGGAACCCAATTAGAGGTGGGAAGTGCCTACCTGTTTCTCAGCCTCATGCGGGGTGGGCATGGGTGGGTGGAGGGGGTTGTTCAGGTTATGTGGTGCCAGCTCTGGACCGTCACTGCAGCCTGGGAGCCTGGTGGATCTGAGAAGAGTGTTGGAATGTTCTGAATGAGGGCCTGTGATCTGGGCCCACTTGATAACTAACCTCTGTACCCACCTCAAAGAGAGTACCCTCAGAGGGAGCTCGGTCAGAGCTCTGCCTCAGCCTTCTGCCCCAAGCCTAAGTCTTTACACCATATAGTGGTGCCTGAGTCAATGATGGAGCTACTGTAGTTAGGCCTCCCACAAAAGGTTCTAAGACATCCCATCTGCTCAGTCCCTGAGAAGCCGGAAGCCTAGGTTCCTCTTTCTTGGCTTCCGGCTCCTGGCCCCTCCCAAGGGGACTGGAGCTACAAGCTGATGTGGAGGGGTCTGCTATTCTGACCATTCCCTCTAGGGAGGTGGGTAGGGATGCTACCCAGATGACTGCAGAGGGCTTTGTCTGAAGCATTTGAGTGAGGCTCAGAACAAGACTTCCTGAACATGAGGAAGGAGGGTGGTGTTCACTGATGAGAGGTGTGTACCTAGATAACAAGGCTCTTTGGTCCTCAGCTGCCTCAGACACTTCACCCTGCTTTCTCTTTATTTCCCCAGAATTAGGATGCAGAAGCAGGGAGTGTGCTAGCTATGGAAGTTTGATGCGGCTTAGCTGGAGCCTTGGGCTCTTCAGTGGGGTATCTGGTTTATTATTCTTGGTATTTGGACTTTCACTGGGGGAGGAATGGGGGGTTCATCTAGGAACCTCTCAGGCCATTGAAAGCTGACTTCAAATTCCAGTGTCCCCAGGAGAAACAAAAGCAAAGCATCCAATCAGCACCTTGGCAACAGTTTTGAACGGCCCTTCTCTCCTTAGCCTGTGCACATTTCTGTTCAGGCAGAGGCCATCCAGGCTTTAAAACTTCCCACCTCCCTTCATCAGCCTGGGGCTCACATTTCTTTTTCACCTCCTGTAGCCCCTCATGCGGCAGAGACCCTTTAATCCTGTTCTGCCTGAGCTCTGTACACTGAGATGGTGGGTTCCCAAATCCCCCAGCATGCAAACCAGGGCACAGAAGTGGCTTCGCCTGTACTTCCCTGGGGTTGAGCTAGAGAAAGGAAGGGGTGTGGTAGCCTGAGATCTCTAGGCTCTCCAGAGTCTGTTCTCCATACCCTCACCCTGCAAGCCATCCCTCAGAAGCTCCATCTCCAATCAGCTGACTGGACAGGGAAATGCCTGGGGTGTGGGGCCTGGATGCTGGGGTCCAGTGGGTGCAGAGGCAGGTGCCTGCCCTTTTCACAGCTGCAGGCTCTTGTATTGGTTCCTTGCACCCACCAAAGGTCAGTTGGGCCCAACCAAGTCATCCAGGGTGTTCTTGACTACTGCCTCCCTTCTTTCTGCGGAAGGGGAGCCCAGAGTGCGAATTAGGGTTTTTCTGCCCCTCCTTCAGATATTGGTGGGCTCTTTCCCTCCCCAAGCCTCCCAGGCGTTGGCCTCCCAAGTCTATGCAGAGAGACCAGATGCAGCAAATCTGGGCTCTGGGGACAGAAGCTTCCTGGGGGAACGGCTGCTGTGTTACTCCACAGAAGGAAAAAGAATGTCCAAGCCCACTCAGTCCAAAATAAATATAAATAAACAAATAAATGGAACAATTCCGAAATCAAATCATAACCTTTGGGGGAGGGGGACTAACGGGTTCCATTCCCACTTCCATCCCACACTGTCATTGTCCTACCTGTACCTCCATAGCGAGCCCTGCTGCCCAAGCCCACCTTTGGGATGGTAGGCCCCCACCCAGTTCCTGCTTTCTGCTGGTGGGGGTCATCTGGACGGCTGGTCTCTTCCTCGCGGTCCCTCTTGCAGTCTCTGACGCCCCCACCCCTTTCTTAAGGAATTCGCCATGGCGCCCCACTCACCAGCGACCTAAAGGCGGATGGGGGCGGGAGGGCCAGGTTCGGTCTGAGCCCCACCCTGGTTGCCGAATGGGCGTGCTCTAAAGCAGCAGGGACTTAAGTCAGACAGCAAGATGTACTCCTGGGTATTCGCGAGGTAGGAAGGCGCACAGAATCCCGCTCGGGTGGGGTGGGGGTGCCTTACGGCTCTCCCGGCCCGAGTGGCTGGAGGACCCAACTCGAAGGGTGGTAAGGTGGTGGATCGGGTGTCTTGTCTGGCCCCTCCCCACTAGGCTAGCGGGCGGGAGACACGGAAACCTGGGCTCTTCCGGCCCCCACCTTTAGCAATTACTTCTCAAAGCTTTGAGCTGAAGGAAAAGGGGAACCTTGCTGCGGCTCTCCCTCCCCCACGCGCAGGGGTGGGCTCCGGTCCCACCGCCACCCAGGTCCACGTGGACCTGTCGCTCAAGTCCGGGAACAGAGCCACATCAACGTCGCCGGGGCCCGTCCGCGGTCCTTCGCCGCACTCACCGCTGAGTCCCCGAGCCACACCGCCCGCGCGCTCCGAAGTCCCGCGGATCACCGGGGAGGGGGCGCAGGCGCAGTGCGCAGGCGCCTCCGCGGTACTTCCCCAAAGAGAGGGGCCGGGACTTCCTCGAGCCCCAGAGCCCGTTCACCCGCAGTGCCCCGCCCCGCGCCCGCTCCCGCGCCCCACCCGCGCTGGCGTGTCGTCCCGTGGTAGCGTGGCATGGTGACCCTGAGGGGTGAGTCGTAGCGCTCCATCTGGTTAGTTAGGCTTTCCCAGCTTTTCCTTTATGTGTTGATGCAGTGTGGGGCTCGGCTCTGGGGCTCCCTGGCTGTCTGGATAAGAAGAGGCCTTTGGGAAGGACTGGCCTGTGGTCCGGGCCGACCCCTGCACATTTCTGAGTCTGGTGTGTAACGCGAGGTTAAAAGTCTTGTCACTCTGCTGTGGAACTTTCCTAGAGAAAGGAGGGTTCAGGAACTGCAGCTTGGTGGGCACTGTGAATGCAAGTTCTTATATCAAATTACTCCGAAAGTTTCGAGGGCCTGGTTGAGTCCCTTTTGACCCCCTCAAACTGCTCCAAGATAGCCTTTTCCTCCAATGGCCTTGCTCTTTGGCCAGCTCTTCAGATCTCTTATGACTGGCTGCAGATTTGAATTACCTCATTATCCCAGCATGCTCTGGGCCATTGTCCAGGAGCCCTGACCCTACTTTAGAGGTGGTCAATAGGGTATATTGGTCAGTGGTTATTTGGGTCGTGTGGTTCCTGCTTTTCTTAGCACTGGAACACAGCCTGACCAGTTCAGATGTTGGGGTCTTGCTAACAAAAATGTTTTTCAATTGCTTAGGTTGTATATGCTCACCATGCAGGTCAGAGATGCAAAGAGCTCATGTGAGCTCTTCAGGGAGTGGGGCAGAGGCAGACAGAATAACCTGTAGCTCACTGCCATGGACTAGAGCTGGAGACGGACAACAAGGGGATGGGGTGAGAGGTGAGGAGGGCACAATGTTGCCTTGATGCTCAGGGAGCCTGGATGTAGAGAGGACCATAGGTGAAAGCCAGAGGCTCCCAAGCTTCCTGTAATGCTGTGTGGGGCTGCTGAATTATCACAGAACCTTTTGGCTACCAAACTGATGGATTTCAAAGCAAGAAGCCAATCTAAACAGTAGTAGTAGTTGCTTTAGATAATAGTCTTGAGAGGTGGAAACAGTTCAGAACAGGGAGGCCCGGTAGAGATGGGTCAATACCAGGTGAAGACAACAAAGCAAAGCTGATTCTGAAGTATTTGGTGTGGGCAACTGGCTGTGGGTAGAAGTCAGTTCATTTTACATGTCTACTCACTTGTCCTTTGCCACCTTACATCTGCTCTCCACTCAGTCAGCATCTTTTTCTAAGAACAGAAAATGTCTCTAAATCCAGAAAGGAGACCAGGAGCACTGACCAAGTGATGCCAGTGAGGATATACTCTTCCAGAGCAGGAACCCCCAGCTACTCAACAAGCCCCACTTAATTGTGCACATGACACAGGCTTTGTGTCTCTATAGGGTTTTCTTTAGACAGAGGAATACTGACACCTTTGTTAGCCTTCTCTGTAAACCCAGTTCCTCGCTGATGTGGAGATCAAGTGCTGGTCTGACCCTTGGTGTAGAGCTCTTGTGCCACTGTAGTGCTGGCCTTGGATTATTCACTGTGTGGGACATTGCAGTGACCTTATGCATCTAACCACCATGAAGAAATGCAGGGTCAGAAAAATGATGAAATAATGGTATGGCTTTACTAAGTAGATGAAGTTTATCTAGGCACTTAGCAAATCTTCAAGAGACAAATCCTGGAGTCTAGACTACAAGGAGCTCGTCCAGAGGATCCCAGCATTAGTAACTGAGGACTATGTCTGGGTGTGTGTGTATGACCATCATTCCTGGATGAAGAGACGGTCTCGTTTTCCCTGTCCATATCCATCTCCAAACCTACCATTTCCCTGCTCTGTCATCCTTCCCACTGTCTGAAATCTCTTCCCCTCCCGCTCCTGACTTGTGAGTGCTGCCATTTGGGTTTGGATCAAGGCCTAAGGTACTGACAGGCCAGAAAGTGAGAAGGGTCATGTGAAGAGGAGAAGACCAGTTGAGGAGGAGCCCTGGGAACTGGCCATCAATGAGTAAGATCCTTCTGGACCACAGGTTTGATCCCTTCTCCGCCCTTCTGTTGTTTTTTCCACGCAGAGCCAGGGCCAGGAGGCTGTCCACCTCCCTAGCCTTCCACCTCTGTACAGTCTGCTGGGTCAGGGCTGGGAAGGAGGACCAGGGGCCAAGAGACCACATGTTCTGCAAAGAGCCCATGCTGTGGAGAAGAGGAAGAAGAGCTGCCCAGAAACCAGGGGCTTTTCAGAGTCTAGTGGTCAGAACAGGATGGGCAGCTTCCTTCCTGTGCTCCATGTTTGGTGGATGAGTGGGTACAGGAGGCTGTTTCTGATGAAAGGGAGGCTGTGGATGAGTCTTCTGTCCCACCATCCATGGGCCTTGGAGAGGAGCACCCCATTCACAACCCGTTGGTCCTCTTGGCATGACTGAACTCTCCAAAGGCAAGTTTTGGATCCGGCTCCCAGGATGCCACCCCAGTCCTCAGATGGAATGACCCTAACTTTGGAGACAGCACTGGTTTCTGTGGGTGCTGGTGTCTAGGCAGGCTCAAGCTCATCCCTATCCTTTGCTACACTAGTTACCGCCCCCCCCCCCCCCCCACTCACCTCTATGGCCCTGAAGGGCACCTGTTGCCTGATGGGGCCAGGCAGCATTGCTTTAACATCCACCCGACCGACATATCCTTACTTTGGAGAGTCCACTTCAAGGCAGCATCCATGCTTGCCCTTCCCTGCGGGAGCCCAGGGAAAAAAGAAGGAAAAGACTCAGAACCCTGGAAGAACATTTTATGTGAGAGGGTGGGGAGACGCTGTAATCTTTGTAGGCCAAGGTCACGATCACCGCGGGAAGATGCTGCCATCTACCGCTTCTTCCAGGATTGTCTCCACACGCCTCCGCTGTAAAGCAAGGGGCTGGGGTCAGTGTGTGGCGAGGCACCGGGCCCTCCCACCCATCTCCGGGTTTGCCTGCACCTCTCGTCGGTCCAGAGGATCGGGGATCTTCGTGGGCTTCAGCTGGGGCGGTAGGAATATTTCCAGCCTGATGGCGGCGCGTGCAGAGCCCTGTCTCTGGATCTGGAGAGTGATTTCCTCTGCCTGGGAACCAAGCTTACTAAGCAACCCTGCCCCCGGCCAGAGGCGACCCGCCACCAGCCTCCTCCTCCCGCCGGCAGGATGGGCCTAGTCCCGTTGCATACCCGCATTCGAGTGTAGCGCAACCTCAGGGCGCGGACTCGGCTGCGGGCCTCTGCGGCCTTGAGGACGCCCAGAAGCCGATTCTGACGCTCAGCTGGTAGTTCAAGTGCCTGCGTCCAGGTGCGCGGGTCGGGCATGCAGTAGGGTATCTCCACCGACTCTCGCGGAAAGATGGAGGCGGCAGCACCTGCGTCGTCGAGCAGGTCTCCAAAGAGCAGGTGGCGTTGGCGTTGTGTGGGGAGCAAGGCTGCCAGCTTCTCCGGAGTCATGGCCCAGCCTGGCTTCGGAGGCTCTGTAGTCCATGGGCCCTTCTTGCCTTTCTTACCAGCTCCAGCTCCCGGTGCATTCTTTTTAGCTCGCTCCTGTGCACCCTTTACTCCCGGGGATGGCATGCTCCAGTCTGTAAAAGAAAGGGTATGTCCAGCTACTTAGGGGAACACCATGGCTCCAAATGTGTTTCTGTGAAAACTTGTAGTCACCTAACTCAGATCCCCAACTGGTAGGGATCTGTGCATATCTGCAGTAGGGCATGACTTTCTAAACCTCTTCTGCTTTAGGAGTATACCCACTTTAGGGCCATAAAACCAGATGGACTGTCCTGCATGCCACTGTGCTCCACAGCCCACATCACTATGGTTATAGGTCATTCAGTGTCCCCTAACTCTGGAGCTCCATAGATTGCTCTGGTTCTGTGCCCTGATCACTAATCTTTGATTGAGGTAAGGTTAAGGACATGACTGACCCTTCATGATATCTTGCACAGAGGACCTCTTCCTGTGAGTGTCTACACGGATCTGCTTGAGTGTGTATGTGAACATGTGGTATTGCAGGTGTATGTGTGTTTGGATCTGTAAGGATGCACATCTATACACAGGAAGCCAGTACTCTGTCCTCCTGGCCTATTTCCTCATGGGTAGAGGTGTGGAGAGCAGAACCCAGGGAAGAAGTGACAAAATGAAAAGAAGCCAACTCTAGCAGCCATTCTCCTGACTTCCTGTGAGAGGTAGAGACATGGTTGAGTGTTCTCCCCTAAATTTGTCTAACTCCTTTGCCCATCTACAGCCCAGAATCCAGGCATCCACACCCCAAGTCTCTACACCCCCATACGTTCTGCCTTTTCCGTGGGAAAACACGCTTCAGTTTTGAATCTCTGGGCTTGTTGACTATGTTGCTTAGCAACCAGGAGCCCCACCCTCCCAACCCTGCAGTGCGTGCGGGTGCACCACTATCCAAGCATTAAGGTACAGGCAGGGATTAGGGTCATATATGTATTGGGTCCTGTCCCAGGTCCTTTCCCATGGTCCCTTCCAAGTGACTTGAATTTTTACATCATGGGTCTCAGATTGACAGTCCTGGTCTTGGGGGCTGGTTTCTGGCTTTTTGGAGCTAGCTTTCTTGGGAGAGCTCTTACAGACACTTTTGTGACTAAGGCCCACCTTAAGCCCTTGTAGAAACTCAGGACCCCATTTCACCAATTCCAGAGCAAATTTGGGATCTCAGGAGTCTAGAGGTCTACCAAGATGAGGCTTGAGTTGTGCTGAACCCTAACCGTCTAGCCTTGGATGGCAGGTCTAAGAGTTCTGTAATCTAATGTGTACTCCTAAATTTAGTGATTTAAAAATAACTACTGTAGTTTAATTTTTAATAAAAGTTATTATAAAAACTTGAAAATATCACATGCCAAAATTAGCAAGACCTCACATCTATATGTCACAATGAACTTTGATACAGTTAGAATAACCATTTGAATTGGAAATTGTACCTCCACATTGGATTTTACTCTTTCAGTATCAAATATATTTTTATGCACTTATCCACCACGAAATCCAAAAGTATGTGACAGAGTTAGAACTAGAAACAGTTAGCTTTATGCCCTCTTTTATAACTTGTGTCCATTACCTGCACTCAATTCTTCATCTGCTAATATTTAGCTTTTCTTATTCTCCGTTCTATATATATACATTTGTTTACATATACACATATTATTGGCTCGATTCTGCATATGAGGGAGGACTCCCTTTAGAATCGGGGAAGAGACAAGGCTATTCATTCCCCTTATTTGATGTAGCGCTCAAAGTCTCACCTACAGGAAGTAGACAAGAGAAAGATATAAAAGGGCTAAAAACAGGAAAAGAAGAAGTCAAATTATCCCTCTTTGTAGATAGCACAATTCTTTACTTAAAAAATCCTATTGCATCTACTGGAAAACTATGGGGCATAATAAACACAATAAAGTTGTAGGATAGAAAATCCATTAAAAAAAAAAAAAGCAAGCAAGCAAGTAAACAAAAATCCAGTAAGAGCTATCGAGATGACTCAGTAGTTAAGAGCACTGGCTGCTCTTCCAGAGGAACCTGGATTCTGGGTTCAATTCTCAGCATCCACATGGCAGCTTACAAATATTTATAACTCCAGCTCCAGGGAATCTGATACCCTCTTCTGGCCTCCATAGTCACCAGTTATGTTTATGGTGCACAGGCATACATGTAGGCAAACCACTCAAAGGAAAATAATTTTTAAAAAACACCAACAAGGTGCATCGAAACAAAACAAAGCATTTCTACCACTAGAGTACTCTGAGAGAAAGAAACCAGGAGAAATATTCCATTTAAAATAGCTTCAAATATTCAGTATTAAGGAATATAACCAAATCAGTGAAAGACTTCTATAACAAAAACACCAAGGTATTGAAAATGTGAGCTAGAGAAATGTTTCAGGTTAAAAACACTGACTGCTCTTCTGGAGTACTTGGGTTCAATTTCTAGCATTCACCAGGTGATGGTCGCAGTGGCAATGATGCAGGCCTTTCATCCCAGCACTCAGGAGGCAGAGGCAGGCAGATTTCTGTGAGTTCAGCCTGGTAGAGAGAGGGAGAGAGAGAGAGAGAGAGAGAGAGAGAGAGAGAGAGAGAGAGAGAGAGAGAGAGAGAGAGAGAGAGAGAGAGAGAGAGAGAGAGAGAGAGAGAGAGAGAGAGAGAGTTAGTTAGTTCCAGGACAGCCAGGGATACACAGAGAAACCCTGTCTCAAAAAACCAAAAATAAACATACAAATCAATCAATCAATCAATCAGTCAATAAAGTGTTTGGTTCCTAGCACCTACATGAAAGCTAATACCCAGTTCCAGGGTATCTGATATCGTCTTCTGGCTTCTTCAGGCAATACATGCATGTGGTTTAAGACACATGTGTAAGCAAGGCACCCATACACAAAATTTAAAAAATGATGACAAAAAATGGAATCACATAAGATACTAGATTATGGAAAGACATTTCATGCTCCTGGATTGATAGAGCTGTGAACATGGCTATACTGCCAAAATAAATTTACAGATTTTGTATAATATCCATTAAAATTCTGATCTATTTCACAGGTTTAAAAAAGGATATACTCACATGAAACCACAAAAGACCGTGAATTGCTGAAGCAATCCTAAGAAGGCATAAGAATATGGCAGGTAGCTGGGTAGTGGTGCACACCTTTAATCCCAGCACTCTGGAGGCAGAAGCAGATGGATCTCTGAGTTCGAGGTCAGCCTGTTCTACAGAGTGAGTTCCAGGACAGCCAAGGCTAAACAGAGAAACCCTGTCACAAGAACCAAAACCAAACAAGAACATTGTAGGCAGTATTATAATACCTGACTTAAATAGTAGTGATAAGGACAGCCAGATACTGTCATAAAACCAGATAGGTGGAGCAATAAATTAGAGGGCCTGAAATGAGAAGGATGTACCCATTTAATTTTTGACATGGAGTCAAAGCATACACTGGGGGAGAGAATAGACTATTTAACACTTGGTGCTGGCAAAACTGGATTTCTGCCTGCAGGAGAATAAAAAGATTCTTATCTTTCATCATGTACAAAATAGTTCAAAATGGATTAATGACCTTAATCTAAAACGTGAAACTTTTAGAAGACACAGGTGATATGCTTCAAGATGTTGGAGTAGGCAATAAAACTGACCGTAAGTATCAACAGATGGGACTACATGATGATGAAGTTTCTGTGCACTGGGCGATGGTGGCACACTCCTTTAATCCTGGTACTCAGGAGGCAGAGGCAGGTGGATCTCTGAGTTTGAGACCAACCTGATCTGCAAAGCAAGTTCCAGGACAGCCAGAGCAGTTACACAGAGAAACCTTGTATTGAAGAACAAGAAAGTTTCTGTATAGAAAAAGAAAAACAAAACAAAACACCAGAGCAAACAGCCCACAGAATGGAAGAAAATCAAACAGCTGATAACCAGAATTTATAAACAATTATAGCTGGGCCGTGGTGGCCATGCCTTTGGTCCTAGCAGAGGCAGGCTGAGCTCTGAGTTCAAGGCCAGTCTGGTCTACAGAGCTAGTTCCAGAACAGCCAGGGCTTCAGAGAGAAACCCTGTTTTTTTTTTTTTTTTTTTTGTTTTGTTTTGTTTTTTAACTCAAAAACCAAACAAAAAAAACCAAACCAAGAAGGGCAGAAATTAAACACTAACGAAATAAAACTATCAATTAACAAATGGGCAAATGAACTGAATAGACAGGTTTTTCTGAAAAAAAAAAGATAATTGCTTAATAGCTACTTAAAAGTGTTTGATATTCTTACTCATCATTGAAATGCAAGTTAAAACTTTGAGATACCACTTCACCCCAGTCAGAATGGCTGTCATCATCAAATCTGACAAGAAATGTTGGAGAGGGTGTAGAGAGAGAGGAACCCTTATTCAGTGACGGTAAGAGGCAATTAATACAGCTATTGTGGAAATCAGTCTGGATATTTCTCAAACAATTGAAATTAAAACTATTGTATGACTTAGCTATTTCCATTTTCTCTGGGCAGGAAACTCAATACCCCACCATAGAGATATTTGTACTTCCATATTTACTGTTGCTTTATTCACTATGTTAAGGAATTGGGAATTAATCTAGTTGTACATCAACAGATAAATGGATATTGAAAAATTGCTGTACATATATAAAATGAAATACTCTTCATCTTAAAAAAATGTAATTCTCACATATACAGACAAACAGCTGTGCACAAAATATTCCCATAGAATTTATGGGGGGAATACTCAATGGACTTGAATGTATAATTAAATTGAGATCCCTCAATCTCAGAAAGAAAAAGCTTCATGTAACAACCCCAGATGTCCTGGAATTTGCTCTGTAGACTAGGCTGGCCTTGAACTCAGAGATTTTCATGACTCTGCCTCCTAAGTGTTGAGATTAAACACATGTACTACCACATCTGGCATAATTCAATTCTTAATTCTATAATTAGTCATATTACTTTGTTCATATGATCATTCCACATAAATTGTTAAGTCTCTAATCTGTTAATGAGTGTGATATTTCCAGGGCCTGTGCTTAGGTCTCCCCTTTTATTTCTACGTGGATGGGTGACGGCTTTTGCAGTTTGGAGCCTGAGCACCTGGGATGGACATCTTTACCCTTGTAGGTAGTCTATCCTGACTGAGAAATGGGTCTCTGTTACTTGCAGATAGGCCTGGTATGGCTGAAATTTGGACCTCAGCTAAATTTCTGGATTTTCTTCAGGAAGCTATTAACTATTCACACTTCTTTTGGAAGCTTGCTCTGGTCTCTTGGTTGAAGGTCCACTTATGACTATTTATTATCCAGTCCCCAAGCTTGCCTCCTCATCCCCACAGCTGAGTGAAACAAAAATCTCTGTAGATGGATTTTTCCTTGAGCCAACAACTCACAAATGACATGGAGACTTATTCATTATGAAAGCTTGGCCTTAGCTTAGGCTTGTTCCTATCTTGTTCTTATAACAACCCATATTTTAAATCTGTTTGTTTCTTTTTCTTTCTTCTTCTTTTTTAAAATGAGGCTTGGTTACCTTACTCTGTACTGCCTATCCTGCTTCTTCTGAGTCTGGCTGGTAATTCTGTCTTTCTTCCCAGAGCGCTTTCTCTGACAAGAAGTCCCTGGCATAACCCTGCCCAGCTATTGGCCATTTAGATTTTTTATTAAACCAGTCACAATGACCTATCTTTACACAGTGTAATCAAATATCTTGCAACATTTTCCCCTTTTGTCTATATAAAAAGAAAAGGGTTTTAACTCTAGCATAGTAAAACTATATACAATTGCTGTGGGATTATGCTCTTGTATGCTGTAAATATTTGTCACTGTCAACACTGGTTTAATGAATTACTGATTGGTTAGAAGCTAGGCAGACAGGAAGTGTAGGCAAAGTGACCAGACAAGAATAATTCTGGGAAGAGGAAGAACAGGGCAGACGCTGGTGAGATACAGAGGAAGAAAAGATGCTGTACTGAGAAAAAAGGTACCAAGCCACATGGCTAAACATGAATAAGAACCATGAGTTAGCAAATAATAAGCCTGAACCATAGGCGAAACAATTTGCAATTACTATAAGCTTTTGTGTGATTATTTGGGACTAAATGGCTATGGGACTGGTCAGGCAGGACACAGAAACATCTGACTACACATGGTATTCCAGTATGGGGTATATACATCCACATAGGGCTTGAGAAATCTTACAAAGGGTTCTAGAACATAGAAACTGAGCCCCAAACAGCTTCCTAGTTGTGTCTCTCAAGTAGATCTAGGTACAGAGCCTATGGGCTCAAGCTCCTGAAGTCTCACAGAAGCCTCAGTACAAGGATGAGATTTCTGTTCATATAGACAAAAGGGAACAAAAATCAAACACTGCTTCTTGGTAGCAGCATTTTCTCAGGTGGGCTGTTTGCTAGTGGTGAACAGAGGCATGGCTCCTTTAAGAGAGGCTTCCTGATTTAGTGCTGCCAAAAGCTTAAATGGTGATCATGAGCAGTCAGTGGCTGTGTTCTACTTAGTGACAGTGTGGATCCTAAAACTCCCCAGAGTTGGGGTGGCAAATGTGGTTCCTGCCAGTAACCCTGCCGTGAAGCTAAGCTCTCACAGACCAAGGAGCTGGGTGGAGCCAGCTGCTGTAGCTGAGCTTTTAATCCTAGCCATGTCTTAGCAGATTAAAGGTGTGGTCAGGAAAAGAGATGTGTACATTAAAGATAGATTCAGGCAAAAAACAAAACAAAACAAAAATCCCTAAATGGTTTATAGTGTGTTTAAAAATATAGGAAGGCTAGGGAGAGAAAAGGGTAAGAAAGTCCTCAAAAAAGGAATAAAGAAATTATGATAAGCCACATAAAGATGAAATATACACAGAGTATCTGAATACTGTATGTTATTGTTTTGTCTTTGAGTTTTTTGGCTAAAAAGGAAGTATCAAGATCTTCTGAAAGACATTTGGTTATAAATGTTGCTGGATTAATTCAACCTATATATTTTGTAAATGCCTCTACTTCAAAATTGAAGTCAAAGCATATGTTACTTTGGAAAAGAGGTTTTGTTTTTATTTCCACAGAAAATGAGAGGCTGTGGATTTATTATGGGTTAAAGAAAATAAAGTTTGATGGAGGAAGACCCAGTGAAAAACCTCAGGTGGGATTGAGTGGCCCAGGTGATCCAACATTTCAGAGCACCTCTGTTTCCTCTGAGCTTTGCATATAGAACAACTTCAAGGAGATTGACTGAGATGATCCGGCTTCACAGAATACTCCAGTCAGGACTTGACCATCATCCTGAATTTCTTCAGGATCCCCATAAGATCACTGGTGCCCCCACCAGCAGGAAGTAGTCTAGAGAACTATGCCCACATTCCCCCAAAATGGATTATGAATGTTTATCTTTGTTTACAGTGTTAGTTACAAGTTGCTATGGATAATGGTGTAGGAAAAAGCTATACAAAGGAGATTAGATTTGAGGTTCTTGTTTTAAAAAGAAAAAAAGGGGGAAATTCTATAGGATTATGCTCTTGTACATTGTAAATATTCATCACTGTAAATATTGGTTTAATAAAACACTAATTGGTCAGAAGATAGGCAGACAGGAAGTATAGGCAAGGCGACCAGACAAGGAGAATTCTAGAAAGAGAAAGAGCAGAGCAGTGTTCTTTCAGAGTACTACCTCTAAAATGGCTAACAGAGAAGCCTATATGGGTTCATCAATGGCCTCTAACAAAAGAGAAATTACAGGCCTTGGAGCAGCTGGTACAGGAGCAGTTAAATGCTCAGCATATAGAAGAATCAACCACCCCTTGGAATTCTGTATTTGTTATTAAAAAGAAATCTGGAAAGTGGAGAATGGTAACAGACCTAAGGGTGATAAAGAAGGTGATCCAGCCAATGTGATCTATACAGTCTGGGATTCCTTTGCCTTCTCTGTTACCTAAAAAATGGCCTATTATAGTTATTGATCTAAAAGACTGTGTCTTTACAATACCTTTACAAGAAATAGACAAAGAAAAATTTGCCTTTACGGTGCCCACTTATAGTAATTCTCAGCCTGTAAAGAGATACCAGTAGAGGGTCCTCCCTCAAGGAATGCTAAATAGCCCCACTCTGTGCCAGTATTTTATACAAAAGCCAGTAGAATAAATATGTAACAAATCCCCACAATCAATAATTTATCATTTCATGGATGACATCTTGTTGGCTGATTCAATATCGATATCTTAGAAAAAATTTTTGAAGAAGTGAAAAGAATTTTGCCTGCTTGGGGATTACAGATTGCCCAGAAAAAATACAAAGAGGGTATGCCATTAATTATTTAGGCTACAAAATAGGCCACCAAAAAATTAGATTCCAAAGATACAAATCATGAGAGATTGATTAAAGACAATGATTTTCAAAGATTACTAGGAGACATTGCCAATTTATGACCCACTATTGGAATTAAAAATGATGAGCTGGATAATTTGTTCAAAACCTTAAATGGTGACAAGGACTTAAATAGTCTGAGAGAATTGTCACCTGAAGCTGAGAAAGAATTGGCTTTGGTGGAAAAGGAATTACAGGAGGCACATGTGGATCGTGTGGATCCAGACAGACCTTAGTTGCATTCTAGTTATCTTGCCCTCTAAGCATTCTCCTACAGGAATTTTAATGCAAAGGGAAAATGTTATATTGGAATGGGTATTTCTTCCACATAAACCAAGTAAGAAATTAAAGACATACATGGAAAAGATTTCTGAACTGATTTTTAAAGGAAAATTAAGACTTCATCAATTGACAGGAATAGACCCAGCAGAAATTGTTGTACCTTTAACTAATAAAGAAATTGACCAATTATGGGCAGAAAATGAACCTTGGCAAAGAGCCTGCTGTAGTATGAGGTTTTTGGCCCAGACTTTCAGGCCTAACCTCAAGGTTTAGGCCTACAGACTCAAAGACCTGCGACCCGCAGACCCGCAGTCCCACAGAGACACACAGATGCTTTCAATAGTTTTAGGCTGATTGGCCTCAGGCCCAGGCATATCACTTGCTAGCTCTCTACCCTTCATCTAACCCATGACTCATCCTGTTCAGCCATGGGGCTTGGTACCTTTTCTCACAGCAGCATGGTTGTCCTCTGCTTCCTGCGGCTTCTCTCTGGCATTCTGCCCTGTGCTTCCTGTTCTCAGAGTTTTTAGTCTGGTAGCCCCGCCCACACTTCCTGCCTGCCTTTGGCCCATCAGCACTTTTTATTAAACCAGTGGGTGGGACAATTATTTACCATGAAACAACACAATACCCCTACAGCCTGCAATAATTTTTTGGGAGATATTAACAACAAATATCCTCAAAGCAAAAGAATTGAATTTCTAAAGAAAACTAATTGGATTCTTCCTTGTATTGTATGAGATAAACCAATTTCTGGAGGCCCTACATTTTATACCAATGCAAACAAATCAGAAAAGGCAGGTTACAAATCAGAACATATAAGTAAAATGGCTCAATTATAATTCTGTTCAAAAGTCAGAATTATGTGCTATTGTGATGGTATTAATGGACTTTACCAAATCTCTTAACATAGTCATTGACTCTCAGAAAGAGTTGTTCTACACATTGAAACAGCTGATTTTATTAATGTCATATTCTGTATGTCTTTTTCAGAGAGAAGTGTCAGACATTCTTCAGGACACAAGGAGAAGTGACTGAACTGTACCAAAATGGGCAGAGCAGATTTCCTGCTTCACTGAAATGAAAAGAGACTCTGGGCCTGTAGGCTGAAGATGGATGCCCCAACTTTATAAAGGAACTTTCGGTGACTGTCCAGGCAGATAGGTGTCATCTCTGTCATTTCTAGTTTTTGGAAGTTGTTTGCACTTCCTGTTTACTTGGGTAAATATTATTTCCTTCTTGGGTCTCTGAGGCAGTTGAAGATGAAATAGTTATAGTTTTCTAGTGACTGTTTTAGAAAAAAAACTTTGAAGTTAAAGAGTATAAGTTTAAGAAACATCAAAATAATAGTTTTTGGTTAGTAATACACGTTAGAAAGAAAGTGAATTAGGTAAATCCTTTGGACTCATCAAAATAGGATAATTAATGAAATATTTTCTTTGAATTGCCGATTGTTAATGGACTGGACATTACTCATTTATTGTGTATCTATTGTATATAATTATTGTACCTATTGTAAGTGGGTTTTCTTATATTAGCTATAACCTTTTTAAAAATTTGAAACAAAAGGGGATATGTGGGGGATATTTTCAAACATAATAAAAACATTCAGAGATATCAGAGGGATCTACCCACAGATCAGGAGGATCAGACAGTGGTAACTCACACCTTTAATCCCAGCACAGGGAGTAGTGACCTATGCCCTTAATCCAATCTAAATTGGAGGTCATTTTAGTTTACAGAAGGAGTTCCAGGCTCCCAGGCAGGCAGTGGTGGTGGTGCCACACCTTAACTGAGTGAAGAAAGTATTTAAGGCAGGCATAGAAAGACAGAGGAAGCAGTAGAAGCCAGGAGGAGTGAGGCTGAGGAAGTGAGATCTGACTGTGGTGTTTCCTCTCTGATATCTCAGCCTTTCCCTGAGATCTGGCTCTGAGTTTCCTTTATTTTTGCAACAGAGCAGACACCTCCAGTGAGACACAGATGAAGGAAGACTAGATGCTCTACTGAGAAAAAGTACCAAGCTACGTGATTAAACATGGATAAGAATTATGGGTTAACTTAAGAGTAATAGTTAGGAAGTGATAAGCCTGAACCATAGGCCAAACAATTTATAATTAATATAAGCTTTTGTGTGATTATTTGTGACTAAATGGCACGGGAACAGCTGGGTGGGATAGAGGAACTTCTGACTACATAAAATAAGAACAATTATTAGGTAAGAAAGAATTACATTTATAATGTTCAGTATGTTTATATTTGGCAAATTCAAAGAAAATACTCCATTATTAATCCTATCTTGGTGAACCCAGAGTTTTGTATCTAATTTACCTTCTATTATAATTAAGGAAAACTATAACTCTGTCTACTCTTAAATTCCTTCAAAGACCCCAGAAGAATATAATATTACCCGAATAAACAGGAAGTTCAGAGAAAGCAACATCTAAACCAAGAAATGGCAGAGACATCTGGCTGGTTGGACAGTCACCCCAAGGTTCTTCTGTAACACTGGGGCATCTATCTTTGGCCTATAGGCTTAAAATATCTGACAGACTTTTCTGTGAAGCAGGAATTTTGAAGTACTGTCATGCTCTCCACTATCCCACCTTGTCTTAGCAATGTTTGGTAGTTGGCTTCCTTTGTGTCCTGCTTGTCCAATTTGGACAGCAACTGTCAGCAGTCAAGACAAGGACGGTTTCTTGTCCAGTGGCTAACTTTCACCATAAAGGAAGCAAACTCCACGTGGAGACTTTTGATGCCCATCTTTTCTGAAGTAGATTGGTGCTGCCAGGAGCAGATGTGTCTCACAGTCATGATAAGACTTACATTATTATGTTGGGTCCAGAGGTAGCTTAGATAATGGGGATCAGACCACCAAAGTCAGAGAACCAGAAGTAAACTTTATTCAATCGCCATGGGGTACCAGAACTTCTAACTAGTAAGGGCCACAGACAGGTTGGAATCTGACACTGCCACTCTGAACACAGAGAGAGTAGTTTCTTTTTAAAGCAAAAGCCACAAAAAAGCCCAAGTGTGTGTGGGAGTTGGGAGGGCAGGGGTGATATAAGTAAAGGAATGTTTACAATTTGAGGTTAAGTTCTGGGTTACCATGTATTCAGGGAATATACAACTTGTGAAAACATTTTACAGCTGGTAGTATAATCTGTGATAACAAAGTGTTTGTAAAGCTTAACAGGGGGTTTGTAGAAGCGTGTTTACACAAGTCTGTTGCTATCTTAACATAGTTCTTGACATAGCTGGGGTCTTGTCTTACTTTTTAACCAACTGCTCTTCCTGTTACTGAGACTATGGGGCAAGGATCAAGCAAGAGAAGATGCTGGGTAGGTGAGCTAAAGTTCAGACTTATTTTGGGCTTTTCAATTAAAACATTTTAAAAGTCATATTCTGTATGTCTTTGACGTGTTTGAAGATCACCTATGTATGTATGTTCCCTTGTTCTGAAAATACACAAACTTCCAAAGGTAATATACATATCTGCATTAACACAAAATATATCTGTATGACCTTGAAAACATACCTAACATGACTATAAGTTGATTTTTATAGATGACTATTAACCTGTATTTCTTTATTATCCTAAATAGCCTTTAAGGACTAAAACTTAACATTTTTTTAATGAGTTGTATAGGTACTTTAACTTAAGCAAGAATAGAAACATTGTACAGTATAGCAAAAATTGTATCACTATACAAAAATTAATTTTAGTGTAAAATATTTGAGTGGTTGTTCAAAAGTAGATTCAACAATTCACCCTTTTATCTCATCATTTCTATACTGTCCCCATTTCCCTTCAGAAAGAAATCCCTGAATCTAATTTTCTTTGTTTTTTTTTTTTCCTGACCATGATCAATAACAACTTGTAACCAGCTTCCCTAAATGATGACAAATATCCATAACCTACCAAATTACCCAAACCCACCCATTCCACCTCTGGGGAATGTGAGAATTTTGTTCTCTAGACTGTTTCCTTCTGTCTGTGACTGGCAGCATCTTTAGGGACCCTGAGAAAATTGAGATAATGGTCAAGTTCTGGGAAAACTAACAATAACATTTGTTGTCCAGTCTCTGTGCAATGGGAAAGTGTGAGGCTTGTCTGCAGACTGGGCTGGAATAGTCTGTGAGGCTGAACCCTCTCAGCCAGCTGCCGTGAAGCTGTTCTGGATGTAGAGCTCTGAGGAGACCACAGCAGAGGCCACTCTGAGAGGCCGGATCACCTGGGACACCCGCTTTCATTGGTGTCAGGCCCTCTTGTTCTGAAAATACGCAAACTTTCAAAGGTTACATGTATATCTGCATTAACACAAGTATTGAATGTGCATTGTACACAAGCCAGCCAAAGATGGTTTTTTTTTGTTATGCTTGAGCAGGTAAAATATATGTTACCTGTCCATTAGTTTTTACTAGGTTTATTTCTTTGTTTGTAGTTTGTATTTTCAGGAGGTTGTTCCTTCTCCCCTTATCAAACATGATCCTCTTTTACCTTCAAAGCCTTTGTGTGTGTGTGTGTGTGTGTGTGTGTGTGTGTGTGTGTGTGTGTGTGTGTGTGTGGAAACAAAAGTATAGCTTCTTTCCAAAAGCAATACATTTTCTGACTTCCATCATAAAGCTAAGGTATTTCCAAAGCATCAGGGCTGGTTTAATTCTCTTCCACAATCTGATATCTCTCAACAGTTGCTTTCTGTTCATTAGCTTTCAAACAATTCAGAATTAATAAAGCACCATATGAAGTCCAAACTCTCTGCTCGGTTTTTCATCTTTATGTGGCTTACTTTTTATATACTTTTACTCTTTTTAAAGACTTTATTATCAAATATCTCACAACAGATCCTCTCTTCCAGCCCTCAAGCATGTGCATTCCAATGTCCCTAGCAAGCTCTTCCTGATCCCTTCTTTTCTGTGTAGGTCTTTGGAGTTAGACCTGGACTCTGGTACCAGCATGGTGTGGACTATTGAGGAGGAAGATCCTGGTCTTAGGAAGAAACAAACTTGGGGAAGCTCACAGCAGGCCACCTCCTCCAAGTAGACTTCCTGGATAGATAATACTCAGTTGGGAATACACTGTTACTATGGATCCATTCTTTAAGACAAAGTCCTGGACCTTCTTCCCAGCCTCCCAGGACCTATGCTAGGGAGACACATGGGTGAGAGACTTGCCAGTTCCTCTGGAGAGGTGGGATAGGGCCACACAGGGAGAAAATTCCGTTCTATAAGAAGGCACTATAACGTTCCCTCTGCCTTATTGGGTTGGAAAACTCTGTGAACCAAAGTCCACAAAGAGCAGCACCTTTTAGTGAACCTTCTGCTGAACTGATGAAAACATCAATGATTTTGGAGAGGTTGGACTGTTATAGGTACAGAACGTAATTACAATTTCTCATGGGCTGTCTTTAGCCTTCTTAACAGTCACCTCTGTGTTTGGCTTAATATCATTGTGACTAACTGGCGAAACTTTTATGGAGAATATTAGTGGACTAGCTTCCACTGAGCTAAAGGCTAAGCCTGCCCTCACAGCATCTGAGGCCTGTAGCTTGCACTTTCCCTACTTTGCTGTAACTGCCTACCTGATGTTTCTACCAATGTATTTGAAAAGTCCCTTGATTTATGATTTTTTTTCCTGTTACTATAAAATTTCATGAAACCATTATTGGTTTCCTATTTGGCTCCAGAATAAATTCTCCCTTATCTCATTTGAGGTGGGAGCTGTGTTTTTGGATGCACAAGTTTGGATGCGAGTCACTTTTCCTGGGAAGAGTCACTTGCCTTAGAGCCAGGTACTAGCATGGAAATTCGGCATTATTTCTTCAGGTAGATTTTGGTGAGTTCTTTCTGATGGTCAAAGCTTCCTTGTTTGGCCAGTGGTTCATTTGATGTTTAGGATCCCATTACCTGGATCTTTTTAGATTTCTCCCAAAGCATTTGGCTTACGATATTCGTATTTTATTGAGAAATTAATGATACATATAATGAATTTTCATGAGTCTACCTCCTTTTTTGTCTTCTCGAATTCTCCCTTATCCTACCTCCACCCCCCACTTTCCTCTCTCAATGTGTGTGTGTTTTGAGTTAGGGTTTCTCTGTGTAGACCTGGCATCCTGGAACTCAATCTGTAGACCAGGTTAGCTTTGAAGTCAGAGAGTCACCTGTCACCCCTGGCCCCTGCCCAGTGCTGGAATTAAAGGTGCAAGCTGCTACCACCATTCCTGGGTTCTTTTTAAAACCTTCTCAGTTCAGTGTTGCCAGTATGTGTGCGTGGGTGTAGTGCTATCTACGGGCTACTATCAGGATGCATCCCAGAGGAAAATGACTCTCCTTCTCCTAGCAATTGCCAATAACTCTAGGTCAGTGGTTGAATAGCCCTTTCAGAGGGGACACATGCCAAATATTTATATTACAATTCACAACAGTACCAAAATTACAGTTATAAAGTAGCAATGAAATAATTTTATGTTTGGGGTCACCACCACATAAGAAATTATATTAAAGAGTCACAGCTTTAGGAAGGTTGAGAACCACTATCTATGTTACCCATTATGTTTGTTTGCTTTGAAAGCATTTTGGTTTTCAACCACTCGTTTTTTTGTTTGTTTTCAGGCCTCTGTTAGCATTCAGTTTGCTTTTTCCTGGACACTCTTTTCATATCAATTTAAAGAAAGGAGGAAATGTTTGGAGAAAAACATATTTGGTACTCCAGTTGGTTTTATGTTTGATACATATGTTAATTGAATTTGCAAGTATTAATAAAGGGGGGGTGTGTTGATCTGGGTTTGGTGGCACAAGCCTTTAATCTCAAGTGCTGGAGAGGAAGAAGCAGGCAAATGTCTGTGAGAGTTTGAGACCACACTAGTTTACATAGTGAATTTCAGCCCAGCCAAGGCTACATATGGAGACCCTGTCTCAACAACAACAATGGAAAAGACAATGGGCTTTATACTAACTCTAAATTAATTTATTTTATGCACTTAACTTGAAGTCCTAGGCAACAAAACAAAACATAAATGGGCAGCATGTTTAATTGGAATTTAAAAATCATTAAATAAAAAGAAATTATAAAATTGGCATATACAAAAATTAATAGAACTTCCAAAAACTAATCTAAGTTAAAAGGAAATGTTAAAAGTAAAAAGAAATTATCAGAGCATGGTAGAGAATGTCTTTAATCCTAGCACCTGTGGAGACAGAGGCAGGCTGATCACTATGAGTTTGAGATCTGTCTGATCCACATAGGAATTCTAGGCCAGTCAAGGCTATATAGTGAGACCTTTTCTCAAAAAAGGAATTACTTTAAAAAATAATTTTAATTGTTATGTCAAAACTAACGATATATTCTGAGAACAGCTCTCTTTTGCCATCTACCATTCTCTGACCTTGCCCCTTTGTCCTTTGTCTCCTAATGGCAAGATTTACAGAAAAGGAAAAATTGGTTTAGGCAAAGAGAAAATAATTCCCATCATATTATATTAAAAATTTCCATTTGTGCTAAGTGTGGTGGCTCACACCTTTAACCCAGTACTCAAGAAGCCGAGGCAGGTGGATTTCTGTGAGTTACATAGTATGACCCTGCCTAAAAAAACAAAAATAAGACGATGGAAGAGGAACTGTGGTTGTTATGTAAGAATAACCTTTTAAATAAAAAAAAGTCCCCCCAAAATTCTAGGGACTGGAGAGATGGCTGAAAGTTTAAGAGCATAAGCTTCTCACGAGAGAAACTGAGTTTGATCACCAGCTCCCAGCATTGAGTGATTTACAACTGCCTGTAACTCCAGTTCTAGGGAAATCTGATGCCTCTGGCTTTGAGAGCACCTGTACTCAGGTATACACACCTACACACACATAAACATATACGTAATTAAATAGAATCCTTAAAAAACATCCCACTTGTGGGGTTGGAGAGATGATTCACAGGTTAGGAGCACTGGTTGCTTTTCCAGAAGACTTAGGCTTAGTTCCTGTCATTCACATGGTAGCTCACAAGTGTCAGCAACTCCAGTTCCAGCGAATGCAATGCCCTTGTCTGGCTCTGACACAGACAAACATGTAGGAAAAACACTCAAACATAAATGTAGTTGGAAGTTTCTGTCCCGCCAGAAACTCTCAAATACCCTGTAGCTGATTCCCAAATAATTGACTCAGAGGTTTAATATAGTAACTGCTGGGTCAGTAGCTCATACATATTACTAACCAACTCTTACACTTACATTAACCTATAGTCCGTATCTATGTTTAGCCATGTGGCTTGCTACTTCTGCTTAGCCCAGCATTCTCAAATTGCTTCCTGTGTCTGGCTAGTGACTGCTTCTCTGCCGTTTCTCTTCCTAGAATTCTCCTAGTCTGGTCACCCCACCTCTACTTTCTGCCTGAACACTGGCCAGTCAGTACTTTATTAAACCAATACCAGTGGCAGGTTTAGGCATTATTGAGCAAGACCAAGAGGCATAGCTTTGAGGCCTTGAGGACCTTTGTGTGGGGCATGGCCAGCCCCCTTTGAAGCCGTTGCTCTCCTATGGAGGATTGCCGCTGCCACGTGGAACATCTCAACTTTTAAAAAATTGCCTTAAAGCTTAATTTTGTATCAGTGATTGTTTCATATAAACTCCTTAGTAAATATTAATCCTTTTATATAATCAATTGCCAATAAGTAATTCCTACAATACCTGGTGCCCATACAAAGCGCATAAAAAAAAGTCACATTTGTAAAAGCTACTTTCCTTTTAGAAGCCCATACCCACACTTAGAAATATTTTCTTTCTCTGTCTCTCTTCTTAAATTTTCTTGTTCTTTTTTTTTTTTTTTATGTTTTGGTTTTTGAGACAGGTTTCTCTGTGTAACCTTGGCTGTCCTGGAACTTGCTTTGAAGTATTTTCTATTTAGCTAAAACAATTATACTTTCTTCCCTGCTCTGTCTCTGACTTCTTTGTCACTCATGCCACTTGTATTTGGGTGACTCTGGAGGCCGGAAGAGCGTGTTGGAATCCCTGGAGCTGGAGGAGGAGTCAGATATAAGCTGCTTGCAATGGGTGCTGGGAACTGGTCCTTTGCAAAAGTAACAAATGCTCATAAGTCCTGAACCATCTCCTCAGCTCCTTAATTTTCTCCTTGAGCAGCTTTTTTCCCTCTTAACCCTCCTGCTTATGCTTATGTCTAAATATCTTTTTTATCCTGGTTAGTCCTAAAATTCTTTTCTGTGTCAGAGTCATTGATTTTGTTTTGGTCTTAGCTGAGATCCCTAAAAATCTAGGGAAACTCCTCAGGTTGCTATGTCTCTGTCTCTCCGCCATCTTTTTAAAAGCTCATGCTAAGATTCATCTTAAAAGTATTATTAGTGAGTGTGCCAGACTATCAGGGACTGATCTGTCCTGATAAAACTGGTTTGTATATTATCTAGGTTTTCTTTGTTTCTGTTTTTCTAGCCAGAGACACATTTAGTGTGTCTGATAGAAATAAATGTCACTGACAGAAATTTCCTAGACTTATCTATAATTCATTCTTGGTTCAGGTGGAATAATACATGTCTTTCCCAGAGAACATCACTATAAAGGCTGATACTCTAGATGCCCTAAGCCAGTCTTGTCTAAAAGAGAGCAGCCTGAGACACAGCGGGAGAGCCATCCCCTGAAAGCAGCACATTAGGAATGGCTGAGATATATGTTCTCAACCTGATATATATAACTTTAGTAATTCATTGTCTTAGTTAGGGTTACTAGTACTGTGAAGAAACATGATGACCAATGTAGCTTACAGAAGAAAGCATTTAATTGGGAGATTGTGTACAATTTCAGAGGATTAGTTCATGATCACCGTGGCAGGGAACATGGTGGCAGGCAGGCATGGCACAGCTGTTGAAGTATCTGAGAAGACACATCTGATTTGAAATTTCAGGCAGAGAGAGCAAAGCTGGATCTGGTTTAGACTTTTAAAACCTCCACCCTCAGTGTGACACTCCTCCTGTAGCAAGGCTATACTTCCCAACCTGAGCAATCCATCCACTGAGAACCAGGCATTCAAATATGAGCCTATTTTGATCCATTCTCATCCAAACCACCACATTCCTCATGCTGTTTAATCACTCCCCTAGCATGTCCCTAACCCTAGACAGGCTTGTATCAAAGGTACAAATACTTTTCTAGCTGGCTCCTTGAGACCATTCCACCCACTGCTCTGTTTAGCCAATAGCTTCTTCCCTCTCTCTGCAAGCAATGGCAAAGTGAATTCCTTTTCCTTGGGGAAGAGAAATCTTTTGTGTTGTAAAGTATTATTTTAAGATGTGCTACTTTTGTTTGTGCTGCGGAACATTTGTTTAATGATACAAAGATGTGTTGCGTTCTTATATGTTACATTTGTTTAACTCTGTGAAGCTGGGTTACTTTGTCATCTAAAACATCTGATTGGTCTAATAAAGAGCTGAATGGCCAATAGCAAGGCAGGAGAAAGGATAGGCGGGGCTGCCAGACAGAGAATAAATAAGAGGAAAAATCTGGGAGGAGGGACCGAGGAGCAGGAAAAAGGAGGAGAGGAAAACATCAGGGGCCAGACACCCCGCTACATAGCGACACCCCGCTACATAGTGAGCCACAGAGTAAGAAGTAAAGAACAATATTCAGAAATAGAGAAAAATAAAAGCCCAGAGGCAAAAGGTAGATGGGATAATTTAAATTAAGAAAAGCTGGCCAGAGACAAGCCAAGCTAAGGCCAGGCATTCATAAAAAGGAATAAGCCTCTATGTGATTTATTTCAGAGTTAGGTCATGGGCCCCACAAAGGGTAAAAAGCCAATTTTTTAAAAAAACAACTACAGTTTATTAGTTTTACCAATAGCAAAACTGTTGGAAAGTCTAACGGCAAAGCTGTTGCCATTGTTATCTTTCAGTGTGAACCACATCAAAAGGGCCCAAATCTTTCTCTTTGCTGATGATCACACCAATTCTTCCCAAGTTAGCAACTCAGTCCCCCCTTGATGAAGTCAGTTTTCTTGCCTGTCTCCAAATCAGACTGAATGGCATCATCCAACTTGATGAAGGGGTCAAGGTAGAAACTGGTTCAAATATCACGGTTACCAGATATGACGTTCTTTTTGTGCCCACAAAAGATCTTTCTTACTTTGAAACACTTGTGCTTTGCAAAGTGCAAGGAACAGCAAAGTGCTCCTTGGTGTCATAGATCAGACAGTTCTCTGATGTGGGAATGTCTTTCTGTATGCTGTGAATATCAATCTTTAAATAAAGGAGCTGTTTTGGGCCATGACAAGCACCATAGAAGAAGTAGGAGGAAGAATCAGAATAGGTAGGAGAAGTAGGGTGGAGTCAGAGGCAGACCGAGCAAGCTGCCCAAAGGATCAACATGTAAGGAGCACAGGTGAGCCACGGGCCACGTGGCAGACAGATTAATAGAAATGGGTTGATTTAAGATGTAAGAGCGAGCTAGCAATGTGCCTGAGCCATAGGCCAAACAGCATAAAGTTAATATAAGCGTCAGAGTCATTTCTGGGGGCCTGAGCGGTGACGGCGGGTGGCTAAGAGGTCTGGTGCGGCAGGTCTGTGGGTCTAGGCCTCTGGCCGCCCGGGACCAAGAAACCCCACTGCTATAGTTCTCTCTAGTCTTTACAATGCTGGTGACATCTGTGAACCCAGTAGAATATGTTATATCAATCCTGACTTTGCCATTGATCTTGATGAAGTGCTGTATACATTTTTTTTTCTACTTCCTCTCCTGTCAAGGTGCACAAGTCTTTTCCTTAGGAAAATAATCAAAGGTAAACATTCTTTTTGCTTGTGGGAACCGTGGATGGGTGAGGAGCAGTATCTAGTGTTTTGGAGCTGTGATATCTTTTGGAACCATGAGCTATGGCTGCACTTGTTCCTTTTCTTTCCAGCCTGTCTTCCCTGCTTTTGTCATATCATATCATTTGAATTATTATCTTGTTTTGCTTTGTTTTTGAGACAGTCTTGTAAGTGGATTTTTCTGTTCCACCAGCCAGCTCCCAAATAACTACACAGAGACTTCTTATCAATTATGAAAGCTTGGCTGATAGCTTAGGCTTGTTTCTAACTAGTTCTTAAAACTTAACTCATTTCTATTAATTTATGTGCTACTATGTGGTTCAAGGCTTATTACCTCGTCTCCTGCATGTCATGCTTCCTCCACATCTAGCTGGCAACTCCACCTTCTGCTAAGTGTTCTCTCTGTCCCCAAATCCTGCTGTCTAGATTTTATTAAATCAATCACAGTGACATATCTTCACACAGTGTAAAGTAACATTTTGCAACATTGTATGCCACCACACCCTACTTCTTCTTTGCATTTAGTAAAGCAAATAGCATAGAGAAAGAGGAACTCTGCTGGTTTCTTCTTCTATGAAAAAGTTCCAACTTCTGACTTTTTCTTTCCAAGACAGGGTTTCTCTATGTAACAGTCCTGCATGTTCTGGAACTTGCTCTGAAGACCAGTTTGGCCTTGAACTCAGAGATCTACTTTTCCCTGCCTCCTGAGTGCTAGAATTAAACCACCACTGCCAGGCTGAATTTTATGACTTTTAAGGTCAAAATAGGTGAATTTGGACTCAATGCATTTTCATTTCATGAGAGGTTAAAATCCCACCTGTTTTATATGTCTGTCTTTAAACTTTACACTGGCTAGATTGTATTGGATGGATAGATGATGTCTTACTCAGGAATCTATAGACTTTTATTTCCTTCTGGATAGATGATGTCTTATTCAGGAATCTATAGACTTTTATTTCCTTCCCCTTTCCTTTACTTTAGATACACAGCAAGCATGGGAAATGTAATTTAGCTTCATTATAAACTAGAAGAGTAAAAAGCTTTGGTTGGCCTAAAGTCACATCACAAAGATATTCTATCTTATCATCAGTAAAGACAGTTCCCTACTCTACTCTCTAGCTCCAAAATGAGAATTAGGTATTACCTAAGTATGTATGACTAGCCTCCCATTTTTTACTTTATGCTTTTACTGGGCGTCTCTTTGAGACTTAAAATTTATCAACAATCATGTTAGTCTCTCTTAAAGTTATGTTAGATTCTCTTAAAGTTATGCTGTCTTTAAGATGTTAATTTTCTGCCTTGTTCTAAGAAGAGTCATACCATTAAAAATACAGTTTTGGGATTAGCAATTTTTTGTGCTTTTGGAAAAAAATAGCTAATTTGCCTAAGTTCAAATGATGAATAATAAATCTAAATGAGAACTACAAAATCTTGGGCATTAAAATTTACATTTATGGGTCTTTTAGGTTCTGGCTCCAAGACAACCAAAGAAAACAAAAGGGGGAGGGGAAGGAGGAGGAAGAGGAGGAGGAGGAGGAGGAGGAGGAAGTAGTTTTGACAAAATGGACTGCTGCCAGGGGAGCTATTCATCGTATCGACTGTGCCTTATGTGGCAAAGACAAGGCCATTAAGAAGTTTATCATCGAGGGACAGATAGATGGCTCCAGTGGTTAAGGGCATTTACTGCTCTTGCAGATGGCCCAGGTTCGTTCCTAGCACCCAAAATGCTGACTCACAACTAGCCACCTGTAACTCCAGTTCAAGAGGATCTGATGTTTTCTTCTGGCCACCCTAGGCACCAGTCACACATCTGTCTATTCTTATAAGCATAGTTTGCATATTACATGCAGAACACTCATATATACAAAATAAAAATAAATACATCTTAAAAAGAAATGTATCATTCAGGACATCCTAGAAACTTCTGTCTTCAGGTACATTTCCAAAGCAAATATCATTTTTCTTTGACACATGTTGCTTTGCTTCCAAAGCCCTACAACAAACTTCATTATTGTATTATTGTGTGAGATTTTATGAGCTGTGCCTTTCCTAGCAAGGTGATTATGAATTGATCTCTTGAAGCTGGTATACCATGATTTACACCTACTGGACAAGGGCCTTCATCAAAACCAATGTAAAGAGTTGGCTTCATTAGACAGGTGGTGGTGCAGGCCTTTAATCCTAGCACTCAGGAAGCAGAGGCAGGTGGATATGAGAGTTTGAGGCCAACATAGTCTACAGATCAAGTTCCAGGACTGCCAAGGCTACAATACACAGAGAAATCTGATAAGTAAAAATTCCCTGGTAGTGTGTAACTCCACTGATGCAATAAGTCAGGTCAGGCCAAATGAGTAAATCCAGGTTTAATCTGAGCAAAACACTCCTGGGAGGTCCCAGGGGAAGAGAAGAAACCTATGGGCCAGACCTAAATACCCTGTAGGCTCTTGAGAAGCTCTGAGGGAGGAGCCACTGCTTGCTGGGCTTTCTTTGGGCATGATCTGGAGATGGAAGCTTCAGGGGAGGAGTCTTCGATTGAAAATTCAGAGTGGGGTTTGGAATAGGGACCCGAACTGGAGATCCCCAGTAAATACCCTGTGTCTTAGGGCTTTTATTGCTGTGAAGAGACACCATGATCATGGAAACTCTTGTAAGGAAAACATTTAGTGGGGGAGGGGGCTTGCTTACAATTTCAGAGGTTCAGTCCATTATCATAATGGTGGGGAGCATGGTGATGTGCAGGCAGAGTAGCTGAGAGTCCATACTGAAGGCAACAGAGAGTCAGCTGAGACACTGGGTGGTATCCTGAGTATGAGAAGCCTCAAAGCCTGCCCCATAGTGACACACTTCCTCTACCAAGGCCATATTCTCTCCAACAAAGCTATACCTCCTAATAGCTATTTCCTTTAAGATTGTAGGGGCCAACTTTATTCAAACTACCACATTCCACTCGTTGGTTCCCATAAGCTTGTAGCAATATCGTAATGCAAAATGCATTTAGTCCAACTTCAAAAGTCCCATAGTCTATAACAGTCTCAACAGTGTTTTAAAGTTCAGAGTCTCTTCTGAGATTCATGCAATCTATTAACTGTAACTACCTGTAAAAATCAAATCAAAAAGCATATCATGTATTTCCAACATATAATGGCACAGGATATATATTTACCATTCTAAAATGCAGGGAAAGGAGGATAGTGAGGAAATACTAAAAAAAGAAAGACTGAAAACTAGTTGGCAAACTTCAGACTCTGCAATTCAGGGACACCCTTGACATATGCCTGGTCTCAGTGGCTTTCTTTGGCACAGAGGCAAATTCCATAACCCTTTTCTTCTACCCTTAACTCTAAAGCCAGAACCATGTGGTTGAAGCTGCCAAATTCTGCTGCTCACTGGGGCTGAAACATAGCCCCTCATTCATTTACATCTTCATTGCCTAAGCTTGGCTGTCCTAAACTGAACCTACACTAGGCTGACCTCAAACTCAAGAGATCTATCAGCCTCTATCTTCCCAGCTCTGGGATCAAAGGTGTCCACCACCATACCTGGATCTAAGCTTTTCTTTAATTTTTTTTCCCACAAATTGGAGATTTAGGTGGTGGGATCTTGTCCTGAGGTCACCACTCCATTTAGTCAATTTCTTAATCTGTTTATATTCTTGAACACAGGATTTAGCTCACTTTCTGGCGCTCATTTTCTCCTCAAAATTTACATTTTTAAAATTGATTTTGCTCACCTTCCTCTTTATTACCAATCTTCATTAGAGCTACCACTAATAACCACACAGTAAAGTCTATACTAGGTTGTTTTGAGATTTCTTATAGCAAGGGAATTAATACAAAGCACTTTAGCCTCAGGCAGACTCTTTGGACAAGGGTAAAATACAACCACTTTCTTCGCCAAAATATCATAAGAATAATTTCTAGGCAACATACTAAAATTCTTCTCTCAAGCTTCTTGGGTGACCCCAACAGTTCAAATAACTCTTAGCACCTCTGTTTTCCATGCTTCTACTAGTATGGCCCACTACGCACTCACTGCTGTTATAACACAAAATACCAAAGTTCAAATTACTTCAAACAAACACATGGTTAGGCCTATCACAGGAATATCCTACTCACTGGTACTAACTTCTATCTTAGGATTTTTATTGCTGTGAAGAGACACCATGATCACGGCAACTCTTATAAGGAAAACACTTCAGCAGGGAGGGCTCACTTACAGTTTTTGAGGTCCCATTATCATAATGGTGCATGGCATCGTGCAGGCAGATGTGGTGATGGAGGAGTAGCTGAGAGTCCTACATCTTGAAGGAACAAGAAGTCACTTTAGACACAGGGCAGTGTCCAGAACACAGAAGACATCAAAACCCACCCCACAGTGACACATTTTCTCCACCAAGGCCATACTTGCTCCAGCAAAGCCACACTTCTAGTAGTCACTCCCTATGAGATTATGGAGACCATAGTTACATTCAAACTACCACACTCCATCTTAAAGGACAAAGAAAAACAAGAACATCTACCAACCAAACAAAAAAGAGTTATCTTCATAAGGACATCCTCTTAGAAAAAAATAAAACGGAAAAAAAAACCTACCTGGGCAGGGTGTGTTGATACGCACCGCAGAGGCAGGCAGATCTCTGTGAAGTTGAGGCTAGCCTGGTCTACATAATGAGTTCCAGGTTAGCCAGGGCTACACAGAGAGACCTTATCTTAAAAAAAACAACAAAAAGGAAAATACAATAGTGTTTGGTAATGTACTTATTAAATGATTAACACAGCTGCTATAAAGATAAATAGTTGGTTGATTCAAAAGGAATAAAGTCAGAAATACCAAAACTTTATTCTGCTTTGGATGCTTCATAAGCCCCTAGTGAGAAGTGAATGTTTCTTTTTTTTTTTTTTTTTTCTTAACAAAAGAAATTTTAAATTGCCTGTTTACGACTCAAGTTTCTAATAAATAATTTAAATTTGTTAAGAAAACACAAAGCAGTTCTGGAGAGATGGTTCTGTCCTTAAAAATCACTCTTTTAGAGAACCAACGTTCCATTTTCTGCACCTACATGGCCGCTCACAACTGGTTGTAATTCCAGTCCCATGGAATCTGATACTCTCTTCTGGGCTTCAAGGGCAAAATACTTATACATATAAAAGTAAATATATAAAATAAAACATAAAAGACTATTAAGCCTATAGAGATGGCTCAGCAATTAAGAGCATTTACTGCTCTTCCAGAGGACTCAGCTGCCTGCCTATAACTTCAGCTCCAGGGGATCTGACATCTCTGGCCTCTGTGACATCCCTTCCCCCACAAGAGGATTTTACACACACACACACACACACACACACACTCAAACATGCTGGGCATGGTGGTGCTCACCTTTAATCCCAGAATTCAAAAGGCAGAGACTGAGTTGGAGACTGCCTGGTCTACATAGCCAGTTCCAGGCCAGCTGTGAATACACAGTGAGATCCTGTCTTAAGTCAAACAAGCAAGCAAGCAATTCTCCCCACACAAGACTATTAATACGTTTTACCTGTAGCTATAACTATTAGATAATTAAGATATTTTAGCTAAAGCTTGTTTTAATTTGAAATATAATTATCTTATAGATATAAAAGCGTTTTCTAAATTTGTAACCGTAACAATAATTATAATTAAGACATTAAAGAATCATCAAGTGATGAAAAAGAGACATTAGGTAATAGATGTGAATATATTTTTGGTAAAAGAAGACTAGAGAGAGACACTGATTTTGGCTACAAAAGGATTCTGTATGGTAAGGTAAAGATTTTCCAAGATGAAAAAGTCAAGAACAAAGTTTTAAGATTAAAGTATGTTATAGAATGACTGTGAGAATTAAGCTTAAACGATGTTAACACAGCTACCCATTAAAAATTTACAAGGCAAGTGCAATATCCTGAGATAGAATTAATGCTGGGTTATCTGTTTACAACAATAAATTTTTTAAAACTATTAATATATTTTTAGTAAATTTTACCAAACAAACATCAACAACCAAAACTGGCTCAGGGGGGGCTAGAGAGATGGCTCAGTGGTTAAGAATGCATAATACTGTGGTAGAAGATCAGAGTTCAGTTCCCAGAACCCACACTGAGTGGCTGACAACTGCCTGTAAGTCCAGCTCCAGGAGGATCTGATGCCTCTGTGGGTACCTGCACTCATGTGCATATATGTACCTGCCCCCAACATGTACACAAAATTAAAAATTAAATAAAAATGACTGCTACCACCATCTGGCAAAATAAATCTTTTAAAAGAAAATCATTCCCACGGAGATTGCTGGCTTGACTGAGAATGGCCTCCACAAGCGTATGTGTTGGTCCTTGTTGGAGAAATGTGTCACTGGTAAGTTTAAAAACACTCTGCAGTTCTCAGTTACCCTTTCTTCCTCCTACTTGCAAATAAAGATGTGAGTTTTCAGCTGGGCATGTTGGCACACACCTTTAATTCTACACTTGGGAGATACAGGCAGGTAGATCTCTGAGTTCGAGGCCAGTCTGGTCTACAGGACAGCCAGGAATTCTCAGCTGTTATCTTGCCATGTGTCTGTTCTGCTGTCATAAACTCTAACCCTCTGAAATTATAAGCCCAATTAAACATTTTTGTTTATAGTTGTCTTGACCATGGTGTTTTGAAATAGCAATAGAAAAGCAACTCAGAGAGAACATTCCTGCTAAATTAGATTGTGATTACAGAACTCGTTTTAGCGGGCAAATAGTTAAATCTATATATAAGCTTTGGCCTATTAAATAAATATGCAATACTAAAAAATTAACTCAAAATTAACTAATGCTTTGGTCTTTTACCCTGTTCAATAAACATTATCTCCTTATAAAATAAGTTCTTGGTATCTGTTTGATTAGTTTTATGTCATCTTGACATAAGCTAGACTTGACTGAGAGGAGAGAACCTCAATTCAGAAAATGTTTTTGCTAGACTTGCATGTGGGCAAGCCTATGGTACATTTTCTTGCTTGATGATTGCTGTGGAAGGGCTCAGCTCACAGAGTTACCCCTGGACTGGTCGTCCTAGGTGCTGTAAGAAGGCAGTGAGCAAGCCACAAGGATCAAGCCAGTAAGCAACAATCTTCCCTGGCTTCTGCCCCTATTGATGGGATGTAATGTGGAACTGTAACCTGAAATAAACCATTTCCTTCCTAAGATGCTTTTTTGGGTAATGATCTTTATCACAACAATAGAAACCCTAACTAACTAAGACAATAGTTAGTACTAGAAATGGAGTATTGATGTGACAGACCTAACTATGTTATTTTGGGAAGTTTTTGGAAGTACTTTGGAATCTTGGTCTAAAAAAGCCATTGAGTGCTCAGAAATCAGCAGGTTGTTTTGTGTGATGCAGACATTAGAGGCCTGCCTTGTGAAGTTTCAGAGGGAAGTTTGAGAGTTTCCTTACAGATTATTGGGGCTGTTCTATAGTGTGAATTAAGACAAAGAAATTCTGTATTGGGGATAAATCACTAAAATAAATCCTTGGCTCTACTAGGACGATTGATGATGGTTAGTTGTGCTGAAATCTTCTGGAAAGTCTTTCTTCAGAGTCAGCACACATATTCAGTCAATGTTGCATTTCATGATTGCTGAACTTGGTAATGTGTAAGTCTCAAAGGTAGTACTGGTTTTAAAGGCATGAAGGGGTCATGGAGAGCAACTGAAGCTTGGTACACACTTGACAGATATGGTAGTTTGAAAGAAAATGGCCCCCAATAGTAACATATTAGGAGATGTGGCCTTTTTTGAAGTATGTATGGTCTTCTTGAAGGAAGTGTGTCACTGTGGGGGTGGGCTTTGAGGTCTCTTTTGCTCAAGCTTCCCTCAGGATGACACCAAGACTACTTTCTATTGCTTTCTGATCAAGATATAACCAGCATAATGTCTGCCTGAAGGCCTCCATGTCTTGCCATATCTATATAGTGAATTTCAGAACGTGCAGGACTACACAATCTTATTCTTGACCTTGCCTAGGTGTTTCTGATACCCATGTACAGCCCTTTGTGGCTTCAAAGTGACCTTGAGTCATATGGTTGTTTGTGTTGCCTGAATTCTCTTATGTAGCATGTCCCCTGTTGACTCTTTTGTCTTACTTATGTATTTTCCTATTTCTTCCCTTCTGGAAAGTTCACCTGTCCTTGTTGAGTTCCTGTTTTGGATAAAGATATTAGAGCTATTTCCTCTATACCATCAGTGTCCATTTTGGCCACCTCACCTGTCAGTTTACCAAGTTATTATTCAACCTGAGACAACATGTGAGCATGTAGACTCTGAGCTACATTCTGCCGGTACATAATTATAAATATATGCTAAGACCAGAGCTCAGTTTTACCCGACGGTGTTGTAACTGAGTCATAGTTGAGGCCATGAAGCTGAGCTAAAGACTCTTGGAGTGAGGACAGTGGCAGGGAAGGATTCTTAGAGTAGGCAGGACTTCAGTGTAGGATCCATGCAAAGGGGCAAGGCACACAGGAGCTAACCAAAGAAAGGAAGGGATGTTCTATTGCTCTGTTCTGCCTACACTTAATGCTTGCAGCATTCTCTTTCCTGGAGCCTGACCTGGAAGGCAGGGGAAGAATATTAGGAAAAGAGGCTCTGCAGAAGTGCAGAGACAGCTTGGTTGAAAAGTCTGCGGTTGTTTAAAGATGCTTCAGGAGTCTGAACCTGTCTGAGTTTCTACCTCCTCAGACTTTCAAGATAAGGAGCCAGCTTTGACAGGGATGGGAAGAAGGAGGAAGGAAGAAAGAGGGAGAAACAGAGAGACACACAGAGAGAGACAGATACAGAGAGAGAGAGAGAGAGAGAGAGAGAGAGAGAGAGAGAGAGAGAGACAGAGAAGGACAGAGTACATACCGGAGTGTTATATAACTAAGGGCTTTGATCTGTACCTGCTTGTTCCCATCTAGCTCACATCCTCTTCTATTTTTCTTTTTGTGCCTCATGCACCTTGTGGGTTTGTATGTGATATTTGTGTGCATCTTTGAGCACATATCACTTGCGTTTCTGTGTTTATACTGTGCCTGTCTGGATATTTCTATATGTGTTCTGTTTATTTGCAGGAATGTGTCCTCGTGTGTTTCCTTGAGTGTCCATGTGTTTCCAAATCTCAGCTGCAGAGACAAGTCCTTGGAGACAGCTTGGGATGCTGAGTCCTGGGGCGTCTGTCTGCTTTGGCCTTTTCTGGTTGGACAGGTATCCTAGCAACACTTCTGTAAGTTGCCTAGCAACCAGGTCCCCATCCTTGTAGAAGGAGCAGGGTCTGGCTGTATGTGGGAGGTCTGGCTCTCATTCAACTCAGACAGGAAAAACAAGCCTATGATTTGATGATGGCTAGAGACTCAGCATAGGGTCCATAACCTGCATGACCTTGACTTATGGCTTTTATTTCAGTGGATTATGACCCAGTGCTGGCAATAAACATGGTCCCTAGGAGCTTGCCAGCTTTGTGTATACCAAGATCCTCAACTGAGGCTCAGCTGTGGTGTTGGTTCCAAGTGACCAGCAGAACTGGCTTCCTCTTATTCTGGCCATCTTGACAGGAAGCTTCAGACCTCAGAGGTGTGATGCTTTCATTTGTATGAGGATAATATGGGTGGCAATGGTCATGTGTAGTGGAGCTCAATTTTTGTCTTAGGCTTGGTGTACTTTAGGTATAAGCAGCACACAATAGATGCAAGTGCAGGACACTACTTGGCTCTCAGTCTAGACAATCTCTTGCTTATTTGCAACAAGACCTTTATCTGGAGAATTAGTTGGGTCAGGATATTGCTGTCTATTGCTTCAGCGCTCTTCCTCACTAGACACCTGGCTGAGGACAGCTTTGGGCAGGAAAGCCAGCAAAATCTTATCTGGGCGAGGCTGTACAAAACAGCATTTGTGTTGGGTAGTGGTGGCGCACATCTTTACTTTCAGCATTTGGGAGGCAGAAGCAGGTAGAGTTCACAGCCATCTTGGTCTACAAAGTGAGTTACAGGACACCCAGGGCCACACAGAGAAAACCCTATCTCAGAAACCCCAAACCAACCAACCAAAAAACCCTCCAGACCAACCAACCAACCAAAATACACACACACACACACACACACACACACACACACACACACACACACACTCAGACACACACAAAACAAAACAACATTTGCATGTGTTGGAGCCTCACATTTGCCTCTGGGTAAGCTTTCTCTGTGTACATCTCTGAGTGTGTTCTTGTGTCAAAGGCTGTGTGCCTTTGTGCATCTGAGTTCCTGTTCATGTCCTCATTTTTGTGTTTATGGATGTTCCCATTGCGTGTCTGTGCTGGGTGGGTGGGTCCATCACTTCATATGTGCTCTGTCTGTTCCTACGTGGTGTGGAGCCTAGGGGGTTCTGCTCTGGTGATCGTCCTTTTCTTGGCTCCTTTCTCCAACCTGAACAGCCCCTCCTTCTCTCAGCCGCAGCCTTCTGCCCTTCCCCCTCTTCTGGCCGCCGCACTGGCTGCTGCGTCTAGCCAATATCTTATCTTCGGAGCAGGAGCTAAGAGCAAGAAGCCTTTCACAGCCGGAGCAGACCCCATGCTGCAGTGAGAAGCACTGTTCAGTCCACTATGCTCCTGCTTGCCTGCCTTTCTGCCAAGAATTAGGGTCTGTTTTGGTCCAGCTTCTGAAGAGGTTGTATGTGCTGTTGCAGGTAAGAGGGACTCTAGTGAGGGCTACTGCTGACACTGTGTGTGTGTTTGGGGGAGATTGGGGCTGGAATTTGGGGCTGGGGCTGGGAGGAAGCTATGTGAAATGCCTGAGTCCTAAGCATTTCTGGATAAATCCCATGTCTTTTGTGTTCCAGTGTGCTTTCGAGTGGTCTGGGTATTTTTGTATTCATATGATTGTGTACTCCTGAGTCTCTGCAGGTAGACATGTGTGCTTATGTAGCTACCTCCACATAGCTTCTGTATGACTCTGTAGCATGAAGTAACCTTGTGGGTACATGTATGTGCTCCTATACCTCTGTGTGTGTACCTTTGTCCTTGTCTTGTGTCTGTGTGAGTGCCTAGTGTTTATGGGTGCCCATGGAGGTGTACCAGGTGCCTGTTAGGCTGGTTCTACTGTATTCTAAGGCCTCGGTGGACTGTGTTTAGCACTGTGGTCACTTGTTTCTGTGCTCTGTTCCAGGAACTGTACTGAGTGACTTTGCAGGGTGACAGCATGGAGTCCCTTTTCCCTGCCCCATTCTGGGAAGTCTTGTATGGCAGTCACTTTCAAGGCAACCTGTCCCTCCTAAATGAGACTGTACCTCACCACCTGCTGCTCAATGCTAGCCACAGTGCCTTCCTGCCCCTTGGACTCAAGGTCACCATCGTGGGGCTCTACTTGGCTGTGTGCATTGGAGGGCTACTGGGGAACTGCCTCGTCATGTATGTCATCCTCAGGTAGGCTGGGCCCCACCAATATGTGGAGGGGGAACCTGAGGCAGAAGGCTGTTCTGGATGAATCTGAGCAAGTATGGATTTTCTGCTTGCTCAAATTTCTTTCCTCTCTGTTCAGAGGGGAGTATCAACCTATTAAGTTCAACTCCTGTTCTGACCCCATCTGTCCCAGACTAGAGGTCACGACCTGGAGGACTGGAGCTGCAGATAAGTTTCTGCCATGCTGTCTGTGTGAATGACCTCATGGGTACACAAGATCCTAGGATTTTTCAAAGAGAGGCAGAGGTACTGGTGTTGGGCCTGAAGCCCTAGTTCTTTGGCTCTTGGGATTCCTGTTCCTGGCGGATATTTTTGACTGAGCCCACCCTCTACGTGCTCAGAAATGGGAGAATGTAGAGGATGAAAAGAAGGTAGTAGTATTGGGTGATTGAGGTAGAGTGGACAGTGAGGAGACATGGATGAGGGCAGTATGAGGTACAGTTCTGTGGACAAGAAAGCTACACAGGAGTGTGCAATGGATAAATGTGCTGTGGCAATGATGGTCTCTGTTTTTTTCCAGCTGGGAGGGCATTGAGGGGGACTGGAGACAGCAGGTGAGGACTCAAGTGCCAGACTGGGGACACCAAATTCTTTGGGCATTGAAAAGACACGGGAGGTACTTTAATGGTAAATAATGACAGCAAGGTTTTTCACTGACATAAGATATTTTCTCTTTCAAAAAGAGATGGCACTGAAGAAAGAGATTATATTCCCTTTGATGGAGGCAGGACAGGGTCAATATTCTGCCTCATCACCATCTTAGTATTTCTGAGCAAACTCTATTCACCATGGGCTTTGTTTTCTCTATTTGTTAAATGAGAAATATGGATCATACAGCCACATGTATATGTATGTGTATACATGTGTGCATGTATGTAATATGTGCATAGACAACACAGTAGAAAAGCCTTCTTAGTACTGACTTTCCATAGAGGACCCTTGTGGAAAACTATTCAGTGATCCATGTGCCTCTTCATGGATAGAGGATGTGTCGTTGGCAAGGAGTACAGCAACCTGGGACGGTGTATGAGCCTTGCCCACCCTCCTCCTCATCATCACCTTCTCTCTTACATTTCTCCTTTGTATTTGGAACATTAGAACTCTTGGGGACATTTATGGAATTAGAGCAGACAAGGAAGGCCATCTTACCCATGAGCATCCGCAGAGACCTATTCTCAGGAAATGCTGTGGTCGTACAATATGTTTGAACTGGGTGTCTGCCAGGAGTCAGAAAGACCTGGTCTGAGCCCCATTCTACACTTAGCAGTTCTAAGCCCTCATGAAAGCTACTTAGCTCCTCTGAGTCTGTTTCCCTCCCCTCAGAGTATAGGGATCAAAATAGCATTTTTGTAAACCTCAAATGAGATAAAAATCGATGTGAACAGCTTTGACTCAGATATCTACCACTGTTATTGTTATTTATTGTAATTAAGGTTTTGGGCTTAATTGCTAAGAAACAGAACTCAAGTCCAGATTCTCTGATAGCAACTAAACTGACAGGGAGTGCTGTCATCTTTAGTGCTATTACTGCCACGAGCACTATAATCACCACCATCATCATCACTATCATCACCATTATCCCTATAACCCCCCTTCCCTACCACTATCATAAACGTCAATTCATTCCATTAATATTTATTACTTACAACATTCCTTACATGGTTACAGGTGCTTGGTTACAATCAAACCTAATTAGTATCTCTCCTGTTCTTGTCACCATTTTCCTGTTTCCCCTTTTAGAATTTAGAAATCACTGCATTTATTTATGTGTCTGTCTGGATACGTAGGTCAGATGAGGCAGATGCTTTCCTTCTTCTACCCTGTGTGTCCTGGACATAGAACTCAGGTTGTCAGAATCAGCCTTTACCAGCTGAACCATCTGGCTGCCCCACCATTTTCTGTTCTCATTGCTAGACAACATTGTGAACTTCAAAGACCTTTGATGAACTTTCCAGGCAGTACCCTGCAGAACCTCCTAGAGGAGTGTAAAGAGAGACTCAGGAGAAGTCAGCATCTTTCTTGATCCCTTCCACAAAGCTCAAGGTTAGATATGTACTCAAGTGTTTCTCCATGCACCAGATTTTCCAGGGTAGTCCCTTTTAATTCAATTATTTTTAATAAATATTTGAAAGATTTTTTGTAGAAGTCAAAATCACATGAGGAGCTTTTTAAAGTGCTTGTCCCAGGCTCGGTGGACTTTGGGTATGGTGTAGGATCTGCCTTTAATAAGCTCCCTTGGAGACTTTGAAGTTGAGAGATTCAAAGATGATGATCCTCATGGTGGCCCCTTTGCTGCCAAGTCCAGCCAAGAGGCCAAATGGGGCATTTCTTCTTCTCCCTGTCCTCTACAGGCATACCAAGATGAAGACAGCTACCAACATTTATATATTTAATCTGGCACTGGCTGATACCCTGGTCTTGCTGACACTGCCCTTCCAGGGCACAGATATCCTATTGGGCTTCTGGCCGTTTGGGAATGCGCTATGCAAGACGGTCATTGCTATTGACTACTACAACATGTTCACCAGTACTTTCACTCTGACCGCCATGAGTGTAGACCGCTATGTAGCCATCTGCCATCCTATCCGTGCCCTTGATGTTCGAACATCCAGCAAAGCCCAGGCTGTTAATGTGGCCATTTGGGCCCTGGCTTCGGTGGTTGGTGTTCCTGTTGCCATCATGGGTTCAGCACAAGTGGAGGATGAAGGTCAGTGGGTGGTCCTCCTCTCTGACCAATTCCCCATGGTTCTTGGTGGCCCTTCTGACTTCGTTTCTCTCCTACAGAGATCGAATGCCTGGTGGAGATCCCTGCCCCTCAGGATTATTGGGGTCCCGTGTTTGCCATCTGCATCTTCCTTTTTTCCTTCATCATTCCTGTGCTGATCATCTCTGTCTGCTACAGTCTCATGATTCGCCGGCTCCGCGGCGTCCGTCTGCTTTCAGGCTCCCGAGAGAAGGACCGGAACCTGCGGCGTATCACACGGCTGGTTCTAGTGGTGGTAGCTGTGTTTGTTGGCTGCTGGACACCTGTGCAAGTCTTTGTGCTTGTCCAAGGACTGGGTGTTCAGCCAGGTAGTGAGACTGCAGTAGCCATTCTGCGCTTCTGCACAGCTCTGGGCTATGTCAACAGCTGTCTCAACCCCATTCTCTATGCTTTCCTGGATGAGAACTTCAAGGCCTGCTTTAGAAAGTTCTGCTGTGCTTCAGCCTTGCACCGGGAGATGCAGGTTTCTGATCGTGTGCGCAGCATTGCCAAGGATGCAGGCCTTGCTTGCAAGACCTCTGAGACAGTACCACGGCCGGCATGACTAGGCGTGGACCTGCCCATGGTGCCTGTTAGCCCACAGAGCCCATCTACACCCAACACGGAACTCACACAGGTCACTGCTCTCTAGGTTGACCCTGAACTTTGAGCATCTGGGGCCTTGAATGGCTTTTCTTTTGGCTCAGGATGCTTAATCCTAGAGGAAGATCAACACCATGGGACAGGTCAAAGCATCAGGTGGCCTCCATGGCCTCTGTCAGATTTGGCTCCCCCTCTGGTCTAAGATCAGAGAGGACCAAAGGACACTCCTGGAAATATCTATAACACAGTGAATAAGCCTGGTGAACCCACATAGATCCATGCTTCACTTTGTACTCTCCCTTTTGCCTTGGCTCTAGATGGGCTCCACCTGAGGTATTGCAGTGATCATGAGGTCACATGTATGCTATTGCCCTCAGTATTTAAGTATTTCCAAGGAACTTCTGAAAATACTTGGTGTTGCCTGGTGCTGCAGCAGGCAGCATTTTTTTTGAGGGGGGGGGGACTGGTTCTAAGCTTGGAGCTACCTTGAAACATTTTCTGGATCTGACTCCACTGATGTAGCCAGGTTACCTGAGGTGGGTAGGCATCAGTGGGTTCTTGGATGGCTGTTTTCTGAAGATTCTCTCCAAGCTGTATGATGAAGTCTGTGAAGGAAACTTCACTTGCCACTGCCACTACCTATTCTATCTGACTGTGGCTCCAACATGGGCCACCTTCTCAGCAAGAGGCCAACAGAGGACAATATTCAGAATTTCCCCATGACCCTTTCCCTCCAAAACCACTGTGAACTCTTACCACAGACTACTTGGCATGCCCTACTTCTAGGTGTATGGGAGGTAATCAAGAGAAAGCTGTTGTGTGGCCTCTGTAGGCTGCTCACAACATGGAGGCAACATATACTGATCCTGGCTGCTTAGTAAGGGCAGAGCAGGAGAATATGCTCTGTTCTCATTCCCCAACAGCCTCCCTGAGCTCTCTGTCAGTCTCTCTTTTACTTGACATCAGAGGTCAGCAGTTGTACTGCTAGAAGCATACTTGTAGCCTGGGAAGTACAGCAGTCAGGATCTGTTCTGTTTTGTGCCTATAATGACTACCTGCTTCGTTTACAGGCCTTAGGGTATATTTGAATAAGGCCTGAGCTTGCTGCCAAATTGAAGTTGACACTAAATTGGTGTGAGCTGAAGCCTAAAATGGCTTATTTGAGCTAATCTGCAAGGACCATCAGGGTTTGGGAGCCATTGGAAGAAGAATCTATACTTTGGGGCTCTATTTGATAGTCAAAGAATAAGAGGCTTTGTAGATGCTCTTTCTGTGCATCAGCTACCAAAATACTACCAACCTTGGATAGACTGGTCTTCACTGAGACCTTGGTTAGGTGGCTTCATATGATGCAGAACCTGAGCTAATTCCTGTCTCAGAGAGACTTGGTATTAACAATCTTAATGGGGAGGCCAGGGCTCTTTCTGTGACATTGGGAACCATTAGCTATAATGTTTCCTTGACAAGGTTATAAACATTGTAAATTTTTACATCTTCATGTTTTTAAGCATGCAACAAGTGTGATTTCTATGCATGTAGCCAGCCTCAAGCCTGCCTCTGGAGTAATGAAGGAGTGAGATAATAAACACTTATCCAGTGATCAGTGCTATCCATAGAATAAGTGTTGCTGATTCAAGCTACATAATAGTGACTTCATGGAAGTTCATATGCTTTGGGAGAGGCTGTGGGATGAGACTGATGGGTTCTTAAACTTGTTCTGCCCCTGGTAAGAGTGTCTTTAAGGAACCTCTTGACTTATGGGAGGAAAACTAGATCCTGGGTTGCAGAGGCTGCTGCCTTTCCTTCTCCACAATGACTACTCTTTCCCCATCCCTGGGGCAGATGCCTTTTTTTCTGGCCTACACTTTTTTCTTTGCTGCAATTTGAATAGGATCCTATGTGTCAAAGTCCTTGCTTCTAGAATAGGGCTAGTGGGTCAAAGTTTGATTTTATAAAAGTTTTAATTTCAGACACTGTCTGCTTTGGCTTTTTTAGTCTAGAAGTTTATGAGCAATAGACATGAATTTCTCACAGGGTTAAAAACTGCAGTCCATGCAAGTGTGATGGAATGTACTCAATGATATTGTGTTCTCACTGAATTCTTACTTTATAGAAATATGACCTCAAAGCTGCACCCATCTCATTAACAGTAATAATGAGGTTGTTGTGGGCTCCAACCTCATGACCTAACACCATCACATTGGGAGATAGAGCTTCAAAATGTGCGAGTGTGTGTGTGTGTGTGTGTGTGTGTGTACATGTGTGTGTGTGCATGTGTACACGTGTGTGTGTGTGTGCATGTGTGCATGTGTGTGTACATGTGTGTGCGTGCGCGCATGCATGTGTGTGTGGTGTGTGTGTGCGTGCATGTGTGTGCGCATGGGTATGTGTGTGTGCATATGTGCGTGTGTGCACACATGTGCATGTGTGCGTGTATGTGTACACGTGTGTGTGTGTGTGTGTGTGTGTGTGTGCATACACATATACAAATTGTTTTTTGTTGTTAGTTTTTCAAGACAGGGTTTCTCAGTGTAACAGTTTTATCTGTCCTAGAACTCTCTCTGTAGACCAGTCTGGCCTCAAACTCACAAGAGATCCACCTGCCTCTGTCTCCTAAGTGCTGGGATTAAAGGCATGGATAACCATGCCCACATCACAAATGGTTCTTAACAAACACACTGGTTTCAAATAGAAACTCAACATTAAGAAAAAATTCCCTACCTGATGAAGTTATAGCCTTCAGGAGATTGTTTCTGATGTGTGGGGTTCTAGGCTGCTGACCCTGGCCAGTGTGCTTTCCCCATTCCCTCCTCACTCTGCCTGAACAGCCTCACTCCTGCTTCTGTTTACCATTGAGCTTGATCAAGTCTAGTTTTTCTGCATATGAGTTTCTTTCTCTGTACAAAGGGAACTGCATAGCCTTCCTCTTGGGGTTATGTGAAGGGCAGGAAAACAAAACAAAATTAAACCAAACTCCTTCAAACAAAACAAAACAAAACAAAACAAAACAAAACAAAACAAAACAAAACAAAACAAAACAAACAGCATCCCCCAAACCAAACAAACCCTCTAAGTGCCCAGAGCCCTCAGTGTGGGCTGTCCTCAACTATTCCTCTCTAGTATTCATAAAGTGTTTGTCCAGTTTCCTTTTGACTTTTAGGTCTCCTGATTACTTGATGTGAGAGCACTCCAGAAGCTTGAAGAACATCCATGTTCCCATATGCTAACAGGACTTCTTGGAAGAGACCCTAGCCATTGTCTAGCCTCCAGAAAACTTAGATCTTGCCAGTTTTCTGCTTGAAGTCCCATGGGAGGCTGGACCCAGTTTCAGATCCTCAGAAGCTAAAGACTTTATTTCTTGGTGTCTAAGTTTTTGCTGCAAAGCAATAGGCCACAACAATAGGCAATAGGTCAGGGGAGATATCAGAAGAATGACATATAAGGACTGACTGGAGGTATGGACAGCAAAATTAGCCAGTACTGTGTGGTTTAAGTGAAGGTTCAAATACTCTGGCAAACTAAGTACATGGTGGGCAGGAGGATGGCACGTGCCATGAGAGAGTCAGGGTCTTGGGTCACAGCAATATTTGACCTTATTGCTGAAGTGCTGTGCTTTTTATAATCTTTCAGTTTTACAAGGAGTCTTGTCCCAGGACACATAAAGAAGTAGCAAGGGGGACCCCAATTTGGCTATCACTTTCTGAGTGACCTAATAAGGATCAAAATGCCTGCTACTGCTCTTTCCGGAATGTCTAGGAGGCAGAGGTACAGAAAGGCATTGTCATCTAGGGGCCTCAGAAAAGCCAGGGTTTATCAGCTGATTTGGATTCTTCCCACAAGAGGGCACTGTGGCCACATTGTACACCCAGCCAAGTCCCTTGACCCGCTGTGACAGAAACAGTAGTGAGAATTGGGTACTAAAGTGAGGGTACAGAATGTGGGGCTTTGGCAGAGTAAGTCCCTTCCCAGATTCTCAAGGAGTCTGTGGAGAAAAAAAAAAAAAACAAAAAGAACCTAGTTCCAACAGATTCCTAGTGAGAAGCATCTTTGTTCTTGCTGGCTAGCCCTGAGGAGCTGCAGGAGAAGGAGGCTTTCCTTTTGCTGGGCTGTGGGTGGGGACAAAGGTCTGTATAAGTACCACTCACTAAATGATTTTGCCACTAGAGCACTGAAGGGGACAAGGGTTTGGAGTCTTCAGAGAAAATTTGGCTGGTACATCCTCATCTGTAGAAACGCCTTGCTTTAGTTAGCTCTAGCAAACCAGAGTCAGCTGAGAGGCTGTCCCCAAGGGTACCTTGCTCTTTCACAGCCTAGCCCACTCATCAGTGTGTTACCCTCCTGTTCTTCACACCCACTCATCTGCTCACCCTGTTCCTCCTTCACACATACATCACCCAGAACACCTGGTTTTGCCACTCTCTGTAGCCTGAACATAGTTCTGGAAAGTGAGATGGAGCCTCTGCTGTATCTGTTCAGAAGGAACTCTTGTCCTGAAGGGGTTCTCTTACTTAGGAGCAGTGTGCACTAATTAGGCTTTGCTGAAATATGACTGCATACTGAAAAACAGGCTCACGCACAGCTTGATCCCAGCAGAGCTGTGGATGTGTTTGCTAGTGGCACACACCTTTAGTCCCAGGCAGGTGGATCTCTGTAAATTCTAGGTCAACCTGGACTACAGAGGAGAGCCTGGGCTGTTATACAGAGAAATCCTGTCTAAACAAAACAAAACAACCAAACAAAGAAACCTCAAAAAAACACCAACACCAAAAAACAAAAACAACAACAAAAAATTAAACCAAATCCTTTCAAACAAAACAAATCAAACAAAGAAAAAAATCCCAAACCAAACAAAACCCTCAAAGTGCCCACAGCCCTCAGTGTGGACTGCCCTCAACTATTTCTGATATCAGCAGTAGAATTGTTATCTATATGGAGAGACACTTTGGTTCTAAAAGTTCTGACTTCCAGGGGTCAAGTCCTCACTCTCCCCGTGCTTTCCCAGATATTCCCACTGATCTGCTCTCTGCCCAATGCCTTGCAGCCAGAAGATAGTGACTTTGGTGGGCTCTCAGTGTACAGACAGCTGTAAGATGAAGGGAAGGAGTAAAACCTCTCTTCCAGCAGAGGCTGTTTATGCTACATAACATTTGTTTTATTGATGCAAAGATGTGTTGCATTCTTTTAAAAAAAATATTTATTATGTATATAGTGTTCTATCTGCATGTATGCCTGCAAGCCAGAAGAGGACACCAGATTTCATCACAGATGTTTGCGAGCCACCATGCAGTTGCTGGAAGAGCAGCCAGAGCTCTCAACTGCTGAGCCACCTCTCCAGCCTCATGTGTTGCATTTGTTTAACTCTGTAATACTGTGTTACTTTGCCTGCCTAAAACACCTGATTGGTCTAATAAAGAGCTGAACGGCCAATAGCAAGGCAGGAGAGAGAAATAGGTGGGGCTGCCAGGCAGAGAGAAAAAAGGGGAGCAGAAATCTGGGAGGAGGGATCGAAGAGCAAGAAAAAGGAGAGAAGGGCATCGGGGACCAGACACCCAGCTACAAAGCAAGCCACAGAGTAAGAAATAAAGAAAGGCATATAGAATACAGAAAGATAAAAGCCCAGAGGCAAAAGGTAGACAGGATAATTTAAGAAAACTGACTAGAAACAAGACAAGCTAAGGTCAGGCTTGAGAAAAAATAAGCCTCGGTGTGATTGTTTGGGAGTGGGTGGTGGGCTCTTCAAAGAGCCAAGAGTAAAAACAACCAGCCACAGCTGCTTTCTTAGATCTTTCTGTTCCATGGTTTTTCTGGGCTGGTTTAAAGTTACTGAATCTGAGGTCACATTCAGGAATACCAGGCAGGAGCAGTCATGGATACTGTACACAAAGGTGGATCAGCATTGCTTAGCAAGTCTGTGAGTATTTTTGGAGAAATGCTTCACTTAAAGAGACTGAGCCCTCCCACCCCCACCCCAGTCAACAGACAGGGTCAGCAACCGTGAGGAAAATTCTTTATTAAGCTGAATTTAATGAGTTGGGCGTGCTTGTAGGATAAAGCAGAGGTATTGGGTCTGTTCAGATCTCTGGGAACCAGAGATATTACACTTTCAGGCCTGTGTCAGGCTTGTCCGATTCCAGACTCTTGCCCTAGCTTGAGTTCTGAGCTTCTTCTATGGAATCTTGCTAGCCTAGACCTGGCCAGTGTGGCAAGGGCAGAGATCCTTTACATGCCTTTGTATTCAGCTTTACCTACATAAATACTAGCATACTGTTCATTCCCCACCTTTCTCCAGAGTTTGTTCTTTTAGGCAAGTCTTCTCTCTAGTCTAGGAGGGGAGTGAACTGGTATCAGAATGCATTCCTGAGCATATAGAACCCTCTCTCTGCTTCCCACCAGATCTCTGTCTCCTATTAGCCTACTCTCATCTCTCTGTTGTCAGCCCAGAATAAAAGTCCCTCCCAGACCTTAGTCTTCCTGAGAGCCTGTCTTGGGGAGTGCCCTGGCTCCTCACCAAACCTGTCACCTCCAAAGTGGGGAAAAATAGAGGGACAAGCATGGTCCTGCAGGGGCAGTGGTAGGAGAGAAAGGGGTAGGACTCGGAAAGACGTGGATTGGGGAACTGAAGGTTATCAAACATAGGATCCAAGTTGCCACTCTTCTTAGACTGAGGCTGCTGTGGGTGGGTACCAGTCATATGTGGAGACCCCAGATGCTTCCTTTCCCCTCTAAAAGCACTTCACCTGTGCCCTCTGCAGCCTGGCAGCTGTCTGTATAGCCCTCACACTTGAGCTAAGAGAGCTGCTTTGTCCTGCTCATGGGCGAGGCATTGTCCCAGAGGAGAGCTTTGCTTCATGAAAGGATTTCATGTTCAGAAATGAATTTGGTCTTTACAGCCTGTTGGATGTGAGCGGAGAGGCCATGGAGGGAGCCAGGTGTCAGCTGTACAGGGTGGGGGTGGGGGAATGCCCTGTGGTGAGGATCAGGCCAGCTAGAAGTGCTGGGGCAGGGTTAGGAGGGTGGGATGGAGTGGGAGGGTGTGTAGATGGGAGTAGGGAGAGTGAGCTGGATACTGTAGGCCTGCATTTGGGTCTCATGTGTGACGGTGTGTGTTTGTCTCTGGGATCAGGAGAACTGGTTACATTGTCTTCCCAGGACAGCGGGGAGAGGAGGGCTTGCCACTAGGCTGCTTGTATGAGCTAGGAGCAGCCAGCAACAGGAAAGCTCAGTTGTAGGGCTTTATTCTTATTGCTGTTACCAGGTGCCTGGGGGTCCTACTGCTCTCTACCAAGGCAGAAACTGCTGGAGGAGATAGTTTTACTTTCTGGGCTTGGGAAAATGGAATAGAGACCATATGCCCCACAGAAAAGTATTCTTAATATTTGAAGGTCATATGGTCTCAGGGGTTTCTATAGTGAGTTGGTAGAACATTCCCTTACTTAAAAAAGTACTTTGTTTGCCTGTGGAAGTTTCTTGAAGGGCTGAGACTTGCTCTGACTTTTTCACTCTCCAGAGACATCTTGCACCCCTACTAACATACTAATATAATAGGTAAAGGAAAGTTATCCCCGGGAAATTAGAGCACTAAGTAAGAAGGATTAGTTTGCAAATGAATAATTAACCCAGATAGGTGAATGGGAGGGGGGCAGTGTTTACTTTGCATATCAATACTCAGCTAAGGAAAGCTATTGATTTCTGATATGTATCTCTTCTTTGTAAACTTATTTTTATTTCCTGTATAATTTTTAGTCTGTCCTGTTATAGTATAGATATACTTGAGCATATGTACAGACATGTGGCCCATTTCTCTAAGTGGGTAAATAGAGGCTTTATTCTAGGCAAACATAAGCAACTCAGAGTTAGCTTCATTACAAAAATAAAACTGCCACTTTCTTAAAGAAGCTGAGAAAGATTATTTATTAAGTTCGGGAGCAGGGTGGCCCTTTTGTGTGCTGAGGTTCTGGGCTGTCCACAGTCCAAGGAAGAAGGAAGAGGCTGGGTCCCCTTGTGACTGACACTACCTGCAAATGGATCAGGCCTTGTGTGCAGGGCCAGGGGAGCTGGGCTATTTGGGTAGGGACTTCTGCTGGTCCTTGGGTCCTGGCTGTTCATCATTTTGTAGGAATAAAACGGTGAACAGAGTTGATAGCAGGTTGTCCCTGAATATGGAGTCAGATAGGAAGAGAATTATGTGTCAGGGTCTGTTAAGAAAGATTGCTGGGGCTGGAAAGATGGTTAAAAGGTTAAGAGCACTGGCTGCTCTTCCCAGTACCCATGTGGTCTGTAACTCCAGTTCCAGGGTATCTGACACCCTCACACCAATGCACATAAAATAAAGAATTACAAGAAAAAAAAGATAAAATATTTTCCTATATGCACAGAGGTTAAGAATCCTTGGGGAACTCTGGGAGGAGCGGTTTCCTATCAGGGTTTCGGGCTAGAAGTTCTTTGGTACAGGAGTGGCGAACAGGGGTCTTTTCAGGATCCTTTTTAATAGATTAAGTGGGACGGGGAGACCAGATCTTGGGGTGCCTTTTGGTGGGCCATGCCAAGGTGAAAGGCCCTGTTAGAGTAGGGACAAGAGAGAGGCAGACAGAGAGAGCAGGGAAGAGACAAGAGGAAGAAAAGAGAGAAGAGAGGTAAAAGAGTGAGCCGTGTCTGCTGGGCACTTTCAAGGGGCACACATGCTACATAGCTGATGGTGGAGAGGCTCCTGGTAACGGCAGCAGAGGCAGGGTGCTGCCACGGCAGAAACTAACAATGACATCCAGGGTCTCAGGCCACCTGAATTGATGGACCCCGAGGCCTCCTCTATCAAAGCTAATGATTGTGTGTGCTTGTGTAGGTATCCAGTCCCTGCTCTTAACCTGACTGGTAAGCTTCCAGTATGACTTAGTGTTAACTCAAAGAAGCATATTACTCCCCCTGAGCCTCAGCACTTACATTCCCTCTAAGATTGTTTAATGCAATTAATGTAAGTGCTTACGGTCTTCCTGCCCCACTCCCCACCTAAAGAGGAAAGGTAGGACATGAGCATAGCAGGCCCAGGGGAATCTTCCAGTAGAGGTAGCTCCTCCCCACCCTGGCCCAGAGCAAAGACAGAGCCAAGATAGACACCAGAGAAAGGTCAGAGGCTGGTGGCTGTTCTCACCTTTGCCTAGCCCTGTTTTCCAGGATTTCACCTTTTCACTGCACCCAGCCTACAGCAATGCCCCTGGGAGATCTTTATGTACATACACTAGAGGCTAGTCAGCATAGCTAGTGCAGAGTCGGGTGTAGAGATGGAGGGTTGCATTCTATTTCTAGCTGGGGGCAGTTGTGGTCACTGGCAAGATTGTCAGGGAATGGGTAGGTATCTTCAAGTTTCTGGCTTCACTAAGAGTATTTGTACATGTGGACATGCAGGTGAGTATTGTTAGAAATAAGTTCAGTCACAAAGAAAGATCATTACTTTAAAGTGTGTGGACAAAGCCAAACTTTAATCTTGATCAAGAGGGTGTGTTTGGAAGACTGAACACACCAAGACAGGAAGTATATCTGGTTTTTACTCTTAGGTGGTGACTGTTTTTTTATCCATTGGCTGGGGTCTGACCACATAGTCCTAATTGATTGGCTAGTCTTACAAGAATTGACACACAGGAAGAAGCTAAGGAAGGAAAAATGGGTCATTAAGGGAGAAAAAAGTCATTGCTCCAGGCAATCAAAGTCTTGGATCACAGTAGGGGCCTTTGTGTCTTTGAATAAATAAAGGTTTTACTAAGTGAGTGTGTGTGTGTGTGTGTGTGTGTGTGTGTGTGTGTGTGTGAGAGAGAGAGAGAGAGAGAGAGAGAGAGAGAGAGAGAGAGAGAGAGAGAGAGAGAGAGGGTGATGGTGGGGGTGGTGAGAAACATTTGCATAAAAGTCTTACGAGGTGGAGAATATAACAAGATTTGGATTCTTTGTCCTAAACTCAGTTTTATAGGATTTGATAGAAAAGACTCATGTCTACTATTTCTTATAAAACTCTCCTCTTATTTTTAAACATTTTTCCCCCCTCAAAATCGTTAAGGTGTTGAGTCTCTTTTTCTGTCTTATGGATGTAGCCGGATATTACTCACAGGCAATTGATTGGTAGGTTAATATTTATTAAAGGGGTTAATAGCTACTTACAATAGAAAAATAGGCAGGAAGGCTGGGAAGATCCACTCAACAGAATGGATGGGAAGGCAGAGAGAGCTACACAGGCATCTTGATCTTTAAGCTGTTCCCAGACACACCCCAAAGCTATGTCCTAGAAGGTCATAGGTAAATCCATAACTATGCTGGCAAAGAGGTCATGCCTCTAGGTGAAGGTGATGCACTGGATTCCTGCTACATCTGCTGGATTAAGAAAATATAATAATGAGGAAGTATCTGTTTAGTAATAGTTGACTCAGTAAGTTATAGTTAAGCTCAAATTCAAAGAATTAATTATTCTATCATTTTATTAGCATGATTTAAGGTGAGCACACCTTCCTAGTGGTGGTCTCTTGGCCAGGAGATTGACCTAGTTGCATTGGAATGTTAAGTCTGCACTCAGGCACAGAGATTTTATTCTCTTGACAAAGATTTTTTTTCTTAACAGGCCTTCGTTACTACTCTAACAGCCTCCCCAAAGAGGTAATCCTAAAAACATGCAGAATCATCAATAAACCAGCCAGCCAGTCCTAGAGTACATCCCATGAAGCCATGGCTGCATGCTTGGCAGCAGATAGCATTGTAATGTAATGGGAGTAGAAACCATAGACATTTGCACAACCTCCTCATGTAGCTTACTTGTGCCTTTAGGACCTGCTTGGACCCTGTCACAAATATGTAACTTCCATTTGATAACAGACTGCTGCTGTACATACACCCTACTTTTTAACTTGGTGGGTCAGCTAATACCCAGCTCATGATGGACAGCTCAGATCACAGATAACTTGGTGGCCCATTGTCAAACATTCAGTTTCCATTAAGGCCCAATATTAGGCCAAGGGTTGTTTTTCAAAGGAAAAACAATTGTCCGCAGATAATGGTAGAACCTTGCTGTAAAACCTAAAGGTCTCTTCTGTGATTCACTATGAAGGTTTGCCAAAGGCTCCAAACAACATTCATATCTGCCACTGACACCTTAAGTACCAGTGGGTCTCTTGGATGAAATGGTCCAAGTGGTACAGCGCTGTGGATTATGCTCATTGTTAATAAAAACAAACAAACAAACAAAAACCCAAACTGAGTGATAGCAGGACAAGAAAAGATTGGGGAGAGTAATGAAAGAAAGCTTGGGTCAGGAGAATTACGGAGACCCCAGCCAGCAACTGGGCAAGCAGGATGTGTAACAAGCCAAGAGCTACATGGCAAAGCATCAGTAGACGTATGGGTTAATTTACGTGTAAGAGTCAGCTATTGGCTGAGCATTTATAACTTATATTAAGCATCTGAGTCAGTTATTTGGGACCAGGTGGTCGGGACAGAAAAAGTCCATTTTTAGTAGAACAACCTGCACTGCAGCCTGGACCTATTGAACAGCCTTATTCAATACCTAGTATCTTTCTGAGTATCTTGGTTTACGAGTGAGAGTAACATTCCCAAGTGAGGAAAGTGCTGTCTCCAGAATCCAAATAAGTTCACTAAACATTGTGTTCTTCACATGTTGATGAAAGGGTTCAGGTAAAATAACCTACCCTTCCCTTTAGAAGGAATATCTCTGCATGCCTCACGCTACTGGACTCCTAAGAATTTCACTCAGGAAGAGGCCTTTGAATTTTGGTTAGATTTTTTCCCACCTACTGATGCACATATGTGTTATCAGTGAGTCCAAAGTGGTTGCTCTCTCCTATTCACTTGATCTAACTAAAGTCATCAACACTGGACACTGACGTGATATTTTGTGGATGAGACAGATGAGCAAGATCCCTTCTAACTAAGTTATGACACAGGGCTGAAGAGTTAGTGTATCTGTGAGGTAAGGCTGTAAAGGTATGCTGCTGGTTTTGTCAACTGAAAGCAAATTGCCTCTGGTGATCCTTATGGACAGGTACTGAGGAAAAGGTATTTGCTAGATCAATAGCTGCAAATCATGTGCTAATCTGCTCAAGTAAGGACACCACATCTGGTACAGCAGTTGCAATTGGAGTCACTACTTCACTGAGTTTTTGATAATCAACTGTCATTTTCCATGGTTCATCTGTCCTCTGCTCTGGTCAGCTAAAGGGAGATGTGATGGGAACCACCCTCGCTGCTTCTTTCATCCTTGATGATGGCACTAATTTCTGAAATTCCTCCAGAGATATGATACTGTTTTGATTCACTGTTTCCCTTGGCAAAGGCAACCCCAATTTAGCCTTTTCAACCATAATAGCCATCACTCCACAGGTCAGGGCACCAATGTGAGAATTCTGCCAACTTCTAAGACTATCTATCCCAATTATACATTCTGGGACTGGGGAAATAGCCCCAGGGTGAGTTTGGTGACCCACTGGACCTGAGTTGAACTTCAGTCAAATCTCTATTAACCATCAAACTCCATAAACCTCTACTTTAACTGGAGGGCCACAGTGTTTCTTGGGATTTCCAAGAATCAGTGTCAGTTTAGAACCAGTATCCAATAGACCCAGAAAGTCTGATTGCTTCCTCTTCCCCAGTGTACAGTTACCCTTGTAAGAGGCTGTAAGTCTCTCTGAGGGAAAGGGCTGAAGAAAGGCTAATGGACTAATTTAATACCTAAATTTTTAGCTATTTTATCAAGGTCCTTCCTCAGGGGAACCTGGCCATTACTTCATTTAAGGGGTTCTGAGTCTGCAAACTGGCTCAAGTCTGGAACTCATGAGCTGAGATTCCCTTTTGCTACAATCCAATTAAGATTTTTTTCATTTGTTTGAGAATTTTCCTGCTTATACAGATCAAACAAAAATTCAGTAGGTTTCTTATATATTTCCTGCCTTGAAACACCATGATTGATCAGCCAGTACCAAAAATCCATACAAGTCATGCCGCATAAAATTGACTTTGCCTATGCTGACCATTTTGGGTCAGGTCTCTATTGACATTGCTTTTTCTATGCTTCTCATTATGATAACTATAATTACCTTGCTTTGGTGATTCAGTGATGCTACCTGGTCCCTGCTATGTCAGGGCCTGTTTAAACTCAATGCATTTAATTCATCCAACTTAATAACAACAACTCCAACTCTAAGATCTGGCTCAAGAAAAACAAAGCTCTTCAAATGTGCTGTTGTCCACACCATTTTGTATCTTACAGGATTAATGAAGGGTATATTTTCTGGGCCTTCCCTATTGAGGAGGATTAGGTTTTACATAGGATACCCACTCTAAAATTGCTATTTCCCTGAACCTTAAAATTCCTTGACCAACTCTAAGGGATATCAGTCATCTCCAACTCCTTTTCAGCAGGCTCGTTTCGACAAATGTTTCAGCAACCATTCAAACAAACATTTGACACCTTTTATAAAAACTGTGTGAGCTTCTGAACCTAGAATCTTCACTCAGAGGGCCTTATCAATCAACTCAGCCTGATCTGGTTCTATGTTCCTTCCACCATTATCCCACATCCTTAAAATCCATTCCCACACATATTTCCCAGACTTATCTTGAATGAATTAGCAAACTCATTAAGCTCTTTAGTATTGTAGCACACCTCCTTGTGAACTACACTTTTTATCTCCCCAGTAGAAGCCTGCTTAGCCCTCAGTCTGGTCATTAGTCTAGAGGCAGCTATTGGCAGGTCCTGAAGAACATCAGTATTGTTTTGCCTGACATTTCCTTTAGAGAAAGTCACTGCTGGTTTAGCAGACAGTAAAGGATTAATTTCCTCTGTCAAAGGTGAAAATGGCAAATATTCAGGGGGTGGAAGTGTGAGTTCATCTTCTGCAGAGGGTGGAAAGACTACTTCCTCAGATGAGGTAAACCCTTAAGAATCTGAGGGTTCAAAGTTCTCAGTTCCAATGGAGTCCTTCTCACAAATACTCATCCCAAGTTACAGGATTCCGTTCTTTACCAATTAACATCCTTTAATCTATGACACCCTCTGAGGCTGGGACTTAAATTTTTGTTGTAATTCAGCCAGTCTTGTAATGAGGACTTCAGTTTGATTTTCTGCAACTTGAGCTCTGTGGCTTCTGGAGAGAAGACTCTCTTCCAGGGCACACTTAGAAACCCTTAGACTGTTTATGGGCACATGGAGATAGTCAATTTCCCCCACCTCAACCTAGTATTTTTAATTATTTGGGAATTTCATACAATGCACCCTGATCACACTCTATTTCTATCCTCCCAGATCTACCCTCCCACCATTTTGCCTCCCGCACAAAGTCCAATTTGTGTAGCCCACATACTCACTGTATCGTGGTTAAACTCCATGTGCCCAGACCCTTAAAGAAAACTTCCTCACCCACCCCGCTAGAAGCCATCAACTGTGAAGACCTACACTTTAGCATCTTTATCTCGGGTTTTTCTGGGGGTGTGTGTGTGCTGTTTTTGTTTTTCAAGACATGGTTTCTTGTATAACCCTGGCTGTCCTGGAACTCTGTAGACTAGGCTGATTGTGGACACCAACATGAACTGGTCAGTTTTATGACTAAGTTCACTGCTGTCCTTCACTGTATTCTGAGAGGCTAGAAGTTGACTAATTTTATCACAAAGCTCATTATTTTCCTTTGTCAATTTATCCAGCAATGCAGGAGCAACCAGCCAGCATCATCATTTTCCTTATTTTTCCACAAATTGTCAAAAGTTTTATACAAGAGTCACCAAATCCATTGCCTCTCACAATTGATGAGTCAAGATAATCAAATTCACATGCCTTCTTAAGTTTGTAAAATAGTTCACATTATGGGTTTTTTCAGTACTCTCTGAGCATTCATCTATCCATCCATCATCTATCTATCTCTATCATCTATTGATCAGGTACATCTACTACCCACCTATCACATGTACCCTTTTATTCAACCCAGTGGTGTTTCTCTCATGTCTTTAGATAAAATTCAACATAAAAGAATACAAAGAAATATATATTATATATATATATATATATATATATATATATATTTCTGAGACAGGGTCTCTCTGTGTAACCTTGGCTGCCTTGGAACTCACTGTGTACTCTGCTCACACAGGTCTCCCTAATTCTGCCTCCAGAGTGCTGGGATTAAAGGCGTGTATCACCACCACCACCCAGTTCAAAACATTAATGTTTTAAAATAATTTATTTATTTTTATTTTATATGTACTGATGTTTTGGCTGTGTGTATGTCTATGTGAGGGTCCTCAGGAACTGGAGTTACAGCTGCATTTGGCTGCTGGGAACTGAATCTTGAGAGATTTCAAGAGAGCTTAGTGTTCTTAGCTACTAAGCCACCAATGTAGTTCTTAATTTTAAGTCTATGACTATGTGTATAGATGTTTCTGTGTGTGGATTTGTGCACATGAGTGCAGTGCCCACCGAGGCCAGGAGAAGACATTGGATCTCCTGGGATTAGAATTACAGGCAGTTCTGAGCTATTTAACATGGATGCTGAAAACTGAACACTGGTTCTCTGCAAACGGTTCTAGCCATTTAGCACTGAGCCACTTTTTCAGTCCTAATCACTTTTTTTTAACTTAAAAATTATTAATAATTTGAGGATTTTATACTATGTATTTTATCATTTTTCCCCGTCCCCAACTTCTCCAAGATCCACTCCCCTTTCACTCAACTTTGCATTTTACTGAAGTCCCTGAAACTGGCCAGATTCACTAGGCCTTTCCCTCCCAGAGTAATCAATAAAAGCTGAGAGTCCTTCTTAGAGAAAGGGAGGCCAAACTGTCAGACCAGCTGCCTAGAAGAAGCTCAGATCAACTGAGTCAACAGGAAAGGACACTCTCCAACCTGCTGAGCAGCCTGCAGGCTGTGCAGTGTGGTCCAGGTTCCTAGCTTTTGTGAGCTGTCATCTATGCTGAGATGGGTGTTGGTGATGCTGTTGTATTTGAATCATTTCTGCTCCTGTAAGTAATCCCCAACCCATACTCCTGCAAATAATCTCAATAAAATTCATTGTTTCACAAAATTGGACTTTGTTGGTATCTGTGCTTTGGCCTGTTGTGGGCTTTATATTTGGAGTAAATGAGGTGTCCATTGTATTTTCCAGGGAGTTTTGTCATACAATACCTTGCTATCTTCTCTGTATCATTTCAATTTTAGCGCACATGTTGCTGAAATAAGCACAACATTGCTGATCTTATGAAGATGTACATTTTTGAAAAAAAATGCCAAATTCTCAAATATTTGTTTTTGATGCCCTGCTTGAATGCTTCGTAAACTCTTTGTTAGAAATTCGGTGGACTAGATGACAGGAAGGAGATGTATGCCAATAAGGGGGCTTGGCTACAGTGCCTCAACCAACAAGCAGGATATGGACAGTACAGATGCGGTATGTAAAAGGGCTTGATCTCATCATCTTGAGACCATGGAAGAAGATGACTTGCTCAGAATGGTCAATAGAGGCCTATATGGGTGCAAGTCAGAGCATGTATGCTTACTCTAGACAGGCCCATTGTTATGACACTAGGGTAGGAGGCCTCTTAATAACAGAGATGAGTACTGCTGAAGACCAACTGAACTTAGGAATACCATGTACAGGAGCTAGAGAACAGTTTGTGGTAAGGTAGCCCTTCTGTGGGATAAGATGACTTGATATTTATCTGATGCTGTAGTCACCACCTGGTTTATTTGGGTGTAGATCTTCTAGGATTCTCATTCAGGCAACATGCTGGGTGTATGCTACATGACTTTGTTCCCACTGAGGCCTAAAAGGCCAGTAGCTGTCCTCTATGTCCAGGTTAAAAATGCAAACTACCTTCCAAGTCCCAACCCAGGAAGCTGAGCGAGAAGGGAACAGCATATAGAAGCCCCGATTCCTCTTTCTAGCCTGGCCCTCCTGAAGTGAGGCCATTTTGCCCTGTCTGTAACATAACAGCATTCATTTTCATGGTTTGTTTTCTCTGCCTCAGTGGAATCCTTGGAAGCAGAGAAGGTGTGTCTATTCTATGATCTTTCTTGATGTGATAAATCCCATAAAATCTACTAAAGCCTAAATCTCTGTTTGGAGTAGCTCCTGAAAAACTTAGAATCAGAATTTAAATGAAAATGTTTTGCATTGAGAACTTTTCTTAAAGAAATTAAAGAGTAAGTTGGTTCTCATTACCATTATTCTTAGACATTATGGGCACCGTACCTGGGAACCCTCCAGCATGGTGTTGGGGCCTTGAATCCATTACTGGGCCTAGGAACTGGCCAGATGAGGCAGTATTTGTCCCCAATTCCTGATACGGTCCCTATCTAGGACACTACAGAACATGCTAAGCAGAGGGAGAAGGGTGTACCTACCTGTGCTTCTCATGTGCAGTTTTATGAGAGTCAGAAGATACTTCGAGAGGAAAGAGGGAAGTAGAGAGATGTGATAGAGAACGAGTGATTGGTTATGCTAAGGTGATACTGGTTTGAGAACATGCACAGAAGCAGAAGCAGTGAGGCGGCAGCATGGCTTGGGAAATACTGAACTTTCTGTTATTCTCAAGTTAGCGAGTCCTGCTCTGGGCGCTTCATTTATAACAGTTATCTGTGATTAAAAACAGACTGAAGGAACCAGGCCTAGTGGTACAGGTCTCTAATTGTAGTTATTTGGGAAGTAAATAGAGAAATGGAAAGTTTTAAAACTTGCTTGGGTTAAAGAGTGTAGTGGCATTGCGTTGTTACATTGTAAATAATTGTCCTGCCTACTAGTTTAATAAAAATGCTGATTGGCTGAAGGCAGACAGGAAGTATGGGTGGAGCTACTATCTTAAGAAAATTCTGGAAACAGGAAGAGCAGATCAGAGATGCCACAGAGAAGGCAGAAGATGCAGAGGATACCTATGCTGCTCTGAGAAAAGGTACCGAGCCACATGGCTGAACAGGATAAGAATCATGGGTTAGTTTAAGGGTAAAGAGTTAGCAAGTTATATGCCTGGGCCCCAGGTCAATCAGTGTACAATTAATACAAGCATCTGTGTGTTTCAGTGGGGCTATGGGACTGTAGGTCTGAAAGTCTGGGCCAGGAGTCTGGGCCACAAGACTAAACCAGAAAGTCCAAGTTACAAGGCAAGACTAGAAATTTTGAGCCAGAAACCTAATACAGCAATAGAATGAATTAAAAACCATCCTAGACAGCTTATACTGCCAAACTGATACTGTTTCAAATAAAAAGTACAAAGAAGGTTTGGGATGGAACTCAGCTGTAAAGTACTTACCTACGGTGCATAAGACCCCAGGTTTGATTCCCAGTTCCACAAAACAAAACAAAAATATAAAAGAACTTTTCATTCTTTGTACCCTGGATGCTTATTCTTGGTGAGAGAGAGGACATACATGGGTAGGTGCTTCAGCTTACTGAGAGATATGCAGACATGTAAAACACCAGGCCTGGGAAAGGTATTTCCCTTCTTCTGTTTTCCAAGTTTGCAATACTGCCTTGTCTCTTTGATGATAGAAACAAATTCTGAAAACGTTAAAAACACTTAAAATTTGAAGCAGCAGCGTGCTGTGAGGCTGTCACAGGAGGAGTGGGTTCCCTGCAAGAGTGAGTAGCCACTAGGAGGGCAAGTCTGAAGCAGGTTCAGATATAAAGTAATAAAAGGTTATATGAGGAAAGAGAGAGTCCACAGATGAAGGTGGTTAACACAAAACTAGTTTCTGAATAGTGAAGAAAATGTTCACAAAAAATAAGAAAACCCTAAACAAATAGATACAGATTGAGTAGCAAAGTTGAGACAAGTTTTACATAAAGAGAGAGAAGATTTGAGGAGTCCTATGTGCTGTGTGCATCTCTCCTCAAATAGGTAGCCCTTCTGGAACCAGGCTACATGTAGAAGCAGAAGACTCAAGTGTTTGTGACTGTCCAGGAAGTTTCCTCTGAATATCTATGGGTAGAAGGCCTCACTATTTGGCGTGAAGAATATTACAGGCCTAGAACCTCTAACTATTCACTTTGGAATTTCTTGGTGGCACTGTTTGGGGAGGCCTAGGTATGGCCCTGCTGGGGAAAGTAAGTCATTTGGGGTGGGATTTGAGAGCATAAAGACTTGTGCCATTTTGAGTTTGTGCTCTTTGCTTCCTGTTTGAGATTCAAGATATGAGCCCTTAGCTCTCAGCTTCCATTTCTTGTTGCTATACCTGCCTGTTGCCATGCTTGTCCCTCCATGATGATGTTAGACTCTTACCCCTTTGTAACTGTAAGCCCCAAATAAACCATTCCTTCTATAAATTGGTTTGGTCATGGTGTTTTACCACAACATTAGAAAACAAAAATAAACACAGGCTATGACAGTGTAGCAGCCATTTTACATTCTGGAAGATCTGGGTTGAATACCCAGTATCAGGATGACAAAAAATGTGAGCCTTTTTAGGTGTGAGTGTTTGCATTATAGAATTGAACCTATGACCGTGAGACTGTAGGGTTGCTTTAGATTTGCAGGTGTGTCCATCTTAAAGCCTGCGGGCCATACTCAGTAGGGGATGGCTAACAATGTGGACCAACAGAAAACTTTAAATGTACTTAATAATTATTCAGTTTTTGTGATATTCTTTTATAACTTGTGTGTTCTCAAGAGTGAACTGTATAAATGATAGCATTGTATTGCAGTGTCAAAAGTTTGGATGCGCCTTCTAGAATAACTATACTATCACGGATGGGTTTTTACACAAGTAGCTTGGAAGAATGAATCATTATTTGGAAGAATAGTGACAAAAAATTGAATGAATAAAGGACCGAGGAGATGGCTCACCAGTTAAGTGGACTTGCTGATCTTGGAGAGGATCCACGTTTGATTTCCCGTACCCACATGGTGCCTAATAACTGCCTGTAACTCCAGTTTCAGAGTATGTGATATCATCCTCCAAAGGTTACAGCCTGCACGTAGTACATGTGAACTCACAAAAAAATTTAAAAGCCTAAAAATAAATGAATTTGTATATAGATATATTTATGCTTAAAAAAGATCTCAGTGTCCTTCAGTAGGAAAGCAGAAATGTGGTTTAATCATAACATACTTGAGCTCAATAGGGTTCTGTAGGAGTGAGATGGTGGCTCCTGGCTTCATCTCCATAGAGAAGAAATTCAGTCTGATCTGGGGCCAAGTGTGTCCAGTTGAATTGACGGAGACTTCTGTGAATCCTCAGACTAGGAGGGGTCAGGCACCTGGGTAACACCGTAGGCACACTTGGTTGGTTAAGGCATCAGAGGCTATATGTGATCCAAAAGCATTAAGAGCCTCGGTCCAGGCTTCAGGGCTTCATTACTGAGTCAGGACAGTGCTGGCAGTCCAAAGACAATGGACACAGACAAGACACTGAGTCATACATCAGAGATGTTTCTTAAGTAAGCAACATCAGTGGCTGCTCACTTATAGAGAGTCATTTCCTGCGGCTCAACCATTCACAATAAACACAGTTAAACTTTTATTTATGGCACAGCTGCTAATTGCACTGCAAACATTTTTCATCAAGCAATTGCTGTTTACTCGTTTGCCAATCAGCTCATTATCAAGCTACCTCTCTCATTCCTGCTTCCCTACTGTTTGACTTTCCTGCAGCTGTCCTCCAGGATTGGCCCAGGATGCCCTGTTGGGCTTTTCTAACCAGACTCTTCTCTGGTCCTCAAGTATTACAATCCTGGGATTCTTGCCACTCTTTCCCTGTATTCTCGACCCCTATTCCCAGATGGTTTGTTGTTTTTCCATCCATTGCTCTACAAGAAGGGAATTTCATGAAACAAGCTTGTGACCGCAAGGTCATATCTGTTTACACTTTTATTCACTCTTCACTTCTCTCCAGTGTCTCTGTAGCAGACTGGCTTCAAGGTATGCTGCTATTAGCCATGGATATGCCATTTTGTGAGTCTTCCTCATTTTGGCTAATGTGATTAATGTGGCCTTTAATCCCTTCACTCCAGAGGCAGAGGCTGATGGATCTCTGAGTTTAAGGCCAGCCTGGTCTACAAGTTCCAGAACAGCCAAGTTTAGTCAGTGAAACCATTAAAAACAGAGGCTGACCACAAGTGATGTTTATTCATCACCTAACAATGATCTTTGGAGGCAGCACATGTATGCATATTAGCAGGGAATTTATGTACATTGAATGCAAATAAATGGTACACAAAGACATGAACTGGTGGTATATGTATATGTAGGTGTTCATTCATATATGTCCATGTGTGTGTATTTATTGCAGTGTTGCAGTATATGTACATATATGTACACATGCATGCTTATGTAGCCTATAAATATATTTGTATATTAATTGTGCACATGTATGTATGAGTGTGTATTGTTCACTCACATGTTTGTATGTGTATGATATGTTAACATGGATATGGACACATGCAAATTTACACATACATAGATGTGATTGTATGTGTGTGGTGTATGTATATATGTTTGCATACATGTGAACATATACATGTGCCTACAAATCTTTGAATGTCTGTATGCAGATATGAGAGTATTGGAGTGGTAATATAAAAATATGTATACAGACATACATGCATGTATATTCTTGTTTGTACATATGTATAGTATTGTTAGTGGAATGCATGTGATATATATGCCATACATGTGTATGGTGTACGTGTGTAAGTAGTTGAGTATATGTATACAATACATTAGTATAGATTGCATCTGATGGGATTTTCTGCTGGCTCTGATGGAGGGCTGCTGGGAGGCATCATTAGAGCCTGTTAGCTGAGGCTTCCATTTAGGTGAAAGGATGTGAGCTCGGTGTGAGGTTTTTTTTTTTTTTTTTTTTTTTTTTTTTTTTTTTTTTTTTTTTTCCATACATCTGGATACTTGGGCTGGAGACACATCTGTTCATACATGTATATGCAGATGCATATATACACATGTGCTGACCATATGTCGCTTGCTCTGTGGGTGATTGTTGGCAATGATGTTGGGCTATATTTGGGTATTAGAGTAGACACTGGAGCATTAAAGTATGGTGACAAAGCAAGTACCCAGGAATCTGAGATCAAATAAATTGTTGCTTAGGTTTTTATTTGTGTAGATGGGAAAGTAAAAACCCTTCTCTGTTCTGTAGGTCCCTTAGGGATGGTGAAAGCCCCAGATCTTGGTTCTGAGCTTTCTGATAATGACTATATACTTTTATGGAGTTCTCTACAGGCATCCTCAGCACAAGGAAATTTTTGGCCACTTGACATAGGCAGTCTCTCAAAATATTTCTTGGAGGCTGAGAATCCAGCCACATTACAGCTTGAGCTTGAGTGGAGGATGCATTTGTCTGAGTATAGAGAAGACCACCCTTCATGGTCACACTACTGGCCCCTCACCTTTAAACAATAGTCAGGCATTTGTTAAATCCTTTCTGATAGACTGAAAGTGTCCCACACCAGGTCTGGGAGCTTGTGGGTAGGAGACACTGAGTATTGTGGAATTAATGCCAGAAAGCCTCCAAGACTTTGGATCTGTGGTAGGCTGTAGCCAATTAGTTCTGTTCCCCGAGGCCCCATAGCAGCTTAAAGGGCCTGGCAGTAAAATGCCCATCATAGAATTACATAAGGCTGATGTCCAGGTCCTTCCATTAGTGTCCTTTGGGTTGTTCTATAGGGAATGTTTCTGGTAGTTTCTCACAAAGGCACTAGGGCAGGTGCACAACTGACTCTGCAGAGAAGCTTTTTTTGAGGGACCCTGTCTTCTGAATGGCCTCTCTTCATTCCCCAGTACTATCAAAGAAGATCTGTTTTCTGAGTATCTTTGGAAACATTCCCACCAAGTGAAGTCTCCTCATTTATGAGGAACTTAGTGGTCCTTTTAACATCCTTCCTTCTGGACTTGTCTACAAGTGTCTGAGGCCAGGAGAGAGACATTAGAGCAGTTTCTACTTAGGCACTCATTTGTTCTCATGTTGGACAGATGGCATCTTAGTTAGGGTTACTTTTACTGCGGCGAAACACCATGACTGAAAAGGGACCTGGAGATGAAAACGGTATTTTTTTGGCTTACCTATCTTTAGAGTACACTGAAGAAAACTAAAGACAGGGGCTCAAACAGGACCAGGACAGAAATCTGGGAAGAGGAGCTAATGCAGAGGCCATGGAGGATTGCTGTTTACTGGCTCACTCCTTACAGCTTTATCAGCCTGCTTTTTTTGTTTTTTCTTTCTTTTTATATTCTTTTCTCATCCAGTATATCCCGAGTACAGTTTCTCCTTCTCTTCACTCCTCCCAGTCTTTTCCCCCAAGCTCCTCTCTTCCGCAGATCCACTCCTCTGTTTCCTTTCAGAAAAGAACAGGCCCCTCACAGATAACAGCTGAATAAATCCTAACAGACCCTCATATCAGAGCTGGGGGTCCCAGAGTAGGTGAAGGAGTCAGAGATTTTGATTCTTCTCTGGTAACAGGGATCTCATCATGGGCCTGGGTTTAGCTCCAGTTTACTGGAGTGATAAAGAGAATAGTGATACCCTGGTGATATGCAGAGTGGACACTGCTGTATGGTGACTGTTCTAACATCCTTTCTGTTACTGTGATGAAATACTCTGACCAAAAACTACTTAGGGAAGGAAAAGATTTATTTGGTTTATACTTGAAAGTCACATTCCATCATTGCTGGAAGTTTGTGCAGAACTCAAGAAGGAGCTTGAAACAGAAACCGTGGATTAAGGCTGCTTGCCAGCTCACTTGCTCGCTCATTCTTAGCTAGCTTTCCTTCGTAGCCCTGACTACTTTCACATGGAATGATGCCACCTACAGTGGGCTAGGACTGCCAACATCAATTAACAATCAGGACAAGCTCTCAAAGACAATGCCCACATCCAACCTGATAAAGACAGTTATTCAACTCAGACTTTGTCCAGGTGAATCTGGATGGTGCCAGGTTGACAGTGTTCACGTAGGTGTTGGTTCTTTGGGGTTTGAGAACAGGGTGGAGGGACTCAGTGGTGTTTGTGTGTGAGAGAGAGTCTGTGTGTGTCTGTGTGTACCAGTTAGATTTTTTTGTTACTATAACAAAATTACAATAAGACAACTTAAAGGAGGACAGGTTGATTTTGGTTTTATAGGTTTTAGCTCATGGTTGGCTGGTTCTGGCTTCTGTAGGCCTGACATTGAGCTCAATTTTCATAATAAAGAGAATGTGGTGTGATGTGGGAATGCCTTTCTGTATGCTGTGAATCTCAATCTTTAAATAAAGGAGCTGTTTTGGCCCATGACAGGCACCATAGAAAAAGTAGGAGGAGGAATCAGAATAGATAGAGAGAAGCAGGGCGGAGTCAGGCAGATAGAGCCTGAAGCTCAAAGGAGCAACATGTAAGGAACACAGGTGAGCCACGGGCCACGTGGCAGACAGATTAATAGAAATGGGTTGATTTAAGATGTAAGAGCTAGCTAGCAAAGTGCCTGAGCCATAGGCCAAACAGCATAAAGTTAATATAAGCATCTGAGTCATTTCTGGGGGCCTGAGCAGCGGATGGCTGGGCAGCAGAGGGGTCTGGTGTGGCAGGGTCTGGATCTCTGGCCGCCCAGGACCTAGAAGCTCCGCTACTACAGTGGTGAACAGAGCAACTCATGTTATGACAGATAGGAAGGATCCAGATACAAGGCATGCTTTTACAGGCATGTCTCTAGGGACCTACTTTTCCCAAGTAGGCCCCACACTCCACAGTTTCATCATGATCCCATAATCAATTCAGATTTTAAATTCATTCATTAACTAATTTGTTAATGAAGGCAGAACCCTTACGATCTCATTTTTTCAAAGCTCCACCTCTAAATACTGTGTGTATCAAGGACCCAGTATCAGTAGAGGAGCCTTTAGGGACACAGTATATCTGTGCCGCAGCGGCAATAGTTCATCCTCTGAGGTTGGTAGTGTTGGGCTCATGCTCACGCGGGACTTGACTGTGGTATCCTTTCCAGGTCACAATCCATTGCTTCCTTCCCCAGAGCCAGGCCTTTAGTGGGCTGAGTCTCACTGACTTGGCTATGTCCAATGTGATTCTGTGAGGCCTGTGGTCATGAAGTCAAGTGACTGGGCAAGGTAGGAGAGCCAGACATGGTCCAAATGAGCCCAGAATGTTTACCTTTGCATCTCCATTGAGAATGAACTCTGCTGATCTATTGTGATTTGTGGGACTACACCCTGCTTGGATAAGGCCCTGGGAAGTGCCTATAGAGCCCCTGGGGTGGCTAGTTCCAGGTAGGGACAGCTCTGTTTTCTTAGTCAGCTGAGGTCTCCAAGAGAAGGGGTCTCTGACAGCAGTAGTCGAGTTTTTGCTCAAGTCTGTGTGCTCACCCCAGGGCTTGCAGCCACCAAATTTAGCATCCCCCACACAGATAAGCAAGGTTGTGATTGCCTTGTGCCCTGGGAAGCTCAGAGAGGGCTAAATAACACATGTACAAAGGTTTCTAGGATGAGAATGTCCTAAGACAGTCCCTGCTTCTGAAGACACGGTCATGGGGTGATGTTTTTGCCATTCAAGCAGAGATTCTGGCTTAGATGGTGGTGACTCTCAGAACGGGGTCCAAGGTCCTTGGGGATGGTTGAGGGTAGGAAGTAGAGGGTCCTGAATTTCATCATGTGTGTCCTTTTTGATGCCACTAAGGTGTCAGTAACTCACAAAACAGAAGTGGGCGAGAACTCCATAGAAGTAAAGGGCCTCTATGTCTCATTGCCAGACAGATCCATGTCCTGTCATTCCTGGGAGTGTGGCTGATGGCAGCTGGCTTGGCAGAGCATGTGGTGGGTTGTGAAGTCCTTGACGTCCTAGATGGTTGCTGAGGCGGCCATGAGCTCTAACCATAAATGCAGAGGTCGTGTGGAGGTACAGGGCGAGGAAAAGAGTCCAGCTCCACCTGAGGCACTGAAATTTCATTCTGAAAGCTCAGATCACAGATAGCGGAGTTGCTGAAAGTTTGTAACTATTTCCCTGATTTGGAGCCTAATGTAGTTTCTGGCATGTCTTGTGATTGAACCTTTTTCTAGTCTCAGAGGCCCTGTGTATGTAGGGGCGGGATGGGAATGGACATCTGTCTTAGTTAAGGATTTATTGTTATGAAGAGACATCATGACTATCATGACTCTTACAAAGGAAAACATTTGTTTGAAGCTGGCTTACGATTTAGAGATTTAGTCCATTGTCTTCATGGTGGGAAGCATGGAGGCATGCAGGTACACAGTGCTGAAGGAGATGAGAGTTCTCTGGATTGGCAGGCAGCAGGAAGTGAAGGCCTCACTGGGTGTGTCTCAAAGCCCACCCCGGGGACCACTTCCTTCAAAAAGGCCTCCTCCAGCAAAGCCACACCTCCTAATAGTGTCACTCCTTAGGAGCCCAAAGGGACATTTCATTCAAACCACCACCACATCATTCAGGGCTCTGGGTGTATGTGTGGTGGGGTTAGATAGTGAGGATCATGCAAGATTCTTGTCTCGAGGCTCCTAATGAACCACATTCTAACATGGCTCCTTCAGTTTAACTTCCAGCGTATCTAATGTGCTATTCTATTACTGTATGCAGTCAGCAGGCTCAGTGTCCTGCAGCAAGCTCAGGGCCCTGGTGTCTGTGCTGTACGGAATCCTTTCTTTGGTCTGCTAGTGGCCTCTTTATTTGGGATTAATAAATGTCTTCTCCAGGGGAACTCTAATGGCATGTATATATGTATGTGTCTGTTGTAGAATAATATTTATTCTAACTATGTAAAGATGTGTTACTGTTGTTTATGCTGCAGAATATTACGTTAACTGTGTAAAGATGTGTTATGTTTGCTTTTGCATTTTGCATAAGTAAGCATTTGCTTAATTGTGTAAAGTGTGTTGCATCTGTTTCACCTTGCCTGCCTAAGGCACTTGATTGGTCTAATAAAAAGCCAAACAGATAGGCAGAAAAAGGATAGGTGAGGCCGACAGGGAGGAAGAATAAGTAGTAGGAGAAATCTAGGGACACACCTGGGGCATGGAGCCAAGCAGCCACCAGCCAGTCAGACATGAGAAGCAGTAAAAGTTAAAAGAAAGAAAAGGTAAAAAGCCTTGAGGCCAAAGGTAGATAAAGAGAAATAAGTGAATAGGTTAATTTAGGTTAAAAGAGCTAGACAAAAAAAAAAAAAAAAAAAAAAAAAGAGCCCAAGCTAGGCCTGGCATTTAGAACTAATAATAAATCTTCATGTCATGATTTGGGAGCTGGTGACCCAAAATAAAAAGCTTGATACATATGTGTGACATATATATATATGTATATGTATATATATATATGTATGTTTACCATGTATATAAGCATATGTATATACATATATATGGTATATATACACATGCACATACTTATGTGGATATATATATGTATGTAAGTATATATATGTGTGATATATATCTATGTATGAATATGTAGTATGCATGTGTGATCATTTGAATAAGAATGGCCCCCATAGGCTCATATATTTGACTGCTTAGTCACCAGATAATGGTACCATTTGAAAGGATTAGAAATATTAGGAGGTGTGGCTTTGTTGGATAGCTGTATATATATATGTATATATATACATACATACACACACACATATATATATATACTATATATGTAATGTACATAGATATGTACATACACATGTGTATGTTCCGATGTGGTGTATAGGCAGAGTTTTTTGTTAGGACTACAATCAATTCTGTTCTGCCAGCTACTTCCCAAATAACCACTCACAGACATTACTGATTGTAAATGATCAGCCAATAGCTTAAGCTTATTACTAACTAGCTCTTGCAACTTAAATTAACTTTTTTCTATTAATCTATGTGCTGCCCTGAGGCTGTGACTTGTACTTCTCCTGCATATCCTGCTTCCTTTCTGTCTGTTTGGCAACTCTTCTGACTCTGCTCTTCTTCTTTCAGCCTTCTCTCTGTCCCCCAAATCCTGCCTAGCCACTGGCCAATCGGCTTTTTAATAACAATAAAAGCAATACATATTTATAGTGTACAAAGATTGCTCCACAGCATTGGTGTGTGAACACAATGCATGCATCCATATATATGTGTGTATATATAGGCATATTTTGTACATGTGTGTTCATTTTTTTATTGTAGCTGTGATAAAAACACCTGTCAGGGTCAACTTGAGGGAGGAAGGGCTTATTTTGGGTCATCATTTTAGAGGGTTTAGTCTTTTACAGTAGTGTGGATATGGGAAGGTGTAGATGAGCTTACATCATGGTGTGCTAGGAAGCAAAAGAGAGAACACTGTTATCCTCTGGCTTTCTCCTTCTACCTTTTTATTTAGTCTAAGACTCTGTCCCATGTTCCCCCTAAAGTAACGCTTTGGAAGTGTCTTCTTAGAAATATCGCAAAGCGTGCCTCAGTTCTTAAGTGATTGTAAACTAGTCACATTGATAATAAAGATTAACCATCAGAGCATGTACATAAGTTTTCTCTTTCTCTGCGTGTGCGTGTGTGTGTGTGTGTGTGTGTGTGTGTGTGTGTGTGTGTGTGAGAGAGAGAGAGAGAGAGAGAGAGAGAGAGAGAGAGAGAGAGAGAGAGAGAGAGAGTTTGGTGGGGGTAGGAGGCTCTATGAGGATCCCTAATCTTGAGTTCCAAGTTCTTTTAGCTAGGACTTATAGGTGCTGTAGCCACTGTAATGTCCCGCCTGGCTACCTTGATAGGATGTGACTGCAGGTCTCAGGGAGCTGACACAAGCCACCTACCCTTTCAGAACTTTAGCTACACCTTTCCTCTATGGGCTCCATCCCTATATGCTATCAGAGGGCCTCTCTTTACTCTTTCATGTGCATCCAGAATTCCTGGGACTTTAGTGAATACCATGGCCTCATGCTGGCTTTGGGTCTCCAATGCCAGGTGTGGCTGGAGTTACCCCAGGATCAGCTCCTTGGTGCCTTGGTATAGAGACTTGGAAGGGCCATCTTTCCTTTTTTGTTGTTGTTGCTTTTTGTTTTTAGAACAGATCTTATGTAGCCTAGACTAACCTCAAATGCACTCTGTAGCTGGGGATGAACTTGAACTTCTGACCCTTCAGCTTCTATCTCCCTAGTTCTTAGATTACAAGTGTGCACCACTATACCCAGTTTATGAGGTTGGGAATCAAATCCAAGGGTCTATGCTTATTAGGCTAGTACTTTACCGACTGCACTACATCCCAGCCTATCCCCTGACATGGCCAGGTTGCCCTTATAACTTAACCTGCAGCTACCAAGATCTCAGACTTTAGGGTTCATTCAGGTTCTCCGTGCTCCACGCATCCATTTGTCTCAACTTCTATGGGACTCACTCTTTGCTAACAAGCAGACTGAGCCAGCCCAGCTTGCCATGGCAACCGCCCACAGCTTGCTCTCTGTCCGGCTGCCTGGCTGCTTTATCTCTGAGGCCATCTGTTCTGGCAACACAATTCCAAAGCCACTTAAACAGAGCCTGGAGCAGGGCAGCTCTAAGCTCATGTGAGTGTCCATGCACAAGCACACGCACATAGAAGCAGTATGACCCCTGCAGGGTGGAAGGTAATGTCAGTGGGGATCCCAGCAGCTGCTCACTTTTCCTGCTGTTCTTGAGTAGGTTTCTGAGAAGTCCTTATGAATGCTGTAAATCTACATATCAGTCTGATTCGGAACTCCACTCCCGGTTTCCCTGTCCATTAATCTACCTAGTTTTGACCTTTGTCCCAGGTCTTTTGCTCCCTTTTCTTCCGTGGTCCATCTGTGCATCCATCTCCCTTACAGGCCTTGTCTTTCTTCACCTCTCGTTATTCCAGCAATGTCCAGCTTTCTTCTTTCTAATGTCCTGGTACAGTAATAAGTCTTGAGGGGCAAGCAGTCAGGGCTTGTCCCTGTGTTCTATAATCTGATTTATAATCTGTCTCTTCCTTTTCTTCCCGGTCTCCGTCATGGGATTTAAGGACACTGAGTTTGGCTTTCTACAGTCGGTCTGCTCTTACCAGGGTAGAGCCTCCTCAGCTCATACCTAGGCTCCTGCTCTAACCCCAAATGAACTGTCCTTGACTTCCCTTCTCTCCCTCTGTGTGTTTAGTTAATATCCCTCTTTCCCCCAGGAGACCATGGACAGGCACAATATCGCGGGTAGCAGGCTCCTGCTCATCCACTTGGGTGTCCGAGCACAGCTGAACTAGAAGCCATGTTAGCTGTTTCTCCCTGCAGGTCACCCTGAGTCCTGTAATACCCTATTCTAGTTTGGCATAAGAAATAGACATGAAGGAAGTCTCTCCCTGGAACTGAGTTTTTCTTGAGGTCTGATTTTAGATGCTGCAAGGAAATGCTTCTTCCCTGCTGTGGCATCAAGGGTGGCTCCCCTCTCCTCACTTCCAGCAATGTTTCCTATTGGCTGGACTTAGGCCTGGGCTGCTATAAAATCTGCTGTTAAGATGTTCATAGGCCTAGGGCCCTGAATTTGTGTCCCTTGGAAACCTGAAGGCTTCTGACTTGAGTCGCCCAGTGGCTTCTGCACTGCAGACCAATATTCTCAGAGTCCTTGCTAGCAGCCACCCAGCTGACCTTTCTTGTCTCTGCCAGTCCTGCAGAATAGTTTTACCCAGTCTTTATTATGCTTGTGTCAGAGCAGCCAGCTAGCTAATTTGTGGGTGGAGTCTTGGTTCTGGAAGCCTGAGACCTTAGGAAGATCATGTTGAAGCTTAGGCATGGCAGACATCCTGACTCCTGCGCTCTGGCTGTGTAGAGGATCTGGGAGCCTTAAGGTTCTAGATCATGGTAGAACTGTGGAGGACCCCAGGGGACAGAGCAGAGGGACTCTGGAGTGTGTGCTCGGGGTATCTTATCATAGACTCTTAGTTATTTTAGAACGTAGGATAGGCCAGCAGAAACGTGTAGTGCCCTATGCTGGTCAAACAGCTATTTCAGGTGATGCCAGAGCCCTCTCCTTTGGCCAGCTGCAGTTCCTACTTACAGCTGAGAATCCAGGGAAGGCAGATGTTGTAGCTGGCCAGAGCCCAGAGTAAAGCTAGGGTAACAGCTGCTGTCAACAGCCAGAGCTGTGTTTTAAACATAGGGCTGTGACTTGGGCAAATAACTGCTCCCAAACTCTCTTGGACATATAGGCTGTCTAGTGGGATCTGACATAGTGCTGGCAAGTAATGTTCACCTTCAGCACCCAGTTGCTGTGCTCAAGAGCCTTTCAAGTCAGCCAACGTTCAGAGTTATGATTCATTTGTGTCACCAGTTCAAAACATGCCCCATTTTCATCTGCGGTCTATTAGAAGGAAGCAGCACTCCAGAAATCTCTCTTTGATGTCTACTAATATTCTCCAGGGCAGGTGTTCCAGTCAGGTGTAGTGAGACTATCTAACTCAGGCATGGGGAGATCGGGGTGTGCAGGAGGGACTGCTGGGCTAAAGTGTCTTGGAGATGGGAAGGGGAAAGTGACATTTGTAATGAAGCAGTGCTAACATGTTCTGCCCTGTATAGTGTTCCTGGACCTTCCTTTGATTCGTAAGGAACATGAATCACAGAGACACTGATGACCTGTTCAAGATCACTTCATCTAAGAAGATATGCAACCATGGTAGGGACAGGCCGAATGAGGAGGCCTGACTGTCCATCACAGCATCTGCAGTTCCCCAACTCCCAATCTCACACTGCTCCAGTTTTCTGTTAGCCATCAGTTGCTCCTGACCTTGCTCCCCACATCCTTGCTGTCCCTACACCCCAATTCTGACTTCTCTCCTTTTCCTTCTTCTTGTCCCCCATTTTACCTCAGCTCCCAATTTTCTCTCTTCTTCCTTTCCCTACTCCTGTACTCCAATTTCTACTCTATCCCCCACTGTTCCCTGACTCAGTTTCCTTCCTGTCCCCTCTCCTTGCTCCCTATTCTCCCCCGTTTCTCCTTCCTGGCACTTTGGTAAGTCAGTACCCTCCTCACTCCTTGTCTTCTCTGAGTGACACAACATACCTTTGTTTACAGAGCCACCCCTACTCTAGGCTCAGACCTACAGCCTGTGTCTAGCTTATCATCATCCCTCACTAGGATCCATGTGGCCTTCTCTGAACCTTAGTACTCTACGGCCTCTGTCATTCTGCCAATTTGAATCGGATCATTACCTCCTGACTCCCTAAACTACGTCTGACTGTCCACTGCCTGCCCATTCGCCTTCACTTTGGATGCGGGCATTAAGTTTGCTTTAGGTCTTGGGGTTTGAGGGGCAGCTTCAGTCTTTATTTGCCTCCAGAGCTCTGAACAGAACTCTTACTTCACCCTCATAGATAGTGTCCCTGAATGAAAGTGACCAGATTGCTCTTAGCTATAAGCTGGGAGGGAAGAGTTTACAGATATCACTCTGGGGATCCTAGAGAGCACAACTTGTGTCCAAGTTAATAATTCTAAAAGGTCTCAGTGGACTCTTCTGCACGTTTAATGTAGAGGACTGATCTCTGAAAGGCCTGCTCCTCCTCGGACTTGCTGACTTGTTCCCACCAGGCTGCAAGTTTGGTCTAGTCGACAGCCCAATTCTAGCCACATCTTTTCCCTCAATGTTGTTCTTTAGTATAGGGAGGGGCTGTCTTTGCCTCTCTACTCCCCTGCTCTGGCCCTGCAGGCGGGGTCCATTGTCTGAGCCTGAAGCCCATTGTGTGTGGAAGAGCGTCTCATTGGCAGGCAGCCGGCATCAATTTGTGATTATGTGCTCTCTGTCTTGATTGGCTGGTTACAGTCTGTGCTCTCAGAGTCCCGGGACACAGAAGTTTGTACTGCAACTTTTCCCAGTATGAAGTGACTTGTATCCAGGCTCCAGAGAAGAGGTTCATCCATCTGGCCAGGATGACGCTCTGCGGGAGCTTCCTGGGTGCGTACCATCCCCAGTCCCTTGCACCCCTTTCCAGGCTGTTCCTAGTTCTGCCAGGATGCCCTGCCAGTCCTCAGGCCTCTTTCTGGGCAGCCGAGAAAGTGATAGACATGCACTCCTCTTGAATGCCAGCCAGGGACCCTGGGGACATCTTGAGTAGCTTTCAGCAGACGTGATGACAGCACAGGGTCCTGTGAAAGCCACACAACTTACTCATGGTTGGGAGTGGGATGGTGGGTAGAGGGCCTCCTTGTACTTAAGTTTCTCTTTAGGTCTGCTGACTGGCCAGATGAGGTATTAGCAGCCCCTGATCCGGGAGGCGGGGAAAATGTTGGTGGAGTGTGACTTCTCATATCTTTGTGTGGGTGGTGACATCTATACTGGTCTTCTTGTGTCTTCTGTTAGGCACATCCTAATCACACTCACAGTTTCAGTGCATGTGAGTGTGCATGTGTGTGTGAGAGTTTCGCAAACTGGTTGCCAAATGTTTGTGAGTGTGAGACAAGCACACAAAGTCAGCCTGGAGTGTGGGTAAAGTGGCTCCCAGTTTTGTTTGCTCCATCTGCCAGGGCCTGCCTGGGGCAGCACCCCCCAGCCCTCAGCTGTTCTATACAATATTAATGCTGACCATCTCGGCTGCGCACACAACGCCCTAATTGTCGCCGGCAGCATTAAGGCAGGCGCCCATCTGCGGGAAGCTTTCAGAAGGAAACAAGAAAACCTCACCCCCAGCTGGTCACTGGAGAAGGTGGTGCCAATTACAGATGCAGAAAGTTTAGAACAAAATTACTTGAAAGAGTTTTTATGAAGCAAATGAACTGACACTTGGAATGTCTGTGTGCAGATTTGCACAAGTAATTACACCTTATTTGAAATGATCCTACCAGTTAAGCAACAATTAAGTCTGCTCTCCCAGTGCACACAAAGCACTTTCCAAGTGAGCCTGCAGCAACTCATCTTTTAGCTTTTCAGATCTCTCCTTTTCTTCCTCGGAGAAGTCTGTGGACCCACCGACCAGCGGAAATTGTTTACCTGTAGGTTTCTCTAAACTTAAAAAGGAACGTGCGATCTCCCTGCAGACTTTTATGAAATAAAGCTTAAAGGTACAGTGTGCTATTGAAAAAAATGTTTTATGATTCTTAGAATTTTTGACAAAATTTGATCCTATGTAACGAAGAAAAGGTTTTAGATTATACCTTGGTGTTGTCACCAGCAGGAGCTATTGGGCTTGAGAGTATACTTTTGGAATTGCTTAGCCTTGGATCTAGTGCATACTCTTTGCTTCCGCTAGTAGAGAACAAAGGCCAGCTCCGTGGGGGGGAGGGGGGAGCGCTGTCCAGAGTGCTGATCAGCCTGCGGCACGCCTCCACTTTCTCTCAGTTTATTTCAGGGCTGGAACTGATGGGAGGTAATCAAACCCAAGGCTTGTTGGCGAAATTCTCCACTCTGCTTCTTTTCTGGGACCCCTTCTCCCCACCTTTTTCTTCCAACACTGTCGGACATAGATTTTTGACCTTTACTCCTCAAAAAATCTTGAAAACTCTATAACTCTAACTTAGCAGTTGGGCTGCCATCCCTGGGCTCTGACTGGCTTCTGATTTGAGATTTCCTTGCATATTCAAAGTGAAGCCCCAGGCAGCGTTTGGAGCAGATTTTAGTTCACTGAACTAAAACTGTGCAAAAACACTTTCCATTCCCTCAAACAGTGATGCCCCACAAGGACTTTTTGTTGCATATATTGACTTCTTCCTTTTGTCTTCTCTGTTTTGTGTTATTTATTAAGTCTGACTATCACATATATGAATTAAATGGCTTTCCTTGAGTCTTCAATACCACTGGGTAGTAAGGTTAATTCAACATGGGCCCTCCCTTCTATCCACCTTCTCCTTGGAACAATGGCACATAGTGTCACCCTGAGCCTGAATTCTGCCGATAAGACTTTAATAGAATTTCTGAATGCCAAAGGTTTGGAATGTAAAATATCCAGCTCTGACAGCTTGTTCAGAGGAGATAGAGGTGGCTTTTCAGGAGTGCTCTCAGCTGAATGTGTCCTTTTATGCTAATGGATGTGAATTCATGAAAGAATAGGAAAATGGTGGGCAATCACTGTAGGAGTCTCAAATGTTCTCCCTGGGCTAATAAATATTTCATCTTGTTTGACCACTGCAGACTTGTACTTGCTTCCTTTTGCTTGATCTAAATAAATGCCCTGCCTGCATTTTTTATTTTATTTTTATGTATAGAAAATTACATACTTACTTGATTTTTGGAATGAAGCTCTCTGGTTTATGTATAACATATAGAAAATGAACTATATGTTAAAAATAATTGTTCACAAAAGAGAGGCTTCTGCTAACACTCCCTAAGGTCCTTACAACCTGCTTTCCTTGAGAAAACTAATGTTCTTATTCTATCTTATTCACATTTCTGGTGGCTCAAGCCTGTCTGTGATAATCAAGCAGGCCACTGTGTTCCTGCACAACTTGCGAGAAAGCCATATTTGTTTTCTATTAAAACCTTAGATAACTTCTTGGCTGTGCATGTTCTGTCTTCTAGCTGTATCTAGTTGTACTGGTGATGTCTTCTCAGGGTCTCAAATTAGTTTTCATTCTGTGTTTCTCTGTGCAATTTCCAACACTGTAATTCTGATTTGTCATTGTGAGGAAGAGTTTTAGGGGAACAAATAATAGCACCCTGCATGCCTCTTGAGGTTGCTCCTGTGTTCAGCCCTGAGTATGAGGAAAAGCAAAAATTGGCAGATTAGGAAATTGAGAAGCAGGTTGTATTTCTAGGGTGCGTGTTCCAGAGGCTTCCCTTCTTAGTGATTTTAGGACAGCTCCTTGCAGAGAGTAAATTAATGTTTTTAGGGTTAGGATAGCAACGCTTAGGGAGTTCTTAGTACTCTTTGGGAAATCTTTAGAATTTAAAACATTAAAACAAAAAAGGAAAGTCTAACAGTAGAAAAAAATATATGTTCTGTTCTGTTCTTTAGTATATTTTACTATTTTAATCTTTGGCCTTAGGTATCATAAAAAAAAGTCCACCTAAATTCCTGGTTCTTCTGTATGCAGATGAGCCAGTGTAACACTCTTAGTTCATTTGAGAAATAAATTCTGCAATTTGTTTTTTTATGATGGGAGGTTGTATTCTTAACCACCAATAAATATCGTAAAGCACTTTCGCCAGAGCCATGCTAACCCAGGGCATCTGTCATTCCGGTCGCTGCTATTAGGAATTATTGGACTGAACCACTAGCGGAGAAAGAATAGGGGAGTGAATATGGTTGGCATAATGCTTCTTGATCTTTTGTGTGTTTTACATTTGAGAAAACCCAGTCTTACTGTGTATTGATTATAGATCTATTTAGGCAGCTATGGACACCTTCTAGTGGTGAGGCTCAGAATAGTGTACAAGAAATCTACTGGTTTGGAGCACCTCTTACCTTCAGTTTGGCAGATCCATCTTTCTGATGTTATACTGTAAATTTATTTCACCTCAGAGAGTAAACAGATATATTGGAGCCCCAAGGGTTCATGGGTAGCGTATTTACAAAGGAACCTCCTCCGCCAGCCCGTGCCACCGCTGCTAATGAGAGCGGTCATTAAGTAAATGAGACATCGCCTTTAGCTGGCTTAGGAGTTCGCACACTGAGGGGAGAAGATATTTAATTGAAACCCACACACAGGCTTCCCCACACGTGACTGCGGTGAGGGAGGCAGCTGCCTTCCCCTCCCCCGTCCCCCCCACACCCCCCCATGTAAATTTCATGATTGCTTTCCGTGATGTCATTTTGAAAGAGGACAGACAATAGCTGTGGGGAAAGGTAAGTCAATGTTATGTTCTTTCGCTGACAAAGGCAGATACTCAGGGCTCAGCTTTTCCCCTTGGACAGAGGTGGGGAGGGCTAGGAAGGAGAGGATTTCTAAGAAGGCTCTCTTTGCAGAAAAAGCTGGTTGGGGGATGTCTTTTTAAACTGTTCTGAAGGACAGGGCTTTCTTCTCCGGATCTGCCTGGGCTCTGTGTTCTCTGTCTCTTCCTGCATTTCTGAGATTCTCACGGAGATGTTGTATGTCACACAGAAAAGGCAGTAGGGGAGGAGGACATTGTGGATCAAGACAAGAAACTTTATCTGTATTTCTGGAAAAGGAACACAGATGTGACTGGGCCATGGGACCCAGAAGCTCTGTGTCCAGGAAGGATGCTGACCCCATAAGCAGATCTATCTGAAGCAGGGACTTGGAGCTCCGCTGTTTGTTGTGGGACACACATCCCAGGTACCCAGCAGAGATAATCCTGGAAGAATTTCGTCTTCTTGTCACATACTCCAAAACTTGAGGAGCAATACCCACGGTGCATGTGTCTGTGGAATCCATGGGTAGCATTTGGTGTTACTATTCTCAGGTCCTCCTTGTGTGTGTTTGTTTGTTTGGGGTGTATGGTTGTTTGTGGTGCCAGTGTAACTAGATTTTCATATTTAAAAGCAGGAAGTCAATTTGAGCATTGAACACAGTAATGTCATTATACACAAGTGTGCTCTGGAAGCTTGGACTTGGCTCTGTTTATGAGATTTACATTCTCTATGAATCAGGAAAATAAACAAGTATAGGGAAGTTTGTATGTCAGTGTTGTGGCTGTTCATTGCCTGCTCCTTTGAGTCATAGAAGCTTCTTGTCTCCATATCACCTTTGAATCAGTGGACATCATTGTCTGGTAAAGTTGGTTGCTTAATTTTCTAAATAAAGCTTCTGCGAAGTGGCTTTAAGTTTATATGTGTTTGGTCTTGAGGCATCAAACTGTGTGGCTACAATAACAATAATAAAACAACAATGACTGTGACGATTTTAATTGTCCTTTTGAGAGAGGGAAAGGATGAATTTTTCCCAATGCCTTAAAAAAAAAAATCTTAGTCCTGAGGATATCTCTGTGGCTAGTGGCTAAGTTAACAAAAACAGGGAGATGATGAGTTAAATTTGGAAGGGGAACATCTAATTGGCACAAAGGAGATGTGCTAGTTCCTCTGAGGTGCCAACAGTGTAGGGTATTAGGCCATACCTGGCAAGCTGTGGGAGGTTCCTCTCAGCTCCAGGCTTCTTGCCACTAGGACTTCTTCCTATTGGTCTTTGGCTGTGATTATCACCTTAGTTCATATGGCTGTGTTAACTAACAATAAACAAAAGAGTGGAAAGCAAAGATTACAGTCTTATGCACCTAGTGGGATGCTGCTGTCAATTGAGGTATAACCCTACCCTTGCCCAAGTTGTTTGTTTGTTTGTTTTTGTGTGCAGAGAAGGCAGATTGAGTCAGTTTACTTTAGAAAAGAAAGAAGCAGCTTCGTGGACTCTTTTGTAGGAAGAAAGGATACTTATTCCAAGCACTTTGGTGCTGCTGGACTGGGTGCTGCTGGACTTCAAGGAATTTGTTGATCCAGAAGGCTAAGCAATAATATCCTTCAAGAATTCAAGAATATGTAATCCTTTTCATCCAGGATCAATGTGCTTTTAATGCTATACTTTGGAGTATAGAGGCTAGATTTAGTCCTAGGAGCTTCTCCAGGACAGGGGACTGCTTCTGTCTGAAAAGCAACTGAGGTTTTTGCCTGTAGGCCTCAGGGTAATTCCAGATCTTGTGCTCTCCGTTAAACTCTCAGGGGCTGTGTGATGAAAGCCTGCTCCGAGAAGACCTTCCTCATTTTGGAACTACAAAGTTTTTACGTGTTGGTATTGTGGTAGCTTCTGCTTGAACACTTGTGAGTGTTCAGAGAGGTCGGCAAGGACTGGCAGGGTGTGCTGACACAGAAGTGCAGGCTTGACTGCTGTGAACCACTGACTTACACCATGCTGATCGCAAGGTTGACCTGATGTTGCCTCTCACTGCCTCTGTTTGGAACCCTGATCTTTCTTTCGTCCTGGTCCAGATGATGGTAAGGATGATATTGTATGTGAACATGTGGCATGGGGTAGAGGAGGCCAATGCCAGCCATGTAGAAAAACTGGCTCAGAACTCAGCAGGCCACATCTGGCATTGCCCATCTCAGCAGTAGCTAGACTGCTTAGAATGCTGGTTTGTATGACCCAGCCCTGGGTGAACACAAAAGGCAAGGTGCCTACAGACTGACAAAGTGCCAGGAAGCTATTAGGCCTTCAATAGCTGCCCACTGGAAGCAAACAGATTGTTAGGGAATGAGCCCTTCCTGGATAAACTCATACGCAGTGCCCCTCTGCTTTGGAAAATAGGTTGTTTGGGATAGAGCAATCCTACTGCCTGGGCTGGAGGTAGGGGTGAGTTTAAGAGCAGCTAGAACAGCTTGGTTAGCACAACCCAGAGCAGCATGAGGCAGGGAGTTGAGAGAGTCAGAGGAGGCTGCTTCTGGTCGTCCTGGCTTACGAATACTCTGGACACTAGTTCATCACTTGGGTATCTAGTGCTCTGCTATCCTAACCCTAGAAAACCAGTGTAGAACCATTTTTGTTGGCTTTTCCCTGTGAAGCCCTGAGCATATCCTTTCTTCCCCCGTCTCTGGAAGCCTTCGTGTCTTAGGACTACTTTCCTACTTCTCATTGAACTTACTCACAAGTAATCAAAGTTCATTGGTTTCAGACATAATTTTAACTGGAATTTTGTGATCTGAGTTTATAGGAAAGACATTTTTTGCGAAGGCAGCCTTAGAAAGTTTTTGAGGGGAAGATTTAGCTCAGTGGAAGAGCACTGGCCAGGAAAGCACAATGTCCTGGGTTTGGTACCCAGCTCCGGGGGGTTGAGGAAAGCTAGGAGAGTGAAGGGGTAGGGGTGTGGTTCAGTTGTTAGAAGTCTTGCCTAGCATGTATGAAGGCTTGGGTTTGATCCTCAGTACTGCATAAACTGAGTATGGTGGCATTCACCTGTAATCCCAACACTTGGGAACTAGAGACAGGAAAACCTAAAGTTTATGATCATCCTTGACTTCATAGTAAATTTGAATATAGGATATATGAGACACTGTTTCAAAAAGAAAAAATGCTGACTTTCTCTGAAAGGAAGAGAGTAGAGTAGCTGCTGTCACTCTGCCCCCAGACTTTTTGCTTTCTGAAAACTCCACAGACTGTCCACTGTTCAACAGTTCCAGGTAGAAGGTGCTGTGAAAGTCACTTTAGGTTCTTCCATATTTTGTGTTCTCTATAGATGCTAAATTTTCTCAAATATCTCTAAAAACCCAAACAAAACTATATAAGAGGCATTTTCACTTGAATTAAAATGTTTGTTTTCAGGCGTCTGCCACGCTACTGTTCTTAGAACCCATCCAATGCAGTTTTAACTCAACTCCCCTCTTAGTTAATGCCTATAGGAGTGAGTGTGCTTTTTTTTGTAAGAAGACCAACTTCATCTTTTTTTATTTTAAAAAATTTAGTGTTATTTTAATAATAAGTAATGAATACAACCCAAGAGACATTTTATTTTAGTATTTTTTAAATGTTTTTTGTGGATGGATGTTTTACTTACTTGTATGTAAATGCATGTTCCACATGCATATTAGTCTGTAGAGTCTAGAAGAGGGCATCAGATCCTCTAGTTCTGGAGCTACAGACAGTTGTGAGCTGCCCTGTGGGTGTAGAGACCTAATCGCGGTCCTCTGGAAGAGCGACCAGTGCTCTTAACTCCTGAGCCATCTCTCCAGCTCCTTATTTTTCATTTTGTGAGACATGGTTTCTCTATGTAGCCATAGCTGTCCTGGAAATCATTATGTAGATACCTTGAACTCAGAGATCTGTCTACCTTTGCCCCCTGAGTGCTGGGATTAAAGGTATGCACCACCATGTCTGGCTCAGAAGACATTTTAATCTGCTTGGGTCTGTATTAGGCCCACCCTTAGAAAGAGGAAAGTTTGTCAGATACAGTGTTGGGGGGTCTTATGGCAGACCTGATCTTCTGAGAACCTCTACCCTTACCTTATCTTCAGGAATAGGGTTTTGTGTATAGGCAGTGATGAACTGGGCTTGGTTTGTGTAGATGCATCTAGGGAGAGCTGGGTCTATGTAGGACTGTGGCCTGAGAACGTTGCCTGTGCCAGGAGAGTACAGGTAGACAGGTTTTGGGAGGGGTAGTGTGAATATGCAGAGGCCACCTAGAGTCACATTGAGCAAGATGGCTGGGCAAGGTGGGAATGATGTCATATGATCTAAGTGTGAGATGGAGGAATGTGGATACTATGTGGTTTGAGTTGTTGTCAGGTTGCTGTGTGCCTGGACCCAACGTAGTGTTATTAGGACTGTGTAGAATGAGTATGAACTCAAATTGATATTGAGCAAGAGTTAGAACTTTTCTTGTAGAACCTTTGATGGTTTTTGGAGCTGTGAGTTAGTGCAGAGGACTATAATTTAGGGACCTGATAAACTCATTGTTAACCCTTTATACTTGACATCATTCTCTTTGCCAGTCAGTAGCTCAAGCTTATGGAAAGACTGGCATATTTGTGTTTTCTCCAAAGCTTTCTGTTGACATCTATACTGAGCATTGTGTGTCCAGTTTGGAAAATTAGTACCCGCTTTCCATAGTGCTAAGCCTGAAATTAACAGTGGACTGTTGCTGAGTAGAGATGTCATCTTAGGGCATGATGATAAGGCTGTGGGCAGGATGTCGCTGCCCACCCTTGCACCTCTTTAGCCAAATTTGAATTTGAGCAGAGGTCTTAGAATTAGAGGAACTGGGATGGAAGGGGAAAATGAGGCTATTTTTAAAACTATCACCTCCTAGGTCTTCAAGGTCAGGAAGAGATAGTCTTCCCTTTCTGACTGGACTGCTTGATCAGGAGAGTTTCTGGTAGTCATGGGTAAGAACGCCAGTCTAGATACAGCTGCTTATTTAGTCTTAGAGCCGGGATATTCTCTGAGATATCACTTGCACAAGTAGTTCTGAACTTAACCTGCCTCTCTGTCCAGAGGAGAAGAGCAGGGTGTATACTTGGCCTCAGAATTCACTTAGTGAGTCCATTTTTGCTGGGTTTGAAAAGGCCTCTGTTCATGACTTAGTGAGGCCATCTAGCACCTGCTCTCCTAACCTAACCAACTCTTCAGGGGAAACTACAGGCATGTCCCTTGGTGTTGTCCAGCTGCTGGCCTGGCCTAATCACGGTATCAATTAGGAATGAGCCTCTGAACAAGTTGGTTGTGCTTGTCTCTACCTCTTAACAAATTTTTGGATTCTCTGAGCGGCTTTCGGAAGCCACTTCTTTCTAGAACCTCCACCTTTACTGTTATGAGTGAGTTTTGCATGATGACTGTTGAGGCTCCAAGGGCATCTTCTATTCTCTCCAGCCCAGTGTGGGGCACGGTTGAGCGTGGAGCTCCACATGGGACGGAGTGGGTCAGAGTCGTCCTCCTGGTGTCTAGGCACTTTGTTGAGACTTGGCCATGTGGCAGTGCCACCGTCACAGCCACTGATGGGTAAAAGCAGTGTGACACTGCTGCTTGGATTGGACACCCTTCTTCTCTGCTGGCAGCCTCCAATGACAGGCCGCCTGAAGAGCCAGTCCTGTGATTTGGTTTGAAAAGTCATTATTACTGCAGAGCATTTTAGCTGTTGTTTTTGCAGCATCGGTAAGGTTAAAAGAAATAATGATAATAATATAAGAAAGACTCAGCCATAGTAACTGCCTGCAGCATGCTATTTGCATTTTTAAGGAAACACTTCTTTGAGACAGCCTGGGTGAAAGGTCACTATTTGCATATAAATGAAAAAGAAAGTGTGTGATGTTGGAAGTTACATCTGTATTATTTTCTCAGCAGTGAGCTGCTGTTGGAGAGATTAGGGGACATGGCTTGCATTTGGCTTTTATTGAATAGGGAAAGTACCAGAGAGGCTGATTTAGAAGCAAAATAATGAGAGAAATGTGCAAAGCTATAGAATTCCCGACTCCCCTTCCCCCACCTCTCTCTTCCTTCATTTTCACCTAAACTCAGCAAAAGCAGGTCTGTCTGCTCCACTCAGCAAGTCTTCATTCTACTCTTTGGATCCCAGCTTTTAAAAAAAAAAAAAATCAGGAAAGAAAAAGAGCTGTTTGTTTTCTGCTAAAAGCTATCTTGTCCTTGGACCTGCCCACTTCTACCTACCAAGGCTAGGGCACCGCATTCTTCCAGCCTGGGGAAGCAAGGGTTGAAGTTTTGGAGCTTCAGAGTCTCCAGCAGGGATGAAAAGAGTCCAAAAGAGTTTGTTTGGGTGGAAGCAGCAATGCAACCTCCAGGAAACCCTCGGCCACTAGGCCAGAAGCAGAGTTTTAAGTAGCAATTCAAAAAAGACTACAGGAGTTGGGCCTGTGCAGAAGATTTGTGAGTTGAAGGCCAATAATATTGGGGGGGGGGGGGGGGACGGGACACAAGGAAGTTCCTCCACAGAGGGCAGGTTGCTCTAATCTTACTTCTTCACAGAGGGCTCTGTTGGTCACTGGTAACTTAAATTTCACAGCCACAGGAATGTTTAGAGTATAAAACAAAACCATTTCTTTTGACCCCCTTGAGAGTATGCTTCTTGGGATGCTGGCAGGTGTCACTTTCAGGAAAACCCCTCTTTCTTTTACTGGCTTAGTTTTCGGACCCTTGAGGGTGTGCTGGATCCTAGTGTCTAGTCTTTTGACACTAGGATTAGTTTGAAATAGGGATGACTTCCACCATATGTCTTTCATGGGGGTGAGCCTGTTGAAGAGCGCTGGATGAATGCCCTTCAATTTGGGTTTGTTTGATATTGCCTGGGATTGAATTTAGGTTACATAGGAATGCCAAAGTGACACACTCATTAAGATGGGCCATTCCAGCGTGTCCCCATTTTCACTCTTTTCTTTTTACGATTAATTTGTCTTTAGAAGACACTGTGGAGGCATCTTCTCCCGTTAGTTTTTAAAATTTTGTCATTTTGCTTTAAACACTAATTTATATATCTTATGAACATGAGTGTTTGACCTGCATGGACGTCTGGGCACTAGAAGATGGCATCAGGTCCTCTGAGACTACAGTTATAGATGGTTGTGAACAAACATGTGAGTTCTGGGAATTGAACTCAGGACCTCTGGAAAAGCAACCAGTGCTCTTAACCACTAATCCACCTCTTTGGCCACCTCTCTAGACCCCTCAGTCTGTTAATTTTTAAGGATATCTGTATAATCTCAGCAGCCTTTCTTTGATGCTCAGATCATTCCTGGTTGGCCAGTGCATGTTTCCTTATTCTCTTTTCTTGCCCTGTGCCCAGAGTGAGATTAGACTGTGGTCCCAGTGCTGGGTTCATCTTATTAGCCCACAGTAAAATGTGAAAGTTAGGTCATTGTCTCTAGGGTCTTGTCTTCCTAGGGCCCCTAGAGTCTACAGTAGCTGTGGCTGGCCTTTATATTATTCATCATTTTACTTGATTTACTTCTTGCCTTTCTCAGTTTTGCCTTAATCCTGGACAGTATCAAGGAAAGGGAGATTAAGGATTGAGGTAAAAGGTAGAAAAATTGTCACCTTTAGAATAGCAAGAACAACTTAAGAATGGTTTGGGAGGCTACCTCTTCAAACAGGGGACTGCATAGGCAGGTGCAGGGATACTGCCTGGTTAATCATCAGGCATGACTGTCCAACCTTCTGCTCAGATGCAGATTAAGTACTGATGTACCCTGACACTGCTCTGGCAAAAGTAGAAGAGCATCTCATCTGTAACTATCAGGGTCAGAAGGAGCTGTCTCCCTTGCCTCATGTCGAATCCATGGGGCTACAACTGTCCCTGGGCAAGGAACAGGACAGGCAGGCTTCACTTGCTCTGTCTGGCCCATCCCACAGCCAAGAAAGATGATTCTGTCTAATCATCTTTTCCCGAATCCCTAGTCCTGCATTCCCTAGATTATTATGAACTAAGATAATCTGGACGTAAGTTCTTAGGCTGAGGATACGCAGGATGTCATGCTGGGACTTTTGCATTATACAGCAGTCCCCAGAGATGTAGCTCACAAGTTGTTGGCATGCCTTCAAGACTGGAGACTCACATCCCTATAGGAAAAAGTGTATATCTTCTGGGCAGTTCCTGTTGCCACAATATTTTATTATTATTGGTAGTTGTATTTTGGTCTCTCTCTTTATTTAAGAATTTTTTGTTTATTTTACATACCAACCATAGATCCCGTTCTTATCCCTCCTCACACTCCTCCCCAGCCTCCCCTCCCTGAAAGGTCAAGGCCTCCCATGGGGAGACAGCAAAGCCTGGTACATTCAGTTGGACTAAGCTCCTCCTCCCTGCATTAAGGCTGAGCAAGGCATTCCACCATAGGTAACAGACTCCAAAAAAAATAGCTTGTGCACCAGGGATAGATTGTGATCCCACTGCTGGGGACCCCTTAAACAGACCAAGCTACATAACTGTCTCCTGTATGCAGAGGGCCTAGTCCAATCCCATACAGACACCACAGCTGTTGGTCTAACATACATGAGTTCCCACGAGCTTGGTTCAGTTGTCTCTGTAGATTTCCCTATCATAATCGTTTTTTTAATTTAAATATTTTTTCTCATACCCACTACTGCTCTCCCCCTCCATCCCATCCTCCCAGTCCTTTACCAGCCTCTCTCCACCCCATCCCCCCATCCATTTTCCAGGGAGGACAAGGACTCCCAAGGTGAGTCTGTTCAGTCTGACATATCTAGTTGAGGCAGGAACAAGGCCCTCCCCCTAGTATCAGTGCTGAGTAAGGTGCTCCTCCGTAGGGAATAACCTCTGAGAATACAGTTCATGCACCAGGAATAAACTCTGGTCTGACTGCAAGAGGCTCCACATACTGCCCATGCTGTTTGAGTACCAGCTACATTTGGAGGGTTTAGTTCCCCTTGATTAAAGTTTCTCAGCTGTCATTTCAGAGTTAGTGAGCTCCAATAACTCGGGTCAGCTGTCTCTGTGGGCCACCTCTTCATGATCTTTATCTCTTTGCTCATATGGTCTCTCCTCCCTCTCTTTAGCTGGACCGGAAACTCCACCAGGTGCTTAGCTGTGGATCTCTGCATCTGCTTCCCTCAGTTGCTGGATGAAGGGTCTGTAATAAGGGTCTGTAACGGCAGTTAGGGTGGTCTTTAAAGATTTATTTATTTTTATTTTATGTGTAAGCTTGTAGGTGTGTGCCCCATGTGTATGCCTGGTGCCTGCAGAGGCCAGAAGAAAATTTTGGACCCACCTGTTTTGAAACAGGAGTTAGGCATGACTATAAGCTTTCATGTGGACACTGGGGAACTGAATCTAGATCCTTTACAAGATCAGCATGTGATCTTAACTGCTGAACTGTCTTTCCAGCACCCAGAATATATATATATATATATATATATATATATGTACATATATATATATATATATATATGATGTGAACATCCACTCAATAATTCTATTGAAGTGAATTTAGAATCTTCTCCCTAGGCAGCCTCATACTGAAATTTGAATCCTTACCCTTTTAGATCCTTCTGTAAGGTGATGGCATAAGTTCCTTTCATGTCTTTTATTCTCAGGGGTCTGGGAGCATCTAACACTTAAATAAATGGTGACCAGGTAGAAAGCCAGTGTTTACGAGCCTCTCTTCAGCTGTGGGTCTACCTCTGAGATTATGTATGTGTGTGCAAGTCCTGCATAGGACACTTGTATGCACCACTGACTTTTTATAAAAAGTTTTATTAGAATATAATTTTGTTTTTGTTTTCTAAAACTGGGTTTCTCTGTGTAGTCCTGGCTGTCCTGAAACTCATTCTGTAAATTGGGCTGACCACAAACTCAGAGATCCCCTCCCTCTGCCTCCTGAGCGCTGGGATCAAAGGCATGTACTACTATGCCCGGCTTGAAATATGATTTTCATGTAATGTCAGTTCACTTATTAAACCTATTTAAGTCAGTGTTATTAGCATACTTATAGAATTATGTATTCATCACCACAATCTAATTTTAGGATACTTTTATTATCCCAAAGAGAAGCCTTTTCCCATAAGCAGTTATTCCTGATTGCACCTCTTCTCTTAGTCCCAGGCAACTATGGGTCTATTTTCTGACTCTACGGATTTGCCTGGTTTTTGTGTCTGACTTCCTTTATTGATTATATTTTTTAAAGATTTACCCACATATAGAGTATATGATCACACCATTCTTTTTTTAAATTGACAAATACTATGTGATTGTATTTTGTGCTACTCATTTCTCTTGGTTAGATATTGTCTTTGTCAGTGTTCGTGAAGAGACAGCATGGCGAAGGCAACTTTTATGAAAGAAAGCATTTAATTTGGGGTTTGTTTGCAGTTTTGGAGGTTAAGCCCATTATCACTACGGCAAGGAGTATGGTGACACGCAGGCAGGTACTGATCTGTAGGCAGAGAGGGAGGGCCTAGGACTAGCATGGGCTTCTGAAACCTCAAAGCCCACCCCAGTGACACATTTCTTTTAGCAATGCCATATCTCTTAATCTTTTTAGTTCTTTCAAATAATGCCACTCTAAGCATTCAAATATATGAGCCTCTGGTGGCTATTTTTGTTCAAACCACTTCAGATATCTAGGAACAGAATTGTTGGGTTAGATGGTAACTATATTTTACACCTTGATAATTGGGGTTGAAGAGATGGATCAGTGATTTAGAGCACTGGGTTCGGTTCCTAGAACCCACATGATAGTTCATGACCATTCAAGTTCCAAGGAATCAGATGCCCTCTTTTGAACTCAGTGGGCACCAGGCATGTACATGGTGTAAGATACACATGCAGGTAAGACACTCATATGCATAAAATAAAGAATAAATCCAAAAAATAACACCTTGAGAACTGCTAGAATGTTTTCTAAGTGACTGCTGTTTTACATTTTCATCAGCAACAATGGAGATTCCAGTTTCTACAAATCATGATTCATACTTGTCTGGTTTTGAATTTGTTCTAACCATCTTAGTGAAGTGATACTTTCACAGTTGATTTGCATTTAGCTCATGCATAGATACTGAGGTCTTTTTAGATGTGCATTATCGATTTGTATACTGTCTTTGGAGAAATGACTTCAAATTATTTGAATTTTTAAATGGTTTATTTGTCTTATTAAAGAGTTGTAAGAGGGTTTTTAAAAAATTTTTTGCTATTCACAGCACAAACTCTATCAAATATGTAATTTTCAAGCATCTTCTTGCAGTCTAGGAGAATTTTATGGACAATATTATTTGAAGACAGATGTGTAGTAGGAGGTTTCTGGCCCTGACTTTCGGGCCTTGCCTCAAGGTTTAGGCCCACAGACCCGCAGCCCTGCAGCCCTGCAGCCCCGCAGTCCCGCAGTCCCACAGAGACACACAGATGTTTTAGGCTGATCAGCCTCAGGCCCAGGCATATCACTTGCTAGCTCTCCACCCTTCATCTAACCCATGACTCTTTCTGTTCAGTCATGTGGCTCGGTACTTTTCTTTAGAGCAGCATAGTTGTTCTCTGCTTCTTCTGGCTTCTCTCTGCTCTGTGCTTCCTGTTCTCAGAGTTTTCTTAGTCTGGTAGTCCCACCCACACTTCCTGTCTGCCTTTGGCCAATCAGTGCTTTTTATTAAACCAGTGGGTGGAATAATTATTTACAAAACAATCTCCCACATAGATGCTTTAAATATTGATGAAATCTGTCTTAGGGTATTTGTTGTTCTGATAAAAACACCATGGCCAAAAGCATTCACCTTACAGCTCTTCAGTTACATCCCATCATTGAGAGAAGTCAGGGCAGAAACCCAAAACAGGAACCAGGAGGCAAGAACTGAAACAGAGGCCACTGGTTTGCTCCCCCATGGCTCGCTTAGTCTGCTTTTTTGTATATCCCAGGACCACCTTTCCAGAAGTAGCCTCATCCGCAATGGGTGGGGCCCTTCCACATCAATCACTAATTAAGAAAATGTTCCTCAGGCCTGCCTACAGGCCAGTCTTCTTAATTGTGGTTCCCTCCTCTCAGATAACATTAGTTTGTGTCAGGTTGACAAAAATCTAGCCAGGAAAATGTCCAACATATATCAATTAAATTTTTTTTAATTTTTATTTTATATATATGGATGTTTTATCTGCATGTGTCTGTGCAGCTGGTTCACACAGTGCTTACAGAGGCCAGAAGAGAATGTCAGATGCTCTAACTGAAGATACAGATGGTTGTTAACTGCCACGGGATGCTGGGACTGGATGCTTTGCAAGAATAGCAACTAATCTTAACCACCGAGTCATCTCTTTAGATCTATATAATTTGATTTTTTTACGTAGCTCAGGATGGCCTTGAACTTGTGATCATCCTGCCTCAGCTTTTACATGTTGGGATTTAAGCATGTACCACCAGGCATAATTTTGGTTTATTATTTTAGTGTTGTATTCAATAAATAAACCATTGTCTAACCCAAAGTCAGGAGGGTTTTTCTCCAGGATTTCTAAAAATTTTAGTCTTATAGATGAATCTGTGATATATTGTGAGTGGCTTTTTCCCCCCCATTCTATGAGGTTTAGCTTTATTCTTTTGGATGACAGTTGTCTCAATACATTTGTTAAAAAGATTCTTCTTCCCACTGAGTTATTCAAGTGCCATTGTTGAATATCTACTGATAAAAATACCATTTACTTTTGTACCCTTGAGTCTGTCTCCATCTACATATCCATTCTGTGGGGGATACTATATTATCTTGTTAACTCTAGTCCTACGGTAAGTTCTGAAAGAGGGAAGTGTGAGGTCTCCAACTTTGTTCTTTAAAATTTCCTGAACTACCATGTGAATTTTATTTTCATTTTGTCAATTTTTGCAAACAAACTAACAAAACCAAACATATGTGAAATACATCTGGCGAGATCAGGAGTAGTTCCAGTGAGATCCAGAAAGCTTAGGCCACATGAGCAACAGCAGATTTTGTGAACAGAGGGGCGGAGGGATAGAGGAGGGCTTCTGAAGGTCGTCTGGGAGACCAGGAGAGGTTGACCAGGCAGGAGAACCATATGTCTTCTGAGGTACACAGTCTCTGTTTGGGAAGGGTATGATAGGGAGAAAAGTAAGATCCAGACCAACTGTGTTTTACATATTATCCTGTCTCAGCCTGCTGAAGAGTGGAAAAAAGAGGTTCAATGCTTTAGAGGAATGAGTGTCACTGATATTCCTAAGATTTCCAAATCAATAGTCAGATGGACTAATGTACTCAGCTGGGAGCCAAGCCCTTCAATATGGAATGGAAGGCCAAAGTGGTATCCCTAAAGAGAGGGCTCCTTTAGTAGGTTCCTCCAGTGAATCTGTTGTGGTTTTCAGAGGAACCAGCTCCACAGATGACTTGTCTTTACTCAATGTGATCCAGGAAAAGTCAAAGAAGTCCTGTCTTCCATGAGGTTGTACAGTGGGGAGCCAGGGTTCAGAAGCATAGACAGGAACCGGCAGGTCATTTTTTGTGCTCTTTCTAGGACTGTTGCTCCCAGGCCTGGGTCTACAGCTGAGCAGAAGGGTGTGCACCTCATCATCCAGAGGATAACTGGGCTATGTTTGTCTTCTGACTTTCTTCTAGCCTGAATTGGAGATCTTGGTTTTGTGAAGGTTAATTGCCTTTCCTGTTGCTCAGGCTAAGCAGGTCCTAGTTGCTTTGTTAACTTTGTTCTACAGAGTCCTGTAACTGTGGATCTGGGACCCCTGTGTGACCACAGGAAAGTCATGGTCAGCATGGAGGGCTCAAGGTCTCCAACAGAGATTACAATGAACACCCTACCCTAGCTACAGGGTGCTGTTTTCTTTAGATGAAGAACACCCTTTAGATTCGGAAGTTGTTTATATAGAGAAATAGGTTTCAGATGAGCTCATCAGAGATCCAGGAATCCCTAAAATGGTCTTGTTTGACTAAAACCTCTTCCTCAGTCAACTTTGGATGGTAAATGCGGTGATGGTGCCAATAGCACTAAGGGCTCTCCCAAATGTTTCTCAATCTCTAAGTAACTACTTCCACTTTGTGAATACGAAAGTGTTAAATATTAGAGGGCAAGGTGACCCTGGGGTCAGGTCAGCATGAGCTATAGACTACTTGGTGGTACCACTGTGAATCTGTGAAAAACATAACTGCTGGTCTCCACATTCTTGGGCAGGGTTCCCCTAAGATTTCTTGGTCCTGTATTCTGTTAGACTTAGTGTGGAATATGGATTTTAAGGAGTCTATACAGTAGAATAAGGGCATAGCATGCAGAGTCCATAGGGCAGGACCTGGCCATATGTAGGTTCCAGTGCGGATAACAGACCCTCACACTGCTGACTTATTGTTGCAAGAAACTTTCTGGATAAAGGAAGCAAAATTGTATCATTCTCGTTTCAGGTCCTTTTATATGAAGTTCTGATCTGGGTCAGCATTTTGCTGAAATGTGTACTCTGTTTCTAGGGGGTGTGAGGAAAGGCCTATGTTTTGCTCTTGTTCTAAGATGCTCATTGGCTTTGTTACTGCTAATAAGAGTTACCCTTTAGGGACTGAATGATTTCAAGACTTGATACTTTGCTGTGCAGATGTGGTATTTCAGGTTTACTTAAAACAGTAATAGATCTTGGGCTAAAGGTGGTGGAGAATTGCAAAAGGCTGATTTCCAAATTCTTAGGAATGATGAGGTTGAAGAAATGCAGTGCACTGCTTATGTATCATCACATAGAACATTGGAGGTCCTTTTTAAGATACATATGCAGGTCATGTCTGTTATCTTTTGAGAACTAGAAAAGACCTTTAGGAGAACCCTCAGGATAGGTAGCTTCCCAGACACCTTTCATAGTTTAGACCTTAAGTGCTTCTCTCCAAATGTCATTGAACCATTCACTCAGTCACCTCACATGGTTATGTATGTCACTATAACAAATTCTGATTGAGCCTCATGAACTAGCCAGTGCACAGGATTCTGTAGCATCTTTCCTGGAACAGATAGTAAGAATCAGAACCCTGAACACTTCATCATCTTGTCTCCCAGTTCCCCAGTGGTACAGCGGGGATCTGTTATAACCCTTATATGCCAATGCCCATAAAGGATACCTAACAGCTGGTACAATTCTTGACTATTCACATATGGAATTTTCCAACTACATATTTTTCCCCATGGGGCAAAGCTGCCTGGCTTCTTCTGCACAGGTCCCATTGTTAGACACCTCATGTTGGTGGTGGCAGTTGCCTAGTGGTGTTCTGGGTGCCCAAGTGTTATGTTACATTTCATGATACAAGGCTCAAGAATATACCTGCACTACAGGGTACCGGATACCTGCTCAGTGATGATGACCATTAATCTCTCTATATAGATGGGACCCAAAGACCTTGAATTGTGGGGAAGATGCTGAAACTTACTCCTTTATGGTCAAGCCTCCCCTCAGCATTTCCATATATGGGACTCACAGTTTTAAGGAGAGGAAGGCATATAATAGTTATATGCAGGATGTGCCAAGTCCTATAGGCTCACTGTTCCTTTGAAGACCGAAGACCTCGTACCTTTGGGAGCTACATGTCATTCATTCTTTATCTTGGCTATGAAGGGAATCTGAACTCATTAAGGGTATGGAGATATTTACAAGGAAGAAGAGGATGCTCTAGTTAAGATGCAGGATTACTGGGGCTAAGTGGTAGAATTTTGGATGAAAACAGCTTTGGGTATTGTACCCCATCAAAAATATGGGGTAATGGTGGGGAAGATAATGTTTTTGATAACATACTTGATCTGCCTTCAGCTTAATCTAAACATATTTCTAAGGAGAAGAAAGAAAATGTAGAAATATTCATTTCCTGTTTTTATTGTTGGTTACTAATGACCTTCCTTTGAAACTCTGCAGCATAGAAAGCAGGTTGTCATGGAAACAGGGAATGATGTTCGGGGAATAGGTACACAATGCATTTCTTTGTCATGTCCAGCTGATGTATTCAGCTTCTGCTTAGATGTGTGAATTTATGTGAATTATGAGAACTAAATATTAACCAAAGTCATTGCCTTGGGATGAAGTAGAAACCAGGAGGAGAAAAGATGCCAAAAACAAGCAATAGGGAGATGGGACCCAGGGCTCCTTCTGAGAGGCAGTATTATCAGAGTTGATCAGGCCCACTGGATGGAATTCACTTACCTCCCTCAGCATGCTTTTGAGAAGTTGAATGACATAATGTATGCTTATTAAGCAAATGGATCTGAGTTGCACATTCTTTTGGGATAATAATAGATTCATTGGTCAGCTAATTTTCAAGACTCCTCAATGCCACCTTTTTTTATTTTTTTATTTATTTTATTTTTATTTTTATTTTTATTTTTGTCTTTAAGGTAGGTATCATGACTCACACTAGTCTTCTTGCTTGGAATAGCCATGTATATAGATGTCTACACTTTGTGACACATGTGCAAAGTAACCATCAGAGGTGAGACCATGGTGTAGAATCTTTGCTTCCAAAGCATAGGGTTTCTTTTTTTCCCTGGAACAACCATGACTCATGAATTTGTTTGTCTTTCTGATTGATTGTAGAGACTGTATAAATGCTATGTTTAAAAAGTATCCTGGATTTTCTATTTCTCATCTTGGGTCTGCCTCATTGCTATTTATCAGAGTTCTAGCTTCTGAACCTCTATTCTTTTAAATCCTCAGAAAATGAGTTCCGGGGCAAACTTCTGACTCAGAGGTGGACACAGGAAGACAAAACCAGCAGCTACAGAACTGAGAAACATTTTCTGTGCAAATATAACAAGGTAAGAGCTTAACCATGGGTGCTTCAGAGTCTAGATGGGGGTCTAAAGTCACCTAGAGGAAAAAGAAATGACTGGATAGATAAAACTTCATGTGATGGTAGATTTCCACCTTTCAGCCAGCTCTCCAACTTGTATGTTCATACTTGGGCTCAGTCATGTATGTTGGCACCTGTTATTCATTTTCCATATCTGGCTGGGCCTGGATGAGTTTAGAGGCGCCAGGATTTGATAGTGATTTCTAATGAGGAAATCTATGCGATCTGCTGATCTTTTATTTTTGTCTTCATAAGAATGGAAGATGATGCACCTCTCCTCATGCCTGCCCGGAAAGTATGATAGATGTGACACAGGGTCTCTGCTTCCCAGGGACATTCCTGAGCTTGGGGATAGTGCCTAAATTTATGACCACCAACCTCCTAATTCTACAATTTTCACTGACTTGCTCTGTTTGAAATCAGCTCTCCAGAGAAGGTGGCATCAGAGCTGGGAGTCAAGGTAGAGAGAAGCATGGGGCATCCATACCTGGAGGTCAGATGCTAACTTCTTAAAAAATTTAAATGTACTTATTTCATGTCTATGAATGTTTTGCTTGCATGTATGCATGTGCACGCCTGGTGCCATGGACCCTCTGGAATTGAAGTTACAGATAGTTGTAACTCACTGCTGCCATGTGGGTACTGAGAACTGAACCCAGGTCCTTTAGAGGAGCAGCCAGTGCTCTTAACCACTGATCCATCCATCAGTCCCTAGATGTCAACTTTTTATCTGACACGTTGAGGTTTTACATTGAGTGTCTCAATGAACACCTAGGCATGGCAGCCGGCATAGGGACAGCCCAGATTCAGATATCAAAGACTTTGCAGTTCAAAGCAGGATAACATCTGAGGGTGCTTGTATTTTACTATTAGAATATACTATCTTTTCTTTGTGACTTTTCTTTGTGACTGGTGGTGGAAATGTACACTTTGACAGGTCTATTATGGTCACTTTCTTGATTTTGTTATCAGTGTGTTCAAGATCCATGTTAAATATATATCTTTTCTCTATATTGTGACAGTTTTCTGTTCTGGATATTTTATATTGTTTATTTTCAAACTATTATGGCAAAATATTTACTTTCACCACCGAAATTTTGACCTCTCTCCCTTCACCCTACTCTAACCCAAAGGACTCCCCAAGTGACAGAGGTGTCAGATTATGTGACCATGAAAGTAGCCTGACTTAGCAAAAAGTTTCAGTGGTTGCTTGGTCAGAGTGGAGTAGGAGGATTCTGGTTCCTCCACAGCCCAGGCTTAGAGGGTTTAAGTCTGCCGTGAACTACATATGACTGTTCAGAGTGCAGGTACTGGTAATGAGCTTGGGGATGACACTCAGGCCCTCTTGGTAGCACTAAGGCTTCATAACTACATCATTTATAAGCCAATATCCTTACTTTGGACACATCTCTGTGAGTTCAAGTCCAGCCAGGTAGAACTACATAGTGAGTTCCAAGATAGTGATTACACAGCAAGACTTTGCCTCCAAAAGAAAGAAAGAAAGAAAAAACTAAAATAAGGAATAGGCCAGTGGAGAAGGGAGGATGTGAAAGGGCTGATGGACCAGAAATGAGGTGACCAGGAGGGACAGCTAGGGCTAGTGACCTGAGATGGGACATGAGTAAGCTGAGGAGCCGGTTGGGAGGACTGAGGGCTTGTGGTGTGCTCATCCTCTGAGTTCAGCATAGTTCAGGTTGTTGGCTAGCTCAGGATCATGTAGGGCTGTCGGAGAAGGCCTGTGTTTGCATGTTATGGTATATCGTGTGTCGGCATGCTAGGCACAGATGGTGATCCCTGAACTACTTCTGAATCTGAGGACAAAACCTTTGGTCCCAAGACATCCATTACTCAGTGGACAACGAGAGTTATGGAACAAGGGTCTCTGGTAAAGACAATCTAAAACAAGAACTTTCTCTCCTTTTAAGCTGTCCAACTTGATGCTGTTGAATTATACCTTGGAGAGATACAAATTCCATTTATAACTAGGTACCCTTGTGATCCCAGCATTTGGAAAGATAAAGTAGGATGGCCAATAGTTCAAATCCAGCTTGTCCATATATCCAGACTATGTCTCAAAGAAGAAACAAAGAAAGAAATTCCTTCTGTGAAATTTTAAATGAATGTGGCTGCTTTACCAGATAGCCTAATTGATAGTTTTATATATATATATATATATACATATATTTTTTTTTGGCAGGGGGAGTTTGAGCGAGCCAGATCTCATGTTTAGAACTGTCAAAATATGCCCCCTCCTGAGGCATTTACTGAATAATACCCTATGGGTGATGACATTTCTATACCACAGGAGGTGGCTGGTCTACTTACTTGGAAGCAGGGATAAAGCAGATATTTTCCCCCAGGTCTCCAGAAGTATGTTGTACAAAAACGTTAGTCCTCGATTAGAACATTGTAATCCACATGATGTCCTAAACCTATTCTAATTTTATAACTTTTCTGTTTATCAGAACACATTTTTCCCCTTGATATAGGGTTTCACTAAGTAGTTTTGGCTGGTCTGGAATTTGCTATCTGTACTAGACCAACCTTGGACTCACAGAGATCTGTCCACTTCTGCTTTTCTTTAATTCTGCTGTGATGAAAGCTGTGTATCACCACTCTCTGCTATAGTACATTTTAAGTAAAATGAAACATTGAAGTATCTTCTCCCCGTCCAGTGCTAGAACGAATGGCCCATGGTGTCAAGAGGCCCAGAATCTCCTACCAAGTCTCCGCAGCTGTCTGCTCAGATCTCTCTGATGTACCTCTACTTCACCAGCACCAGCTTCTAAGATCATTTTTGATTGCCCCACATACTCATTCTTTCCTCCATCTATCCTTCGTGCATAGTGTGTCCTAGGCAGCTCTCTGCAAGAGTGTGAAGGAGGGAGCTCCCTTCAGCATGGGATGAAAACCTTTTGGGAGATGAGCTGGTTAAGTAGAGCAGAGAGAGGTGGTTGGTGGTGAGGGGAATAGCAGACATCTGATCATTAAGTTTGAGTTGGCTATCCAAAGGCACTCCTGGGAAACTCATCCCAGTCCTGAGGTGTCTCATAGACATTCTCAGTATTCACTTGCCAGTTCACTGTACAAAAAGACAAGATGGGGGTAGGAGGGTGTGAGCAGCTGACCTCAGAGGTCAAGGTTAAGGTCAGCAAAAAGTAGTTTAGGGAATTCCTGGACCTTTAGAAAACTAAACTATGATGACTATTTCCTCTTCCTTCCCTTGTTATTTTTCTTTTGAGACAGGGTCTCATTATATAGCCCTGGATGGCCTGAAAATTGCCATGTAGACCAGGCTGGCCTTGAACTCACAGTGTTATGCCTGCTTCTCCCTCTCCAGTGCTGAGATCAAAGGTGTATGTCACCATGCCTGGCCCCAGATTTCTTCTTAAAGATCACATATTTGCTGTTGTTTTGGCTGTGTTGAGTTCTGAGCTTATTTCTCAGACAACCAGAACAGAGTCAGTAGTAATCTGCATGTTTGGAGGCTGCTTGCTACATTTGCTATTTCGGTACTTGACTTTGAAAAGATTCAACACAAGGAACTCAGTTTGGCAAGTGAGTATGAAAAGGAGCTAGTCATTGTGTTTAAAAAGCGCCTGCATGACTGGTTTTGCCTTTGCTAAAGCAATACAAAACAGATGAAAGCAAAAATCACCCTCCAGTGAGACTGCTTTTAAGTATAGAAATCAAGTTTAGTACCTGGATGGTGACACAGTTCTTTCAGACTAATGAACTGGCTACGGCTGAACAAAATGTGTTTGCATTTGGAAATTGTTTTCCTATATAAGGCAAAACTGATGAAATGTCAGAACTAAGGATGTAGTCTATCAGCGTATGAAATTGATGTTAGAAAAACAGAGCAGATGTTGCTCGTGGGAAAAAAAAATCACTGGTCTCACAGTGGAGCAAGATTATCCGTCTCAACAAAGGGACCCTTTTACCCTCAAGGCAAGAAGCCATTGAGTTATGTGTGGGTTGTGAAAAAAAGCAGAAGGTCCTGTTTGTTTGTGATTGCAAGATGTAAAAGGTTTTTTTTTTTTTTTTTTTTTTTTAAAGTAAAGCAAAGGAAAATGGGAAGCATCTCACTGGCTTTGCATCAGTGGGTTGCCCCCATAGGCAGGGACCATCCCTGTGTGAAGCAGGCAGGAGGTCTTGGGGTCTGCTGCCAGGCTAAATAGTCAGTGAGTCTGGGCAGTGCTTCCCTGAGCATGATAACTAATGGGTGTATTACCTCTAGGTAAGACGTGTAGACATCTTCTGTCATGCTTTGTAAAGGAAAGCATGTGAATGGCCCACATTTTGCCAGATGCCTCTACAGCAGCTACCACTGCCAGTTTCAAAAAATGAGAGGAAAATTGCCCCTTGGCATTGTTTACAAGTCATCCAGAGTCTGTAAACACATTCTTGTCATACTGAAGAGCCTGAATTTCTCTCCTATAAGTTCAGGACTTTCCTTCTTAAAAATCAAAGCTAGGCACACTGAAGAGAACTTCTTGTACATTGAATATTTGATGCAAGTAAATAGCAAAGAGAAGGTGCTCAGGACAATGAATGCCACAGCTGTTAGCTTCATCAATGGGAGCTCACAGTTTGCAAGCAATGCCCATTACACATCCCTGTAACCCTCTCTATTCTTTGCCCTTTGAATAATTTATCCGCAGGAAATCCAAATTGCCAACGCATACTTTAATCTAGCAGAATGCCTGCCAATTTCCTTGGGAAAACTGACACACAAAGCTATAGATTACATTTCAGCTGAACACAGGCATGGGGCAATCAGATGCATTGTGTGCCCTGTCTCAGAAGGCGTTGTGCACAGGCTCAGTGCAATCGACATTTGAAGGCTCATAGATGTAATGTCATTCCTCTGACACCTGCTCCTCTCTTTACGTTAAATGTGAGCAATTGGTCCACAGGGAGCCTCTGCTTTAAAAATAGAAATTATAGAAATTGTCTCTGTTCTATGGGAGGGTTATAATAAACACATGGCTTATAGCATTGTGCTCCTCAGCCTGGAGCTGACAGGTTGCATAAATCACCCTGGCTTTAATTTTTCTTCTTCAGCAAATTACACAAAACACTGTATGCTAGGCTATTTCATGGCAAAGTTCACTTGTGAATTTCTTCTGCCAATGGAGGAATTCTGTTTTCTTTCTCTCTAGTTGCTAAGGTAGAGGCTTGTCTTTTGGTATTCTCTCCCTTCTGCCGTGGATCCCATTCTCTTGCTTCCCCTCTTTGCCAAACCATTTGCACAGAACTTGGTTGTCCTGGTGGTATCTATGGTCTGGGGCAGATGTTGATTTGCCTCCTACTTTTCCTGACCATGGAGACAGTTAGTAAAGTCTTAACTGGCCACTAACCTGCCCCTCCCAGTCCTGCTATCTGTGAGAGGATTGTTTCCTAAATCACAGAGCTTGCCAGTATTTTATCCTCTCCTTCAGATTTGTCATGGTAACACAAGGATTCACTTGAGGACCCTCATCCTCAGGTATGCTCCGTTGATGGCTGCCATCTCCATTGTGGCTCTTCCCTGGTTTTCTCAAAGAACCATGTTGTGGGCAGCAGCCTTATAGAGGCTTCTCTAGGTGGGTGATGATTCTAATGGACTTGGTAGTCCTTAGCAGGCCAGAGGATATATGGGCCAGTGTTGCTTAGGCTGCCAGTTTCTACTCTAGTATTTAGGAACACAAAGCCTGTGCCCAATGTGAAGGAGATACCCATGGAAGCCAGGCCCTGGGCTGTGTTAATCTGACCCAATTCTGTCTCTAGCAGTTGAATATATGGTTTGCGACATGTTCTTTACCTTAGTATCTGCCTGGCCAGGTGAGCAATGGGTGCTACTGCTTTTGTGGGCAGATAGGAGCCTGAAGCAGTGTAGATGAAGCACTGTGAGAAACTAGGAAGTGTTGATATCATTAAGCCTGATGTTCTCTACCAAGCAGAACCACCAATACCCTCCCAACTTGATGCTTTTGGTCCCATTCTTGTCATTCACAGATAATCTTCTTATCATCAAAGCTTGAGTCAGAAAATGGCCAGATGTCCCTGATGGTTCTAGACCTGGCAGGTGCTGGCCCTGGCTGCTTCTTAACATTGTGATTGTTTTTTCTTTGTAGATGAGCTTAGAAAGTGATGACAAGCGAGCCCGCACACGGTCCAAGACCCTCCGAGGTGAGTGCCAACTCAGTCTGGCCTAGTCCCCATCGTTGGCAGCTGCCCTCTCTGAAACTGTTGATATCATTGTATAACAGCTCCCACCATAAATGCCCAGCTTCCCGGTAGCCTTTGAAATACACTAGGCACCTGGGACTTTAGGGTTCTGCTTTTCTTCAGTATAGTATTTAAAGGTTTCCTGAAGTCATTTTCAGCTCATACAGCCTTGCCTCAGGAGGAAATGTGGGGATAAGTATAGTTCTACATGAATGGGAATAGCAGAGTTTAGTCAGTAGCCTGCTTAGCTTGGAAAGGAAAGGCCCCTGGCCTTTGGCTAGTATCCTTCTTATCCTCAGAGAAGACTGTTGGTCTCTTGGGGTTTTGAAGGCTGTTGGATGGACTTGATAGTGGGTGGAGGGGAGGGCCTAGGACTCATTCACTCTATTAAGACTGAGTCTTGTCAGGTGGTGTGGTGCACACCTTTAATCACAGCACTTGGGAGATAGAGGCAGATCTCTGAGAGTTTAAGATCAGCTTGGTCTACAGAGCAAGTTCCAGGATATCCAGGGCTGTTACCCAGAGAAACCCTGCAGGGTGGGGGGAGTGGCGCATGGGGTCAGGGGACAACAAAACCTGACTGAAACTAACAACAGTAAAAGAGACTGAGCTTACCTGTTTGACTATCCCCCCAATCCCAACTCTCTCACCTGGAACTTCCTGCTGAGTCCATCAGGGTTACTGAGCTTTGAGTATATTAGAACTGCCTATTCTGGTTGTATCTATGTACATCTTGTAGCTTATTGCCCTTCATTGTGACGAGCCAAGTCTCTGTTAATCTTGGTCTTTGTCCAACTTGATCTGGTAGTTAATATCTCCTTCTAGAAACTGACATCTATTTGCAATTAAAGAGAGATAACAGCCTGGGCCTGAGGGTAGTTCTCTGAAAATCTGGTGCGTGCGTGCGTGCGTGCGTGCGTGCGTGCGTGCGTGCGTGCGTGCGTGCGTGCGTGCGTAGGCAGCTCTTTCCACGGACCTCAGGGATATTTTTTGTAGCTCCACAAAGGCATTTTGTCCTTGCAAAGATCTCAGTAGTCTCATTAAGCTTATACATTTAAGGAAATATGCTTCAAAAATGTAAGTCTTATGCATATTTATTTCTGTTTCTCTCTTTATCTTACTCAGGACCCCCAGAGGCCACAGGTGCAGACCTCAGGTAAGAAAGTATTTCCGTTTGTACGGGTATTGCTCACCCATTGCTGGCATGTAACCTTGAAGTTGCCATAAATTTTCCCATAAACTCCTGTTTTCTCTGAGAAAATAGCTACTCTCCATGGCATATCTTGCTATCTGCATCCAACTGTGTTCTTCAACTCCAAACAGATCCTACCATAGGTGACTCTCACATTATTCTCCACTAAAATTTAGACAGTTACCATGATCTCAAAACCAGCAACAAGGTACTTTGGTGATTTTTGCAGACAGTGTTATTCACTTGTGTGTCTACGTGTTTTCTGTCCACAATGCCATGTAGAGAGATGATCTATAGTATGCATGGCTCACACTGGCTAATGACACACAGGCCGTGGTTGGGAGCATTCTTATTTTTTGAGACAGACTCTCATTATGTAGTCCTAGATGGCCGTGGGAGTTAGGAGTCAATCCCTTTAAGAGGGGAGTAGTTAGAGCATGGTGCTTCAACCAGAGATTTGAATTGTCTCCAAAATTGTGTTCCTAGATGCCTGTGGCTTGTGTTTGGGCCCTTTAGAGCTGCATCTAAAATTCCTTTTGAGAGGTGACTGTCAGCCAGCCCTCAACTCTTCACTTCCTCTATCTCCTTGTGCTTCTGATCCTGGCTTTAGTTACATAGAATCTAAGACCAGACTTGAAGATCCAAGGACTTTGCTTTTGAATGCTTATAAGTCTGTACAAACATCTATCTCTGCCTATGAACTCCTATGACTGTATGAGTACAAATGGGCACCAAGTGTCAGAAGAAGGGTCACTTAGGCTTCGGTTTTTCTCCTATTGTATAGAGGAGATTCAGGAGGCCTAGAGTCCTTGTCAATCACTTCCCTGCCCAGTCCTAGAGGTTTGGAGGGATTAGTAGATGATAGAGCACATGAATCCTCAGCGTGCTCTCAGTACTCATGTGTGTTCATAGATAGTCAAAGATTTTCACATATTCTTATAAGGGGGTATTGATGGTGGTGCTCGGGGTGTTCTTGTGTGCTCACAGATTACCCTGAGAGGCTCAAGACTGATGTCTGCTCTCATTACAGTATCTGGAAGCCCTGGCTGGATCTCATGTCACTGTGATTGATGACCTTTCCAGCTCAGAGCCGGTGGGAAGGTGCAGGCCCACCTAGCTGCGGACCTTTCCTTTACCTTTTTGAATTCGGTACCAGAGTAACTTGAAGCAAGTAAGACAGGGACAGTGCCAGTGTCCCACAGGCCTACACAGCAGCTGTTGCCTAATTGCCTAATTAACTAAGTGATTAATTGACTAATTGGGACCTCAGCTTCAAATTCCAGCAACAAGGAATTGTTTGTAAAAAAAAAAGTCTCAAAGCTAGTTCTTGAGAAAATGAAAGCAAATGTGAGCTGGATTTTACAGTAGACGGGCCAGGGGCAGCAATAATTTCCCCATCTGGAAAATAAAATACCTTTTGCTTTTTCCTCCTAGAAACTATCAGGGGTATCCATATAGAGGTGGAGGGGGGCCCTTCTGTAAGTTCCAAGAGGTACTCCCTATCTGTCTCTCTTTGCAGACTTTGGAAAGATGTGCCATATTTTAGGAGAACCAGTACTGATCCCAGATAGGAACTTTAGTCCACAATGGCAATTCTATTAGAAATGGGCTATTCTTCTCTACTTTGGGACAGGCTCAGTTCCCTCACGAGGGGCTGAAGTTTTATACACTCTCACACATGGCTTAACAGACATGCTGGTCTACAGTACAGTGAATTAATAGCAGCTTCTTGTCCCCACAGAACTGAGTTGTGGTAGACCCTTGCCTCTCACACCACTTGTCCTTAAAGCTGTTTTAACCTAAGTATTTCTATGGGCCTTTTGGCTGGGCTGTGTGGACAGTGATATAGGGCCTGTGTTTAGAAGATTTTAGTGGTTTGGTAATGTTGATGGCTGAAGGTGAAGAACTCCCAAGGGTCTCACTTGTACTTACCATTCTGGAGTGGGGCAGAGACTGATCTCTCAGTACAGCCAACAAGTTTTTTACCAGGCAGGATACTCTTAGCATATTAGCACCCTGCTTTTCTTTCCTATGTAGAAGCAGAGACCTACACCAGGCAGTGAGTACTACAACATGGTCACTACTATAAACTGTGGTTCTGGCTTAGGCTACACAGTCTCCTTTCTGATTGGCACCCCAGTCTAAGGTGGGGCACAAACTATAGGACTGGATGCTGAGGCATCACAGCACCAGTGATAAATGTGGAGAAGTTCAATTTCTGGACTTGGGCCAGACAAGCCATGAGTTCCCTAAGTCCCCCGAAAACCTTGTGGAAGCTGGTGGAAGGTCTGCTGTGGGAAAATCCAGTAGATGCGTTAATATTATATGTGCAGATCTTTCTTTAATTAAGCACATTCATAAGGTTGTAACTAGTTATTCATTTGTTTAAATGGGCTGAGTTATTGCACTAACTTTTAGCAAACTGCCAATGCCCATTTTGAGATGAGATACCGTTTAGAGATCCTTTCTGGCTCTTCAGGTTCAGACCCAGGTTTTAATCCCTAAGGTATCTCTCCCGCTTTTCCCTCCAGCTGTCCTACCCCAGGATGTACTGGTTCAGGACACGTCAGGGGCAAGTACTCCAGACATCGAAGGTAAGAAGTTTGCCAGTAGCCTCAAAGGCTCCTGGGAAGCAGATTTGGGGTTCTCTTCCCAGATCTGGGGTTTTTTGTGGATTAAAAACTTTCTGTTCAGTCTGTGACTGCTGAAGGCAGGCTAATCTGACCAGTCTCACACTGGTCTGTGTCCCTGTGTTGCCTTCACTGAGGTGAGCCTGGCCAGGAGTGTGCCAGTCCTTGGCACCTTTGTTTTTTCAGAGGGACTATTTCAGGACTTGGGCATATCTGTATGGCAGAGCTAAAAGCAAGCCTTGTGCATGTGAGAAAGACAGTGTGAGCTACAGCTGTCAGTACAGTCATTCCCTAGGGTCAGCTGAGTTTCCCAGGGGACATTCCTGGGTAGATATACTGTGGAGATCTGAAGGTGGAGAAGCAAAGGGTCAGTATGGGAGAAAATGGGCTGAGCTAAGTTTGTGGGTACATGTGGGATAGTGGGGTTTGGTCAAAGGAATGGCTTAGAGAGTAGCAGTCTAGACCAGTACGGTCTGAGTCCTCATTCCATTTGTGAACTTGGCTCACTGTAATGCAATTTAAAACGCAATCAGGAACTTTTAGAGGGGTGTAATTAGATGTAAACATTTAAATACATTAGCATTTGAGGCTTCCATCTGAGAATGTCCTGGGTTTCTCAGGGAGCTGGCCTGGCTCTTGGCATCAACCCTCTTCTCTTTCAGCTTACAGAGTTGCCCTCTGGCCAAGAAGAGAAAACTGGAGGATGCTGAGGCAGGGCACCTGGTATCCAAGAGGAAGTCACACCCTCTGAGGCTGGCTCTGGATGAAGGCTACCGAATGGACAGTGATGGCAGTGAGGATGCAGAGGTGAAGGACGCCTCTGTTTCAGATGAATCAGAAGGACCCCTAGAGGAGGCCGAGGCTGAGATGTCAGGACAGGAGGAGATTCATCAGCCCCAGCCAGCTGAAGGTACTATGTTGCTCTTTCTCTTTTAAATAAAGGCTGCTTAGTGTGGCCCTGGAGAATTGCAGCCTGTGAGGGGGGTAGGGAGAGCTTCACTCAGTGCAGAAAGCGGTCTTGAAAACAAGGAATGTCTTGTCCTGACATGTGCAGCTTCCTGAAAAAGGGGGCCTGCCCAGGATGGGGGTATGGGTGTGGGTGTGGGGCACTGTAGTGTGTGTGAACACTGTGGGCAGGGGAGAGATGGGAAGGTGGATCTGACGCTCCCATGCATTCTCAAAAGTTTTATTCTGAGGCATATCTCCATGTGTGTGAGAAATAAAGACAGATAATGCATGCTGTGTCTCTGTGAGAGGCTCAGGGCCTACCCTGCCTGGCCCCTGTGAATTGACTGGGTTGGGTTTGGTTGGGATTTACAAGAACAGATACTGAAGAAATATTTCAGTTTAAGATGAATCAGACCTCTGAAGGTTGCTCTTAGGAGACGAGAGGAAAGGAGGCAGCTGAGAGTGTCTTCCTAAGCTAATGGAATCAGCTGACTTTGAACCATTGAGATAGAGTGTTACCATATTTTTGAAGCAATCTATGACGACCCCTCATTGGTTTCCCTTTTGGGAATCAAGTGAGTTTGTGTTCCACGTAGAAAAGACCCTCACCTCACCTCCCTTTTGGGATACTAGGTGGCAGGCCTGGCTCTTATTGTTAATACTGGCTCATGAATTCCACAGACAGAATGTAATGAGAATATCTATTACTATATTTAAACGATTTAAATTCATTTACTTTAAAAATATGTGATTTTTTTTCCAATTACAAAATGACTTTTCATCTGATTTTTCTCTTTAAGTTCTATTATATAAAAGTGAAGATGTATCCGATCTGAGAAAATAAATGATGGAAGAATAACACAAATTGAAAAATATCAAAGTAATTTAAGTTAAAATTGATTGTCCTTTTGGATCCAGGCAGAAGCCTGACAGGATGGTTTACACTTTATTTCCATGTTTTTTGGGCTACAGTGTTGAAGGTGGGCAGGTGGGACTAAGTAGAGGGACAGCTATTGTTGGGAGCAGAGACCTGGAAACATTCCATGATGCTTCTTGTTTTATGCAGGAAAAAGCCTCATCAAACCCCATTTTGGATCCAACTCCACAAGCAGCTCCTCTGGCTTCTCCAAGGGCACCTACAGCAGCTACCAGGGAATCATTGCAACTTCCCTTCTAAATCTGGGCCAAATTGCTGGAGAGACCCTTGCGCAGGAGGGCTCAGTCCCAGTAGCTAAGTTGGGCCCCAGTGTTGTTCATCAGCTTCAGAATGAGGCTGCAATGGGGGCCATTGATGATGAGGGTGAAAAGGACCTCTTTATACAGCCAGAGGATGTGGAGGAGGTCATTGAAGTCACCAGTGAACGTTCCCAGGAGCCATGCCCCCAGACTCTGGAGGATATGGTTAATGAAGAGTCAAGCAAGAAGAAAGGTGTCTTAGGTCATGAGGAGGAGGGAGAGGATGATGATGAGGATGAAGAAGAGGAGGATGAAGAGGAGGAAGGAGAGGAAGTAGAGGAGGAAGAGGAAGAAGAAGAGGATGAAGAAGAGGAAGAGGAGGAGGAGGAAGAGGAAGAAGTAACTCCAAATGTGATCTTTGGGGAAGACACCTCCCATAATTCTGCCCAGAAGGCTTCCCCTGACTTCCGAGGCCCAGAGCTATCCAGTCCTAAGCCTGAATATTCAGTCATCGTGGAGGTTCGTTCTGATGATGACAAGGATGAAGACTCACACTCCCAGAAGTCAGCAGTCACAGATGAATCAGAGATGTATGACATGATGACCCGTGGGAATCTGGGCCTTCTGGAACAGGCCATCGCCCTGAAGGCTGAGCAGGTGCGCGCTGTCTGTGAGCCAGGCTGCCTACCTGCTGAGCAGGGCCATCTGGGCCCAGGAGAGCCAGGGAAGGCAGCAAAGCCCCTGGATGTGGTGAGGAAGAGCTGCTACAGCAAAGGTAGGGGTAAAGTGCCTGTTCTGATAACTCACCCTGTCATCCCACTACCGGGACATAACCCTTACTGAGGGAAGCATAGCTTGAAGCCCTTATAGGCTAGGATGGGAGAAAACTGAAAAGCAATCGAGGACAAATAACCTTAGATCTTGGGTCAAAAATATGGAGAGTGCGACTGGAGAGATGGCTTGAGATTGGGAGCACTCACTGTTCTTCCAGAGGTCCCTTCGTTCATTTCCTAGCAACCACGTGATGGCTCACACCCTCCTGTTATGAGATCTGGTGCCCTCTTCTGGCCTGCAGACATGCAGGTAGAACACTCTATACATACATACATACGTACGTACGTACATACATACATACATACATACATAAATAGTAAGTAAGTAAATAAATAAATTAATAAAAAAATAAGAAGTAAGGAAACATGTTTCCTTCTTATATATAAAAAAAGGTTGAGGATATGGGTTCATACCGTTTCGTGTAGGGTGATCTGGAGAGACACATGAGCTCAGATGTATGAGAAGGGGCTAAGTGGGAGTGAGAAAGGGACATGCTGACAACCAGACTACTGTGCCACTTAGTCACAGTCCTGCCATCCTGATGTCCAGGGACAGAACCTGACAGTTGATGACTTCAACCCTTGAAAGCTGTTTTTTTGAGCTTTGATGATCCTGAGCACTTTTTTCATGGAGTTGGGACCTTCAAACTGATTTGACCGAAGCATCTCTCCTCTGGTCCTCTGGAAGTCACAGCCTAGATCTAGCTCTGCATTGTGCTTGGATTTCTTTCTGAAGTCTGGGTTTAGGAGCAGAATCACCTAATTTCACTAAGTAGCTGATGTTTAGGAGAGGGTGGTCAGATTGGGCTAGTGGAAGGGATTTAGTCTAGATTGATATAAAGGAGAGGCTGGAAACTGGAAGTCAGGTCTAAGGATGGACTTTGAGCAAATGGTGTAGCATAGTTATAATACGAGCACCAGATTTATAGAGCAGGATGGCCATGTGCCTCCCTGGCCCCAGAGCTACCCCAGGAGAGTAAGCCTCACAATGCTAGAAGGCCAGGCCTTGAATAGCCAACTTTTAGCTACCTTGGGTTTTCCTAGGTCTGATAACTCTTCTCTAAGATCTAGGAACTATCCTGATGACGTCAGTACCCTTGTTCTTTGTCCCAGGCAAAAAGGGAGAGAGAGAGAGAGAGAGAGAGAGAGAGAGAGAGAGAGAGAGAGAGAGAGAGAGAGAGAGAGAGAGAGAGAGAGAGAGAGAGAGAGAGAGAGAGAGAGAGAGAGGGAGGAGAGAATTTAGATTGGAGCCAGCAACCAAGAAGGTGGAGGAGCCCTGGGATGCATACTTGGGGTCATGGGAAAAAGACTACAGTAAGAAAATTGCAGGAGTGAGAATTTAGCAGGAGTTTTGTGGAGACATGAGGGCACACTTTCTGAGAAAACTCATGTGTATGAGGTAAGATTAGAGGGCAGATTGATTAGGAACATGTTTTCTGGGTTAGGTAGATGTGGAGGGTGGCTCTTGAGGTGATACTCTTAAGGGTGAGTCAGATTGGGTAATCATTTGAGGGGCAGAATTGAGCTAGTATTGCCAAGCTAGGGCTAGAGGCCACAGGTACCAGGGTACATAGATTGAAAGTAAGACAGATTTAGGATAGGTACCGGAGCTTGAGTTTGTCAGACTTTAGGTCCCTAGAAAAGAGAAGGCTTTAGTGGAACACTGAATGCCGGATATCACCAAACCTAGGTATTTGAAGGACTTTCACCTTTGGATAAACATTAGGGGCCAGGTGCAATTCAGAGGTAGTTATTCAGGTCATCAGGCAGCACCTGTAGACTGTGGGACCACATGCATGTGGACATTGTTGGGTTCAGGCAGGTACTGGGCACAGGGTTGAGCCTGTATTGATAGAAGTCTGACTTTCTACCCATTTGAACCTGGAGAGACTGAGCAGGCTTTTTTTCCTCTGCTGGATTTCTGAGCTTGGCTCTGACATCTTTTAAAAAGATGTTTCTCTGAGACCGTGAGGATCCCCCATTTCCTTCTGATCTCCACACTTAGTGGCTGTACAGGCCTGAAGAAGTGAGGCTGGCAAGTAAAATTTGGAATTTAAATTTCTGCTCAGTTATTTATTGGCAATACAGCTTCAGATAAGTCATACAACCTGTGCCATCTTCATTTTCTCAAGCCTCAAAGATGCCTTTTCTCAGGGATGTAGATAGATACTTCACCTGCAAGGTTTACATACTACTTACCCTCCAGCTACTGTCTATCCTGCTGTATGTAGTGTAAGGGATATTCCTTGGATTTTGGAGCAGTTCTCTAGAACTACCTCACTGTGAGCCTCTGTCTTATTTCAATCAGTAAAAGTGGAAACAGAAACGGTCCCTACCTTTCCTTTGCATAATATGTTCTATGTGTTTTAGATCCTTCCAGGGTGGAGAAACGTGAGATCAAATGTCCAACACCTGGCTGTGATGGCACTGGCCATGTTACTGGGTTGTACCCTCATCACCGCAGCCTGTCTGGCTGTCCTCACAAGGATAGAATCCCTCCAGAAAGTAAGTAGCTCCATGCAGGGTTATCCCCAGGACTAGGCAGGGGACAGTCTGCTCAAGTGTCCACCTACAGATACCAGCATACATACTGTGGGAGGGAATGTCTGTATTCCCTGAGCTGGGCAGGTGGAGACCTTCACACAGTTGCCTCATTGTTCTAAATGCTTAGGATATGAATAATGGCTCTTATTCTTAGGCTAGAAGCAGAATTTATGAAAATTAAATTCAGAGTTGTAAAACAGAAATTAGAGTCTAGTTTTTTCTATGGGGGCAGGGCCCAAGTGGGAAGGGCATGCTAGACTGCGTTTCATTAGACTCAGAGTGCCGTGATGCCTTGCTTACACAGCTGCAACCTTTGTACAGGACTCTTGCACCTTCTTTGGGCTCTTCTCCATTACAGTCATGCCTACTCTCATTATTTGCTCTCTCTGGTTCTCTTACAGTCTTGGCCATGCATGAAAATGTGCTGAAGTGCCCCACTCCTGGCTGCACTGGCCAAGGCCATGTGAACAGCAACCGCAATACCCACAGAAGGTAGAGAATTGAGCTGGGATATGGGAGGGAATTAGGGCGGAGCCTATAATGTGTCCCTGCCTCATCTTTGAGCCCTTATCTGGGATGAGTTCTGGACACACAGAGCTGTCCCTGCTTTGGCAGGTGGCAACTGAAAGAGTGGCCATTCTCTGGTGTTGCTATAAGTGCCCTGTGAACTGAGATGATCATATGAGAAGTCTGATACTGTTGTGATGAGAGAAAGTGGAGAATTTGTGTCTTGCCCATTTTCAGAAAACCTCTGCATACTAGTTCTTTTTCATGGGTGAAGGGAAAATTTGAACATAATAGGAATGTCAATGCCCAGAGTTACTCTGAGGAAGTGCTGAGATCAGGTGGACACAGGGCTTCCAGGCTACTGTTTAGATTTATTGGTCTCGTCTTCTTATTCAAGAGGAGACCATACCACACACGTCAGCTTAGCAAGTTACATGCTTAGTTGGGAGGAATACTTGGGCTTTAGAGGCAACTTTGTTGCAAAAGAGTCTGGGTTCCCTAGAGATGTTTTGATCCAGAAGCTGGTAGCTGAGCTCACAGTATATCCTGGGGAGAGGGGCCAGTACTCCAGGGACTGCACCCCAGTTGCAATCTGAGTGTAGCCTTTGGTTTCCCTGAGATATCCTACAGAATATGTAGAAGTAATTCTAGAATCCAACCCAGGCACTGGAAAGGGGGGAGAGAGAGATAAAGAAGAGAGATGGAGATGTCTGAGTTTGACACCTATGCATGTAGAAAATTCCTTTGTCCACGGTTTGTAGAACTTCAGGGTATATTTTATTTTCTGAGAATTACCCCAAATAGAAATAGTCCTAGAAGTTTGTCTTTTGTGGACTCAGGACAGATCTGGATGAACAATCTGCCCTGTAGAAATGTGTTACTGGCTCTGGGCTTAATGTGCTTAGAGATCTTGTATCTAAATGATGTTGCTTTAAGGACCACATATTTGGCAACCTGGTACAGACATGTCTTGGAGAAAAAGGCTCAGATGTCTCTTCTTTTCCTTCTTCTAGTTTGTCTGGGTGTCCCATTGCTGCTGCTGAAAAATTAGCCAAATCTCATGAGAAGCAGCAACTGCATACAGGAGATCCTCCCAAAAATAACTCCAGTTCAGATCGGATCCTCAGGTGGGTGAGATAAGCTACTAAACTCAAGGAGTGTCAGCAGGGACTTCGATGTTAGGGACGTGGAGTATGCATATGCTTCTTGGCACACAGGACACATCTTTTGCACTTTAAGAGCCTCATCCAAGGTGCAAACAACTGCCTGGCCTTAGTCTCAGTGTGTTCTACCTTCTTTTTTTCCTAAGACAGCTGATATGGTCAGTGAAATTATTCAGGGTTAGTATGTGGTGATAGCAGACTGCACCAGTTAAGAGCCTCATTATACAGGGAGCACCTAGTTATCCTTATGTCTCCCCACCTCAGAATGGATCCTAGGATAGAAGGGAGGAGGGCACAGGACTTGCTACCCTGAGTGCTGCCTCCTGTGGGTACTAAGTATCTGAGGCAATGGCAGGCATTGGTGCATGTAAGTGTGTGCATGCCTGCATGCCCTTTATATATGTACACCCTTATGAATAAGTGTACACATATGTTCAAATGCATGTGTGTGCATGTTATCATTGAGGAGGGCCTTCTGACAGAACAACCAGAACAAATATGCCTAGTGACTCTCAATACAGGTAACCTTGGAAAGTGGGCGCTACAAGTAAGGCCAAAGGTCTGGGGTCACGTCCAAGACACCATTCCTGAATGGCTTGTCTTCAAAGCCTTCTTTGAAGTCAACTATAGTCCCCTGCTGGGGCTGGATGTTCATTTGGAATCACTGAGAATACTCTGCTACTTTTTGTCCTCACTAGCAGGGTACACAGCTCTCCATTTCCCTGAAAATGTAGAACTCACAACTCCTCCTTTCTGGTCCTCATACACAGTGTGGGAGATAAGACCATGTGCTCAGCAAATCCAGTCACTAGCTGACATGTACTATGGCCTCCTAGCAGGACCCCTGACCAGGTAGTGTGCCGTAACTTGGTCATTCCCTGGCCTTCTCCAGAGGGACCCTCAGTCACAAACCACAGCTTAGGGGAATAAGGACTTTCACTTCTCTGCTCTGTGGTTTACTTGTGTCCCATCCATAGACACCTTTGACCTTGTGGGTCTCAGGTAGCGTAGTTATCCATCTTATTTGTTCTTCCTTCTAGTTTCTTGACAGTGACTAGCTGACCCTTTAATCAGAGAGTGACACTGATGTAGAGGTCGAATTAAGTGTCTCTTGCTGGTATCAAATGGGCTTGCTCTTGCAGCCTCACGAGAAGTGGCTGAGCTAGTGTCCAGCCTAGGATTTCATTCCACAACAGGGGCCATCCCACATGTGCTCGATTGTGATTGTCACAGAAATGTAAGGGTGGTCTTACACTGCTAGTTCTCTGTGGGGAAGCCAGTCCTCAGAGGTCCTCACCTCACAGGAACAAGGAGAGCTGGGGCATTGGTTGGAGCTCTCTTTCCTCTTGACTTTTAGCTTCCTGTTCAGAAACATGCTCACTTTTTGTGTAGCTGAAACCTGCTCCTTAACAGTCTGAGAAGTTCGGGCTTACTGCTCTGGCATACTATTAGCATGAAAACACTATGTCTTTTGGGTTCTATTGTCTCCTGCTTGTAGGCAATTATTTACACTGATTATAAGCCTATTTCAGGAGCCCTTCACCCTGGGAGGCAGTTTTCTAACCAAACATTAGGGGCAAGGTTTTGCGCAGTTTGTGTGTGCGTGTGCGTGTGTTTGTCTGCCTGTATATTTCTTACCACCTGGCTGCATGAAGGTCCTGGCTTGGTCCAATGGAGGGTGGGGGGAAAAGTAGCATGAGGTCTCTGGGTCCCAACCTCACAGGCTCTGCATCTCTGTCTCATACTGCAGGCCCATGTGCTTTGTGAAGCAGCTTGAGGTTCCTCCTTATGGGAGCTACCGACCCAATGTGGCTCCCGCCACACCCAGGGCCAACTTGGCTAAGGAACTGGAGAAGTTCTCCAAAGTCACCTTTGACTACGCAAGTTTTGATGCTCAGGTTTTTGGCAAACGTATGCTTGCCCCAAAGATTCAGACCAGCGAAACCTCACCCAAAGCCTTCCAATGTAAGTTGTGGAGAATTGTTTAATGTATCTCCTCTCACATTGCTCCTGAGAGGGATAGTGGGGGAGGGATTCTCTTGGGAGCTTGGAGGGACAGGGTGTGGGCTGAGTTCTCACCCCTTCTTTGGGTACCCCAGTGGGCCAGTTGTGGCATCCTTAGGGCCTGCATCTTACCCATTTTAAATTTGAACCTTTATATGTTTCCTAATTATTTCTGAAGAAAATCATGAGTCTGTTGTGGATATGTGTGTCCAGAGGCTTGAGAATCATTTCACTGATGTGGTCTGCCCTAGGGTGTCCAATTCCAGCATTACCTCTAAGAAGGATCCAACAGAATAGGGTGGTACTGTGTCAGGAAGCTTATTGGTTTCCTGAATAGGGATCCTCTTACTGGAATTGGTATTATCAGTGACATTAGCCATACATTTCAAGGGCAATTATACTGATAAAAGCAATTCCTGGAAGTATTCTAGAATAACCATCCCTGCCTTTTCTTGTCTCTTACCTCACTTCTTTGTGGTTAGCCTTGGAAATGCATGAAAGGTGGAAAAGTACCCAATGCACTGGAGGGATCCAGACATCTCCCAGTTGATCTTGTCAGTTCCATGGACAAATTTCCAAATTAGGGTTCTTAGGGCTAGTGGCCCTTGGGATGAGTCTTTTGTGGACTCCAGCAGACTCTGCTGGCCAAGCTCAAGTGTCTCCAAGCACACTCACTCACTTGGATGCTAGGGAGGGGCTCAAAATGAGTTTTCCATTTGTCTGGATCGTTCTGGAAATACCAGTGATTGGTTACTCACAATGTCACTTCTGAAAATGATTTTAAAGCTGCAGCATAATTTTTGGAAAAGATAACACTATAACTTCATTTATGGTTCCCTACTTATGACATTTTTGCTTTATTAAGATAGAAATAATTATTGGGAACATAAAGCTACCCAAAGTATAGCAACATCTTTGATATGATAGGACAAAATCTCCCATGTGTATGTTATTCCAAATATGTATCCTATTTACAGAATTATTTAGTCTCTAAGCATTTGTTGATGGACAAGGTTTTTGCTTGTTTGAAATTACCAAGTCTGTTGAGTATTTTTCTAGAATTTTATTATTTCTGTCCAAATTTTCAGCAGATGGAGTGAGATGTCTTTTGTGTACTGGAGTCAAGAGCATTAGGAGGGTTTGTGATAATGTGGAGTGATACGCCCTGACTCCCAGCTCTCTCCCTGTTTGTCTGCTATGTTTGAAGTCTGTGTCTGTCCGACTTGTTCCTTTGAGTATTCAGTGTTTACCCAAGTCACTTCCTCGAGGTGCAGATCCATTTCCCAGTGGCTTTATGAAGTACTTTATTTTCTTCTATAGGTTTTGATTACTCTCACGATGCCGAGGCTGCACATATGGCTGCCACTGCTATTCTGAACCTCTCCACTCGATGCTGGGAGATGCCAGAGAACCTCAGCACAAAGCCACAGGACCTCCCCAGCAAGGTGAACATATCCTCCTGAAGCCCTTTGTGGAGAGAATAGGTGGAGTTAATACTGAGAAATTTGCAGAAAGGAAATGATTAGTGCCAAGAACAGCTGGAAACTAATTGATGTTTATTTTAAAATATTTATGTGTGTACTAAGAGTTTCTGGCCCAGCCTACCCCTGAGATCCAGGCCAGCAGTCCCAAATAATCACACAAACTCATTAATTTCATACTTTTTTGCCTATGGCTCATGCATATAACTTGCTAACTGTTACTCTTAAACTAACCTATGATTAGCCAAATGGCTTAGTACCTTTTCTCAGAGCAGCATTTATGTCTTCTTTCCTTTGTGTCTGCCTGATCATCTCTGCTCTGCTCTTCTTCTTCCCAGAGTTTTCTTAGTCTGGTAGCCCTGCTGTCTGACTTCTGGCCAATCAGCATTTTATTAAGCCAATAGGAGGGATACATAGAGCATAATCCCACAGCATATATGCATATGTATGTGTCTGCGTGACCCTATGTGCATCATGTGTGTGCAGGGGCTCACAGCCAGAGGGCATCAGATATCTGGGAACTAGAGTTAGACAAGTTATTGTGAGCTGCTTGATGTAGGTGCTGGGAATTGAACTAAACCTGGTTCTCTGCAAAAGTAACACATGCTTTTAATCATGGAGACAACTCTCTGTGCCTTAGTTGTTATTTTATTACCTTTGCCCTCCTGGTCATGGCTCAGATAACCTAAAGAGTAGAAAAGAGTTGGTGTGCAGTGCAGCTCAAGGTCAGGCTTACACCATGTTCCTGTGTTCTTCCCTGGAAGCTGGTAGTGACTGACATGTCTTGGAGTCAAGGACTTGTTCTCAGTGAAGCTGATGGTGGTCTCAAGGGGTTGGCTTTCTAATCTGTGGAGGAGAGAGGGACTTCTTTACATTAGGCGAGGATGTGGCTTTTTCTGCTCAGCAGATCACTGTTTTCTTCTATGAGCGTCAGTGTTCTGACCAGAAGATACTCTCAGGAAGGGCATCAGTTTGCCAACTCATATTCTTAACTTTCATATTTGCAGGCTGTGGACATTGAGGTAGATGAAAATGGAACTCTGGACTTGAGCATGCATAAACATCGCAAGAGGGAAAACAACACCCTTCCCAGCAGTAGCAGCTGCAGTAGCAGCCCAGGTGTCAAGTCTCCCGATGTCTCTCAGCGACAGAGCACTACCAGTGCCCCCAGCAGCTCCATGACCTCACCCCAGTCCAGCCAGGCCTCCCGCCAGGATGAGTGGGACCGTCCCCTAGACTACACCAAACCTAGTCGCCTTCGAGAGGAAGAGCCTGAGGAGGTGGGTGCCTGGCCCTGTGTGTAGCCCAAGTATGTAGGCCTGCAGCTGTTTTCAGGGTTACTGTGAACACTGCTTTCTTCTTAGATATCTTTTCCTTGTGATGTCCATATCTATCCTCCAAGGTCTGTCCCTTTTCACACAGGACATTTGAATTCGGGTTACAGTCTCCGGCAAAGGTTAGACTTGCACTGTTACGCTCAGTCTTGTTCCTTAAAGAGGGCAGGTCTTCTTACCTCTGCAGAATTTAGTGGCTAACTACACTGAACTTTCCCCAAAGGAGAGATGTTTCATATTTACTGGGGATGATTTGGGAAATGCTTGTTTCCTTGGTTTTGTGAGCCTTTCGTGAAAACTTATCTCTGGTCTCTCTAGGCTGCTTTGCTTCCCTTCCCCAACACATTCCACCAAACATAGTTGTTGTCCAGACTTGTTTGATGCCTGGTTCCTTGGACCAGGGCAACGAGAAGCTCCTGATATAGGAGCCTTGAGCATGAGAATCCTTGTGGTGGGCAATGACCCGTGTTTCCAAGAACATGACTAATTGGGAGACAGGCAGTAACTTAGCATCAGAGTCTGAGCTGGAATATTCCCTTTCCTAATGTTTTACACCTGAGTATAAAATGTGTGGCCTAAGGTGTGAGTTCCTCCACTCTACTTAGGGATGCTTTCTAAGAAATAGTCTGGACAGCCAGTGTGAGACCAGAAATCTCCACCTACTGGAGGGAGCAGGGCCATATACCTGTAGGAGGTTGGTGAGGTACCCCCACCTCAGTCAGCTTGTCTGTAATTTAGTTCACATTTCAAACACTTTCTACCCTTGGATAAGACTCAGGATTGCTCCATTTTTAGAGGGACAGACTGGGCTCCTGGTCTAGGTAACATGGTATAGTTAACAGCCCCCTTGGGTCTCATTAGTGGAGTCATGGAGTGAGCTCTCATGGTAGGGAAGTACACATAGAGCCATATCTGTCTGACTCTGTGTAAACTGAATCATTTTTTCACTAGGTAGGAGCCCTAGTAGAAGCAGGGTTGCTCGATGTGCAGTTTTATCACGCTCTTCTCTCTTTCTTGGGCTGCTTTACTTCCAGGGTTAAGCTGCTCCCTGGTCTGCTAACTGTGATTTCTCAACTTCTTTCCTACGCTGTGGGTTGGTGGACGTCTTGGTGCCCTTCCCTGCCATTTCCTAGTTCAGCTCTGGTCTTTTTGTTCTATTCTCTCAGCAAATCCTCATGCAGCATTCTGGTCTTCCCAGGAATGAGCTGCCATTTGTAGTAGGGTCTCTCAGAGGTCCTGAGGCTCTTCTTCTGAGGCCTGCCCTATGCTCCACCTGAATCATTTGCCAGTTTCCCACAAACCCTTGATCTCTCAACCTTTCCTAGTCATATTTCACCCCTAAAAGTTCTTAGGCCAGGATTTCCCATCTCTTTCCCTTTGCCCTGGATTCCTTGCCCAGATCTTCCCATTAGTCCTGCCCAATGTCTCACCAATTTTGACAGCAACTGTCCTGATATCCTGGATATTCTGTGCCCCTTTAGTCCAGGGCTTCTACTTCCTGGCTTCACTGACTCTGAAGACTTGTCTTAAGTGTGTTCTTCTAAAGATCTTGGTCAGTTGCTCAGGCAAACAAATCACTGTCCTAGACAAGAATCAATAGTTACTGCAAGTTGGCTCCCCAGAGCGGCTCTTTGGGTTGTAGTTTCATAGGCTTCTTTTATTTGAAGGCTATATCTTTTTAGATGCAGTGCCTGAACAGCCTGTTGAAACATATAGCAAGTGATACATCTCTGGGATGTGAAATCTGGCATACTTGTCTTGCTAGCAGCAGTTATTTTAAGGCTGTAGGACTCATGACTTTCAGTGGAAGAGCTGCTGTTTCTCACTTTCTGTGCCACAACCACGAGGCTTTGGGTGGTAAGAAAATACTCCCAGGCCCATAGCTCTGTTAGTAGTGTTTGTTAAGTGTCTTATCTGGTCAAGGTATTACATTATGCGCTAGGGATCTCTAGCTTATTATGATTATCATTAAGCTACTAGTATGTTATCTAGCTCAGCTTTGGGATACCTCAGCAACCTTATTTAGTGCCTGCTGACAGTTGATCCCTGAAGAGTACTGCATCCAAGTGTTCATTCTGTGGTAATTTGGTGGAAGTTGGCCAAAGCCAACTGTCCTGGCCTTCATGGTGTGGTCTCTCTTGAGGTAGCTAGGCCTTCTTCCCTCTTTTATAAGATAAACTATCTTATGGATACTACTCAAGGGTCCCTCTTTGTTGCCCACTAGGTTGGACATCTGGCTTCTCTGCCAGTTGTTAAAATATTCCCTGCTGGTTTGTTTTTGTTTTTTTTGTTTTGTTTTTTTTTGTTTTTTCAGTCAGAGCCAGCAGCACATTCTTTTGCTTCTTCTGAAGCAGATGATCAGGAGGTGTCAGAAGAGAACTTTGAAGAACGGAAATACCCAGGGGAAGTCACCTTGACCAACTTTAAGCTGAAGTTTCTCTCCAAGGACATAAAGAAGGAGCTTCTCACGTAAGTGCTGCTTTGGCAGATTGGCCTCCCAGGAATCTTGGGAAAGCAGGCCTGGTCCTGAAACTCAGCAATCATCTAGATCCAGGTAGCTCACAGTGGTGAGTTTTCTGTGAGCTCTGCACTGAGTTGGTTATAATAAACATGGTCCTCTGAAAGCCATTAAGAACCCGGAAGCTCCTCTCATCTAGCCTACAATCCAGAATAGAACAGGGCAAGATGAGGATTGTAGCCATTGGCAGAGAGGTTCACAGACACCAGGTCTCAGCTCTGGCAGCTGTTGGATTCTAGGCTGGAACAAGCAGCTTTTCATTAACCTCTAATGCCACATGTCCTTAAACCCTCACCTGTGTTCATAGCTAGTTTAATGGAGGATTTAGGGTCCTCCTCTCCTTATATCCCACTAGTTTCTTCCTACCTTGGTACCTGACCTTCCCAGGGTGGTTGAATCTGTTCTCAGTCTCAGAGAAGATGGTTCTGCTTTAGGAGCTGAAAAAGGGAGGAGTACCCCAATCACATATGTGTACACACAGCATGCATATGTACACACAGCACTCATGCTTCAGATGCAACCTTACCTCAAGTTCCTTTCCTTGAGTTAAGTTGGATAGGAGAAATTTCCAGTCCCAGAAGTGAGGGTTGTGATCTGAGAATGTCCACCTGCCCTTAGTTGACTCATTCTAGGGGAAGGCCTGCAGGTGTGCATGGCCCACTGTTCTGATGCTCTTTTTCCTTTGTCCAGCTGTCCCACCCCTGGCTGTGATGGCAGTGGTCATATCACCGGGAACTATGCCTCCCATCGCAGGTTCGTGCCCTGCTGCTCTGGCCTGGCTCCAGTGCTTTGTGTGTGTGTGTTGGGGGGGGGTCTTTCTCCTCATCTCCTCTGCCCCCCTCTATGGCTCACCCCATATCCCATCTCTTCTCTTTCAGCCTCTCTGGTTGCCCTCTTGCTGACAAGAGCCTCAGAAACCTCATGGCTGCCCACTCTGCTGACCTCAAGTATGTTTGCGCTCACTGACTGCCTATCTCTTGGGCAGCTCCCTGGCTTTGCTCTCTCCTTTATGAGGCTCCTGCTAAGTCAGCCTTCTCTAAGATATCATCCCAGGATGGCTCTGCTTTCCTGGGATGGGGAAGAGGAGCAGGGCTTGAAAGGGCTGACTCTGCTTGGCTGGGCTGTTGTCCTTGTATCTCCTGCTTTAAACAATCTGACCTCTAAGCGCTGTCCATCTCACTTGTTAGATCAGAGCTCCTGTATTGCTCCAGGTCTTTCCCACTCCCGCAAACTCTGACAGGGCTGCCGGGCCTGTGTTTCCCACTACCATTCTAAATAACTGAGAAAAGCTGGAACTTGGCTGTGGCTTAGTGGTTACAGGCCACGGGGCTCTTGTCAAATGAACTATGACTAACAGTGAAAGAGAATGCTCCTTGCTTTCCTTCTCACCGTGCCTTGGCTGCTCTGTTTCTCCCTGGTGTCCTGCTAGTCCTATTCAATCTCTTACCTTTTCTTTGCTTGCCCTCTACATGCTTTTATGCCTTTCTGCCTAATGCATAGGCAGAGCAGGCTCTGTGGGCACCCACAACTGCCACTTTGCCTGAAGTCCTCAGAAGTGAGGAGCAAGCACCTAGAGGTTTCCAGGCATCTGTTCTCTTGGAGCTGGAGCTGGGGCTACCATTGTCTCTGGCTTCCATTTTCTCTGTTGACCCACTGTGACATTATAGCCTCCATGATCCCGGGCCGTGGTTACCTTTTTCAGGGGACCAGAGCTGAATACAGACATTGGAGGAGGGAGATACTCTCCTGTTGCTCTGTTTCTCATAGCAAGACCAGGGCACTCCCTCTCACAGTCCTTTGTGATAGGGGCTCTGAATCTCTGTTTGAGGGACAGACAGGTGATGGATACTGGTACCTTTTGGACAAGGAGCTAGAATGCTGACAGCAGAAGGGACTTGAGCTGATTTATTCCGGGACAGAAATACATGGGTTTCCAGTCTGTGTTTCACTGTAACCAGCTCCATTCCTGGTTCACACTTTGTAGGCTCATGTAATTTCTGATTCACTCACCAACACTGTAGTCTAGTCCTGAAAGTCAAAGTTGGAGAACAGTCCTGTAGACTCAGTGAACACTTCCTCACACTTTTTAATTATCTTTTTGCATTCTTGTCTACCTTCACACCTATTTTTATATCCAGTTCTGTTTCCTTTTCCAACTATAATTAGGGTTCATGAATTTCCAACACAGTGCCTAGAGACCATGCATTCGGTGGCCCTAAAACAGATATTGAGGGCCAACATGAGAAAACTTAGCTGATCCATTCAGGAAGTAGCCCCTGGGAGGGTCTGGAATCAAAGACTGTTAAAACTTTAACACAAAACTCTTTTCTAAGGAAAGTCTTCTTGTATGGGTGGGTGTCTCAGATGTCCCTACTGCTTGAAAAGTTCTTATCTCAGAGTTCTTTCTGGGTCCATTGCCTCATTGCTCCAGACTCTAGTGTGGTCTTAGGAGAAGGTGACCATGACTTTTTCACACATTTCCCGATACCCCAATGCTCCTTGGATCCTTGTTCTGTCTGGGTGGGCATCAGACTGGCCAAAGGGGTGCAAATGGTGCACTTTTTATGGCATCCCTATAAACGGAAAAATGCAGACATGCTCAGGCATATTCTGTTTTCCTTCTCTGTGTGATCAGAGACTGCCCTGAGCTGACTGGTTCACCATGGTGAGAGTATCCATACTACTCCACACTATGGAGGCATGTCAGGCTATAAAGAGGGTAGACAGCACATCTTCAACACAAGAGTGAGGCATAGAGGAAGATCTGAGATGCCACCAAGGCAGAATCATCACTTTGGTGTAGATTCTTCCTTCTTTTCAGGCAAGATACTTAGAAGCAGATGATAGATGGGATAGAGGCAGCTCTAGTTCTTGTAGCAGCCTCCATAAAAAGTATATCAATGATACTCAGTCCTCTTACTATATAGAAAGTGTCCTCTGAGCATTAATTGCAGGAAAGCTATCAAACAACACATGGACAAGGAATACAGAGCATTCTCTTGTGTGTTAGGGACTTGTTCTCTGGGAGCCATAGACCCTTTCATGATTCATTGGTGCTGTTGAGTATATCTTCATCTCATCCCTGGTATGACTCACAGCTCAGAGGCCCAGATTACTATGTGGCCATTGGGCAACCACTACTTTTTGCTCTGAACCTCTGCTGGGATGCTTCATTGATACTAAGACAAGGAGCTGGAGCCCTGGGCCTCAGACTGAGCTTCTTTACATTGAAAGGAGAAAGAAACTGTTTTCTGTTCCCTGTATTTGAAATTCTGGATAGCAGGGCCACCATAGTGGTAATATAGCATCTACACCACTAAATAGCCTCGTGAGGACCAGAGAAAGATTTGTTGGGTCAGCTGCCTGAGAAGCAAAGAAACATCCAGTATAAGACACTATGAGGGACCCAAAAAGTCTGGGAAGACACACAGAGAAAGATCCGAGGGGCCAGAAAGAAAGTCACAAGAATTGATGCCCGCTGTGTCATCTTCTGGGATGCCAGCCTCCTAGCTTCTTTCCTTCATATGAGAAGCACTGTATTCCAGAGGTCAGATACTATTTGTGTACAGAAAGTCAGAAGCTTCCTAAGGCTAGGGTGCCATGGAGCAGCACTTTGGATAACCAACACCAAATACTTTGCCCCATAAGATGGCACTGTAATTAGGGGCAAATGCAAAGCCTCTGCCTCCAAGTCAACCCCATTCAATAAACAACTGCTGTGCTTTTCCATTTGAGAGAAAATAACTCAAGAAACGTTTGTGTTCATAGTATTAAAAGTTTAATTTCTACCACTTTATGAGATATGTTCATGAGACATTTTTAAAATGTATTTGCTTGCACCTTGTATTCTCTGTTTCCTATTTTACCCTTGCTGGGGCCCACACCTATTAAAAACCATTAAAAGCCACTGGTTGAGTTCAACATTCACCCAGCAGGATCAGGTCTTCAGTGGCCATACAGCAGGTACTGAGTTCTTATGATTAGACCTAAGCTTAGATGTGTTTTGGATAACCAGATGTGACTGGAACCCAATAAAGGCTAAGCTGGGAGCCTGTGATTTCATTTGGAGGCAATGAACACAGCAGTTTGCACCCACTGCCCTATCTTGGTGTCTGGTGTAAAGTTAGTCTCATTCAGCTCATCTTTTCTTGGTTTCCTGAGAGTGGTTGGATTTAGTACTGAGCATGTGATGACTTTATTGATATTGAATACCTGTTGCTGGCAGTGGCAGGCAGGTATGTGATGTTCCTTTGCAAAGAGGTGCATAATGGGGGGGGGGGGGTGTTGTTATAAGGACCTAGAGCTTAGGTTAATGATGGATTCATTTGAGAGCTGGGTCCAAAGGGGAAAATATCTTTATGGTCTCTGGTCTCACCGTATCTTTCTCTGCAGGTGCCCCACACCTAGCTGTGATGGGTCTCTGGTCTCACCTTATGTTTCTCTGCAGGTGCCCCACACCTGGCTGTGATGGGTCTGGCCACATAACGGGGAACTATGCTTCACACCGGAGGTGAGTGGGACCAAGGGTAGTGGTGAAAGTTTTGACTTAGACAAAGTTCTAATGTTCTGGATAAGTTGTTAAAGTTGCCAACAACTAGAGTCCATTTACATTTCTTTTAAATTGTTGGTGCTTCCAGAATTGCTCAGGTATCCCTATGCAGTAAAATCAAAGACAAAGTATCAGATTAGAGGCTCCTGGAGGGCTTCCCACTTCTGATTGTTCTGTTGCCCTGTTTGAATGTTGTGTATGAGCCAACTCTGTTCCGCAAGAAAGCATAACTGATGAGTCAGCTGACTGATTGATCCTTTCTTCCCTCCTTCCCACCCCCACAGGGGGCTACAGAACTTGAGAGAGTAGCATGAGGCAGACAGTGAGGGAGCTGCTGTTCTGGGACTGAGGTGGCATGTTTTCCTCTTTCAAAACCAGTTTGTCAGGCTGCCCACGTGCCAAGAAGAGTGGACTCAAGGTGGCGCCCACTAAGGATGACAAGGAGGACCCCGAGTTGATGAAGTATGTTGGGTTATTCTGGCTCCTTCATTGTTTTGAAAAAAATTGAGGGATTTTTTTTTTTTTTTTTTTTTTTTTTTTTTTTTTTTTTTTGGCGCATGTAGTAACTAAATAACAACAACAACCAATCAAATAATGCCTTTGGAATACAAATCTGGGACCCCAGAATTTGGAAGGTTGGAAGTAGGATCATTGAGCTTAAGCTTTCCTGAGCTACTTAATGAAAGCCTGTCTCAAAACCAAAACAAAATTAAACAATTTATTCTAGACTTTATTTTTCATATCTGGCCATTAAATTGATTGATGTTAATATTAATTTTTACAGAAGAACTGATACGTTGTTTCCTGTATATTGAGCCCAGGAGCCCCACATGCCTTGCAGTCTATATTTTGTCTGACAAGAAGATTCAGATGTGAAGTTTTAGAGGTTCATTGGGAAGATATTGCATCTTTGAATATCATGGGTTTGATCACTAGCACATCTGTCTAGAGCAGTGGTTCTCAACCTTCCTAATGCTTCAGCCTTTTAACACAGTTCCTCATGTTGTGGTGATCCCCAACCACAAAATTATTTTTGTTACTACTTCATAACTGTAATTTGCTACTGTTATGAAATATAATGTCTATATCTGTGTTTTCTGATGGTCTCAGGCAACTCTTGTTGAGAACAGGTTGAGACCCCTTTGTGTAGAGCTAGTTAAGCAGGAGAGTCTGGAAAAGATGAAACTGGACCCAATGTAGGACTAAAGAGTAAATCCTTGGTCTTTATTTTATTTGATTACCAGTTAGATATAGAGTATAAATTCCCTAGCTTAACAATGGAGGGTTGTTCAGTGAAGTAAACACTCATAGCTAGTATTTTGGCCTTAGCTTATGCATGTACATAGCTGAATCAGTTCTAAGGTATGGTCTGTCTGATGCGGGGGTAATTTTTTTTTTTTTTGAGACAGGGTTTCTTTATGTAGCCTTAGCTGTCTTGGAACTAGCTCTGTAGACAAGGCTGGTCTCAAACTCACAGAAATCTGCCTGCCTCTGCCTCCTGATTGCTGGGATTAATCATGTGAGCAACCACCACCTGGCTAAGGTAAATTTTTTAAAAGTAGTTTTTACAAACTGGGCCACTTTTAATCCTAGCACTATGGAAGCAGAGAACAGCAGATCTCTGTGATTTCAAGATCAGATGTCCCGGTCTACATAGTAAATTTCAGAACAGCAAAGGCTACATGGTGAAAGTTAGAGATATATAACTTTATCTTGACACTGAAGTCATCATATGTAAAGGACAAAGTCAGAGCTTTTATATTTATTTTTATTTTTTACTTAACTTTAAAAACACTATATAGTTGCATGTTAAAAACAGTTGCAAGTCGTTTATCAACCACATATACTACCCTATTATAATGGTCCATTTTTCCTGATTTAGATAAAGGTCCATTAAGATTATCTGACATACTTGATCAATTTCTCCCATTTCCTTCTCCTCAGAAGGGGCTTTTCTGCAAAGAGGTTTTATCAAGGGAGAGAAGGATATTTTCTGCAGCTTGAAGATTAGTTTTTTTTTTTCTTATGGTGAACAATAAACTGGCATGTCTTTATCTAGAACACATTTGATATCTCTATGCTTGGTAATTTGACCTGGATGAGAGGTTAAGCATGGTTTTGTTGTCAGGAGTAGATATTGGCTTTTGGAAGGTGTACGTGTTTATACACATAAAAAATCTTAGAGTGGAAACAGTGTGGTCCTTCTGATCTAGACGATAATACCTCGGCTTCATTTTTATTCTTGGTTTCCTTCACCATGGAGTATTATTTTTCTGACCATCTTTCATGCCCTTGACAATACAATCTCTAAAATATTCTCTCAAACTACCTTCTTCTCATTGCAACTTCTGCATCTATCCTTAGGACTTACCTGTTTTCTGTGGCACTGGCTGTCCACCAACACAGGCAACCCCACGCACTCCAGTAACTCCTTTCTTACCAGCTTGGTCTGAATGGTTTTTACAAATCTCTTTGCAGAGTAATTTTCTGTTGTTGTTGGACTGTTCTATAAACCTCCTGAAGTTACTGAGAGCTGATGAGAACAGTTGTAAATCTCCTTTCTCTCTGTATCTTTCCTCTTCTTCCTCAAAACAAGTAGGAGATATCCACTGGGCGACTAAAGCTACCACCTTCTTTATCCACTTACATTGCCTATACTATTAATTACTTATATTCATTTTATATATATTTATTTCAATAGATTTCTTATATTCATTTCATTTCCTACTATAATTTCCCCCAATTAAGAATCAGAGACAACTTTTTAAGCTTGAAGAATTTGTTTTAACTTTTCTTCATTTGGTGTCAGAGTGGTACTTAAAGGCTACTTTCCTATAACCTGTTTTCATTTCTTTCTTGGGAAAATTGAGTTTGATCACCAAAATATAAGAAGCTTCTTTCATTATTTGCTAAAGGCAATAATGCATGGGCTGGAACTTCAGTGGGGGGTGGGGCAGAGAATAGCTCATAGCAACACACCATTGCCTCACAAGGGGTTTTAGAAAGTTCTCATATCATGAGTGGATCTTTTCATTTTCTTTTAAAAAATGATTTATTTATTATATATATAATGTTCTGTCTGCGTGCATGCCTGCATGCCAGAAAAGGACATCAGATCTCTTTATAGATGGTTGTAAACCACTAATGTTGTTGCTGGGTATTGAACTCAGGACCTTTGGAAGAATAGCCAGTGCTCTTAACCTCCGAGCCTTCTCTCCAGCTATTCTTTTGTGAATTTTAAGTGACACAAGTCCCTGAAGCAAAAATTAAGTTGACTACTTCCATTATCCTGAGGCAAGGTGGTGGGGATAGGATGAGGAGATGATATGCCTTCTGGGGCTTATGGACAAGTCCTTACCATATGTGATGTAATCTGTGGGTGCTTGTATCATAAGAATATTCTTTTCACAGAGAGCTAGTTTCCTGCAGCACTCACCTGCTGGTGGGGGTATGCAATGTCACAGGCTCAAAAAGAGGTGACTCCCTGACCAAATTACCTAAAATACAAGAGTTTCAGAGCTGACCCTTAGGAAAGTGGACATAAGGTTCCCTCAGCAGATAAACAGTGGAAATTGATGGCTGTGGTTTGAGGGGTTGATTAGGATTTAGGCTGCCTATTGGGGCTGGATCCAGTGGACTTTCAAGAAGCAAGCCTTCCCTGACTGTGTTGTTTGCTGGGCCAACAACAGCCAGCTATTCACTTAGCAGAAAGCAACTTGGCCTGAGATTATTCTTCTAGAGTTTGTTCTAGCTGTGGCCAAAACCTAGTTGGCCACGGAAGAGAGGCTTAAATAGCATCATGTCATTCAGAAGAGGTTGGCACCACCAACTGTTTTGTTTAATTTATTTAGTTTTTACAACAAAAACTGTAGTGGGGCTAGAGAGATGTCTCAGAGGTTAGCTCAGTGCCTAGAAACCACATGGTAGCTCACAAGCATCTGTAATGAGATCTGGTGCCCTCTTCTGGCATGTAGGCATACATGCAGACAGAACGCTGCTGTGTATACGTAATAAGTAAATAAATAAAACCTGTAAAGAATGCTAAATTAACAATGCAAAACATGTGCTAGTTAAAACTTGCTGTGAAAAAATATTTTTTCCCTTGGGAATTCAGGATTTTGCTTGGGATCGTATCCTTTATCAAGCATACCAGGGAGGACCCTGTGGGCTGTGATAATATTGGTCAATTATACTGCATTTTGCAAATGATTATGGTCAAGATTGGTATTTTTCCAATTATCTGGGAAAATAATTTTTTTCTTTCTAAAGTATCATCAACTTTGCTTTTTAGAAAACAAAACTTCTGCAACTAGGAAGAGACTGTAATCGTGATATCATGCAGCACTTGTGGAATGAATTTCCTAATGTCTTTATGGCAAGAATGGGGTGTCTGCAAGTATTTTCATTTTGTAGAAATGAAAACCCATCATCATAAAATATTTATGATTGACCAGCATCTTTAAACTAGTGCACACTAAAGCAAAAACTTTAATGAATATAGCAAATCCTACAAGGGATGGGATTTTTGTTAGCAGGTCTGAGATGTAGTTTTGCAAAGATTGTGTAGAATTTCCATTCTTAATGCTCATATATAAGCACTGGTTGAGACTAAGTCATGTCAACACTTTGAGATTGTAGAAGTCAACAGAAGTTCCAGTGTGGAGGTCAGGTGTTGGTGCCTCCCTTGCTCTATTTACACTCCTGGGGGGGTCCATGTTGCCCCAGCAACCCTGCATCTGACAGCTATTCCTCTGTTCTCTGCTATCTTGAACTCATGTCTCATATCACTGCATACATGGCTTCGGTGTCCCACCATGCATTCTGGGAAAGCTCATTGGAAGAGCATGAAAGCCTGTCAGCTTCTGCCCTAATTATGTATCAATGTGCTTTGATGCCATGGCTAAGAGAAAGGGATCACTCCTGAATACTGCTAACATATGCAGCAATTCCTCTTTGCAAGGAGGTTAGGGTTTTTCCAAGTGGTTAAAAAATTTCACATCTGTCTGGAATGGCTGAAGAGCCTATTTCAGCTGGCCATTTGAGCTTGTGATATTGGGGACTCAGTAGGGGTCTCATCCCACCCCTCAGGCTGGTTATCTTTGCATCCAAATTTGAGGATCCAGACATTGAATGTGATCTACCTAGAGGCCCTGCGTGGGCGGGGGAGGGGGCGCTCTCCGGGGGTGTCCTTGTTACGGGTTGCAGGCTGAGATCAACATGTGCTGACCTTGTGTACATTCTATGTTGTCTGAGGCCTGTGTGGGCTGGAGGAGCAAGAAGGGAAGGAGAGGTAAGAGAGATAGCCCTAGCAAAGGTGGATAGGAAACTATTTTCGAGGGTCTCTGGGAGGTGAGGTGGGGTGCCACTTTGTTGCTGTCACCTTGCTACTCTGCCTGGGCACTGTGCCCTATGCTCCAGGAGCAGGATACAGCAGGAGACTGAATCTGGCCTTCTGTCTCCCTGAAGGTGTCCTGCTGTGGCTTCTCTGTATCCACAGGAAACTCTGTAAAGAAGGGCAGCAGTATCCTTGGGTCCTATGTATTTTCCAGGTGCTTAGCATGTAGTGAATACGTGATGAATGATGACTTGATAGAGTTTCATTTGTTGGAAAGGACGAAGTTTTTAGATTGAAGACTTAGTTCTGGGGCATGGGTGGGTTCCTGGAGGATTTCACTGGTCCAAGCCAATCCTTTATACACCATGCCTGGGACATTTGTCATCTACATTATTTTATTGCCATAAGACTTCTCTGTCTGTCTTCAGATGCCTGGAACAAAGGAGGCACGGTTCCTGGCCAGGCTCCAGCAGGGTGATTATGGAAAGTCAGAGCCAAAACTTTCCTGTCCGTGCACCCATGGGTATCAGGACCTATTGATCTGTTTGGCCTAGGGTGTCCTTATCAGTCTCTTGATTTGCAGGCCCTACTATGCAATGACCAAGGGGAAACGGAAAGGGACAGCAACACCATCTGGAAGGCCAACTATGGCATTTGGCTGGCTTTTTGCCTCACTCAGAAGCACAAAGTACATGAGGCTGGGTCTCTAGAGACTGGCTTTGCAGGATCCGCAGACCCTCCTACCCAGGGCCCCTGTGATCACCTCAGTCTTTCTGTGTCTAGGTGCCCAGTTCCAGGCTGTGTGGGGCTCGGCCACATCAGCGGCAAATATGCCTCTCACAGGAGTGCTTCTGGCTGCCCGCTGGCTGCTCGGAGGCAGAAAGAGGGTGCTCTCAATGGTTCATCTTTCTCCTGGAAGTCACTGAAGAATGAGGGCCCTACTTGCCCAACCCCTGGCTGTGACGGCTCTGGCCATGCCAATGGCAGTTTCCTCACTCACCGGAGGTACCTGACCTTTTGGCTGGGACATAACTCCTGGGGGTGGGAGTAAGCCAGTACTTAGTGGGATCAGCACTTCTGCAAGGGAAAACGAGATTCAGATAGGTAGCTGAATGAGAGAAGTCATGGAGGCTCTTGGTACCAAATGGTGTTTGTTTTGCTTTCAAAATGTGTTTGTTCTCATAAGTGTCCCTCTGTGCCCTGATGTTTATTGTCCCTATAAACAGAGTACGCTAAACATGGAGACCATGAATGGATGGACTCCTGTCTCTGCCAATATTTTACTTCTTGTCTCCTATACTTTTTGTGTCCTGCCTTACATTAGGACCTGATTATTATTATTATTATTATTATTATTATTATTATTATTATTATTATTATGTGATTTTGGGAAAATGTACTTGCTTGCTTTGCAACGGACCTGATATCAAGACTTCTTCTTGCCTAGGCAGTGATCATTCTATCACCTGCCCATAATACCAACCACAGGGATGAGTTGGCCTTGCCTCACCAGACCCCCTTCAACTCTGTTCTAAGAAGCCACTAATCTTACCCAGCAACCTTCGTCTGGCGTGAAGCCAAAGCCCACTCCCTTTTCTATTCCCTTTTGTCTGTCTTCTTCCTTCTCTCCCTTCTTTCTTCTTTCACCTTCAAAGTTAGCTAATGCATCCATTCAATGAAAACATTCACAGAGATTCTGTCTGATATCAAGGAGCAGAGACAAAGAGGAAGGGAGAGCAACCATCCTTTGCCCCTTTGAGTGTGCTCTGGGTAGAGAGGGTAGGTATAGAATAGATAGTATAACAGACCAGAGTCACTGAATCTGGTGAATGGCTATCAGGGATCAGAGAAAGACAGCAGAGCAGTGGGGGAATGTACTCTGGAGAAAGAGCCAGAAACTTACTCTCCCTGAGATGTGTGTAGGACAAACCCTCATAGCTGGAACTGGGGGAGCCTGGCATTCCTACTTGGTGAGGTGACAGGGGAAAGGAGACAGAACATTGTGAGCAAGTATCTAACCAATTGCCTTTGAGAGTGAGGGACTTAGTTGAGAGCACAGAACAAATGAGGTCCTATTTGGGCAGGTGGGATGGGACATAGACCATAAAGGAAATGCCTAGAAAGCCAGAGAAGAGGCTTCAGGACCTGGGTCCATGTGGGCAGGGTATTAGAACTCTGTGCTTTCAAAGTACATTTTACTTAGTTTCCACCTTGATTTATGATGTGGATGAAATCATTGCAAAAACACAAAGTAGTGTGTGATAATCTACATGGTTTTATGTGTTTTCCTGTTGAATAGCTATATCCAAAGAATCACCTGTGAATGCTGATACATCCATATCCTGAAGGATCTCTCATGGAGGGGGGTTGTTGTCTCTGAGGACCCCTCTCAGAGTTCAGTGCTATAGAGTGCCACGAGGTGGGACCATGTAGGCCTCAACCCCTGCCCAGAGAGAGGAGTAACACCTGGAGGCAGCAATGCCCCTGCTCCTTTAGGACCTGTGGACAGCCATGACTGTACTAAACAGGAAGGGCTCTGAGGGGGCACCTGGCCCCTTTCCTGGAGTGTAACCTTGCTTACCAGGCATGGCAGGAAGCTGAGGTGAGGCAGTGTTTCCCCAGGGAGGCATGCAGGGTCACCTGGGTGAGGCGGAATATGCTTGATGTGGTCCTGATGTGGGATCCTGGACATGCTCATGCACCATGTTCCTGAACTGATCAGTGATGTGTAACTTCTGCTTCTAGTTTGTCTGGCTGTCCCAGAGCAACCTTCGCTGGAAAGAAAGGAAAACTCTCAGGTGATGAGATTCTCAGCCCAAAGTTCAAGACAAGTGATGGTGAGGATGCCTTTCTAGGATGTCCCTTCTTCTTATTCTCTCTGTACTGTGGGGAGGGTATGGAAAGGCTGAGCTCCCCTGAGAATGATTCATGGTAGAGATAGTTACTTCCCTGAGGCAGCTGACATATTAACTTTAGCCCTGAAGTTCTCAATGACTGGGTTCAGGACCTGTGGCTTCACTTGATGGTCATATTCATTCTGATTGGGTTTGGTGACTATATGGATCAGAGTCTGATGGGATGGTACCAAAAACCATGTCCATGTGTTTATGGACAGTGTGGCCCTTTCCATTTAGGCAAGGAGATTCTCTTTAAATGCATCTCCCTTTGGTCATAGTAGTTAATGTCTCTAAAGCGACGTGTGCATCCTGTAAAAGTCAAGGCATGTGGAAAATAATACTGTTCTCAGTTTCCAAGATTTCCCAATATCCATTCCCAAGAGAGGAGCTCAGGGCTTGGCAAAGGGGCTAACTTCTGCACAAAGACTTCCCTTTCTGTCTCCAAAGCAGTTGGGCAGAGCCACAGCTGGTTTTCTTTCTGTCCTTCTCTCTTCCTTTTGCCTGTCTTCCCTCCCTCCCTCTCTCCCTCCCTCCCTCCCTCCCTCCCTCCCTCCCTCCCTCCCTCCCTCCCTACCTCCCTCCCTCCCTCCCTCCCTCTCTCCCTCCCTCCCTCTCTCTCTTTCTTTTATGGCAGTGCTGGAGAATGATGAGGAGATCAAGCAGCTGAATCAGGAGATACGAGATCTGAATGAATCCAATTCAGAGATGGAGGCTGCCATGGTACAGCTGCAGTCCCAGGTAGGTGGCACTCTATTCTACTTGGCTCTTCTCTGTCATCCAGAACCAGCCTGTACATTAATGCTTCCATCAATATCACTAGTGCTGAATTGATGGAAGCACAGCACACAACACACAACACACAGTGCATTGGTTAGCTGCCCACTCACTGCATTGCCTGGGAGGCTTCTAGGTGGCTAGTGTTCATCATCTTCTTGGATCACTCCATTGGCAAGAGCAATCTGTTAGTGTTCTGGATTTGCTAGTACTGATTGTCCAATTTATGTTTGCAGTCTCAGCACTGACAGTTCATTTGCTCTGTTTCTGCCTGAACCAGTACAGCCATACACCAGTACCAGGACTTGCCCATCCCCTTCCAAAGAGCTCCTAGCTTTCTCCAATAGAATATAGATTAGATTAGAAGTTTTTTATTCCCTTGTTCGGGACTTGCTCTTAGAAGAAAGCCTTTAGTGTTGAGTGCTTGGAGCATGGCTGTTGCTTGGCAACAGGGCTACTGCCCTACCCTCTGGTTGCTCAGTGGGTCTAGAGCAGAGCTTGTGTTATGTGTCTCTTAATGGGTGAAGAGACAAAAGGACAGGAAATTTACACATAACTCATCAGGGGCATAGAGGACAAATAGGAAACAGCAGGCCCACTGAGGTAGCAGTCATGACATGTTCTATTCCACATATCTTGATCTAGTTTCTCCATGGGCTAATGTCTTGTCAAGAGCCTGTGTATATGTAGCACCAATCTTAGAATCAGAAAGCGCTTGTACTGTGTCTTGTACATATTGATGGGAAAGAGTCTTTTATCTGGGACCATCACCATTCTCTACCTGTGTCTCTGGATGAGATACAGTATATTATAGGTCCCAGAGCCTTTATCCTTGTGACAGCACATCTTATTTCTCTATTTTCCAAAGCTCATATGTTTTAGACTTATTTTTGTTAGATATTTCATTTTTGTTTTAAATACTATACATCTGCATGTGTCTGTATAATGGTTCATGAACATTTGTGTATTGACCAGCAGAGAACTTTGCATCCTCAGGAGCTTATAAGTTACAAGAGATTATGAACTGCCTGATGTGGGTGCTGGGAACTGAACTTGGATCCTCTCCAAGAACAGTACACACTCTTAACTTCTGAGTCATTTCTCTAGCTCTTCAAATTTGTTTTTATTTATTTATTTATTTGTGTGTAAGTGCCTATGAAGGTCAGAGATGTCAGATATCCCTGAGCTAGTTACAGGCAGTATTGAGTCATCTGATATAGGTGTTAGAATCAAAACTCAGGTCCTCTGAAGGAGCAATAGCACTCTTTATCTATTATCCATCTCTCTAGCCTCAAAACAAATTTTTTTAAGAGCCTGATGTGGTTGTACTCAGCTATTCAAGAGGCTGAGGCAGGAGGACTGTGTGAGCTCATAGGTTTAAGAGCAGCCTGGACAATACAGAGAGATGACACCATCTTTAAACCACAAAACAAAGCTTATTTTTAAAAGACTGATTACTTCCTTTTTACTAACATTCCTTTAGAAGTCCTAGCCACCTAGCTGGAAGGGCTGAAGGAACAGGAATGCAGGTGTCTAGAACTGCTTTAGACACCACTAGTAGTACAGAGAATGCAACTCATCTGCAGCTTCCAAAATGAGCTCACTGACATTGCCTTCCCATGAGTTCAGACTTCTACTTCTTGAAGACATACATTTAAGCCTGGGGCTGTCTTTTAACACTAGAAACCCCAGAAACAGCACAGTCCTATGTAAGTTCATTGCCAAGGTGTAGAAAATGGAGAAATTTGTCTGTATTTGGTCTGCAGAAGTTGTGCCTCTAGCCTAGGCAGCCAGCTTTTTGGTCTTCAGAGGTAGGGGCAACCTAATACCCACAAGCTGAACACAGTCATTCCTATCCTACAGAAAGGAACAGGAAGCCTGGCAAAGAAAGAGCACAGCTGGGATGCGTAGAGATTGAACTCGGGATGACTTGGAGTCTGTATTTTCATCCCAACTCTGTGTAGACTTAGGTACTTGGCATACCAGCTCATACTTTCTTTGCACAGAGGCTACTTCTAAAGGGCCTTTGCCCTCTCCATTCAGGGATCCGGATTCTGTTGTCTCTTTCCTTGAATGGAGCGCCCCACGGGGAGCAGGAAGCTCCTTTCCCACTAATGAGCTTTGTCTTTACTACATTACTGTGAGGCATAGCCAATGCACTTACAGCAAGCTAGGGCCAAGGAAAGGCAGCATTTTCTGTGTCTCTGCAACAGATCTCTTCCATGGAGAAGAACCTGAAGGACATTGAGGCGGAGAACAAACTCATTGAGGAGCAGAATGAGGCCCTGTTCCTGGAATTGTCTGGGCTGAGCCAGGCCCTCATCCAAAGTCTTGCCAATATCCGCCTTCCGCACATGGTAGGCAGCAAATCACCAGTGGGTATTACACTAAGCTGTCAGCCACACTAGAGACAGTTCAAGGGTAGGACAAGTGGGTGTACCACTGCTCCATTTGTGAGTTCTGAGGGGAGGGTCCTGTGGGAAGGGTCCCATCCCCTTGGGAGTGTTCTCAGTGCTCTGGTAAGGTAGCTGTTCGCTATGGATCTAGTCCCGAGTAGCTCGTGAATTAGGTGTAACGGGGTTATACCCATTATAATAAACGTTGCTATGCTTTTTAGTTTCGGCAGGAGTGGTTCCGGCCTGGGGTTGAGGTTTTCCCACTAGTTCTTCTATGTGGGGTCCTCTGCAGTCGGGACTGATAACTTGGTTCTATTCTCTAGGAACCAATATGTGAACAGAATTTTGACGCCTATGTGAACACTCTCACTGACATGTACTCCAATCAGGACTGCTACCAGAACCCAGAGAACAAAGGCCTTCTGGAAACAATCAAGCAAGCTGTGAGGGGCATTCAAGTCTAGGCTGCACTGTGCAGAAAGGAGTCCTTGCTCTGCTCCTCACAGAGGGGACTTCTGACTTACAGCTACTTCTAATTGGCAGCCTGGATGGATCCTTGGGCAGCTTACCCAAAGGGGAGCCTGGATATCAGTGTCTCCTATGATGTCCCTATTAGGCCTAGGCAAGAAGACCTCTCTATGTGAATGCCCGGGGACACCGAAGTATTACAAAGTGATTTATTTTTGTTTTTTGAAAGAAATCTGAAGAGCAGCTCAAAGTCTCCAGTGGAAGCTCATGGACAACAAGGTTCTCAGGGAAGTTTTGGAGTTTGCAGCCACAGTATTCCATTGTCTGTCGAGGTTGAGAGGGCAGCCGTGGACTTGGTGGGTGTTAGTCTCAGCAGGAGGGCATGCCTAGGCTTCTGGCTATGCTCACTGAGGCCCATGTGGCAAGTATGTTTTGTGTTTTCATTTAATTCAGCTTTGTGTTAAAGGTGCACAATGCTCTACTTCAGAGGTGAATCTAGGAACAGGCCTTCCAGATGGCAGTCTCCACAGTTGAAACATCACAGAAAGTCAGCTGAAGGTATTTTTCACTTGGAGGCCCTGAGAATCGGCTGCTTGCCTGGGCAGCAGATGCCTGTGGACCATGCAGACCCGCTTTCTCTTGGCTCCAGTCTTTAAACCCCTGGCCTGGGCTCTGAGTCCAGGACCCCTGGGCCAGGTCTCTGGTTTCTGTACTTCTACCCAGGTGCTAGACCCACCATTGTTATCTTTCCCTGTGCAGGCTTGTTCTCTGTGACCGAGGTGGGGACAGTGATATCAGAGGTCAATTGTTAATGGGAGACCACCAAGATTCACTTCTTTTAGATCCATTCAAGATGTGAAAAGGGTAAATTTTAATTTAATGTGTTAAAAACACAATGTTCTTACTGTGTAAATAGAGTTCAAGTCAATTGTGACTGCAATTCCAAATTAGTATTTAAAAGTAGAGAAATTGCACTTCCTGGAAGACACTGAAAGTAGCTAGTTTATTCAGTAAATTATTTAATTTTGTCATGATATAAGTATTTATATTCATACCCTCTTATGTTAATGTTTGGTATTTATTATTTTTATTTATTAATTTTATACTATTTCAACTAGACTACATACTAGGGCACCATAAGAGTTACATAAGTTAAATCAAAACAAAAACATTTATTTCACTATAAGATAGGCCACAAAGAATCTTGATATAACTCCTAGTTATAATTTTGATGCAACTGAGTTATTTTTTATATATTTTGTTATTTATTCTTTTAATAATGGAATTTTTTAAAAAAGTATTTTGTAACTGAGGAATTTTGATAATTTGGGTTTTTCCCCCATTGGTCCAACAGAGAGAAAGGTGTTCTGGTTTTCTTTTTCCCTTTGGGTTCCTTTTGTCAGGCCAATAACAGCAAATGGAATTCTGTATTTATTATTATTTACGTGTAGTGCAGATGTGTGTGCTCTGGTGTTTCTTGTGTTGCCTTTGTGGAAGTTCTTATGGATGATTCATGTTGCTGTGAGGGAGTACTGGCCATGATCAGTTCTAGGCAGTTGCCTGGACTCACTGGCCAAACTGCCCAGGACCTTGATACCCCAATACTGTGACCCTCCTTCCTCAGGAAACACGTTGGACCCACAGTACTTCGTGGTGTGTTTGGAGGGTGATTTCTAATAAAATTCTCACTGTGCATAGGTGTCTGGTCTGTCAGGAGGCTTATACTCTGCTCCTGTGCTTCAGGGAATACTGTGTGGGTGGTCATGGTAAGAAGGCTCTTCCATTTAAGTCTTTCTCTGGTACCAATGTGGATCAGCCAACACTTCTACTGTTTCTGCCTTCCCCCAAGTGTGGTCCTTTAAGGTCTAATTCACTGTACTCTACTTTTCCCCATGAGCCAGGCATGTCCAAATCATGTTTTGTTTTGTTTTGTTTTGTTTTTGTGTGTGTTTGTGTGTGTGTATTTGTTTTGATTTTTTTTCCCCCGGGAGGTTTTTCTAGAGTCAGGAAGAAACAGTCATCCTGCTTAAGTTGCTAGATTAGAGGTATGCAGTACACCCATGCTTCTATACCATCTTTCTTAGCCATAAGTGTGTGAGTGCTTAGACATTCTGGAGGGAGGCAGAGGTTAAAAACTGAATTAGAAGGTAGAGGAGGGAGAGCTCTCTGATGACCACAGAGCAATTAGATCTAGCCAAGGCTGAACAAAGTCTACCCTTGGACTTCCTGTATGCGAGGCAGTAGGTTTCTTTTATTTGTTTTAACTTATGTGCTTTGTGCCCCCCCTCCATTTCAGAGGCAGCTTTCCAGGGTTACACTTTCACGACAGGAAGATTTCTAGTTTTCTAAAGTTCAGATTTGCATCCAAGGCAAGTCACATTCAACCTGACCTCTCTAGAAATGTTGCCTGGAGGCAGGTGTATAGTTCTTCCGATATATAGACAGAACTCACCTTTCCTAACAAATTCTTAGAAACTCTGGGCTTTATTTCTAGCTTCTGTTTCAGTCAGGTAAGGCCCTGGATGCTGGAGCCACACACTAGTGGTCCAGGAAGAATCTGCATAATTGTGAGGAAGAGTTCCTGGGAATTTCCTTTGCCAAGGATATACCATGGATATCAGTGGTCTGGAGTTGCAACCCTTCACATGGACATAGATGCTATGGCTTGGGCCAGGGTGTGGGCAATCAGAGTATCTCTGCTGCAAAATGAGCTCATCCTAGGTTATGAAAACTGGGCACTGTAAGGCAACTTGATGGTGTAAAAGAGGATAGGGTGTTGCCAGGACTCCAACATAGCTACCCACAGAGGTACGTATCTGAGACTAGGACTGTGGAAGAATGAGGTGCCTGCCAACAGGCTCCCATCTACCCTCATGTGAAAACATCAGCCATGTGTCTGTGTCATTATTCCTGTTCCATCACTGTCCACAGTCTTCTCCCTTTTGATTTCGAAGGGTTGTCTAGCCTGTCGTATACTACATATCAGGGGAACTGCTCACCTCAGTCTCCAATCTGGAGCCTCTTCATAATCATACACAGAGTGAATAAACGGCCCAGGAAAAAAAAAAGGGGGGGGGGCTTACTTAAAGAACTCCCAAATAATTCCAAAGAGCTGCAATGCCAAAAATCACCAATGTGCATGAAAGCAGTTTGTGAAGGGCAGGAGCTCATCCTTAGTGAGTTCTGTTACGATCGAATGAAATATCTATCTTCTTCTAGTCTTTGTAGAGCTTTCAAGTACTGCACATAATTACAAACACAATGTAGGGGAGGAAGACTCCAGAGGTCACTGTCACAGCTATATTGGGTATGTGTATGGTTCATAGAGGACTTTAGAGGTAGGAGACTTGTAGACAACTGAGGAAAGAACAGTACCTAGTTTCAGGCTCTAAATGGAGTCCTGGTCTGTCTGATGCACAACTACCTCTAGCAGTAGCCCCAGCCTAGGGCTGGCCAGGAACTGGGTAGTTAGCCATGACAGATATGATCAAATCTTCCTTTTGTTTCCCTAAGATGGGCAGTTGTTAAGTCTTCTAATGGATGCCATGTTTGGGATCTGACTGGTGATTTGTCATGTAGGGAGTTCTTAGAAATGGAAATTCTAGGGAAGGGAAACCTTTCTTTTGGAAGAATTTCAAGTGTTTGGAAAATTGTTTTGATCCTGTAGATTTTTTGGAGTTTCCCACACCCTGCTCTTCTAGTTCCAGAATTCTGGGAGGAACTGGGAGCCTCATGTTGGGCTTTCAGATTAAAGTACTCATATTTGGGGCTCTACAGAACCCTGGACTCCTGAGGATTAAGTCCATTGGACTTAGCATGCCTGGACCTGGATATGGCTTTATAGGGCAAGCAGTACATCCAGCTTCTGGAAGATGGGACCATGGCTCTTTCCAGAGTGTTAGAAAGATATACAACTCCACATTTGTCAGTGGCATGAGTGGCTCAATACTGGAAAGATGCTGTCTCTTGCAGAGGGACTGTCCAGACTACAAGTCTGCTGGGTGCCTGGAGGGGAGTTGCCTTGAAGTCACAACAGATGCCCTCTGGAATCCGTTTTGGTGAATTATTCCCATAATGAAAACTTTCCTCCCAACTTGTAAATATCCTCTTACTTTTTCAAGAGAATAAAGTTCTAGTTTCTCTACTGGAGAGGGAACATTCTCCAGTTGTGGTTGGGACCTAGGAGTCTGAAGCTTCTGAAAATATTTGCCAATATAATTTTTGTTGTTGTGCACCTACTGTGCCTGTGGTAGGGAGAGTTAAAGGATAGATTATGCTGGTTCTGAACTTTTCTATACTTTTGCTAGAATTCAGCATTTGTGCCATTTGTCTCCCACTGAAAAGTTTCCTGGCCTCTGAATACATTATTGCCTCCTTTCCCACCTCCCCATCTTTGAAAATTTATGTCTTAAAGTTATTATTTAAGTTGGGTGGTGATGGCACATGTCCTTAATCCCAGCATTTGGGAAGCAGGTGAATTTCAGTGAGCTCCATACCAGCTTGTGTGGTGGTATATATTTAATAAAATTAGTCTGGAATATCAAACTGCGGTTGATTCTCCTCTGATATCCCAGACTAATTTTATTAAATATATATTACCATAAGCTTGGTCTACAGAGTGAGCTTCAGAGCAATACAGTGAAACTTTGTTCAAAAAAACCCAAACCAAACCAAATCAAACAAAGCTGTTATTTAGATAAGTTTTGAGAGAGAGTGAATGAAGCATATTTGAACATTTGCACGGTCTCTCCAACTGAATGCTGTTCTCAAGGTCACCAGCAGGAGAAGATTCCCTATATAGAGAGGGCTTATGTCAGTATGGATTCAGTACCTCCATGACTGACTGAAGCCTCAGGAAGGACTTGCCCATTAATTACTTATAAGTGGCTCATTGGGGGCTGAAACAGCACAGGTGTGAAGGGGTACTTACTGTGGGTCTTATAACGAAGATGAAGTCCTACTACTCGTGGGTTGCAATTCTATGCTGTTCCCTTTGCTATGCCTAAAGGGAGAGAGAGTATGGACTTTGTCAATAAAAGCTTTAGGATAAGTTAAAGATAGTAGTACTCACAGGACCCCTTATCTGTGACAGTGGATGTTTCTCCTGTAGTGTCTGCCTCAACTGCTTTTTCTCAATGTCTATAATATGCAGACAAGCCAGAGTGCTGGCTTATCTGAAGCTTGACTGCTCTTTTTTCCCCTCTCACACCCTAGTTACCCTTTAGTGCTGTCCATGGGGGCTTTCCCCAATTCACATTTGGGTCTTCTCATTCTTGTGGCTGATGACTGCAGTTGAGTGAAGAACTCCACATGTCTCCCAAGGCTACCTATCTCAGTTGTGACACCTTCTAGGGTTCGACTTGGATATTTCACACTTCAGTGGCTAGAGAAGCCCACTAGCTGCTCCAACTCTGGAATCAACCTCCCTGGAATCAACAAGTCACCAGTCTATGAACTCATAATCCCCACTCATTAAAAATTTCATAGCCACACTAGAGTTGCCAAAGTGAACCAGCCCTGTGTCTCCTTGAAACACCTACCTGGTAGTATTGCTATTTGGATTGTCAGCCAATGGCTCCAAAGAGGGCAAGTGTACAGAGGGGAGGAAGAATGGATGGTTATTTGGGTCCTTCGTAGGGCAGCACATAAATGTGTACTAGGGTATGAGCCATGCTCTGCATACATTGTGGACACAGAGTTTCCTGAACTCCAGAGTAAGCCCCCTACCTATAATAAGTATGACAGTCAGTCAAGATGCTGCTTTGGGCTTCTGAAGGCTGACTATACTTGTAGCCCCACAAACCACTACAGGTCTCAAAGAATATACCTAGAACCTATGGAAGGTTTGAGTGTGTAGTCCAACTTTATTCCCTATGGAGTCAATCCAGAACACACATTAACATCAATATGAGAGGCTTTGCAGTGTCAGTGGAGTGGGGCATGGGCAGCCCTGCTTTTCTCACAAGAGTCCAGGGAGAAAAGACTGAGCAGGACAGTGCTGCCATATCTCCAGCACCTGCAAGAGAGTTTGCCTCATTGTACCTACCTACCTTCAGCCTATTGGACATGCCATTTCCTTAACTCTGACATGGCTCTCTTCATAGAAGTCCAAACAGAAGAAGACAATATGATAATGTTTAGTGCTGGAAATGGTGAGAAAAGATAAAAACCAAACAGAAGTTTTGGAAAGTTCCGTGTGGGACTCTCAGTTCAACTGCTTTGGAGTTCTTGACCCCTCAGACACTAAACCTCGAGTCTGAACTGAGCCCTTTTACTTGCACAAGCTCCTGCCATCTTTCTACTGTTTATAACATATGCAGTGAGATCATTCCATTTACAGATGGGAAAACTGAAGCCCAGTAAACTTCTCCGAGTTGTACAGAGATCGGTTATATTAACAAGATTTGCCTAGAGGCCTTTCACTCTAGGCCTGGTGCCTTAGATGACACATGGTAATGGACACTAGAGACCACTTATTGAAGAGAAAGGGTGCAACCCAATTAGCTGGATCTTCACAGAGTTATCATGCAAAGCGAGTGTCCAAAAGGCCAGGGAAAAAGAGACTACAGTGGATCCCATGTCAGTTGAAGAATACATAGAGCTTACAGGTGGCTTTCTCCATCCCCGGGAAAACTATGCACTTTCCTTCAGGTGCTGAAGCTGTGGACAGGCTGATGCCATTGTTTCCTGGGTCCAGAGCAGATTACCATTATAGGCAAATAGCACACAGCACTAAGTGAATGGAAGGAAAGAGAGCTTCTGGAACTTCGGTACTAACCTTATGCCACTGGAAATATCTGGGTGGGTACTGGGAGAGGGTAGGGAAAATGCACTTTCACAAAAATGCTATCCTTGGATTGCCTGTGGGGAGCCAACTTGGAGCTGGCCTCTCAAGACCTGATAGCTATTCAGGTATCTCTCTGACTGGCACCCCTTCTGTTCACAGTCAGTGGCCTGAGGCCACTCACCACATATGACATTGAAAGGATTTCCCCAGGCTTATTTTACCGTCTGTACTTCCCATCTATGCTAGCTATCATGCTTGACTGGAGTCCATCCTGTTGTTTGTGACTACCAGATGTCTGTGACCACAACTGCCACATGGGATTGAAGCTGTAACACAAGGCTCACCTATTTATACCTAAACACCTAATGATACCCATAGGTATCCACTGTGTGGGCTCATCTACCCCTGCAACCTTCTCCTAACTATGCTGGGGCTAACATCAGCTGCAGTTTTCAGCACAGCTTTTTACTCCCAGGAAACCTCTTCTAGAGTTTCTCTTACAGTTCATAAGAGACGTGAGGAGTAAATACGCAGAGAATGGTCTAGGAGAAGGGGCTCTTTGGGTCCTAAAAGTGTCCCGATTCAGGGTAGTTCCACATGTCAGCAGGGTTTCAGATATGAACAATATAGTCCTTATATCACCAGCCACGATGATACCAAATTGATACTTGCAGACATTTCCCAGGGGCCATGTAAAATTAGTTATTTTTTAAAAAATAGTTTTAAGCTGAGAAATTATTTTGAAGACTTTCCCTTTCCCAACTATTCCACACGTGTTTCTAGACCTGCATCTTCATATAGTAGCCGTATGATGAATAGCAGAGAGACTTGGCTACCTGTCTGTAGACTTAATTCCATCCTAAAAAAAGCCCCCCCCCCCCCCATCCTTCTTCCCTTAAAGATGACCTATTTTGGTTTGGCTGCTTCTTCCAGTTCAGTTGTGCAATCATGACACCTTGTGGCAGATTTTGTATCTTGTCATTTTTCTGGTCCCAGCTGGCCAGCATTGACTCTCTCTAGAAAGGTTCTTAGAATTCTGCTACCCACTTCCAGGGTGGCACTGATAAATCCAAGCATCATTCGATGCATGTAGGCAAGAATCCAGGAGACGAGGCTGAGGAGAAAGTGGTTGTCACAGGGATGAGACTTGCAGTATGAAGCATATCATCTGTTTGGTTTTCTGTAGTCAGCCCTGAAACTACCTCCCCATTTACCTGATTAATCAGGGCAAAACCATACAGCTACTGTCCAGTGTTGAGACACAGAATACCTCAAGAGCAGGGTTTCTGACTGTGAAATTTCCATTACTGGATCAAGATAGTTTACCAATATTGTAATTGCTAAAGCAATATTTGGTCATTATAAAAGCAACCACAAGTGATAAATAAGGTGAGAAGTAGTATCCCTAGCTAGAGTTGAGATGCATGAAAAGAACCATTTCTCACATTTGACCTTGAGGTTAGTGTACCTGTCCTTTTGTGTACATCAATAGTTTCATCTGGATCACTGGGTTTCATGCCTGAAAAAAAACTTTCTTATTTCCCATCTTATAGGCTGAGTTCTTTTTATGAGTTTTCTATTCTAACAGGTGTGTACTGATATGAGTTTTTAGATGTCTGAAAATGTTCTAATTAAAAAAGCAATACATTTCAAATTTGAGAGTTTTATGTTTATAGACAATTTCAGCAGAAAATAGTTTCATGGACCCCCACCTTCTGCACAGATTCTCTTGTTCTTAATAGCTGACATTAATGTTGTTAAAACTGACATCACTATATATTGCTATAATTCACCTTAAGTTTCATTCTTGAGACTGAACATTATGTGTTTTTGTGATGCTGGGCCTTTATTGAGTTAGGTAATTACTTGCTCTACAATTGAGCTACACCCAGAACCTCCTGGGTTTTGACAAATGTTAATAACATGTTTCTACTATTACAATGTCATACAGCATCATTCACAGTCATAATAGTCTTTCATGTTCTACCCTGTCCCTTGCAATAGAACCACAGTGTCATATATCATTGGGATCATACAATGCATCATAGCTTTTCCTATTGCATAAATTCTGCTTTGTATTATAATTAAAAACCCAGAGCCATATATTGAGGAAAAGTTGAACTATCATAGATATAGGGAACAAACCACAACCAGTTCCTCAGGTCTGTTTCCACAGATCCCCAGACTGCAATCTTCTCTATCCTCAGCCCAAAAAAAGTCCTGCTTCCTCCAGCCTTATTTTTCTTTCTCTGCCCAGTTATCTCACTTCCAGATTCAACTTTCTTAGTGCTAGGATTAAAGTGCTGGTGGATCCCACCACTGCCTGGCTCTGTTAGGCCTTGAACTCACAGAGATCATCAGACTGCCTCTGCCTCCCAAGTGATGGGATTAGAGGTGTGAGTCTGGGTCACCACTCCCTGACCTTCCTGGCTTGACTTTGTGGGTGGCTTTGTCCTCTGATATTTCAGACTATTTTTTATTAAATGTACAATATATCACCACATTTTCCACAAAGATTTCTTTCATTTAGCAGTAAGCACTTGGAAGTTGGACAAATAGCTCAGTTGATAAAGTCCTGTCATGTAAGCATGAGGACCTCAGGTTAGATTTTCCCCCAGCATTCACATAGAAAATTGGGCATGGTACAGCACTGGGTATCAGAGACAGGAGAATCCCTGGTGCATGCTGGGTTAAGCTCCAGGTTTAATTGGAGACACTTTTCTCAAAAGATAAATAAAAGAAGACACTAGATGTTGATCCCTGGTCTCTACATGTATGTGGACATGTTCATGTGTGCCTACTAACATATATATATATATATACATATATGCACACACATAAACACATACACATGCAAACACCACATACACACACTTTCCAAATTAAAAAAATATTTGGTTGCTTATAATGTTTGGGGATTACACATGAAGCTGTTATACTACCTATGTGCTGGCTTTTGTGTATAGTGGTAAATATCTAGGAACTCAATAGTCTTATATAGGCCTGCCTAGCCCTCAACTTATTACATAGCTAAAGTATGATCTTAGATTCCTGATCCTCCTTCCTTTACCACCAAGTACTGGAGTCACAGTTGTGGGCCATCACATTTTATAAGACTTTGTTTAGTTCAGTAAGAAACTGTCAAACTATTTTCCAAAGTAGTTTTTATTACTGTTCATTTCCATAAGCAATGAAGGAGATATGATATTGCTCTACATATTTGCCAGAATTTGGTGAATTATAAATTTGGCTATTCTAACAGGTGTGTATTGATATCTCATTGTTTTATAAATCTGCAATTACCTAATTATACATGATGTTGAGCATCTAAGAATAATGCTCATTTGCCTTCTGTATATATTCTTTGCTGGGATGTATGTTCATAGTTTTTTTGCCCATTTCTGTTTGTACATGCTGTTTAAAATCTATCATCAGATATGTGTTTTGAGACTATTGTTTTTTCAGTCTGTGTCTTATCTTTTTATTCTCTTACCAGTATTTTACAAAGAAATGATGCTAGTTTTTAAAATATTAATTTTACTTTTAAGTGTGTGTGCACACCTGCAGTCAGGTGACGGCAGAGCAGATGCATCAGATCCATGTGGAGTTGGTATTATAATTGGATGCTGGAAGCCAAACTTGGGTAAGATCTTGTTTCTATTACCTTTTCATGTGGAAATGAAATAATTCCAGCATCTTGGTGTTGAAAGGACCATCCTTCCTCCATTGAATTTTTTTTTTTTTTAACCAAAGGTGAGTTTATTATATTTGTATTGGTTTATCCTGGGCTTTATATTTGATACCATTAATTTATCCCTGCCCCCATTTGGCAATTGATTACTGTAATTTTAATAGTAAGTCATGAAATCAGATAGTGTCTGGCCTATACCTCGGTTCTTTTTCATTATTATTGCGTTATCTATTTCGGATCTTTTGCAAACCTAAAAAAATCGTTTATTTTTCATTCACATCACCACTTACTGCAGGCTGAAGGACACTCTTACTCAGGAATCCATGCTACTTGCATCTTGACTACTTTCTTCAACATGTATCCTCCAAGCTGTGTGGAGGAGGGGTGCAATCACCATGATACAGAACAGGTTTTTACTTCTCAGTCAAAAAGGGAAGAACAAGTCTCAGAACAATCTTGATAGATAGCCCTTAAAGGTCACTTAGACTCTAATCTATTTTGTAGGTTTCTCAGAAGTGACCGGGAGAACTGCTCAAGGATTGCAAAGTGCAAGTATGCAGATGGCCATCCCCTAGGCCAGGTGGTTTGGCAGCAGCAGGACCGGCAGTCCTTTGTGTTCTAACTCCTGCAGACTTGGACACCCAATCTATCACTGTTTCTTCACTCCTGCCTTTTCTGCTGTGGGGGCGGTGTCCTTGAGTGGAGGACCCTCTGAACCCTGCAGACAAAAGACTTTTCTCTCGCCAATAAGCCCACATCCCCTCACATCACTAGGACGGGGAACTACTCTCTGGGGCCATGTCGTGGTCACTGACGCAGGGACCCACTAAGGCATTCAAACTAGGGTGTGTGTGTGTGTGTGTGTGTGTGTGTGTGTGTGTGTGTGTGTGTGTGTGTGTGTGTGTTTGGGGTGGGGGAGTACCAATTCGTGGGCAGTGCTGCTGCCCCTTTAAGAGCTTCTCCAACTGCACATGCTCAGTTCATCTATAGCGCGCAGGCGCGGACGTAGCAGCGGATGTTTACAGCGGCCGAGGTCCGTGCGAAGCAAACGAAGCGTCCAAAGAACTGCTGTAGGAGCCTAAACCCGAGGGCTGCTAAGCGCCGAGGTAGAGCTGTTGCTACCCCTTGGCCCTTCTCTCTGTTCCCGTTCTCAGGCTCAGGTTACCGGTCCACTAGCGTCTGCGTCTCTTCGCATCTTTTGAGAGTTTCTAGCCAGCGCCTTCCTCCCCCCAACCCTTCTCCCTGCCCAGCACCCTCCACACCAAATCTTCCTCCAGCCCCCCCCCCCCTTGTTGCTAACTCAGGGATATGTTTGCTCTAGATCTACAGCCTATTTCTGATTAAGTAGAAAACGTTTGCAATTAGCTCAAGGGCAAGTCGGTCACTGACAAGATTTGAAACAAATTCCACCTTGGGTTGGTTTTTGAAAGAGGACAGAGTGTCCTGCAGAGAAAAGAATGGACTTGGCTAGGAAAAGGTCTAAAATATCTGGGAAGAATTTGCAGGAACCTGGTTCCTTTGTTTAGTTTTTATTAGGCCTGTGTCTCCGTCACCAACTCAGACATCTGAGTATCTGCCCCTCTGCTCTCTTGGGCCTGCACTGTTGGCTTCTGTTCTTGCCAGTGGTAAGCTGCCTTTCTAGAACTGCACTGATTGTATGTAGAGGGAATTGAAGTAGGCCCTCTGAGGTGGTGCAGTTTGACTCCTTCCTTTGCCCTGGCTTTTCTCCATCCTCCACCGAGATCTTGCTGGGAGAGCTGGGAGAAGAAATGCATATCTTTACATCTTTTTTCAATTCTGGTAGTTCCAAAGTTTTTCTATGCATAAATCAGTAGGAATTGTCCCCAGTCAGCATATGCTATGATTCAGGCTTCCATTCAGATTCAGACTGCAAATGGTGTGCATTTAATGCATACCGTGCAAGAGTTCTAGTTTTCAACGTAAGAAGCTTCAATTATTCATATCATTTTGTTGGCAGGATGATAGTTTGAGACCCATTTTCTCAGAAAACTATCCCCTTAAGAAACAACATCCAGTCTGGTGGTGGTGGTGGCACATGCCTTTAATCCCAGCACTGGGGAGGCAGAGGCAGGTAGTTGTCTGTGAGTTTGAGGCCAGCCTTGTCTACAGAGAGAGTTCCAGGACAGCCAGGGCTACACTGAGAGACCTTGTCTGGAAAAACAAGCAAGGTCTGACCGTGGCCTGTTTGTGTAGTTTTTCCAAATGCAGCATAGCTCAGAAATAGAGACACCTTAAACCAGCCCCACTTGCATCCTCTGTGCCACTGCTGCTCAGGGTTTTCCTGTGTCCTTTTGTTCTGTTAGCTTGTGCTAATCGCTATGAGTAGGAAGTGTAAGAAGCATTACAGCAAGTAGTAAAGTATGTAGTATAGTGAAGGAAGGGAAGGCCAGTCTCCTAAAAAATGATTCTTTGCCTTCAATCGGGGTTAGTGTATTGCATTCTGTTGCAGCAATACTGTTTGGTTTGGTGAGGGTGTTTCAGTGTGTTATAGGACTTTTTTTCTTTTTTCTGGATATGGTGACTGATCGTGTCCAGGCCAGCAGCAATCATTGATGTTTCCATGCAAGGCAACTTTAGATTATCAGACAAAGCTAATATTAAGTATCAGACTCTATTTATTTAATTGCTCCCCAACAGCAGGAACAGATAGGCCACCTTGGTGTTGTGTGTCCTCAGATAATAGAGAATTATGTGATGAGGAGCACAATTGCTCCAGACAGCTTTCTGTTTTAAATGACTGAACTTAATAAGTATATAGCAAGCAAAAGTAAAAGAACTAGTAAAATGATAGGACAGAGATAGCAGAACCTCATCAGACTTCTGCCTCTAGTAGATGACTGGAGTGGCCCACTGAGGAATCAAACGCAGAAATCATCTGAGAAAGTCCCATTTGAGGCAGCCATTTGGAATTTCTGATTGAGAGCGCCAGGTGAGGCTTCCCAGTTTATGTATTTATTTATTTACTTTAAATAGCAAGACACATCATAAAGTTGGGCACTTAGAATCATCTAGTAGAAACTGACTGGAGAAATTGAGGCGGTCATCTGGAGTTTCCAGTCCAACATTCTCTCCATGGCTGAATTTCTGGGTTCCTGTTCCTACTGAGGTGTTTTACATTGTCCAATAAACAATAGTCTTGGAAATGTGTCACACGAATTCTGGTTGAAATAGAGGAAACTCAGAGCAGATATCGGGGAAAGGCTGAGATATCAGAGAGGAAACAGCACAGTCACATCTCACCCAGCTGTCTTCCAGCTTCCTCAGCCTCAACCCTCATGGCTTCTACTGTCTGATCTGTCTTCCTACACCTGCCTTAAATATCTTCTTCACTCAGTTGTTTCACATCCAGGTTAAGATTAAAGGTGTAAGCTACTACTATTTGATAGTTAGCCTTGAACTCACAGAAACACACAAAGATCTTCTCTGTCTCTGGAATTATGGAATTAAAGGCATGGAATCACCACTGCCTGCCTGGGAGCCTGGAACTCCCTCTGTAAACTAAACTGTCCTCAAACTCAGATCTGCTGGGATTAAAGGCATAGGTCACCACTCCCAGACATTCCCGGTGCTGGGATTAAAGGTGTGAGTTACCACTCTCTGACCCTCCTGGATTGACTGTAAGTGGATCTCTTCTCTGATATTACAGACTGGTTTTTATTAAATATATAACATATCACCACAGAAATGGTTGCCCTTTTAGCTATTCTCAAGGACACAGCATTTTACTCCTGGGCTGTTTTGCTCTTCCCTTCCTCCAGCCATAGAATTAGATGCCCACCCAGCCCCAGAAAAAGGTATTTTGGAGACTGTTTGGAGAACACTGGAAAGAAATATGCTAGGGTTGGTACAAGTGAGTCCTTGCTCTCATCACCCCCTTTCAACAAGCTTAAACAGCACAAGACAATTTACCATGAAAATATTAACAAGAAATTAGCAAAGAATGTTCTCGAGTGAGTCTGTATCCTTAATATGCACAAAACAAAAGCCTTTGGCTAGACAGTGCTGCATTTCACCATAGTTCCCCTCACTGGCTCTGACCGTGAGCAGTTTAGTAACTAAGAACCAGCTTGCCTCACCTTTCGATGCTTACCATTTAAGCATAATTACCATATTTAGATGTTTGCTGGGTAGTAACTGTTAGAAAGATGGTTGTTTTTTTTGTTTTTTTTTTTTTTTTACTGAAATTCTGTTCTTTTAATATGGAATAAGCTTTTACATGAGGAAAAGTTCAGTAAAATAAATTATTTAGTACTAAATGAAATGTATCTAACCTGGTTTGTGGTGCCTGCTGGAAACTATCAAATAATGGGACTGTGATAGAGTGACTATATTCAGGGTGAAGAAGATAGCGTTCTTAATTCAGTAGGATATGTGGTTTTAAAGGTATTTTTATAAATTGGCCTGTAAGCATATAAATATGTTACTCTATTTCAAACTGGTGTCCCCAATTTTAAGATTACTTTGTTAGATTGATAGTTTAGCAGTAGAACTAAGTGGCTTATCCAAGATTAAGCCCAACCTTATTAGCACTAAGGACTAGTTCAGCTGGGGACAAGGGCTCTGAATCTACTTTAAGTAGATGAAATTTTAATAGTTGACCCATGATTTGAAAAATGTTACTTGTCTTGATTATGAAGATGGAATATTTAGTCATAAAATATAAACAAATGTGTATCAAGACATAGTTTTTCACCTGTTTCAAGATACCAGAGTGGTGGATTTCATGCCAGTGTTTAGTTCTCCAGTAATGCTGTTACCCCTGTGCACATGGGTGTGTACAGGCACTGTCTCCAGTGTTCCTCACGGGAGAGGGACCATATAGTTTTGTTTTAACTTTTTGAGACAGGTTCTTTTTTTGTCTTCTCCTTTTCCTTTTTAAAGACACAGTTTCTCTGTGTAGCCTTGGCTGTGCTGGAGCTCGCTCTGTAAATCAGGCTGGCCCTGAACTCAAAGAGCTCCTCCTGTCCCTTCCTCTGGAGAGGTGTGATTAAAGGCACGCACCACCACCTGACCTGAAACAGATTCTTAAATAGTCCATGGGACTCACTGAAGATGACCTTGAACTCCTGAACAGGAGGATGTTTTGATTAAGAAAGTCTATGAACCTTCCTGTGGTTTCACAGGAAGTTTATATCGGAATCACCATCTTGTAAGAAATAAAGCCATTAGTTTGGAAAGCTCCCTTGAGGTCAGTATAAAACTGGGGAGGATGTTTTTCTTTTTCTAGCCAGAAAAAGACCTCACCAGGGTGAAAAAATATCCTCTGTGCACTCACTGATGAGGGCATATTGTATCTTAGTAGTGTGGGAAAAGATAAGGAGAGTATTCAGGACAGGGGGCTGTGGTAGAGAATAGGACAGTGCAGGCAGTGGTCACTTGCGCTTGAAATTGATTCTATGTTTGTTATAATAAGGTGTTTGTCACAATGTGTTCTATTTGGGAAGAAAGTTTTGTGGATATTTTTTACCTAAAGTTTAAACATCAGAGTAATGAGATCAGTAGGTTGGATGGATTGCTTGTTGTGGGTGAGTTTATGTGCCTGTTGAGATGTAGTGCTAGAGCTAGTTAAGGTTGGGAAACCATTAAATTTGAATTGCAGTATGGCTCATCAGGTAAAGGTACCTGAAACCCAGCAGTCTTTAGGATCTCTAGGGAATCCCTCTTGCAAATTGTCCTGACCTTCTCTTGTGTTGGTTTTCTGGCCCACATGGACCAGTATGCATATCCTCCAAATAATAAATGTAAAAATTTAAGAAATTGAATCAGTTAAATATCAAATGGCTTATTATTTGTTGTTGGCTTAAATTTCTAGTGGAACCAGGATTTTTTTTCCTAATTAAAAAAATTATGGTGTGTGTGGGCTCACACATGCCATTGTGTGGGTGAGGAAATCAGATCTGCTCATCTTTATGTAGGTTCTGGGAAATGAGCTAATGTTATCAGCTTTGTGTGGCAAGTGCTTTACGCATTGAGCTATTTCTTTGGCCCTGTAATCCAAACCAGCATCTTTGGAGGGTGAAGTAGTTATTGACAAAAGATACTCCCGTCTTTATTACATTTAGAATTCAGAATTTGGAAATAGCATGTGTTTAGAGCTTTTTGTTATTTTTCTCCTGCCTTTAATATAAATAGTTATTACAATTTTAATTGTAGTCTTGCTTGATTGTAATCTCGAACATGGGCGGTGCTGTGAGTGCTGGTGAGGACAACGATGAGCTCATTGATAATTTGAAGGAAGCCCAGTACATCCGGACCGATTTAGTAGAGCAGGCTTTCCGAGCTATTGATCGAGCAGATTATTATCTTGAAGAATTTAAAGAAAATGCATACAAAGACTTGGCGTGGAAGCATGGAAACATTCATCTCTCAGCCCCGTGCATCTACTCGGAGGTGATGGAAGCTCTGGATCTGCAGCCTGGGCTCTCTTTTCTCAATTTGGGCAGTGGTACTGGCTACCTCAGCTCCATGGTGGGCCTCATTCTGGGTGAGTGTGGACTTTAGATAGAAAAATGTAGTAGTCTGGTTGCATCTCCTGGTGGAGACTATGGACCTCCTGTCAGTTTTCTGAAACTCAGCTACTAGATGACTGGATGATATTCACTTGTGGGCCCCGAGTCGTGAGGGGATGGGGGTGTCCTTTTCTTTGTCTCTTCTTACCAGTAATGCTCACTGTATTCTGCTGTGAATGGTGGATAACAGGTGATTTCTTAATTTAATCTAATCACTCTTTGGGTTTTTTCCCCCACTGAGGGTCATTAAAATCCTTTGGTATTTGAAGTTCTTTGTAGTAGTTTCTGTTTTGTTGTTTGCTACTAAAAGATTAACAAGTATATATTTTTAAGGAGTTTTCAGAGGTGGAAGAGTTTTCTTAGGTTATTTAGTGGATTTTGCTGGGGGAAGATAGATTCTAAAGCCACCTAGATTAGAAATGCTAATGAAGTGTCTGAGGAGAGGGCTCAGTGGGTAAATGCTGCACAAGCATGAACACCTGAGTTTAAAACTCCAGAACACATGTGAAAGGCAGGTGCAGCAGTTTGTGCCAGTAATTTCAGCTACTTGGCCAGTTTAGCTGAGTGGGACTGTTTGGAAGATACCTGATCTCTGCCATTGGGCACTCATACGTCCAGTCTGACTGACTCTGTCTCTCAAGGTGCACCTTAATGCCTATGAAAAGAATAAGCCTGGAGACACTGTGGCACTTGATAGTATTGCTAGGAGTAATAATGAACGTGAAATAGAGATAAAACCTAATACAAGTTGTATTTGTAAATACAGTTTTCTTCTTAAATTTGTCTGTAAAAGCTACTACTCTCTCTTTTCTAAAAATCAATTTGCTAATTATTTTAGTGTTTGAGAAGCTTAGACATCAAAACAAATACAGTGTTAATGAATAGAAACTGACCTGTACGTTGAAAGACTCCCTTGAGTGGTTTGGAGCCACAGATGTGCTGAGGCCATAAGACCTCGAAGTCTGTGAATTTCTGTAATTTTATATTACATAATTATCTGTGTTGTTATTAGTAAAATACAGAAAACACATGAGCAAGGGTTCTTTTCCTCATTTTAAAAGCTTTGTTATTCTCAACCCTTTCAGGTCCTTTTGGTGTAAACCATGGGGTGGAGCTTCATTCAGATGTGACTGAATATGCAAAGCAGAAACTGGATGTCTTCATCAGAACAAGTGACAGTTTTGACAAGTATGGTCAGATACCTATTGGTTCAAACTAAGGGTATTAATTATAGATAGAAAAAGCCTGTTTAATATGCATATGCAAGTAAATACAACTACTGTACTTTTTAAATATTCTCCGGTCTTAAGGGCTTTATGGCTTTTATTTTATTTTTTGGTTTTTTTGAGACAAGGTATCCCCACATAGCCCTAGACATCTTAGAACTCACTATGTAGACCAGGCTGGCCTTGAATATACAGAAACCCACCTGCCTATGTCTCCTGAGTGCTGGGATTAAAGGTGTGGGCTGCCACCTCCTGGTCAGCTTTGTGTTTTATAACTTATGATATTTTAATTTTTCATCAGTGTAGTAAGAGAAGAAAACAAAACTTTATTTTATTCAGTTTCATGTTCCAGGCTAGAAAACTTTTATCACCTAATTGTTTAAACAATAAAATGGTTATGTTTGTTTTTGAACAGTTTATGTAAGTAGCTCTTGGTATTTAAAATACATCACTGAAGTTCTTAAAAGAATGGAAGTTTCAGAAAATAAAAAGGTTTTTTTTTTTTTTTTTTTTTTTTTTTCTGGTAGTGATGAACAGAGGCAGGCAGATCTCTGAGTTTGAGCAGCTTTGTATACATGGCAAGTTCTTAGGTTAGACAGTAGAGAAAGCCTGTCTAAAAAGAGAAAGTGCTTTTTAAAACCTTCTGTTGGGGTTGGAAAGATGGCTCAGGGTAGGTAAAGGTACTTTCTGCCCAGAGTGATGATCTGAGTTTGAGCTCTGGGATCCAGCTGGTGAAAGGAGAGGTGACTTCTACAAGTTCTCCTCTGACATCTTTATGCTGTGGGGCGCGTGTGCACACACCACCTTCCCACACACCCTGAATAAATAAATCAGAATCTAATAAAATAGTTGCTTGTCAAGCAATTGAATGTGGTGCTGCTCATTGTAAAAACAGTGAAAAATGATGACTGGTATTGCTTTATATTTGGATCATATTGGAACATTATCTTTCATTCTATGTTGTTTGTAGTTTCTAAGGTTCTGTTTTTATAGTAATAGAGCTTCTAGCTCCTGGATCCGGAAAGTGTTACCTTGTTCTGTGATTTTGTAATTAAAACATAGCTTATGGTAAGCATAAATTTGTTTTATGTACTTGTTGCAATGACATACGTAGTTACAGAAACATTTTTTCTTGTAGATTTGACTTCTGTGAACCCTCCTTTGTAACTGGCAACTGCCTGGAGATTGCTCCAGATTGTTGTCAGTATGATCGTGTGTATTGTGGAGCTGGTGTGCAGAAAGAACATGAAGAGTACATGAAGAATCTTCTCAAAGTTGGAGGGATTCTTGTCATGCCCTTGGAAGAAAAGGTCAGGTTCTCTACACAGCTGGCATATATACTTTCCTTCAGAGACAGTTTATGTGTACTATTTTTTCAGTAGCTTCTGCTGCTTCATTGACAGGACAGGTGTGGATACCCTAGGTTCTATTTTATGTTTTTCTGTTTTTTTCTCTGCTTCTCACCACGTTCCCTCCTTTTTTCTCTTCTCCATCTTCACCTCGGCTTGGTTGCTGTTGTCTTGTCCTAGTGTTCAATATTTAGATGGAAAGTATTTTACAGACTTACCCCTTTTCAAAAACTTTCTTGTGTAGACTGGCTTGTAACTTACAGTGCTTTTCTTAAAAGAGTTCATGAATGTAATTTTAAGTCATTTAATTTTGAATCTACATCATTTTGGTGTTTAATAGTTGCATTTGATTGATATATCTCTTAGGTGTATGTGTTTATATATTTATATATGGGTGTTCACATATGTGTGGGTGCACATATCTGCCAGTGTGCATATATATGTGTGCGTGTTGAGGCCAGAGTATTGGCATCTGGTGTCTTTCTTTGGTTGCTTTCCACCTTTTGTATTGAGGCAGGATTTTTCACTTAAACCCAGATATCGCAATGAGGTTTTTTGGTCCCAGGGCGGCCAGAGGTCCAGACCCACAAACCTATAGCCCCAGACTGCTTAGCCGCCTGCAGCTGTTTAGGTCTTTAGAAATGATTTAGTCGCTTATATTAACTTCATGCTGTTTGGTCTATGGCTTAGGCACCTTGTTAGTTAGCTCTTATATCTTATTTTTACTAATCTATCTTGCCACATGGCCCGTGGCTCACCTGTGTTCCTCACATGTTTCTTCTTTGGCAGCTGGGTCAGTCTGTCCCTGACTCCGCCCTTCCTTTTTTATCTATTCTGATTTCCCCTCCTATTTCTTCTATGGTGCCTGTCATGGGCCAAAACAGCTCCTTTATTTAAAGATTGATATTCACAGCACACAGAAAGAAATTCCCACATCGCTGTGGGTCCAGACCTCTGACGCACAAGACCAAAAAACCACCCAGAACTCACCAATTTGGCTAATCTACTAGCCAGCTTCCTCTGAAGATTCCTGTCTCCACCTTCTGAGTGTTGGGATTATAGGTGAACCACACCATCTGCCTAATGTTTTGAGTGCTGGGGATTGGAATTCTGGTTCTCCTGTTTGCATAGCAAGCATTTTACCAACTGAACTGTTTTCTTAGTCCTTTTTTTTTTTTTTAATCTATTGGTTTTCTTTTTCATATTTTCTTTGCAGCTGATTTGTTCAAGGGAGTAGGTTATTGGTCTCATAGTGTTTTCCCACACTGTGGATTTTGCAGTTCATAGATGCATGTTTTTTTGCCCTTTGTATTTTCTACATATTGGTAATTAGATCTAGAGATCTAATTGGTAGAGTTTACATTTGTCATATTCTGAAGGAGAACACAAAAATAAATGCTGTTTATTAAAAATAGACATTTGCCATCAATATACAAAGGATTGATTCTAAGACCACTTTTTTCCACTCACAATGACAAAATATGAAGATGCCTCAGATCCTTTTATAGAATCATGTAGTATGTTAGTGGCATATGACCTACACACATCCTCCTGTGTACTTTAGAATACCTCTGGATTACTTATAATAACTGATAGAGTATCAGTGCTATATAGATAGTTGTTTATTGTGTTACTTAGGGAATAATGACAAGCAGAAAATCTGTACATGTTCAGTAGTACACAATATACTTTCTGAATATTGCTGGTACAGTTGCTTGGATGTAAAAACCTTGGGTCCAGACAGGTTCTACTTAAGAATGTAGGTTCAGGCAGCTACTCTGTTTACTCACCCTTGTAGATGATAGTAGCCAGATCCATTGTTTTCATCAGGAACCATAGAAAAATACATTTAAATTCCTTCATTTTTTTCTATATTTAGGTGCTGGTTAACTTTGATAAAAAGAAAACTGCTTATTACTGATTTGGTCCCCCTGAGGTGTACATTATGTAAGACGTACAAGGATAAATTGTGGTTGTTAATGTTCACTTACTAATTTTCTAAGTAATTTGGCTTTTTGAAAAGGGAGATGGTAATAAGGCTTTGCTTGTTTTTTAGTATCACTAATTTTGATTAAGATCATTTTAACTCTAGATTAATTTTAAGAGGCTAAGCACCTTCATACTATTTCTGTCTACTCATCTAGTTTATAGTTTTATTTAAGGTCTTATATATCATTTATGTATTATATTTAAATGTTTGATGTTCATTCCAGCTAGAAACTATCCCTTTAAAAGGATGTTGTTGCTGGGTAGCTGGGTGGTAGTGGTGTACATATTTTATCAGGTGGAACTCTTGAGTGTGAGGCCAGCCTGACCTATAGAGCGAGTTCCAGATCCAGGACAACACAGACAAACTCTGTCTTTAAAAAAATGAAACAAAACAAAACAAAAAAGTTTCTGGGTGATGAAGAAATGGCTCAGTGGTTATAGGAACATACTGTTCTTGCAGAAGAACTGAGTTCAGGCATCTTATGAAGTCTGTTACTCCAGCTTTAGGGGATCTGATGGTCTCTACTGGCCTCTGAGAACATTGGCACTGGTGCACACACCTTTATCCACATACACATACATACACACATATACACACTTTAATCTTCAAATTTTTCTGGAAAAATGTTTTTGATGTTATCTCTGGATATAATTAATCTTTAGATATTTCCATAGTAATTGTGCTGCTCAGTCCTTTTAGAGAATCTTAGTTTTGGATGATTTTTTCTGTGTTAGATGTTTTTAGAAAAGATAAGCATACATCTTAGCATTCCTATGACTTATTAGGCCATTTACAGACTGTCCTAGTCATATTGGACACACAGGCTTTGTTGTTAAATTGGATTCTTTGGTACTAATCCTGTAGTACAAAGTGCTCTGTATTGGTTAGCATATCCCACTGCACCCGTGAAGTGCTGTTAGTGAGAGTAAGGACAGAGTGACACATTCATGTTGAAGAAAGTCATAGTGACATGGTAGTAGTGTCTGGCATTTGGGCTTCTCCTGCTCCCTTGCTGTTACAGGTGAGGATGGCTTGCATCTCAGATGTTTTGGGCCTCAGATGCCATTGTAGCTAACTCCTGAAATCAGCCCACAGAATTTGGGGTTCTTTATGGTTGAAATATTGTGGCTATTGTACATCTTTGGTTATTTTTACTGAGGAAAGACCTTTCCCAACTTATCCCGACCCCAGTTTTGAAGAACTCTAGAAAGTTGTTGGGTAAGAACTTGCTTCCTTATCCCATTACTTCATTTAGTCCGTTAACTGGCTTTACCGTTTGTCTTTCTTGTAAACAGAAGGCAGGTTAAGGAGCTTGAGTACATTCATGCTAAGCATTTGCATAAGAATATTTCTGTTAGTTGTAAGTCATATCACATTAGGTGTTATATAGACAGGTAATTTCATATTTAGGTATCATACATTGAAACAATCACACTTAAATATAAGTTCTCTATTAACCAAATCCTTTGGATATTCTTGTTTTGTCTTTGAGATAGTTGACCAAGATAACACGCACAGGCCCTTCTGCTTGGGAAACAAAAAAGATTCTGGCTGTTTCCTTTGCCCCTCTGGTCCAACCCTGCCGTTCAGAGTCAGGACAGCCCAGACTTGTTCAGCTACGTGAGTATAACATCTACCTATCTTTTATCTTGGATTAAAATTAGAGGAGAAAAAAAATATACAAGAATCTCTTTTATATTTAACAGTGTTAACCTCCCTTATTGCAGTCCTCAAATTATACAAGATACTTTAAACATTTAAAAAGTCTATTTAGCCAATCTTAGACGATTTTAGTCTTCTTTTAAATCTACAAAGTGTTGTTGCTGATCATGCTTTTGAAAGTAGCAGATTCACAAAAGAGCTAATTTTGCTATGTGGGAATCTCAGGCAGTTTGCTTTGCCACTGAGAATGTGTAGTGGTACCTGCACAGTCTTTTCTTCCTCACAGTACCTTCTTATGCTGCTTTAAGCAATATGGATGGGAGCCTTTTTTGCTGTGTGACTGGGAAATTTTTTGTAGCCTCACATGCTCTGAATCTTTGTGGAGCTAACATAGGTGACATTCATCCTGATGTTTTGTATTTTAAACAGCTCTCACAGAAATAGGATTTCAAAGTGATGAAGATTTAGGATTTTCAAGTGAAGACCATTCATCTTACTTTCTGGTCACTTAAAACATTTGGAAAACATGGGTGTGTGTGTGAGAGAGGGGGGAGAAAAATAGAATAAGAATGTGAATTATTATAGATAGTTCTAAAAGAAATACATTTTGGTGAATTTTTATAAAACATTTCAGTTTGTGATAGTGTTTTAATAAATTATCCTACTTTGTCATATTAAATTCAGTAACAAGCAACAGTGAAACATACAAAGGAGTTTAGAGGGACTAGGGAAGGTCTGTAGAAGGTGAAGTTATGTTATGCTTGATTTTGAGGGTGAGAAGGAATTCCCTTAAGAGAGGGGAGAAGAGAGATATTAGGAGAGCCAGGGCAAAATTAGAGACACACACTCCATGGTGTAGTCATTGTAGGTGTGTTGGAAAAACTTGATTTAATTTACTGCATGGCTGTGGAGAGTTTCAGATATTATTGAAGATGCTTTGCATGCCAGTCATTTGGAGGGTGAATTTGTCAGACTGGTGTTCTGAAATTTTGTTCTTTAAACAAATGTGGCATGTGATAAGGAAGTGCACCATCCTCTGGCACATTGGCTGAGTTTGGAAGACAAGAACTCATGAGAGCATTTGGAAGACTTTGAACATTTGTTTAAAAATTAGTAATTCTATATGAGGGCTTGTCATATGTGTTGCCTCCTGAGATGCTCACTGTGAATGTTGACTGATAAACATTCATGTAATTGATTAAGCATTACTAAAGTGATCCGATGGGTAGGGTATTTGAAATTTCTATCTTCTATCTATTTTCCTAGATCACTGATTTTTATGAGACCAAGGAATAAGAGAAACTGTATAGCAAAGTCAGTCCACAGTGATACCAAACAGCTTAGACATGCACTACCTGGAGTATCCATCCCCTTAGGTGGCGTGTATGTAGGTTGGAGGCCGAAGTCAGGCAGAAAGTTGAAGGACAAGAGACAAAGATTGAGACTACACCAGCCTCAGCAGGAAGGGTTCAGGGACTTATGACCTTTCTGAGGAAGAATAGGAGAGCCCAAGGTATTGTATTATTGTCTGTACTAAGTGTGGGTAGGTTTGGCTTGATTGGAACTAAATTTCAACTTGGGGAAATGGTCTGTATTACTTAGTCACAGAATAGATATAAAATGAAGGATCTGCAGTTATACTGAGAGAGGAGTGGTATGTATATTGGACCTTTGGGAGCATCCCAAGACCCAAGGAAGAGAAGTCATAGAGAAGGGCTATGAATTGATTCAGCTATTCCTAGTGGCCCTCAGAGAAAGCTCGACAGGCTAGAATTGATGCTTGGGAGCCCAATGGCCAGTGAGAGACTGTTTTTAGCATCTTGGGGAAATAACTGGACTGCAGAGGTTCTGGAACTAATCTTTCTTGGATTAAGTTAGTGATAGCAGGCTATACTACAGGTCATTTGTTACTGAGCTACACGGCAGGATGCAGGCAAGGTACTGCAGAACCATCCTGGAGAGAGAGAGCACAGCCCCATGTTCTCGGGAACTGAGAGCAAGAGAGAGAAATTGGTGCCTCTCAAAGAGGGAGGAGGTACTGTTTGTTGTTAGAACCTGGTCTATAGACTTGCATTTCTGTAGAGCAGAGAATATTGGTGGTTCTAGGCTGGGGTTTTAATTTAGGTAGTAAATGATGCAGATAATATGAGAGCCCTCTCTATAGGGTGGCCTCTCGTTTGAAGATGATGTGTCCTGAAGGGAAAAAGGGATCTAGATTTTCTGTTTAATGTAGTTAAACCCATTTTACTTTTACTTTGAGAAAAACTCTCACTACTACTGCTATGTATTTATTGTTAAAGTTGTGTTTGGTTTTCACTTTTTTCCCCTTTGATGTACTTTGGAAGTTTTGCTTTTCTTAAAATGGTTCTAAATTTTACACTTGTCTACTTTAACAGAAAAACATTTAATTTATAAATTACTGTGAAACTGTTAAAATAGATAAGAGGATGTTAAGAAATGTAGATTACTGTTTTGTTGAGTAGATCTTATTATGTTATTGAGAAGAGTAAACCAAGTTATAAATTAGTCTGCATGAACAAACCCTCGGGTTTCAAATTCTCCCAACTGATTGGCCAGACAGTATTTCTTTCCTTTTCCAGAGTTAAGAATTAGCATATGTGGATATGTCTTTTGAGAGACACGTGTGGTACAGAGTAGACCACTCATTGCTCTTTTGTTAGAATGCTCCCTTCTTTGAGGGTCTTCCAGCACGTTAGGTGTGGGGTTGGCCCTGCCCGTGCCCACAGGCTCTGCCCCTGTCCACAGCACCACTGGCCGTGCGCAGCCTGCAGGATCTGGCCCGGCTCGCTATCCGTGGCAGCATCAAGAGGGCTATGCGCCAGGAAGCCAGCAGAGGCGCTGGACTGAAGAGCACACCTATGTTTAAGAGAAGGCGACTTCGTCGCCGGCGAATGGAAACCATTGTCTTTTTGGACAAAGAGGTCTTTGCCAGTCGAATTTCCAACCCCTCTGATGACACCAGCTATGAGGAAACAGAGGAGGATCGGCGGGAAGTGGCAGAGAGGACCTTACGGGAGGCCAAGCCTGAGCCACCAGTAAACTTCCTTCGCCAGAGGGTATTGCGCCTCCCATTGCCTGACCCCCTGAAGTACTATCTGCTGTATTACAGGGAAAAGTGACTGTGGGAGAGTGGGACCAGGACACCCAGAACAAACCGCGGGCCAGGTACACGTGTCTTTTCCCTTTATTGATTCCTCTAAAACTTTCATGCGATGATGTCATTTATTTAAGCACAATCCAACAAGAAATTTCATTTAATTATTTTTCACAGTGGTGGGGGTGGGGAGGGGTGTGCATCTTGTTGGCTCTACTATAATGTGAGCTCATTGGGAACTGCATGATGTCTGCTCTTTATGCAGGCAGACTTACACATTGAGGCTGGAACTGAATTGTATTGGGTCCTGTGTGAAGCAAGGGACTTGTCTATAAAGGTGTGACATACCACCATTCAGCTTGAGTTTGAAGTCATGACTCTATTGCTGGCACTGAGTTCATCTGGCTTTTGTCATTTTCTAGACTGGGAAATGTTGGAAAGCCTCCCTTGTTTTAATCAAACTAATCAAATCTTATGTGAAACAACAACTTTAATTTTTAAAAAGGAAAGAAAATGAGATTCAGGAGGAGGAATAAAATATAAACCTGCCAGATGTCTTTCTGGATTTTCCAAAGACTTATAAGCGGTTGACCCCTTCTCCCCCCACAGCTCCTGTTACTTTATAGGAATCACCATCAAGTTGTCTCTTACAGAATAGTCTAAAAGGAAAACAGGTTTTTCTTTTTAACAAAAACAAACAAAAAATGTGAGTGATAAGCTAGTCACTGAATTGCAAAGACCAGAACTGGTTTCTAAGGTATTTAAATGGAAATTTTTAGACAGGTGGAGAGACTGCAGGGTGTTACAGACAGCCCATGCTTTTCAACTTCAGTTTGCCATCTCTCTGTGATAATATTAGAGCACCAATTCATAGATTTTTATCTTTTATAATTCTGGAGAAAAAAATTGTTAGTTTTGTAAACTTTCTTAAGAACAGATATATGTATTTTACTAGCTACATTGCATTAGAGCAATTAAGCTCAGTGACTTGTAAAATTTATTATCTCCAGGCCATTGGTGTTGAGAATTATCTTTTCTTTCTTTCTTTCTTTCTTTTTTTTTGTAAAACGACCTTTCTGGCTGTCAGGGGGCAGGACTTGAAGTTACATTGCTGATTCCAAAAGCTGGCTCTTAAGAATTTTTTTTTTTTTTAGCCCAAAGAAAAGAATAGTATAAATTGTTAACAATAAACCCAAATTAGAGTCTTAATTTAGGACTAAGTACTGAGATTTTATGATTTATTTTTAGTTTAGCCTCATGTGACTTGCAGGGAGAGGTTTGATCTGTGATTTTTTTCCAGCAAATAAATATTTTGCATTTTTTTTCTTTTTAAAGTTAGTTGAATCATTTTACCACAGTATAGTCTGCATGTATAGCTGATACAACACACATTGCCTTATATTATAAATATAATGAACACTTACATTACTTTAAGTATAAGCTATTTAAAGAAAGTTCATAGTTGATTTTATCTGCCTTTTAACTCCATGTCAGGCTTCTTTTCTTTCAGAGAGAAATGCATGCTATAACTTGACTTGCAAGTGTTTGTAGTTTGCAGATCTTTGTTGATGTTAACTCTGTTAGGTAGACTTTTATGTTATCTGGAAAATTTTGGACATAAACTTAAATAAATCTGTGAAGTCTATATATTAGGTGGCTTGACTGAATTTCTTGTTATTGAATATGGGCTGCATTTTGAAAAGCCACATTTGTCTTTATGCTGTATTTAAAAATACACTGCATAAGACATTTTCTTTATATGTAAACTTTACTTAGCATTTTGTATTTATATGTTAACACTTTATGATTTTAAACCATGATTTAGTTATTAGAGTTATAACATGTGAGAAATAGATTGGTATTTCTAAAACAGGGAAAAATTGGAATTTTCTTGTGAATAAATACATTTTGTTGCCAGAATTCAGTATAATATGCCACATTCTGTTTTCAGACTAGTAATTCTTTATAGTCAAATGACTTCAGGATCAATATTGTAAACAACATTGCTTATCTTTTAAGGAGTGCTATTTTTAATCATGTGACTTCTGTTTTAATGTAAGAATCAAAGGTATACATAAAAATAGATTTGCCAGTGTGCAACTTAAAGTCAAAAATCCAAGAATTTAGAAACACTTTTTTTTCAATGATATTAAACACATGGGTAACTCAAATGAGTCAATAAAAAGTAGTTAAGACATTTTATTCTCAGCATTGCTTCTGTGTTGAGTATGGGATTGATTACATTTATATCTTGCTAAAATTCCATTCTGTCCCATGGGATTAGTTTATATATTTTTCAAATGCTGGTTTTTCTTTCTTTCCCTTTGTGTGATTATTCCACACCAGCAAACACCCTAGTGTTGGTGTATCCAGTATGTAGAAATGTAGTGGGATTTTGTGTTGTTACATTGTAAATAATTGTCTCGCCTACTAGTTTAATAAAAACTCTGATTGGCTGAAGGCAGACAGGAAGTGTGGTTGGGGCTACCAAACTAAGAAAAAACTGAGCAGAAATGGCACAGAGAAACCATGGAGACACCATGATGAGAGGCCAGCAGATGCAGAGGAAAGAAGTTGAAATGCTGCTCTGAGAAAAGGTACCAAGTAAGTCTCGTGGCTAAACTAGAGTCACGGGTTAGTTTAAGAGCAAGAGCTAGCAAGTTATATGCCTGAGCCCCAAGTCAACCAGCATACAATTAACACAAGCGTTTGTGTGTTTCAATGGGACTATGGGACTGTGGATCTGAAAGTCCGGGCCACCAGGCGAGGCCAGAAAGAACAGATCAGACACATAATATAATAAATGGCGCCCAAAGTTTATCAGATACTATCCCAAAGAAAGAATATCTGGTACAAGAGAATGTTATCTCAAGTTGGCCATTAAAATTCATCATCCATCAGATTACCTTCAAAACAATACATAATTCTGAGTCTGTGAAAGAGCTTGTTTTCACTGTAAAGAAACAATATTAAGAACCTTTAAAATTTCCAGACCGATGGAAAAATCAAGTTGACACTCTGACCACTCCACAATATTAAAGAATTGATGATTAATTTCATGTCTTTTTATATGAATACTTGTTACTTTTGCTTGATTCAGAGGAAATCTTATCATTCATGTGGTGATTCTCCTAAAGCATCATAGCAGGCTGATGTCTGTCCACTCATCTTCTCAACCCTGTTTTCATACTTCTACTGTCTGTCAAGAATCCTTGCATAAGGGAATGATGGGTCTCCCACTTGAACTGAGCTGCTTCTCAGTTCCTAGTAACATAAAGAACAGGAAGTGATATCACTAGAGGGAAGGGTCCATTGGGCTGTAGAGTTCTGTTCTGGACCTTGTCCTGTCAAGTTGATAAATAACAGATCTAGTATTTGACTTCCAAGATGTTAACTGGGAACAAGCCAGGTATCCTACTATTAACTTACATCATGGTCTACAGTTTTCTACATGCACACTTGATCAGAACCCACAAATTCATCATCCCATCAAGAATCCCTCAAAGAAACAGGCTCAGTCTCTACAGTTATCAGTAGAGAGCTTATCTGGATGTTCCACTCTTCAGCCCCTCATCACCTGCAAATACTTGGTTATACGGAGACACACAAAGTGACCAGGATTGTGCAGGTGCTGAGCACTGGCCTCTATTATCTACATGGACTCTGTGTCCTAGAGAATGTGACTTGGAGTGAACCATTGGGCTAATGAGAGAACACATACAGTCATGTCTGGTGAATCATTGTTTCCCAGCTCCCACATGCAGGAAAATGGAAGGCAATCAGAGGATAATGTTAGGAGTAGGCACAGAGACACTACTTTATGCAATTTTTAACCTTTAGATTCATCTTTATTAAAATAATAAAATAAGGGCACTGTCTGCTCTTATATTTAGAGTTCCTGGGTTTTATTTCCAGCACTTGTATGGTAATTCACATATGACTGTAACTCCAGTTCCAGGATATCTGATGCCGCTGTCTGGCCTCTGCATTCACTGTGTACACAAGTTGCACAAACATACGTGCAGGCAAAATAAAAATAAAACTTCAAAAAAATTAAAATAAGTTGTAAAATTTAATATTGTATATATTTAGGACTGATAATTATTTCATGCACACCTAATGATTTTTCACAATTGCCATGATTGTGTCACATCAGAAATAGACAAAAATATTTATGTCTTTATGATGTCAGAATTTATTAACAGTAAACTTAACAAGATACAGCAGTTTCAATGCAAGCAACTTTGAAGTATTCCTTGGTAATTTTGGCTGACAAAGTATTTTAAGAAGTTATTATTCTCAAATCACGTTACAAGCCGCACAGTGTGTATGTGTGTGTATATCTTAATTAGGTTTCTATTGCTGTGATAAAACACCATGAATAAAAGCAACTTGGGGAGCAAAAGGTTTGTTTGGCTATCAGATGACAGTTCATTATCTATTGAAGCCAGTGCAAAAACTGTGGTCATGGAGAAACGCTGCTTGCTTGCTCATGGCTTGTTCAGATTGCTTTCTTTTTTTATTTTGTTTTTAGGTTCATTTATGTGTAGGAATGTTTTTCTTGAATGTGTGTTTTTGTACTACAGGCATGCTTGGTGCCCATTGGGATTAGAGAGGGCACCCGATCCTCTGGTACTGGAGTTATGGACTTTTGTGACACCACTATATAGGTGCTGGGAATCGAACCTCTGTCATCTGCAAGAACAAGTGCTCTCCCCACCCTAGGGTTTATCTATATTCCTGCCTGTGCAGGAGCTCACTCTGTAGACAGGCTGGCCTCAAAGTCGAGATCCACCTGCCTCTGCCAGGTGCTGGGATTAACAGCATGTAGCCACTACAGCAGAACTAGTGCTCGTATGGGCTGAACTATCTAGCCCCATTAACCAGCTTTCCTATTTCACTCATGACCACTGCTTAATGGTGACACCGCTTCTTCCCAATGGGCGGGGCCCTCTTCTATCAATTTGCATTCAAGAACATGCCCATAGACCTACCTACTGCTCAATCTGATAAAGACATTTTACCAACTGGAGTTCCTCTTCCCAGATAACTAACTTGTGTAAAGTTAAAAAAACAAAAACAAGGACTCACCCACCTGCTCCCTGTGTAGGTTTATAGAATGACTGCAGAGGATTAAAGAGGCCAGGCAAAGAGGTTTGAGAAGCCAGAGCTGAGAAATGTAAAGGAGTCTATAGGAATGAGATAAAAGAACCAGCTGGCACTCTGCTTGTATTGTAGATCAGAGTTGAATCTAGCTGTTTGAAGTGGCAGAACTGGGACCAGGTGAAGAAACGGTCAGATGAAGGGATGGCAAGTCCAGATAGACAGTGATCTGTATGTTAGGCTGGTAACCGTTGAGAGGTAGTGTAGTGGAATTATGTTGTTACATTGTAAATAATAGTCCCGCCTACTGGTTTAATAAAGCTACTGATTGGCCGAAGGCAGATAGGAAGTGTGGGCAGGGCTACCAGACTAAGAACAACAACACACACAGAGCAGAGATGTCACAAAGACACCAGAGAAGCACATACAGAGGACACCTATGCTGCTCTGAGAATAAGAATCATGGGTTAGTTTAAGAGTAAGAACTAGCAAGTTATATGCCTGGGCCCCAGTTCAACCAGCATACAATTAATATGTATCTGAGTAACTGGGGGGCGGTCGGCTAAGCAGCAGGGGGAGCCTAGGTGCCTGAGACTACGGGTCTGTAGGTCTAGACCTATGACAAGGGTCCAGAAACCTCTTCGCTACAAAGTAGTATCAACATTGGACTGAACCAACCTAAAGTCCCTGGGATATTTGGTTAGTCTCTGTCTCTCAGTCCCAGCTCAGTGGAGCAGCCGGTCCTGTACCACTGTGAGGAGACCCTCCGGGAACAGGTTCACGGCAGTGCGGTAATATCTTCTCTTCACCCGGTACCTTCCTCCGATCCTTAGTCCCAAGTACTTAAGGGCTGCCGGCTGCCAGCCCTAGGTATATTGTCATCCTAGCCTCTGCCCTCGGCAGGGAGACCCGGACGCATGCGCAAACCCTATTCGGAAAAACTGGGCGTGCAGACAGCACGCTATTGGCGGGATGGGGAGGGATTATCCGTCTTGGCCAATGGCATGTGTGGTGCTGCCCGCCGCAGTGCCTTCTGGGAACATGCCAACAACCTCTTCGAATTGGCTCTGCGGCCCAGGAAGCTCCAGACAATAAGAACAGACGCGTAGAAGCTGGAACGATGCTGCTTTTCTGTCCGAGCTGCGGAAACGGACTGATTGTGGAGGAGGGACAGCGTTGCCATCGTTTCGCCTGTAACACTTGCCCCTACGTGCATAATATCACACGCAAGGTGAGTTCCTGAGGCGAGTTGCTCCTCCGCTGTCCGGGAGGCAAAGAGCCGTCCGCGCGGGCCGGAGGATTTTTTTTTTCTTTCGCCGCCGAGGCACTCCATGGTCCGCTGTTGCTAATCCAGTGTCGTCGTCCGGCTAACTCGAAATCATTCTTTTGCTCATCACAGAGATTTCTGCCTCTGGCTCTCTGCTGCCCGTTTTGTGACACTCAAAAAAGTTGCGAGAGTCTCCGTTCATACCTCTAGGATAAACCAGGCTTTCAAAACCTCAGTCCCCTCATGCTGACCCCGGCGTGCAAAGTCCACTTATCACCACCTCTGATCTCAAAATCTTTATGTTCTTTTTGTAGCTCTTCTTGCTCCCAGATTCTGTCATTCTGTCGCTATTCTGAAGGACTTTCACTATGCACGCAGTACTGTTGGGTCCTTCATGTTCCTTTCGCCTGAATCTTTCTTACCTAACTACTCATTTGGCGTGCTCTCTCTCTGCCCCTCCCTCCCCGCCCTGTCTCTCTGTATCCATCTGCCCCCTTTCTCTCTGTGAGTGTGGGTGTGTGTCTCTGTTTCTTCCCTTTCCTTTATCTCTTTCTCCTCTTTAAAAATAATGACTACACTATATAAATCCCAGACCTTTTGGCTGTGGGTACATGCCTATTTTATCACTTGAAGAGGCTGCGGCAGGAGATTAAGTTCAAGCACCTGGGCTGCATAGCATACGTATGAAAACTAAGTAAACGGAGAAACCAAAACCTATCTCTTCCAGTTTATCCTCATCCTTTTTACCTTTTCCCAGGATTCATTGTCTTTCTAATATATGTCATTATTGGTGCTTTGTGTGTGTGGTGCTTGTGTTGGAACCTAGTGTTCCTTCTTACCTTGGCGTCCTGAGTTCTGTTATTGCAGATGTGCATCATCATGCCTTGGTAACATCTCATTTTTAATGTTTGCACTTTAGAGCTGTATAGTAGGAATTTAGAGTCTGGATTTGTGATGAAATGAATGGTGACATAATTTTGAGATTTGAGGGATGACTGATAAATTTAGGTAAGTAACCAAATGTGTCCCAGAGAATACTGGGATATCCAGATAAATGATGCTGTTAGGCTGGTTTGTCTTTCATGGTGGATTATTAGGTGTCTTAGGGGTATGAGGAAGAGCAGGGTTTAACTCTTTGTCTTTTCTTCCTGCTCTGTCTGGTGTTTCCTTTGGTCTCTAGGGCTCTCTGAACGTCCCAGTCACAAACCCCTACATTTTAAGGGCTCTTGGCTTCCCTTTGAAGATGATACATTTTGTACCTGGAGTACAGGAAATGCTAGAGGGAAATTATGGTTTGGTGGCCCACTTTTAAAATGATATGATTACTTAAAATCTGATGGCTTGTTTTTGTTAGGTAACAAACCGAAAGTATCCAAAGCTGAAAGAAGTGGATGATGTGCTTGGTGGAGCAGCTGCCTGGGAGAATGTGGATTCTACTGCAGGTGAGACTTCTTCCATTACAGAGCCAGTGACTCTACCCTGTTTATTATTGCTTATTAGTATACTTAATAATAATAAGTGTATTATTATTTATTATAATGTAACCCTGTATATTATCAGAACCAGTGAGATGGCTCAGCAGGTAAAAACACTTGTTGCCAAACCTGTTAACCAGAGTTTGATCTTGGGAGTCCAGATAGTTTAAGGAGACAGCTGACTCACGAAAAGTTGTTTTCTAGCCCTCCCACCGCCAGTAAGTATAAAATACTTGAAGGAAGTATAAATAATAAAGTAATTACAAATAGCTGTGTTTGCCAATATAGGAAATATTTGATGATACATTTTAGTCACAAATAGTCGTTTTTTAAATTCTAAGCAAGTTACAAGGCATTACAACTTTTTTGTTTGATATTGTTTTTTGAGACAGTTTTTCTCTGTGGCCCTGGGTTTCCTGGCACTCTCTCTGTAGACCAGGCTGGCCTTGAACTCAAAGATCCTCCTGTCTGCCTGTCATGTGCTAGGTTTAAAGGCATGTATACCACTGCTTGGCCATATTAAAAAATTTAAAGCAGATTCTTTCAAGGATAAAATATAGTGAAAGGAAAATCGCCATACTGATACCTGCTCTGTGTTTCATTTATATTCTCCAGGTCAGATATGGACAAGTCTAATTAAAAATCTGGCACATATTCATTTTTTGAAGCAGATTTGGGGTTTATTACAAAAAGGTTTCAATGTTGATTTAAACTTAAATATTGATAGTTGTTGAGAGAGGGAGAAAGATATGTAAGCGGACAGACATCCATGCTCTAGTGGATATAAATGTCTCAAGACAATTCTGTTGTATGCATTTTTAAATACCAGTATTGAAAAAAATGATCATCCCTGCTCTTTTTTATTCTATATGGATTTAAAATTTTTATTACTAGAGGTAAAGTGTGGTGGCTCAAGCTTGTAATCCTGGTACTCAAGATGGAGGCAGAAGGCTCAGTATTTACTTATTTGGGCTCCATTAGACCCTTTCTCAATCAATCTGTTAACTAATAAATAGCTGTGGGCATGGAGAGATGGCTCAGTGGTCCAGAGGACCTGGGTTTCCATCCCAGTACCCACATGACAGCTTCGACCTTTGTTCTTCTAATTTCAGGTGATCCAGTATCCTCTACTGGCATCCAAGTGTACCGCATGAACATGGTTCACAATACCCACAGGCAAAACATACACTTAAAATAATTTTTAAAAAATTAAAAGATTTGTATTTGATAGTCTTAAATGTGATAATGGGAAGAAGGACGAGGGCCATAATAATACTTGTTGACAAGGAAGGGCACATGTGTGATTAGCAGTCTTTTTCTCTATAGAGGAATATACAAATTTCCTGTTAAAAATTAGGATTAGCTAGGTGTAGTAGTACAGCTTGAGAGATGGGGACAGGAAAGTCATGAGTTCAGAGTCATCTTGGTTACCTAGTGACTTTGAGACCAGTCCCAAGAACTTGTTTTATAAAAACCAACAACAAAAGACTTGAAAGCAGAAAATGAGTAGGGCTTAATTAAAAAAAAAAAAAAAAAGTTTATTTTTGAGGTAGAATCTTGCTATGTAAGCCAGGCTGGCCTTGTAGCAAGCCTATTGTCTCTGTCTCTTAAGTGCTAGGATTATAGCTGTATGCTCCCACACTGGGCAGGTATTTTTGTTTTAGTTCCACAAAACAGACCGTACTATGTGTTCAACCATCTTCAACAAAATTTGAGAAATGAAAAGCACCAAGGAGATGCCTTTCAAAGTTACACATTTCTCCAGTTATTATTGGTGTGCTGTGGTTATGATGTTGCTATTGGCAGATTTACCATTGGCAAGGAAGTGTGGATGAGCATGGGGATGAGTAATTTACTCACACTTAGCAGTATTTGTGTAATGTGGATGGCTTGCTTTTCTCATTGTCAGAGCCGTGTCCAAAATGTGAACATCCCCGTGCCTACTTCATGCAGCTTCAGACCCGCTCTGCGGATGAGCCAATGACCACCTTCTACAAGTGCTGTAATGCTCAGTGTGGGCATCGCTGGAGAGACTAAGGGCAGGACTTGCCCAGCTGCAAGCATGGATTTTGTGTGCTGAAGATCTTTGCTGTTTGATAATATGATAACTCTTCTGTGGTAGAAGACCATCTGCCAGTTACCAGATAAAGTCCTTAATGCACAGAGGCCTCAGGTCCTTGGGAAATATGCATGAGGATATTTGTTTGACTTCAGATCCTGTTCCTTCATTTATTGTATTTACTGGGTTGTTGATATTTTCTTACCACCATTAGTACTGGAAACTTGGTTTATTGCCAAGGATAATCTTGACCCTCTTATTCTTCCTGCCTCCATCTCAAAAGTGGTAGAATGATAGGCAAGTGAACCATATTCATTTTATACAGTGTTGGGGACTGGACTCTGAATATCATGCATGCAAACACAAGTACTCTGCCAACTGAGCTGTATCTTCAGCCATTTAATTTTTAAAATAATTGTTAATTTTTTCTCTCTAGAGAAATTATAAAAATACTTATAAAATCATTGAAAAGCACTTTAAAATTCAGGACTGACATGATACAAATCTTGTATGATTAATAGCTAAGCAAATTGTTCTGTGATTTGGATTTTCTGAATGATGTTTATAGGAACTTAAAAGTAACCAAAAATATTTTCTATTTCCAGCTAGGGAGAAAGGTCCATAATAAAGCCTGTACCTAGCATGTACAAAGGTCTGTGTTTGAACCCTATTCAAAAACCTATTAAAACATCACTAAATTTAGGAAGGTTATTCATTTGTTGAAACCACTAGTGGGATTATTCTGTATAATAGACATATTTTTCTATGTTGAAAACTCTGGTCCCTTTTATGCAAATGGGCAGTCATATACGTGATAAAGAATGCAGATGGTAAGGATATTTAAAATGACAGTATACTCTTATGACCATAACAGATGTAATGTTTTCAAAGTCCTTAAATAGTGGTGTGGATGAGTCATTCACAAACAAACTTGACTTTGAAATCTTTGATCTATGGTTGTTTTCTTTGGGACTTTGTTGTCACTATATGTTACTAAGAAGAGCCACGTAGTCTTCTTTGAATAAGGATGTATTTGAGAATTAGATCACTCGTCTAGCATACAGCAAGTTGTGGCTCAATCCTTGGTACTGGATGACTAGAGATGTAGAGGAGAATGATAATTTTTACTGTTGGTAAGGGTTAGGACATTCTCACAGTTCTGGTGAGACTAGAAATCAGTACAGTCATTTCTTAAAGCAATAAGGCCATGTCTATCAGTATTTTAAAATGCTGCCCAAGGGTGACACAGACACAGGAGAATTGGGAGTCCAGGCAGCAGGAGCTGGAAGAGAAGATCCAGCTCCTGCTGCTGCCTGTGTCAGCCCCAGTTCTTTCAGTGATCTTTTGTCAGTGATGCTGGGATTCTGGACTATTCCACAGAAAAGAAATTCAGGACAACTAGGTATGAAGTAAAGTGTCTTGATGATAGCCATGTTTATGATTTGGGTGGCTTTTTTAAAGAGGATTGCTCAGTAAACCCCCACCCCCCACTCCTCCTTTTTTATATTTGTTAAATGATATCATAGGGTGATCACATAGGTAACAAATTTCAAGCAGCTCTTAATATACTAGGTTATGGGTCTTAACCCATAACTTGACTGCTGACAAAGAAACCTTATTTTCTATGTGTTTTAAGCTTATAACTGGGAAAAATCAAACTCAAGGTCATCTGGTTAGGGTGGTTCATTAGTGTTAACGTTCTCAATTGAAATCTCTATATCTCTTATTGACTGTGTGAGGCAACCTTCATTGCTTTGGAATTCATAGCTCTTAGCTGGAGTTTTCACAACCAAACTTAATTTGCCATGCTTAAAAAAAATATTACATATGTATGTAGTAGAGGGTGGTGGTACATACATGTCACAACACTCATGTGGAGGTCAGAAGACAACTTTGTGGAATTGGTTATCTCTTTACTTCTTTATGTTGGTTCTTACCCACTTATTTTATTTTCTCAACCTTTCCCTGACTTTTTATCCTGTCTTAAGCCTTGGCTACATAATGAGATTTTGTCTTAAAAAATCAAAACTAAACAAGAATTTTGTCTACAACTCAAATTATCACCAAAGAAAGAATATCAAAGAAAAATGATCTTTATCATATAAGAATCCATAATAAATACTACCAACAGATTTTATAGAAGAAAAACTTTGAACACTAAAAGTCAGTGAGCTGGCACATTGAAAATACTGATTGAAAGCAGGCTGGGAAACTCCAAATGAGAGATAATAAACACCATGAAGGCTGGAGAGATGGTTCAGTGGGCTATAGCAGCACACCATTTTTGCATAAGACCCAAGTTTTGCAACTGTATATGATTCTAGTTTAAAGGGATCCACTCTTCTGACTTCCATAGGCACTGGGCACATAAATACATCAAAGCAAAATACACATAAGGAAAAATGTCATTAAAAAAAAATCTGGGTAAAACACATATAAAGAGATAAACCTTTAAAAAAAATTTTGGGCATAGTGATGCTGCATAGAGTGAGAAGAAAATTATGACAAGTCTACACTTTATTGGCAGCACCCTCAGAGACCTCTATACAGGCAGAACTAGAATATCCAGTGGATAAAGTACTAGCTGCAAAATCATGAGGACCTGAGTTCATATAACTGACATAAAAAGGCTCAGGGTTAGGATTAATGTTAGGAGTTAGGGTCAGGGTTAGTGGGATTAGGGTTAGTGGAGTTAGGGGGTTAGGGTTGGAGTTGTTAGTCAGGGTTTGGGTTTTAGGGTTGGGGTTAGAGGGTGATTAGCGTTAAGTTAGGGTTCAGGTTTGGGGTAGGAGAGATAGGTTTACAATTAAAATAAGGGTTAGGGTTAGTGGGGTTAGTTAGGATATAGGGTTAATTTAGGGTGTGTGTTGGGGTCAGTGCTGGAGTTGTTAGGGTTAGCATTTAGGTTTTAGGATTAGACAGGGTAGAGTAAAGGTTAGGGTTAGGATTAGTTGTAGAGGGTTGTTACATTAGGGTTAAAGTTCAGGTTAGTGTAAGGATTATGTTTAGGGTTAGCAAGTTTGTATTAGAGTTATGGTTATGGTGTAGGTAACTCAGGGTAGGTTTAGCGTTAATGTAACTAAAAAAAACCAGGCAGTGATGTCACATGCCATTAGGCAGAGGCAGGAGGATCTCTGAGTTTGAGGCCAGCTTGGTCTACAAAGCAAGTTCCAGGACAGCCAGAGCTGTTAAAAACAGAAACTGTGTCTTGAAGAACAACAGCAAAATAGTCATAATTGGTTTGTGGAGTGGATCTGTCCTCTGATATTTCAGGCTATTTTTATTAAATATACAATATATCACCACAAAAGTTAGGTTTAGTGTTAGGGTTAAGGTTAGTGTATGGTTAGGGTAAACTCAGGATTAGGAGTTTAGGGTTGGAATAGGGTTAGAATTATGGTTAGTTTAGGGTTAGGGGCTTAGGGTTGTGGTTTGGGTTGTGGTTAGGGTTAGGGAGCACACAACATACAGGACGGATATTTTGGCAAGCAAGAGTTACTCTTGTCCGGTTATTATTCAGGACTTTTGGCAAACTGACTGAGTCCTTAGCCTTCCATATGTGATGGGAAATCTGTCATGGAAGACTGTTGATGCTAAGCTATTATCCAGAGAGTCCACACCCAAATTTAGGATTCTCTACTGCAGTGCTGAAGCTGACTCCATGATGCCCACAAATGTAGCTGAAGATAGTCTACGACTATATTTTTATCAATAAAAAAAGTTATTTTCAACTCTCTAGTCTTAAGATTAGATTCTTTATTCAAATGTGGTGTCACAGTCCTGTAATCCTGGAACTCACAAGCATAGATTGAGCTCTGCAAGTTTCAGGCTGTCTGTGCTATAGTAAGTTCCCAGCCAGCTGGGGCCACACAGGGAGATGGTGCCCTGAGTGTGCATAGTGTGAATTAATCCACGGATACACATTTTTTTGATGGAATCAGAATCCACAGTGTATTCATGCTATGGTGTATTTAGTTACCCCTAAAATATGTCATGTATATACATATATATATATCCATGAAGTTATCATGTGGACCAAATTATAGATAAACATACTTGTATTGCTCTATAGATTTGCAGGAAATAAAAATGTTCATTATGGGAGCATAGAAGAAACCAGGAAACTCATCTGTCTTCCTCTGTATATCTAGCAATACAGCTTCAGTGATAACCTCACAACAGATATAATGACCTTTCCAAAACATGTTGGAAAATAACTTTTTATTTACTGTTGGTCTGGACAATTTATTTGATGTGCTTTTTTTTTTTTGAGTTTTTTTTTTTTTATTTTATGGGTATTGGTGGTTTCCCTGATATATGTGTCTGTGCCCCACATGTATATAGTTCCCTAAGAGACCAGAAGAGGGCATTGGATTCTGTTACTAGAGTTATAGATAGTAGCAGTAAATGCTCTTACCTTGGGTATCTCTCTAGCACCTGCATTTGACTTCTGTCTTTCAGTACCATGTGCTGTGTTGGTTGGACTGGATCAACCTCAACCAAAGAGAAGTTTCTGGAGGCCTGAAGCGATAGGTACATGAAGTAGGAAGGCTGACTGTCTTTGGATGCCAGGTATCTATACAAGAATCTGGTGTACCCACTTCTCTTTGCAGGTTCAGGATCATGCCCCAGAATCATTTATTGTCAGGGTTGTTACCTCTCTTCTAGGATGACTATGTAGATTTTGGTCCACTTGATGACTTGAGATGATGCTCCTGGGTGCTGTGATTGGGGAGACAAATGAGTAGGAAGCCCCGGAAGAGTCACAGTGGATGGAGACTTCAGCAGAGGCCACATGCTTTTGGTGTGGAATCCTGGACATAAGAGGTATAGTTGAAGCTGGCATTTTGCCTAGCGGATCTCAGAGTATTTTGGGGAAGTGATTTCTTCTATATGCTTGTTTTATTATTGTAAACCTCTCCCTGGAACTGACCTGAATTCTGAGACTGGAGGTGAGTCAGAGAATACAAGTGTGGAGGAAATAATTCTGTGGGTTCACAGACATGTGCTTCTAAAAGCTCAGCAGCCAGAAATAGAGGTTAGAGGCTTTTGTTACTCTCTGATATAGGTAATCTTCTTTTTCTGAGATGACTCTGGCATAGAAAGGCCATCTGTAGACACACTGGAGACTAGACAAGAATGATGTGGGAAATATTTCTGTATGTTGTGAGTATGCTTTATTGCCATTGGTTAATAAAGCTGTTTTGGCCTATTGAAAGGCAGCTTAGATAAAAGTCCAAGCAAAGATAAAAATGAAGGAGGGTGGAGTCAGGGAGAACTTTGCAAGCTGCTACCCAAAGAAGTAAGATGTGAAGGACTGTAAACCACTAGTGGCTTGGCATGATATAGGTGAATAGAAATGAGTTAAATTGTAAAAGCTAATTGATAATGAGCTTGAGCATAAGCCAGTTTGTAATTAATATAAACCTGTGAGTAATTATTTTATAAGAAGCTGTGGAACCGTGTGTAGCAGAGATTTGTCTGGATACTTCCTTATATGTGGTTTTGTTACTATCCACAAGAAAAGCTTGATTCTTTATTCAAAGATATGATATGTCAAACAAAAAGCCTTAAAAATTAATGATTGAATTCATCTAATTGTGGGGATATGTTTCAAATATAATAAAAACAGTCAGAGATATCAGAGAGATCTACCCATAGTTAGTCTAGGAGGATCAGACAGTGGTAACTCACACCTTTAATCCCAGCACAGGGAATATCCTAGGAGTGGTGACCTACTCCCTTAATCCAATCTGAGTTTGAGGTCATCTTAGTTTACAGAAGGAGTTCCAGGCTCCCAGGCAGGCAGTGGTAGTGCCATGCCTTAATCAAGCAAGAAAGTATTTAAGGCAGGCATAGAAAGAGCAGGCAGAAGAAGTCATGGCTCACATTGCTAGTCCCAGCACTTGGGAAGCAGAGGCAAGAGAATCTGTGAGTTCAAAACCTCTGGTCTTCAAAGCAAGTTTCAGGACAGCCACGACTGTTACACAGAAAATTCTGTCTAGAGAAAACAAAACAAAACAAAAAACAAAAACAAATGAAGACTAGAGGAGGTGAATCTGTCCTCTGATATCTCAGACTGTTTTTATTATATTTGAAACATATCCCTGTTACAGTGTGTTTTCTTGGTCTCGGGCGGCCAGAGGTCCAAACCCACAGACCTGCAGCCCCAGACCCCTTAGCCACCCACTGCTGCTCAGGCCCCCAGAAATGATTTAGATGCTTATATTAAGTTCATGCTGTTTGGCCTGTGGCTCAGGCACATTGCTAGCTTGCTCTTTCATCTTAATTCAACCCATTTCTATTAATCTTTCTACCATGTGGCCTGTGGCTCACCTGTGTTCCTTACATGCTTGCTTCTTGTTGGGTGGCTGGCTCGCTTGTCTGACCTGCTCCTCCTACCTATTCTGATTCCTCCGCCTACTTTTTCTATGGTGCCTGTCAAGGGCCAAAACAGCTCCTTTATTTAAAGATTGAGATTCACAGCATACAGAAAGGCATTCCCACATCACCTCCCCTTTCTGTCTAATCAAAAAGGAAGGTTTCAATTTTAACATAGCAAAATTACATATAACAAAATCAGGCAAGAATTACAGTTACAATATCTAGTGTATTTGTGTTTAGCAAAATTAAAGAAGATACTCTATCATCTACCTTATCTTTATGAATCTAAAGTTTCATATCTAATATACCTTTTAAATGACTAAGAAAAACTATACCTATAATTATCTAATCTTCAACTACATCAAAGACCACAGAAGGATATATTTACCCAAGTAAACCAGAAGTGCAAGTAACTTCCAAAATCTCGAAATGACAGAGATGACACCTATCTGCCTGGACAGTCACCCAAAGTTCCTTTACAAAGTTGGGGCATCCATCTTCAGCCTACAGGCCCAGAGTCTCTTTTCATTTCAGTGAAGCAGGAAATCTGCTCTGTCCATTCTGGCACAGTTCATCAGTTGCTTCTCTTTGAGTCCTGAAGAATGTCTGACAGTTTTCTCTGTAAAGCAGGAACCTGAAGGACCATCTTGGCTTGTTCTGCCAAAGTTCAGAGGTCATCTTCCTATGGAACCTGCATGTCCAGTTTGAACAGCATACTGTCAAGCAGTCAATATAAGAACAGGTCCTTGCTAGTGGCTAACCATTGCCACAAAGAGAGTAGACTCCATATGGAGTTTCTTCGATGCCCATTTTTCTGTTGAAGTAAATTAGTGCTGCCAGGAGCAGACTTGCCTCGCTGTCCAGAAAAGTCTAAGTTCTTAAAACATTTTAAATGCCATATTCTGTAGGTCTTAGAAGTATTTAGAGATTACCTACCTAATTGAAATATATCTTTGTATATCTAAAAATCTAACTAACATACATTTCTTAATTATACATTACAATTCTAAATCAGTTACATAAACATCCTATCTTAAACAAGAGTAGAAAAATGCATACAGTGTAACAAAATTGACCTTAAATTTTTATCAATAAACCAAAATCTATACCAGTGTAAAGCATTTTGAGATTAACAGCTGATTTCCTGATCTAAGTCAATTCATAATCTAACCTTTTAAAAAATCATTCATATACCATATCCCCCTTTTCTTCTTAAAAAGAGATTAACTATGACCATTAACCATTAATAATGAAAACAAACATCTAGAAACAATATTTGGGGAATTTGGGCGTTGTTTTCCATTACTACTTCCTGCTGATTAAGGGGCGTTGAAAATCTCACAGTTGTTGAGACTGGATCAGTCTGCAGCTCTGAAGCTGATACGGCCATCTTTTCTCATCAGGTTTTTTCAGGGGGTCTTGGTTGATGAAACCATATTTGCCTGGAAGCAATCCACAGGTTCTCATCTTCTGTGGAAACAAAAGCAGAACTCTTTCAAAGCAATAAATCCTTAGACACAAATTTCAAAATCAAAATACCTTTAAAATATATACTCTTGTTTAACTTAGTAGCCTTTGCAATCCATTGTCTTTTTGCAGTTAGCTCATTAACAGTTAAAAAATTAAAAGAAAACACAATAACAACCAAAAAACATATTTTGTGACTATTTTCCATCTTTACGTGGCTTATTATATTTTTATTACTCTATTTCTCTTTTTAAAGACTTTATCCTCTTTCTATTCTCTCTGAAGCCTATGTACCTTTTACACATATTGTAACCCATTTACAGGTTTTTCTTTTCATCTGAATCTCTTTTATTGTGAATCCTTAATCATCTTTTAACCACAAGAGCTTTTAAAATACACTCTCTTAAAGAGCTGCATAATTTTTGCCTAGGAAGCTGAATCAGTAAGTTCTCTTAAAGGGACCGCGTCTCTGTTCGTGGCCAGCAAACAGAGCATACCCAAGAAAATGCTGCTACTAAGAAACTGTCTTTGTATCCTTTTTGTTCAAAATAAACAGAAATCTAAAATCAATCCCATGCTTCTGAGTCTTCTGTGTGATTTCAGGAACCCATCTGATTGTAGCTTACACTGCCTGCTGCCAATCTGCCAGCACCATTTTGAATTAGACCCAGACACCATGCTTTCTTTATACGATGACCTGCTTCGTATAACACAATTTGGAAGCTGCCTTTGCTCAGTTTCTGCTAAAACCCTTTTTAAACTTTCTCAGGCATTAAGTGGATATTTGATCCACATTGGATGCCATCCCCCTCCACACCCCCTCCAAGAGCCCAGGACCCTGGATAAGTGTCTTCGGACTATATCAGCTGACACTTGAATCCCACCACATCTCCCCCTTTTGTCTAACTAAGAAGGTTCTAAACTAAGACTATGTACAATAGGAATTATTATGAGGTAGTAACCTTAAATACCTATTCTTCGACCCCTTCAAGACCTGAGAAGGAAGATGTATCACTTGAAAGTCAGAAGTACATGAAAGTAGTGGCTTCGAAAATTTGGGAGAGGACAGCAACACAGCTACCTGGATAATCACCTCTGGTTTTGTGCGCCGTTGGAGCATCTATCATATTGGCTACAGGCCTATGGTATCTGACAGATCTTTTCACAAACAGGGCAATTTTGGAGGGACTGTTTTATCCTGTCTGGGCAGGTTTTATCAGTCTCCATTCATCAACTTGTTCATTCAGCTTGGACTTCATGTGTATACTGTTAGCAATCAAGGTAAGGGCAGTTCCTTACCCAACCGGCCATTCTCTGCCAAAAGGACAAACTCCAAAGGAGTATCCTTGATGCTCAACACCATCTCGGGAAAGGAGCAGTGACAGTGGTATATGAAAAGGCTTTACCACATTGAATACACTCATAGGGCTTCTCTCCAGTATGGGTTCTTTTATGCACTTGGAAGGAACTGAGATGTGAAAAGGCTTTACCACATTGATTACATTCATGGGGTTTCTCTCCTGTATGGGTTCTTTTATGCACTTGAAGAGTACTGTGTAAAGCAAAGGCTTTACTACACTGATTACATTCATAGGGTTTTTCTCCAGTATGTGTTTTTTTATGCGCACGAAGATGACTCATAATTGCATAGGCTTTATCACACCGATTGCTTTAATAGGGTTTCTCTCCAGTATGTGCACATGAAGATGACCAATATGTGCAAAGTCTTTATCACATTGCTTACATTCATAGGGCCTCTCTCAAGTATGTATTTTTTTATGCACTTTAAGAGCACTGAGATAAGCAAAGATTTTACCACATTGCTGGCATTCATAGGGTTTCTCTCCAGTATGTGTTCTTTCATGCAGAAGAAGATGACAACGACGTTGAAAAGCTTTACCACATTGAACACACTCATAGGGTTTCTCTCCAGTATGAGTTCTTTCATGCACATGAAGATTACCAGGTTGTATAAAGGTTTTACCACATTGCTTGCATTCATAAGGTCTCTCTCCAGTATGTGTTCTTTTATGAACTTTAAGAGAAGTGCTATATGAAAAGGCTTTACCACATTGAATACACTCATAGGGTTTCTCTCCAGTATGTGTTCTTTCATGCACTTGAAGAGAACTGAGTACAGCAAAGGCTTTACTACACTGATTACATCTATAGCGTTTCTCTCCAGTATGTTTTCTTTTATGCACCTGAAAGGAACTGAGATGTGAAAAGGCTTTACCACATTGATTACATTCATGGGGTTTCTCTCCTGTATGGGTTCTTTTATGCAATTGAAGAGTACTGTATAGAGGAAAGGCTTTACTACACTGATTACATTCATAGGGTTTTTCTCCAGTATGTGTTTTTTTATGCGCACGAAGATGACTCAAAGTTGCATAGGCTTTACCACATTGATTGCATTCATAGGGTTTCTCTCCAGTATGTGTTCTTTTGTGCACATTAAGATGACCAATATGTGCAAAGGCTTTACCACATTGCTTGCAGTCATAGGGCTTCTCTCCAGTATGTGTTCTTTTATGCATTTGTAGAGTACTGCGTTGAGTAAAGGCTTTATTACACTGATTACATTTATAGGGTTTCTCTTCGGTATGTGTTCTTTCGTGCACAAGAAGATGACCAAGATGGGCAAAGGCTTTATCACATTGCTTGCATTCATAGGGCCTCTCTCCAGTATGTATTCTTTTATGCACTTGAAGAGCACTGTGATGAGCAAAGGTTTTACCACATTGCTTGCATTCAAAGGGTTTCTCTCCAGTGTGTATTCTTTCATGCACATGAAGATTACCGGGTTGTGTAAAGGTTTTACCACATTGCTGGCATTCATACGGTTTCTCTCCAGTATGTGTTCTTTTATGAATTTGCAGATTATTGGGTTGTGTAAAGGTTTTACCACATTGCTGGCATTCATACGGTTTCTCTCCAGTATGTGTTCTTTTATGAATTTGAAGAGTACTGTGTCGATTAAAGGCTTTACTACACTGATCACATTCATAGGGTTTCTCTCCAGTATGTATTCTTTTATGTATGTGGAAATAACTGTGACTTGAAAAGGCTTTGCCACATTCATTACATTCATAGGGTTTCACTCTAGCACGTCTTCTTCCATGCCTATGAAGATGACTGTCATTTTCAAAGGCTTTAACATGTCGAGTACATACAGATGGTTTCTCTCCAGTTTGACGTCTTTCATGGCTAGAAGGATAATTGACACATGTAAACAATTTCACTTTTAAATACACTTAAGTAGACATTAACGCTTTATCACTGTGTTTACACTCACATTGTAGTCCTTTATTAAAGGTTGTTTGTATCTTTAAAGATACTTGTTACGGTAAAATCCTTTAATACATAGTTCACCTTTACAGAATCTTTTCTTCTGTATAAAATTTTTCAGTTTTTAAAAGAACTGAAAAAGTTCAAAGTTTTACCACTTTTATTGAATTCATACAATTTCCTATGCTGTGAGTCAGACATTTGTCATGTGAACTAGGACAAAGAACAGTATTTACAAAGTCCTAGTACTAACAGGGCTTTTCTGCAATGTGAGTCTGTTGATATACTAATGAGGAAGCTGGGAAACCAATTACTTGTATACCCGAATAAAATTCAACAAGTATATTCAATGTGAGCACTGCTACATTCTTCTAATTATTCAGAAAAAGAGATAGATATATTATATCTTTCCATATCTCTATGTTTACATAGATCCAGAGTGACATATGATATACCTAGTAAAGGAAGAACAAATAAAAGGTTTCCACATTGAATTAACACACTTTGACTTTCTGTTTCTCATAAACCTGTGGGATAGGGATTAATGTTTCTCCTCAATCACGGCTCCATGGCTCGTGACTCTAACTGCCTCTCTCACTAAAAATTAGCCCTGTCATAAAAAGAATATGAGTAACACAAGCTTTACTATGAACTATTTGCTTATTAGTTTATTGAGATATACTTTTCATCTCTTCAATGCGTATATCTTTTATATAAGACTGGTATAAAATAAATGGATTGACCATTTTGTAGTATACCTCTCATGATAATATGCTTCAAAGGATAATAGTTGTTAAAGCATTTTTTAAACTCGTTTTTTTTTTCAAAAAGGAATGCTTTGCAAATGCAATTCACCTACCTAAAATTCAGGTATATAGTTTTTTTTTTTTTTAAAAATTAATCATTATCAATGCACTTTAAGCTGTGTTATTTACACTGTTGCTTTTGTTTAAAACACCCAGGACACACTGCAATTTCTTCTCTTTACACATTTCTATCAATTTACACATGAATATTACCTTTTTTGCACTCCAGAACTTTGAGGATGTTCTTTAATATTATGGTCTTTCCAACTGTATCCTAAAATATAATAGCAGAAAAATGTTATATTAAAAACTGTACACAATTTAAGTTGTTATCTTCAGTGAACCTAAGAACCATGCCTGATATATTTACATTTCTTCTTTCTCAAGCAAATTATAGAAGAATATCAATAACTAAGAAACCGTTGTCAACTTATTTTAAAACATAAATGAAAATTTAGTCTTACCTATAGTAGTGAGGTTCCTGTATGTCTCCAGCATTACATCTTTGTAGAGATTCTGCTGGGAAGGATCCAGTAAAGTCCACTCTTCCCAAGTGAAGTTGATATGCACATCATCATAGGTCATTGAATTCTAAAATATTTCATACATGTACAAAACAGAAAGCATGATACTGACAAAATTGCAAGTTTATACTTCTTTAACAGTATAATCATATAAGTCGGGTACTCCCCACACTTATTCCATGACACAGACATTATAATGTAATCACCAAGTCACTTTAAAAGAGAACTACATTGGAGGGTCACCTTTGTCCCTTCTGTACCCTTTGAAAGGGCTATCACCCTGCAAGAAAAATGCCTATTAACAAACAGAGAGACAAGTTAACAAAACAACAGTACAGAGTACTCATGAGAGAAAGTGTATGAAGAACTACTAACTAAAAAAAAAATTAATGGATAAACTAGGTGTCTTGATTCATGCCTTTAACATGAGCACTCAGAAGGGAGTGGTAGGTATATCTGCCTCTGAATTCAATGCCAGCCTACTCTGTACAAACAGATCTAGGAAACTCAAAAGTACACATTAAGACCCCCATCTTCCATGCAAAAATCAGTCAAACAAACATGAAAAGATAGAAAGAACTCATAGGTTCTTACTGAAGTTCCTATGAAGAGTTATGGATTCACTCAAGTTCTGTATTCATCATCCAGAATCCTGAAGTGCCCTAATTTAAATTGTAACCTCAATAAGATTGTACAAACAGATAATCTATGAGTAAAGAGTTGCAAATAGACAGATGAAAACATTAGCAATATGGGTAGAAGATGTCTCAGTAGTAAAAAAAAAAACTCTTGCTGATATGACATATAGGTGGGCATCATTGCCAGTAGTTTCATAGGGGAATCAAACTATCCATTATTCCAAGTTCAGGGTTTCTGAGACAGTCTTCTGACCCGTGTGAGGTCCAGATACCCACATGGTACATATCCATAAATACAGGTAAAATACTTGTATTTATTACAAAATTCAAGTTCACTCTGTACCCATAAGAACAAGAGGTGACCTAGCCCAGGCAGAGAACCCAGTCTCTGAGATTCAGGCCCTGGGCCACAGCCCTTGGAACCTCAACCCTACTCACCTCTCTCCTAAATCCAGGTGACCAGGGAAAACCCCTGCAGGCAATAAGCCCTAGTAAAAATCTAGTTTGCTAGACACCTCTGTAGTAAGAGGTTTCTGGCCCTAACTTTTGGGCCTAACCTCAAGGTCTAGGCCCACTGAACCACAGACCCACAGAGACACACAGACCCTTCCAATAGTTTTAGGCTGATCATCCTAAGGCCCAGGCATATACCTTGCTAACTCTCTACCCTTCATCTAACCCATGCCTCTTATCTTGTTCAGCCATTTGGCTGGGTACCTTTTCTTAGAGCAGCATAGTTGTCCTCTGCTTCTTCTGGCTTCTCTCTGGCATTCTGCCCTGTGCTTCCTGTTCTCAGAGTTTTTCTTAGTCTTGTAGTCCCGCCCATACTTCCTGCCTACCTTTGGCCAATCAGCGCTTTTTATTAAACCAGTGGGTGGGACAATTATTTACAATGAACAACATAAACCCCCACATATCCCCTTTTCTCTTTTTAAAACAAAAAGAACTCCACATCTAATATTCTTTTCCCCCTTATCTATAACAACTTATAAACAACACTGTAAATAAACACAAACATCCATAATCCATGTTTTGGGAATGTGGGTGTTGTTCTCTAGGCTTCTTCCTGCTGAATGGGGACATTGGTAATCTCATGGGAATCCAAAGAAAAATTTAGGATTATGGACAAGTCTTTAGTGGAGTAGTCTCTAAGGCTGGTCATCTCAGCCAGTCTCCTTGAAATTGTTCTGGATACAGAGCTCTGGAACTTCAACAGACAAGATCTGAAATGCTGAATCTTCAGGGGGTCTTCCTCTATCAAACTTTATGTTCTTTATTCAGAAATATATCCACAGTTTCTCATTTTCTGTGGAAATAAAAAGAAAACCTCTTCTCCCAAGTAGCTTATCTTTGCATTTCAATTTTAAAGTAAACTCGTTTACAAAATATATGGGGTGAATTAATCCAACAGCATTTATAATCAACTGTCTTTTAGCAGCTTTTGCTAAGTCATTTTCAGTCAAGAATCTTAAAGATAAGACAATAACATACAGTATCCAGACATTCTTTGTATTTTCCATCTTTACGTGGCTTATTTTTTACTTATTTATTTTACTCTATTTCTTTTTTAAGGGCTTTCTCTACCTTTTCTTTTCTTTCTCTCAGCCTACGTATCTATATTTTCAACACACTCTAAACCACTTAAAACTTTTAAAAAATACTGTCTTTACTATATATTTATTTCTTAACTTTTTCTGTCTCTGAGCACACCTTTGCTTGGCTAGGGTGATTGACTCCACTCAGATTCTTCTATTTCTTTCTGTTTCTGAACACACCTTTAATCTGCCAGGATTCAAGGTTGGCAGGATGGGTGGATGGCTCCACCCAGCTCCTAGTCTAATTTCATAGAATTTATCTTTTTAACCCAGGTAATATGGGGAACTTTAGGGTCCATATAATTATCAAGTAAAGCTTTGCCATCTGCTGCTCATTAACTCCATTTAAGTATTAGGCAGCAGAGCCTCTTAAAAGATTCCCAAGTGTTTTGCTTCTAAGGCTGAATCAGGAAGCTTCTCTTAAAGCCAAGCCTTAGTTTGCCTCAGGCAAACAGAGCTGATCCAAGAAAACACTGCCACTAGAAAGCCATCTTTGGTTCTGTTCCCTTATTGTCTTTATGAACAGAAACCTTAAATACAACATTTACAACTTTTTGCTTATATTGAGGGTCCTATATTGTGAGCCTTCAGGAATAAGCCATTTTACACCTTAAGCTGTACTCCAAAAGCCTGCCATTTTAGCTCAAGCCCATGTGCCTCACCAGGATGTCTTTGTACCACAGCTCACTTGGGGGACACAATTCAGAGGCTGCTTTGGGCTCTAGACCATTTTTAAGCTTTCTATGACTTTATGTGGGTATATATCGTGTATATGCCCCACGTTGGGCTGCCATTTGTAGTAGGAGGTTTCTGGCCCTGACTTTTGGGCCTAATCTCAAGGTTTAGGACCCACAGACCCTCAGTCCCAATGTCCCACAGATGCTTTCAATAGCTTTAGGCTGATTGGCCTCAGGCTCAGGCATATCACTTGCTAGCTCTCTACCCTTCATCTAACCCATGACACTTATCCTGTTCAGCCATGGGGCACTGTACCTTTTCTTAGAGCAGCATATTTGTCCTCTGCTTCTTCTGGCTTCTCTCTGGCATTCTGCCCTGTGCTTCCTGTTCTCAGAGTTTTTCTTAGTCTGGTAGCTCCACCCACACTTCCTGCCTGCCTGCCTTTGGCCAATCAGCGCTTTTTATTAAACCAGTGGGTGGGACAATAATCTCCCACACACCCCCAACTACAAAACCCTGCCCCATTACCCAACCAACCCCATCACCTGAAAATCTCAGCAGTAACCTGAGAAACACAAGTTTTCACCCATTAGACCAAAAGGCGAGTGAGACTCACCCAGCCCAGGCAGAGATCCCAGAATCTGAGACTCTAGCCCCAAGGCACAGCCCATGGGCCTCACCCCTACTCATGTCTCTTAGGAAGAATATCAAATTACTTTTAGAAGAATGTTAGAAGGTAAACTGATTTTGACAGTTTATTTATTTACTTAATTAGTTGGTTACTTTATTTTATTTCATTTTTACTACATAACCAGGCTGGCTCTTAACTCATGGTCTGTATTCTGCTTTGCTTTTCCTCAATGTGAAACAAACTAGAATTATTTGGGAAGAGGAAGTTCAATTATAGGACATAATTTTGAATAATAATTTCTGAGGGAGGATCAATCTCACTGAGGAGCTATATTATTCCTAGGAAGGTCATAGAGAAGATCTGAAGAAAGGAAACAGAATTTTTAGATGTCTGTATTTTATCTATTGAGAGAGGGGAAAAGTGTGTGGATGTTGATGGGAAACAAAGATTTATGAGGAAATAGTGATAGACAAACAATAATTAAAATACATTGTATGAAAATCTATTAAAATTTTAAAAGGAATAAAAAGAATAAAGAAAGGAAACTCTATATTCCATGAAGACTAAACCATGAATGTCCATATTCCTCCAGGGTTCTGCTTTAAGTTCTTGACTGAATTTCCTGGCTGAAGGACTATGAACTAGACCTGTAAGCTAAGTCAAGCTTTTCTTTATCCAAAACAGAGTGAAGGCAGTGAGTTTAAAGCATCCTATGAAATGGAGAATAGAAAATGAAAACAGGCAGAGAGAGGTACAGAAGGCCAGGACGTAAGGGCTGACTTTGATTAAGATATATTATACTAAAGAATACATTCATAAAATAATAAAGGGACACAAATGTAGGGATGACAAACCAAAACAGCCAATAACCCTGAATTTCTCAACATGATGTTAGTCAGCTTTAAGTCTAGGCAGAAAGAAAGCAACTGCAACATGACATATCACTATAACACCTATAAACAATGAAAGCCAGAAGGTCCTGGTCAGATGTTATAAGGACACTAAAAACACAATTGCTAGCCCAGAATACTATACCCAGCAAAACAATCAATTACCATAGATGGAGTAAAGTTCAATTTATATAGTTTATATACCCTTCAATCAGAGACAAGGATGGACATTACTTATTCATCTCAGAAAAAAATTCACCAAGATGAAGTCTCCATCCTGAACATTTATGCCCCCAACACAAGGGCACCTACATGTGTAAAAGGATCATTACTAAAAGCTTAAATCTTATATCTGACCCTATATATTAATAGTAGAGATTTCAATATCCCACTCTGACTAATGGATAGGTCTACCAGACAGAAACTCAACAGAGAAATAAGAGATCTAACAGATGTTATGACCCAAATGGACTTAACAGATATATACAGAGCTTTCCACCCAAACACAATGGAATATACATACCTATTTCTCAGGACTCCATGGAACTTTCTCTAAAATTGACCACATACTCAGTCATGAAGCAAATATCAATAGATACAAAAAATGAAAATAGCTCCTCGTATCCTATCAGACTACCATAGACTAAAGTCAGAGTTCAACAACAACACAAACCATAGAAAGCCTACAAACTCATGGAAACTGAACATCTCTCAATTTTACCACTTCTAAGTCAAGGAAGAAGTAAAGAAAAAAAATAAAAAACTTCCTAGAATTCAATGAAAATAAATCCACAACATATGCAAACTTATGGGACACAATGAACAGTGCTAAAAGGAAAGTTCATAGCACTAGACACCTACATAAAAACAAAAAAAACTAGAGAATCTCAAACAAGAAACTTAATTGTCCAGATGAAAACTCTAGAACAATTAGAAGCAAAATGACCTAGGAGTTGATGGCAAGAAAGAAACACAGGGATAAAATTGATAAAATTGAAACAAAGAGAATACAAAGAATCAATGGGTCAGAGTTGGTTTGTTGATAAAGTTAACAAGATAAACAAACCCTTATCGAAACTAACCAAAAGGCAGAGAGAGTAACCAAAGTAACAGAATCAGAAATAAAAACAGGGACATAACAACAGAAACCTAGGAAATCCAGAGAATCATTAGGTCATACTTCAAAAACCTATATTCCACTAAATTAGAAACCTAAAAGAAATAGACAATTTTCCAGACAGATACCACTTACCAAAATTAAATCAAGAACAGATAAATGACCTAAATAGAACTATTACCCCAATTGAAGCTGTTATTAAAGTCTCCCAAGCAAAAAAAAAAAAAATGCCAGGGCTAGGTGGTTTTTGTGCAGATTTCTACAAGACATGCAAAGAAGAACTAATATCAATACTCTTCAAATGGTTCCACACAATAGAAACCTAAGGAACATTACCAAAATTTTGATAAAGCTACAGTCACCCTGATGCCCAAGCCACACAAAAATGCAACAAAGAGAATTGTACAATCTCTGACATGAACACTGATGCAAAAACCGTCAAGAAAATACTGACAACCCAAATTTAACATACCAAAATATCATTTACTATAATCAAGTAGGCTTCATCCAAGAGACAAAGGGATAATTCAACATACAAAAAACTGTCAATGTCATCCATCACATAAACAACCTGAAAGAAAAAAAAAACACATGATCTTCTCCTTAGATGCTGTAAAAGCCTTTGACAAAATCCAACAATTCTTCATAATACAGGTCCTGGAGAGATCAAGAATACCTAACATGTTAAAGGCAATATATAACAAGTCTATATCCAACATAAAAACTTAAAGCAATCCCACTAAAACCAGGCTGTCTTCTCTCCCCATTTCTACTCAATATAGTTCTCAAAGTCTTAGCTAAAGCATTAAGCAGAACAAAAGGAGACTAAAGGAATACAAATTGGAAAGGAAAAAGTCAAACTATCTCTGTTTGCAGATGATATTATTATATACATATAACCCCTAAAATTCTACCAGGGAACTTCTACAGCTGATGACCACGTTCAGCAATATAGCATGGTACAAGATTAACTAAAAAACAAAAAATCAATAGCCTCCTATACACAATGATAAGTGGGCTGAAAAAAAAATCAGGGAAACATTACCCTTTACAATAGCTGCAAATAGCATTAAATATCCTGGAGTAACTCTAACCAAAAAAGTGACAGGCCTGTATGACAAAAACTTTAAGTCACAGAAGAAGGAAATTGAAGAGGATATCATAAAATGGAAAGATCTCCCACACTCTTGGATAGGTAGGATCAACATAGTAAAAATGGAAATCTTATCAAAAGCAATCTACAGATTTAATGCAATCCCCTTCAAAATCCCAACACAATTTTTTACAGACATTGAAAGAACAATATTCAACTTTATATGGAGTAAAAAAAAAAAAAACACCCAGAATTGCCAGAACAATCCTGTACAATAATAGAACTTCAAAAGGCATCACCATCCCTGACTTCGTTACACTATGGAGCTACAGTAATAAAAACAGCTTGGTACTGGCATAAAAGCAGACTTGTGGATCAACGGAATAAAATTAAAGACCCCACCCTTAATCCACACATCTATGAACACCTGATTTTTAACAAAGAGGCCAAAAATATACAATGGACAAACAATAGTATCTTCAACAAATGGTATTGGCAAAACTGGATGGCAGTACGTAGAAGAATGCAAATAGATCCAAATCTATCACCCTGCACAAAAACTCAAATCCAAGTGGATCAAAGACCTCAACATAAACCCAGCTACACTGAACTTGATAGAAAGGAAACTGGAAAATATCCTTGAATGTGTTGGCACAGGTGACCACTTTCTAAATATTACACCAGTAGCACAAATACTAAGAACAACAATTAATAAATGGGACCTCCTGAAACTGAAAAGGCAAAGGACATGGTCAATAGGACAAAACAACCATCTTCACCAACCCTATATATGACAGAAGACTGATCTCTAAAATATATAAAGAACTCAAGAAACTAGAGGTAAAACGTCTAAATAATCCAATTTAAAAATGAGGTTCAGAGCTAAAAAGGAAATTCTCAACAGATGAATTTCAAATGGATGAAGGCCACGTAAAGAAATGCTCAATATCCATAGTCTTCTGAGAAATGCAAATCAAAACAGCTCTGAGATGCCATCTTACACCTGTCAGAACTACTAAGATCAAAAACACAGATGACAGCCTATGCTGGAGAGGATGTGGAACAAGGGGAACATTCCTCCATTGCTGGTGAGAATGTAAACTTCTACAACCACTTTGGAAATCAGTATGGCAGTTTTTAGGAAACTGGGAATCAATCTACCCAATGATCCAGCAATACCACCATTGGGCATATACCCAAAGGATAGACATTCTTACTCCAAGGGCATTAGCTCAACTATGATTATAGCAGCATTATTTGTGATAGCCAGAACCTGAAAAGAAGCTAGATGACCCTCAGCTGAAGAATGGATTAAATATTGTGTGTGGTACAATTAAGTACTACTCAACAGTAAAAAAAAAATTAATTAACTAAAAAATATAAAAATGACATCCTAAAATTTGTAGGCAAATGCTTGGATTTAGAGAGTATCATTCTGAGTGAGGTAACACAGGCCCAGAAAGACAGACATGGTACGTACTCACTCATAAGTGGATTTTAGACATAAACCAAGGAATAGCCAGGCTGCAAGCCACAATCCCTGAACAGCTAGGTAACAGGAGGAACTTAAAAGAGACATCCAGGATTCCCCTCTAGGAAGAGAAATGAAAAAGATCTCCTGAGTAAATTGGGATTATAAGGAGGATCGAGCAAGAGGAGGTGGAAACAAATCATGAGAGAAGGAGGTGGTGAGTGGGAAGAGCAACAGAGAGGGAGAACAAAGAAATAGATATCTATCTTAATAGAGGGAGCCACTGTGGAGTTAGAAAGAAACCTGGTGTTAAGGAATCCTCCATGAACCCACAAGATGTCCCTGGCTAGGACTCTAAGCAATAGTGGAGAGGATGCCTGAACAGGACTCTCCCTATAATCAAATGAATGTCCACCCTAAGTGTCATTATAGAACCTTCATCCACCAATGGATAGAGACGGAGTTCCCAGTCAAGCTGAAGGGGGGGGGAGGGAGGAGAGGGAGAGGGAGAAGGGAGAGTATATGATCAAAGGGATCAGGATCATGAGGAGGAGGCCCACAGAGTTGGGTGATTGGGCTATTGGGAGCTCACTGACTCTAAAATAATCATTGAGGAACCTTCATGGAAAAAAACAAAACTCTGTTTTGATACTGGGATGAGGAACTTAGACCTACCTCAATTGAATATGCCAGACTGAACTGACCCACCTTGGTGTTTCTTGCCCTCCTTGGGGAATAAATGGGAGATGGGATAGGGGATGCTGTGGGAGGACTGGAAGGGAGGGAGAGGAGGGTAGGGAGTGTAAACAGTGGTAGACATGCAATAAAAACATTTTAAATAAAAATAAAAAATAGAAATAACAAAGTAGGATAGGGAGACATAATCTATTACATATATGTATAAAATTATCAAAGAATGTTATTAATTACATAATTATATCACATGTAACAAAATATATATTATAGTGTGATTGCATTCACACTATTTTAAATATTTGTTACCCACAATGTAAAAAATATAATAACTCAAAATAAACAGAACATGCAGGAATGTCATGCATCTGCAGTCCAATGATTCAGAAAGCTCAAGCAGTATTAAATGCATGCTATCCTTAGAAACAGTATGATACCCTCTGCCAAATTTTAAAATATGAGTAATGCAGTACAGCAGCCTATTTTGACATGTAAAAAACTTACATTCCTGACCCATCATCCAATAAATAATACGAAGACAAAAAAAGCCAGGAATGTTGGACAACTTTAATCCCAGGACTTGAAAGCCATAGTCAGAGGGGTCTCTGAGTTTGAGGCTAAACTTGTGTTCAAAGCTAGTTTTGAGACATCCAAGACTACACTGACAAACCTTGTCTTCAAAAACAAACAACAAAAAATAAAACAGCAGGCTACCAAAGTGCCTCAGCACTGAATAGCATTTGCTTCTACTGTGTTTTATGTGATGTAGAGTTAGAGTCTATAACTTTGGTGAAAATATGATAGTATGAGAAAAGAAAGCTGACTGATTATTTAAACCACAGCACAGCAGATACAAAGAACATGAGCTTAAGATATAGAGATTCATATTACACTGCCAATGAGAAATTTCACCCTGAAAGGTTCTTCCTACTACAATCAATCAAAAAGTCACCAATGAAAGACACATGTTCAAATACATCATCGTATCTGGAAGGTTTTCCATTCAATCAACTATATTTTGATCCATTTTACTATAGGCTCATGGTCATCAATGAATAAGATGCATTTAGTCACTTCAAGGATCCTCATAGTCTACAATAGCCCCTATATGGTTCAAATGCCCAAAGACTCTTCTGATACTCAAGACAATCTCTTGACAGTGACATCTTGTAAAATCAGAAAACAAGTTACCCTTTTCCAACACAAAATGGCAGAGAATACCATTCATATTCCAAAGGAGAGAAATGGAGACATAGTGATTGGACCAAAGCAAGACTTAAGCACAGCAGGGCAAACTTCAAATCCTGTAGCTCTGTCTCAGATGCAAGGCATTTCAGTTTAAAACAGATTAGATGGCCCTGTCCCTGCTACTTTCCATACATATCTTCCCTTGGTTACTTACACTCACTTTGGGCAGCTAGGTCTCCATGGAAGATGTCTCATATCCTAGGTATCTCTTATCATGGTCTCAAAAAGACCCAGACTAATGTGATGTGATTTTAAGAAGTGTCATATTGGTTTGTGCTGTGAAACATTTGTTATTCTCAACTCTGTGAATCTGTGACAATTTGCCTGTAAGGAGCTGTAAAGAGCTGACTAGCCAATAGCTCATCAGGAAAGGATAGGTTGGGCTAGAAGGCAGAGAGAATAAATGGGAAGAAAAATCTGAGGAAAAGGGAATAAGAAAGAGAGGACACCAGGGGCCAGCCACTTAGGTACACAGGAAGCCATGGAGTAAGAAATAAAAAGGTGTATCCAATAAAGAAAAATAAGAACCCAGTGTCAAATGATAGATGAACTAACCTAAGAAAAATTGGCTAGAAACAAGCCAAGCTATGGCTGAGTGTTTCTGCCAACAAATTAGCATCCATGTGCGTGTGTCATTTATTTATTTGAGAGCTGCGTGGCAGGGCCCCAAAAGAGTAAACAGTCAAACAACAACAAACAACACCTGACCTCATCCTCACAGCTCTCTGCGATGACCTCTCACTAAGTTTCTGACTCTGCCAAACACAGATGCCTCCAACAATGGTGACCTGTAAGAGACTAAATCTAGGGCCATATTTTGGTTCTTTTTTGTCTCCCAGAAGCAGCACACAAAGGATGACATAGTAGGTAACATCTGATTTCTTAATCGGGACTATAGGCGAGCAGGCTTTGTATGAAGTCACTTCTTGAAATTAAGTATCACTTTGCTTACTCCTTCTATGAACTGAAGGTTTAACTGGAGGGAGCCTTACCCTTGGGCACCTTAATAGGCCTCCATTCTCATGGCAAGGATCTTCTCTATAAATGTGATAATCTCCTTGAAAATTTCTTCCTATTTCAGGACTTGACTGACATCAGAAATTCCCTCTCCATTTCTATTTCTGCCCCATTGTAGATCTGAATGAGTCATCAGTAATAACTGTCCAACAGATTAATTATTTTGTTTAAAAAACTAACCAATAAGTTTTAATTCTGCCTTACTAAATTTTCAAGGCAAAGGCAGAATAAAAAAGACTTTTAGCCAACATACCACACAAATGGCCTTTAACTTTATAGAGTCTTATCTGTTTCTGACTGAAATCCTATGATCTAAATCTCCATCATTCTTAACATTCCCATCTTCCTGGTCCTATATGAACAGCCAATTAAGTTTTGTGTACAACGTTCTAATGTTTTGCCACCTGAAGTCTTGATCTTTCACAATCCTCCAAAAGACAAGTCTCAGGTTCTACCTAACAACAAAGTTATTTGAAATACCATTTCTTTGTTCTAACTTGCTTTTATGCTGCTGTGATTAAATTCTCTTTTAAAAGCATTTCAGGCAATGAATGGGTTTATTTGGCTGATTGTGTCAGCTCACACTCCATCATTTTGGGAGCTTAGAATAAAACTCTAGATAACAACCAAAGGAAAACCCAGACAAAGATTGTTTCCTGACCTTCTCTTTTGCCTCACCACTGTCTCATGCTCAGACAGCTCCCTTTCTCACCCAGGCCCACTTGCTCAGAGATATTGCCAACTCAGCCGAAGAGCCTTCCCACATCAATGAAATCAATACAAATTCTTTCCAATACAGTAACCAGACATTCTGATCCAGGCACACCCTCAACTGATATTCTCTCAGATAAGGCTATGTCATGCTGACAGCTAAGGCAAACAGAAAAAAAAAGAGATGATAATATACTAGAAGATTTTAAAGATCCAAAGCCAATATATTGGTATCAATGACTTCAGCAAAAACACGAACATGAAGATAGCAACAAACAGAAAACACAGATATTCCAGGAAATGGGAAGAGGTGAACCTCTGAGATCAAGAAGAAAAACAGTCTTTTCAAAGAAAATCCACAAATCAACAAAACTCAAGAAACTCATAATGTAAAAAATTATCTAAATATGGAATTGGTAAAAATCCATCATTTTTAGAAAATAAAAAATACAATTAGAGTACAATTAATAAAAACCAAGAACATACATGGCACCACTTACGAAACAAGACACAAAGACAGACCCACAAATACGTATTGTGCTTCCTTAAACAAGAACTACAAGACTCCGTAGTCAAACTCTAAGAAATCACTGACGAGCACTCATTCTGTACACTCCAGTTCTCCCCTTTCCCAGCAGCAGAAAATGGGCTGGGAAATCGGTGCCTGAAGCCTTCTGATATTTTAACTTTGTAGAAAATAGTTTTGACTGCTAAGAGGAGCTCCTTCACTTATGATAAAGAGAAGGATGTTTGCTAGGATCACTTAGGAACCATTTTGTTTCCTGTGATTGATTATTGCCTGTAAATCTACATCAGAGTGAAGAAATTAAAACTTTTTATAACAAAATTCAAGATAACAGATTTTTAAAGAATCAGTGTACACCTAAAGCAATTTGTTTTGTTCTGATTGCTTTATAAGTCAAAAGAGCTTTTGAAAACAGTTTTATTGCTAATTTTTGCATATATTTGTACATGAGAAAGAGTATCTCCCATATGTATACAGCTGACATACAAAAAAGAGGGTATTAAATTCTCTGGATCTAAAAGTGTAAAAAGTAGGAGCCTCCTAACTTAAGTGCAGGTATATGAACTCAGGTCAAGGTCACTTTCAGAAAGAATATGTGATAAGGCGTTTGCCAAGACTCATAATACTATGTATAAAATACGCCAAAAGGCTTCCACACATTGACAAGAAAAACAAGACTTAAATAAATAGGAAAGTAAAGGAATAATCCTCAGGTACATGAGGCACCAAAATTAAGATGTTGTCTATGGCAAACACCGTAAAATGAATAAAATACAATAACAATGCAATGACAGAAAAGCTGATTACAAAGCTATATACTCAGAAGGCTCAATGGGATTATAAAAAAAATAGTACACAGATTGACATAAATCTATATTTACCATAGTTACAACTATGAAGAATATGTCCAATATCTGTGAAAGAATAAAGGGGATAGGAGAGAAAAAGCCAAGAACAAAGGCAGGAAAATATACTCAAAAGACGGAAGAAAACCTAGGCAAGGAAAAGTGTGATCCTGATCAGTGTTACCCGGCTACCTATGATTCTATGTGCTTAGTAAATTAAATAAGCACAAACTTCACAACATTCATGAAATTAACTCAAAGTGACCTTTAAACTTGTTTCTGGTCCTCAAGCTAATACTCGTTACAAAGACAGGGTTCACGCTCTAGAGCTTTCTCTACAAAAGGACCTCCTGCTGTGGCTCTGCAGCTGCTTATGCCTTATCATTTCAGGTAAACTCAGCCACACTGATGCCCAATTCCAAGATAACAGAGAAGAAAAATTTTAAATGTTTTCTGTCACATGGATTATGGCACAAGAGGTAGATTCTGTCCTATCTGCCTACTGAACACCACACATACCCGAGAAACCTCTGCAAATCAGAAGAAATCCCTTTTGTGCCCTGGAACTAAATTTCACTGAATTAAACCATTGGGGCTGGTGGTAGCAGAAAGTTAAAAGCATTCTAATAATGTATTGCTGAAATGTGATTCATATTACCTCTACCAGTTTCTAAACTATCTGTAATATTTATCAGACAAACCTGAAGGAGAAATCCAATGCTCAGGACTTCTAGAAACCAGACCTTCAGTTTTCCAATCTGTCTTTCCACTTCACACTGACAGCAGTCTGTGTTTACACGTGGACAAAGTAATATTATTACAAGTATCATATTATCATATGCCAGGGCTGCATGGTCTCCCTCTCCCGAGGAAATCCATAAACAGGAACTCTCAGAGGACAAGGGCCACTGCCCAGGTCACCAGTGGACCAACAGAACCAGTTTGGCTCATGGTCCACACAAATCCCAGCAGAAATGACAGCTCAACAGACATGCCCATCACTGCATGGCTTATGGTCTTCCATACAACTACCTATAGAAGAAGCAGAGGAAAATCCTGGAATGAGCGGCAAACTACCTGCTTCTAAGACTCCTAATTGCTAATCCTCCCCAGAATGCTTGATTGGCTAGGGCCACCCAGCTGGGTCTTAAATTATTAGCATCTAATCTACTGGGATATTGAAGTATGATCTTTATTAGTCTTAACAATAAAAACACAAAGTCGGATATTAGAGTAAAACTGAAAGATGAGATAGACAGAGCAGCCAGCCACCAGATACTTATTACTATAAAACCCCAAACTTAATGGGGTGTCTGTATGCTGGGATTCTGTCTCCACCTCCAGAACTTGCTTTGCAGACCAGAGATTCACTTGAATCTGCCTTGAAGGTGCTGGGATTAAAGGCATTCACCATCACCACTGTCCAGCATCTATGATTAACTAGTGGCCTGATTTTCAGACAAGCTTTATTTGTCAGAATACAAACAAAATATCATACAATATATGATAAGAGATCAAATTATTTAGACAGCACAATCCTCCAGCTCTTTTTTGCAGACAGTGCTCTAGTCTACAAAGTTTGTATTTTAGTAGATATTTTTCCAATCTCCTAGAGCACATCCTATTACTCAAAGCAGAGGGTCCTTTGTGTGCCTATTTCATTACAAACTCAATGTCCAGTGCAAAGCATTGTATCATAGCTAGGAAATCCTGCAAACAAACAGAGGTTACATGTGAAGAGTAACTGTTGTTACTGTGCAACTGTTAAAGAAAAAGAGGCCATGAACTAAAAAACAATGAGGGGTCAGAGTAGGGCTGGGAGGCAGAAACGAGAATGTGAATATGATATAGTTATAATCTCTAAAATAATTTTGAAAAGTTCAAACATGCTTTATGGCTACGTGCACCAGAGACTAGAGATTTGTATTAGAGCACACCAAAGACTGAACACACCTCTTCTCTAAGAATAAACTTTTTAAGCTAGAAAAATAAGTCTTGTTAGGTATGGCCACAACCCAGATCTTCTATTTTGGTTGAAGTACTGTTACTATAGCAATTAGGTTTCACAATAAGGTCAGTCCTTAATCCAGATTCTTGACTGTCTTGGTCTGTGTATAGCAAGAAATGGACAAATAAGGATATTTATGGAAGATCTAAAATTGATTACCTAATTTCATATTGAAAATATCAACAACTGCTTAAGTAGAAAAATTCTCATCCTTCATCCTGCCTTAAACTTTCTGCACTGTTACTCCACCAGCTTCAAAGTTGGTTAATAAACTCAATTCTTGCAAAGGTCTGTTATCATTTATAAGTCCTCACTAGAAACCAGAAAGACGGGAGGTCAATCGTTAACTGGTCTATTTTTTCTTCTCATTCACCAATCAAGGCACAGTCGGGAAGGAGTTGTAGGCCTATCTTCCCAACATGGGCAGCAGAGGCAGGACAAGGTGCTCAATGAAATTCTCAATTACATAGCATGAGGCAAGCCTAAGCTACAGGAGATGTTGCTCTACATAAAAATCAATAATCAACAATACTTGAGAGAAAAGGAATGAAACCATTATTCCTGAAACAGTAGCAAATAGAAACAAATATAAATAAAAGCAGTAATGCACTTAATGAAAATATTGATCTTTAACGATAAAAACAATGCATTTTTAAAACCTTAAAAAAGTTATATTGACTTTGAAAAAAACTAGGCCCTTTCTAGTAGAAGGAATGTCATAAAAAATAGTTTATGTTGCCCATATGCATATGTTGGTGTTTGAAATCTATAACTGGAGTTATAGAAGTGCAATCAAAGACCTATTTCTCAAATTTCTGAGCTGACATAGTCTTGTCAAGCAGGATTGAATGTATCTACATAGCACAGTTGTCTAGTTGCAAATTCAATATTCATTGACTCAGGATAACCTTCCCAAACCTTAAACCTATACAATCTGGTCTGTGTTTATTCACATGACATGAATTAAATCATTCTGAGAAATTACGAAAGAAAACATTCCCCCGCCCCCCCCACCACATGAATAGTTTACAGTGTTCACAATAAACTATTTCTTTTTAGGTCTGAAGACAGAAGCAATGTTCCACATGCAAATTCTTTTCTTGTGACTGCATTAGATAGTCAACTACATGACTCAAATGGATAATTTTAAAACTCCAAGATGCTACAGTCATTTAATTTAAGAAATTTAAAGGTGTAATATATAGGACAGCAAGGTCATTGCCCTGGAGAGCAAGTCTGGGACCAAGGCCACCTGAGTCAACATAAGACAGTCTGTCTCAGAAACATTTTTTTCTAACAGGATGGAAATGAGTGTGTTCTAGAATTAATATGCCTTCACAGGAAGAAATCACTTCACACACTTAGGAGATTAATAAATAAAAATGTCTTTAATGATGACATGCATCCATCTCTAGTTAATGCTCAAAGAGGAGCCAGTTTAGACAGATTTTGCATTTAACATATGAAGTTATTTTTAAGTGTCTTTTAGGTTCACGCTCCAGATTACACTTTGAATGCTTTAAACAGTCAACTTGCCAGTCTAGACAGTTAGGAGAGTTACACAGCAAAGATACTTCCATAATGATTTCTTAAGTACACCAGGGATCTGAAACAACAGATCCTTTAGTCACAGGGTCCTGAGGTGAAAGTCACAGGGTATGGAAAAAGATAGGACCAGTAGAAAGTAGAAAAGATAAAACCTGGGGTGGGGAGGTCTTGTACAAGCTATGTCCCGTGCCAAGTAAGCTTCTTAAAAAGAATAGCTACATTCAGGGGAGAAATGGAAAAAAAAAATGAGTGACTTCTATAAAATCAGCAGAAGGTATCATACAATAGAACAAACACAGGAGAAGGCTAATTAAATAATGCTGCACAAAGGGAACACAGGATTATCTCAAGAACATTACTGACTAATATCACAAAGGCCTTGAGTCTGATGATTGTGGGTATATTTTCAAATATAATAAAAACAGTGGAGAAATCAGAGGGATCTACTCTGTCGTCTAGGAGGATCAGACAGTGGTAACTCACAACTTTAATTCCAGCACAGGGAATATCCCAGGAGTGGTGACCTACACCCTTAATCCAATCTGAGTTTGAGGTCATCTTAGTTTACAGGAGTTCCAGGCTCCCAGGCAGGCAGTGGTGGTGCCCCCCCCCCCCCAATAATCTTAGCTCCACTTGGTAGGTAAGGTTAGATTCTCAGAATCTAAAACAACCCCACCACTAATGCCCTAGTTCTAGACCATTACCAGTTCTCCCAAGCATATTCCTCATTTTCAGGAAGAAGCTCTGTTTTATTGTCAATACATCAGGACCTTAGAGAAAGCCTGGACTCCAGGCTATTACTAGTTCTCCCAAGAATGTTCCCTCTCCCTGCCTGAGGGCCTAATAAATGCCTTATAGTTGTTGGTCACCTGGTGTCATATTGCCCGTCTGGCAGAGCTATCCTTTCCACAAGAAAAGTGGACCTTTAGGGCACACCACACTTTTAAGGTTGGTGGTGACCCTGTAATGCCTCCTTGAGCAACTTGCTAGAGGCCTGTTTTTTGATATGTGGTTGGGCCTATTTGTAAATGAGGGGTGACTTCTTCATTGGGGAACAAAAAATTCCTCCATCTTAGAGTCAGCAGCCATGTTATCAAACAGGTCAAGAAAAGCTCAGGCTAAATCCCCCTTCAGTTCCTAGAAACTTTCAAAAGATGTTACCCAAAAGGACATCTGGGCCAGGGCCCTAGCCTAACTGCAGAATGTTCCATTCCTGCCCTGGGGCCAGTCAATACAAATCCACAAACCACCCTGACACACCCTGACCAAGTTAAGCAACTACAGAATGTTCCAGCCCTGCCCTGGGGCCAGTCAATAGGAACCCAGTGATGACCCACCCTGACAGAGGCCAAGTCAACTTTTATTTCCTCATTTTTCTGATTTTGACCCCAGGTCATGGTTTTTGCCTATAATACATGTATTCTCAACTCAGGAACTCCTCCAGTGCTCTCTTCACCGAGTGCCTGGATTGGACAAGCTCCTGCCTGGCTTCAGATTCCTCTGACTCCAGTGATCTCTGGGGGGGGGGGGGGTCGTTCTCTGGGTAGAACAGTATTTTTTGGAACCAAATGTGTGTATAATTTTGGTGAAAAAATGCACATCCCACTATCTTGACCTCTACCAGGCCTGATTAGCCGAGACTTACTAACTTTTAAGCATTAGTAAATTATTTATATCATTAATTCTACTCTTCTACATCACAGCTTAGCAGTGGATTACTACCTAACACATAAGATGCCTTTTACAACATTCACAAAATTCACTAAAAATAAATCTTATACGTAAAGGTTAAATGCAAAGTGCTGACCCTCTAGAAGAATTTGTAGAAAATAGGCCTTTTAGGGTGCACTAAAAGCATGTGGATGTTGACTACAAAGATGATTCTACCCATAACCTGCTCCCAATTCTGGGAGTAAATTCAGCCCACAAAGCAAAGTTATTCAGAGGCCTGGACTGGGTCCAGGGAATTTCAAGAAATATGTGGGACCTTAAAGGACACATGTCCTGGCTGCACATTCTCACTCAGATCCAAGGGAGAACCCACCACACTGGTTCCTGCACTTCATCATCATCTGTTCCACCCCATCTATGGACAACAGCAGCACTTCACTTACCATGTTGTGGTTTCCCAGCTCAGCCATGCAGCCTGTGCAGCTCCCAGCCAGTACACTCAGCACACTACAAAACCTTCTAGTGCTCCGCCTAATGCTGGCAACAGGAAGGACGCTGACTGGCTGGTCACCTGGAGGGCCTTTTTGAGTGACAATAGCACCTCCCATAGGGTTGTACTGTGCTTAAAGACACAGCAAGGTAGTTCCTTATCTTGCCTTCTATCCCAAAGACCTATTCAGCAGAGATACACATTTTAATAGCATTTGTTCCTGGCTGTAACAGCTGACCTTGTTAGCTGCCTGAACCCCACAGGCACTTCTTGCACAACCCACTATACTATGTAGAGGGGGGGAGTAATTCCCTTCACATAGGTATAAAAGTGCCCAGAATATTAACGAGAGATTTAAATACAGCAGAAGAGATTTTTGTTATGTGACTTCATACTGAGGTCAGGTGAACAGAAGATTTTTATCCTAGTTGTCAAATGAACATAACCAGGAAAAAAAAAAAAAGAGCAAGAACTAGATTGCAAACAAGATAATAGTTATTTCTCCCACCAGAAAGGTGGATAATAGCTCTATTGCTTTAGGAGTTTTATTAATGAAATTAAGAACAGTTGGTAAATAAATAACTGTGAAGAGTTGTCCTTATAAAAAGTTGAATACTAAGAGAATAATGGAGCAGGAAAGAATGTGTTCATGATCAGTATTGTTAGCCAGCATATCTTCCTCAATGGGCAGGTGAATTAAAAAAAAAAATCACAACTGAATCGTTCAAGGTTCTCTACATGAACAGAGTTGGTAGAGTGAATCTCACCATGTAGAATGGATTTGTTAGAATGTCTCAGGTAGTTCACATAGTCCAATGATGGCTGCCTTCCACTATTGAAGAGCACAGTAGTTGATATCTAAACTGTCCTCCAGTATACACCACAACTAATTCTAAGAAAGTAGGCTCTAATGCTGGTAGAGGAATACAGTTTGTAGCCAGAGCTAGGACAAAAAGGTAAAAAGAATGAGCTTCCTTCTTCATTATGCTTTATATATATATAGAATTTGAACAGAAGTTGTGATCCCAATTACAGGTAGAATGTATAATTCAATTTTTGGTGTTTTTGTTTTTGAAACAGAATTCATTAGTGTAGCCCTAGAACTCATTCTGTAGATAAGGCTGGCCTCAACCTCAGAAAATCTGATGGCTTCTGCTTACTGAGTGCTGGACCCAAAGGTATACACAGAAATCAAGCAGCTGAAGGTGGATATCACCTCATATGATTCAGATTAAATATGGGAATTTACTTTCAAAAACCTTTAAAAAAATCCCTGACAGGTATACCCAACTCTGAGTTTTAGTTTATTCCAAAGGTAGTCAGTTTGACTAGCAAGAATGGCCATCACAACAGCTAAGACAAAAGAAATGAGAAAGTTTTTCTGTCTGCAGGAGGGATGTAAATTATGGGAGTAATTTCCGAAATTATGCTTTTACTAAACAAAGAAAGCATGTGGATTTTACTTAGGGAGTCTGAGCATGTGGAGTTCTCTCCATATTCCCAAACGGGTCACAATAACAAATATAACTTATGAACATGATCACAATGTAAAGATAGAAACATTTAGGAGAATGTTTATTTTATTTTTTATTACTTTAAAGACATGCAGAAACATATATAAATTATGAAAGTGGGAAAAATGCGTTCAGCATGTTCATCTTGTACTACAAAGTCTTAGTTCAAAATCAGGTAAATGACACAGTAAAACTAAATTGCTTTTGTGGAGCCTATGTGACCTGTAAATCTTGATGCTAAATCTAAAAGATAACTGGTCCAAGTCTAGATTTCTCAAAGATACAAAAGACAGAGGACACAAATACAAAACACTTCAAAGAAAAGTCAACTAACAGCTCTGTATGCTCTGTTCATAGAAGAACAATTATGATGAGCTCTATTAACCTCAGAATAAGGCAACTTTTGCTTCTGAGCTGGCTCAGTGGAAGGTCACAGATGCTTCAATGCAAGACCAGAAGGAGATCATTTGAATTAGGCCTGGCTTGCTGTCTCAGGGCTGTGACATCACCACAAATAATTTCATTGTTTCCTTTTTCTAACTTTTTAAAAATAATTTATATGATGTTTGCTTGTATGTATCTGTCCACAGTACCTACACAAGCCCAAAGAGAGCAGGAGATTCCTGGATCTAAAGTTACAGCAAATGGTTAGCTATCATGGGTGTTCTGAGAATAGAACCTGGGTCCTCTGTGGAAATAACCAGTGTTCTTAATTACTGATCCATCTATCTAGTCCCTTATTTTTTATTTAAAAATTAGTTTCATCAAGTGTTAATTAAGAAATATTAATCACTTTCCCCCTTTATCTCTTCATTCCATCCCTTCCTTTCCAATGTCTTCCTCTTTAAGTATGGGTGAATAAGTATACTGAAATACATAAATACAACTTGCTGTGTCCATTCATTGTTTTCATTGTTGGTTGTTCATATGTGGATAATGAGCTGACCATGTTGTATTGGGTAAACAAACAGAGATCTCATTCCTGCTTAAGGCTAATTTTGTCAAATGGAGGATAATGCCACTTTTAAATCAGCATCAGGTATCTGACCCTGACTAGGCTATCTTGGACAGAAAACAAAACTAAGAGTAGAAAACTTAGGTAGAGTCAAGGTACTAGTTTCATGTGACCTCACTCTTCCCCCTGGATTGTGGTTTATCAGGACTAGGCAGCTGTTTCTGATATATCCCATATTCTCTTTGCTGACATTGTATGAATTAAATCTCTGTTGACCTTTGCTATTTTCCCCTGTTAAACAGTATAGATGATGCTGTACTTCAGAATAAACCCACTTGGCCTAAGACAAAGTCTGTGCTAAACCTACCAACTTATATTAGATCTTTTCTATCTTTCCAATTTCTTTGTCATCCCCCCTCCCCCCATCAGGACTATGCCACTGAAGAATGACCTGCTGGTCCCTGGTCAATCAGAAACTACAAGTAGAACTTTCAAAACCCTCTCTCCTGCTCTGCAACTTGGTGGCAGGCTGTGGGGGCCACAGCACCAATGATTACGGCACCCCAAGATCTGATACTGCTCAAGTGCAAGGCAGCAGCCACTTTCTCCTCACCCTACAACACAGAGTGTTGGGCTGCTAGTGGTTCCTTCTAAGGATGGCTGATTCTTGTACTGTACTGCTTCACAGCTCTGAAGAGATACAATGATCAGGCAACTCATAAAAAATGAATTTAATTAAGGCCTTGCTTCATTTTAGAAGCTTAGTTCCATTGTATCATTAGCAGGCATGGCTGTGATGATATATTTTATATTTAATAAAATCAGCCTGGAATATCAGAGAACCAAATCACCCACACTCCAGCCATGAGGGTCAGAGAGTGGTAACTTACACCTTTAATCCCCCCCCCCCAAAGGGATGACAAAGTGGAGACTCATGCCTTTAATCCCATAATCCAGGAGACAGATCTTTCTGTATTTCTGTGAGTTCAAGGCCTAACAACTAAACAGTAATAGTTCACACCTTTAATCCTAACTCTAGGACTGTTAGACCGAGTAGAGGACCTAAGAGGTACAGGTTCTCTGCTACCTGCATTCCTGTACATAGCAGCCCCCATGACCTAGCTCCCGGAAATGTTAGTCCACAGGATATACGTTATCTGCCCAACTGCATTCTTTCACATAGCCACATTCCTGCACAGAGCAACCCTCCCTTAACCTATGACTGAACTTCCTTGTCTAAATATCCTATAAAGCTTTGTTCAAATTCAGCTCGGGGCTCTGTGTTCTTTTATGACATTGAGCCCCATGCGGATGGTAATTGATTAAAACTTGCCCTTTGCTTTTGCATGAGAGTGTGTCTCTTGGAGTCCTCCTTCAAGAGCTGTTTCCCAACCATTACAGGGTTATGATGCAGAGTTGAACCTGGAAGTGAAACAACTAGGTGGAGAAGATATTTAAGGCAGGCATAGGCAAACACTTAGGATTCTGTAGGTGTGACAGGCCAGGTGGAGGACACCTAAAGACAGCATTTACTCTGTTTGGCCTGAGAAGTTGGCTGGGTGAGAACTGACTGTGGTCTGATTCCTTTGTCTAATACTCCAGCTTTTCCCTGGTATCTGGCTCTGTTTTCACTAAATACCAACTAGAATTTATGTAATACATGGCACCAGAGTAGTAGCTAAGAGATATATCCTGATGAGCAAGCTAAGAGAGAATGGGGCCTAACATGGGATGTTGAACCCCAAAGCCTTCCTGCAATGACATACTTCCTCTGGAAGTGATGTACCTACTGCAACAAGTCACACCTACTAATCCCTCTCAAATAGCCTCCCTCCCTGACGACTATTCAAATATATGAGCCTGTGTGGGCCATTCTTATTCAAATCCCCACAATGCTCCTATTCATAATCCAGGCCTATATACATTATAGGCTTCTGGTGAAAGAATGAAATGATAGAAGAATCCTGTTTCACTTAACTCTCTAGTGTCATGATAGCTGTTCTCACCAAGATGAAACCCCCCTTGCCCCTCCTTGAGGCCCCTGGAGCTGACTGAGGTTGGCAGAGTTTCAGTGCCTGTCTGCTCAAGGACTCAGAGCTTTGTTTACAGGATTTCTCAGCTGCATGCAGGATGTCCAGTCTAAACAAAGCTTGCTTCTTGCACTCTTGAGACACATTGCCCTGTCAGCCTGAGGTCAGCCTGATCTGCACATAGTAACTCAGGCAAGACCACCCTGAGTAACCATGAGAGCAGTTTCAACATCCCCCTCCCTTACCAGAGTGCTGTATCCCCCTCCCCTACCTAAAGTGTTGTATAAAAATTCTACCCTGAGAACATTCGGGGCTCTTGGATATCTTCTTGCCTTGAGCCCATTCGAGAATATAATATATTTTTTTTTTATCTTGCAAGAAATCTGGGTCTGGGGTCTTCTTTGTTTTGGCTGATAACACTGGTAATCAAAGATTCTCATTGTATTTTGTCCATTCCTTAAAATGGTGACATGCTGTGCTCTATAATCTCATTTTTGAGAATCACTATTTTAATTTAAACCAGTGGTTCATCTTGTCAGGATTTAATTTCTGAACTGACTAATTGTTGCACGAATTCTGGTTGTATTAAAGGAAACTCAGAGCCAGATATTGGGGGAGGGGAAAGGCTGAAAGAGAGGAAACATCACAGTCAAATCTCACCCAGCTATCTTCCAGCTTCCTCAACCTAGCAGCTTCTACAGAATAATCTGTCTCCCTAAGCCTGTCTTAAATACCTTTTTCACCCAGTTGTCTCATATCCAGGTTAAGAGTAAAGGCATGGGCTACTACTGTTTGCTAGTTAGCCTTGAACTCACAGAAACACAGAAAGATCTGTCTCTGGAGTTATGGGATTAAAGGCCCGGCACCACCACTGCCTGCCTGGGAGCCTGGAACTCCTTCTGCAAACCAAGTGGGTTTGGTTTGCAATCCCAAACTCAGATACGCTGGGATTAAAGGTGTAAATCACCGCTCTCTTATCATCCTGGATTGACTGTGGGTAGAGCTCTTTTCTGATATTTCAGACCAGTGCTATTAAATATGTATCTTATTACCACAATTAATGTGAATTGAGTTTCTTTGAATTAGAAAATACGAGAGTTCTAGAATCCTATAACTACATGAGCAAACTTTGGCTCTTGGCATTTTTGCAGTAATTTGACTTTTACAATAAATTGTCCTTTCTGATCTGTTTTGACTTTAGTATGAAGTCAGTTTGGTTAGATATTAGGATAACTACACACATATCTCTCTTAAGTCCATTTGACTGAAAACCTTTTCTCAACGCTGTCTTAGGTAGTGTTTGTCTTTGAAGTTGAGGTGTGTTTCTTGTATGCAGCAGGATGGATCCTGTTTTCATATCCATTGTATTAGCCTGTGTCTTTTTATAGATGAATTGAGTCCATTCATATTAAGGGATATTAATGACCACTGATTGTTAATTTTTGTGTGGTAGTGTATGTGTGTATTTCTTCTTTGGTATTTGCTGCTATGGAATTATCTATTGCTTGTGTGAAAATAGAAAATTTTAAAATCCTGTTTGCTTCTCTTTCCCTCTCATGTAACGGCAGCTTGCTCAGGACAAAGAGTTTCGGCTCCATTGTGTCATTGTAATATAGTGGCAGTTTGCTCAAGGCCCAGGTTCTGGGAAAAGCTTTGTTCACAGGATTTATGGCACCTTGCTTTCTGAGTTCTGAGAACCCCCCTGGAGCAGCTTGACTGCTAGAACTCATACATCATGCTCGTGATCTCTTCAGCAAGACCACCCGAGATAATTGCAAGCATTCAAGCATTCTTCATCCTGGCAACCTTGCAACTTCCTTACCTCACCACACTCCCCCTTCCAATTCAAAGTGTGGTATAAAAATTCTACTCTGAAAGCATTCGGGGCTCTTGGCCTCTCAGTGCCTTGAGTCCACTCATGAGTGTAATTAAACTTTTCCTTTTTATCTTGCAAGAAATCTGGGTCCGAGGTCTTTTTCTTTAATCCAACCGGTAACACTTGTTTGTGTGTGTTTGTGTGTGTGTGTGTGTGTGTGTGTGGTGCATTTAACTTTCTTAGGTTTGAGTTGTCATTATAGTGCTTTCTATAGAGCTGGGTTTGTTCATAGATATTGTTTAAATCTGGTTTTGTCATAAAATATCTTGTATACTCTCTATGGTGATAGAGAGTTTTACTTGGTTTTATTAGTCTGGGCTGGGATCTGTGGACTCTTAGTGTCTGTATAACATCTGCCCAGGATCTTCTGAAACTCTTTACTTTGCTTCTAATTTTCATTGTTAAGAAAATTCTTTTGATGTGAGTAAAGATAACAAAAGATAACAACCTGATTTGCTGAAAACAGTCAGTATTCAGTCAGATTATATAATGAAATGATGCATAATTTGAGATAAGCTTTTTCTGGAATTTTTAGATAGAATACTTGTACATAGCCCTGGCTGTCCTAGAGTTTACTAGGTAAACTAAGCTGATATCAAACCTTAAGCTCAGAGATAACAGTCTGCTACTGTCTCCATGTGTGTCTAAGACCAGCTCAGATAGGCTGTTAAAATGATCTATTTTGAATGAGAGAATTAAAGGATGAAATAAAATTCTAAAAGAAACCATCAATGTTCTGATGAACAGTATTACCTCTTGAAATTCTGTAATAATAATGCAAACAAAATGCTTTATATTTTGTTATCTCATTAACTTGGTTACTTGCCTTGTTAGTTTCTTCCATTTAAAAGTGTTTTGTGTATATAAAATTTTGTCAGAGGATAACTGAAGGTGTCTGTTAATGTGCTTGTTGTATTTGAGTTGTAGAGATAAAGCCCCTGTGGGAGTGTGCTTATGATAGAGTCTTTCAGAGATTGAGCTCAAGTCATTAGGCTTAGCAGCAGTCAACTCTACCCTCTGAAATGAAACTATGGCATTCGTTTGTAGTTCTGAGAAAGTGTTAGGAACAAATTTTTAGTCCTCAAACTAACACAAGCCTAAAAAGGAAAAAGAAAACAGAAGGGTTAGTAGCATATCATTTTTATTTTCAAATAATATCTATTATTCAAACTGTCCTGTTTTCCTGTATCCTTAGATAACAATGTTTATAGGCTGCAAAGAAGACAATGTTTTACTTATTTTAAAATGTTGAAACTAATCTTATTTGGGCACCAGTGAGACAGCTAAATAAAAAATGTCTGCACAAGGCTGAGACCTGACTTTAGCAACCATATGAAGAGGGCCAAAAGTAAACCCCACAAATTTGTCTTCTGGTCTCCACATATCTGTTGTGGTCTAAAACTCCATAGTCACATCACATATACAGTTAACAGAAATGCTTTTTTGTCTGTTAATTTTTTTAGTAAGTCTCATTGCCATTGTATCGCTGGCATCTCTAGATAATCCCTTTATGATGCAGTAATTCATGATGAAGTACCAAATAGATAACTAATGGGGATATGAAGAAACACGAAACTTCAAATAATACATACGTATCCTAGCACTTAAAATTATGTTGTGAAATATTGGTATGGAATGCATGCATGCCTTAATTGCTGCTTGACAAAGATCTAGCATTTTGACATTGCAGACCACACTTCTTCAGCAGCATTGTACTTTTATTTCTAATGATTATTACTATTAATGCCTTTTGAGAAATTTGTGTAGGCTTTGGTAAAGGACAAACATATACACTAAATGCCTCTCCAAAAATGTATACACTAAATGCCTCTCCAAGCAAAATCATTCTTTGAGGGAAAATTAACTGCCACCTCGGAGCCAGAAATTTTATTGTGCCCTTATAATTATACTAAGAACAGGAGAGTTAGATGTTTACTAGACACACATGATCCCAAAAATTAACTGCCTAGAGTACAGATCTAGAGCTCAGCATAGTGGCAAGGGGTCAGTTAATAAATACAGATAAATTAGAATGGTATGGTACAGTGGAAAGAGTAAGACGTCAGGACCTTCTCTTTTGGGAGCATTTGGGAACAGGACAATATAGTAAGAATAAGGCAAAGGACACAGTCAATAGGACAAAACAACTGCCTACAGAATGTAAAACAATCTTCTCCAACCCGACATCCAACAGAGGACTCAGCTCTAAATTATAGAAAGAATTCAAGAAATTAGAGCCCCAAAACCCAAAAATGGGGTTCAGAGTTAAAAAAAAGAGATTCTCAACAGAATTACAAATTGCCGAAAGGCATTTAAAAATTGTTCAACATCTTTAGCCATCAGAGAAATTTAAATCAAAACAACTTTGAGATACCACCTTATACCTGTCAGAATAGCTAAGTTCAAAAACACAGATGACAACCTATGCTAGACAGGATGCAGAGCAAAGGGAACACTCCTCCATTGGTGGTGGGAATAAAAACTGGTACAGCCACTTTGGGAAGCAGTCCTCAGAAAACTGGGAATCAATGTCCGCAAGGATCCTGCAATACCACTGTTGGGCATATACGTAAAAGATGCACCTTCTTTCCCCAAATGCATTAGCACAACTATGTTTATAGCAGCATTATTCATAATAGCAAGACCTGGAAACAACCTGGATGCCTCTCAGCTGAAGAATGGATTCACAAACTGTGCCACACCTACATAATGGAGTACTACTCAGCAGTTAAAAAATAATTAAAATTTGCAGGCAAATGCATGGATTTGGAGATTATCCTCCTGAGTGAGGTATCACAGGCCCAGAAAGATGGGAATGGGATGTACTCACTCATAAGTGGATTTTAGACAAAAAGCAAAGAATACTCAAGCTGTGAACTACAAACAACCCTTGAACAGCTTGGGATCAGAAGGAACTTAAAGAGACATCCAGGGATCCCCCTAGGAAGGCAAAATAGAGAAGATCTCCTTAGCAAATTGGGATCATAACGGGTAGTGAGCAAGGAAAGGTAGGAACAAATCATGAGAAGGAGAGGGTTGAGTGAGAGGAGCAACAAACAGAGAAAAAGAGATGGATATCTTGATAGAGGAATGTAGTAGGAGGTTTCTGGCCTGGACTTTCTGGCCTAACCTCAAGGTTTAGGTCTGCAGACCCACAGACCCGCAGAGCTGCAGACCTGCAGTCCCACAGAGACACACAGATGCTTTCAATAGTTTTTGGCTGATCAGCCTCAGGGCCAGGCATATAACTTGCTAGCTCTTTATCATTAAACTAACCCTTGCTTCTCATCTTGTTCAGCCATGCGGCTCGGTACCTTTTCTTAGAGCAGCATAGTTGTCCTCTGCTTCTTTTGGCTTCTCTCTGGCATTCTCTGGCATTCTGCGCTTCCTGTTCTCAGAGTTTTTAGTAGTCTGGTAGGCCCCCCGTCCACACTTCCTCCCTGCCTTTGGCCCATCAGCACTTTTTATTGGGACAATTATTTACTATGAAACAACACAATACCCCTACAGAGGAAGCCACTGTGAGGTTAGAAAGAGGCCGGGTACAAGGGAAACCTCCGAGAACTCACAGGATGTCCCTGGCTATGACTCCAATAGTGAAGGGGATGTCTAAAAAGGTCTGCCCCTATAATCAAATGAATGACCCATCTAAGTGTCATTATAGAACCTACATCCAGCAATGAATACAGGAGGAAGCAGAGATCCATAGCTAAGCACCAGGCCAAGGTCCCGGGCCAGCTAAAGAGAGAGAGAGAGGAGTTGATATGAGCAAACAGATAGGGGTGATGAGGAGTCCCATGGAGATGGCTGGCTGGAGGTCTGGGGAGCTCACTAAATCAGAAACACTCACTCGGGAACCATCAGGAAAAGGAACTAAACCCTCCAAAGACAGATGACTGTCGAATGGCATGGGCAGTATGTGGAACCTTGTGGCGTAGGATCAGACTATGTTCCTGTGCATGAGCTGGCACCTTGGAGCCCATTCCCTACGGAGTAACACCTAATATTGGGATGAGAGAATCGGACCTACCTCAAATGGATACACCGGACTGAACTGACCCACCTTGAGATTCCCTGCCCTCCTTGGGGAAAGAATGGGAGAATGGGGTGGGAAGAGGCTGAGGGGGGACTGGGTGGGATTGTGAGTAGGGAAGGAAGGGCTAGCTGGGGGATAAATGGGAAAAAAAAACGTTTTAAATACAAAAAAAAAAAAAAAAAGAAGAAGAAAAAAATTGTAACTTTCGGCGTAGTAAAATGTCCCAAACTGCTTCTAGGCAAAATGCAATTGAAAACTACAGTGCACCTCTCAAAATCCTTGTTTTCTTATATTATTATTAAACCAGTTTGCAGTCTCCCAGAGGAGTTACCTAATATTAGCTGTTGTTCTGATTTTGACTATGACATCTTAGTCATTTTAGCTTCTATGCATTTCTTCACTGATCCAAACTGAAAGGAAAATCTGGTTTTAGAAATAATCAGATTTTGGCACACATGCCACACAGTTCAACTTCTGAGTTTGTTCTGATAATCCTGTAGGCCTCTGAAAAATGTCTGTTCTGTACTTGGCCCTGTTTCAGGAGCTCAGCAATCACAACTATTCTTATTATTAATAACTTATTTATTCTCAGCCTGATCACAGTTTAATCTCCCTCCCTTCTCTCATGGTAGAAACTCTCCCAAAGTTCCCTCTGCTCACCCCAATTTCCTCCTCTTTCTTCTCTTCAGAAAGCTGCAGGCATCCCGTGTATATCAGCCAGCCAAGGTACCTTTTCTCCTAGTGAGGGTGGGTGAGGAAACCCATTAGGGTGAAAGAGTCCCTAAAGCAGTAATTGTGTTAAAGACTGCCCTTGCTATCTCTAGTAAGAGTTCCACGAGAAGACTGACCAAGCTACCAAACTGTAACATATGTGTAGGGTATATTGGTCAGACTCTAGCAAGTTCTGTTAGGCAATTCAGTCTCCATACCCCTCTATGTTCTCAAATTAATTGACTCTGAATTCCAATTATATTTTTTTTCCTGTAGGCAAAGATAGGAAGGGATATCAAAAAAAGGACCCCCTCTCTTTTCATTATCACTAGAGAAGCATCCATATACAAATTCTGCAATGTCTTTGATATCACAATTCATCCTCTGGCTCTGAAGACAAATGCTCTCCCATATTCTTGTTCAAACAATGCATAAGATATTCATAATTTTGTATCTGATTTATGATCATGGTTCTTTGTCAGAGTTAGGAGAAAAATTGCTCTGGCTTTTTGCTGGTCTTGACTGAAAATGACAAAGTCAGATTCACAGACATTTATTTCTGTCTTCCCAATAATGCTGAGGGGCCACCATGGGTTGAGCAGTATTCATATACTTTGATGTTTGCATGGGATATACTATTTTCTTTCTATTTACTTAATATATGCTTTCACTTAATTCTGACATTTGTTTTTTTCCTGATCTCCTATTTAAGAGTGCTGTGCTGAAATTAAACACTATTAAAAATTTGATATTATCAGAGTGTATCTTTTATGTATTAGGCTCTTTATGAAATAGAGTGCACCTCAATTTGATACATGTACATTTAGAGTCATCTTGATTGATTTATTAATTGGGATGGTAATTCCTTCTCTATTTTTTCTTAATAATTTTCCTCTAAAGTCCATTTTGTCAAAAATTAGAATTGTAACACCCAAGTGTTTTCCATTTATTATAAAAGTTCCATCCTTCCACTTTTTTCTATTTTTAAAGCAGTGCTTTTAAAGCAAACAAGACTGGTTTTGCTTCTCAATCCAATCATCTGACATGTTTCTTTTGATTGAAGAACTGAGACTACTGTTATGTCAATGTATTGTTTAAAAGTGCACGTGGCATAAATTTTAAATGTTATTTTATTCTTTATTTTGTTACTTTGTTTTTGTGTTCTTATTTGTCTTCTGTGTTTTGGTAGTTACACTCAATTTTGCTTCTTTTCTCTATTCTGTTTCATGTGTATTCCTCTTTTTAGTCTTATTTTCTATGTTTTAAAACAATTTAAAATTTATTTTGATCAGGTTCTTCTCCCAGAATTCTTTCTCTCTCTCTTTCTCTCTTTCCCTACCAAATGGACAAACAACTCAATACAACAAAAGCTCCCCAAAGCCAAGTAAACAAAATAAAACCTACACAAATCAACAAACAACCAAAACCCCCAAGAACCTATAAACAAAAGAGCACACATACACACAACACACATACATAAAATTGCGAAGTCTATTGTATTGTTAGTCAAATAGTCATGAACATGAGACCAGGCCTGGAGTGTTTGATATACTGAGAATCACTTTATTGGAAAAAATTTATTTTACCTACCCCATCATATTAAGTGACAATTCAGTCGGTCCAAGTTTTTTTTTCATTCATTCAATATTTTTATATATAACAAAAATATTCTAATATGGTAAAACAAAAATATCACACTGAGGTTTTATAAGGCAAAACAACAGGATAAAAAGGTCAAAGAAAAGGCATAATAATCAAAGACCAACTCATTGTCACTCCCAGTAATTAAATAAAACCATTAAACTGGAAGTCATAATATATACATATAGTACTTCATGCAAACATATGCAGGGCCTGAACTTGTTGCTTCATACTCTCTCTGTTTATATGAAATGTGCACATGTTAACTTCTAAGGCTGTTTTCTTGGTGCCTTCAATCCCTGGGCTCTTACCCTATCTCCACCTCTATTTCTGCAGGATTTCCTGAGCTATGAGGAAAGGGATTAAATATATGCATCTCATTCGGAGCTGAGTATTCAAGGTCTCTAAATTACCCAAGCTGTTATGAGATATACTTGATTGCTTATTACCTACTTTATTACATCTCTACCAGATAAATCAAAATACTGCTTTGAATATAGACATGAGGTATTTAATGTTTTTAAAAGTCTCTTCTAGTAAGCACTTTAACATTAGCATCATTAAATTGTTTTGAAAATACACATTGGGAATATATCTACCTTTGGATTTAAACTCAGGAGACTGACATGAGAATTATAAGTTCAAATGTTTTCCTATAATTCATGACATCCAAGCCAGACTAAATAACAAACAATAAAGTACCATGGGAATTTGTGAGAATATGAAAAGCAAAACAAGGAACAACCACCTGCCACCATTTCAGATCCTGTAATTGAAACATATGATCACACATTGCCTGAAACTTAAATAAACAATGAAACACTTAGATGATGGGCACCCCATTTTATATACTGAAGCGAAAATACACCTATGATTAAACAAAAGCATAATAGATAATTAAAGCAGAATGTCAGAATCACAGCATAAACTCCACTAAATAAATATGCTCCATATATAGCACACTTCTGATTCTACTTTAAAAGGATCAAAATAGAAACCACAAGGCAGTGATCTCCACTACCAGTCTTGAATGAACACGGTAAAAACTTTACTTCCTTCAAGGCTACAATGAAGTGAAATGACATTGTTTTTCTTTAGACTGAAAACTGCAATGTTCTTTCAAGTCTACCAAATTGTTGTCATAAATAGGGTTTTTCCTCGTGTATGAGTTTAATTTGAATTCTTGATTTCAAAATGATACAAACTGACATTAAAATATTCATAGACCTAGAGACATGGCTGAACAGTTATGCAAAGTTTATTGCTAGGACTAAGGTCTTGTTTTTGACAATTAAGATTCAACAACCTACGTTTCTTGGGAACCAGCATGCACATTCACATACCCACACAAATATACACTAATATCACATAATTAAATTTAAAACAAATCTTTAAACAAACAAGTTTTCACTCATGAAAGTTTTTTTCTTTTCAGCATTAATTTCTGTACTACTGGTGATGAGACTCTAAAGGCTTTGAGAGTTTCTCTTCACCATGAATTAGTTCATGTAACAGAAAGAAAGCTTGTAAGACTGAAGTCTCAGAAATCAATCCCTCTCAGCTGTTGTTATCATTTGGAAAGATTTAGGAAATATTTCCCTGTTGGAAAAATATGTCACTTGGGGTAGGCTTTGAGAATTTACATCTACACACCATTTCTAGTTTGCATTCTCTCCTTCATGCTGCAGGTTAAGGATGTGAAATCCTAGACACCTCCTGCAGCTACCATGTCTGACACTTGTTCCCACGCACTTTCATGGTGATCCTCTAGCCTTCTGGAACCAAAGTCCAAATTAAACTCCTTTGTAAGTTGACCTACACATTATATCATAGCAGAAAAAACACTAACACACATCCATGAAGTTTTACACCTGAACTAGTTATTCCATGCAATTGAAGGGAAGTATCAATTTCTCTAAGAGTAACCTATGTATTTCAATTTGTAGGTCTGTTTTTCATGAGTTTGCTGGTGCAAACAAAAAAATGACAACTATAACGCTTGAACAGGATGCTGATACTGTCAAAATTTTATCTCTGGAATATTCTTGTGTAACTGACTATAAGTGTTTTGGTTAAAGATCTTTCCAAATACTTTATAGTACGAAGACTTTCAGTATTAATTTTTCAGGCACTCAAAGACAACTGCATTATGCAAAGGCTTTAATAGATTGACTGCACATGAAATTCTACTGTATCAAGTGTAAATTTTACCACAGTGACTACATTTATACAGTTTCTCTTCAGTATCATTCTTTTTCATGATTTTGAAGACTATGAATACATTCAAAAGTCTTATCACACTAATTCCATTTACATGGTTTCTCTACTATGGGTTCTCTTATGCTTTTGAAGATGACTTTTATGTGCAAAGGCTTTACCACACTGGTCACATGTATAAGGTTTCTCTCCAGTATGTGTTCTTTTATGAACTTTAAGAGAAGTGGTATATGAAAAGGCTTTACCACATTGAATACACTCATAGGGCTTCTCTCCAGTATGGGTTCTTTCATGCACTTGAAGAGAACTGAGATGTGAAAAGGCTTTACCACATTGATTACATCCATAGCGTTTCTCTCCAGTGTGTGTTCTTTTATGCACTTGGAAGGAACTGAGATGTGAAAAGGCTTTACCACATTGATTACATTCATGGGGTTTCTCTCCTGTATGGGTTCTTTTATGCACTTGAAGAGTACTGTGTAGAGCAAAGGCTTTACTACATTGATTACATTCATAGGGTTTTTCTCCAGTATGTGTTTTTTTATGCGCACGAAGATGACCCATAATTGCATAGGCTTTACCACATTGATTGCATTCATAGGGTTTCTCTCCAGTATGTGTTCTTTTGTGCACATGAAGATGACCAATATGTGCAAAGGCTTTACCACATTGCTTGCAGTCATAGGGCTTCTCTCCAGTATGTGTTCTTTTATGCATTTGTAGAGTACTGCGTTGAGTAAAGGCTTTATTACACTGATTACATTTATAGGGTTTCTCTTCGGTATGTGTTCTTTCGTGCACAAGAAGATGACCAAGATGGGCAAAGGCTTTATCACATTGCTTGCATTCATAGGGCCTCTCTCCAGTATGTATTCTTTTATGCACTTGAAGAGCACTGTGATGAGCAAAGGTTTTACCACATTGCTTGCATTCAAAGGGTTTCTCTCCAGTGTGTGTTCTTTCATGCACATGAAGATTACCGGGTTGTGTAAAGGTTTTACCACATTGCTGGCATTCATATGGTTTCTCTCCAGTATGTGTTCTTTTATGAATTTGAAGAGAACAGTAATGAGCAAAGGCCTTACTACACTGATTACATTTATAGGGTTTCTCTCCAGTATGTGTTCTTTTATGCATTTGAAGAGTACTATGTCGATTAAAGGCTTTACTACACTGATCACATTCATAGGGTTTCTCTCCAGTATGTATTCTTTTATGTATGTGGAAATAACTGTGACTTGAAAAGGCTTTGCCACATTCATTACATTCATAGGGTTTCACTCTAGCACGTCTTCTTCCATGCCTATGAAGATGACTGTCATTTTCAAAGGCTTTAACATGTCGAGTACATACAGATGGTTTCTCTCCAGTTTGACGTCTTTCATGGCTAGAAGGATAATTGACACATGTAAACAATTTCACTTTTAAATACACTTAAGTAGACATTAACGCTTTATCACTGTGTTTACACTCACATTGTAGTCCTTTATTAAAGGTTGTTTGTATCTTTAAAGATACTTGTTACGGTAAAATCCTTTAATACATAGTTCACCTTTACAGAATCTTTTCTTCTGTATAAAATTTTTCAGTTTTTAAAAGAACTGAAAAAGTTCAAAGTTTTACCACTTTTATTGAATTCATACAATTTCCTATGCTGTGAGTCAGACATTTGTCATGTGAACTAGGACAAAGAACAGCATTTACAAAGTCCTAGTACTAACAGGGCTTTTCTGCAATGTGAGTCTGTTGATATACTAATGAGGAAGCTGGGAAACCAATTACTTGTATACCCGAATAAAATTCAACAAGTATATTCAATGTGAGCACTGCTACATTCTTCTAATTATTCAGAAAAAGAGATAGATATATTATATCTTTCCATATCTCTATGTTTACATAGATCCAGAGTGACATATGATATACCTAGTAAAGGAAGAACAAATAAAAGGTTTCCACATTGAATTAACACACTTTGACTTTCTGTTTCTCATAAACCTGTGGGATAGGGATTAATGTTTCTCCTCAATCACGGCTCCATGGCTCGTGACTCTAACTGCCTCTCTCACTAAAAATTAGCCCTGTCATAAAAAGAATATGAGTAACACAAGCTTTACTATGAACTATTTGCTTATTAGTTTATTGAGATATACTTTTCATCTCTTCAATGCGTATATCTTTTATATAAGACTGGTATAAAATAAATGGATTGACCATTTTGTAGAATACCTCTCATGATACTATGCTTCAAATGATAATAGTTGTTAACGCATTTTTTAAACTTGTCTTCTTTTCAAAAAGGAATGCTTTGCAAATGCAATTCACCTACCTAAAATTCAGGTATATAGTTTTTTTTTTAAAAAAATTTAATCATTATTAATGCACTTTAAGCTGTGTTATTTACACTGTTGCTTTTGTTTAAAACACCCAGGACACACTGCAATTTCTTCTCTTTACACATTTTTATCAATTTACACATGAATATTACCTTTTTTGCACTCCAGAACTTTGAGGATATTCTTTAATATTATGGTCTTTCCAACTGTATCCTAAAATATAATAGCAGAAAAATGTTATATTAAAAACTGTACACAATTTAAGTTATTATCTTCAGTGAACCTAAGAACCATGCCTGATATATTTACATTTCTTCTTTCTCAAGCAAATTATAGAAGAATATCAATAACTAAGGAACCGTTGTCAACTTATTTTAAAACATAAATGAAAATTTAGTCTTACCTATAGTAGTGAGGTTCCTGTATGTCTCCAGCATTACATCTTTGTAGAGATTCTGCTGGGAAGGATCCAGTAAAGTCCACTCTTCCCAAGTGAAGTTGATATGCACATCATCATAGGTCACTGAATTCTAAAATATTTCATACATGTACAAAACAGAAAGCATGATACTGACAAAATTGCAAGTTTATACTTCTTTAACAGTATAATCATATAAGTCGGGTACTCCCCACACTTATTCCATGACACAGACATTATAATGTAATCACCAAGTCACTTTAAAAGAGAACTACATTGGAGGGTTACTTTTGTCCCTTCTGTACCCTTTGAAAGGGCTATCACCCTGCAAGAAAAATGCCTATTAACAAACAGAGAGACAAGTTAACAAAACAACAGTACAGAGTACTCATGAGAGAAAGTGTATGAAGAACTACTAACTAAAAAAAAAAAAAAATTAATGGATAAACTAAGTGTCTTGACTCATGCCTTTAACATGAGCACTCAGAAGGGAGTGGTAGGTATATCTGCCTCTGAATTCAATGCCAGCCTACTCTGTACAAACAGATCTAGGAAACTCAAAAGTACACATTAAGACCCCCATCTTCCATGCAAAAATCAGTCAAACAAACATGAAAAGATAGAAAGAACTCATAGGTTCTTACTGAAGTTCCTACGAAGAGTTATGGATTCACTCAAGTTCTGTATTCATCATCCAGAATCCTGAAGTGCCCTAATTTAAATTGTAACCTCAATAAGATTGTACAAATAGATAATCTATGAGTAAAGAGTTGCAAATAGACAGATGAAAACATTAGCAATATGGGTAGAAGATGTCTCAGTAGTAAAAAAAACTCTTGCTGATATGACATATAGGTGGGCATCATTGCCAGTAGTTTCATAGGGAAATCAAACTATCCATTATTTCAAGTTCAGGGTTTCTGAGACAGTCTTCTGACCCGTGTGAGGTCCAGATACCCACATGGTACATATCCATAAATACAGGTAAAATACTTGTATTTATTACAAAATTCAAAATCGCTCTATACCCATAAGAACAAGAGGTGACCTAGCCCAGGCAGAGAACCCAGTCTCTGGGATTCAGGCCCTGGGACACAGCCCTTGGAATGTCAACCCCATTCACCTCTCTCCTAAATTCAGGTGACCAGGGAAAACCCCCACAGGCCATAAGCCCTAGTAAAATCCAATTTGCTAGACACCCCCAACTACAAAAACCTGCCCCATTACCCAACCAACCCCATCACCTGGAAATCTCAGCAGCAACCTGAGAAACACAAGTTTGCACCCATTAGACCAAAAGGTGAGTGAGACTCACCCAGCCCAGGCAGAGATCCCAGAATCTGAGACCCTAACCCTAAGGCACAGCCCATGGACACCACTCCTACTCATGTCTCTCCTAAATATTCATGTTATTAACCACATGTGTAACAGCTCTGGTAGTGGTACACACTTATAATCCCAGCACTTCTTGAAACATGGAAGAATCAGAGGTTCAAGAATTCAAATGAGGTACAGGGGGACTTTTCAAAAGAACTAAAATAAACAATAGCAGTAATGTCAAACAGAGAAAAGATCAAACAAATTTTCTACAAAGTGGCAAAAAATAAGGGACTAGAGCTAGGCACAGCAAATAAGAACACTGGTTACTTTTCTATGAGACCTGGATTTGATTTCCAGTATCCACATAGAAATGCATAACCATCTTTAATTCTAATTACAGAGACTCTGACATCCACTTCTGGACTCTATAGGTAATAGAAATGCAAATGGTACACAAAACAAACACATGTGTAGGCAAAACACAATCATAGGAAACTTTAAATAAAAACTATTATCTTCTAGTAAGAGATTTCCTAAAAAAAAAGTGGGGCAGAAGCAGCTACTTAATAGTTTGGGCTATAAACTTAAACAGACAATAGTATTTAAAAAAGCACCAGGATTGCATTCTTAGTTTTACTTGACTGAATTAGAGCAAAGGACACCCTTGGATTCTGGCGATGCTTAATGTCTTGCTCACTTCAGTTTTAACCTAGGGCATCTACATTCATAACAAACACCAAAGTAATCGTGAAAGCCAAGCTGGCTAAACAGGCCTAGTGCTGTGACAAAGGAAGGCACTGATTGTCCCTACAAAGAGCACAACCTGTTCTCACTGGCCTAGAAGAACATTTTTTGAAACTATTTGTCTAGACCTTGCTGGTACATTATTACTGTTACAGAAAAGTGATAATAGCTCCATTTAAACACACATAATTATCTCCATACTTCCATAGGACTGATAATGTATCCTGAATTTAAGTAATTTGATCTCAAAAATCCTAACTTCCTACTAAAAAATAGGGAATGTCTATCTTGATGACCATCTACCTGTAAGCAAGCACTACATTTGTTACCAGATTTAACATTTGCTGCAGCACACAATTAATTTAGAAATGTATTAGGGAAGAAAATAAGTGAAAGATAAATGATATTATACTAGGCACACACATGTAATCCCAGCTTTTGGAAGGTAGCAAGACTACACTGATTGTAAGACCAGCCTGGTCAACATAGATAAATTTCATGATGAAACTAGCTCAGATATACTGATTAATTTATTAATTAAAAATTTAAAAACAAGTCAAATTTAGTTTGGTAAAAACAGTTTTTAGGTTTTGTAACAGAAAGACACTTCCTTACACATAATCTCAATACTATCTACAAAAAAAGTGAGTCTTTGTTAAAAGACACACGAAACAAAAAATGCCTTAAAAACTAAGTCATATAACAGCACAGTTATCCTACTGTGAGAAAACCTACAGATAAAAGAAAAATACAACAATTTTATTAATCAAAGTGTTTGATTTATTTACTGAAATTATATTAAAGAAAAAAACATTTTCAATTATCAAGTGTTTTTAAGGATAAGAGCAGCTCAGTAGTAAAGCAACTAACTACCACGAGCACTGCCTGGGTTTCACTCCAAGATCAAAATTACCTGGAATAATGAGGAATCTAAAATATACAAAAATCATAATTCTAAAACAAATAAGCTTTTAAAAAGGAAAGCTGAGTAATAATGATGATTTAGAGCTAATTTGTATAGACATGGGCCAAAAATGACAAAAAGCAAATATAAATCACCCAGACCTGAATTAAAAAGATTAATCTTTAACTTTAATTCAAAGCCTATGCAGTATGAAAAAAAGAGCAACATTTACACATTTTACATGTATCAACCATAAGCTGGACAGTGGCTTGTGTGAAGGTAATAAGAGCATCATGACAAGGCCATCCTCCAGTGAATATAGAATTCAAAGCCACATTGGCCTACTAAAAACAGGTCATAAAATAATTAAGTCTGGCCCAAAATTTTTAGCCACATGTAGTACAATTTTTTTTAAAGCCCAATCAAAAATGACATTTAGTGGGCATATAAAAAGGATCTCAGCCAGGTATGGCAGCATATACTTTCTTCCAAGAGCTCTGGAGTTAGAGGCAAGTAGATCTCTTAACTTGAAGCCAGGCTGCTCTTCTCAGCAATGCCAGGGCCATTAAAGACACATATTGAGACTGTTTCAAAGAACCTAAAACAAAAGCTAAAAATGCACACTTGGGAGTCAGAGGCAGGAGGATTTTTCTGGAGTTCATGGTTATCCAGGTCTATGTGCAAGTTCCAGGACAACCACAGACACATAGAAAGAATGTGTCAAAATACCAAAACCAAATCAAAACAAGGTCTATTTTCATTATATCAAAATATTAAAGCCCTTATTATTTAAAGCCTAAAAAGGTACAGCCCCTTGGGCTGCAACCAACCAAGAGGGCGAACCTAGCAACAACTGGAGACCCACAGCCCCATGGCCCACATCTGACTAAGAGTGAACCAAGAAAGCAATGGGCAGAGGCCAGTGCAAGAATACATATAACAACATAAATAACACCACCAGTAGAAGCTGGTGAATTTACAATATCAAGACCTGAGCATGGCAAGGAAGAGGAAACAGAAGGAAATGACCTTAAAAACAACTTTATGAGGATAATAGGAGGATATAAAAAAATCCCTTAATGAAATAGAGGGGAGAGAGAATGGAAGATTCAATAGGGAAAACAGAGATGCCAGTCAAAGAAAACACTAAAACTAAAAAAAGTTTTAACTCAAAACATCCAGAAAATTTGGGACACCATGAAAAGACCAAACCTGAGAATAATAAAAACTGAAGAATAGCAGCTCAAAGGCATAGAAAATACATTCAAGTTTTCATAAAAGAAAACTTTCCAAACTTAAAGAAGTAAAAGCCAATAAGATACAAGAAGCTTACAGAACACCAAATAGAATAATAGATTCCCCCAATAAAACATATGCTCACCAAATAATAATCAAGCCACTAAATCTACCAAACAACAAAAAATACTAAGTGCTGCAAAGGAAAAGGGCCACGTTACCTATAAAGGTAGAAGTAGGAATATGTTTCAAATTAAATAAAAACCAGTCTGAGATATTAGAGGGATCGACCCACAGTCAGTCACATCTTTAATCCCAGCACAGGGAATGTCTGGGAGTGGTGACCCACGCCTTTAATCCCAGCAAATCTGAGTTTGAGGCTAGTTTAGTTTAACTAGGGAGTGGAGTTCCAGGCTCCCAGGCAGGCAGTGCTGGTGCCACACCTTTAATCTTAATCTGGATGTGAAACAACTGGGTAAAGAGGGTATTTAAGGCAGACAGAAAGACAGAGCAGGCAGTAGAAGCCAGAGGAGCAAGACTGACAGCTAGGTGAGATCTGACTGTGGTGTTTATTCTTTGATATCTCAGCCTTTCCCTGAGATCTGGCTCTGAGTTTCCTTCATTTGTGCAACACTTGGCATCCGACTTTGGGGCACAAATTCCTCCCCTCCCCACCCAAAAAACAGCACTTGCTGACCACAGCAACTTGTAATTATCAGCTGGCTACGCTTTCTGTTCTGTTCTTCAGTCTTAGGCAGACCGGCCACAGGTGCTTCTGTTTCACTGTCATCTGGGCAAGTTTTTCAGACAGTGGCCTCTTTCTCCTGGTGGACTGTGGGTTTTTTTTTTCTCCTTCTGGACCTCTCCTTGGGCTGCTATCACACTAGGTAGCTGCCCCACTTCACAGTCATTTGAATCATCACAGACAACTAGATTGGTGACTAAATCAAAGTTTTTTAAAAAGGGGGAATTTGTTTAAGGCAATGGAAAGTGTTTGGTCTTTTTGTGATCTTTCTCTAGATGATTTAATATTAGAACCAGTAAAGGAAAAGATAAAGAAGGTAGATGAGATTATAATCATAATGTTTATTATGAATATTGTTTGACTATTTCTGATTTATCATTTAAAAAGTAAATGCCAAGAAAAACGTCTTAAAAGGCCCTGTCAAGAGAGAACAAAAAAGATGTTTGAATTCAAACAGAGGAAAATAAAGAACCAATTTCAGCAAGGTTGTCTAAAATTACACAAAAACAGGCAACATTAACATATCCAGTAACCTTAAAAAAATTGAACAATGATAAAGACAATAGAGAAGCTAGTTGGGCTCCAATACAAATGCTAGAATTAGGAAAGTATAAAAGAAGCAATTGTGACATATGGGATATATGTACCAATTGTAAAACAAATGCTAAATAGCTGGTTATCCTATAACTAGATCATCCCTAAAGATTGATTAGATATGGTTACTGCTGTTTCAGAGGCTGAACCAATTTTACAGTGGAAAACATGGTGGAAGGAGGAAGCTAAAACAATAGAACAAAGAAGCAGGGCTAGATGCATAGAAGTCTCCCAAGACCAACTTCTTGGGGAGGAAGATTATGCTGATATTGAAAGGCAGTCTTTATACAATGAAAATATTCTGGCTTTATGCTGCATGGCAGCTTTAAATGCCTGGGATCGGATTGAAGAAATTGGAAAGAAAACTGAATCATTCATGAAAGTAATTCAAAGCCCAAAAGAAACTCTTACAAACTTTTTGCATAGATTAACTGCAGCAGTAAACAGAATGGTACCAAACTCAGAAGCCAGGTGAATAATAATTGAATCACTGGCCTTTGAGAATGCCAATGCACAATATAGAATATTTAGACCCTTAAAAGTAAGATCGGTATCCTTGAAGGATTGGATTTGTGAGACAGTTAATCTAGAGTCTTATGACAGTGATGATAACTGGGTAGGAGAATATATTTCTAGAGGTATAAGAAGTCAACATGTTAAATTTTACAATTGCAGAAGGAAAGGTCACATAAAAAGATGTAAACAAGGCATTTTCAGAAAAAGTGCTTTTGTTAGGAATAATCCCAAGAGAATGCCCCTCTCTTATGGAGTATGCAGAAGGTGTGGAAAAGGATGACATTGGACAAATGAGAGCAGGTCAACAAGAAACAGAAAAGGTAACTTTCTGCCTTCAGGAAATGCCCAATGGGGGCTTTCAAAAGCCCCTATATCAAATCCAGTCTAATCTTACCCTGCCACTGTGGAGGAAACACCCCCCCCCCAAAAAAAAAGGAAATTAAAAACTATTTTAAAAGACATACTACACGGAATGACAGAAAATCTATATAAAAATACTCGGAAAAATTATAAAATGAATATTTTGGCAAGCTTCTATCAAAAACAAAGGCCAAAATTAAAAGCACACAAAAAGATGTTATTATTGAAGGCTTATTAGACACAGAGGAGGATGTATCAATAATTTCACCAGTCATGTCATCCAAGTTGGCCCCTTCAGGAGGTAAATATTCAAGTTTTGGGAATTGGGTCATTATCCCAGGTAAAACAGAGTGCAAAATGGCTTGAGTGTATAGGACCAGAAAGGCAGGGAGGAATTTTAGAGCCATATGTGGTTAAAATTGCTATAAATTTATGAGAATAAGGTTTACTACAACAATGAAACTCATATATTAATATTCCTCTAAACACAGAAATAAACCATAAACTAGCTCAAGTTTCCGGAAAAAAACATTGGAAGGTATTATGAGAAACCATTCAGGTTATACAGAAACAAGGCACACAGCTGCTGATCTTTCTAAAAACACCCTAAGCACTAGTTCTAAAATGGCAAAAAGAGAAGCCTCTTTGGATTTATCAATAGCCTGGTACAGAAGCAGTAAAATGCTCAGCATATAGAAGGATCATCCAGCCCTTGGAATTCTCTGTATTTGTTATTAAAAAGAAATCTGGAAAGCAGACAATGATAACAGAACTAAGGGCGATAACCAAGGTGATCCAGCCAATGGGCTTTTTATAGTCTGGGATTCCTTTGCCTTCTCTGTTACCTAAAAAATGGCCTACTATAGTTATTGATTTAAAAGATTGTTTCTTTACAATACCTTTACAAGAACAAGACAAAGAAAAAAAATCACCCTTACAGTGACCACTTACAATAATTCTCAGCCTGTAAAGAGATATCAGTGGAGAATCCTCCCTCAAGGAATGCTGAATAGCCCCACTATGAGCCAATATATTGTACAAAACCATCAGAACATATATGTGACATATTCTCTCAATCTATAATTTATTGTTACATGGATGACATCTTGTTGGCTGATTCAAATATTAATAATTTAGAAAAAAATGTTTGAAGAAGCAAAAATTTTTTGACTGCTTGGGGATTACAAATTGCCCAAGGGAAAAAATACAAAGAAGGGATTCCATTAATTATTTAGGCTACAAAATGGCCAACAAAAATCAGACCCTAAAAGGTACAAATTGGAAGAGACAGATTAAAGACACTTAACGATTTTCAAAGACTACTAGGAAGCATTGCCAATTTACGATCCACTATTGAAATTAAAAATGATGAACTAGATAATTTGTTCAAAACCTTAAATGGTGACAAGGACTTAATAGTCCAAGAGAATTGTCACCTGAAGCTGGGAGAGAATTGATTTTGGTGGAAAAGAAATTACAGGAGGCACATGTGGATCATGTGGATCCAGACAGAACTTAATTGCATTCTAGTTATCTTGCCCTCTAAGCATTCTCCTACAGGAATATTAATGCAAAGGGAAAATGTTATATTGGAATGTATAGTTGTTCCACATAAATCGAGTAAGAAATTAAAGCCATCTGTATTTTTTAAAGGAAAATTAAGACTTCGTCAATTGACAGGAATGGACCCAGCAGAAATTGTTGTACTTTTAACTAATGAAGAAATTGACCAATTGTGGGTAGAAAGTAAACCTTGGCAAAGAGCCTGCAGTAATTTTTTGGGAGATATCCTCAAAGCAAATGCAATGAATTTCTGAAAAAAAAAAAAAAAAAAAAAGAAAGAAACTAATTGGATTCTTCCTTGTGTTGTATGAGATAAACCAATTTCTGGGGCCCTACATTTTATACCAATGCAAACAAGTAACAAAGGCAGGTTACAAATCAGAACATATAAATAAAGTGACTCAAGCCCTTATAATTCTGTTCAAAAGTCAGAATTATATGCTATCATTAATGGACTTTACCAAATCTCTTAACATAGTCACTGACTCTCAGTATGCAGAAAGAGTTGTTCTACACATTGAAACTGCTGAATTTATTAATGATGAGTCAGAATTAACTTCATTATTTATTGTTACAAAATAATAATCAGGACTAGATAGAAATCATCCCTTCTATATAACACACATTTGATCCCATATGGGTCTGCCAGGTTCTTTACCAGAAGGTAATGATGAAATTGATAAGCTATTAATAGGAAATGTACTTGAGGCCTCAGAGTTTCATAAAAAGTATCACATCAATAGCAAAGGATTAAAAAAAGATTTCCCAATCACTTGGCAACAAGCCAAAGAAATTGCAGCAGGAAGTAATCCTAAAGGCATACGTAGACATGAAATTTGGCAGATGGATGTATTTCATTTTACAGAATTTGGGAAATTAGGATATGTCCATCATATAATAGATACGTTTTCAGGATTTCAATGGGCAACTGCTTTGAGTTCAGAAAGGGCTGATTCTGTAATCACACACTTGCTACAAGATATGGCCATCATGGGAATACCTGTACAAATTAAGACTGACAATGCTCTGGCTTATGTCTCTAGTAAAATGAAACCATTTTTTGCTTATTATAATATAAAGCATATTACAGGAATACCACAAAATCCTACAGGGCAACCAGTCATAGGGAGATAAAAAAGAACTCTAAACGATATACTAAATAAACAGAAAGGAATAACAAAGACCCCAGAGATAGACTAAACAATGCTTTATTAACTTTGAATTTTCTTAGTGCTAATGACAAAGGAACAACAGCTGCTGAAAGGCATTGGACTTTAGAAAAAAACAGCTGAACTAAATCACCCTGTTTCCTTCAAAGATGTACTAACCTCTGAATGGAAGCTAGGATATGTGCTACCTTGGGGAAAGGGATTTGCTCTTGTTTCCACAAGTGAAAAAAAGTCATGGATACCATCAAAATTAATAAAGAATGGAAATGAACCAGAGAAACTTCATGAAAATAAGAACTGATAGCTCAATCCATGTTACAATTCTTTTCATTGTAAGAAAGAAACAAAGGGCAGGGGCAGGTTTTTGTTTTTGTCATTACAGAAAACTGGAAATACCTATCTTTAAGAAGTTAAAAGACTTTGGACATCTAGACATCTAAAGCAGAAGGGAGGCTATACAGAAAAATTTACAAGCAAAAGAATATTGGACCTACTGGTACAATAGGGTAAAATTTCATTGCTTAACCTCTATACATCTTTTTTTCTAAACTGAAGTCCCAGTTTAATTATAATTTAAAGCTGGCTTTAGAGTTGGAGTATGGCTTTCTCCTTCTCTAAACCCAAGCACACTTGTTAAAGGAAAATACAAAATCTCTGTATCATATCAGAAGAGCCACCTGATATGGGACAGAAGAATAACTAAAAATAAGGGACTATTCTATTGTTACTAATCCTCTGCTGAAAAAGAACTTATACATTTAGTTTCCTGAACATTGTTGTGGCGGGATTAAGGTGTCAGCTGATAAGGTCAGAAGACGCTTCCAGGACCCTGGAGGGGGTGTGGCCAAGCTCATTGATAAGTGGCTGCTGGGACACGAGGACCCTCTCTTCCTGGTTCCTGGCTGCTGGACAGACAGAATCGGAATCCATCGTCCTTCCATCGCTCGTCCATTGCTTGGATACACCAGTCCTTGTTCAGGTGCCACTATAAGCTGTTACTAATATCGTGAGTGTTAATTTATATTCTAATAAATATTAATTTTGGACTGGCGCCTTGAAAGTAAAACTCCGTCTACATCTGGTGCCCAACATCCTCGGCCCTGTGCCCTAAACTGTAGGAAGCCAGGGGACATACAGACTGTTCACTTGGGCTTAAAGTTCCCTCTCACTAGCTGGGCATGGTTTCCAGCAAGCTGGTCCAGCGTGTAGGCGAAGGTTTTCGGCTCAGTGCCTGGGCATGGGGTTTTCAGCTCAGTGTGCAAACGCAAATTTTCAGCTCAGTGCACAAATGTGGGTTTTTGGCTCCGTGTGCAAGTGCGAGATTTCAGCTCAGTACGCAAACGCAAGATTTCAGCTCAGTGCGCAGGCACGGTTTTCAACTTGCCAGCCTGCCACAGCACCTGGCTCTGCTTTCAGCCCACTGCAGCGCTCGGTTTTCAGCCCGCAGCTTCTTGCTGCTGAGAGTCTCTGCATCTACCATACAGTGGGCAGAGAATTGAGTGCTACTGTGACACCTGTATACTAAACGGCATAATTACATCTGAATTGACGCAATGGTGGACTATTATTCTTTTGAAGAGTTTAGGTCATATTTTGCCATGGTGGTTGATAAATTTTTAAGTGAATATCTTGAAGGATTCTATACCCCAGTCCTACTATTTTTTTGGCTTATTTCTCTATTTTATATTTCAAAATAAGAGGATGATGACAGAGTTGTCAAATGGAAACCAACAATTATTGTCCAGATTATGTATTATGGAACTATCGAACTCTACAGTGGCCGATGAGGTTAAACAGGTGCAAAATGTAAATTGACAGTTGCTGTCCAAGGTATATGACATGGAACTGTCAAACACTAAAATGGCAAAAAGTCTGGATACTCTGGAAATTGGTTACAACAAGCTTTCAGAAAAGGCTTCCTCTGTAGATAAGGATAACACTGTACAAGAGAAATATAGGCTCTATGTAAATGATGAAAACAAGAAACTTGTTGACTACATTAATGATGAGAATAAGAAAATCATTAATTATGTTAATGATGGGGATCGAAAAATTGCTGACTCGGTGAGGTCTTTGGAAGGACTGCTTCATCAGGACACTCAAGCTCTAGAAAAATCAATAGTATCTAAACTTCAAGAATGGAAACCAGTAGTATCCAAAATCCAGGAATGGGAACCCGTAATATCCAAAATTCAAGAATGGGAGGACTGCATTGCAATACTGGAAAAGGGTAGTGATGCATCTTATGCTCAGAACAGTTCAGGTCAACCCCCAATGGGATATTATGGTACTGGAGCTACTCAACCCAAGGTGGTAAACATAACAGGGCTTCCCCCTTCCGCACCACTATTGTTCCCAGCTACTATTCAGACAAAGATAACACCTGGGGGATCCTCAGAATATGTAGAGTATAGTTATGAGCCAGTACATATGAGAGACATCAAGGATTATAAAGAGGCAATATCAATGCACGGTATACACTCTACTTATGTGAAGCAGCTTCTAAATTCATGGTCAGCAAAAAACCGGATTCTACCAACTGATTGCATGCAGCTAATGGCTGCTGTCTTGGACCAAAGTCAGAATTTACAGTGGAGAGGCTGGTTTAGAGAGGAGGCCAAGACCTTGGAACAACAAGGAAAAATTAGGGGTTTCTTTGCTTCTCAGGACCAAATCCTTGGTGAAGGCATGTTTGCTGATGTGAGGACTCAATCTACTTATGATGAGCATACTTTATTGCTATGCCGTACTGCTGCACTGAATGCTTGGGAAAAGATTTTGGACCCAGGTCAAAAAATCGAGCATTATACTAAGGTCAAACAATTAAAAGAGCCTTATACCGACTTTATACAGAGGTTTACCACAGCTGTTCATAGAGCAATATCAGATCCAGAAGTTAGGAAGCAATTAATACTTTCTCTGGCCTTTGATCATGCTAATACGGAATATAGAAGAATGCTTATGCCTTTAAAGATCAGAGCTGCACCTATAGAAGAATGGATTCAATATGCAATCAATGCTGAATGTCTCCATGGCAACGAGGAGAAATGGGTAGGCCAAGCTGTTGCTAATGTTAGGGTGAGGAACCAAGACATCATTTGTTTCAACTGTGGTAAACAAGGCCATATAAGACGGAACTGTACACAAGGTACTCTTGGAAATAATACCTGATCTAGGTTTAATTCGAACAGAAGGCCATTGCCTTCTGGATTATGCAGAAGGTGTGGCAAGGGACAGCATTGGACCAATGAATGTAGATCTATCAGGGATAAAGAAGGCAACCCTCTACCATCGGGAAACGCCTTTCGGGGCTTCCCCCGGGAAGCCCCCAAAAATCAGACTCCAAATTCAAGGATGGTGAGATCATATCTGGTCATAGGAGAAGACCAGCATTCTCAGGACGAATAGAGCACCTAATACCTGATCTAGAAAACCGTATGATATTAGATAATAACATAAATTCAAAAGAAAATTCAGAAATTCCAAAAAGAATCACAAAACAAATATTTTGGCAGACTTCAATAAATGAACAAAGACCAAAATTAAGAATACGGATAGATAATATTTATATCCAGGGTTTAGTCGACATGGGGGCTAATGTTTCGATCATAACCCCACAATCATGGCACCCCAGATGGCCTTTACAGGCAGTAGATATCCAGTTTCTGGGTATTGGAACAATATCTCAGGTGAAACAGAGTGTGAGATGGCTTGAATGCATAGGACCAGAAGGTCAGAAAGGACGGTTGAAGCCATATATGGCTGACATAGCAGTGAATCTGTGGGGTCGCAACCTTCTAATGCAATGGAATACCCAGATTAAAATCCCTCCTGGTTCTGATATCAACCGGAGACTCAATTATGTTTCCAAAAAATGATGCTTTAAGGTACTATGGAGAAAATTCACCAGCCATTCAGGTTGTACAAAAGAATTGCCCAATAACCACAGAACCTAATAGGACACTCACAGCATTGCCTTTGAAATGGTTAACAGAAAAGCCTATTTGGGTTCAACAATGGCCTTTGACAAGAGAAAAACTTCAGGCTTTGGAACAGTTGGTACAGGAGCAGTTAGAGGCTCAGCATATCGAAGAATCAACCAGTTCATGGAATTCTCCTGTTTTTGTTGTCAAGAAAAAATCTGGAAAATGGAGGATGGTGACGGATTTAAGAGCAATTAATAAGGTGATTCAACCTATGGGCTCCTTACAATCTGGTATTCCCCTGCCTTCTCTGCTACCTAAAGGATGGCCTATTGCAGTTATTGATTTGAAGGATTGTTTTTTTTTTTTTTTTTTTTTTTTTTTACCATACCTTTACAGGAACAGGACAAAGAGAAATTTGCTTTCACAGTGCCTACTCTTAATAATTCAGGGCCAGCTAAGAGGTACCAATGGAGAGTCCTTCCCCAAGGAATGTTGAATAGTCCCACCTTATGCCAATATTTTGTACAACAACCACTAGAAATACTGCGCAGGCGCTTCCCTCAATCTATCATTTACCATTATATGGATGATATTTTGTTGGCAGACCCAAACCCAAAGACATTAGAAACATTGTTTGAAGAACTAAAGAAAATATTGCCTGATTGAGGACTACAAATTGCTCCAGAAAAAGTACAGAGGGGAGATTCTATCAATTATTTAGGATATAAAATAGGTTTACAAAAAATTAGGCCACAAAAAGTAAAATTAAATAGAGATAAATAGAAGACTCTTAACGATTTTCAAAAGTTACTAGGAGATATCGCTCATATACAGCCCATGATTGGTATAAAAAACTATGAGCTAGTTAATTTGTTCAAGACTTTGGACGGTGACAAGGATTTAAATAGTCCAAGAGAATTATCTGATGAGGCTGAGAAAGAATTAGAGTTGGTGGGAAAGAAACTTCAAGAAGCACACATGGATCGTGTGGATCCAGACCTGGATTGCATACTTGTTATTTTACCCTCTAGAAAATCTCCAACAGGAATCTTAATGCAAAGAGAAAGCATTATATTATAATGGATATTTCTGCCACATAGGCCAAGCAAGAAGATGAAGACATATATCGAAAAAATTTCTGATCTGATTTTTAAAGGTAAATTAAGACTTCGCCAATTGACTGGAAAGGACCCTGCAGAAATTGTTGTGCCTTTGACTAATGAAGAAATTGAACGATTATGGGCAGACAGTGAACCTTGGCAAAAGGCTTGTAGTGATTTTTTAGGAGAGATTACTAATAAATATCCTCAAATCAAGAGAATTCAATTCATAAGGAAACTAATTGGATCTTTGCTCATGTGGTACAGGATAAACCCATTTCTGGAGCCCTCACCTTTTATACTGATGCGAACAATTTAGGAAAGGCTGGCTACAAGTCTGAAGACTTAATTAAGGTGGCTCAGAGCCCTTATAACTCTGTCCAGAAGTTAGAACTATATGCAATTATTATGGTGTTGTTGGATTTCACAGAGCCTCTCAATGTAATTATTGACTCTCAATATGCAGAAAGAGTTGTTTTACATATTGAAACTGCTGACTTCATTCCTGATGGTACAGACTTGACCTTACTATTCATACAACTACAGGATATCATCAGAGGTAGGATACATCTTATGTACATAACACATATCAGGGTGCACACGGGTCTCCCAGGCCCTCTAGAGCAGGGTAATGATGAAATAGATCGGTTGCTGATAGGAAACGTGCTAGAGGCCACAGAATTTCATGAGAAACATCATGTTAACAACAAAGGATTAAAGAAGAGTTTTTCCATCACTTGGAATGAAGCAAACAAAATAGTAAGGAATTGCAACACTTGCTCTTTCTAAAACCAACCGTCTTTACCTGCTGGAAGTAATCCTAAAGGTACACAGAGAAATGAGATCTGACAAATGGATGTGTTTCACTTCCCAGAATTCGGAAAGATGAAATATGTACAGCATACTATCAATACTTACTCTGGAATGCAATGGGCAACTGCTCTGAGTTCTGAAAATGCTGATGCTGTACTAACTCACCTTTTGGAAGCCATGGCCATAATGGGAATTCCCACTCAGATTAAGACTGACAATGCTCCAGCTTATGTTTCCCGAAAAATGAAGATAATTTTTGGATACTATAATATAAAGCATATTACGGGGATACCACACAATCCCACAGGACAGGCAGTTGTGGAGAGATCTCACCGCACGTTGAAAGAGATGCTTTGTAAACAGAAGAAAGAAATGAGAAAACCCAGGGAGAGGTTGCACAGTGCCTTATTGACTTTAAATTTTCTTAATGCTGATGAAAAGGGAACATCAGCTGCTGAGAGACATTGGGTGATAGAGAAATCCTCTGAGTTAAATCAACCCATCTACTTCAAAGATGTGTTGACTTCTGAGTGGAAGCCAGGATATGTGCTTCAATGGGGTAGGGGTTTCGCTTTTGTTTCAACAGGCAAAGAAAAGATATGGGTACCGACAAAACTAATAAAAGTCTGCTTTGTAAAGGAGTCCCTTCCTGAGGAGGAGAAGTAATTGCTCACCCCTGATATGACAAATGGATACATGGTAAGGAAAACACATTTAACAAACCTGGGGCAGGGTCTCAGTTTTGTCTTTACAGGAAAATGGATACAACTGTTTTTAAGACTAATTACTCACCTGCAATAGAAGACAGACTGATGATTAAGGAGTGTATATGACGGACTATGAGACCAACTAATACACATATGCACTACTGGGTAATCTTTCAATATTTACTGCTTTGCATCTTGCATCTACACCTCAAAAAAAAAAAAAAAAAAAAAGGAGTGGTCCTGATTTGACTATTAATAGGGCTGGATTTGGATTGGGAGCAAGTGGCTTTCTCCCTCTCTAAACCCAAGCATATTGGTAAAGAAAATGTGAAGTATTCTGTCTCATATCAGAAAAGCCACCTGGTGTGAGACAGAAGACAGAATATTTAGGGACCAATATTATTGTGACTTCATCTTAAACCTCGTTTCTCTCTGTTTCTGTACCTTTCAAACATCTTGTCTGCATACAATCTCCTGAAGTTATAGAAAATATTAATATCTTTTTTGAGTATCAACAATGCTTAAGTTTTCCATTGTAAATAACATTTCCTCCTATCAGCTATCTACAAAGAATCTGGAACCGAGATGGGGCCCCCAATGCAACAACTCCTACTAGTGTAACAAGAATAAAAGAGAGAGTATGAGAGAGAGAGTAAGAGACAGGTAGACAGACATACAGAGGAAAAATTAGAAAAATCAAGAACCTGGTGCGCACTAATCATTGATTGTTTTCAGAAAATAGACTATTCAAAAATGGCTGCAAGATAGCTCTCTATGATAATCTCCAGATCACACTTCTAATTAGAATTCCAGATGGAGTTAACAACTATTCTGAGAATGGTTATAAATGTATATAGTCAGTCCATTAAGATCTAACCATTGTTTTAGCTTTTACAGGATCCCAAAGAGATGCCATCGCCCTTAAGTCAGCAGGAAGCAACCTTATGAGAGACTACGCCCCCTTTCCCAATAAGTTTTGTGTTTTGAGGGTTGTGGGTAATTCTTATTCTGTTAGAATAGTTTTAAGTGAAAATTGGGTGGAGGACAGAACTATAATATAGTATCAAAGATATCTTTTGAAGAAGAGAAGGGGGATAGATACGATAGATAAAGGTAGATTGTTCTGCCTACCTATACACCATTTTAGCTGAATGTATGGGTTAAGTTAATGACAATTTGCATTGGCATAGGTATTTGTATATTGATACAAATGTAAAATCATTTTATATGTTTAATTGTGATAATTTGTACATTTGTACAAAGTTCAATCTGAAATTGCTTTATATAACCAAAGCAACTTGTATTTTGATATAAATCTGGATCTGTAACTATTATGTAAAACTTAATCTGTAATTGCTATATTTTATATATGCTTCTATCTCTGTTTAAAATATTTGCACATCATTATCATGTACATTATGCAATTATTACCTTCATTTAACTGTACTAGATATAATGTATGATTGCACTAGTTATGATATATGCACAAGATGTTTTATATACCTCTGTTTAGATGATATATACTAAAAGTCATACTAAAAGTCACTGTTCAGAGATTATACACCCCTTATATAGGTATTCTAATTTTTAGTACAGGGTCTATTCCTTAAGATGATAAAAACTACTGTCAACATTACTTAAGGTACCATATCCCAGTCATTTCAGATACAGGTTAGAATATCATAGATAGACAGAAATCTTCAACCATTTCATAGACCCAGAGAATATGGCATTTAACATTTGAAATTCGGCCATGAGAGGCACGACGACTCCTGGTGTCACTGATCCTTTCCCAAGATGGTATGAGCATCGAGGATACTCCATTGGAGTTTGTCCTTTTGGCAGAGAATGGACGGTTGAGTAAGGAACTGTCCTTACCTTGATTGCTGATAGTACACACATGAAGTCCAAGCTGGATGAACAAGTTGATGGATGGAGACTGACGAAACCTGCCTGGACAGGATAAGACAGTCCCTCCAAAATTGCCCTGCTTGTGAGAAGATCTGTCAGATACCATAGGCCTGTAGCCAATATGATAGATGCTCCAACGGCGCACAAAACCAGAGGTGATTGTCCAGGTAGCTGTGTTGCTGTCCTCTCCCAAATTTTGGAAGCCAGTACTTCCATGTACTTCTGACTTTCAAGTGATATATCTTCCTTCTCAGGTCTTGAAGGGGTTGAAGAATAGGTATTTATGGTTAGTAACTCATAATAATTCCTATTGTACATAGTCTTAGTTTAGAACCTTCTTAGTTAGACAAAAGGGGGAGATGTGGCAGGATTAAGGCGTCAGCCGATAAGGTCAGAAGACGCTTCCGGGACCCTGGAGGGAGTGTGGCCAAGCCCATTGATAAGTGGCTGCTGGGACACGAGGACCCTCTCTTCCTGGTTCCTGGCTGCTGGACAGACAGAATCGGAATCCATCGTCCTTCCATCGCGCATCCATCGCTCGTCCATTGCTTGGATACACCAGTCCTTGTTCAGGTGCCACTATAAGCTGTTACTAATATCGTGAGTGTTAATTTATATTCTAATAAATATTAATTTTGGACTGGCGCCTTGAAAGTAAAACTCCGTCTACACATTGTGTTGGGTTTTAGTTTCTTATCAGTTTCCTGCAGTGACCCATGACAATACCTGTGAACTTGAAGTATGCAAAAGGAAGATGGGGCCCCACAATGATTGCACATGAACTCTGACAAAGCCACTAGGCTGACAAACACCAACCAAAGTCAGATTTGGATTACAAACTGCTCAAGACAATTTTGAGGCAGCTCAATGAGATTAACCAGCTTCACAGACTACTATAGCCAGAACTTGAGACAAGCTGTGCACTTTCTTATAATGCAGAGAATGGACAACAAATGATACAGCTACTTATTTCAGAACTTGACAATTAACAAAGCTTTTCTTTTTAGGATCTCCTAAAGATGCTGTCACCCTCCATCACCTGACAGCAGGAAGTAAATTTAAGAACATGGTGCCCACATTCCCAAGAGGTAGGGTGTTGTTTTTGGTTATTCAATGGGTTATGGCTGGTTGTCATTGTTTAGGTTAATTGGTTAAAAATTGTCAATGGTTACGGATAGAAAAAAGTTAAACAAGAGCAATTAGATTCATGATTCTTGTTTTTTTAAAAAAAGAAGGGGATACAGATAGAATAGGATATAAGGGTAGATTATTGAATCTTCTTTTAAAAGGATTTTTGCTAGCTTTAAATATTTTACTTTGGAATGGATTTTTTCATATTGCATACAAATTGTGTATATTGAGATTAATTTTGTCACTGTGCATGTATCTCTATGCTTGTTCAAGGTATTATACTTATTCAGTTCATCTAACAATGTAATACAAATTGCTAGTCCATGAAAGCTTTTACTACCAACTAACTAGGATATAAAGTAATGCAAGTTAGTAGTTAGACATTACCTTCAAACATAGTCATATTAGATATGTTTTTGATATCAAACAGATATATTTTAGATGAACAGGTCTTCTTCAAACACTTCAGGGATCCATAGAATATGCTTTTATGAACATAGGTTCTTATTATTTTTATAACAATGGGACAACTGTTCCTGGCAGCACCAATCTACTTCAGAGAAAATTATGGACATCAGAAAAACTCCATACACAGTTGACCTTCTTTGTAATGAAAGTTAGCCACTGGGCAAGAAAGACCTCTTGCCTTGACTGCTGACAGTATGATGTTCAAATTAGACAAGCAGGAGACACATCCATAAGACAATTGCTGAACCTTGCCAAGACAAGGTATCCTGTTTCACAGAGAAGTCTGTCAGACATGTTAGGCCTGTAGGCCGAAGACGGATGCTTCAATGATACAGAAGAACCTTGGCTGACAATCTAGGCAACGAGCTGTTTCATTTCTTACATTTTTTTGAAAGTTACTTGCTTGCCCATGCTACTTAGTTAGTTAATATTATTTCCTTCTTTGGTCTCTAAGGTAGTTGAAGATGAGATAGTTATAGTTAAAGTTTTCTAGTGACAGTTTTGGAATAGAAACTTTGAAGTTAAAGTATATAAGTTTAAGAGACATCAAAATAATAGTTTTTAGCTTAGTAATACAGTTAGATTGAAAGTGAATTAGGTATAATTCTTTGGACTCACCAAAATAGGATAATTAATGGAATATAATCTTTGAATTGTCAATTGTTAACGAACTGGACATTACTCATTTATTGTTTGTATATATTGTATATAATCATTATACCTATTGTATATGGTTTTTCTTATGTTAGCTATAACCTTTTTAAATTTTGACACAAAAGGGGGTATATGGGGATATGTTTCAAATTTAATAAAAACCAGTCTGAGATATCAGAGGGATCAACCCATAGTCAGTCTAGAAGGATCAGACAGTGGTAACTCACGCCCCTTTAATCCCAGCACAGGGAGTATCCCAGGAGTGGTGAACTAATTCCAGCAAATCTGAGTTTGAAGCCAGTTTAGTTAAAGGAAGGAGTTCCAGGCTCTCAGGCAGGCAGTGGTGGTGCCATGACTTTAATCTTAACCTGGATGTGAAACAACTAGGAGAAGAGGGTATTTAAGGCAGACATAGAAAGACAGAGCAGGCAGTAGAAGCCTCAAGGAGTGAGGCTGAGGAAGCTGGAAGACAGCTGGGTGAGATTTGACTGTGCTGTTTCCTCTCTTTGATATCTCAGCCTTTCCCTGAGATTTGGCTCTGAGTTTCCTGTATTCGTGTAACAGGCAGATGCATCAGAATAACACCAGATTACTCAATGGAAACAATGAAAGCAAGAATTTCCTGGTCAGATGGGATATAGACACTAAAAGAGCATGGCTGCTAACCGACACTACAATACCCAGCAAAACTATCAATCACCATAGATAGAGTAAACAAGGTATTTTACAACAAAACTAGATTTAAACAATACCTATCCACAAATCTGTCCCTATAGAAAGCACTAGAAGAAAAACTCCAACCTAAGAAAACCATATACACCCATGAAACCACAAGCAATTGATAACCACACAGAAGAAAACACAAATACCACCAAAAATAACAGGAAACAACAATCATTGGTCATTAATATCCCTTAATATCAATGGACTCAATTCACCTATAAAAAGACACATCCTATAATGACAGAGGGAATCTACCCACAGTCTATGTGGGGAGTTAATAAAAGCTCCAAAAGTTCCAGAGCTCTAACCTCAGTCCGTCTAGGAGAATCAGAGAGTGGTGATTCAAACCTTTAATCTCAGCACAGGGAGTATCCTGGGAGTGGTGACTGACACCCTTAATCCCAACTGAGTTGAGGTCACTTTAGATTATAGAAGGAATTCCAGGCTCCCAAGCAGGCAGTGATAGGGCCACGCCTTAATTTACCAAGAGAGCATTTAAGACAGGATAGAAACACAGGGGAGGGGGAAGCTAAACCAAGGGAAGCAAGGCTGAGGAAGCTGGAAGACAGCTGGGTAAGATCTGACTGTGGTGTTTATTCTCTCTAATATCTCCGACTTCTTCAGAGATCTATCTCTGAGTCTCATTTATTCATGAGACCATAATGGATACAAAAACAGAATCCATCCTTCTGCTGCATACAAAAGACACACCTCAACTTCAAATACAGACAAAGGTTCAGAGTAAAGGATTGGGAAAAGACTTTCCAACCAATGATCCTAAGAAACAGGCTGGTGTATATAACGGTGAGGTTTTAGGCCATGGCTAGTTTTATAGTTTGGATTTGCTTGTCACTGCTTATTTGAACTAGCAATCTCAAAGTCTAAAGAAACATATAGACGCTTAAATTAACTTTATATTGCTTGGCCTACAGCTCAGGTGAAATAATGGAGAAATCCCATTTAACTCTTTCCCCCTTAACTCTCTAGTGTCAGGATAGCTGTTTGCCCACCAAGCTGAAACCCCCCTCGCCCCTCCCTGAGGCCTCTGAAGCTGACTGAGGTTGGCAGAGTTTCAGTGACTGTCTGCTCAAGGACTTAGATTCTTGAAGAAAGCTTTGTTTACAGGATTTCCTAGCTGCATGCAGGATGTCCAGTCTAAACAAAGCTTGCTTCTTGCACTCTTGAGACACATTGCCTGGTCAGCCTGATCTGAACGTAGTAACTCAGGTGAGACCACCCTGAGTAACCATGAGAGCCGTTTCAACATCCCCCTCCCCTACCTAAAGTGCTGTATAAAAATTCTACCCTGAGAACATTCGGGGCTCTTGGCTATCTTCTTGCCCTGAGCCCATTCTTGGATGTAATACTTTTTTTTTTTTTTTTTTTTTAATCTTGCAAGAAATCTGGGTCTGGAGTCTTCTTTGTTTTGGTCGTTAACACTGGCACATTGTTAGCTAGTTATTTTATCTTAACTTAATCTATATCTACTAATCTGTCTTGCCATGTGGCCCGTGGCTCACTTGTGTTTTTATATGTTGTTTTTTGGGGGCATCTGACATCCTAATATCTAACAAAATAGACTTCAAACTAAAATTAGCCAAAAGAGACCAAGACAGACATTACTTATTCAAGAAAAATCCACCAAGATCTTCATATTGAACATTTATTCCCCCAACACAAGGGCACCTACATATGTAAAATAACACTACTAAAGCTTAAACTTCACATCAAGTACCACACATTAATAGTGGGGAATTTACTACCCCACTTTAAACCTTGGATAGGTCGACCAGACAGAAACTCAACAGAGAAATAAGGGATCTAACAGATGTTATGACCCAAATGGACTTAATAGATATCTACAGAAATTTCCACCCAAACACAGAAGACTATACATATTTCTCAGCACCCCATGGAATTTTCTCTAAAATTGACCACATATGTGTCATAAAGCAAATATCGATAGAAAAAAATGGGAATGATACCTTGTATCATATTAGACCACCGTGGTCTAAAGATGGAGTTCAACAACAACAAAAATCACAGAGGGCCTACAAATTCATGAAAACTGATTATCATTCAATTAATCCACCTCTGAGTCAAGGAAGAAGTTAAGAAAGAAATCAAAGGCATTCTAGAATCAATGAAAATAAATCTACAACACACCCAAACTTATGGGACCAATGAAAGCAGTGTTAAGAGGAAAACTCATACATTAGATGCCTATATGAAAAACCTAGAGAAATGTCAAATAAGAGACTTCACACACAGCATAGTTGAAGGCTTTAGAACAATTAGAAGCAAACTCACCTAGGAGTAGATAGCAGGAAATAAACTTAGGGCTGAAATCAATACAATAGAAACAAAAAGAACAATACAAACAATCAAGGAATTAAAAATTTGGTTCTTTCAGAAAGTCAACAAGATAGATAAACACTCATCTAAATTAATCAAAAGGCAGAAAAAGAGTATCCAAATTAACAGAATCAGAAATGAAAATGGGGACATAACAACAGACACCCAGAAAATTATCAGATCATACTTTGGAAATCTATACTCCACTAAAACTGAAAACCTAAAAGAAATGGACAGCTTTTTGGAAGGTACCACTTGCCAAAATTAAACAAAGACCATATAAATGACCGAAGTAGACCTATAACCCCCAAGGAAATATGAGGCTGTTATTAAAAGTATCCCAAGTAAAAAAGCCCAGGACCAGACAGATTCAGTGCAGAATTCTACCAGACATTCAAAGAAAAACTAATACCAATACTCTTCAAACTGTTCCATACAATAGAAACTGAAGGAACATTGCTGAACTCTTTTTATGAGGCCACAATCACCCTGATTCCCAAGCCTCTCAAAGATGCAACAAAGAAAGAGAATTAAAGACCAATCTCCCTCATGAACATTGGTACAAAAATACTCCATAAAATTCTGGCAAACTGAATCCAGCAACATATCAAAAAAATCATCCACTATGATCAAGTAGGCTTCATCCCAGAGATGAAGGGAAGATTCACTATATGAAAACCTGTGAATGTCTGATGTGGGAATGTCTTTCTGTATGTATGCTGAGAATATCAATCTTTAAATAAAGGAGCTGTTTTGACCCTTAGTGGGCACCATAAAAGAAGTAGGCGGGTAAATCAGAATAGGAAAAAGGAGGACAGAGTCACAGAGAGATCAAGCCAGACGCCCAAAGAAGAAACATGTAAGGAACACAGGTGAGCCATGGGCTATGTGACAGACAGATTAATGAGAACGGGTTGAAATATGATGAAAGAGCAAGTTAGCAATGTGCCTAAACCATTGGCCAAACAGCATGAAGCTAATATAAGTGTCTGAGTCATTTATAGGGGCCTAAGCAGCAGCAGCCACTACACAGTCTGGGACTGCAGGTCTGTGGACGGGGCCAGAAACCCCATTGTAACAAATGTCATCCATCATATAAACAACCTGAAAGAAAAAAACACATGATCATTTCCTTAGAGGTTGAAAAAAACCTTTGACAAAATCCAACACTCCCTCATAATAAAAGTCCTGGAGAGATCAGGAATAAAGAGAAAATAAATAAATATAATGAAGGCAATATACAGCAAGGCAACAGCCAACATCAAACTAAATGGAGCAAAACTCAAAGCAATCCCATCAAAATCAGGAACAAGAAGACAAGGCTGTCCTTTCTCCCCTTATCTATTCGATATAAACTTGAAGTTCCAGTTAAGGCAAGAGAACAAAAGATTAAAAGGATAAAAATTGGAAAGGAAGACGTCAAACTGTCTATATTTGCAGATGATATGAGTGTATACATAACTGACCCCTAAAATTCTACCAAGGGACTCCTACAACTGATAATACCTTCAGCAATATAGCATGGTACAAGATTAACTGAAAAAAAAAATCAATAACCATTCTATACACTAAGAATAAAGGGGCTGAAAAAGAAATATGGAAAACACTATCCTTTATAATAGCTGCAAATAGCATTAAATATCCTTGGGTAACTCTAACCAAAGAAGTAGCAGACCTGTTTGACAAAAATTTTAAGTCACTGAGGAAAGAAACTGAAGAGGATATCAAAAAATAGAAAGATCTCTCACGCTCCTGGATAGGTAGGATCAACATAGTAAAAATGGAAATCTTACCAAAGCTATTTACAGATTTAATGCAATCCCCTTCAAAATCCCAACACAATTTTTTACAGACTTTGAAAGAAAACTCAATTTTATAAGGAATAACAGGAAACTCAGGATTGCCAAAACAATCCTGCTCAATAAACAACTTCAGGAGGCATCACCATCCCTGACTTCAAGCTATACTGCAGAGCTACAGTAATAAAAACAATCTGAAAATGGCATAACAGACTTCTGGATTAATGGAATTGAATCAAAGATCCCAGCCTTAACCCACACACCTGTGAACATCTGATCTTTGACAAAGAGGCCAAAAATATTCAGTGAAAAAAAGATATTATTTTCAACAAATAGTGTTGCCATAACTGGATGGTAGTATGTAGAAGAATACAAATAGATCAATATCTATTACCCTGCACAAAACTCAAATCCAATTGGATCAAAGACCTCAACAAAGACCTCAACCTATCTTAACTTGATAGAAAAGAAAGTAGGAAATATCCTCCAGGGCATTGGTACAAGTCACCACTTCCTAAATATAACACCAGAAGCACAGACACTAAGAACAACAATCAATACATGGGACCTCCTGAAATGGACAAGCTTCTGCAAGGAAAAGGACACAGTCAATAAGACAAAATGACAGCCTACAGAATGTGAAACAATCTTCTCCAACCCAACATCCAACAGAGGACTCAGCTCTAAAGTATAGAAAGAACTCAAGAAATTAGAGCCCCAAAACCCAAAAATGGGGTTCAGAGTTTAAAAAAAAAAAGATTCTCAACAGAAGAAAGAATTACAAATGGCTGAAAGGTACTTAAAAATTACTCAACATCTTTAGCCATTAGAGAAATGCAAATCAAAACAACTTTGAGATACCACCTTATACCTGTCAGAATAGCTAAGTTCAAAAACACAGATGACAGCCTATGCTAGACAGGATGCAGAGCAAAGGGAACACTCCTCCATTGGTGGTGGGAATGAAAACTGGTACAGCCACTTTGGGAAGCAGTCCTCAGAAAACTGGGAATCAATGTCCGCAAGGATCCTGCAATACCACTGTTGGGCATATACGTAAAAGATGCACCTTCTTTCCCCAAATGCATTAGCACAACTATGTTTATAGCAGCATTATTCATAATAGCAAGACCTGGAAACAACCTGGATGCCTCTCAGCTGAAGAATGGATTCACAAACTGTGCCACACCTACATAATGGAGTACTACTCAGCAGTTAAAAAATAATTAAAATTTGCAGGCAAATGCATGGATTTGGAGATTATCCTCCTGAGTGAGGTATCACAGGCCCAGAAAGATGGGGATGGGATGTACTCACTCATAAGTGGATTTTAGACAAAAAGCAAAGAATACTCAAGCTGTGAACTACAAACAACCCTTGAACAGCTTGGGATCAGAAGGAACTTAAAGAGACATCCAGGGATCCCCCTAGGAAGGCAAAATAGAGAAGATCTCCTTAGCAAATTGGGATCATAACGGGTAGTGAGCAAGGAAAGGTAGGAACAAATCATGAGAAGGAGAGGGTTGAGTGAGAGGAGCAACAAACAGAGAAAAAGAGATGGATATCTTGATAGAGGAATGTAGTAGGAGGTTTCTGGCCTGGACTTTCTGGCCTAACCTCAAGGTTTAGGTCTGCAGACCCACAGACCCGCAGAGCTGCAGACCTGCAGTCCCACAGAGACACACAGATGCTTTCAATAGTTTTTGGCTGATCAGCCTCAGGGCCAGGCATATAACTTGCTAGCTCTTTATCATTAAACTAACCCTTGCTTCTCATCTTGTTCAGCCATGCGGCTCGGTACCTTTTCTTAGAGCAGCATAGTTGTCCTCTGCTTCTTTTGGCTTCTCTCTGGCATTCTCTGGCATTCTGCGCTTCCTGTTCTCAGAGTTTTTAGTAGTCTGGTAGGCCCCCCGTCCACACTTCCTCCCTGCCTTTGGCCCATCAGCACTTTTTATTGGGACAATTATTTACTATGAAACAACACAATATCCCTACAGAGGAAGCCACTGTGAGGTTAGAAAGAGGCCGGGTACAAGGGAAACCTCCAAGAACTCACAGGATGTCCCTGGCTATGACTCCAATAGTGAAGGGGATGTCTAAAAAGGTCTGCCCCTATAATCAAATGAATGACCCATCTAAGTGTCATTATAGAACCTACATCCAGCAATGAATACAGGAGGAAGCAGAGATCCATAGCTAAGCACCAGGCCAAGGTCCCGGGCCAGCTAAAGAGAGAGAGAGAGGAGTTGATATGAGCAAACAGATAGGGGTGATGAGGAGTCCCATGGAGATGGCTGGCTGGAGGTCTGGGGAGCTCACTAAATCAGAAACACTCACTCGGGAACCATCAGGAAAAGGAACTAAACCCTCCAAAGACAGATGACTGTCGAATGGCATGGGCAGTATGTGGAACCTTGTGGCGTAGGATCAGACTATGTTCCTGTGCATGAGCTGGCACCTTGGAGCCCATTCCCTACGGAGTAACACCTAATATTGGGATGAGAGAATCGGACCTATCTCAAATGGATACACCGGACTGAACTGACCCACCTTGAGATTCCCTGCCCTCCTTGGGGAAAGAATGGGAGAATGGGGTGGGAAGAGGCTGAGGGGGGACTCGGAGGGGCTGGGAAGAGGGAAGGGAGAGTGAACAAGTAAGGGGATAAATGGACAAAAAAAAAAAAAACCTTTTTAAATAAAATAATTTTAATGTTATTTTCCTTTAGAAAAAAAAGCCTAAAAAGTTGTTAAAATTACAATTTTCCAACACTCAGAGCCTTTTCTCTCAGGGTGTAGATCTAAAACTGAAAAATTAAAAGTGCTTTTAGGCAAGGCCACAACATTTTACCCAGATCCATTTTGGTTGAACTACTGAAACTATAGCAATTTATCCAGATTCTTGACTGTCCTCATCTGTGGACTACAAGAGAGTGCCAATTAGGATATTAATGGGGCATCTAAAATTGATTATCTAATTCCACATTGCCAATTCTAACTACTGTGAAGTAGGAAAGCTCTCAACCTTCATCCTGCCTCTCATTCTCTATGCTATGACTCCACCAGCTTTAAAGTTGGTCACCGAACTCAATTATTGCAAAAGTCCTTCTTTATTTTTATGTCTCCACTAAAAGCTAGAGACTGGAGATCACTCATTAACTGGTTTATTCTTCCTTCTCAGTGACAAGAAGTCAAAGTCCTGAACAGAAGTGTTGAAAGCAATTCTCAATTATCCAGCATGACACAAGCCTAAGATACAAGAGACACTGGTCTACAAAGACATCAATAATCAAAAGTGCTTGAGAGAATAGGAAGGAAACCAGTAAAGACCAAGAAACACTGGAGGATGGAATCAAACAGAGACAATAGCAGTAATGCACTACTGCAGCACTATTCACTAGCAATAAATCATATAAAGGTATATGAACACTCACAATACAAATTCAACCTTAAGACAGTTCCTGAAGAGAGGAACTGTCCCATGCCAGGTTACTGGTCCACTCTCTGAGAATGCAGGAACAAAACAGGTAGTTCACATCCTCAGGTCCCAATCGATTCTGGTCATGCCACATAGGGGTGCTGATTTTCAGGAACTACTAAAACTTCCCTAAATAATGCCTGAATTATACCACATCTCCCCCTTTTGTCTAACTAAGATCAATCTAAATTAAGTATAAGACTATACACAATAGGAATCATCATAAGGTAATGTCTGGGGGACAGAAAGACAAAAACATAAGCAAAGTCAGATTACAAATAACAAACAACAAACATAAAATATATCTTAAATGTCCAGAATATTGGTAAGTGGCAATGTACAGGGATTATTTCAAGGCTGTTTATCTTGAATAATAAAAATTCAATACCGGAATGCTCTTTGCTAAGAAATGAAATGGTAGTAACCTTAACTATCTAGTCTTTATCCCCATTAATATCTAAGAGGGAAAATAGATTACCTGAAAGTGGGAAGCACAATAGAGTATCTTGCAAGAATTAGGTGAGGACAGCAATAGTCAGCTACCTGGAGAGTCACCCGCGGCTTTTTAGCACAGTTGGAGCATCTACCAATATGGCTACAGATCTATGATATCTGACAGATCTCTTCAGAAGCAGGGCATTTTTGGAGAAACCATCATATCCTGTCTAGGCAGGTTTCGGCAGTCTATCCTTCATCCTGGTCATCCTAATTGGACAGCATGCATACTGAGAGCAGTGAGAGCAAGGGCAGTTTTTTGCCCAACAAGCCACTGTCTACCAAAGAAGACAAACTCCTTATGGAGTGTCCTTAATACCCAACACCATCTTGGGAAAGGAACAGTGATGCTAGGGGCAATCATATCTCTCATGGATGAATTCTGCGTAATAAAACATTAAATGCCGTATTCTCTAGGTCTATGAAGCAGTTGAAGACTCCTGTCTACCAGATATATTCTAGATATCTGAAAAACCTAAACAACCACGACAAACCTATTAAATGACAAACCTAAGTAACGGCGATCAGCAATTTTTATCATCCTCAAGACTGAAGCTTACATTGTAAAAATAGGAAATCTATAAATGGGTGTGCAGTTTCTCACATCCATATACCTCAAGAAAATATTTAGAAAATGATACCAGTGAGTGATTTTTAAAATACTAAAATACTGTATTTTAAGATAAAATAACTTAGCCATATAGATTTTGAAAAAGAACAGGCCCTTCCCTAGTATAAGGAATGTTATTAGTAAGCGATCAATCTTGCCCTTATGTAATCTTGGCTGCTGAGATCTATAGAGTCATAATCAAAGCCCATTTCTCAAATCTCTTAGCTGACATAACTGTGTCAAGCAGGATTGAACATATCTGCATAGGGGAGGTCTCTAATTGCAAATTCAATATTCACTGGGCCAAGATAACTTTCCCAAATTGTACATCCATACAATTCTGGTCTATGATCATGAACATAAATTAAAATGTGCTGAAAAATTACAAAATTACTCCCACTATTAGATAGTTTCTTTCTCATAATAGTGACTCTGGCAGCCTCTTTCCCACTGCAGTGTACATAATAAATTATATTTCTTATTTGGTCTGAAAGCAGAAACAACGTTCTACATGCAAAACCTTTTCCTGTGACTGCAGTGGATAGTCGACCAAATGGATAATTTTAAAAGTATGAGGTAGTGCAATCATTTAATTTATGATTTTGAAGGTGCAGTATAGAGTACAGCAAGATCATTGCACAACATGAGAACACCACGATGGAATCAAGGCCACCTGAGTCAACATAAGAGAGTTTGTCTCAGAAATACTTTTCTAACATGATAAAAATGCAGGCATTCTCGAATTAATATGCCTTTCCATGGAGATAGCACTCAACACACAGGATTTATGAAGAAAAACACCTTTAATGACAGTATGCATTTCTCTCTAGCTAATGTTCAAAAATGAGACAACCTAGACAGTTTTGTATTCAGCATATATGCTATCATCCTTATGTCTTTTAGCTTCATGCTCTAGGTGCACATTGAATAATTTAAATAGAGACAGGCAACTTGTAAGTTTAGCCACTTAGGCAGATGAGTGAGTTATACAGAAAAGATAATTCCAGAATTATTTTTTATGTATACCAGTGACCTGAAACAGCAGGTAATTTTTTAGTGACAGAGACATGAGGGAAAACTGGCAGGGCATGAAAGTAATAGAAAAAGTAAAAGGTAGAAAAGATGAAAGCATTGGGGAGGCTTGCACAAGTTATGTTCATGTCAAGTAAGCTTCTTAAGAAAAAAAGTATTTTGTATACAACTTCTACGGAAGAAATGGATGACTGCTATGAAATCAGCAGAAACTATCATATAATCAGATAGATTCAGGTGGGAAGCTAATCAAAGGATTCTGTAAAAGGGGGACAGTGTTTCTCATGAACATTACTGACTAAAGCCACAGTGGCCTTGGGACTGACAAGTATAACCCCATGTGCTAGGAATACTTGGATCCTCAGGATCTGAAGCAACCCCACCATTAGGTTTCAGACTATTACTGGTTCTTTCAAGCATATTCCTGGTTTTAGAGGAGTTCTGTTTTATTGTCAATATATCAGTCACTTAGGGAAAGCTCTCAAGGCTTAGGCTCCAGGCTATTACTAGCTCACTCAAGAACATTCTTCCTTTCTGCCTGAGGGCCTAAGTAAAAGCCTTGCTTAATCAGGACTGTCCTTAACACAACTGTGGTATACTTTTCAAATAGTTGTAATTTGGTGTCACATTACCCAACTGGCAGAAATATGCTTTTCTCAAGAGCAAAACTTAAATTTTATGGCACAACAGGCCTTTTAAGGTTGGTTGTGACTCTGTAATGCCTCAATGAGTAGCTTTATAGAGTCCCATTCTTCAATATAGGTTTGTGCCCAGTGGGTAGTTGTAAATAAGAGGTAGCTTCTTTGTAATGATTTAGAGCTAAACGTATGGACACTCCTGGTGAATAAATGTGCATCCTGGCATCCAAATCTCTAACAGCCCTGTTATCTTTGGGGTGTTTTACAGGCAGTCTTCTCTCAGCTAAATTCTACTTTCTGTGACTTACTATTAGCATGTCTTCTATATCATCATTTCTATTTTTCTACATTAGCACTAGAGTGCTTCCATACGATGCCTTTTACCTCCACAAAATTAACTCCAAATGGATCTTACATTAAAAAAAAAAAAAAAAAAAGTTAAATGTGAACCTCTAGAAGGTACTGGAGAAACTAGGCCTTCAATGGGTACACCAAAAGCATGTTGAAGTTGATAACAAAGGTGTTTCTACACACAGCTACCAGCTGCCAGTTCTGTGAGCAGATTCAACCCACAGAGCAAAGTTACAAAGGTCTGTCCATGCTGCATACTTCCACCCATATCCAGGGCAGACCCACCACACCTGCTCTTCACCTCATCTGCTCCACCCCATCTGGGGACAGCAACCCTTTACTCACCATGTTATGATCTCTTAGCTTGGCCATTTCTTTGCTCAGCTCCCTGCAACAGTATTCACAGCAACCACACAAATTTCTGGTGCCAGCTCCTCTTCAAAGCCAATCCTGAAGCTGGCAACTGGAAGGACCCAGCATCACTTCTGATGGGTAGATCTCTTGGAGGGCCTCACCGGCTAGTGAAACCTGAGTGACAAGAGGACCTCTCAAAGGGTTACAGTGTGCTTAAAGAAGGAGCACAATAGTTTCTGAGCTTGCCTACCACCCCCCACAAAGACCTTTTCTAGATCTGCATTTCAATAGCAGCTGCCCCTGGTTAACACAGCAGACCCTCCTAGACACAATGTGGCCAGGTAGTTTGTATAGCACATTTTCTATGTGGGGTGGGTTGATACTGGTAATATTTCTGTTTACTTTGTGTTTTCTGTATATCCTGTGTTTATTTCAGTGTTTTCTATGTTTGCTTTTGTTGTGCCCATGTCATAAGACTCCCAACAAAACCAGAGAGCCAACTTCCCAATGCAAAAACAAAGGTTTCTTTATTGGAGTTCAGGCAAGGGCTTATTCCAGCACTCTAATTACAGCAAGTGAAGGAGGAAGCCCCGAACCCTGATTACAAAGGGCTTATATAGGAAAATTGTAAGCTGGGGGCTGGCTGTATGTCTTGCATTCTAGGATTGGATAAGAGGACTAGAGCGAGATAATCCTCTGAAATTACTGGTCAGGCTATAGGTGTGAAATTGCAGCATTATTCATAATATCCAGAACCTGGAAACAACCTAGATGCCCCTCAACTGAAGAATGATTAAAAAAAATTATGGTACATTTACACAATGAAGTACTACTCAGCAGAAAAAAAAAAAAAAAGCCTGAAATTTGCAGGCAAATGGATGGATCTGGTGAGTATCATCCTGGATAAGGTAATACAGACCCAGAAAGATAGACATGGTACGTACTCACTCCTAAGTGGATTTTAGACATAAAGCAATGAATAACCAGGCTACAATCCACAATCTCTGAGCAGGAGGAACAGGGATCCTCTCTGGGAAGGGAAGTAGAGAAGATCTCCTGAGTAAATTGGAATTACAAGGGGAGGGGCAAGCAAAGAGAGGTGGAAACAAATCATGAGAGAAAGAGATGGTTGAGTGGGATGAGCAACAAAGAGGGAGAACAAAAAAAAAAAAGGATATCTTAATAGAGGGAGCCATTGTAGGTTAGGAAAAAAAACCACCTGGTGCTAAGGAAACATCCAAGAGCCCACAAGATGTCCCCAGATAGCAATAGTGGAGAGGGTTCCTAAACGGGACTTCCTCTATAATCAAATGAATGGCCACCCTAATTGTCATTACAGAGCCTTCACCCAGCAACTGATGAAGGCAGAAGCAGAGATAGATAGCTAAGCACCAGGCCCAGCTAAAGAGGAGAAAGTATATGAGCAAAGGGATCAGGATCATGAGGAGGAGACCCACATAGATGGCTGACCTGAGCTATTGTAGCTCATGAACTCTAAAATGCCTACGGTTTCTACTCCTGTTACAATGCAGTCTGCTGGCAAGCATGCAGCCATAGCCTCACGGGGTATTCCCTATTATTGGTTGACTGAGGAAGAGGAGATTAGGCCCTGGTTTTGTAGTAGATAGCAGGTAGAGGCATGGCCTCTTGGCCATCACAGATCTAGGAATCACCTATGGCCTTGGAGCACCAGTATTTGGCACATGCCTAAAGAGCCAGTTTAAGATTGGGGCTCACATATGCAAACTCAGTTATTGATACATTTCAAGGATATTGTTGTCATTTTCACTATACATTTCTACCTCTGCTTAAGATATTTTGTATGTTGTCAAACTCAAAGTTGTTGTCTTTGTATGTATACAGACATATAGTGTATGTCTGTTTACAGATTGTCTATTTTTATAATATAAGCCTCAGTCTTTAGGTTATCTAGGTTGATAGCAATTAAAGGTTATAGTCACCTTTATCTGTCATATTATAGAATGCTAATTAGGTTTTCTAGATATAAAATAACCTGTCAGAGAGATAAGCAATCTTCAAAAACTTCATAGACCTACAGAATATGACATTTAAAGGTTTTTTTTATTAAGAATTTGGCTGACATGAGACAGGATTGTTCTTGGCAGCACAATTCCTAAGATGATGTTGGGCATCAAAGACACTCCAGGTGGAGTTTTTCTTCCTTGGCAGCTAATGGCCTATTGGGCAAAACAAAGGATAAGAGACTGTTAAACTTTGACAAGACAGGATAAGATGGTCTCTCAAAATACTCTACTTCTGAAAATGTTTGTCGTATTCTAGGCCCAATGCCAAAAACTTGGATGCCCCAAAATTGCACAAAAGTTTTGGTTAACTGTGTAGGTGGCCAGCTATCACTGTCTTCTCTTGCTAAATTTTGGAAGTTGCTTGCTTGCACTTCCTGCTTGGTTAATATATTTTCCTTCACTCCTTGATGGGATTGAAGACTAAGTAGTTATAGTTATAATCATCTCAATTTTAGTAAGAGCATTTAGGTACCAGATTCAGATTATTCAAGATAAAAGAGCTTTGGAGTAATCTGTTTTGTCACTTACCAGTATCCTGGGCATTTGGTATTTATTTCCTGTTAGATGTTGTTCTTGTTGGTTGTTGTTTTATCTTATGTCATTGCCCTTTCCCTCTCCTTGACATCACCTGCTAATTGTTTTTTATTTTATATAGTTTTATATTTAGGTTTAAAATTTCTTATTTAAACAATAGGGGGAGATACAGTAGAGAGTAGGTATTATCACCTTGACCTAGAGACATGGCCTTTTCACCAGTGTAGATTTGGAAATCAACTATGGCCTTGGGGCATCAGTATTCAGGGCATGACCAGAGAGCCAGTTGAAGATTGGGGTGCATGCACACAAAGCCCCTTCTCCCTACTGTCCTTAAATGGAGGACCTAATCCACTGAGTGAAGCCCCCTAGAACCAGCCCAGTCTTTCTGCATGACTGCTAAATCTCAACTGTATCCCTGACTGCTCCCCTCTGAACCCTGTAATGAATAATAACCCTTTTCCATCAGTTGCCTGTGATCTTTATCATTATGATAACAGGATTTATTGATGGCTCTATACAAGAAGATAGATAGGTAGATAGATGGGTGGATGGATGGACAGACAGATGAAAAGAGGGAGAGATTCATTGCATAAGTTTTGTAACTCTAGGGAACCCTGACTAATTCACTAGGACTTCCAGTCATTTATATTTTTATACTTTTAGGTCCTAATTTTTTATTTATACTCAAACTGAAACATCTGAAACACTTGTAGCAAATACCTCAGTACCAGATTACATATATTTGTAGAAAATAACCTGTCCTATTGTATAAAGCTAGGAAATAAGAGAAACAGTAAAGCATGGTGTTCTATGTTATTTCTGATGAAAAATTTATAAAACAGTATAAGGCAAGACTTGGTTATTTGTTTTGATAAAGTTGATAGGTACTTGTTACATAGTGGAAAAATATTTAATTTAATCTTGTAGGCATTCATTTTTCAAACTCATTAAAAGTTAAAAATTAAAGTGATGCTTAATATGGAAACACCATCAAAGCTCCAATCACCAAGGAAAAAGAAAGTAAATTCTCTCCAGTTCTAAAGCCACCATTTAGAATTTTAAAGGACCAAATGATAGGATTGGAGATATGGTTCAGCAGTTAGGACACTGACTATTTTTCCAGAGAATTTGGTTTCAATTATCAGGAGCTATGTGCTGGCTCAAAACTGTCTGTAGCTCCAGTTCCAGGATACCTCATACAAATATACATGCAGGAAAAACACCAATGCATATAAAATGAAACTAAATGAACTTAAATGACTGAATGAAACTTAACATCACTTTCTAAATGGAAGTATCTTATTCCAGTATCATCCTGGCTTAATAGATTTCCCAGACATATGTTTGTATGCTTCAGTTGCTAAGGCTTAAGATATAAAATTGGAACACTAAAGCTTTAAAAGTATGGGTTAATAATAAAGTTAGATTCTGCTAAGCAATGTGCAAAAGAAAGTTTTGGAAGTTCATAAAATTTATGTAAAGTAACTTAGACATGTTCTTTCACACAAAACCTGTTATTTAATGGGTATTCACTGACATTTGTTTGTTTTATGTTTGAAATATTTGCTGTGGTTCAGGGACTTGGGGTTTGTATAAATTTGTAGAGTTTGTTGTTACTGTTTTTTGTTTTTCCCTTTGGGGACCTGCAATCCAGCTCCCACATAAACACCCAGAGATCTATACTTAACTATAAATGCCCAGCATTAGCTTGGCTGGTTTAAATCATTCCATTTCTCTTTACCAACATCTTGCCTCTGGGTTTTTTGCCTTTCTTTATTCTATGTGTCTTTCTTTTCTATTTTACTGTGTAGCTGATGGGTGGCTGGGTGAATAGCTCCTGGCATTCTCTTCTTCTCTTGCTCCTCTCCCATTTTAGACATCTACCCTAAACTCCCTGGTTCCTGCTCACAATAACCTGGTGGAGTCATCCTGGCTGCCATACTGCCATCCCTACCCTAAACCCCTCCAGCTCTTGACCCTTGCTTCTCTTCTTTCCCACAGCACCTTGGGCTTTCTGACTACTTACCCTCTTTCCTCTCTCACTCTCCCCTTCAGTTTCCAATCATGGCCAGCTCAGTTCTACTCTTACACTTCTGTCTGTTCGCTCCATCGTATATATAATAAACTCCTCAACCAATCCTTGAAGCAGTTATGCACTCATCTTTATTCAGTCCCACAACTCAGAAGGTTGAAGCAGACAAACTGCCAATTTAAAGTAAGTCCATACAAAGCTAGACCCAGTCTTATTGCTTTTCCCCACCAAAGAGACCCCTTTAAATAGTACATTCAATTTTTAAAAAACTTAATTTACCAGACAAGTCATTAAGGATTCAACAATACTACAATACTAAGGCTTAAAAACTTATGTTTTGCAATCTCAAAATATTGTATGTAACTCTAAATTGCTATTATCTTGTTATTTGAGAATTTTACTAAATACAATCTGCATACTTTATCTCATTAGGGAAAAAATACTCAATGAAAAATACCCAGCATACACTGGAACAAGTAGTAACTAAAGAACAACTCATCAAATCCATTTGCAAATCTCCGAAGAATCATGTGTAATGCAGAAAAAAAAAAAACAAACAAAGCATTCAACCAATTCTAATTAAAGTGGTTTGGAACCAAATCTGAGTACAAAAGATAAAAAATGTAACCACCTATAGGCTAAAAGTGCAACTAAGATTAATAGGCACATTTAATTGTGTTCTAATTGAAGTTAGACTTGTTTACTGTGATGTTGCTTGGTAACAGGAGCACAGCTTTAACAACCTACTCAGTTCATTAGATTTGTTATTATGAATTCACCATATATTGAGAAGCTCAGAACAAATTTACTCTTATCCTAGACATCTTTGAGAAGTGGCTTAATAATTAAAAAGTGACCAAAGACTAAAAAACACTGGATGGAAGTCAAGTGTCCTTTTATTATAGTTAGAAGTTGGACTAAGGAAGTTATCAAGCCCCAAACACACTTGATATATTTCAGACTTTACCCCAGCAACATTCAAGCATCAAGTACAAAACACACTAGATATTTCAGACCTTACCTCAGTAACACCTGCAAATATCACTGCCATGACTGTCTCAAAGTACATGGGAAATGACAGTGTAGTTTTTTTCACCACAAAGTAAATTGTAGTTGCTTTCCATTAAGGCAAGCAAATTACTCAACTGGCACTAAAGAGCTCTGTAAGTTTTTAGATGGCCTGCGTTCCTAAAACATGCTCGCACTACTATTTTACCAGGAAACCAAACTGAGGTTCAAGGGTGGGCATGGAAGAGGAGGGTTACAGGGTTCCTGACAGATGCCCACCAGCCGAAAGAGAGGTTACAGCAAACTCACACACGGCACTTGCAACTTGCCCAAGTACCACGTACTCATCCCCGGGGTACCTCTCTAGGTCCCCCCCCCCCCTCGCCCCGACACACACCTCCATCCCCGCGCACAGCTCTGAACACCACCACCCACTTTCATCTGCTCACTGGGGCCGATGGTCTGGAGCCACAGGTGGGGTGTCGGCCCAGCTCACCACGCCTGGCACGTGGCGCGGTCACAGCAACCTCTCACGCTGCGGGCTGCAGAGGAGACGCTGGGCCAGGACGTCCACAAGGGCACCCAAGCCTGGGGAGAGCTGAGATAGTCCGGGAAACTAGAAGGGCCAAGAGGTCAGCAGCAGCAAGCCCAGTTCCTCCTCCAAAGCCAGGACTCCTCGGCAGACAAGATGCCTCTCAGTCGTGTAGCCGGCCACTCTAGGTTGTAGAGTTGATCTAGTCTGGAGCTTTAGCAGGCAGTGGTGCAAGCAAAAGGTACCGCCCCCGTGCTACCTCATTAACGCAGCTGGAGTGGTTAGGAACCAACCTTGTCTGGAGCCGAGGAAGCGCGGGACCATTCCATCTTGCCCTGCGTCATCAATGCGCCGCAGCGTACGAGTAGGAAGTCCCGCCCCACTACGTCATCAGCGCCGCCTGACAACCTGGCCGGAGTAGTTGGTCCGGGACAGGCAAAGTGGGAATGCCACTTAGAGATGTCCCGGTGTGCAGCATCCAAAGCCTGCGAGCCCAAGTAACATGGCAGGTAGCTTCCGGATTCTCGTAGTGGAGCCCGGTCCCACCTCAAAGCCTGATGCCTGGTGCATTGAGGTACTCTGCCCTAGTCCTGTTCTTGTTCACTCTTCCTTTTCTGGGGGAGAGCCTGGATGGCGCTGTAGCTGTCACCTCTGTTCCTATCCTGTCATTGTGCCTGCTGGGCGGATTTTCGGGCTCTGACACCCAGCCAGCCTGCAAGTGCAGAGTCATCCTTAGCTTGCCACCAGGGCAATCAGGTCAGGACCTCCTGCCTCAGTTTTATCCCGTAGACTCACCTCCTCATAGGGAGTGACTGCAAAAATAAAAACTTGATCTGGCTTCATCAATACATGTGCCCTTGTATATATTTTTGAGCAAACACTCAAAACCTGGTTAGCTCTTTGTGATATGCAAATGGCTCATCTTATTTAGGGGAGATGAACTTTTAAAGCTTCCAGCTTCTGTCATCTAAAATTCACAACACAGGACATTTGTTTTTATCTTTGTAGGCTGAATTTTTAAAGCAGTTTCAGGACAAAAAGGGTAGCAAGTATCCTGCTGGGGGAGAGGTGTTATCACCGGCTTGAGCAGGTCATGCTGCAGATATAAAGTGATGCCCTGCTCCTTTTGAGAACCTCAGGCAAGGACTCTGGTGGTGGAGGTGTCGTCATTTGCCTGAGCAGGCACACCCGCAGCTATGCAGCCTCACAGCCTGTTTCCATTCAAGCCTGTGTCAAATGCACAGAGCAGCAGACTGGGAGTGACTCCTCAGTCTTGCTTGCTTTGAACAGCTGCTGTAGGCCACTTCGTGGCTGTCAGTTCTCCACCTGCCAAAGTCCCACATGGGCCCTGGGTCAGGCATGCTCTGAGCCTCACGATGCCCCATCCCACTCTTGCCTGCTCTCTACTGCAAAGTCTCCATACTGTGGCTCCCTGCATGAGGTTCCACCCTCAAACCAGTTATGTAGGAGCCCCACAGCACCCAGCAACTAGGCAACCAGAATCCCCACCAGGCTGCCCACTTCTAATATCCAGAAGTACCCAACACTGCATATGCTCCCATTCAGAAAACGAGGGAGCAGTGGTGGGTATGAGTACTCTTAATCTGTCCCATACTGTCTGTCTGTTTCATAAATCAGAAAAAGAACAAACAGAATCATAACATGTAAGACTATAAACAATAAACAGACCTCCTGGAACCCAGATACAAAACAAAAACTGAAATGCCTGCTTCCAAATCAAATTCTAACAAACTAAAGGGGCTTTCCTCAGTTTCCCAGCCTGTGGTCCTTCCTAGCACCCAATTAGACTATTTGGAGGTATTTACAAATTTTGGGCCCATTTACAAAAGAATATCAAAAACAGTACGTCATAAAAGGAATGTAAACATAGAAAACACAAAAGCAAGCACGGGACAAGCAGAAAAGATGAAAGTAGATCGAAAAAAATTACCTGAATCAACCCACCCCACATTGTTTACTGGGCTGTACAAGCTAGCTGGCTACTCTGTGTCCAATAAGAAGAAGGCAAAGTGTCTATAAAGTGCAGGAAGATAGCAAGACAAGGCAAGTGTTATTAAAATGCATATCACTGCTAATCTAGAAAGGGTCTTTAGAGAGGAAGGAAAGGTCAGAAACTATTGTGCTATATCTTTAAGCACAGCGTAATACTATGGGAAGTGCTCTTGTCACTCATGCCTCACTAGCCAATCAGGCCCTCCAGAAGTCAAAAGTGGTGCAGGGTCCTTCCAGTTCCTGACTTCAGGCATGAATTCTTACAGTAAGAGGTTTCTGGCCTGGACTTTCGAGCCTAGCCTCAAGATTTAGGCACGCAGACCCACAGACCCACAGAAACGCACAGATGCTTACAACAGTTTTAGGGTGATTGCCCTAAGGCCCAGGCATATAACTTGCTAACTCTTTACCCTTAATCTAACCCATGACTCTTATCCTGTTCAGCCATGTGGCTCAGTACCTTTTCTTAGAGCAGCATAGTTGTCCTCTGTTTCTTTTGGCTTCTCTCTGGCATCTCTGCTCTGTTCTTCCAGTTCCCAAAGTTTTCTTAGTCTGGTAGCCCCGCCCACACTTCCTGCCTGCCTTTTGCCAATCAACGCTTTTTAATTAAACCAATGGATGGGACAACTATTTACAATGGAACAACCTAATCCCCCTACAAATTCTAGTTGGTATTTAATGAAAATTTGAGCCAGATATTGGAGAAAGACTGAAATATCAGAGAGAGAAGAAATAGACCATAGTCAATTCTCACCTAGCCAACTTCTCAGGCTGAACAGGGTAAATGCTGTCTTCAAGAGTCCTCTGCCTGGCTAGTTGTTCCTACAGAATCCTAAATGTCTGCCTACATCCGCCTTAAATACCTTCTCCATCCTGTTCAACTCTGCATCATAATTCTAGAGTTAGGATTAAAGGTGTGAGCTATAAGGTTTGTTTTTAGGCTTTGAACTCACAGAAATACAGAAAGATCTCTGTCTCCTGAGTAATGGGATTAAAGGCATAGGTCACAACTCAGTCATTCCCTTGCTGGGATTAAAGGTGTGAGTTACCACATGGTTTGACTGTGGGTGAATTTGTTCTCTGATATTCCAAGCTGATTTTATTAAATATAAAATATATTACCACAACTGGCCTTATCAATCAAGACTTTCATGTAGTCCCTCATGTGGGAGGAGAAGCATTCTTGAGAGAGCTAATAGTAGCCTGTGGCCTAGGCCTTGGGAGATTTCCCTAAGGACCTAATTTCTATAAAACAGAGCTTCTTCTCTAAAATGAGGAATAAGTTTTAGAGAGCTGGTAACAGTTTGGAAGAGCCTTTTGGAGAGATTGATTTGATCTGAGAACCCAATCATTCCTACTACATGGGGCTATAGTTGTCAGTCCCAAGGCCACTGTGACCTTAGTTAGTAATGAGATACCCTGTAGCTCCCCCCCCTTTGAGAATAAATGAGACTCAGGGATAGATCTCTGAAGAAGTCGAGATATTAGAGAGAATAAATATCACAGTCAGATCTTACTTAGCTGTCTTCCAGCTTCCTCAGCCTGGCTTCTCTTAGCTTCCTCTCAGTCCCTTTCTATGCCTGCCTTAAGCCTTAAATATTCTCTTGGTAAATTAAGGCATGGCCCCACCACTGCCTGCCCAGGAGCCTAGAGTTTCTTCCGTAATCTGAGGTGACCTGAACTCAGTTGGGATTAAGGGCGTAGGTTACCACTTCCAGGATACTCCCTGTGCTGGGATTAAAGGTGTGAATCACCACTCTCTCTCTCTCTCTCTCTCTCTCTCTCTCTCTCTCTCTCTCTCTCTCTCTCTCTCTCTCTCTCTCTCTCTCTCTCTCTCTGGAACTTCTGGAGCTTTTATTAAATCCCCACATAGACTGTGGGTAGATTCCCTCTGACATCTCCAAAACTTCTAGAGCTTTTCAATTAAATTCCCACAAGCCCCCTCCCCCCTATGTATTATTGTTTGATTCGCCTCCTACTGATTTGGTTCCTTTATATGATAGTTTCTGCTGACTTCAAAAATATCACCTTTTCCTTCAATTTTCCCCTCCTGGAAGTAGTATATAAGATGCTATTCTTAAGAAGCTCACTTGGCATGGGCCATAGATTGTGCCAGACTTATCCACCCCAGTTTTTATGTTTCCTACCTTTTAATTTTCCTGTCATTCTTATTCCCTGCCACCTTCCCTTCAAGACCCCGTCATTTAAGGATAACCTGTTATTTCAAGTCACTGGTACTTAAGAAACAATTCTTGGTATGTCTTTGTTGTTTAACTCATTCATTTTCCATAGAGGATAGACCTACAAATTGCCTGTCTTGATTTAAATTGTTCAAAGTGTAACCTGGAACATGAAGCGAAAAGACACAAGGATTATAGCATATGCTGAAGGCAAAATGTGTCTAGGCTGCCTCCTCTTTGAGTGTTAGCCAGAGATAAATGCATGCTATCATTAAACATATTTTAAATTAATCTTATAAGTGTGTTAAGTGATTTCTCCATGAGAAGGCATTTTAATTCTAAAACACTTGCATTTCATCCAATAAGTAAAGTGTTTCTGAGACAAGCTCTCTTATGTTCACTCAGGTGGCCAGATTCTATTCTGTTGCTCTCTAGTGTGATAATCTTGCTGTCCTCTATACCCAACCTTCTAAATTCTTAAATTAAATGACTATGCCACCTCACAGTTTTAAAATTATCTATTTAAATCTGTGTTGACTATCCAATATAGTCATAGGAAAAGGGTTTGTACATGGAGCATTGCTTCTGTCTTCAGACCAAAATAGGAAAAATAGTTTGTTGTGTACACTTCAGAAGAAACATGGTAGGCAATCAGCTGCTGAAGTCACCATTATGAATAAAAACTTGATTGTTATAGGGAGAGTAATTTTATAATTCATGTCATGTGAATAATCACAAACAAGATGGTGTGGGTGTACAGATTGGAAAGGTTATCTTGAGCCAAGGAATATTGATTTTGCAATTAGACAACTGTCATATGCAGATATATTTAATCCTGCTGATCAAGTTATGTGAACTCTGAGATTTGAGAAGAAGGACATTGACTGTAACTCTCTCAAGTTACAGAATTCAGAAGCCAACATATGCATATGGGCAGGATTAACCTATTGATTATAATGACATTCCATCTAGTAGGAAAAGGCTTATTTTTAAAAGCCAATATAGCTAATTTTTTTAAAAAAATTAAAAATACATGATTTTTATTATTTTAAAAACCAGTTATTTATCATTTTTCATATGTTCTTTAGGTGCATCACTGCTCTCATCTCTGTTTCCTCTTTCCAGTGTTTCTAGGTTATTAATAGTTCCACTCCTTTTCTCTCGATTGATAATGATTACTGATTTGTATGTAGAACAATGTCTCCTGTAGCCTCACGATAGAGAACTGCTTTGAATCCTGCCTCTGCTTCCCAGTGCTGGAAAGACAATACTGAAACTCCTAATCTTGGCCTTGATGGTCAATGGGAAGAAAAAATAGACCAGTTCATGAGTGAAATTCAATCTCTCAGGCTGTTAATGGAGACTTGTAAATGAAGAGAAACCTGAGCAGGAATTGAGTTCATTGACCAATTTTAAGCTGGTAGAATCACATTGCAGAAAGCACAAAGCAGGGCAGAGGTTGAGAGCTTTTCTACTTCAACAGTAGCTCATTAGATTAGCAGTGAGGAATTACGTAATCAATTTTAGCCCCTCCATAGATTTCCTGATTGGTCATTTCTTGGAGTCCACAGACAAGAGCAATCAAGAACCTGGATAAAATACTGACCTTATCATGATACAAAATTTCTCTGGTTATAGTATTTCAACCAAATGGATCTAGGTAAAATGTTAGGACTTTGCCAAAGAGGACTGTTATTTTCTTAGATGTACAACCTGAGAGAAAGGTATGAGAAATCATTGATGTGCTCTAACACAAATCCCTAGTCTCTGAAGCACCTGCTATAAAGCCTGTTTCAGCTCTTCAAAATAATTTTAGAGATTATAACTACATCATGTCCTCATTTTCTCTGATGTCTTCAGGTCCTACCATGACCCCTCATTGTTTTCTAATTCATGGCCTATGTTTCTTTAACAAAAGTCAAACAGTAACAGTGCAACCTATGTTTGACTGCAGATTTTTCCAGCTATTAGCAATGGATGGGCTACACTGCACTTTTAGTGTATAATGGAATGCACACAATCCAAAGAGAATGTACACAATATACACAAAGAGAACCTCGTGGTTTGGATGAGGAACGGAGTATGCACTAGGAAAGAGGAAGGATGTCTGCAAAAATAGAAACTTTCTGAAATAGGGCCCTGTATACTGTACTGAAAGAGCAGAGATGGAAGGACTGTGCTATCTGAGCCATTTCATAGTAATCAGGAGTATTAGTGGCAAGTATCTTGCAGGTTCTTTTTAGAATTCTCTTCTGCATCTGCTGTAATTAGTTGATGGAAGACCACAAGCTATGCAATTGTGGGTATAGGGTATTCAGAGTAGATCTGTTGAGCTGTCATTTCTGACAGTGTTTGGGTAGACCGTGAGCCAGAGTGCGGTTTTGTTGGTCCATGTGGTGACCTGAGCAGTGGTCCTTAACCATTGAGCCTTCCTGTAAATAGATTTCCTGGGGAGGAGGAGATTCTGCAGCCCTGCCTGGCATGGGAGGATACAATGCTTTTAATCTCACCGTTTAGTTTGCATGCTTTTGATGTGTAGTGGGAAGAGAGATTGGAAAACAGAAGGTCTGGTTTCTAGAAGCTCTGAATGTTGCATTTCACTTTCAGGTTTATCTTATAAATGTTACAAATAGTTTAGAAAATGGAAGAAAGATGGTGATGTGCATCATCTTTTAGTAATTCGTGATTAGAATGCTTTTAACTTTCTGCTACCACCAGCTGCAATGGTGTGTTTCAGTGAAGTTCAGTTTAAGGGGACAAAATAAGTTCCTGTGATACAGAGATTTTTTTTGGGGGTGTGCACGGTATTGAACAGGTAGGTAGTCCATGTGATAAAAAACAAATTTTTAATTATTCTTCTATGTTATTTTGAAATTGAACATCAGTGGAGCTGGGTTTACCTGAAACCACGATGAGGCATGAGACTGCAGAGTCATAGCAGGAGATCACTTCCTTTTGCACATCACACACACACACACACACAGAGAGAGAGAGAGAGAGAGAGAGAGAGAGAGAGAGAGAGAGAGAGAGAGAGAGAGAGAGAGAGATTTAGAGCATGGGGCTTCTTTGTAAAAAGTATCAATAACTTAGGGTCAAAAAAGTTTAAAAATCTCTTTGAGTTAATTTTGTGTAAATTTTGAGGTCTGTGTTTATTTAATATACAAAAATCATAGATATCTGGGTAACATTGGTCAAGATGACACTTTTCCTTGTTAAGTTCCCTTTGGTCTTTTGGTTAATAGTTGAGTATTTTCTGCTTTTGTTCTTGGCCTTTCTCTCTATCCTCTTAGTCTTTCACAAACACTGCACACATCTTGATTGTTGTATCTTTGTGTTAAGTATAAAAGTTGTATTATGTGTAACTTTTTATATAATTCTATTGATCTGTTGGAGTGTTTGCACTCAGAATGAATGTAGCTTTATAATTAGCTTTACGGTTATAAAAATTTTGAGTGTTGTCTTCTGATTGTATTCATTTATGTTAAAAATTTACCATACACAACATCTTTATTTCAATGCATCATGTTCTCATTTTTTTTTTGCTTCTTTATTTAGGTTTTGTTTTTCTTGTTACTGTTAATATGAGAAATTTGGTTTATTGGATAAGACATATTATGGGTTTTGGCAGGTGGCAGATATTCTTTTGTTGAATGTCCTGAGTTTTGATACCTACATTCAAGGTGAGAGGCTCATAATTACCTAAAATTTCAGATCATGTATACATATAGAAAACATTGTCTCTCATGCACAAACATATGTAAAAATTGCAACAAACTTAATTTAAGAATGCTTGTAACTAACGAAGCAATTAGAGCAAAACAGATTGTTTTAGGTATATACTAATTCTTTAAAAATTTATTATCTTAAATTTTTGTTTTAAAAAGTTTTCATTTCCTTACTTTGATTCAGACTTACAGGCAATCATCAAGCACAGGAAACACAATGGTTTCTAACTGTTCCTAACAGACATCCTCTTCTTTATTATAAGAGATTGAGATCTTTTTAGTAGTCAAAACTATTTTCTACACAGTTAATACATCAGGAGGCCTCAATTGCCTCTATCCAATTTTGATGGAATAACCTCCTTACCTAACCCATATTCTATTATTGGCAAAAGAGAGAATTAAGTGTACCAGATGAGTCCTGGTCAGTGGTGCTGGGAGACACAGAAATACTAAGTGAAAACTGTTTGATGCCACAAGGACTTGATGGAGATAAAGCCAAAATCTCAAAGAGTCTTGGTATTAATTGCTCTTGCAGATGCTAACCACTTTCTACAGAGGATTTCTCTGTATATAGGCAGCCACTTCTCTTCTTGAAATTTATACATAAATTCCTGCCCTGGCCTGCAGGGTCTAACAACATGGACCTAAAGAGGGGGCAGACAAATGAAGGGACAAGAAACATGAAGAATGAGAGCAAGACAGTATTCTAATCAAGCTCTGAAACTTTATTCTTCTCAACAGTACATATAGTCCTTTAGGGGGAAGGGTAAGTCAAAGATTAAGCAAATGAGGAATTCACACAGTTGCAGGCTATTCTACCACCAGGATGTGTTATTATGGAGACCTATCTAAGCTATTGTTTAACCACAGGAAGATTACCTAAATCCTGGGAGGGGATTCATCTAACAGCAGGGAGCCCACCCAGCTTCTGGGAAGGGACTCATCTAGGAAAAAAGAAGCTTAAGATACTGGTCCAAATGGCATTGCCACTGATAAGGCTTTTTTGGCTTCTAGCATCTCTTCCCTTTTCATTAGTTTTCAGCATGATGAAATACTTCTGTCATTCTACAGCGGGCCTTAACCAGGGAGGAGAGCCATTGCCCTGATCCTCCCAGAAAGAAGTACTCATGATGTCTTTTGTGGGAGGAGAGGCCCTAGGAGCTCGTCTTTGTTGAAAAGCACCCATAGACACCAACCTCTATGCAGTCAGGGATGCCTCACTGGGGACTCAGAGGTGGAAGACGTGGTCCTCCCCTTCAGTGCTTTTGCCATGCACCTCACACTGGTGATCACGCTGCTTACCAGTGAGCTCCATAGATCTGAGTACTGTGTGCCCCTCATAGGAGGCTCATTACTTGAAGGTTCTGCAAGATCTTGGTCAGCAAGGTCAAACTGGTGGTAATGGACAGGGCCCTACAGGAAGAACTGAAGTCAGATGTTGGCTTGATTTTTGTCAGCACAAGGTCTGCTTGTGAGTCCAATGCAATGTGCAGTGCTTCACATTTCACATGAAACCACAAGGTGAATAAGAAGCCGGGAGCTTCTAGGACACCTCAGTGATGTCTGGTGAAACCAGAATCCTTCACTGGTAGCTGACCATTGATTTCTCAATAAATGGGAAATGTCAGAGCAAGAAAAAAGACTGGACCTCCCTTAAACTCAGTTCAAAGTACTGTAAAGTTTGACATAGTCTTGAGATTGTAAGATTTGTTTTTCTTCAAAATAAAAAGAAAATGTCTATGCATGTACATTCCAAATATATGCTCACAGACTTGAATATATTTCAAGGCTATACAAATATTACTTCCAAAAAGGGAAGAAGAGAAACCAGCCAACTGTAAACACCTTCACTATGCAGGTAGAGGCATGAAGGAAGCATTACTCATTTATTCCCGTTGCTCTAGGCTGAGTGAGCAATTACAGCTTTAGGGCCACAGGAAGTCCTTGCCTCTATTCTGTTAGCACATTACTCAACACCATGTACTTTTTATTTGCCTTATCCCATGGTCAGCACAGCTCACAATAGAGCATCATGCCGAAAGCCCTATCACAGAGCTTCATGTCCTTCTTCATGGAAGATAATTTCCTAACAAATATTTATTTGGAACTAGACACCCAGAATCCTGAGACTTGGAGCATCAATAATAAGTATCCATAGGCAATGCTTGATAATTGTGCTTTCAAAAGAGGGTAAGGAATGCTTCAGGAGCATGGAAATGCCATAGCAGATTAAAGCCAAGATGTTTGACCTAGATCACCTATATCTGACCAACATGTTGGTATTTGGAGAAGTCATCATTAGCTTTAGTTGTTAACTTATGTTTTGTGACAAGATTTTTTCTGGTGAGATGAAACACATTTCTGTCTACTTCACATAAGGAACCCACAACAGACCAAAGTATGGCTAATACCAAAGACCAACTTGGTTTACCAATTATTTTTATTAGGGTTACTTACAAGAATATGGTCTAGGTGTAACTTATAGGAATATAAATGACTCAAAGACAGCTGAATCATGAAAGCCTATCATGGCATGGGTTACAACTCACCAAAGCTAGGGACCTAGAATGCACTACACAGCCTGCAGATAGCTCAACAGGATGGAGAATATCCTTTCTAAGTAACTCTGGGACCTTGTGGTATTCTGAATGTATTTGACTCCCATAAGATAATAGGAAGTAACAATTAGGAGGTGTGGCCTTGTTGGAGGAAGTGTGGAGGATGGATGAATAACGTGCCTTTAATCTAGACCTTGAGGCTTGAGGGCACACCTTTAATCTGTGCTTCACATGCTTATATTAATTACAAAATGTTTGGTCTATGACTCAGGCTTCTTATTAGTTAGCTCCTACATCTTAAATTAACCCATTTCTGTTAATATAGGTATTACCATGTGGTTGGTGGCTTACTGCTACTTTCACATCTTGCTTCTTGAGCTGTAGTGGAATTATGTTGTTAAGGTGTAAACAATTGTCCACCTAGTGGTTTAATAAAAGTGCTGATTGGCCAAAGGTAGACAGGGAGCGTGGGTAGGGCTACCAGACTAAGAAAACTCTGGGAATGGGAAGAACAAAGAGCAGAAATGCCACAGAAATGCTAGACAAGCCAGAAGATGCAGAGGACAACTATGCTGCTCTGAGAAAAAGGTGCTGAGCCACATGGCTGAACAGGATAAGAATCATGGGTTAGTTTAAGGGTAAAGAGTAAGTTATATGCATGGGCCCCAGGTCAATCAGTGTACAATTAATATAAGCATCTGTGTGTTTCAGTTGAACTATGGGACTGTGGGTCTGCAAGTCCCAGGCAGGAGTCTAGACTGGAAAGTCTAGGCCAGAAATCTAAAACAACATGATATACACCCACATAAAGCTGGAGAAAGCTTAAAAATGATCTAGAGCACAGAAATGAAGCCAAAACAGCTTCCAAGTTGTGTCTCTCAAGTGGGCTGTGTTAAAGAGACTGAGTGGTGTATTGGATTAAATTACAAAATGGTTCATTTGCTGCATGCAACTTAAGCTGAACAAAGCCTGTTCCTGAGCCTCAATGTAAGCAGGGAGCCGTATATGTTGGATTTAAGGACAAAAAGGAAACAGAGTCAAAGACAGCTTCTTAGTAGTAGCAGCATTTTCTTGGGCAAGCTCTGTTTGCTGGAGGCAAGCAGAGGTGCAACTTTTTAAAAAGAAACTTCTTGATTCAGCCTTAGAGACAAAATACTTGTGAGACTTTTAAGAGGCTTTGCTGTCAAACACTTAAATGGAAATAATGAGCAGCAGATGGCAGTGGTTTACTTGATGATTATATGGACCCTAAAATTTCCCAGAATGGTAATTGTGGGTCCTACCAGTACCTGGGCTAAAAAGCTAAATTCTATAAAGCTAAACTAGGAGCTGGGTGGAGCCAGCCAGCCATCCTACCAATCTTTAATCCTTAGCCTTACCTTGGCAGATTAAAGGTGTGGTCAGAAAGAGAAAGAAATAGAGGGAGCTGGGTGAGGTCAGCTGCCCTGGCCAACATTTAATCCTTAGCCACACCTTTACTGATTAAAGGTATGAACAGAAACCTAATATAACATCTGGCAATTGGCTTGAATCTCTCCCAGACTCTGCCCTTCTTTTCCTGACTCTTTGCTTGGATTTCCCACCTTGGTGTAAGCTGTCTTGCCATAGACCAAAATATTAACCAATGGTAGCAACACATAATCACAGCCTACAGAAAGACCATCTCACAGCAGCAAATAGAGAGAGGGAGAAAGCCTTTATGAACACTTTAACTGTATTATGAAGGATGGCAAACTTCATGTTGTTATCAGCCAAAACAAAGAAGACCCCAGACCCAGATTTCTTGCAAGATTAAAAAAAAATTTATTACATTCATGAATGGGCTCAAGGCAAGAAGATAGCCAAGAGCCCTGAATGTTCTCAGGGTAGAATTTTTATACAGCACTTTAGGTAGGGGAGGGGGATACAGCACTCTGGTAAGGGGAGGGGGAGTTCTCATGGTTACTCAGGGTGGTCTTGCTTGAGTCACTACGTGCAGATCAGGCTGACTGGGCAATGTGTCTCAAGAGTGCAAGAAGCAAGCTTTGTTTAGACTGGACATCCTATATGCAGCTGAGAAATCCTGTAAATAAAGCTCTGAGTCCTTGAGCAAACAGTCACTGAAACTCTGCCAATCTCGGTCAGCTTCAGGGGCCTCAGGGAGGGGCGAGGGAGGGTTTTGGCATGGTGGGCAAACAGCTATCATGACACTAGAGAGTTAAGGGGGAAAGAGTCAAACAGGATTCTTCTATCATTTCATTCTTTCAATGTGAACAGATTCTTCAGTGCTCCATAGGCCAGAATTCCATCTTTGTTTTGCTTCTTTGTTGTTGTTTTGGGGAAAGTATTTTTGCTTTGTTTCATTAGAATTTCTTTAAGTATAACTCTAGTGGTTTTTTGTTTGATTGTTGGTATATTTATTTAGTGGGGCAGACGTGTCACCCACATGTGGAGGTCAGGGAATAACTTGCAGAAATTGGCTTTCTCTTGCTGATCTATGGGTCTCAGGATTGAACTCAGGTGAGCAGGCTCTGCAACAGATCCTAATGTCTCATCTTGCCAGGCTAAGAACCATAGTGCCTCTAGCAAGGCAGATCAAGAATTGGTCTGGTGAGAAGGACCCGCTGTGAGTTTCTGTAGGCCATGGGTTGGCTTCCATTTTTCTAACTCAAAGGTTGGTACTCTATGGCTTGTAAGTAAACACTGACTTGTTTTTATATAGCCCATGAGCTAATGGTGGTTTCGAGCTTTTGTTTTCATCTTTATTTAATGGTACAGAACCCAAGACTTGCACATCCTATGCAAACACGTTATCACTGAGCTGTAGCCTAGCTTGGTTTTTACATTTTTAAAGGGTTGAGGAGAAGAGCTAGAGAGATAGCTCAGCTCTTAGGACTTACATAGGACCTGAGTTTAGTTCTCAGCATCACATGGTGACTCTATAACTCCAGTTCACAGCAAGTTGATGGTAGAGCTGAGAAAAGAGCTTAGATTCCTAACTCTTCTCCAGTGATCTCCCCTGTAGGGTGTCAGCCAACTGTCCCTTTGGGTACTTTCGCATTCCCTACCTGTTATCCCAGGCTTAGCTGTCAGCATGTACATGACTCTAGTTGTTCCCCTGCATGTAGACAGTGGTAAAAGCAAGAGAGAAGCTTTAGATTAGCTGTCTAGTGTAAGACCCAAACTCCAGTGGCTGAGGTGAAGCTCAGGAGTAGAGCACTGGCCTAGATACTGAGGCCATGGGTTCTATATCCCCATCACCCAAAATGAAAGCAAGAAAACCTGGAGGCCTGGGGCAGGCCATGGGGGAGAGAGTTTGTTTGCCACTTTATCCCCACTGAAGGAAGGAAAAGGGAATTGTCTTGAAGGACTAGACTACATATCACTCTCAAAGATACACAGACTCCATGTTTATCTTTTTTTGTCCTGAGATAAGATTTCTTTGTGTAATAGTTCTAACTGTCCTGGAACTTACTTTGTAGACCAGGCTAGCCTCAAACTCACAAGTATTTGCCTGTCTCAGCCTTCCAAGTGCTAGGATTAAAGATGTGTGCCACCACTGCCAAGACCATGTTTCAACTTTAGAGTCTTTTTTTCTTCCTCTTTTAAAAGGTTTATTTATTGTATGTGTGTGTTTTCCCTACCTCCTCTCTTTAACACACATGCAGTGTCCTGTAAGCCAGAGAGGGTGTCAGATCTCCTGGAACAGGAGCTTCTTTTAGTGATGAACTTCCAAATAGGTACTGGGGATAATACCTGGCTCCTCTTCAAGAGTAGTAAGTATTCTTAACCTCTGAGCCATCTCTGCAGCTCCAAAGTAGACTCATTTTTGAGTTGTGAATTTCCAGAAGCTAGACCCACAGTGAAGGGTATGACAGTATTGGAGTTTAATGTTTCCAGAAGAATTGTTAGTCCTTTGCAATCTCGATTTCCCTCATGATAAAAAGAAGCTTGAGTAAGAATTGCTTCTAGCTTCTCTCCCTGCACTAACACTCTAGATGTAGGGTTTAAATTTGAAGTTTCTCGGTTAAAACCTGAAGTCTAAGGTTTGGGAGATTGAGAGAGGCAGGAGGATTCTTTGAGGCCAGAAATTCAGGGTCAACTTCGGCAATGTAGTTAGACCCAGGCTCAAGGGATATACAGATACCCTGTCTCTGAACACAGAGCCAATGGTAAAAACCATCCTAGATTTAAGACTCGAGCCAGTAAAAGAAATGCTTTATCCCTGAACCCAGAACCCAAAAGAGATGTGCTTTGGCTCTGAAACCAGTACCAAAGAAACACACTTTGGCTCTAGAATCAGAGCCAGTGAAAGAAATGTGCCTTGTCCTTGAAATTAGAGCCCAAGAGCCCAATAGAGCCAGTGAAAGAAACACACTTTAGCCCTGAAACAAAAAAACCAAACCAGGGTAAAAACAAACAAACAAACAAACAAACAAACAAACAAACAGGCTGAGGAGTTGGTAAGAAGTGGCTGTTGTCTCTCTGATCTTTCAGCATTTACCCCTATATCTGACTTGGGTTTTTATTATTAAGACCAATTAGAATTTGGACTACAGTGAAGTGCTTGCCTATCTCTATTACCACTTTTTACACCCAAATTCTATTATGAATGTTACAGGGCCCATTCCCAGGGAATGATGAATGTGGTCTTTAGGAATAGCTGATGTGAGCTGAGCTCCTGTGCAGAGTTTAGTGTAGTAGTCAGAGCAATAGATGTTGCAAAGGATAGCTCCAAGGCCCAACTCTAGGGCTTCTATAAGTCTTCCCCTGGTTTCTGTTTCCTGCAACTCTGAGTAGTATCTACTTTAGGCTCCTAAGATCACCACGTGAATCCAATAGCAAATAAATGGTTAAACAGCAGAGCTGGGGTTTGCATTCCTATTCTTCCCATGCCAGGCCCCTTTCTGTAATGTCAGCAATGTGTCAAGATTTTTATGTGCTGGGGAATAACTCAGGGCCTGTGTGTATGAGGCAAATACTTTATTACTGAGTCATATCTCCAGCCCCAAACTTTACTTATGATAGTGTTTGTGACTGATGTGTTTCTATCACAGGCTTCCATATGTAACAATGCATAAACATGCACACGTGTGCAGAGGCCAAGACAGGACATTAGGTGTCTTCCTTTGTCACCCTTTTTTGTTGTTTCCTGGAGACTCTGTGACTGGATATGAAGCTTCCTATTATTTATTTTGGGCTCTGAGCTCTCAGGGAACACCTAGCTCCCTCTGTCAGTTGTGGGATTATAGTCACTGGCAGCCATGTCAGCTTTCATGTGGATGCTGGGGATTCCAAGTCAGGCCCTCCTACTTGCAGGGCAAACAGTCTTAACCACTAAGCTGTCACTCCAGCACTTATTATTTTGTTTTGGAAGCTTGTTCTCCAGCCCACACTATTATCACACTTAGTACCTTCCCTCCTCTGCCTACCAAGGACCAGAATTGGTGGGTATAAACTGCCATATCTGCCAGTAAGCTTTTATCCTGGGTTTTTCGGTAAAAACGTATTAGATTGAGTGTAGTGGGATTATGCTCTGTTACATTGTGAATAATTGTCCCTCCTACTGGTTTAATAAAAAGGTAATTGGCCAGAAGGCAGACAGGAAGTGCTGTCTAAGACTAAGACTAAGAAAACTCTGGGAACAGGAAGAACAGAGCAAAGAACCCAAAGAAGCCAGCAGATGCAGAGGACAACTATGCTGCTCTAAGAAAAGGTACCAAGCTGCATGACTGAACAGATTAATGGAAATGGAATGAATTTAGATGAAAGAACTAGCTAGCAATATGTCTGAGCCATAGATCAATCAGCATGAAATTATTATAAGTGTCCGTGTGTTTTTTTTGGGACTGTGTGTCTGGACCACATACCACACAGGCAAGAAACTTCATATTACAATTGAGGTCTTGCGTTGTGTCTTTGGTCCAGTTTGAGCTTTGAGGAAAGGATGTAAGGATCCTCTGCACGTGGACTTTCCAGTCTCCTAGGATCATTTATTAAAAGAATTTTCCCTTGAATGTGAGATGGCAATGCTTTTTAAAAAAGATTTCTTTTCTTTTTAATTACTTATTTGTGGTTATGTGCATGTATATTACAAGTGCCCACAGAGGCCAAAGAGGAGTACCAGATCAGGAGCTTCCTACTGTGAGCTGGAAACAAACTCTGGTTCTCTGCAAGCAAAGTAGGCAATCTCAACTGTTGAGCCCTGGAGGATGCCTTTTAAAGGTAGGAGTTATCAAGGTATTGTGTGCTGATGTGAAGATGTAGGAAAATGAGTGCAGCTGGTAATACAGGAAGGAATATGTAGTATGAGGTTTCTGTCCTGGACTTTTGGGCCTAGCCTCAAGGTGTAGGCCCACAGACCCACAGACCCGCAGACCCACAGACCCGCAGACCCACAGACCCACAGACCCACAGACCTGCAGACCCACAGAGACACACAGATGTTTACAATAGTTTTAGGCTGATCAGCCTAAGGTGGCATATAACTTGCTAACTCTTTACCCTTAATCTAACCCATGACTCTTATCCTGTTCAGCCATGTGGCTCGGTACCTTTTCTTAGAGCAGCATAGTTGTCCTCTGCTTCTTCTGGCTTCTCTCTGGCATCTCTGCTCTGCTCTTCCAGTTCCCAGAGTTCTCCTAGTCTGGTAGCCCTGCCCACACTTCCTGTCTGTGTTTGGCCAATCTGCGCTTTTTATTAAACTCATAGGCGGGGACAATTATTTACAATGGGGCAACATAATCCCCCTACAGGAATAAAGGACTTGAGGGGATCAAGTCATTAATAGCAGAATGGGCTTGGTACAGAAGCCTAAAGTACATTTTGAGAAAAGCTACTGCACTCAGTAGAAGAGGAAGGAGAGAATGGGAGAATGGGGAGTCTATGATTGCTACCTGGAGAGACTGTGTCCCCCATGCCATTAAGTGAAGGGACAGAGGAGGGTCAGCCACTAAGAGAGCAAAAGGACTACTCTTGTGTGCTCAGGACCAGGCAATATTGATACCAACCAGAACCAACACTTTTACCATTGAAAGGTCGAGGGTAGGGTTTGGGTTTGGGTTGGGGTTGGGGGGGTTAGGGTGAGGGTAGGGATTATAGTTGTTGTTAGGTTTGGAATTAGGGTTGGGGGTAGGGATAGGGTTTAGGGATAGGTTTAGAGATAGGGGTTAGGATTAGAGTAAGGGGTTAGAGGTTAGGCTTAGGGTTAGGTTTTCAGGGTTAAGGTTAGGGTTAGGGGTGCAAGTTGTGGGTAAGGAATTAGGGCTTAAGGTTAGGGTTAGGTTTAGTGTAGGGTTAGAGTTTGGGGTTAGGGTCAGGGTTCAGTTCTTGTTAGGGTTCAGGTTTGGGTTCTGGTTTGGGTTAGGGTTATGGGTTAGGGTTAGGTTTATTGTAGGGTTAGGGTATGGGGGTTAGGTTCAGGGTAGGGTTCTGGTTAGGGTTTTGGTTGGGTTTCATGTTAGGATTTGGGTTGCCATTATGCTTATTGTTTAGGGGTTATGGTTAGGATTAGTGGTTAGGGGTTAGGGGTTAGGGGTTAAAGGTTAGGGTTAGTGTTAGAAATAGGGGTTAGGAGTTAGGAGTTAGGAGTTAGGGTTACAGTAAAGGTTAGATTCAGGGTAAGGTTCAGTGTCAGGATCAGGGTTTGGAGTTTGGGTTAGGGTTAGATTTAGGATGAGGTTCAGGGTCATGTCATTGTCATTGTCAGGGTCTGTGTTAAGGGTTAGGGGTTATGGTAAGGGAGAGGGTCAGGGTCAATGTCTAGGCCAGGGTTTAGGGTTGGTATTAGATTTCTTTAATTTTGGTAGAATTATATTGCTTTTCCTCCTCTCTTTATTCATATCTTCTTCTCTGTGGTGCACTCTGTAGTATCCCTTTTTATTTTTTCCTTCATTCTCCATTTCATGGCTTTTTTGATCATTATCATTGTATACATATTTGTATAAGAATTATTTATGCACATACATAAATATATTGAAATTCAAACTACTCAGTCCTTTTTTGGTGTTGGTGTGTGCATTTTTTGAAGGCTGACATTCTGCATTGGACAACAAATAAGTGTTAAGTTTGCCAGAATGAGATACAAGGAAAGAATCTTCTCACAACAAATAGAGATCTTCATAGAAAACCTCAAGTGTATAGGCAGACTTTTTTCCCACCAGCCACTTCTCTCCCCGTCCCCCTCAAAAACCAGCACAAAGAGTTAATATTCATTATAAATTCTCAACAACTAACTCAGCCTGGTCACTACCTAACTCTTGAATTTTAAACGGAGCCATCCTTCTTATCTACCCTCTGCCATGTAGTCGTACATTCTTTCAACATGGCGTGTTCATCTTGCTTCTGTCTGTGTCTTTCATGACTCCTCTGACTTCACCTTTTTACTTTCAAGCATTCTATGTTTGGCTTTGCCCCTCCCCTTATCCTGCCTGGCTATTGTTCAGTTAATTTCTTTATTAAAGCATTTATAGTGATATTTATTCACACAATGTAAAGGAATATTCTACCCAACTGGATCCAATTAAGAGATCAGTGTAGGAATGAACTGTTTGTCAATATGATGAGTGTTCTTAATGATGACCATTCTGACTGGGAGGAGATGGGATTTTCAAGTTGTTTAAAACTGCATGGGTCCCACATGGCCTCTGGGACAGACCATGGACTTCAACACCACCCTCTGCTCTGCTCCAGCACAGACAATACCATAGTCCCTGGTGGGAGCACAGGCCAAGGACACCAACAGAACCTCAGATCGGAGTACAGGCTACTCATATCAACATGGCTTCAGGTGAAAGCACATAACATAGACATCCATATGGCCTTTGGAGGTAACATAGACCATGGATGTCAACATGGCCCCTGGCTTCAGAAAGGCCATGGACCCAAACACAGCCCTTGGTCACAGTACAGACAACAGACATCAACATGATCTCAGGTGCTGCACAGGCCACTCACTTACACATGGACCCTAGTCAGATGATGGTGCTTTACACAATTAACTTTCACTTCTAGAGGAACATTCCAAGTTTTATGAGTTGAAGCATAAGAAGTTAGAAAGAATTTTGAGGCCTCTAACTTAAACAAAATATTTTTCTTCTCATTCAACTAATCTTACTTTTCAATTATGTGTCATTAAGTTTCATTTTAAAAGAATTTTCTGCACTTATCTCAAGTTTCTACAATATTTACTGTGCCCGTTAATATCTAGAATGGTAATAGTTTCAAAGTTGTGTGAGACAAGATACTTTTACCCTTGAGGAAAAACCAGAAACCAGGCTTCAAAACGATCTCACAGATTTAGCATCAGGACAACACAACTACTAGGAAGAAAGAAGCTCTCCAATCTGACAGGCTGCATAGACTCAACAATGCTTGTTTCCAGAGCAACAACAACTCTAACCAAAATTTTAATATGAGGGCTGAAGACTGAATACAGACAAATAGTTATATCACATAATAATGCAATCAGGAAAAGCCTCTAGAGCCTAACTTTTTAAGTCACATGCTACTCTCTCTTAAAATTTATGACCACCATCTTCTGACAATCTATAATTCTTTCAATTAAAAAATACAGTAAAGAGATCTCTCTAACATTTTTACTGACTTTGTTTTTATGACCATAACTTTAGTGAGCTTGACATACTAATTATGACCTTTATCCATACTAGCTTCTTTCTCTCCTTTATTAGTATGCTCTTCTTTCAACTCTAAAAAGTATTCCCTCCTCTACAGTGTACCTTCTCTATCAACCAAACCATTTTTCTACTTGTCATCAAATCTCATGATGCCCAAGGCACATAGATGAGCTAAGTTGACAGTTCTCAGATAGTATACATATGAAATCAGTTTGGAAGTTTCAATATTTCCTAAGTACAGTAGAGAAATATTGGTTTTTATCCTTAACAAGTTGTGCTCCAAAAACTCTAATAGAATTTACTTAAATCAAAGAATTTACAGTCTTACTGATTAGTGAGAACTCATGTAAAAATTCTGAAAGTACTAATGTAAATAGTTATACTATAGAAAAGTGCTAGTGTTATGTGGTGAGATAACACTTTTATACACTATAAAGATCTGTCGCTCATACTGGTTTAATAAAATGCTAATTGTCCAGTAGCCAGGCAGGAAGTAGAGATGGGGCAACCAAACTAGAAGAATTCTGAGAAGAGGAAAGGCAGAGGAAGCAAGATGAGAATGCTGGACTGAGAGCAGGTACCAAGCCATGTGGCTAAACATAGATAAGAATTATGGGTTAATTTAAGTGTAAGAGCTGGTTAGTAACAAGTTTGAGCTACTGGATGAGCATTTATAAGTACAATTAAGCCTCTGAGCCAATTATTTGGGATGTGGCTGCTGAGTATTTGAGAATTATTGGTGGGACATAAATTTCCAGCAAACAAATTACACCCAACACGGGGCATGAACTCACCACCCTGAGATTGAGATTCTCATGCTCTATTGACTGAGCTAGCCAGGCTCTGTCCCACCAACAGTGACATTTGATCCAGAGTGACTCCCAGCATCAATGCTCAGGAATATTAACCATTCATTGATTTCTATATTGAACCATAAAGTAATCTGCCATCTACTTATGTAACAGCATTGAAAAATAATCAGGCTGTGAGGGCAGCAGGAAAACTAGATAGATACACTCATGAAGTCACAAACAATAGATAATCCCACAGAAGGAAACCCCAAAGAAGGGAAACACACACATACACAACCACAAAAAATAACAGGAATTACCAATCACTAGTCATTAATATCCCTTTATATCAATGGACTCAATTCATCTATAAAAAGACACAGGCTAATACAATGGATATGAAAACAGGATCTATCTTTTTGCTGCATACAAGAAACACACCTCAACTTCAAAGACAGACACAGGCTCAGAGTAAAGGGTTGGGCAAAAACTTTCCAATAAAATGGACTCATGAAATAAGCTGGTGTAGCTATTTTAATATCTAACAAAATAAACTAAAATCAATCAAAAGAGACCAGGAAGGACATTATTTATTCATCTCTGGGGAAAAATCCATCAAGATGAAGTCTTAATCCTGAACATTTATGCTCCCAATACAAGAGAACCAGATATATAAAAGAAACATTACTAAAGCTTAAGAGAGAAATAAAGGATCTAACAGATGTTATGACTCAAATGGACGTAAGAGAGATATACACAGAACATTCCACCCAAACACCAAAGAATGTACCTTCTTCTCAGCACCCCTGAAACTTTCTCTAAAGCTCTCTGCATACTCAGCCATAAAACAAATATGAATAGATAAAAACATTGAAATAGACCACCATGGACTAAAGTTAGAGTTCAATAACAACACAAATCACAGAAATCACACAAACCTATGGAAACTGGACACCTTTCAATTGACTCATGTCTGGGTCAAGAAAGAAGTAAGAAAAAGAAATTAAAGACTTTTAAAAATTTCCTAGAATTCAATGAAAATTAATTCACAATATATGCAAATTTATGAAATGCAGTGCTAAGTGGAAAGTTCATAGCACTAGGTGCCTACATTAAAAAGTTAGAGAAATCTCACACAAGAGTCTTAATAGCACAGCTGAAAGCTCTAGAACAAATAGAAGCAAACTCACTCAGAAGGAGTAGACAGCAGAGATCAATCAAACCAGGGCTGAAATCAATAAAATTAAAACAAAAAGAACAACACAAAGAATCAATGGAACAGAGTTGGTTCTTTGAGAAAGTCAACAAAATAGATAAACCCATCTCAAAACTAACCAAAAGGCAGAGAGGAAATATCCAAATTAACAAAATCAGAAGTGAAAGAGGCATAACAACAAACACCCAGGAAAGCCAGAGAATCATTAGGTCATATTTCAAAATCATGTACTCCACTAAATTAGAAAACCTAAAGGAATGGACAACCTTCTAGACAGGTACCTCTTAGCAAAATTAATCAAGACTAGATAAACAATCTGAATAGACCTATAGCCCCTAGGAAAATAGAAAAATAGAAGCAGTTATGAAAAGTATTCCGAGGAAAAAGAAAGCCCAGGGACAGATTATTCCAGTGAAGAATTTCAAGAGGAACTAATACTCCACAAATTGTTTTGCACAATAGAAACAATAAAAATATTGCCAGATTCTTTTTATGAGGTTACAGTCATCCTGATACCCAAACCACACAAAGACGCCCCCCCCAAAAGAATTACAGACCAATCTCCCTCATAAACATTGATGCAAAAATATTCAGTAAAATACTGGCAAACTGAATTCAAGAATTCAATGAATTCTTATAAAAATCCCAACACAATTCTTCACAGACCTCAGAAAAACAGAGCTTAACTTCATATGAATTAACAAAAAACCCAGGATTGCAAAAACAATATTGTTCAATAAAAGAACTTCAGGAGGCATCACCATTCCCGACTTCAAGATCTACTATAGAGCTACAGTAATAAAAACAGCTTGGTACTGGCATAATGCAAATAGATCCTTATCTATCACTCTGCACAAAACACAAGTCCAAGTGGAACAAAGACCTGAACATAAATTCAGTTATACTGAACCTGATAGAAAAGAAACTAGGAAATAGCCTTGGACACATTGGCACAGAAGACCACTTTCTAAATATAACACTAGGAGCAAAGACACTGGGAATAACAATTCATAAATGTGACCTCATGAAACTGAGAAGCTTCTGTAAGGTAAAGGACCCAACCAATAAGGAACAATGACAGTCTAAAAAAAAGAGAAAAGATCTTCACCAATCCTACATCTAACAGAGGACTAATCTCTCAAATATATAGGTAACAAAAGAAAATACAGGTCAAAAGACCAAATAATCCAATTAAAAATGGGGTTACAGAATTAAATAGGGAATTCTCAACAGAACTTCAAATGGCTCAAAGACACTTGAACTGCTCAGCATTCTAAGCCATCAGAGAAATTCAAATCAAAACAACTCTGAGATACCAACCTACATCTATCAGAATGCCTAAGATAAAAACACGGATGACAACCTATGCTGGATGGGGTGTGGAGCAAGGGGAACACTCCTTCATTATTGGTGGAAATGACACTCTGGAAATTGGTATGGCAGTTCCTCTGAAAACAGAGACTCAATCTACCCAAATGATCTAGCAATACCACTCTTGGGCATATAGCCAAAGGATGCACATTCTTATTCCAAAGGACATTAGCTCAACTATGTTCATAGCAGCATTACTCATAATATCCAGAACCTGGAAACAACCTAGATGTCCCTAAACTGAAGAATGGATTAAAAATTGTGGCACATTTTCACAATGGAGTACTATTCAGCAGTAAAAAAATGACATCTTTAAATTTGTAGGCAAATGAATGGATCTGGAGTGTATCACTCTGAATGTGATAACACAAACCCACAAAGATAGACATGGTATGTACTCACTCATAAGTAGGTTTTAGATGTAAATCAAAGGATAACCAGGCTATAATCTATAACCCCTGAGAAGCTAGATAACAGGAGAAACTTAAGAGAGACATTTATGGATTCCCCCTAGGAAGGAGAAATAGAGAAGCTCTCCTGAGCAAATTGGGATCATATGGGGTGGGGAGGGAGGGGTGGTGGGAAGAGAACATGGGAGAATGGGATGGTTGAGTGGGTGAAGAACAATGAAATAGATATCTTGATAGAGTGCTCCTTTGTGGGGTTAAAGAGAGTGCCGAGAGATTATGTTCTTATACTTTGTAAATATTTATTCCTCCTACTGATTTAATGCTGTAATAGGTTTCTGGCCCGGACTTTCAAACTCACAGTCTCGTAGTCCTACTGAAACACACAAATGCTTGTATTAATTGTATGCTGATTGACCTGGGGCCCAGGCATATAACTGCTAGCTCTTGCTCTTAAAGTAACCCATGATTCTTACCTTGTTCAGTGGCTCGGTACCTTTCTCGGAGCAGTGTAGTTGTCCTCTGCATCTTCTGACTTCTCTGTGGCATTTCCACTCTGTTCTTCCTGTTCCCAGAGGTTTCTTAATCTGGTAGCCTTGCCCATATTTCCTGTCTGCTTTCAGCCAATCAGCGTTTTTATTAAACCAGTAGGTGGGACAATTGTTTACAATGTTACACATTTCCACTACAGTTTAATAAAATGCTGATTGGCCAGAAGGCAGACAGGAAGTATTGGCATGGCTACCAGACTAAGAAAACTCTGGGAAGAGGAAGAACAGAGCAGAGATGCTAGGCAGATGCAGTGGAAAGAAGATGAAAATGCTCTAAGAAAGTTACTAAGCCACTTTAGGAATCATGGGTTAGTTTACAAATAAGAGTTAGCAAGTAATATGCCTGAGCCATATGTCAAACAGCATAAAATTTATGTAAACTTTTGTGTGCTTCTTTGGGACTTTGAGACTGCTATTCTAGATCATGGGGCTAGTCTGGGCCAGAAACTTTATACTACACTCCTGGGCCACAGAATAAGTTCTAGGAGATCCAGGGTTACACAGAGAAACCCTGAAAAAGAAGAAAGACACAGACTTGCAACCACTACTCAGTCTTCTTCTCATCCTATCCCCACTCCCTAACAACCACCATAAATGGCTTTGTTCTGTGTGCTGTGGCAACACCATAATTTATACACTGCTGAGAATAGAAGGCAGTGCCCCAGACACCCCAGACCAGCTCAGTTCCTGGTTCTGCACCACTAGAAGCCTCACAATATCTCCATCCTTGTATTCTTACACTTTATTTATTTTTTAAATGCCACATTAACTGATCATTTTAATTTTTATTATCTTTAATTGTATACATATATGATTGTGGCTTCACTTACAGGTACCTAGAGAGGCCAAAGTCAATGGATTTATTGGAGTGGGCAGTCACAATAGAGAAAAAGAGAGAAATGAATAAACAAATAAATGAAGAAAGAAGAAAGGGAAGAAAAGTAGAATTTAGGAAATAAATATAATTAACTTGGAATACAAAAAAGCAAGAAACAGCAATACTGGGGATCTGAGCTATGAGGGGAAGGGGAAGCCCTGGCTTCCATCTTCCAGTGCTGTATAAACTGAATTCTGCCCCATTCCTGTAATCCCAGCACTCAGAAGCTGGAAAGAAGGAAATTCGTTCCAATCCAGCCCCCGTGGGCTGTAATTTCTCATGATTTTTCTAGTAGCATGCTGACTAATGAACGGCTCTTGCATGTCTTGGTTAGATATGACTCTCTGCTCATTAGCTGCTCCCTCAGTGTCTTGTCTCAGTCTTTCATAATGACTGAACTCAACTCAACATAGGAACTCATATACCTGTACCCATACATACATACATACATACATACATACATACATACATACATGCATACATACATACACACACACACACACAAACAGAGGAGGGGAGGGACAGGAATAACAATTTCTATTTCAGAAATTGCCACTTAAATATGAATGGATATCCAACCATTCAGTCTTTAATAATTGTGGTTTTTCTAACCGTATTCTAGCAAATTGCGGTTATTATCTGCTCATTAGCTGAAGAACCCTCAGGATCCTGTCTCTGTCTTTCATGATCAATGAACTCTCTTATAACTCAGTAAAATTACTTTACATGCAAATAACAAGTCACTGCCCTCTGATTTGTTTTATTACTTAATTAAAAAATAAGAATTATGAGTACATTTTATGTATATGAGTGCTCTATCTTCATGTAAGCCCTTTCACTAGAAGAGGGCACCAGATCCCACCATGTGGTTCCTGGAAATTCCAGAGGGAAGAGCAGCCAGTGCTGAGCTCAGTCATCTCTCCAGGCCTGACGTTTTACTGTGTGCATGCATTGGTAGGAGAGTGTTTGTGTATGATACTGCAGGTCTGGGGTGGAGGTAAGGAGCAGGTGGCATCCAAGCCCTGACTGCATGCGGGTCTAGCAACAGAAGTTTCATACCATTCAAACCTCTTTTAATTTAATTTTATTTATTAAAAATGAAAAGAGGAGAAAGAAAGACATGATGAAGAAGAAAAAGATAAACTATGTGTGTTAATATTTTATTTTTCTGAGTTTCAGGGCTATTCAGAGAAACCTTGTCACCAGTAGATAAATGAAGATATAAAATAAATAAACAGATGAACTCTTGTTTGGCTGAGACAAGAAACTAGAGGAATCATCAAGGGATATGAAAAACTAAGCCCCTGCAACTTCCTTGTCTCAAACAAACATTAAGTTAACCTAATTTTGAAAAGGAAAAGAAATGTGAACACAAGATAACTATGGTAGAGATTTTAAAATGCAGTTTGGCTGGCTGGTGGTGGCACGTGCCTTTAGTCCCAGCACTTGGAAGGAAGAGTCAGGTGGATCTCTGTGTGAGATTAAGTTCCAGGACAGCCAAGACTACACAGAAAAACTACAAAACACAAAAACAACAACAAAAGATGCCGTTTGGAGCAGGGAGTTTAGGTACATGCCTTTAAGGTCAGCACTCTGGAGGCAAAGGTGTCTCTGAATTGGACAGCCTGGTCTACAGACTGAGTGCCAGGACAGCCAGGGATACACAAAGAAAACCTGTCTTGAAAAACTGTAAACACAGGGGAGGAGGAGGAGAGTATTGGAGCAGTGATTGTACAGGGCCCAGTCATTACACCAATGTAATGCTAAGTGACTGACTTTCCCTGGAAAGACACCTCTAAACACACACACACACACACACACACACACACACACACACACACACACACACACACACCAATTCACCCTAGAATAGAAACCCAGAGCAGACAAAAAGATCAATTGCACTAGTGTCCAGTTTGAAGAAACAATGCATTTTTCCCTGGTGTTATCAACCTATTGTTGAGGTGTTACAAATAGCAAGGATAAAGTGATTGTGTCCCTAGCAGGTGGCTATGCAGTCAGAATGTCTCCTTTCTGAAGTTTTGGCTAGTCATCCTCCACCCTCATCATGATAACCCCGCTACAGTTTGCTTTTATATATGTATATATATACTTCATGCTTGCACAAGTGCAAATCACTCCCATGCTGGGAGTTAGTCCCAGGGTGCTTGTTTATACAGCTGGTTACCCCTCCCATTGGCTAAGAGTCACCCTCTCTGGTTGAGAGATTCAAGAAGGATTAGGTGAATGTCCTCTCAATCTCTCATATCTTGCTTTTACTTGATAAATGGTGACAAAATGCTTCAGGGTTGCATGTCCCTGCGCTCCACCTGCCTCAATTTGCTTCTTGGATCAACTGAAGCAAGTCAGACCCTCAGGTGCTTAGAAATAAAGTCTTAGTCTTTGTTTCAACTGAAGCATGGCCCAAATAAATCATTAAAATGAAATTAGACTCGTATTTATCTTCCTGCACAAAATCAAACTCTAAATATGAAAACTTACACACTGAAACTGTGAGCATGCAGGCAGGCCAGCTGGCAGGTGAAACATCCATGCACAAAACAAATAGTAAAGTAAAAAACAAGCACCAACAAAAATTCAGTGCCAAGCTAGACAGAGAGAGAGAAGACGGCTAACAGCAGACTCAACCATTGCACACACCTGGTTGGAGACTGGGGTTCAGATCTCTGGGACAAGCCACTGCAGTAGGATTAACAGTTTTAAAATGCACAATAAGGGGCTGGAGGGTGGCTCAGTGCTTGAGAACACTGGCTGCTTTTCCAGAGTGCTACAGCTTAATTCTCAGTAACCACATGGTGAATTACAGCTATCTATAGTTTTTAAAATGCACATTGCATACACAAGACTTAGCACCAGTCTATGTAAAGATCCCCTTGCCAGAAAAGTTCCCCTTCCTCTTTGACAAGGCAGGATTTTCATGCATGTCTCCTTGTTTCTGCTAATATAATAATAACAACAGCAGTAGCAGTATATTTAAAATACTTTAGAGTAGCTCTGGGTAGAACCAATGCTGTTGAAGAGGTCTGCCAAATAAATGTTACTGACTGGTGACAGAATTTAATGATATCTATTGATAACTTTGACCTGAAAGACAAAGCAGGTCTCACTGTGATTGCTTAGTCCCATCCCATCAATAGAAGAGGAAGTGGTTTTCCTGAGTTTACTGGCAGTACTTTAAAATATCTCCTACATTGGATGCAGTGTCCATGCCTTAAGTCTAGTACTAAGGAAGCTGAGGCAGGCAGATCTTTGATTTGCAGGCCAACCTGGTGTACTCAGTTCTAGGAATGCTGGGGCTACATAGAAACACCCTGTCAGAAAAACAAGAGACATCTGGGCTGTACATGGTGATGCAGGCTTTTAATGTGAATACTAGGGAGACAAGTGTGTTACAATAGGTTTATGACCTGCCTTTATTTAGAGAATGATATTCACATCATGCAGAAAGACATCCCACATCACTTCCCTTTGTCTGTCTAATCCAAAAGGAAGGTTTCAATTTCAACATAGCAAAATTACATATAACAAAACAGCTATCAAGCAAGAATTACAATATCTAGTGTATTTGTATTTGGCAAAGTTAAAATATTCTATCATCTACCTTATCCTTGTGTTTCATATTTAATATACCTTTTATAATATCTAAAGAAAACTACTTATAACTAATCTTCAACTACATCAAAGACCATAGAAGGATATAATATTACCCTAGTAAACAGGAAGTGCAAGCAACTTCCAAAATCTAAAATTATAGAGATGACACTTGCCTGCCGGGAAAGTTACCCAAAGTTCCTTTATAACATTAGGGCATCCATTCTTCAGCCCACAGGCTCAGAGTCTCTGGTGTTTTTTTCAGTGAAGCAGGAAATTTGAAGGACTTCACTGCCTATTCTGATATAGTTTGTCAATCGCTTCTCCTTGAGTCCTGAAGAATGTCTGACAGTTTTCTTTGCAAAGGAGGAACCCAAAGGACCATCTTGGCTTGTTCTGCCAAAGTTTAGAGGTCACTTTTCTATGGGTTCTGCATGTCCAGTTTATATAGCATACTGTCATACTGTCAAGCAGTCAATACAAGAACAGTTTCTTGTCCAGTGGCTGACTGTTGCCACAAAGAAAGTAAACTCCACATGAAGTTTCCTTGATGCCCATTATTCACTTATAATAGATTGGTGTTGCCAAGAACAGACCTATCTCACTGTCCAGAAAAGTCTAAGTTCTTAAAATATTTTAAATGCCATATTCTGTAGGTCTTTTAAGTGTTTAAAGATAACCTATCTAATTGAAATATATCTTTGTATACCTAAAAAATCTAACTAATATGACTATAAATTAGTTATCATAGATGACTACTAATCGGCATTTCTTAATTATACATTGCAATTTTAAATGAGTTACATTAACATCATACCTTAAACAAGAATAGAAAAATACATACAGCATAACAAAATTGACACTAAATTTGTATCAATAAACCAAAATCCATACCAATGTAAAATATTTTGAGATTAACAGCTGATTTTTGGATTAAAGTAAATTCAATAATCTGTTTAAAATCATTCATATACATATCCCCTTTTTCTTCTTAGAAAGAGATTGACTATGACCAATGACCATTTATAATGAAAAAAAATTTATGAACAATATTTTGGGAATTTGGGCATCATTTTCCATGACTATTTCCTGCTGATTAAGGGATGCTGGTCATCTTTTGAAGGCTCAGAGGCTGGATCATCTTGATCTGTAGCCTTGAAGCTGATGTGACCATTTCTTCCCATCAGAGAATTCTTAGGTGGTCTAGGTTGATGAAACCATATTTTCCTGGAAGCAATCCACAGGTTCTCATCTTCTGTGGAAACCTAAGCAGAGCTTCTCTTCCAAAGCAACATATCCTTAGACACAAATTTCAAAGTCAAAATGTATGTTTGTGTAACTTAGCAGCCTTTGCAATCAATTGTCTTTCTGCTGTTAGCTCATTAATAGTTTAAAAATTAAAATAAAATACAATTATAACCATAATCCAGACTCTTTGTGTATTTTCCATCTTTATGTAGCTTGTATTTTACTACTGTATTTCTTTTTAAAAGGAATTTCTCTACCCTTTTTCTTTTCTCGCCCAGCTTATGTATTCTTTTTCACATACTTTGCAACCCATTTATAGAGGCACTTTCTATCTGAATCTGTTTTATTGTGAATCCTTCATCATTTTTCAACCAGAAAAGCTTTTTAAAATTCTAAACTATATAGCTCTGCCTTGGCCATGTCTGCTCACCACTAGCAAACAGAGCAGTTGCAGAATGTGCTGCTACTAAGAAGCTGTCTTTGACTCTGTTTCCTTTTTGTTCAATATAAACAGAAACCTTAAATCGACCATATGCAACTTGTGGCTTATACCAGGTTTTCTGTGAGACTTTGGGAACTGGCTTTGTTCCAATTTACACTCCCTGAAGTGAGTCTGCTGCCATTTTGTCTGTGGCCCTGGTACCATGCCTTCTCTGTACAATGACCCACTTCAGAGACCCAACTCAGAAACCACTTTTTATATATATTTATATATATATATTTATAAGTATATATTTATATATATTTTACTTAGCTTGGAATTCTGCTTTACAAATAACACTGTTCTTAAAGACATGGGACTGATAGGATATTAAAAATAAGAGGATGTTGTAAAGTAGCAATACAGTTTAAGACTATAGTTGTATTTTTAAGCAAAAAATGAAGGTAGACTTTCTAGTTTGCTTTTTTATGTATTTGTTTTATAATTTAGTAATAGACCAGCCACTTTGCCTTCCAAAAAACCCAATGTAAAACTTAGCTTTACTTTTCCTTGATCCTAGATCCCTTGATTTTTCCTTTTTTTAATGTATTAACAAATTTAGAACATACCCAGTACTGTTACCACTCCCTCTCCTCTTCCCAGTTCTCCCCCAGATCCTCCCTTCTCCTTATCCATTTCTTAGAGAGGGTAAGGACTCTCAGGATGAGTCAATGCAGTCTGGCATATCCAGTTGAGGTAGGACCAAGATCCTCCCCCAATATCAAGGCTGGGTAGTGTTCCTCTGTAGGGAATGGGCTGTGAGAAGCCAGTTCATTCACTAGGAATAAATGATGTGGGAATGTCTTTCTGTATGCTGTGAATATCAATCTTTAAATAAAGGAGCTGTTTTGGCCCAGGACAGGCACCATAGAAAAAGTAGGAGGAGAAATCAGAGCTTAGGTAGGAGAAGAAGGGCGGAGTCAGAGTCAGATTGAGCCAGCTGCCCAAAAAGAAGCATGCAAGGAACACAGGTGAGCCACGGGCCACGTGGCAGATAGATTAATGAGAATGGGTTGAGTTAAGATGTAAGAACAAGCTAGCAAAGTGCCTAAGCTATAGGCCAAACAGCACGAACTTAATATAAGTGTCTGAGTCATTTTGGGGGCCTGAGCAGCAGCGGGCAGCTAAGGGGTCTGGGGCTGCAGGTCTTTGAGTCTGGACCTCTGACCACCCAGGGACAGAAAACCTTATTGTAACAAATAACTTCTGGCCCCACTGCCATAGGCCCCACAAACTGTCCATGCCATTTGACTATCATTCACATTCAGAAGGCTTGTCAGTTTTATGCAGGTTTCCCATTTGTCATTTCAGAGTCAGTGAGCTCCCAATAGCTTGGGTCAGCTGTCTCTGTGGGATTCTTCCTCATGATCATGACCCCTTCATTCATATAATTTCTCCCTCTCTTTGGCTGGACTTGGAACTTGACTCAGTGCTTAGTTGTGGATCTCTGCATCTGCTTCCAATAGTTGCTGGATGAAGATTCTACAATGACAATTAGAGTAGTCATCAATTTGATGATAGGGGAAAGCCAGTTTAAGATACCCTCTCTACTACTGCTTGAAGTCTTGGCTGTCTGTCATCTTTGTGAGTTCTTAGGTATTTACCTGGCACCAGGTTTCTTTTTAACCTCACAATGTCTCCCTCTATCAAGATATCTGTTTCATTGTTCTCCTTCTCTGGCCTCCCCAACTCAATCATTCTATTCCCTCATGTTCTCTTCCCATCTCCCCTTACTCCCTCCACATTATGGTCCTAATTTACTCAGGGGATTTTTATCTGTTTCTCCTTCCCAGGGAGATCCGTGGGATTTTCTCCTAAGTTCCTTCTTGTGACCTAGCTGCTCAGTGTTGTGGATTTTAGCCTGATTATACTTTTTTTTTTATGTCTAAAATCCATTTATGAGTGAATACATACCATGTTTACCTTTCTAGGCCTGCAAATTTCAGAATTTTTTTCTTACTGCTGAACAGTACTTATTGTATAAATAAACCACAATTTTTAAAAGTTCACTCTCCACTCAAGGGGCAGCTAAGTTGTTTCCAGGTTCTGACTATTACTAATAATGCTCCTATGAACATAGTTGAGCAAAAGTCCTTGGGGTAAGATTGCCTTTGAGTATATGTCTAAGAGTGGTACTGCTTGATCATTGGGTATGTTGATTCTCAGTTTTCTGAGAAACTGCCATAGTGATTTCCAAAGCAGCTGTTCAAGTTTACATTTCCACCAGCAATGGAGGAGTGTTCCCCTTAATCCACATCCCATCTAGCATAGGCTGTCATCAGTGTTTTTTTTTTTTTTTATCTTAACCATTCTGATAGATGTAAGATGGTATCTCAGAGTTGTTTTGATTTGCATTTCTCTGATGGTTAAGTATGTTGAGAAACTCTTTAAGTGTCTTTTTGGCCATTTGAGAATCTTCTGTTGAGAATTCTCTATTTAGCTCTGTACTCCATTTTAAAAATTGGATTATTTGGTTTTATGACTTCCAATTTATTGAATTCTCTATATATTTTAGAGATCAGTTCTATATCAGATGTAAGGTGGGTTAAGGCCTTTTCCTAATCTGTAGGCTGTCATTTTGTCTTATTGGCTGTGCCCTTTGCCTTACAGAAGCTTCTCACTTTCAGGAGGTCACACTTACTAATTGTTGTTCTCAGCATCTGTGCTATTAGTGTTATATTTAAGAAATGGTCTCCTGTGCCAATGTGTTCAAGGATATTTTCCACTTTCTTTTCTATCAGGTTCAGTGTAACTGGGTTTATGTTGAGGTCTTTGATCTACTTAGATTTGAGTTTTGTTCAGGGTGATAGGTATGGATCTATTTGTATTCTCCTATATGCCACCAATCAGTTATGCCAGCACCATTGGTTAAAGACGCTTTCTTTTTCCATTGTATCTTTTTTTTTTTACTTCTTTTCCAAAAACTAGGTATTCATAGATGTGTGGATTAATGTCAGGGTTTTCAATTCAATTTCATTAATTCACAACTCCGTTTTTATGACATATCAAGCTGTTTTTATTATGGTAGCTCTATGGTAGAGTTACACATCACCAAAATTAGGGATGTGAGGCCTCCTGAAGTCTTTTATTGAACAGAATTGTTTCACTGATTCTGAGTGGTTTGTTTTTCCATATGAAATTGAGTATTCTTTTGAGGTCTGTGAAAAATTGTGTTGGAATTTTGATGGAGATTGCATTGAATCTGTAGATTGCTTTTGGAAAGATTGCCATTTATACTATGTCGATTTTGCCTATCCATGAGCATAAGAGATCTTTCCATTTTCTAATATCTTCTTCAATTTCTTTCTCAATGACTTTAAGTTATTGTCATATAGATCTTTTACTTCTTTGGTTAGAGTTACCCCAAGATATTTGATGTTATTTGCAGCTATTGTAAAGAGTGATGTTTCCTTGATTTTTCCCCAGTGCTTTTATCATTTGTGTATGGGGGGCTATTGATTTTTTTTGAGTTAATCTTGTATCTTGGCACATTGCTGAAGGTGTTTATCAGCTGTAGGAGTTCCCTGGTAGAATTTAGGGGGTGACTTATGTATACTATCATACGACCTACAACCAGTGATAGTTTGACTTCTTCCTTTCCAATTTGTATCCCCTTGATTTCCTTTTGGTGACTTATTTCTCCAGCTAGAACTTTGGGTACTATATTGAATAGATATGGGGAGAGTGAACAGCCTTGTCTTGTTCCTGATTTTAGTGGGATTGTTTTGAGTTTAATTTGTTGTTGGCTATCGACTTGCTATATATTGCCTTTATTATGTTCAGGTATGTTCCTTTTATCCCTGATTTCTCAAAAACCATTATCATTAAAGGGTGTTGGATTTTTTCAGCATCTAGTGAGATGATCATGTATTATTTTCTTTCAGTGTGTTTATATGGCAGATGACACTGACAGATTTTTCTATGTTGAACCATCCCTGCATCTCTGAGATTTTCCCTATTTGATTATGGTAGATGATTTTTTGATATGTTCTTGAATTTAGTTTGCCAGTATTTTATGGAGTATTTTTGCATCAATGTTCATGAGGGAGATTGGTCTGTATTTTTCTGTATTAGGATATTTTTCTTTATTGTGTCTTTGTGTTGTTTGAGTAACAGACTGACTGTAGACTCATAACAAGCATTTGGCAATGTTTCTTTTGTTTCTATTGTATGAAACAATTTGATGAGTATTGGTATTAATTCTTATTTGAAATTATGATAGAATTCTTTGCTGAAACTATCTTGCCCTAGGCTTTTTTTGTTGTTGTTGTTGGGAGACTTTTAATAACTGCTTCTATTTCCTTATGGGTTATAGATTTATTTAAGTCATTTATCTGGTCTTGATTTAATTTTGGTAAATGACACCTGTCCAAAAAAGCTGTCCATTTCTATTAGGTTTTCCAATTTAGTGGAGTACAGGTTTTTGGACTATGACCTAATGATTCTTTGGATTTCCTTTGTGTATGTTGTTATGGTGCCTTTTTCATTTCTGATTTTGTTAATTTGAATATTCTCTTTCTGCCTTTTGGTTACTTTGGATAAGTGTTTCTCTATCTTGTTGACTTTCTCAAAGAACCAACTCTTTGTTTCATTGATTCTTTGTATTGTTCCCTTTGTTTCAATCTTATTGATTTCATCCCTGAGTTTGGTTATTTCCTGTTTGCTTCTATTTATTCTAGAGCTTTCAGCTGCACTTTTAAGTCTCTTGTGTGAGATTTCTCCAACTTTTTAATGTAGTCACCTAGTGCTATAAACTCTCTTAGCACTGTTTTTATTGTGTCCCATAAGTTTGGGTATGTTGTAGATCTATTTTCATTGAATTCTAGAAAGTCTTTAACTTCTTTCTTTATTTCTTCCTTGACTGAGAAGTAGTTCAATTGAGACATGTTCAGTTTTCATGAGTTTGTAGTCTTTCTGTGGCTTGTGCTGTTGTTGAACCCTAACTTTAGTCCATGGTGGTCTGATAGGATACAAGAAGTTATTCTGTTTTTGTATCAATTCATATTTACTTTATGACTGAGTATGTTGTCAATTTTAGAGAAAGTTCCATGGGGTACTGAGAAGAAGGTATATTCCTTGGTGTTTGGGTGGAATGTTCTCTATATAACTTTTAAGTTCTTTTGAGTCAAACGTCTGTTAGAGTTCTTATTTCTTTGTTAAGTTTCTGTGTGATAGACCTATCCATTGGTGAGAGTGGGGTATTGAAGTCTCTCACTATTAGTGTGTGAGGTTTGATGTGTGATTTAAGCTTTGTTAATGTTTCCTTTCCATATATTGGTGACCTTCTATGAAGAGCAGAAATGTTCAGTATTGAAACTTCATCTTGATGGATTTTTCCTGAGATGAATATGTAATGTTTTTATCACTTTTGATAAAATTTTTTTTATCACTTTTGATTGATTTTAATTAAAGTCTATTTTTTAGATATTAGGATAGATTCTATTTGATTGGAAAGCCTTCTTCCAACTCTTTACTCTGAGGTAGTGTCAGTCTTTGAAGTTGAGCTGTGTTTCTTGTATGTAGCAGAAGGATGGATCCTGTTTACATATCCATTCTTTTAGCCTGTGTATTTTTATAGGTAAATTAAGTCCAATGATATTGAGGAATATTAATGATCAGTGATCATTAATTCCTGTTATTTTTGGTGGTAGTGTGTGTGTGTGTGTGTGTGTGTGTGTGTGTGTGTGTGTGTGTGTGTGTGTGTGTTTCCTTTCTTTTGGGGTTTCCTTAGGTGAGAGTTTTCCTTCTAGTACTTTCGGTAGGGCTGAATTTGTGGGTAGGCGTTGTTTAAATCTAGGTTTCTCATGGAATGTCTTCTTTCCTCCATCTAGGGTGATTAAGAGTTTTTCTGGGTACAATAGTCTGAACTGGCATCATGGTTTCTTAGTGTTTGTATAACATCTGACCAGAATTTTTCTGGCTTCCATTATTTCCATCAAGAATTCAGGTGTTATTCTAATGAGTCTGCCTTTATAAGTTACTTGGCCTTTTTAATTTGCAGTTCTTGGTATTCTTTCTATTTCTTATGTATAGTGGCTTGATTATTATGTGGCCAGTGAACTTTTTTGAGGAGTCTAGTCTATTTGGTGTTCTGTAAGCTTCTTGTATTTTTATAGGCATTTCCATCTTTCGACTGGGGAAGTTTTCTACTGATTTTGTTGAATAAATTTCCGTGGTTTTGAGCTCATGTTATTCTTCTATTACTATTTTTCTTAGATTTGGTCTTTTCATGGTGTCCTAGATTTCCTGAATGTTTTGTTTTATGGCTTTTTTTGCTTTAGTGTTTTCTTTGACTGACGTATCTATTTTCACTATCAAATCTTCCACAACAGAGATACTCTCTTCCACCTCTTGTATCCTATTGGTTATGTTTACATCTGTAGTTCTTGTTCAGTTACTTAGGCTTTCCATTTCCAGAAGTCCCTTGGCTTGTGTCTTCTTTATTTCTTTTATTTCAATTATTAAGTCTTGAACTGTTTTCTCCACCTGCCTGATTGTTTTTTCTTGGTTTTATCTTATGAAATTATTGATTTTTCCCCAACTTGTTTGTCTTTTCATCTATTTCTTTAAGGAATTTTTAAAAATTTCTCTTTAAAGCCTTCTATTTTCTACATAAAGTTTTTAAAGGTCATTTCTTTCTGTTTTTCTACATTGAAATAGTCATGTTTTGTGGTGCCATATTTTTTATGTTATTATATAAGCACTGGCACCTGCCCATTGCTTCCTCAAATTGGTGCAAAAATTGTCTGTTTCTCAGGAACATAATCTTGGTCTAATCTGCTCTAGCTCTGACTGTGTCTTGGGGAGCCTGTTTTGGTACAATCTGCACTCTTAATATACTTGGAGTTGGCATATTCTGTGTCTCTGGGAGGCACTTTTGGCCCAATAGGGCCTAGCTGATTCTGAGTCTCAGGGATCCACTCTTGGTCCAATAGGAGCAGGTGAAGTCTTTGTCTCAGGAAACTGCTGAGGATGCAGGGAAATGGGTGAGTTTGGGGAATGGGGAGGATCTTTTAGATTGCAGGATTGGAGAAGCTGGGTTGTTAATGGGGGATACCACCCCACAGGAGTTTTCCCTATTGGCCTGGATTTGGACAGCAGTGGGTGAAAATGGGAGCCCACAGATTATTCCCTGGTTTCAGAGACCAGGCTCTCTGGCTGGGCTGGGTGAAGTGTCATTCACCTCTTGATTCAATGGGAGCTAATAAATCTGTCTCAAGGAGTTACTGGAGTTGCAGGGTGATGGTGAGTTTGGGGGATTAGGAGGCACTTTTAGATTTCAGTATCAGACAAACCAGATTGCTAATGTGGTGTACCAGTCCACATGAGTCTTCCTTGCTGGCCTGGGGTTGTGGCAGCAACTGGCAAGAGTAGGCTCCTTTGGTTTTTCTGAGACAGGGATTCTTTGTGTAGCCTTTGCTGTCCTAGAACTAGCTCTGTAGACCAAGTTGGGCTGGAAGTCAGAGATCTGCCTTCCGAGGTTAAAGGATATGAGCCATCACCACCTGACTTCATTTTTATATTAATGTTTTCATTACCTCTGTTCTTATCTGCCTGGTGCTTTGGGTTTCTGAGTTTGTTATGAATGTTCCTTTGGCATGTTTAAGTTTGTTCTACACTCTGTATGCAGAAGGGACACACAGTGTAATATCTGCAATAGCATATTCATCTTGGTCCCAACTACTGAATTTTTTTGTATATTTATCCTGGAGCTATTTGTGTGGACCAGGATGTTCTGCTCCCTAAAATATGCCTGCCTCTGCCCTTCTGCTTGTCTTTTCCACCTGAGAGTGGGTTCCACCATGGTAGGTAGTTTCTTCTTGCTGTCCTATATCCACAAACAATCACGTTTCTATTAGCTCATTATAAAATTCATTATTTGTTTGTGGGATTCAGAAGAATGAAAAAATTTCTACCATGACATCTGACATGGCTTGTAGAGTAGAACTTTTAGCTGGGTACTTGGAGAACAGTATCCCATTGGACTAGACAGAAGACACTGGCCTGAGCTGTTTGGTTCCCTAGTGTGACCATGGGTCTGAAAGACCTTCAGACTTTTACCAAGTGGAATGGTGAGCATGGACCTCACCAGAGAACAGGTGTGCCTTTCTGTTATGACTAAGATTGGGTTTCTTTTAAGAGAGAAAGCATGTTTATGGATCAAGGCAACTATGGGAGAAGACACTGAGCAGATGCAATTAGTTCTTACTTCCAGAAGGTGGCACCCCACACCTGATATGCATGTCCTCATTTCCAAAGGACAAGTACATGACAACCTTTGGCCAGAAGAGGGCACAGCAACACTACTCATTTATTTTCATATATCATATACTCCTCTCTCAACCCATAGCCTAGGAAACTATTGGAAAATGAAATAATACTGGTCTAAAAGACAAAAAAGAGACATATTAATAAAATGCCTCCTAATGCTATTTTAATAGATAGATAGATTACTACATAGATTAATCCTTTGCTCAGCCATCTTCAGAGAAGCTTCATCTGGCTTCTCTGATGAACAATGATGGGAACAAATACAGAGACCCACACCAGATATTTCAGAGAGTGAGAGATCTTGGGACATTCAACCCTAAAAATAGAATGTCTTCATAAGTTCTATGCCCTCAGAGCTCAGGAAACCCTGAGGAACTGAACAATAGTTTACTAGCCTGAGGGAATGATGGACACCAAGAAAATAAGGCTCTCTATGCAAACATGAGGAAAGCTTTATGGAGTCACAAAGAGTGAAGCAGCATAGACACGACCTGCACAGCTCTGCACTGGGTTCTCCAAGTACATATTATGTGTTCCAGTTCAGTATTTTTATGTGATTCCAGAGTGTGTGAATGAATGGGCCTCTGATTCTTATGACTTCTTTTAGGATCTTTGCCTACTATTGCGTTTGTTTTGTCCAATTTTGATGTTACAATTTTTGCTTCATCTTTTTCATATTTTATTTTGTTATAATTTAAAAATTAATGAATGAAGGATTTAATAAATGAAAACCTAGGTGCTGCTATAAAGGTTTAAAAACTGAATTGTTACTTATACCTGCTGGGAGAGGAATAGTTACTTTTCTCCAATAGAATGAAACTGAATATTCAGGGAAGGCTTCCTTTTCAGGAGTAATTAATCAACATATAATGGACTCCTCATTTGTGTGTGTGTGTGTGTGTGTGTGTGTGTGTGTGTGTGTGCACACGCATGAGCGCGGGTGCACATGTGCTTCCCATAGGCCAAAATGGCTTCTTTATTAACAAATGGTAATAAAGTATATTCACAGTGTACAGAAAGACATACCACATCACCTATGTCTTTCTTCATCATAGAAGAGCAGCTATGGTCTTCTGTGAACCAGTCTGCACAGAGGCAAAAGCAGCTTTATTCTGAGGTAAATACAGTAAGCAGTGCTGTTAAGTGTCTTTTTTTAATGTTTTCTGTATTGGTGTTCTCTTTTTTTTTTTTTTTTCTATCTGTGAGAATTGTGGTAATGGTAGTTATCTCTTAGATCAAACATAAAGATTGACAGGTCAAATAGGCTTTAAATTATTCTATTTTCCATAGTGTCATTTACTTGGTTTTTGGCTAAGACCTTGTGGTAAAGAGGAACATGCCAGAGTCATTTTCCCATCATTTTAATAGTTTATATATCTTTCTGCATGACTTTGAGGTAAGAATGTTTTCAAATGTCTCTGCTTTTATATTGATGTCATGTTTAGATGTGGATTTGTTAACTGAGCATGCTTAGGAATAGGTAGAGCTCTGTGTGAATGTGTACAGACTCCCTAACTAAAATCCACATGCTTCCTTTATTTAGGAAAAACATTGCTTTGAGAATAATGCCCATGGTCTGCTTGCCCCCATGGTCTACCTGCACGTTAGAAATATATTTCATTTCTTTTGTCTTGGTTGTTGTAATGGCAATTTTTAGTAGTCAAAGTGACTTACTTCTAGAATTAACTAAAACCCAAAGAGGTGGGTACACCTATGAAGAATTTTTCTTAAAGGTTTTGAAGTTAAAGACCCATATTTAATCTGGATCATGTGAGGTGATGTGGCTATGCTCACCTTTAACCCCAGCACCGAGGAGGCAGAGGCAGTTGGATTCTCTGAGTTTGAGGCCACCTGGTCTACAGAATGAGTTCCAGGACTACACAGATAAACCTTGTCTCAAAACACTCCCCCCCCCACACACAAGCCAATCAAACAAAGAATAAGATCTACTTGTAGTCTGGATCACACCGTCTGGCAGCAGTGGACATATATAAAGGATATTGAAGAAGGAAGTTCTCTCTTTTTGCCTGTTTGCCCTAGCTCTGGCTATCAAGTTTATTCCTTTATTAGCAGCAGAGCCTACTTCTTTGGATTTGGTGTGTACTGAAGACCAGCTGAGATATCCAGCCTCATGGACTGAACAAACTACTGAATTTTTCAAATTCCCATTGGTAGGCAGCCATTGTTGGGCTACATGGACCACAGCTTGTGAGACATTCTAATAAATATATTTTCTACATACCTGAAGAGATTTATTGTCCCAGTCCTGTTCATGTCGAGAACCTTGAATAATGCAGGTGTGTGTGTGTGTTTATGTGTTTACCTACCCACTGAGGAAGATGTGATGGCTAACAACAGTGCTCATAAACACATTCTTCCTAGCTCATTATTCTCTAAGTATTCAACTTTGCATGAAGACTACTCTTTTTACTATTATTCATTTGCCAAGAGTTTGCTCTGTGTTTCAGGAATAGAACTGTTAAAGCAATGGAGCTGTCATTCAGCTTTTTGATGGGAGAGAGTTCTGGTTGAAATCTTGTTTGAGATCTGGGTCTTGTTTTCCTTTCCTGGTTGTTTGAAGTCCCTGTGACTACCAGGTAAAAAGTACCTTTGGTTTATTTTATCTCAGCATGAAACCACAGAACAAATGTCTTCTTTTGTGTTCTTAAATCTCTCTTAGTTGTTAGTATTCTGGGAATGCATTTACCTGTGTGACAGAGAATCACTCCATCTCACATAGTGTTGGGGTTGGAGCAAGCGAGACAAACCGAGGCAGAGTCTTAGGTCTTAGTCTTAGAAAAAAAAAAAACAAAAAACCTTTATTCCATGAGTGGGACCCACTATATCCGAAGGAACAATGAGCCTCGAATTAGAGATGAGGGAAGTTTTTATAGGGCAGGAAGTGAATCATGGGGAAGTTAGTCATGGGGGTAGGGGTCAGGAATGTGAAGGTGGTAAGGTAACCATGGTAACCACGTATCCGGTATACAAAGCTCCTCCCAACAAACAGATACTTAGATCTTATCACAAGTCGCAGAAACTGTCAGCATCCTGTGGATTTTACAGTGCTCTGTCGATACTTATCATATGGTGGGAGCTGTTGAGCACCATCTGGAAAGTCCCTTAATTGTTTCTTATAGTGAAGGGGTAAAAGGGCCGCAGTAAGAACTTTACGTCTTTACGTTAGTATAGTGGGCTGTGCAAGCTAGCTAGCCGCATTGTGTAGAGAAGGAAGAGGGGGGCGTGCCTATGAAATACAGAAAGACAGCAGGATCTGCTATGGGAGATAAGGACAAGAATCATAAAAATGTATATCTCTGCAGATTTGGAAAAGATTTGTGTCTGGGTGGAAGGCACGGTCACAAAACATTGTGCTGTGTCTTTAAGCACAGTGAAACCCCAAGGGAGGTGCTCTTGTCACTCAGGCCTCACTAGCCAATCAGGTCCTTCATATAACCTGCCAGTCAAAAGTGGTGCGGGACTCTTCTGGAGCCAGGCTTCCGGCTTGCTTCTGAAGAGAAGCTGGCTCGTGGTTCGGTGTGTTGTGCTGTGAGTGTTGCTGCAGGCAGCTGAGTGTGGAGAGCATGGGCGAGCTGGAAAACCGTGACATGGTGAGGAAAGGGCAGCTGTCCCCAGGCAGGGAGGAACATATGTGGTGGGCCCTCCCCGAATCTGGGTGGAAACCTGCAGCCGGATTCTCTGTTTTGTGAAGTCCCTTGCAGTCTGTGCAACTACCTGGACCCAGGAACAGGCCTCTGAATAACTTTGTTCCATGAGCTGGATCTGCTCAGAGCACTGGGAGCAGGGAGCTGTGTGTATAAACGTATTTTTATTCAACTTCTACGTGTGCTTGGTACATCCATGGAAAGTTAGTTGCCAAATTCAGGGAGGCCTAATTTCTCCAGTGTCTTCTAGATGTTCTATATAAGTCTGAGCTCCTCTTTGAGCATTAGCCAGAGATGGATGCGTATCATCATTAGAGAGACTTTTCCTTATTAATTTCTTAAGTGTGTAGAGTGATTTCCCCCTGGAAACGCATATTAATTCTAGAACAGCGGCATTTCCATCCTGTTAGCTTGTTTCTGAGAAAAGCTTTTTTATTTTGACTCAGGTAGCCTTGACTCCAGTCTGGTGTTCTCCAGGGCAATGACCTTGCTGTCTTCTATATTACACTTCCAAACTTTTAAATTAAATGCCTGTACCACCTCAGAGTTTTAAACTGTATCCATTTGAGTCAAGTAGATGAGAAAAAGTGTTCACACGTGGAACATTGCTTCTGTTTTCAGACCAAAGCCAGAGAAATAGTTTATTGTGTACAGGTTAGGTGATCAGCTGCTGGAGTCACCATTATGAAAAAGGACCTGACTGTGGTAGGGAGAGTGATTTTGTAATTTCCCAGTATTTACTAATTGATGTCTTGAGAATGAACAGACTAAATTGTGTGGGTGTGCAGTTTGAACCAATAAATAGTAAATTTGTAATTAGGCAACTCCTATGCAAATATATTCAGTAATGGTTGACAGCAGCATTATGCCAACTCAGAGTTTTGAGAAACAGGCTTTTGACTATAACTGTGGGTCAGGTTACAGATTTTAACAGCCAACATGTGCTTATGGGCAACATCAATCTATCTCTTATTAATGACATTCCCTCTACTAGGAAAAGGCGTACTCTTTTTCAAAGTCAGTATAGCTAAGTTTTTTTTTTATCTTAAAAGTACATTATTTTTACCATTTAAAAAATCCCTTATTGGTGTTATTTTTAAGTATTTTCTTTACGCGCATTACTGTTCTTATTACTATTTGTTTCTGTTTTTAATGTTTCTAGGTCACCAATAGTTTTATTCCTTTCCTTTCAAATAATGTTGGTTGTTGATTTATATGTAAAGCAGTGTCTGCTGTAGCTTAAGCTTGCATTATATGATGTAACTGAGAGTTACTTTGAACACCTAATCCTGCCTCTGCTGCCCAGTGCTCGGAAGACAGTCCTTCTGGGCTGGGCCTAGACTAGTTAGTGAGAAGGAAACATAGATCAGTTAATGAGTGACTTCTAGCCTCTTTGGCTTTTACTGGGGACTTATAAATGAAGAGGGGCCTGTGTAAGAATTAAGTTCACTGACCAACTTTGAATCTGGTGGGATTTGCAGTGCAGAAAGGTTGAGGCAGGACAGAGGGTGAGAGTGTTCCTGCTTCAACAGCAGTTGAGATTAGCAATGTAGAGTTAGATAGTCAATCTTAGATGCTCAATGAATATCCTGATTGGTCATTTCTTTCTGTCCACAAACCAGGGCCGAATCTGAATAAAAAAACTGAAACAAAATTGCTATAGTTACAGTTAGTTCAACCAAAATTAAAGATCTGGGGAAAACGTTGTGGCTTTGCCTAACAGGACTGTCATTTTTCTGGTTTAAGATGCTAATCTTTAGAGAAAAAGGTGTGAGAAATCCTTGATGTGCTCTAATACAAATACCATCTCTGGATCACATGGCCATAAAGCCTGTTTCAAAATAATTTTTGAGATTATAACTACATTATACCCACATTCTGTTTTTCATCTCCAAGCCCTACCACGATCCCTCATTGTTTTCTAATTCATTGTTTGTCTAATGTTACTGTGTAAATGTGACCTGTGTTTGTCTGCAAAATTTTACAGCTTTGAGACAATGGGTTAGCTGCACTGAACATTGAGTGTGTGATGAAGTGTACACAGAAGACCTGGCACTTTGGATAAGAAATGAGATGTGTTCTAGGAGAGTGGAAGAATATCTACTAAAATACAAACTTTTGGGGCTAGGGGTCTTGCCTGCTGGGCTGGAAGGGCTGTCTGTCTGAGTCACTTGATCTCTGATCACCCAGTAGGGGAGCTGTTAATATTCTGAGGTCCAGATTGGTGACACTAGCCAGCCAAATAAGGTTTCTGGGGAGGCTTAACAATCAGGAGTACTAATGATAGATAATTAATTTATGGTTTTTTTCCAGGATTCTCCTCTACTTCTGCTGTAAGGGGTTATAAGGAATACCACAAGCCATGGGTATAGGGAGTTCAGGGAAAGTCTACTGAGCTGTCATTTCTGCTGGGATTTGGATGGACCATGAGCCAGACTGTGGTTCTGTTGGTCCATGTGGTAACCTGGGCCGTGGCCCTAGTCCTCTGCACCTCCCTGTGTATAAATTTCCTGGGGATGGGGAGACTCTGCAGCTATGGCATGAGAGGATATGATGCTTATAGTGTCACTGTCTAGTGTGCACACATGGGCACTGCTCTTGGTGTGCAGTGAGAAGACAGATTGGAAAACTGAAGGTCTGGTTTCTAGAAGTTCTGAATATTGCATTCCACTTTCATGTTTGTCTTATAGATGTCACAAATAGTTTATAAACTGGTAGAAATTTAGTCAGATGAATGCTTCATCAGGAATAGGACTTTGAAAATGAAGCTTAGTGTGTCTGAGACAGAGCAACAGGAGTTTGACAGTTGCCCTGCTGAGTTTCGGTTTGCCTTAATCCAGTCTTCTCATTTGTCTATATTCCTGTCTTGTTTTTTCTTTATCTTTTATTTATTCTTCTCTTGACTTGCACTGAATGCCTTCTCCCTCTCCCCTCACTGGCTTACCTCTTTTCCAAATCCCTTCTTCCATTTACCTTTAGAAAAGAGCAGGTCTCTCATAGATAGCAACTAAACATAGTATCTTAATTAGGGTTTCTGTTGTTATGATGGAACACCGTGACCAAAAAGCAAGATGGGGAGAAAAGGGTTTGTTTTACACTTCCAGATTGCTGTTCACTCTCCTCCTGCTTTCTTTAATTTTTAATGAGAGTTCTTTTACTGTCCTCTACTGTTCCCCTTTATCTCCTTTCCCCCACCATATTCTCCGTCCACTTCTCAAAGAGGGTAAGGCCTCCCTTGAGTAGTCAACACAGACTAATACACCAAGTTGAGGCAGGACCCATCCCTTCTTCCCTGTATCAAGGCTCAGGAAGGCATCCCCTCATTTAGAGTGGGCTCTAAAAAGTTTTCCAAGGATTTCCTCAGTTTTTCTTGTTGTGTCCCCCTTTGCATTTCTAATTTTATAGGTTAAGTGTTCCCTATCTACCTTTCTGTTAGTTTGGATAAGGATTTGTCTAAATGATTTTTCTTTAAAAAAACCATTTTTTTATTTCATTGATTCTTTGTATTGTTCTCTTTGTTTCTACTTTATTGCTCTTAGCTGTCAATTTGATCATTGTCTTGTGTCTATTTTTCCTGGGTGAGTTTGGTTTATTTTGTTCTAGAGCTTTCAGGTGTGTTGTGAAGTCTCTAGTGTGAGATTTCTCCACTTTCCTTATGTAGGCACTTAGTGCTGTGAACTTTCCTCTTAGCACTGTTTTCATTGTGTCCCATAAGTCTGAATATGTTGTGCCTTTATTTTCATTAAATTCTAGGAAGTCTTTAATTTCTTTATTTCTTCCTTGACCCAGTGATGATTTAAATGATTGTTGTTGGGTTTTCATAAGTTTGTAGACTTTCTGCAAATTGGTTGAATTCTGAAGCCTTGGTGATCCAATATGGTAGAGGGGGTTATTCAATTTTTTTCAAATCCGTTTAACTTTGCTTTGTTACCAAGTATGTGGCTAGTTTTGGAGAAGGTTCCATGAGGCTGAGAAGATATATTTTCTTGTGTTTGTGTCAAATGTTCTATAGATCTTGTTAGATCCATTTGAGTCATAACATCTGTTAGTTTCCTTATTTCTCTTAAGTTTCTGTCTGGAAGACCTATCCAATGGTGAGAATGAGGTGTTGAAGTCTCCCACTGTTAGTGTGTGGGGTTTGGTGTGTGATTTAAGCTTAATGATGTTTCTTTTAGAAATGTGGCTGCCCTAGTATTCAGGGCAGAGCCGTTCAGAATTGAGATTTTCTAGATGAATTTTCCAAAGATGAATATGAAATATCCTTCTTCATTTCTTTTGATTATTTTTAGTTTGAATTTTATGTTGTTAGATATTAGGAATGCTACACCAGCCTGTTTCTTAGATCCAATTGATTGATAAATCTTTCCCAACTCTTTACTCTGAGGTGATGTCTGTCTTTGAGGTTGAGGTGTGTTTCTTGTATGCAGCAGAGGGCTAGATACCGTTTTGTACCCATTTGGTTAGCCTGTGTCTTTTTATAGGTGGATTGAGTCCATTGATATTGAGATATTAATGACAAGTGTTTATTAGTTGTTATTGCTGGGTTTGTTGATGGTGGTGTGTTTCTCTTCCTTGGGGTTTTCTGGTGTGAGGTTAGCTATTGCCTCCCTTTTCATGGGTTTAGTTAATTTTGAAGGGGTTTTAGTTTTCCTTTCTGTAGGGTTGGAATTTTGGATATGTATTGTTTAAGTTTGGTTTTGTCATACAAATTTTGTTTTCTCTGTTTATGGTAATTGAAAGCTTTGTTCAGTATAGTAGTCTGGGCTGACATTCTTGGCCTCTCAGTGTCTGTAAAACATCTGTCCAGGACCTTATGGCTTTTAGAGTTCCACTGAGAATTCAGGTGTAATTCTGATAGGTCTGCCTTTATATGTTACTTGGCCCTTTTCTTGTGTTTCTTTAATACTTTCTTTATTCTTTATGTTTAATGTTTTGATTATTACATGGTGAGAGAACCTTTTTGTCTTCTTATACTTTCATAGGCATGTCTGTAGTAGTGGGTTCTCGGGTCCCGGGCAGCCAGAGATCCGAGACCCACAGACTTGCCGACCGAGACCGCTTAGCTGCCCACCTCCGCCCATGCCCCCAGAAACGACTCAGATGCTTCTATTAACTTCATGCTGTTTGGCCTATGGCTCAGGCACATTGCTAGCTAGCTCTTACATCTTAAATCAACCCATTTCTATTAACATGTCGGCCACGTGGCCTGTGGCTCACCTGAGAGTCTACATGTTGCTCCTTGGGCAGCTTCAGCTCCGTCTGCCTCTGACTCCGCCCTGCTTCTCCTACCTATTCTGATTCCTCCTCCTACTTCTTCTATGGTGCCTGCCATGGCCCAAAACAGCTCCTTTATTTAAAGATTGAGATTCACAGCATACATAAACACATTCCCACATCATATGTCTTTCTTTAGGTTGGGAAAGTTTTTGACTATGATTTTGTTGAATATGTTTTCTGTGCCTGTTAGCTGGAATTCTCCTTCTATCCTTATTTTCCTTAGATTCGGTCTCTTTATGGTGTTCTAGATTTCCTGGATTTTTTTTGTTGAAGACTTACTGTATTTAACATTTTTTAAACCAATGAATCTATTTCCTCTGTTGCATCCTCAATGCCTGAGATTCTTTCTTCCATCTCTTGTATTGTGCTGTTGATGCCTTTATAGTTTCTACTCATTTACTCAGATAGTTCTTCTCTATACGTCCCTCAGTTTGTTTTATTTATTGTCTCTATTTCAGTTTTCAAGCCTTGGACTGTTTCCTTCATCTGTTTGGTTAATTTTTCTTGGCTTTGTTGGCTTTCAGCAGCAATTGGGAAGGGCAGGCCAGCCCCTGAACTCTTGACTGGTCCACTTAGTGCTCTAGCCCCAGGCACCAGGAGCACATACCTTGCCCTCTTCCACACCCATCCCAGTCCCAGAAACCTTTTCTGCCCCTGCACCTAACAATCCGAAGGCTCCAGAGTCTACCAGAGCTACAGACTCCAACTGCAGCAAATTGGGAAGGATAGTCAGGAACCACAGCAATCAAGAAAGACAGCAATTTACAAGGATGGATTGAAAGAAGCTGGATACACAGGCTCCAACTGTATAAATTTGAGGAAGGAATGGGTAGAAGACAGTGTATGAATACATTCAACAACATGAGAAACAGTATAACATCTCTAGAAACTGGAGGTTTGACAACAGCAAGACCTGAACACTCCAATGCAGATGAAGCAGAGGAAAATGACCTTAAAAATAACTTTATTAAGATGACAGAAGCTCTTAAAGAGCCCTCCCTCATTGATCAACAATTAAGAGAATGCCTCACTGCTGGATGTCATAGAGGCATTTCCTCTCCTGAGGCTCCCTGCTCTCTGATGTGTCTAGCTTTGTGTTATAAATACGCACAAAACAAACTCATATACATCGTACAACAAGTTACAGTTCAGGCAGAAACCAGTATATCAAGGCTGGATAAGGCAACTCAATAGGAGGAAAGAGGTCCTAAGAGCTGGCAGATGAGTCAGTTACACCCCCCCCCCCAACACACACAAACTTCCACTTGTAGAAATTCCATAAAACACCAAGGTATGAAATAATAGCATATATGTAAAGGATTTATCACAGACCCCTACAGCGTCATGATTTTGCTGCTTCAGTCTCTGTGAGCACCTATGAGCCCTGCTTTTGATTCTGTGGGCTGTGCTATCCTAGTTTCCTCCTCCTTACCAGCAGGGTCTCTTGAGCTTCTTTTAAAGTTTTGCTGTGGGTGTCTGCATCTGCCCTTGTCAGTTGCTGAATTAAGCCTGTCTGATGACAATTGTAGTAGGTATCATTCTATGAGTTTAGTAGAATATCACTAGGAGTCATTTCTTTAAGTGCCCCCCTCCCCCGTTATGTTTGTTTTATCCTAGACCTCTGGGTTATTGAGTTTCAGGTTCTTGGACATGCAAGCAGTGTTGGGCATGGGATCGTTCTCACGAAATGGGCCTGAAGTTAGGCCAGTTATTGATTGTCCACTTCCATAAGTTCTCAGGCACAAATAACCCAACACATCTTACAAACAGGACTAATTGTAGGTCAAGGGTTTTGTGGCTGTGTTGGTGTCCCAGTCTCAATACTGACTGCTTTTCCTGGTTAGAGATGGCTAGTAAGGCTCCTTATCCTCCACTTCTAAGAGTACTTGCTCTGGTCATTTTAATAGAATCTAAGGAGTATCCACTGTACTAGGTGTCTATATTGACTCCCAATTGTCCACTAATTCCAGTAGTCTCTCCTCATACTCCTTCCCTTCATCCACCCCAACTTGATTTCTGTTCACTCTCATTCCATTCAGAAAATCTATTTTATTTTCCCTTTCCAAGGAGATCCACATTGATCCTCCTTGAGCCCTCATTGTTAATTAGCTTCTCTGGGTTTATGGATTATAACATGATTGTTTTTTACTTTACAGCTAATATCCACTTAAAGTGAGTTCATTCCATGTTTGTCGTTTGGGTCTTGGTTACCTCACTCAGGGTGATTTTTGCATTTCCTTCCATTTGTTTTAAAGTTTTGTAATGTCCTTGTTTTTTTTTTTTTTTTTTTAATAATTGAGTAATACTCAGTTTGTAAATGTATCACAGTTTTTATCTGTTCCTTTGTTGGGGGAACATCTAGGTTGTTTTCAATATCTCATTATTAGAAAGAAAGCTGTATGGATGTTCTATGGCAGGATGCAAAGTTGAACCAACATGGATACTTTAGGGCTGTTTTAACTTTTAAAAGAAGTTTAAGAATGTATTTGACAAATGGAAATAAAAATGCTTTGGAGGAGAGGTTTTGCTCTTATTTCCATGGGAAACAAGAGACTGTCAATTTGTTTCAGGTTGATATGGATAAGGTGTGATCAGGGAAGAAACCATGAATCTTGAAATTTTAAAGATTCTTTAGGCAGTTTGCTTTTTGTGCATTTTGGAACATGAATACACAAATTGGTTCTAAATTATCATTATTACCCAGCCTTTCTTTTTAAAAAGCCTATTTGCTTTTAAAATTATAATTTTTTTCATAGCTTAGATTTTCCATTATTATAGCTAATTTTCTGTGTTGGGAATGAAACCCAGGCAGGGCTCATACGAGGCAGTTGCTCTACCACAGAGATACTCCCTTCCTTCAAAATACTTGTTGATGTTTGAAAATATATTTTGATATGATTTTAGTAATTAGATTAAGCCATTTGCTTAATAAATATTTGGTATTAGTTTTATTTCATCTGTGGGTTTTCTCACAGTAGGGTAATTGTGCAGTCAGATGGCTTCATTTTTTAGTTTTCTTTATTTTATTTTTTTTACACAGTCTGATCCCAACCCTCAAGGCTCCACATACTGCCCATACCAGTCAACAGTTGCCAACCATGGTTTCCTGATTCTTGATCCAGTGAGCTCCCCAGAGCTCCAGCCAGCCATCACTGTGGGAATTTTTCTCATAATCCCTGTCCCCTTGCTCATACAGACTCTCCTTCCCTGTTCTCAGCTGGACCAGGAGCTCTGCCCAGTGCTCAGCCATGGATCTCTGCCTCCACCTCTATTCATTGTTGAATGTAGGTTCTGTGATGACACTTAGGGCGGTTATTCATGTGATTATAGAGGAAGTCTTGTTTAGGCAGCCCCTCCACTATTGGTTGGAGACATGACCAGGGACATCCACTGAGTTCTTAGAGGTTTCCCTAGTACTTGGTCTCTTTCCAACCCCACATTGGCTTCCTCTATCAAGATATCCATCTCTTTTTTTCTCTCTCTGTTGCTCCTCTCACTCAACCATCTCTTCTTATGATTTATTCCCACCTCTTCTTGGTTGCAACCTGTTATGATCCCAATTTGCTAAAGTGATCGTCTCTATTTTATCTCCCTAGAGGAATCTCTGGATGTCTTTCTTAAGTTCCTTCTGATCCCAAGCTGATCAGGGGTTGTAGTTTGCAGCTTTGGTGTTCTTTGCTTTTTGTCTAAAATCTACTTATGAGTGAGTACAATACATGCCTATCTTTCTGGGCTTGTGATACCTCACTCAGGAAGATATTCTCCAAATCTGTGCATTTGCCTGCAAATTTTAGATGTCTTTTCTTTTTAACTGCTGAGTAATACTCCACTGTATAGATATACCACAGTTTGTTGATCCATTCTTCAGTTGAGTGGCATCTAGGTTGTTTCCAGGTTCTCACTATTAGGGATAATGCTGCTATGAACATAGTTGAGCTAATGCCTTTGGGGTATGAATGTGCATCCTTTGAGTATATGCCCAATAGTGGTATTGCTGGATCCTTGGGGAGATTGATCCCCAGTTTTCTGAGGAACTCTATACTACATTCCAGAGTGGCTGTACAAGTTTACACTCCCACCAACTATGAAAGAGTGTTCCCCTTGCTCCACATCCTCTCCAGCATAGGCTGTCATCTGTGTTTTTGATCTTAGCCATTCTGAGAGGTGTAAGGTGGCATCTCTAAGTTGTTTTGATTTGCATTTCTCTGGTGGCTAAAGATGTTGAACAATTTTTTAAGTGCCTTTTGGCCATTTGTAATACTTCCTTTTTAGCTCTGAATCCCATTTTTAAATTGGGTTATTTAGGTTTTGGGACTCTAGTTTCTTGAGTTCTCTATACATTTTAGAGATCAGTCCTCTGTCAGATAGATGTAGGGTGGGTAAAGATCTTTTCTCAGTCTCTAGGCTGTTGTTTTGTCTTATTGACTGTGTCCTTTGCCTTTCAGAAGCTTCTCAGTTTCAGGAGGTCCCACTTATTGATTGTTGTTCTTAGTGTCTCTGCTTCTGATGTTATATTTAGGAAGTGGTCACCTGTGCCAATGCACTGTAGGGTATTTCCTACTTTTTTTTCTATCAAATTCAATGTAGCTGGGTTTATGTTGAGGTCTTTGATCCACTTGGATTTGAGTTTTGTGCAGGGTGATAGATTTGGATCTATTTGTATTCTTCTACTGACTACCATCCATCACCGTTTGTTGAAGATACTATCTTTTTCCATTGAATATTTTTGGCCTCTTTGTCAAAAATCAGGTGTTCATAGGTGTGTGGGTTAATGTTGGGGTCTTTGATCAGTTCCATTGATCTACAAGTCTGTTTTTATGCCAGTATCAGGCTGTTTTTATTACTGTAGCTCTATAGTATAGCTTGAGTCAGGGAGGGTGATTCCTCCTGAACAACTTTTATTGAGCAGGATTGTTTTGGCAATCCTGGGTTTCCTGTTATTCCATATGAAGTTGAGTATTGTTCTTTCAATGTCTGTAAAAATTTATGCTGGGATTTGTTACAATATGGTTTCCTGACCCTGGCTGGCCACCGGTCCAGACCCACAGACCTGCCATCCCTGACCCCTTAACCACCCGCTGCTGCTTAGTCCCCCCCCCCCCAAAATGATTCAGAAACTTATATTGACTTCATATTGTTTGGCCTATGGCTCAGGAACATTGCTATCTAGCTTTTACATCTTAACTAAACCCATTCTCATTAAACTGTCTGTCACGTGGCCCATGGCTCACCTGTGTTCCTTACATGTTTCTTTTTTGGCAGCTGGCTTGATCTGGTCTGACTCAGCCCTCCTTCTCCTAACTATTCTGATTCCCCACCTACTTCTTCTATGGTGCCTGCCATGGCCAAAACAGTCCTTTATTTAAAGATTGATGTGTACAGCATACAGAAAGACATTCCCACATCAGGGATTTTGATGGGAATTGCATTGAATCTGTAGATTGCTTTTGGTAAAATTGCCATTTTTCCTCTGTTGATCCTACATATCCAGGAATATGGGAGATCTTTCCTTCTTCTGACACTCTCTTCAATTTCTTTCTTCAGTGACTTAAAGGTTTTGTCAAACTGGTCTGCTACTTCTTTAGTTAGAGTTACACCAAGATATTTAATGCTATTACCAAGGGTCATGTTTCCATTATTTCCGTTTCAGTCCTTTTATCCGTAGTGTATGGGGTTTGTTCATGATTTAAGCTTTGTTAATGTTTCTTTTACATGTATGGGTGGCCTTGTATTAAGGGCAGAGATGTTCAGTATTGAAACTTCATCTTGATAAATTTTTCTTGAGATAAATAAGTAATTTACTTCCTGATCTTTTGATTGAATTTAGTTTGGAAACTATTTTTTAAGATATTAGTATAACTATACCAACTTGTTTCTTAAGTCCATTTGATTGGAAGGTCTTTTTCAAACCCTATACTCTGAGACAGTGTCTGTCTTTAAAGTTGAGGTATGTTTCTTTTATGCAGAAGAAGGATGGGTTCTGTTTTTGTATCCATTATGTTAGTCTGTGCCTTTTTATAGGTAAATTGCGTTCATTAATATTAGGAGATATTAATTTTAATTAATTTAATTAAATTAAGAAGTATTAAGTGATTATTAATTTCTATTATTTTTGGTGCTAGTGTGTATGTTTTTCTCTTCTTTGGGATTTCCTTTTGTGAGACTGTCTATTGATTGTGTTTTTTTGAGTGTATCTAGCTTCATTAGGTTGGAATTTTCTTCTTGTATCTTCATTGGTATTTCTTGCTTTAGGTTGGGAAAGTTTTCTTCTATGATTTTGTTGAATATATTTTCTGTGCTTTTGAGGTGGTATTCTTCCTCTGTTCTTGTTAATCTTAGGTTTGGTCTTTTCATGGTGTCCCAGATTTCCTGGATCTTTTGGGTTATATTTTTTTAACTTTAGTGTTTTCTTTGACTTTCACTGACAAATTTATTTCCTCTTTTGTATCTTCTACACCTGAGATTTTCTCTTCCATCTCTTGAATTCTACTAGTTATGCTTGCATCTGTAGTTTTTGTTACTCAGATTTTCTATTTCCAGCATTTCCTTGGTTCGTGTCTTCTTTATTGTTTCTATTTCAGTTTTAAGTCTTGTACTGTTTCCTTCACCTGCTTAGTTGTTTTTCTTGGTTCTCTAGTCTTTAAGAAATTTATTGTTTTTTTTCCTTTTTTTTTTTTTGCTTGTGTATTCCTTTACTTCCTTAAGGAACTTTTTATTTCTTTTGAATTTTCTCTTTAAACTCTTCTGTCATTTCTATTAAGATATTCCTAAGGTCTTTTTCCTTGCTTCTTTTATATCGAAATGCTTAGATCTTGCTGTTGTAGAACCACTAGGTTCTTGTGGTGTCCTATTGTCCTTATGTTATTATACCTTTTTCAGTTCTTGTTTGAAGTGTTATACCTGATGTTAACTATGCTGAATTTAAAGAAAAACTATAAGATATGTTGAAAATTTAACCATATTAGGTTAATTCTGGTTGGTTTTCTTTATTTTAAAAATAGCTGATGATTCTTCACTGCAGAAATGTTCATGATAAAATGTGAAATATATACATGTATTTGTATGTGGACATATATGTGACTTAGATGTAACTCTCTATATAAATGTAAGCTAGATTTAATTCTGTATGTATATGAATGTAAGTTAAATCCAACTCTGTGTGTGTGTGTGTGTGTGTGTGTGTGTGTGTGTGTGTGTGTGTGTGTGTGTGTGTAACGGCTCTCCTCCAACATGGCTGGTAATCTCATTATGAAGTGGTCAGCCACATGGCTGGCAGCAATCTTTGATTAAGGTTAAAGAATACATCTTTTTGATATAGCCTCAGGAGAGCCCTGTTATAAAAGGTGAGTTACCCTCTTAGCCAGGTCAGCAGAATAGCCCCCAGGTCTGAGAAACAGAGTACAAAATGTGCCCCCAAAACCCACTCTATGATATACACTCACATATATATCAAAACTAAAACTTATATTTGGATCAATATATAAAAACCTACATCCTTGTGAAATTTTTGAGACTAGCATGATCTTTCTTTACCTTAATCAATACTAATTTGTAACCAATTTTTTAAATGATATATTTGTAACTCATTGAACTCTAATGACCAAAATTCATGTATTTTCTCTCCCTGTAGAAGCAAAAGCATAATTTTTCTTAAACACTTTTAAGCTGATTTAAGTTTTTTCAATGTCAGGACAGCAGCTGGCCAGCAGCCAAGACTAAACCTTGACATAATAGCAAAATAAATAAATAAATAAATAAATAAATAAATAAATAAATAAATAAATAAATAAATAAATAAAAAATAAAACAAAAAACCCTCAAAAACCAAAAAAAAACCCCAAAACACCAAAAACCCTGACTGCCAGTGTTTCAAAAAAAAAAAAATTGTTAAATTTTTTGACTATAATAATTAACATCTAATCCCAGATTCTCTGTTCAGCATTTGTGCAGCTTATCCATTGCAGGCAATAGACTTTCTACTGTTTACTCAAAGCTCCTGTCTCTGCCAGCCTGTTTCAAGAGTGTGCACCCCACCCTCTTAAAAGTACTGACTATAGGTCTCTCCTGTAGCTAAGACTAGCCCTGCCCATGTTTTGGGCCTGATGGCAAGAAGACTACAGAAGAAGATGGCCCTGGCCGTGCCTCATCTCCTTCTCTACCAGAAAAATGAGAGAGGTTAATAGACAGGAATGAGTAACAATGACACAAACAAAAAAGTACTGGTATATCAGCACAGAGATGGTGGCCCCACTTGTCTAACAGGTGGCTTCTCCTCCAGTATGCAAGCCCCACCTGGCAGGAGCCACCTTCTTATCTCATTTTAATCGAGGAGATCCAGTCCCCTTAAATACATGAAACAAAACAATAAATAACATAATAACAGAACAAATAGACCTAACAAGACCAAAGAGAACAAACAGACTAAAACAAAGAGGGTTCATATTTACATTTTCCAATCAGCTGTGAACATCGGTTTATTTCCTATTCTTTTTAAAGTCTCTAAGCTTACAGTCTCTTTTGTAGGGAACCAGAGGCATTTCAGCTGTAGAGCATATTTCTAAGCACATGAGCAAAAGCAAATAACTATTTTCAAAGCAATTTCTCTGGTAGAGCAGAAAGTTTAGTTTCAGTTTTGCCTGATTTAGAAAGTACTTTCTGTTTTTCAGGACAGAGGTTTAAATTGTCCCAAATAAGTGTTCAGAGACTAAAAACGTTAGCTACTAAAAACAATCTTGTGTTCTGACTTTAATACATCCCCAAGAATCTGCATCTAATGTTCCTTACTCAGGAAACCAAAGGCAAATTTTCTCTACAAATTCTAAAAGTATACATAATTGTTCATGGCGTATCCTTCTTCCCCTGGCTTTAAAGTATCTAAAGTAAATATACAAAGAACTTGTTACTATTTTCTTGATTCATTTTATATTTAATCCTTTTGTTGAAAGTATTTTGCCATGCGTGCACTTCTTTTTCTGTATATGTACTTTTTCTTTTACTCTCTGTTACCTATTTGCAGTTTTTTGCCTTTATTGAGCTCACTTCTTTTGATTCTACTGTGATGGCTGCCATGTTTTCTTGTCTGCCTAGCCCCCTGTTGTGCATTGATTGTCACTGGGGTCACTATGGGCAGGCATGCAGCTGTAGGAGAGAGGAGATGGGAGAGAAATCAAGAGGGACTCATGGTTCAAAACCACAAAGACCTCGAGTTTATTTTTGAAAGGGCTTACATACATTTTGAAGCCAGAATGCAAACAAAGCACAGTACAGACATTCAAGCACTATCTTGAGAAAGCCCCATGTTGTCCTTGAATTGGGCACCTGGCATCCTCAGTGCCACCTCATGCACCTTCTGCTAGCCCAAGCAGCCTACATTAGCAGGGTAATTTTCTTTTCCTCTGGGGCTTATCAGACTAGTCCCAGACTGTCAGGCCTAAAGCAAGAAGAATCTAAACTCATTAGAACTCTAGAGTATCTGAATCACTATGACTCTTGTACTCTGTGAGTCAGAAAAGACTCTTGAGGGCTGTGGTACTATGCTTTTGTATACTGTAAATATGGCTTAACAAAATGCTGATTTCCCAGAAGAATGCATTCAGGAAGTATAGGCAGGGCTAGTAGACTGAGAGAACTCTGGGATGAGAAAGAGAAAGAGCAGAAGCCAGCAGACACAGAGGAGTCAAGACAGGAATGCTGATATGGGAAAAGGTACCAAGCCACATAAGCATAGGTGGGAATAATGGGCTAACTTAAACCATAGGAGTTAGCAAGTAATAAGGCTGAGCCATAAGCCAGACAGCTTGTAATTGAAATAAGCCTTATGTGATTATTTGGGACTAAATGGCTGTGGACCAGTCTGAGCAGGACAGAAAATCTTCTGACTACAAATGCATTCCAACATGGGGCATGTTGAAAGTGTGTTCTAGAATACAGAAATGGAACAAAAAACCAGCTTCCTAGTTGTGTCTCTTGAGTGGGCCCTGGTACAGAGAAACAGTGGCCTGTGGTCTTAAGCTGCAACATGTTAGGTTCCCACAGTCTCACAGAAGCCTCATTACAAACATGAGGTTTTTGTTCATACAGACAGTAAAAGAACAAAGTCAAGCATGGCTTCTTGGTAACAGCATTTTTCTCAAGTGGCCTCTGTTTGTTGGTGGTAAACAGAGGCACAACTCCTTTAAGAGAGGCTCCATGACTCACTATTAGTGGCAAAATTCTCAAAAGAGGCTCTGCTGCCAAACACTTAAATGGTATTCATGAGCAGTGGGTGGTTGTGCTCTACTTGGTGGCTGTGTGAACCCTAAAATTCCCCAGAGTTAGGGTGGTAAATATGATTTTTACTGGTACCTCTGCTGTGAAGCTAAGTTCTCCTAGATCAAGGAGCTGAGTGGAGCCAGCCACCATAGCTGAGCCTTTAATCCCAGACAGGCCTTAACAGATTAAAGATGTGGTGGGGGAGGGGGGGAATATAGAAATATTATGTTAAAGACAAATTCAGAAAAAGAAAGAAAAAACCCTCCAAATAGTTTACAGTGTATTAAAAATATGTGTAGGCTTGGGAGAGAAAAGAAAACAATAGAGAAAGGTTTTTTAAGGAATAGAATTTTAAAAAGTAATAAAATCACACAGAAATGGAATATGCACAGAATGTCAGAATGCTGAATGTTATTGTTTTGTCTTTGAGTTTTTTTGTTTTTTTGACTGCAAAGAAAGTAGCAGGAGCTGCTGAACGACATTTGATCATAAATGTTGCTGGATTGATCCAACCGATACATTTTGCGAATGTTTTGACTTCAAATCAGAGGCTGTGGATTTATTCTGGGTTAAAAAAATTAGATTTGATAGAGGAAGATGCCCGGAAAAACCTCATATGGGAACAGATGACCCAACATTTCAGAGCACCTCTGTTGAAACTCTCTTGGAGGTCTATATCCAGATCAGCTTGAAGAGACGGGCTAAGGTGACCTAACTTTACAGAATACTCCAGTCAGAATTTAATCATAATCCTAAATTTTCTCTGAATCCCCATAAGATCACCAGTGCCCCCAATCAAAAAGAAGTAGTCTAGAGAACTGTGCCCACATTCCTAAAACATAAATTATGGATGTTTGTCTTTGTCTACATGTGAGTTACAAGTTGTTATAGATAATGGTGTGGGAAAAAAGATATACAAAGATGAGATTTGATGTTCTTGTTTTTTTTTAAGGGAGAAATGTTGTGGGACTATGCTTTTGTACACTGTCAATATTTGTTACTGTAAATATTGGTTTAATAAAATGCTGATTGGTCAGAAGACAGGCAGGAAGTATAGATGGGGCTACCAGACTAAGAGAACTCTAAAGAGGAAGAGGAGGAACAGATGCCAGTAGATGCAGAGCAATCAAGACAAGAAAATGCTACAATGAGAAAAGGTACCAAGGCACATGTCTAAGCATAGATAGGAACAATGGGCTAACCTAAAGCATACAAGTTAGCAAGTAATAAGCTTGAGCCATAAACCAAACAGCTTGTAGTTAATATAAGCCTCTGTGTGATTATTTGGGACTAAATGGCTGTGGGACAGTCTGGAGGACAGAGAAACTTTTGATGTCAGTATGAGAAACTGAATCATTGTATGGACTTCCACATTCCACCTCAGGATCATGTCACTGAAAAAGGTTCTGCTGTTTCAGGTCACTGGTGTACTTATAAAATTATTCTGGAAATATTATGTCTCCCATCCGTTTATGTGGGTAAATTTGCAGTCTTCTGTTTCTATTTAAATTATTCAAAGTGTAACCTAGAGCCTTAACCTAAAAGACACAAAGATGATAGCATATATAGAATGTAAAATCTGTTATAAGTTGGCTCCTTTTTAGCATTAGCCAGAATTGAATGTATATATCATTAAAGATACTTTTCTTTGTTAATTTCTCAGTTGTGTGAAATGGTTTTTTGTTTTTTGTGTTTTGTTTTTTTCTGGGAAGGCATATTAATTCTAGAACAGCTTCACCTCCAGCCTTTTAGAAAAATGTTTCTGAGACAGCTCTCCTAGGTTGACACAAATGGCCTTGATTCTAGTTTGTTGCTCTGCCTGGCAATGGCCTTCCTGTCTCCTCTCTATTATACCTTCAGAATCTTAAATTAAATGATTGCATCACCTTAGACTTTTAAAATTATCCATTTGAGTCATACAATTGAGTATCTATTTTAGTCAAAGGACAGGGATTTACATGTGGAACATGATTTTTTTTCCTTCAGACCAGAATAGAAGTAATAGTTTATTGTGTACACCACAGGGTACAGGTAGGCACTTACCTCCTGGAGTCACCATTATGAAAAATAACTTTATTGTAGCAGAGGGAATAATTTTATAATTTCCCAGCATTTACTAATTGATGTCTTATGACTGAAGACAGACCAGACTGGTTGGTGCACAATTTGGTGAAGTCATCTTGCACCAAAGAATATTTAATTTTCATTTCGACAACTCTCCTATGAAGATATAGTCAATCCTTCTTGATATAGTTATAGCAGAGGTTGAGAGAAAGGCCACTGACTATAACTCTGTGTGTGAGGTTACAGACCTCAGCATCTAACAAGTACATCTCTTGTTAATGACATTACTTCTGCTGGAGAAGGTTCTACTCTTTTTCAGCATCAGTATAGCCAAATTTTTATCTTAAAAATACATTATCATCTGAAAATATCACGTATTGGTATTTTTTTTTAACATTTTCTTTAAGTGCATTACTGCCCTTATCTCTACTTGTTTCTTGATCATTTATAGTTTCATTCTTTTCTCCCAATTGCTGTTGATTATTTATTTCTATTTAGGGCAATGTCTGCTGTAACTTAGGCCTCATGCTATGTAATTGAGAATTGCTTTGAACGCCTAATCCTGCCATTGCTGCTCAGTGCTGGGAAGACAATTCTGCAACTTCTTCCAGGCTGGGCCTTGGCAGCTTAGTGAGAAGGCAAAATGGACAAGTTAATGAGTGTTCACCAATTTCTGGCTTTTTGGGGGGGAGACATACAAATAAAGAGGGATATGTGTAAGAATTTTAATTCACTGACCACCTTTGAAACTGATGAAGTGACTGTGCAGAAAGGGAGGGCAAGAAGGAGAGTGAGAACCTTCCTGTTTCAATAGTAGTCAAGATTAGCAGTGTGGAATCACATAATCAATTTTATATAATCCATAAATATTCTGACTGGACATTTCCTAGGGTCCATAGACCAGAACATCCAATAATCTGGACAAAGGACTGACCCTATCTATCATGAAACCAAATTACTGTAGTTACATTAGTTCAACCACACCAAAATGATATGTCCCTGCCTGGGTTGTTATTTTCCTTGTTTAAGATGTATAGATTAGGTGTTAGGGTTAGGTGGTTAGGGTTGTTGGGGTTGGGGTTCCGGTTAGGGGTTCCGGTTAGGAGTTAGGGTTAGCATTAGGGTTAGCATTAGGGTTAGGGCTACGGGTCAGGGTTAGTGTTAGAAGGGTTAGGTTTAGGAGTGTTAGGGCTAAGGGTCAAGGGTTAATTAGGGTTTAGGTTTCAGGGATCAGGATCAGGGTTAGGATTAAGTCTAAATCTGGTTGCACTCCTATTCAAGCCCATTCTGGTCAAGTCACGCCCTTTCCATCTAAGGCATGCCCTCTCTGGTCCAATCACTCCTGGCCACACCCCTCATGGTCTATTTACTTATGGTCTCAACCCTTTCTGTCTAAGCCTTGTTTTTCTGGCCTAAGCTTCACTCATTCTGGTCCAAGCCTATCTGACCATGCCCAGTCTGGTCTAAGCTACTTTGTTATCAGTCCAAGCAATCCTGGCCAAGCATTGGATTTTTGTACTAAACTGTGTCATGTCTGGATTAAGTTCTCCCCTTCTAGTCTAAGTCCCGCCTTTTCAATCTAAACCTCACCTCTTCCTCTATGTGTGCTCCTGGTCCCACCCCTTCCAATCTAAGTCATTCCACTTCCTATCTAATCACTCCTGGCCACGCCCATTTTGGTCTAAGCCACACCCCTTTCAACATGAGCCAAGCTCTTTGATTTCAAGCAGTGCTGACCACTCTCCTTTTAGACTAAGCCATGATTCTGCTCTAAGCACTCCTGGCCATGCCCCTTCCAGCCTAAGTCACGCCCTTTCTGCTCTAAGCACTCCTGGCCATGTCCCTTTTGGATCAAATCATTCCCTTCCTGTCTAAGCTCTCCTGGCCATGTCCCTTCCACTCTATGCCAGCCCCTTTCTTGTCTAAGCCATGCCCCTACCATCCTGGTCCTAGTACTCCCAACCATGCCGGTCCTGTCTTCCGGTCTAAGCCATGCCTCTTAAAGTCTAAATCTAATTGCATTCTTGATCATGCCTCTTCAGTTCAAGCTGCACCCCTAACAGTCCAAGTACTTATGGCCACGCCCCTCTACTCTAAACTATGCCCCTTCTGGTCTAAGCACTCCTGGCCATGCCTCTTTTGGGCTTCAAGGACCACTTGAGACCATACAGGATAGAGATTCTTACTGCACCTTCCCACCGAGATCCAGGGACGACCAGCCACACTGGTTCCTGCACCTCATCACCTGCTCCATCCCATCTGAGGACACCAGCACTTTACTCACCATATTGTGGTTTCCCCGTTTGGCCATTTCTTTTCAGTTCCTCACAGTAGCATCACAGTACACTACACAAACCACTAGTGCCAGCTCTTATCTAAAGGTAATCCTGAAGTAGGAGGCTGGAAGAGCCCTGCATCACTTCTGACTGGCAGGCCCCTGATTGGCTATTGAGACTTGAGTGACAAGAGTACCACCCTTAGGATTATATTGTGCTTAAATACACAGCAGTATGGTATTCTACACAATCTATTTGGTACTATAATAAAAAACTGAAAGCCCGATAATGGGTTAAAGCTGTAGTATCAGAGAGACAGACACAAGCCACAGCCAGTTCTCACCTAATTAACTCCTCAGACCTGTCTTCCAGAATCCTCAGACTAAATACCTCAGAGTAGTCAGCTGACATCAAACAGCCTAAAAGCAAGGGTGGGACATTGTTCAGTTTATCTTTCTTTTTGGCCCAGATATCTCACTTCCTGGTTCAACTTTTTTAATGATAGGATTTAGGCCAGTTTTTACTGAGTTCTAGGAGCAGATGTGTGGAAGCCTGGATTTGACTTTGCAGAAGTTGTCTTAGAGAAGGGCTGATGCCTAGGGGCTTGGGTTTAGGTATTATAGGAATCTATGGGATTTTCCTGACAGTGAGATTGGAGCAGATGCCCTGGAGGCTGTGAAATTTAAGATCCAGATGCCCCTGCAGATATCCTGCCTGCTGTTTGATGTTTGTAGTTAATCTGCTAGCAGATTTTTATGCTGAAAGTTTAGCCAGTAAATTCAAAACAATTCAGAATAAACAATTAAATATAATTTAAAAATAAAACTAAAATTATGAATTACTAGAATAAAAATTAAACTGAAATATAAAAATAAAAATTATAGAAATATAATATTTATCAGCTTCCTTCTTCTCCCAAAATTATGGGTGAAAAAATTAAACTGTATTCCCCTTCACACATGTTTTACTCTCCCACAAACAATTTTTGTGGAAAATACTGTAAAATAAAAACTGAAATTTTAAATATTTTCTTTTATTCTTTTCAAAAGTTTTTAAAGAGAAAACATGTTCTTTTTCTGGTTTGGGTAATATTTGTGACATTTGGGTAGTGCCTGTAATATTTGTGACATTTGGGCAGTGCCTGTAATATTTGTGACATTTGGGTAGTGCCTGCCGAATTTCCAGGGGCTTTTTTCTCTATTCATTTTTTTTTTCTAGAAGTTTTATTCTTTTTTTTTCTCACCTAAAGGTTTTTTTTAATGGCTTTTATTATTTTTTATTCTTTTTTCCTCTGTTCTCTGGAGCTGCAAGAAAAACAAACTATATTTTCCATCATGCCTTGCAGGCATTGCAAGGACAAAACACAAAAACAAAGCAAGGAATGAAGCTTATTTAAAAAATTTTAAATTAATAACCAAAATACTTTAAGTTAAAATGTTTATTTTTAATTTTTAAAAAATTAAAAATAAAATTTAAATATTTTTAAAATTTTAATTAAATTATATTTTAAATTTTCAAAACCCCAGGGAACAACACCAGGGTTGATAACAAACTCTTAGAAAATGTGACCAGAGAAGAGGTTTGTTGAGTGACTATGTGAGCTCTCTAGATGATTTTCAGGCTTTTCAGGCCCAGCTGTCAATCTGTCAGAGTCAAAGGTTTGTGCTGTTTCAGGGAGCTGAGCAGAGAACAGGGCCAAGCTGGGAAACCACAACATGGTAAGTAAAGGGTTGTTGTCTACAGATGGGGTGAACCCCATGGTGTGGTGCAGGAGCTAGTGTGGTGACTCCTTCTGGGATGTGGGAGAAAACTTGTAGCCAGGATCCCTGTTGTACAAGGTCCTACATGATCTTTGAAAACCCCAGACCCCAGGTTATTAATGAGAAAGCTCTGATTCCAAATTTGCCTTAGCACTGTAGTGAAGCTTCTGAAACTTGCAGTAGGTTTTTAAAATTCTAGTCAATAATAATTTGTAGCCAACTCCTCCAAATGATGTCAGGTATCCATAATCTGTTGAATCTGAATGACCAAACACCATGTTTTTTTCTCTATGGTAATAAAGACTGGTTTATAAAACAAGTTTCATGACAGAAAGGGCTTAAGGTGTTGATGGCATCCAGGACCCTGGTGGTAGAGGTGTGATCACCTACCTGAGTGAGTAACATTGTGTCTTTTGCAGCCACTCAATCAATCACACCTGTGCTTGTATAAAGTTCACCAGAGAAGCAGATTGGAAGTGACTTCCCATCTTGGTTTGGTCCCACTGGAAGTTGGCCGCTGTACGCCTCTTTGTGGCTGTGAGTCCATAGGGCAGTTCTTCAATATCTCTGAGTTGCAGTTACATCCTGTTTTGGCAAGGTCTGATTTCCAAAAGTCACCCACTGGCTTCTGCTTCCTTTTGACTACAAAGTCTACCTGCAGCTCTTTGCACTGTAGCCCTCAAACCTGTACTGTCTGAGCTCATGGTCATTGTGAATCACCCTAGAACCCAGGTACTAACTAGGTGCCAATGTTCCCCCCAACTAGTAATCATCTCCTGTTGTTCAGAGGCTTGCACCACTGCCTGTATTGCTTTGTCAGAAGACTAGGGAACATTGTGGGTAGGAAGGAGTACAGTTAATCTGTCCCGTACTGTCAGTCTCATGAGTCAGAAAGAGGACAAATAGAATCATAAGATACAAGACTACATACAGAAAAAATCAGACCTTCTGGTGCCAAGAGTCAAAACCAAAATCAAGCAAAAGTGACTTCTCTCAGTCCCGCTATTGGACCTTCTGTAAGTCAAATTAGGCTATTTACAGATATTTGCAAATTTTGGGCTCATTTACAAGAAGTATTGAGAAGGTCCAAAGGCCAGTTTACAAAAGGATATTCAAAATGGAAGCCCACAAACTGAAAGTGAACATAGAAAACACAAAAGTAAACACATGATACATAGAAAACTTAAGACTAAACATAAAAATCTTCCAGGATTCAACCTACCCCAGAGTATAGCGGGCTGTACAAGCTGGAGAAGGAGTGGAGAGAGTCTGTGGAGAAGGAGTGGAGAGAGTCTGTGGGGAAGGAGTGGAGAATGTCTGTGCAGGAGTGGAGAGTGTGGAGAAGGAGTGGAGAGAGTCTGTGGAGGAGTGGAGAATGTCTGTGGAGAAGGAGTGGAGAGAGTCTGTGGAGGAGTGGAGAATGTCTGTGGAGAAGGAGTGGAGAGAGTCTGTGGAGGAGTGGAGAGTGTCTGTGGAGAAGGAATGGAGAATGTCTGTGGAGAAGGAGTGGAGAGTGTGGAGAAGGAGTGGAGAGTGTCTGTGGAGAAGGAGTGGAGAGTGTGGAGAAGGAATGGAGAGAGTCTGGAGAAGGAGTGGAGAGTGTCTGTGGAGAAGGAATGGAAAGTGTCTGAGCATTTGTAGTTACTTATTCTTTATACATTATCCACATAAGTATTACTGTGTCAATCACAATCTAGTTCAATTAGCTGCATCTGGGTGGAACAATTAGAGGTTTATTAATTTATAAATATAATGGTATGTAACTTTAATTCAGTTTAGTGCTCTGTCCATTTAGCTTCATAAATTAATCCATTTTTTCTAATGTCCCGTGGCCTGCCTATCCTTAAGTTCTTAGTCTCTTCCTCCCCCTGTATTTTTTCTATGTGTGTTTATGTCTTTGTGAGTATGTGTTTGTGATAGTGACATGTGGTGATTTTCCATGTCTCTCAATGTAGGCTTTTGTTATATTAATCTCATTTCTTCCTCTTTCCCTACTCCAGCCCATCGTTCACTCCAGTTCTAAGTTCTTTGTGTCTGTGATTTTTCATCCCCTCCCTCCAAAGCCATCCATGGTATTTTATTAATGTAAGGAACTCTATATTACAATTGAAATGTATATCTGAGGATTTACCACCAACCTTCACAATTACAAAAAACATATGATGTTCATATTCTTTGTACTGGGCTTCTTTATGCAAAATAGTTTTCTAGATTCTTCTGTTTGGTTGTGAATTCTCTGGTTTTATTTTTCCCGATATCTGAATAAAATTACCCCGTGTGACTTCAGCACATGTTATTATTCATTATTCAGTTGATGCAATTCTAAAGTGTTTTTACTTCTCAATATTTTAAATTTAACAAAAATGGATTAGCAGATGACTCTTAAGTAGGATATGGACTTTCATTTTATGTACACACACACACACACACACACACACACACGAGTGGTGCTGCTGAGACATATGGACTGTCTTAAGTTGCCTTTTGAGAAATGTTTATCAGCCATTTGTATTTCATTTTCTGAGAATTCTGTATCTAACTCTATGCCCATTATTAAAATTTAAAATATAAACACATAACGAATTACTACACTTTCACTTGTCCAATCACTTGGTGACCTTGTCTCTAAATATTACTTAAGCGATGGAAGACTGTGTTACATTTACCTTGTCTCTAAATATTACTTAAGCGGTGGAAGGCTGTGTTACATTTACCTTGTCTCTAAATATTACCTAAGCGGTGGAAGGCTGTGTTACATTTACCTTTTCTCTAAATATTACTTAAGTGGTGGAAGGCTGTGTTACATTTACCTTGTCTCTAAATATTACTTAAGTGGTGGAAGGTTGTGTTACATTTACCTTGTCTCTAAATATTACTTAAGTGGTGGAAGGTTGTGTTACATTTGTTTAAGCTCTTGAAAATACTTTAACTATGTGAGGATGTGTATTTTTGTTGCTGCATGTGGTATTTTGTTCTTATATGATCCCAGGGCAGAACACTTTGATCTGAATTAGTAACTAGGAGACTCGTATCTGGGATAAACAGTTCTCCCTCCCTCAATAGTCATTACTTCTGTAGTACTTGTCTAGAGAGATGGTCTAATTAGACCCCCACACCAAGACATCTATGATAGTTTGTCTACTGATCAATAGTCATTACTTCTGTAGTACTTTGTCTGGAGAGAAGGTCTGATTAGACCCCCACACCAAGACATCTATGATAGTTTGTCTACTGGTCAATAGTCATTACTTCTGTAGTACTTTGTCTAGAGAGATAGTCTGATTAGACCCCCCACACCAAGACATCTATGATAGTTTGTCTACTGGCAATGATGTCTCCTTCACCTGATACCTTCTTGCAGGGTTAAAGGCTGGTCTACCTTGCCAACAGTCACTTTGTTTTCCTAGTAACTGTACAAGTTCTGTTCTGGAGATCCAGACCTCCTCTTTCAGCAACCTCATGGTGGTAGTTGATGGTCTGCTTTGCTATCTGCATTGGGCTTGACTTTTAAAGTAGCTCTATGGTTTAGCTGCCAAGTACTCTCCATTCTGCCTTGTAAAATATCTGCTCTGCCATAAAAATTGGGGTATCTGGCTTAATAGACGCATAGCTTCTTACCTGGATATTTCATTACTTAAAAATGAGCAGGGACACCTGCCTGATCACTCTTGCATAGTCAGTGTTTGACCCAGTCTTCATCCCACCAGCATGTGGTAGTTCTCTACATCACATGGGCAAAATAGATATACTCTGCCACCAGAGAATATATTTTTTCTATACCAAACAATAAAATGTGTGTGTATATGTACATACGTACATATAAGTATGTATAAATGTTTCTTTCTAATTTTTTAGCTTCTAAGCTCCTGTCCACAAACTTCTTTAAGCCTAAATGTCTTCCAGATAATTTCTGATGCTCAGCTACTTTACAAAGCTTTTAACGGGGACCCATATTGCTTTCTGACACTTCAGAAATTGCTGGAGTCCTAGAATATTCCTGGGAGAGTAAGGGTGATTCTCATAGATGAGTTTCTTAATAAAGCTGGAACTATTATAAGACAAACTCATAACTGTTGTTTGGAGGAATTTGATGCTTTGGTTTTATCAACTAGTTTATTGACTTACCGTAATTATGAATCTTGTTGATATTACTAGTTTGGTGTTACTTAGATTGTAGATTTAGTCTGTTCATAAGAGTTGTGGTAATTTTAGTCAGAATGACAAAGACTTGCCAAACAACGGACACCAAATGCTGGAGACCAGTGGAGGAAATGTTAGATCATAAGCAAGAAGTTACAAATGTGTAGTTAGTGTAACAAAGCCTATTTTTAAATTATTCTGAAGGTTATTGACAAGGTTCATGCTCTTATTTCCTAATGAAGTCCTAAGCCTCTTTTCCCAAAGCTGATCACCTGTGTTAAGTATGTTTGCTAAAGATCAGATTAAGTCTCTAACAGAAAAATTATTTTGAGGGCCAGAAACTTAAGGAAAACTTTCCAGATACAGGGTAAATCAAGGTGGTGTCTTGAGTTATACTTTATTTTTTTATTGCTGCTTATATACTATCCAGCGAGTGTCATAAGGTTTTAGAATTCTGCTTGTCTTGAGTGAGTAATGGTACTAGGTTCTGTTTATTAGGTACAGACTTTGTTGTAGTGATATTACTAACTAAGGTATTTTTACATGTCTGAAAACATTATTTTGCCATGCTCATTACAAGGATTCTTGTTCACATATATGTTTCAACATGAATAACAAATAATACACCAAGATGTCTTGGATTAATAATGATATGGCTTTTCATTAAGCACCTGAAAAAAAAAATGGGAAAAATAAAAGTTTAACCTGTATAAGTTATTGGAAGCAAAGTTATTAAAACAGGCTTCTCAAAACACATAATTGGTATTAAAAAGTGATTCACTGGCCATCCTGTTCAATTCAAGGACAAAGATCAGCATCACCATTATTGCCACATTGGGTTAAATATATGTAGTTTTTTCATTTGTTCATTTATGTGGCTTTATGTAGACCCTACCAAAAACTTCATGGAATAATAGTTTAGAAACAAACATACTTTTAGCTTGTCTCAATAGTATGGCTTTATTGTTTAATCACACAAGAGGAAATATGTTTCCCTGTGAACATTAGTGCTTCGTACATGTGGTGGTCTTAATGTAATTGTCCCCCATGTGCTCATAGGGCTGGGAAATACTAGCAGTATAACTAACTTTGTTGCAGTAGCTATAGCCTTGTTTGAGAAAGTATAGTGCTGTGAGGGTGGACTTTGTGGTCTCATATATGTTCATGCTATGTCTACTGTCTCAGACTACTTCCTGTTGCCTGCATGCCAAGGTATACAGTGCCTACTCTCTACTCTAGCACCTTGTCTGCCTGTATGCCAACATAAGTAAATATGTTTCCTTTATTAGAGTTGCCATAATCATGGAGTTTCTTCAGAGCAATAGAAGCCCTAACTAAGACTTATTACCCATTGCAGAGTAACTATTACAAGTTATACTGCTAATTTTACTTTTGGTAGGATCATATTATACACATTCTTGTGTAGTTGCACATCATGCGTTATTAATAGAAATTCTAGTAATCCCCTATGTGGTCACTCTTTATTTTATGAAAATAAACAACTATTTAACTAAATGTGATAATAGCATAGTAAATAATAGTATAATTTATGTCAATAACCTCATTTTATTTTTGTATCTTAGTAAAATTGAAAATAACATGGTATTCCAAAAAATTCAATTTAATACTTGAAAATTTCTATTTATTTTAGAAAATGTTTCAAACTATTTCACTGGATTACTGGTAGCTGGGTTATTTACTTTAGTAGGTATTGTTTCTGGTGTAAATTCTGAGCATTAGCATCAAAAAAAAAAGCACAAACATTACAAATAAATTAGTTGATTCTTTAATTGGAAACAGTTTGAGAAAAGATTGATACTGTATTTTATGAAATGATTAATTGGAGGGAAACAGACCAGTAATGTGAACAGCACAAAATTTCTCCCACTTCCAGTTTTTGTGAAATTTTAAGTAAATATAAAGACAATTGTATGTTTTCTCTGTCTTGTATAGAAAGTTGTTATACTTCAAATAATAAGCCTGTAATATAGATAATATTTACTGTAATTTGTTATGAACTATTCAGTATGTATTAGTCAATAAAAATATAAGGTACGCATATTTGGCTAGCTAAAGATTTCTAATGTCTTAAACAACAACAACAACAAAAAAAACCCAGAATATAGTCAACATTGTGAGTACGTGTGTGCACGTGCGCGCGCTTTATTGAGAAATGTCTCACTATCATATTTACTCTGTCAAGCATATTGTTTGGCTTTAATTAAAAAACAAATCTTCCTGTCTCTACTATCATGATTTGCTGTATTTCTTTCTGTGAATGATTTAACAAGGACTGATAGCTCACACCTGAAATCTTTTAAGGGGTGTTGTTCTGAACCTTAGGACCTCTACTGAGGTTAAGCTGGGGCACATCAGCGTACTTTGGAAAAGGATTTCAGGATAAGTCAACACAAATCAGAGTTGAGATATTATGTGGTGACATGCCTCTATATGTTTTTGGCTGTCTTGGAATTCAGATTCTAGATCAGGTTGGTCTCAGACTCCTAGAATTCTGCCTGACTCTGCCACCCAAGTATTGAAATAAAAGGTGTGTACCATATCATCTTAATCTTCTTACTGTTTATTTACTTATGACTGTATTATGTGCTCATCTGTGTGTAGAAAGATATGTATGTGTGCCATGATTTGGTTGTAAAAGTCACATAAAAATTGTAAGTCTTGGTCCTTTCCTTTCAGTATTTTTGACACAGGGTCCCCAATTGCTATCATATATACACTGACTTGTAGAAATCCTTTATCTGCCATTTATCTTGCTTTAAAAATACTGGGTTATATGCTTACATGGTTTTATCTGTCTTCCTAATATAAAAGTAAAGGGATAATTACAAAGTGAGTAGTTTATCTAGGAAACTATTTTTATAGGCCTGAAGTTTGTTAAGTAGAGAAATTTGGAGTGAGTCTGTTGAAATGCAGTCTTACTCTCTAATCTTGTATGGCCTGGAAATTACTATGTAGTATGTAGACTAGGTCTGGAACTTGCCTCTGCCTCTTATAACCACATCTGGGTAAAGAGATGTTTATCATAGATTTAGCATGGATATTAGTTGAAAAAAGACTTTAAAGAAGTGTGATCCTGAGGGAATGTGAAACTTAAATTCATACAAAGCTGTTGCATGAATAAAGGAAACTCGGGGCCAGATCTCTGAGAAAGTCAGAGATATTAGAGAGAGTAAACACCACAGTCAGATCTTACCCAGCTGTCCTCCAGCTTCCTCAGCCTGGCTTCTCCTGGTTTCTTCTGACCTTCTGTCTTTCTTCCCTTGCCTTAAATGCTCTCTTTGCTCAGTTAAGGCATGGCCCCACCACTGTCTTCTTGGGAGCCTGGTACTCCTTCTGTAAACTCAGATGACCTCGAACTCAGTTTGGATTGAGGGAGTAGGCCACCACTCCCGGGATACTCCCTGTGCTGGGGAATCATCACTCTCTGATCCTCCTAGACTGACTGTGAGCAGATCCCTCTGATATCTCCAAAACTTTTGAATCTTTTATTATGTCCCCACATATCCCCTTTTGTGTCAAATCTTAAAAAAAGATAAGGTTATAGCTAACATAAGAAAAACCATATACAATAGGTATAATAATTATATACACTATATACAAATAATAAATGAGTAATGTCCAGTCTATTAACAATTGACAATTCAAAGAAAACGTTTCATTAATTATCCTATTTTGGTGAGTCCAAAGGAATATACCTAATTCACTTTCTAACTTGTATTACTAACTAAAAGCTATTATTTTGATGTCTCTTAAAACATATATACTTTAATCACAAAGTTTCTTTTCTAAAACTCACTGGAAAATTGTAACTATAACTATCTGATTGGTGTTTTTCAGCTTAGTAGCTTTGTCAGAGTTCATGTGAAACCATCCTTGTTGGGCCCCATCTTCCTTTTGCATACTTCAGGTTGGCAATTAGGCCTTGTCCAGGGTCACTGCAGAAAACTGATAAGAGAATAAAACCCAACACAATGCACTAGAAACTAAATATATAACAACTTATTCAGCATAGGATTGGTAACAATAGAATAGTCCCTTATTCTTTGTTATTCTTCTGTCCCATATCAGGTGGCTCTTCTGATATGATACAGAGATCTTGTATTTTCCTTTATCAAGTATGCTTGAGTTTAGAGGAGAGAGCCACACTCCAACTGTAAAGCCAGCTTTAAATTATGATTAAACTGGCACTTCAACTTACAAAAATATTTGTAGAGGTTAAGCAATGAGATTTTACCCTATGAAGTATACTGGTACCAGTAATTACAATATTGTTTTACTTGTAAGTTTTTCTGGATAGCCTCCATTCTGCTGTAGATGTCTAGATGTCCAAGGTCTTTTTACTTCTTAAAGATGGGTATTTCCAGTTTTCTGTAAAGACAAAACCAAAAATCTGCCCTGACCCTTTGTTTTTCCTTACAACTTAAAGAATTACTATAATGTGGGTGACTGAGCTATCAATTCTTAGTTTCATGAATTTTCTCTGGTTCAAATCGAATCTTTATTAATTTTGATGCTATCTATAACTTTTCTTCACCTGTGGAAACAAAAGCAAAACCCCTTCCCCAATGTAGCACATACCCTGGCTTCCATTCAGAGGTTAGTACATCTTTGAAGTAAACAGGCTGATTTAGTTCAGCTGTTTTTTTCTATGGTCCAATGCTTTTCAGCAGCTGTTGTTCCTTTGTCATTAGCATTGAGAAAATTCAAAGTTAATAAAGCATTATGTAGTCTATCTCTGGGGTCTTTGTTATTACTTTCTGTTAATTTAGCATATCCTTTAGAGTTTGATTTGATCTCTCTATGACTGCTTGCCCTGTAGGATTTTGTGGTATTCCCGTAATATGCTTTATATTATAATAAGCAAAAAATTGTTTTATTTTATTAGAGACATATGCTGGAGCATTGTCAGTCTTAGTTTGTACAGGTATTCCCATGATGGACATAACTTGTAGCAGGTGTGTGATTAGAGAGTCAGGCTTTTCTGAACTCAAAGCAGTTGCCCATTGAAATCCTGAAAATGTATCTATTGTATGATGGACATATCTTAATTTTCTAAATTCTGTAAAATGAAGTACATCCATCTGCCAGATTTCATGTCTACGTATGCCTTTAGGATGCCTTCCTGCTGGCAATGGAGTTTGGTTATAGAAAGAACAGGTGGGACACCTTTTTAGAATTTCTTTGGCTTGTTGCCAAGTGATAGAGCAATCTTCTTTTTTTTAATCCTTCCCTATTTACGTGATGTTTTTTATGAAATTCTAAGGCCTCTAGTACATTTCCTATTAATAATTTATCAATTTCATCATTACCTTGCACTAAACGATCTGACAGACCCATATGGGATCAAATGTGTGTTATATAGAAGGGATGATTTTTAGTCCTGATTATTTCTTGTAACTGAATAAATAATGAAGTTTATTCTGATTCATCATTAATAAACTCAGCAATTTCAATGTGTAGAACAACTATTTCTGCATACTGAGAGTCAGTGACTATGTTAAGAGGTTTGGGAAAGTCCATTAATACCATCACGATAGCATATAATGCTGACTTTTGAACAGAATTATAAGGGTTTTGAGCCACTTTATTTATATGTTCTGATTTGTAGCCTGCCTTTCCTGATTTGTTTGCATCAGTATAGAATGTAGGGGCTCCATAAATTGGTTTATCTCATACAATACAAGGGAGAATTCAATTAGTTTTTTTTAGAAATTCAATTCTTTTGCTTTGAGGAGATTTGTTATTAATATCTCCCCTAAAATTACTGCAGGCTCTTTGCCAAAGTTCACCCATAATTGGTCGATGTTTTTATTAGTTAAAGGCACAACAATTTCTGCTGGGTCTATTCCTGTCAGTTGACAAAGTCTTAATTTTCCTTTAAAAATAAGTTCAGAAATCTTTTCCACATATCTTTAACTTTTTACTCGGTTTATGTGGAAGAAATAACCATTCCAATATAACATTTTCCCTTTGCATTAAAATTCCTGTAGGAGAATTCTTAGAGGGCAAGATAACTAGAATGCAATTAAGGTCTGGATCCACAGGATCCACATGTGCCATCCTGTCCTGCAACTTCATATAGCAATCTATTAAAATTTATATAAATGATCTATGGAGTTGTATTGTCATGAGTAGATTAATAGATTTTATACACACACACACACACACACACACACACACACACACACACACACACAGAGAGAGAGAGAGAGAGAGAGAGAGAGAGAGAGAGAGAGAGACACTATTGAACTCTTAGATAGTCATCTTTGGAAGCAGGGGTCAAGTCTAACTCATTTTTGTATCTGCCACATTCTCTTATACCTTTATAACAAATGTTAATGTTGGTTTTTTTGTAATGAGTTGAACCCAGTAAGCATCAGAGGAGCCAAGAGAGGCTGTTCCTCTCAAACTGGCAGCAAAGGAGGAAGTCAAAGGCAAGGTGCTTAAGAAAGGTGCCTTCAGTTTCTCCTGGCCCTGTGGTGAGAATAAGCTGTGAGATAAAATCACTTTAAGGCTCCTTGCCTGGTCTTTGTTAATGATGCTGTTACTGAGCCTTTCTGAGGTAGGCATGAGTAAGTAAGGAGTCTGGGAGCAAACCGAATCTGTGATTTGTTCTTATCAAATGGCTGGCTGCCCAGGAGTTTTTCAAAGACCATGTCCTTGAAGAGGGTTTCTCTTGTTAGTTTTACAGTCCTTGACAAAGTGCCCATTTTCTCCCCAAGCAAAGCACTTAATTTTGTTCTGTTGAATTTAAAGTTGTTTCACAGTAAATCCTTGCAGGGCTGTGGCCATGGCAAGACCTTTTTGGTAAGTGGGCCCAATATCTGAACAAAGACAAATATACCCTGAGAGGTCAGTTTTCTTTTTATAGGTCTGAATTACAGCTTGGCACACAGCGTTAGCATTCTCAAAAGCTAATTGTTTCACAAGATCACTTGAATGTCAGCACTGCCAAAAATTCTTCCAGCAGCAGTCATTAGCTGGTGGGCAAAACCTGCAAAAGTCTCACCAGGTCCTTGTTTTATTTAAGTTAGGGGGGAGCTCATATCTCCTTTTACAGGGAGCATCCTCCAAGCTCTAGTGGCAGCTGCTTGGATTTGTGCAAAAAGATCTGTATCATACTGCATTTGGGCATCGCTGTTAGCATAATTTCCTTCCCCTATTAACATATCCAAAATCCAGCCATTGCCAGCTTGTGTATTAGTCTGGCTGTGTCTTTGCAAGCTTCAACAAATTCTGATTTCCATAGGAGATAGTCTCCACCAGCCAAAGTTGCTCTAGTTAATGTCTGCCAGTCTCCTGGAGTAAGCCAGTTTTCTGCAACTGATTCAGCTATGGCTGTTGTATGGGGAGCTGTAGTCACATATTGAGCCACTGCAGTTTTTAATTCTTTAATTAGTTTAAAATCAAATCCTGTATGGTGATGCCAGGACTGCCCTTGTCCATCTACTGTTTCAGTGACAGGAAAGGCGTCAATATCATCCAATTCAGGTATAATAAGATTCTGCTTTGGTTATGCCCTATGAGGCACGGGACACATTTTTGAAGGATGAGAATTCTTTGTCCCTGCAGATTTCCCTGTCTTTAGCTTTTCTAATTGGCCTATAAGAGCCTGATGCTCTTCTTCTAATTTTATCTGTTCTTTTACGAATTCAATTTCATCCCTCAGTTCCGTTCTGGGATCAACAACAGGACAAACTAATGGAGGGGCACCTTATATGGAGGTGGACTCCGGTCATACGGTGGCCAGTCTGGATCATACCAGTCTATATCACTGTCACCATTTTTTTTTTCCAATAGAAACTGTTCAGAGGTAGATAAAGTGATTTTACTTTCGGTTCAGCCTCTATTCATCAAAGATTTAGACTCTGTTTTTTGCTGCCTGACTTTTGTTTCAATATTATATGGGTAATCTCCTTTTCCTTTCTAGGGTCCTTATCAATCACTACATGTCTTTTAAAATGACTCTCCCAGACTTCCTCTATTATTTCTTCCTCACTGTCAAAGGTCCCCACAAGATCCCCGTTCTCTGTGGACTTCTCACTATCAAAGGACATAAGATCCTCATTCTCTGCTGATTTCCCACTTTCACCTTTCTTATTTTGCTGCTCTGGTTTTTTCTGATTTTGAAGGAACTTCTCCCCATTGTTTATAACATTAGCAACCACAGATTCAAATGTCTTTGAGATAATATTTCATTAATTAAACCCCAGTAAGAAAAAGCAGGTATAGGGACCTTGTCTGGCCCAAAAGTTTGATATTAATCTTTAAGGGCATCTCCTGCAAGCTTCCATCTTTTCTCATAGTGCCCTCATTAGGAAACCATGGACATACATCTTTTATGTAAACAAAACCTTCACTCAGCTGTTTAATTTTAACCTTTACTCCTTGGGTCTTTAAAGCCTGTCTCAGGCCATCAATGAACAATTTCTGTTGACTAATTTCTTGTCATGACAGGCAACCATGACTCCTCCTCTCTTTTCCTTATCTACTTCTTTTTAGCCAGCTTTTTGGACAGTGTTCTTCACTGAATCTCCCATACTCGAGCCCCACGTTGAGGCGCCACTTGCCCCAAACCACAGGTAAAGTCAACAGAGACCCTGGAGAGGAGGAGTGAGAATGGTGGGGACTTTTCATTTGTTTGTTTTGTTTTTTCTGTTTTGGGAGCCTGGCACCCAGCGCTCAAATAAATTACATACACAGAGGCTTACTCTTTCTTATTACTGCCGGTCCCTAGCTTGGCTTATTGGTAGCTTTTCTTGAATTATGTCATCTACCTTTTCCCTCTGTGGTTTTATCCTTATTTATTCTATATACTTATCTATACTTCTTACTCCGTGGCTTGCTCTGTAGCTGGGTGGTTCCCCCAACGCCCTCTCCTTTTCTTACTCCTCCTTCCTCCCAGATTTCTCATCCATTTATTCTCTTTGCCTGCCAGCCCTGCTGATCCTTTCTTGTCAAACTATTGGCCATCTCTTTATTAGACCAATCAGGTATTTTAGACAGGCAAAGCATCACAGTTTCACATAGTTAAACAAATGCAACATAAAAGAATGTAGCACATCACTAAAACAAATGTTTCATCCCATAAACAAATATAGTGCATCTTAGAATAATAGTCCAAAAAAGCCTGGCTTGCATTTTGAGATCACAAGGTGTTGGGATGTCTAAGCTCTGAGACTTCTTCATGGAGTGCTAGCTGCATATATGGAGTGTAAGTAACCCAAAAGAGATGTATGAGAAGTTCAGTGATAGGGCCATTTAAACCCTTTAAAACTGCAGCCCCATGCAGCTGAGACAGAGCTATAAAATTTGATGTTTTTCCTGCTGTGCTTCAGTCTTGCCCTGGTTCCATCTTCCCTCACTATGTCTCCATTTCTCTATTATGGAACGTGAATGATATTCTGTGCCATTGTATGTTGGAAAGATGAAGCTTGTTTTCTGGCTGTACAAGACATCACTGTCAAGAGAATGTCTTGAATGTCAGAAAAGACTTTTCAGACTGAGGATTATTGAAGTGACTAAATACATTTTCTTCATTAATGACCATGAGCCTGGGTCAGAATGTAAGTGATTGGATGAAAAACCTCTGACATAGGATGATGTATTTGAATGCATCTCTCCCATAGGACCTTCTTTTGATTTCTTGTAAGACCTTTAGTAGGAGCCTTTCTAGATAAAATTCCACATGGGGGTGTGATGACAATCTAGCTTCCTGTTATTTGTGTCTATTGAATTGTGGTTGAAACTAATCATCCAGCTTTCTTCTTGTGCTGTTATATCTTCACCACTATGATAGACTCTATCTCTAAATCACATAAGATACAATAAGAAGCAATTGCTATTCAGAGCTAAGGCAGTTTGGTAGCCTGCTGTTTCAGATTGTTTGTTTTTGAAGACAAGATTTGTCTTTGTAGCCTTGGAGGTCCTGAAAGTATCTCTGTATACCAGGCTGGTCTTGAACTCAATGATCCCCCTGACTCTGACTCTCAAATCCTGGGATTAAAGGTGGGCCAACATTCCTGGCTTTTTGTTCTTACATTATTGGGTGATGGGCCTGGAATATAGGTTTTTGTACATGTCAAGCATATGCTATTGTCCTGAGCCTCACTCATATCTTGAAATTTTAAGAATTTGGCAGAGGGTATCATTCTGTTTCCCAGAATGTCATGTATTCATGCCATTAATACTGCCTGGGCTTCTGAGTTATTAGATTGCAGTTGCATGACCTTCTTTCTCCCTGATGTGTTTGTTTTGAATTTTATAAATGAATATTAGTATTTTATCTGTATGCATAGATATGTACAATGTTGCAAAAGATGGTCTCAGAAACTTTGAACTTGGAATAATAGATGGTTATAATCCCCCATGTAAGTACTGGCAATTGAGCCTGCCTATATACAAGACCAGCAAGAGCTCTTTGCTACTGACCCATCTCTCCTGCCCTGTGTTGATTATTTATGATCAATATTTATATCATTAGTGTTTTCATCTGTTCATTTGGAACTGTTTAAATATGCAGTGCTTTTTAGTAAAATCTTACTGATATTGTTTAAACTGGGACACTTCTGGCTTCTGGAAGATGAATACTGGAATAAATGTATAACTTTCTGTAAGAACTTAAGTAAACCCCTCTAGGTTCTTTTATATTTTTTATTAGTTTGACTAATTTTTGCATAGTAGACAGGGTCCTGATATGTACATCTGGTTCTCATGGACCTGATTGCATAGACTAGGCTGGTATTCAACTCAAAGGAAGATAACTGCCTTCTAAGTGCTGAGGTCAATGGTGTGAGTGAATGCACCCAGTTTATCCATCTTACTCCTTTTTGTTTGTAGTAAGTAGCTTTTTATACAATTTCTTTCATTTGTACTTTGTACTGTTGATCTAGTTTATTCTCTATGTTTGTTAATAGCGATTTCTCTTGTAAGGTGATATCCCATTCAAAGGGTACAGAAATGATGGAGGTGACTCTATCTATGTCGTAGAATACGTGTGGGGAGCACCAGGATTATATGACTATATTTACACATTATAATGTCTATGTGATTGAATACGTGTGGGGAGCACCAGAATTATATGACTATATTTACTTTATAATGTCTGCCATAGAATATGTGTGGGGAGCACCAGAGTTTTATGACCTTATTTACATTATAATGTCTCTGTCATAGAGTACCTGTGGGGAGCATCAATGTCATAGAATACGTGTGGGGAGCACCAGAATTATATGACTATGTTTACAATGTTGTCAGTATCATACTTTCTGTATGGAATATTTTAGAATACCCTGACCTTTGAAGATGTACATGTCAACTTCACTTGGGAAGAGTGGACTTTGCTGGATCCTTCCCAAAAGAATCTTTATGAAGATGTGATGCAGGAGACATACAGGAACCTCACTACTGTAGGTAAGACTGAATTTTTCTTTATGTTTTAAAACAAGGGGGACAAGTATTCCTTGGTTCCTAATGATCTTCTGTAATTTGATAAAGAAAAATGAGGTGAATAAATAAGACATGGTTCTAAGGTTTATTGAAGATATTAACTTAATTTTATACATTTTTAATAATATACATTTTTTGGTACTATGTTTTAGGATACAGTTGGGAAGACCATAATATTAAAGAACACTTTCAAAGTTCTAGAAGACATGAAAGGTAATTTTGATGTGAAAGCTGATACAAATTTGCCCCTAAAGAAATTGTAATGTGTCCTAGAAGTTTTAAAAGCAACAGTGTAAATAAGCACAGCTTAAAATACATTGATAAGTATTGAATTCACACAAAACTATATACCTGAATTTCAGGTAGGTGTGTTGCATTTGCAAGGCATTCTTTTAAGAAAGAAGATAAGGAAACAATGCTTAACAGATGTCATCATTTGAATCATAGCACCATGAGAGCTGTGTTGTAGAACTGTCAACTCATTTATTTTATATCCCTCATATCACAAAAAGTATACACATTGTAGAGGTGATAAGTATATCTCTAAATCTTTCTAATAAGCAAATAGTGCATAGCTATCATTACTCAGATACTTGTTGTGACTATACTATTTAGTGAAAGGAACAGCCAGAGTAAAGAACCTTAATCCCTATAGTACAAGTCCATTAGGAACATAAAGTCAAACTGTGAATTCAATGTGGAAATCTTTTATTTGTTATTCTTCCTTTACTAGGTATATTATATGTCATTCTGTATAAAGCTATATGAGCAAAGGGATATGAAATGGCATATATACCTCTCAGAACAATTATTAGATATATAGCAGTCCCCATGTTAGGCGTACTTGTTGAACTTGATTCCAGTATACAAGTAATTGTTTCCCAGCTTCATTGTTAATACATCAACAAACTCGTATTTGCAAAAAGCCCTATGAGCACTAGGACTGTGTAAGTGCTTCTGTTGTCCTGGTTAACTTAGCAAATAATCTGACTCACATTATAGGAAAATTTATGTGTGCAGTAAGGGTTGTAAAGCTCTGAGGTTTTACACTTTTCTTTAATTATGTGAAAAATCCATAGAAGAAAGATTCTATAAAAGTGAATCATGTAATAAAGGCACTTAGCATCAAAGACATCGTGAAAGATGCAAAACAACCCTTAATGAAGGTGAAGAACATGAATATAAACACAGTAAGAAAACCTTGAGATCTAATTCCTATTTACAACTGGACCAGATTGTAATATTAATTCATACAGATATAAACATTCAACAGTGTTATTGAATGTGGCAAAGTGGTTACATGTACCAATTATCCTTGCAGGCATGAAAAAAGTCTAACTGGGAACAAACCTGTATATACTCAATATGATAAAGCCTTTGCATATGACACTCATCTTCAACAGAATGAAAAAACACATACTGGAGAGAAACCTTATGAATGTAATCACTGTGGTAAAGCCTTTTCATGTTGCAGTCATCTTCAAAGGCATCAAAGAACACATACTGGAGAGAAACCCTATGAATGTAATCAGTGTGGTAAAGCCTTTTCATATCTTTATAGTCTCCAAAGGCATGAAAGAACACATACTGGAGAGAAACCCTATGAATGTAATGAGTGTGGTAAAGCCCTTTCACATTGCAGTCTTCTTCAAAGGCATAAAAGAGCACATACTGGAGACAAACCCTGTGAATATAATCAGTGTGATAAAGCCTTTTCACACTGTAGTCATCTTCAAAGGCATAAAAGAACACATACTGGAGAGAAACCCTATGAATGTAATCAGTGTGGTAAAGCCTTTTCACATTGCAGTCTACTTCAGAAGCATAAAAGAACACATACTGGAGAGAAACCCTATGAATGCAATCAGTGTGGTAAAGCCTTTTCATATCTTTATAGTCTCCAAAGGCATGAAAGAACACATACTGGAGAGAAACCCTATGAATGTAACCAGTGTGGTAAAGCCTTTTCACATCTCAGTACGCTTAAGCTGCATAAAAGAACACATACTGGAGAGAAACCCTATGAATGTAATCAGTGTGGTAAAGCATTTTCAAGACTCAGGACTCTTAAAATGCATAAAAGAACACATACTGGAGAGAAACCGTATGAATGTAATCAGTGTGGTAGAGCCTTTTCACATCTCAGTTCTCTTAAGCTGCATAAAAGAACACATACTGGAGAGAAACCCTATGAATGTAATCAGTGTGGTAAAGCCTTTACACAGCACATTCATCTTCAAGTGCATAAAAGAACACATACTGGAGAGAAACCCTATGAATGTAATCAGTGTGGTAAAGCCTTTACGTATCTTTGTAATCTTAAGAAGCATAAAAGAACACATACTGGAGAGAAACCCTATGAATGTAATCAGTGTGGTAAAGCCTTTTCACATCCTAGTACTCTTAAGCTGCATAAAAGAACACATACTGGAGAGAAACCCTATGAATGTAATCAGTGTGCTAAAGCCTTTACACAGCACATTCATCTTCAAGCGCATAAAAGAACACATTCTGGAGAGAAACCCTATGAATGTAATCAGTGTGGTAAAGCCTTTACATATCTTTGTAATCTTAAGAAGCATAAAAGAACACATACTGGAGAGAAACCCTATGAATGTAATCAGTGTGGTAAAGCCTTTTCACAACTCTATCATCTTCATGAGCATATAAAAACACATACTAGAGAGAAACCCTATGAATGTAATCAGTGTGGTAAAGCCTTTTCACGACTCAGTAATCTTAAGATGCATAAAAGAAGACATAGCGGTGAGAAACCCTGTGAATGTGATCAGTGTGGTAAAGCCTTTACACAACCCACTACTCTTAAGATGCATAAAAGAACACATACTGGAGAGGGACTCTATGAATGTGATCAGTGTGGTAAAGCCTTTACATATCTTAGTAGTCTTAAGAAGCATAAAAGAACACATACTGAAGAGAAACCCCATGAATGTGATCAGTGTGGTAAAGCCTTTGCATATTGCAGTCTTCTTCAAATTCATCAAAGAACACATACTGGAGAGAAACCCTATAAATGTAATCAATGTGGTAAAGCCTTTGCACATCATTATTATCTTCAAATACATAAAAAAACACATACTGGAGAGAAACCGTATGAACGTAAGCAGTGTGGTAAAGCCTTTACACAACTCTATTATCTTCAGCTGCATAAAAGAACACATACTGCAGAGAAACCCTATGAATGTAATCAGTGTGGTAAAGCCTTTCCAGAACTCTATCATCTTGAGGTGCATGAAAGAACATATACTGGAGAGACACCCTATGAATGTAATCAGTGTGGTAAAGCCTTTTCATTTAGCAGTAGTGTTCAAAACCATGTAAAGCAATGGAACTGCAGCGAAACCATATAAATGTAGTTTATGTAGTAATGTTTTGCACTTTATACAGAAGTAAAACTTTTTATATGCAATCAATATGTTAAAGCCATTGCATAATACAATACTCTGAGTACCTGGGAAAATTAATACTGCATATCTTTTTACTCTAAATTATTTGGTAAAATCTTTAGCTAACACACTAGCCTTCAGTTACAGAGTATTTATTTTGGAGAAGAAATTTTTACAGTGTCATAAACCTGTCCAAGCATTATGATATTTGTTTCTATTTTCTTTTCATCTTTAAACTCACTGGGGGGTAAAAGCCCTATGAATTTAAATGATAAGGTACTCCTTAGAGAAATTTATATTTCCTTTCAATTACTTGAAATAACTAATTCAGTGTTAAACTATGGGTGTGCCTTTTCTGTTGTAATATAGTGTCTGTGTATACTTGTAAAAGACTTTAATTTGGCTGTTTTCAGAGGGATACAGAATCACCATGAAAGTGTCATGGTAGCAAGTGTCAGACATGACAGATAAAGCAGGAGTCTAGAATAGGGGTAGCTGGTTGAGCCTGAGTGGTTAGAATAGCCAGGACACAGGCTCTTATCCTAAGTCCAGTAACAGAAGGGGCTCCCATAAAATGCTGCCCTCCTGTCTTAAATTCCACTGTCTTACAACTACAAGCAATATAGTTTAGATTTGAGTCTGTTAAAATTCATCAAGGGACTAGGGCAGAGAACTGTTCTTATTTTACAGATGGTGAAACTCAGGCATTCAGAGATAAGTTGCTTTAAATATACTTAAGTACAACTCATCTTAGTCATCCTATCATTCTAATGCCTCACTAATTAATGAAACCAACTAAGCCAGGAACAGTGATACCTATAAAGTGGAGGCAGAAATTTCAAAGTCATCCAAAATGAGAGTGTTCAATGGGGTATGGCGGGAAGCCCATGGAACCTAGGAAGACTGTGATTGGATCAGGACAATGTTCATAGTCTTTTCTGCAGCTCTAGAAATTCAGGGTCACGGCACCAGTAAGTGTTAGCTGAGATATTTACGCCTCCAGATTTTCTATTCTTGATAATGTTTTCTGTCCAAAGCAGCCTAGGACAGCCGAGGGTCAGACTTGTGTTGCTCAAAAAAGAGTGGAATTGTGAAAGTTGGTGAATTAGCCTCAGGCAGGAATAAACTCCCTATTTGTGTTTCCAAAACAGCCTGTTCGGTCTTGAAACCATGATGTACAACCAACATAAATAGATCCAGCAGGTTTTGTTCATATACTTGTACATACTTATTCACACATACTTAACAAGGAAGAAATTGCAAGGAAAGAATTTGAGAGAGAATGCACTGAGGTTAAAAAAGGGGGGAAGTAATATAATTAAAATTGATCAAAACAAATTTTAAAATAAAAATCTGGCTAGAGAGATAACAGCAATTAAGAGTCTGGGTGTTGTTGCAGAGGATATAGGTCACATTGCTAGAATGGTTACTAACCATCCTGAAACTCCAGTTCCAAGGGTCTGATTACCTCTTCTGGCCTCTGCAGGTACTGTACACAGACACTTTCAGGGAAACTCCCATATACATAGAAAAAGGCCTGAGAAGTGAAATCCTATACAATAACATCATAGTCTTAAGATAGTCAGGTCTAGTTAAATTCTTTCTGGTTCTTCATAGAAGCAACTGTGGCCTTCCTCTTAGCCAGCTTGCTTGGAGGCAAAATGTTAGAGTAGCTCAGAAAAGCTGTTCATTAAAGAATGTTGTTTACAGTGTGGATAGGTGACTTGCCCATGTTTCTTTCTCTGTGTTCTAGGTCCTTTGTATGTGTGACAGTTGTGGCATTGATACATCTTTTAAATGTAACCTTTAGGTTATACATTATGATGTATTTATATTTTAAATCATACATTGTGATGTTCATATTTAGATCATAATGCATGATCTAAACAATAGTTTTGCTCTGTCAATCTTCATTTGCTAAAGTGGCTAAACTTGCATTTTTCTGTTCCTATGTAAATAGTTAAAAGTATAACCTTGGGCCTGAACCTAAAAGAGACTTAAGGATGACATCATATGTGGAATGCAAAATCTGTGTCATGTTGGCTTCTCTTTTAGCATTAATCAGCACTCAATACGTACAGTTATTAAAGAGATTTTTGTTTATTAAACTTTCAAGTGTGTGAAATGTTTTATCATTGGGAAGGCATATTAGTTCTAGAACAGCAGTACCTCCAGCAATGTAGAAAAATGTTTCTATAGCAAGCTCTCCTATGTTGAATCTAGGAGCTGATCCCACTCCATTACTCCACAGATCAATGACCTTGTTGTCCTTGTGATTAAACCAACTAAGATCTTAAATTAAAGAACTCAACTGCTGTTTTAGAATATTATTTGTGTTTATTTTGTATTTGTTTAACTCTGAGGAGCTGTGATTTTCTTTCTTGTCTGAGGAGCTGTGATTTTCTTTCCTGTCTAACATGCCTGATGACCTGATAGAGCTGAACCATCAATAGAAAGGCAGGAGAAAGAATAGTGGGGCTGGCAGGCAGAGAGAATAAATTGAAATATGGGAGGAAGAAGGGGTGTGGTGATATGTTTCATATTTAATAAAAACCAGTCTGAAATATCAGAGATCTATACACAGTCAATACAGGAGGATCAGAAAGTGGTAATTTACACCTTTAATCCCTGCACAGGGAATGACTTGGAGCAGTGACCTTTGCCTTTAATCCCATCAGATCTGAATTTGAGGCCAGATTGTTTTACAGAGGGAGTTAGTTACAGGCTCCCAGGCAGGCAGTGGTTGTGCCAGCCCTTTAATCCCATAATCTGGAAACAGAGGAAATCTGTGTTTCTGTGAGTTCAAGGCAAACTACTAAATAGTAGCCCACACCATGAATCTTAACCTGGATGTGAAACAATTGGGCAAAGAAGGTATTTAAGATAGGCATAGAAAGACAGATTAAGGCAGTAGAAGCCATGAGGAGTGAGACTGAGGAAGCTGGAAGATAGCGGGGTGAGATTTGCCTATGCTGTTTCCTCTCTTTGATATTTTAGCCTTTTCCTGATATCTGGCTCTGAGTTTCCTTTAACACAACCAGAATTCATATAACACTTCTTGTCCACCTTTGGGGCATGAACCTCTGATGTGGGAATGCCTTTCTGTATGCTGTGAATCTCAATTTTTAAATAAAGGAGCTGTTTTGGACCATGACAGGCATCATAGAAGAAGTAGGAGGAGGAATCAAAATAGGTAGGAAAGGAAGGGTGGAGTCAGAGGCAGACCGAACTGAAGCCCAAAGGAGCAACATGTAAGGAGCACAGGTGAGCCACGGGCCACGTGGCAGACAGATTAATAGAAATGGGTTGAGTTAAGACATAAGAGCTAGCTAGCAATGTACCTGAGCCATAGGCCAAACAGCATAAAGTTAATATAAGCATCTGAGTCATTTCTGGGGGCCTGAGTGGTGGGCGGCTGGGCGGCTAAGGGGTCTGGTGTGGCAGATCTGTGGGTCCAGGCCCCTGGCTGCCCATGACCAAAGAAACTCCTCTACTACAAACCTCCCCCCCCCAAATACCACTTCCCAGCAAGAGTAACACGTTGCCAGAGAAGTTACTGGCTGGCTAGGCTTTATGTTCTGAGTTAACCTCCAGTCTTAGGCAGGCTGTCCGTATGTGTTTCTTTTTCACTTTCATCTGGGTGTTTTTCAGACAGTGGCCTCTTTCTCCTGGTAGATTGGGGGTCGTTTTTCTCCTTTTGGACCCCTCCTTGGGATACTTTCATACTAGGTAGCTGTCCTGCTTCACAGTCATTTGAATTATCGCTGACAACTACATTGGTTGTTCCAACTCGTGAGACTTCAACAGGGTCCCTGTCACCTGTAGGGAAAGAATGAGTTGGGGGAAGGTGCAGAAGAATGACCACAGGTCTGGGAATCTGATCGAGTGGTCTGTCTTTATTATTTCCAGACTGCTTATATATGCTTCTGCAGGGCTGTAGGTACAGGGGGACGGGAAGGCACATGAGGGGGTGAAACTGAGACAAAGTCAGTGTGTTAGGCAACTATGAGCAGTGGTCAGTGAGCAATTATGAGCCAAGGTCAGTGTGTTAGGCCATTAGTAGTCAATGGTAAATGGGTCCCTTGTGGCTTTTCCAAGGACTGTCATAACCTAATGAATGCTGTCCTATCTTAAGAATGACAAAGAAGGGAATTCTTTAGTTGACTCCTGACAATTGGTGAGTAATTTTTTTCTTTCTTTTTTTTTTTTTTAAAAAAGAATTTGTTTAAGGGAATGGAGGGTGTTTGGTCTTTCTGTAATCTTTCTCTAGACAATTTGATATTGGAAACAGTAGAGGAAAAGATAAAGTAAATGGGACTATCATCATGTTTATCATATGGTTTATTGTGAATATTATTGTTTGATTTCTGTTTTATCATTTTAAAAGTCAACTAACAAATGCCTTAGAAAAGCCTGTTAAGAGAGAACACAAAGAAATTCAAACACAAGTAGGAATATAAAGAACCAAATTCAGCAAAGTCATCTATGATTACATAAAAACAGCCAACATTAATATATCCAGTAACCTTACAAAAAAATTACAAAATGATAAAGATAATACAGAAGCTAATTGGGCTCCAGTACAAATGCTAGAATTATGGAGTGTAAAAGAAGCAATTTTGACATATGGGATGCACTCACCATTTGTCAAACAAATGCTAAATAGCTGTTCATGTAACCGGATCACCCATAAAGATTGGTTAGGTTTGATTACTGCTGTTTTAGTGACGGGGCCATTTTTGCAGTGGAAAGCATGGTGGAAGAGGAGGCTAAAACAATGGAACAAAGAAGCAGAGCCAGAGGCATAGAAGTCTCCCAATACCAACTTCTTGGGGAGGGGAATTATGCTGATATAGAAAGGCAAACATACAATGAACATATTCTGGCTTTATGCTGCATTGCTGCATTAAATGCCTGGGATCAGACTCAAGAAATAGGAAAAGACTTGAATCCTTCACAAAAGTAATTGAAACCCAAAAGAAACTTTTACAGTCTTTTTGCAGAGATTAACTGAGGAGTAAACAAAATGGTACTGGACTCAGAGCTAAGTGAATATTGCTGTATTTTGAGAATGCTAATGCACAATGTAGAGGAATACTTAGACCATTAAAAGCAAGGTCAGCACCCTTGGAGGATTGAATTCATGAGACAATCTAGAGTCTTACGATTGTGATGATAACTGGGTAGGAGAACTTATTTCTAGAGGTATAAGAAAAATGTTAAATGTTACAATTGTGGGAGGCAAGGTCACATAAAAAGAGATTGTAAACAAGGAATTTCCAGAAAAACAGTGCTTTTATTAGAAATAATCCCAAGAGAATGTCCCTCCTTTCTGGAGTATGGAGAAGTTAAAGAAAAGGGATACATTAGACAAATGAATGCAGGTCAACAAAGATAACTTTTTGCCTTTGGGAAATACCCCAAGGGGCGTTCCAAAGTCCCCATATCAAATCCAGTTCAATCTTACTCAGCCATTGTGGAAGAAACACCTTCCCACCTTTCCATAACAATTAAAGAAATTAAAACCTATTTGAAAAGGACATACTATACTGAGTGATAAAAATTCTATAGAAAAAAAACGCAGAAAAATTATAAAGCAAGTATTTAGGCAAGCCTCTATCAATGAACAAAGGCCTAAATTAAAAGTACAAATAAATGATGTTATTATTCAAGGTTTATTTCACATAGGGGTGGATGTATCAATAATTTCACAAGAGTCATGGCATCCCAGTTGACCACTTCAGGAGGTAAATGTTCAGTTTGGGGGGGTTGGGTCAATATTTTAGGTAAAACAGTACAAGATGGCTTGAGTGTTTAGGACCAGAAGGACAGAGATGTGGGGATTCAATAAAGGCTTCAAAAGTTTTGGAGATATCAGAGGGAATCTACCTACAGTCTATGTGAGGAGTTAATAAAAGCTCCAGAAGTTCCAAAGCTCTAACCACAGTCAGTCTAGGAGGATCAGAGAGTGGTGATTCAAACCTTTAATCCCAGCACAGGGAGTATCCTGGGAGTGGTGACCCACGCCCTTAATCCCAACTGAGTCGAGGTCACTTTATATTATAGAAGGAATTCCAGGCTCCCAAGCAGGCAGGGGTGGGGCCACACATTATTTTACCAAGGGAGTATTTAAGGCTTAAGGCAGGCATAGAGTGGGGAGAAGCCAAGCCAAAGGAAACAAGGCTGAGGAAGCTGTAAGACAGCTGGGTAAGATCTGACTGTGGTGTTTATTCTTTCTAATATCTCCAACTTCTTCAGAGATCTATCCCTGAGTCTCATTTATTTGTGCGACACAGAGAGGAATACTAAAGCCACATGTGGCTATGAATTTATGGAGATGAGATTTGCTACAACAGTGGAACACACAGATTAATATTCCTCCAAACACAGAAATAAGCCACAACCTAGCACATGGTTCTGAAAAAAACATTAAAAGATATTATGAGGAACAGTAAAAGACAATTCAGGTTATAGAGAAACAAAGCAAAACAGCTGCTTGCTGATCTTTCAAAGACACCCACAGCACTACCTCTAAAATGGTTAACAGAGAATAAGCCTGTATTGGTTCATCAATGGCCTTTAACAAAAGAGAAATTGAAGGCCTTAGAGCAGCTGGTACAGGAACAGTTAAATGCTCAGCATATAGGCAAATCAACTGTGTAGTCAAAGCCAGCCTGGTCTTCAAAGCAAGTTCCAGGACAGCCAGGACTGTTACATAGAAAACTCTGTCTTTGGGGCAGGGGACAAAATAACAAACAAAACAATCAAAGACTCGAAGAGATGGCTCTGTCTTATGATATTCCAGACTGGGTTTTATTAAATTTGAAGCATATCCCCATAATCAACCAACCCCTGAAATTTCTCTGTATGTCTTAAAATTAAATCTGGAAAGTGGAGAATGGTAACAGACCTAAGAGCGATAAACAAGGTCATCCAGCCAATGGACTCTCTACAGTCTGGGATTCCTTTGCCTTCTCTGTTACCTAAAGAATGGTCTATTATTTTTATTGATTTAAAAGACTGTTTCTTTACAATATCTTTACAAGAAATAGACGAAGAACAGTTCACCATTACAGTGCCCATTTATAATAATTCTCGGCCTAAAAAGAGATATCAGTGGAGGGTATACTCTTGAGGAATGCTGAATAGCCCTCCTACGTTTCAGTATTTTGTACAAAGCCAGTAGAATGAATATGTAACAAATTCCCACAATCTAATTTATCATTACGTGCATGACATCTCTTTGGCTAATTAAAATAGTGATACCTTAGAAAAAAAAGTTTGAAGAAGTGAAAAAAAATTGCTCAGGGACTGTAAATTGCCTCTGAAAAAAATACAAATAGGGGATTCCACTAATTATTTTGGTTACAAAATAGGCTAACAAAAAAATTAGAGCCCAGAAGGTAAAAATCAGGAGAGTTACATTGAAGACAATGATTTTCACAGATTACTAGGAGACATTACCAATTTATGACCCACTATTGGAATAAAAAATGATGAAGTAAGGTTAGGGTTAGGGGGTTAGGGTTGGGGTTAGGGGTTAGGGTTAGGGGTTAGGGTCAGGTTCGGGGTCGGGGGGGTTAGGGTTAGGGGTTAGGGTTAGGGTTTAGGGTTGGGGGTTAGGGTTATGGGGGGTTAGGGTTAGGGGCCTTAGGGTTAGGGTCGGGGTCGGAGTCGGTGTTAGATGTTAAGGGTTAGGGTTGGGTTATGGTTAGGGTTAGGTTCAGGGTCTGTGTTAGGGGTTAGGGTCAGGGTTTAGGGTCAGGGTCAGGGTTTGGGGTTGGTATTAGATTTCTTTAATTTTAATAGAATTATATTGGTTTTCCTCCTCCCTATATTCATGTCTGCTTCTCTGTGGTGCACTCTATAGTATCCCTTCATTTTTTCCCTTCATTCTCCTTTTCATGGCTTTTTTTAAATCATTATCATTGTATACATATATGTATAAGAATTATTTATTCAATACATAAATATATTGAAATTCAAACTACTCAGTCCTTTTTTGGTGTTGGTGTGTGCATTGTTTGAAGGCTGACATTCTGCATTTAACAACAAATAAATGTTCAGTTATTGTCTGAATGAGATACAAGGGAAGAATCTTCTCACAACAAATAGAGATCTTCATAGAAACCCACAAGTGTATAGGCAGACTTTTTTCCCACCAGCCAATTCTCTCCTCGTTCCCCCCAAAAACCAGCACAAAGACTTAATATTCATTATAAATTCTCAACAACTAACTCAGCCTGGTCACTACCTAACTCTTGAATTTTAAACGGAGCCATCCTTCTTATCTACCCTCTGCCATGTAGTCGTACATTCTTTCAACATGGCGTGTTCATTTTGCTTCTGTGTCTTTCATGACTCCTCTGACTTCACCTTTTTACTTTCAAGCATTCTATGTTTGGCTTTCCCTTCCCCTTATCCTGCCTGGCTATTGTTCAGTTAATTTCTTTATTAAAGCAATTATAGTGATATTTATTCACACAATGTAAAGGAATATTCTACACAACTGGATCCAATTAAGAGATCAGTGTAGGAATGAACTGTTTGTCAATATGATGAGTATTCTTAATGATGACCATTCTTACTGGGAGGAGATGGGATTCTCAAGTTATTTAAAACTGCATGGGTCCCACATGGCCTCTGGGACAGACCATGGACATCAACACCACCCTCTGCTCTGCTCCAGCACAGACAATACCATAGTCCCTGGTGGGAGCACAGACCAAGGACACCAACAGAACCTCAGATGGGAGTACTGAATACTCATATCAGCATGGCTTCAGGTGAAAGCACATAACATAAACATCCATATGGCCTTTGGAGGTAACATAGACCATGGATGTCAACATGGCCTCTGGCTTCAGAAAAGCCATGGACCCAAACACAGCCCTTGGTCACAGTACAGACAACAGACATCAACATGATCTCAGGTGCTGCACAGGCCACTCACTTACACATGGACCCTAGTCAGATGATGGTGCTTTACACAATTAACTTTCACTGCTAGAGGAACATTCCAAGTTTTATGAATTGAAGCATAAGAAGTTAGAGAGAATTTTGAGGCTTAAAGAAAATACTTTTCTTCTCATTCAACTAATCTTGCTTTTCAATTATGTGTCATTAAGTTTCATTTTAAAAGAATTTTCTGCACTTATCTCAAGTTTCTACAATATTTACTGTGCCCATTAATATCTAGAATGGTAATAGTTTCAAAGTTGTGTGAGACAAGATACTTTTACCCTTGAGGAAAAACCAGAAACCAGGCTTCAAAACAATCTCACAGATTTAGCATCAGGACAACACAACTACTAGGAAAAAAGAAACTCTCCAATTTGACAGGCTGCATAGACTCAACAATGCTTGTTTCCAGAGCAACAACAACTCTAACCAAAATTTTAATATGAGGGCTGAATGTAGTATGAGGTTTCTGGCCTGGACTTTCCGGCCTAACCTCAAGGTCTAGGCCCACAGACCCGCAGTACTGCAGTCCCACAGAGACACACAAAGGCTTACTATAGTTTTAGGCTGAATCAGCCAAAGGCTCAGGCATATCACTTGCTAACTCTGTACCCTTCATCTAACCCATGTCTCTTATTCAGCCATGTGGCTCGGTACCTTTTCTTAGAGCAGCATAATTCTCCTCTGCTTCTTCTGGGTCTCTCTCTGGCCTTCCCTCTGGTGTTCTCATCTGGCATTCTGTTCTCAGAGTTTTTAGTCTGGTAGCCCCGCCTACACTTCCTGCCTGCCTTTGGCCAATCAGCTCTTTTTATTAGGCTGAATCAGCCAAAGGCTCAGGCATATCACTTGCTAACTCTGTACCCTTCAACTAACCCATGTCTCTTATTCAGCCATGTGGCTCGGTACCTTTTCTTAGAGCAGCATCCCAGTCATCTCAGATACAGGTTAGAATATCATCGATAGACAAGAATCTTCAACCATTCATAGACCCAGAGAATATGGCATTTAACATTTGAAATTCGGCCATGAGAGGCACGACGACTCCTGGTATCACTGCTCCTTTCCCGAGATGGTATGAGCATCGAGGATACTCCATTGGAGTTTGTCCTTTTGGCAGAGAATGGCCGGTTGAGTAAGGAACTGTCCTTACCTTGATTATTGACAGTACACACATGGTGTCCAAGCTGGATGAACAAGTTGATGGATGGAGACTGACGAAACCTGCCTGGACAGGATAAGACAGTCCCTCCAAAATTGCCCTGCTTGTGAGAAGACCTGTCAGATACCATAGGCCTGTTGCCAATATGATAGACGCTCCAACGGTGTACAAAACCAGAGATGATTGTCCAGGTAGCTGTGTTGCTATCCTCTCCCAAATTTTGGAAGCCACTACTTCCATATACTTCTGACTTTCAAGTGATATATCTTCCTTCTCAGGTCTTGAAAGGGTTGAAGAATAGGTATTTACGGTTACTAACTCATACTAATTCCTATTGTACATAGTCTTAGTTTAGAACCTTTTTATTTAGACAAAAGGGGGAGATGTGGTGGGATTAAGGTGTCAGCTGATAAGGTCATAAAACACTTCCGGGACCCTGGAGGGGGTGTGGCCAACCTGGAGAGGGTGTGGCCAACCCCATTGATAAGTGGCTGCTGGGACACGAGGAGCACTCTTCCTGGTTCCTGGCTGCTGGCTGCTGGACAGAATCGGAATCCATCATCCTTCCATCGCGTGTCCATCACTCATCCATCGCTTGGATACGCCAGTCCTTGTTCAGGTGCCACCATAAGCTATTACTAATATTGTGAGTGTTAATTTATATTCTAATAAATATTAATTTTGGACTGGTGCCTTGAAAGTAAAACTCTGTCTACAGCTGAAGACTGAATACAGACAAATAGTTATATCACATAATAATGCAATCAGGAAAAGCCTCTAGAGCCTAACTTTATAAATCACATGCTAGTCTCCCTTAAAATTTATGACCACCATCTTCTGACAATCTATAATTCTTTTATTTAAAAAATACAGTAAAGAGATCTCTCTAACATTTTTACTGACTTTGTTTTTATGACCATAACTTTAGTGAGCTTGACATACTAATTATGACCTTTATCCATACTAGCTTCTTTCTCTCCTTTATTAGTATGCTCATCTTTCAACTCTAAAAAGTATTCCCTCCTCTACAGTGTACCTTCTCTATCAACCAAACCATTTTTCTACTTGTCATCAGATCTCATGATGCCCAAGGCACATAGATGAGCTAAGTTGACAGTTCTCAGATAGTATATATATGAAATTAGTTTGGAAGTTTCAATATTTCCTAAGTACAGTAGAGAAATATTGGTTTTTATCCTTAACAAGTTGTGCTCCAAAAACTCTAATAGAATTTACTTAAATCAAAGAATTTACAGTCTTACTGATTAGTGAGAACTCATGTAAAAATTCTGAAAGTACCAGTATAAATAGTTATACTATAGAAAAGTGCTAGTGTTATGTGGTGAGATAATACTTTTATACACTATAAAGATCTGTCGCTCATACTGGTTTAATAAAATGCTAATTGTCCAGTAGCCAGGCAGGAAGTAGAGATGGGGCAACCAAACTAGAAGAATTCTGGGAAGAGGAAAGGCAGAGGAAGCAAGATGAGATGCTGGACTGAGAGCAGGTACCAAGCCATGTGGCTAAACATAGATAAGAATTATGGGTTAATTTAAGTGTAAGAGCTGGTTAGTAACAAGTTTGAACTACTGGATGAGCATTTATAAGTACAATTAAGCCTCTGAGCCAATTATTTGGGATGTGGCTGCTGAGTATTTGAGAATTATTGGTGGGACATAAATTTCCAGCAAACACATTGTACCCAACACGGGGCATTGTTGCTTCTACCTCACCTGCAAGGAAGACACGACACCAGGCTCTTCTTTCAGCGATTTATTCAGGACCTTGTACATGGATCTTCTCTCTCTCTCTCTCTCTCTCTCTCTCTCTCTCTCTCTCTCTCTCTCTCTCTCTCTCTCTCTCTCTCTCTCTCTCTCTCTCTCTTTCTCTCCCTCTGGGGGAAGCCCCACCCAGCTATATGCCTTCAGGATAACCAATCACCAAGCGCCACGTGGGCCTTGCCAATAGGTCCACATATGAGGAAGCAAACCAAGCACTCAGCCTTAGCCAAATAAGGAGTTGTTTACCCCAGAGAGCACTCACCATCGGGAAGGTGGGAGGCAGAAGCCAGTGCCATCTTTAAGGTGCGGCTCTGCAGCTCTTTACAGTTCCCCCTTTTTGTTAAAATTAAAATTACAGCAGATAAGTGCAGAGGCCTACTCTCTGTTGTACAAGGAACATTATCCCAAGACTCCTTTTGGGGCATAACCCTTGGGATTATGGGACTTGTTTGACACCCTTTATTCACAGAGGTGGGACATTAGGGTGAGAAACCCACATGCAAGCAGACATGCTCTCCTTGAGCCCTCCAAAACATAGCTGAGGTGCTCAACTGCAGTGCACTAGCCTCGCAACCTGCAAAAAACCTTAATCTTTTAAGGCAGCAAGCCAAACATTGGGATACTGTCCAGCATCAATGGTTATAAAGGCTTGGGCAATTATGGCTGCATTTTGGTGTTGCCGGAGCCTAATGCAGCAAAGGCACCACAGGCAGACCCCGGCGGCTAGCACCATCAAGTAGGTCATAGCTCCTAATCCTGCCCACTCTTTCAAATAATCCATGGCAGCAGCAAACCAGGTGGCCAATCCTTCAGCTAAGCCAGCATCCATCCTGGTGGAATTAACAGTTACAACAGCCACTCGAAGTTCTTCTATTAAGCTGTCAAACTGTCCAGTCCAATTACTAGTAAATAAGCGTGGAAACAATCTGGCATCATGACGAATTGGCATCGGTCTTGGGAATACGGATAGAATTCCCCAGCGTAGCTCTGCTGCTCCTTGCAGTATTAGCAGGCTGGTCCAGCTGAGCAGCAATGGGTTCCTGATCATCGCCATCTTTCGAGTCTGAGGACAGGACTCTCCTGATCAGCCACTCGGGTACCCAGATTGGGTCCTGTCGGTCCTGAGGGAAAACACAAACAGACCCTCTTGCCCAAGTTAGCACTGGATCTGGACCAATCCAGACTTCTGTCAAGATATCTTTCCATTTTACCATGCCTTGACAGCCACCCTGAGGTGTGCAATGCCTATCAGCAGTGGATAATCCATTGGAATCCAAATTTAAAAAATTAATGGTAAATAAGGCTAAGAAAAGTCTCTCTTTAGGGGTGCGGCCATAGCTAGCTCCCCCTTTTTGTTTAAATAAACATTCTTTAAGAGTGTGATGTGTGCACTCTACAATGCCTTGACCTTGAGGGTTGTAAGGTAATCCATGAAGTAATTGAACCTCCATATGCTGACAAAAGGAGGTTACTTGTCCAGTATAAGCAGGGCCATTATCAGTCTTTAATTGTAGAGGTTTTCCCCAAGCTGCCCATGCTTCAAGGCAGTGGGATATAACATTTTTTGCTTTTTCTCCAGTCATTGTAGAGGCATACATAATGCCAGAACAAGTATCTATTGACACATGTACATATTTAAGTGTTCCAAACTCTGAAATATGAGTAACATCCATCTGCAAAATTTTTAGAGGATATAATCCTCAAGGATTTACTCCAAGCCCTTGAGGAGACTGATGAACAGCATATTGAGGGCAATTTAAAAACAACTTGGCGTGCGTCAGCACACGACAAAGAAAACTTCTGTTGTAAAGCCTTAGCATTAACATGAAAATTTTTATGAGATTCTGTTGCACATTCAATGGCAGTAGCTGCAAAAGCCCAATCTTGCCTTGTAAAATGATCTACAATATTATTACCACTGCTTAAAGGACCAGGTAATCCTTTATGGGCCCAGATATGTTGAGGAAAGAATCCATTAGTGCAACTCAAAATCAGTGTCTGCAGTTGATGAAAGAGGGCACTAACAGTGCTAGATGGCCGCAATGGGCCTGCTGCTTCTAACACCTTAAGGGCATTTACTACATAGGCAGAATCAGAAATTAAATTAAAAGGAAAGGAACAATCTTTAAATACTTTGCATACAATTTTTAGCTCTACCACGTGTGGCGAGCCTGAATGAAACTGACATTGTACAGGCTTTTGACCTTCTACCATATACACCCCACAGCCTGTTTTATAACCATCTGTAAACACATTGACCACTCCAGCAATGGGCTGAGATTTAGTCTTTTTTGGAAAAACCACAGAATTTTCTTTAAAAAAGGTCATAAGTGGGTGCTGAGGATAGTGATTATCTATCTTTCCAGAAAATGTTCAGCGCAAAACTGCCCAATCATCCACAACTGTACACAAGGTAAGAACCTGATTAGCCGAATAGGGTACAATAATGGAGGCAGGTAATCTTCCAAAAAATTGCAGGGACTGCTGAATCCCATTTAGGGCTAAACTGGCAACAGCTGTAGGAAAATATTCTATTGACTTGGCTGGGGATATTTTAGGGTGTATCCACAAAAGTGGCCCATCCTGTCATAACAGCCCTGTGGGTTGACATTTGGTGGGGAGAATACACAAAACAAACTCTTGATTCTCATTTATTCCTTTTAGGTTGGCATTTTGCAACCTACTCTCAACTAAATCGAGGGCTTTTCGTGCCTCTTCATTAAGACTCCGGGGGGAGTCTAGGGCTGAATCTCCTTGCAAAATATTATAAAGAGGCCTAAGTTCATAATTAGCTAACTTTAAATATCCCCTTATCCAATTAAGATCTCCCAACAATTTCTGGAAATCATTAAGTGTATTCAAATTATCTTTTCTTATTTCTAATTTTTGTGGATAAATTTCTTCCGGGGTAATCTTTCCTCCTAAATAATCTACTATCTTATTCATTTGTACCTTTTCTGGAGCAACAAACAACCCTCTGTTCTCTAAAGCCTTAATAAGACATATATAGGCCTTTTCTAAGTCATCTTTGTTCTTAGCAGCCAACAGCACATCATCCACATAATGGATGCACCTCACTTTGGGAAACTTTTGTCTTATGGGGTCAAGCACCTGGCCTACAAAAAGCTGACACATGGTAGGACTATTAGCCATACCCTGGGGCAAGACTATCCATTCATATCTCTGGTCTGGTTGTTCATGATTACAGGCTGGAATAGTGAAGGCAAATCTGTTGGGAGCCGCTGGCCCCAGCCCCTCAAGATGGTGCCAATATCCGGTGCTGGCCAACCCTCCTGAGTCAGTAATCAAGGCAAGGGCCTGAGTCAGTAATCAAGGCAAGGGCCTGAGTCAGTAATCAAGGCAAGGGCGCATGCCTTTGCTAATTTTCCGAGACTGGTCTCTCCGCCTCTCCCGTGACGTCATGTGGGATGATGAGCTGCAGCCTATAGAGAGGTGACACGTCCAAGGCGGAGGTCTTTGGCCTATATAAGGGCTGGGCTTTCCCTACCTCAGGGTCTCCATTTTATGTAAGCTAATGCTCTCCCTCAAGGAGCATTAAAGCTTTTCTGCAGAAGGATCCTACGTGTGCCGTGCCTTTTCTTGCGGGCGAGAAGTGGGCGCGGGACAACTGGTGCCGAAACCCGGGAACTGAACACCATTAGCACCGTCGGAGACCCCTCGGAGACGAGGTGGATTCAGAACTGCAGGTAGGTTGCTCGGAGAGGTATGTCTGAACTGGACTTTGGTTTTTTTGAGGCCTTGACGCTTGTCTTGGCAGTGCTGTTGATTTTCTTCGTGGTTGCCTTTTGCTTCCACCGGTGCATGGGATCCTCCCAGTCTATCGTAACAGCACTAGACTCCCTGCTTAAGCAGCGTGATATTAAGATGGCACAGCGTACCCTAAAGAACTTTGTAGAAGATAAAGCCTGTAAAGATCTGATAGCTAAAGGGCGAGACGTGATGAAAGAAGTTCAGGACAGCATATCAGAAACCGAGCGCCATGTGAGGTTAGGCGCGCGCCGTAAAGTAACAATACTCAATAAGGAAAAAGGACCCCCCGGTAATATGGGGGAGTTGGGAAACCAGAAACTACTCAATAAGGAAAAAGGACCCCCCGGTAAAGTAAAGAATATGGGGGAGTTGGGGAACCAGAAACTAAAGCCTGGTCCCCCCACATTGTACCCTGTATGGGAACTTGAAAATTTAAATTTAAAGTGTGGCTCCTTGAGTGGCTCTGATACATCGGAATATTCGGGAGATGATGAGTTGAGCCCTGATGAGGAAGATGACCTAGAGGAAGAGGCGGCTAAATATGAGGCAGAGAGATATTATCCTGATGAATTTCCCCCCGAACAACAGCTCTGGACATTTGAGATACTGACAGGGCAAGGACCACACGCAGCTGATTAGACTAATTACCCCTGGGGAGCTTATCAGCAGATTGAGCGGGCCCTGCCAAGAGAGTTTGCTTTAAATGTGGCAAGCCCGGCAATTTATACATGTTCAGGTAGGTATTAATCTTTCGAGAAGCCTTTCTCAATTTTTGTTACAGAATTGGTCGTCTGAATTTGAGCAGACCCTTCGTGACCTGCGGGTGGTGATCGTCTAGGTCAATTCCACTCGGCTAGACCTGTCGCTGACCGAAGGGTTTTCTACGTGGATTTCCTCAGCCTTCTCCTACTCCAAGGAATGGGTGGGGGTGGGTATGTTTGGCCTAGCCTTTTGCGGAGGACTGGTCATTCTTCTCTGGATGGTTTGCAGGCTCAGAATCCAAAGTCAGAGAGACAAAACAGTTTTGGCTCAAGCCTTAATGGCTCTAGACTCAGGAACCTCGGTAGATGTGTGGCTAACTATGCTAAAGCAATAGGGATATTTTGGTTCGAACAGCTCCTGTATGCCTAGGACAGTCCTGTCCATTGCACTGGGTGGAGTGTTCGGCCCCTTTCCTGAGAGGGGTGTTGAGCCAAGGGCATCGCACAGGACATAGCTATGTCCTGGGAGGTATGTTGTCCTGCATAAGGGTGCCTGCCTTAACTCCCTTCCCAGCAAAAGGCAGAGGACAGGCTGGGGGAATCTCGATCTGTCGAGGGATTAGAGATGACGCCCATGCAAGTCCATAATGTTTTCTGGGGGATAACCACTGCCTCCACCCTCTTACAGGATTCCCTCATTGCTTAGAAAAGAAAAAAGGGGGAGATGTTGGGAGCCGCTGGCCCCAGCCCCTCAAGATGGTGCCAATATCCGGTGCTGGCCAACCCTCCTGAGTCAGTAATCAAGGCAAGGGCCTGAGTCAGTAATCAAGGCAAGGGCCTGAGTCAGTAATCAAGGCAAGGGCGCATGCCTTTGCTAATTTTCCGAGACTGGTCTCTCCGCCTCTCCCGTGACGTCATGTGGGATGATGAGCTGCAGCCTATAGAGAGGTGACACGTCCAAGGCGGAGGTCTTTGGCCTATATAAGGGCTGGGCTTTCCCTACCTCAGGGTCTCCATTTTATGTAAGCTAATGCTCTCCCTCAAGGAGCATTAAAACATTGCTGCAGAAGGATCCTACGTGTGTCGTGCCTTTTCTTGCAGGCGAGAAGTGGGTGCGGGACACAAATCTCTCTGTATCTTCTTGATAAAGAGGAATGGAGAAAAAACAGTCCTTAATGTCCACTACAATAACATGCCAGCAGGCAGGAAGAGTAGACAAGAGAGGTAAGCCACATTGCACGGGGCCCATAATCTGCATTTGATTATTTATGGCTCTGAGATCATGCAAAAGCCTCCATTTTCCGGATTTCTTTTTTATAACAAAAATTGGTGTATTCCATGGTGACACAGAAGGTTTTATGTGGCCCAATTGTAATTGTTCTTTAACTAAAGTTTGGGCTGTTTCTAGTTTTTCAGAGGAAAGTAGCCACTGAAGAACCCATACAGGCTCCTCGGTTTTCCATGTAATGGGAATGCTTTCCCCAGTGGCCTCTAGAAAAAACCCAGTCCCTGTCGAGGTTTTCTCTGATGGGCTTGGATAGGATCTCTTCCTAACTTATCCCGAGAAGGGATTGTGAGGCTCCGGGAAATAGCAAACCAATATCACATTTTTCCAAAAATCTTTCTAATATACTCCTTTTAACCTTAAGTTCTTAGAGTGCAGCAGCTCTTGCAGAGCCAAAAAAATTGGGTGCCAGTTAGAGGCGCCCATCTCTTCCTCCTTCTCCTCTAGTCTCTTATACCCTTTTCTCTCTAATTTCAATGCTCTTTTTGAGCCACGGTCAAATAGCCCTAGCTCGGCAAATTCTTAGTTTCACTTTCTTTTCTGAGCCACAGCCAAACAACCCTAGCTCGGTAAATTCTTAGTTTCACTTTCTCACGCATCCGTGAGACTTCTTCCTCTCTATCTACAGAGTGAAGCTAAAAACCTCCGCTCTTGTCCCGGACCTTTACCCATTCTTGACAAGGATCCCCACTTTACCTGAGGACTTACCAGTGCACTCCCTGATCACTGAAAGTTCTGGGCCTCCGACAGCCGAACATTCCCCGTCCAGACACAACACCAGGCTCTTCTTTCAGCGATTTATTCAGGACCTTGTACATGGATCTTCTCCTTCTCTCTCTCTCTCTCTCTCTCTCTCTCTCTCTCTCTCTCTCTCTCTCTCTCTCTCTCTCTCTCTCTGTGTGTGTGTTTCTCTCCCTCTGGGGGAAGCCCCGCCCAGCTATATGCCTTCAGGATAACCAATCACCAAGCGCCTCGTGGGCCTTGCCAATAGGTCCACATTTGAGGAAGCAAACCAAGCACTCAGCCTTACCAAAATAAGGAGTGTTTATCCCAGAGAGCACTCACCATCAGGAAGGTGGGAGGTGGAAGCCATCGCCATCTTTAAGGTGCGGCTCTGCAGCTCTCTACAAGGCATGAACTCACCACCCTGAGATTGAGATTCTCATGCTCTATTGACTGAGCTAGCCAGGCTCTGTCCCACCAACAGTGACATTTGATCCAGAGTGACTCCCAGCATCAATGCTCAGGAATATTAACCATTCATTGATTTCTATATTGAACCATAAAGTAATCTGCCATCTACTTATGTAACAGCATTGAAAAATAATCAGACTGTGAGGGCAGCAGGAAAACTAGATAGATACACTCATGAAGTCACAAACAATAGATAATCCCACAGAAGGAAACCCCAAAGAAGGGAAACACACACATACACAACCACAAAAAATAACAGGAATTACCAATCACTAGTCATTAATATCCCTTTATATCAATGGACTCAATTCATCTATAAAAAGACACAGGCTAATACAATGGATATGAAAACAGGATCTATCTTTTTGCTGCATACAAGAAACACACCTCAACTTCAAAGACAGACACAGGCTCAGAGTAAAGGGTTGGGCAAAAACTTTCCAATAAAATGGACTCATGAAATAAGCTGGTGTAGCTATTTTAATATCTAACAAAATAAACTAAAATCAATCAAAAGAGACCAGGAAGGACATTATTTATTCATCTCTGGGGAAAAATCCATCAAGATGAAGTCTTAATCCTGAACATTTATGCTCCCAATACAAGAGAACCAGATATATAAAAGAAACATTACTAAAGCTTAAGAGAGAAATAAAGGATCTAACAGATGTTATGACTCAAATGGACGTAAGAGAGATATACACAGAACATTCCACCCAAACACCAAAGAATGTACCTTCTTCTCAGCACCCCTGAAACTTTCTCTAAAGCTCTCTGCATACTCAGCCATAAAACAAATATGAATAGATAAAAACATTGAAATAGACCACCATGGACTAAAGTTAGAGTTCAATAACAACACAAACCACAGAAATCACACAAACCTATGGAAACTGGACACCTTTCAATTGACTCATGTCTGGGTCAAGAAAGAAGTAAAAAAAAGAAATTAAAGACTTTTAAAAATTTCCTAGAATTCAATGAAAATTAATTCACAATATATGCAAATTTATGAAATGCAGTGCTAAGTGGAAAGTTCATAGCACTAGGTGCCTACATTAAAAAGTTAGAGAAATCTCACACAAGAGACTTAACAGCACAGCTGAAAGCTCTAGAACAAATAGAAGCAAACTCACTCAGAAGGAGTAGACAGCAGAGATCAATCAAACCAGGGCTGAAATCAATAAAATTAAAACAAAAAGAACAACACAAAGAATCAATGGAACGGAGTTGGTTCTTTGAGAAAGTCAACAAAATAGATAAACCCATCTCAAAACTAACCAAAAGGCAGAGAGGAAATATCCAAATTAACAAAATCAGAAGTGAAAGAGGCATAACAACAAACACCCAGGAAAGCCAGAGAATCATTAGGTCATATTTCAAAATCATGTACTCCACTAAATTAGAAAACCTAAAGGAATGGACAACCTTCTGGACAGGTACCTCTTAGCAAAATTAATCAAGACTAGATAAACAATCTGAATAGACCTATAGCCCCTAGGAAAATAGAAAAACAGAAGCAGTTGTGAAAAGTTTCCCGGGAAAAAGAAAGTCCAGGGCCAGATGATTCCAGTAAAGAATTTCAAGAGGAACTAATACTCCACAAATTGTTTTGCACAATAGAAACAATAAAAATATTGCCAGATTCTTTTTATGAGGTTACAGTCATCCTGATACCCAAACCACACAAAGATGCACCAAAAAAAAAAAAGAATTACAGACCAATCTCCCTCATAAACATTGATGCAAAAATATTCAGTAAAATACTGGCAAACTGAATTCAAGAATTCAATGAATTATTATAAAAATCCCAACACAATTCTTCACAGACCTCAGAAAAACCGAACTCAACTTCATATGAATTAACAAAAAACCCAGGATTGCAAAAACAATATTGTTCAATAAAAGAACTTCAGGAGGCATCACCATTCCCGACTTCAAGATCTACTATAGAGCTACAGTAATAAAAACAGCTTGGTACTGGCATAATGCAAATAGATCCATATCTATCACTCTGCACAAAACACAAGTCCAAGTGGATCAAAGACCTGAACATAAATTCAGTTATACTGAACCTGATAGAAAAGAAACTAGGAAATAGCCTTGGACACATTGGCACAGGAGACCACTTTCTAAATATAACACTAGGAGCAAAGACACTGGGAATAACAATTCATAAATGTGACCTCATGAAACTGAGAAGCTTCTGTAAGGTAAAGGACCCAACCAATAAGGAAAAATGACAGTCTAAAAAAATGAGCAAAGATCTTCACCAATCCTACATCTAACAGAGGACTAATCTCTCAAATATATAGGTAACAAAAGAAAATACAGGTCAAAAGACCAAATAATCCAATTAAAAATGGGGTTACAGAATTAAATAGGGAATTCTCAACAGAACTTCAAATGGCTCAAAGACACTTGAACTACTCAGCATTCTAAGCCATCAGAGAAATGCAAATCAAAACAACTCTGAGATACCAACCTACATCTATCAGAATGCCTAAGATAAAAACACGGATGACAACCTATGCTGGATGGGGTGTGGAGCAAGGGGAACACTCCTTCATTATTGGTGGAAATGACACTCTGGAAATTGGTATGGCAGTTCCTCTGAAAACAGAGACTCAATCTACCCAAATGATCTATCAAAACCACTCTTGGGCATATAGCCAAAGGATGCACATTCTTACCCCCAAGGACATTAGCTCAACTATGTTCATAGCAGCATTACTCATAATATCCAGAACCTGGAAACAACCTAGATGTCCCTAAACTGAAGAATGGATTAAAAATTGTGGCACATTTTCACAATGGAGTACTATTCAGCAGTAAAAAATGACATCTTTAAATTTGTAGGCAAATGAATGGATCTGGAGTGTATTGTTCTGAATGTGATAACACAAACCCACAAAGATAGACATGGTATGTACTCACTCATAAGTAGGTTTTAGATGTAAATCAAAGGATAACCAGGCTATAATCCATAACCTCTGAGAAGCTAGATAACAGGAGAAACTTAAGAGAGACATTTATGGATTCCCCCTAGGAAGGAGAAATAGAGAAGCTCTCCTGAGCAGATTGGTATCATATGGAGTGAGGAGGGAGGGGTGGTGGGAAGAGAACATGGGAGATTGGGATGGTTGAGTGGGTGAAGAACAATGAAATAGATATCTTGATAGAGTGCTCCTTTGTGGGGTTAAAGAGAGTGCCGAGAGATTATGTTCTTATACTTTGTAAATATTTATTCCTCCTACTGATTTAATGCTGTAATAGGTTTCTGGCCTGGACTTTCAAACTCACAGTCTCGTAGTCCTACTGAAACACACAAATGCTTGTATTAATTGTATGCTGATTGACCTGGGGCCCAGGCATATAACTGCTAGCTCTTGCTCTTAAACTAACACATGATTCTCACCTTGTTCAGTGGCTCGGTACCTTTCTCGGAGCAGTGTAGTTGTCCTCTGCATCTTCTGACTTCTCTGTGGCATTTCCACTCTGTTCTTCCTGTTCCCAGAGGTTTCTTAATCTGGTAGCCTTGCCCATACTTCCTGTCTGCTTTCAGCCAATCAGCGTTTTTATTAAACCAGTAGGTGGGACAATTGTTTACAATGTTACACATTTCCACTACAGTTTAATAAAATGCTGATTGGCCAGAAGGCAGACAGGAAGTATTGGCATGTCTACCAGACTAAGAGAACTCTGGGAAGAGGAAGAACAGAGCAGAGATGCTAGGCAGATGCAGTGGAAAGAAGATGAAAATGCTCTAAGAAAGTTACTAAGCCACTTTAGGAATCATGGGTTAGTTTACAAATAAGAGTTAGCAAGTAATATGCCTGAGCCATATGTCAAACAGCATAAAATTTATGTAAACTTTTGTGTGCTTCTTTGGGACTTTGAGACTGCTATTCTAGATCATGGGGCTAGTCTGGGCCAGAAACTTTATACTACACTCCTGGGCCACAGAATAAATTCTAGGAGATCCAGGGTTACACAGAGAAACCCTGAAAAAGAAGAAAGACACAGACTTGCAACCACTACTCAGTCTTCTTCTCATCCTATCCCCACTCCCTAACAACCACCATAAATGGCTTTGTTCTGTGTGCTGTGGCAACACCATAATTTATTCACTGCTGAGAATAGAAGGCAGTGCCCCAGACACCCCAGACCAGCTCAGTTCCTGGCTCTGCACCACTAGAAGCCTCACAATATCTCCATCCTTGTATTCTTACACTTTATTTATTTTTTAAATGCCACATTAACTGATCATTTTAATTTTTATTATCTTTAATTGTATACATATATGATTGTGGCTTCACTTACAGGTACCTAGAGAGGCCAAAGTCAATGGATTTATTGGAGTGGGCAGTCACAATAGAGAAAAAGAGAGAAATGAATAAACAAATAAATGAAGAAAGAAGAAAGGGAAAAGTAGAATTTAGGAAATAAATATAATTAACTTGGAATACAAAAAAGCAAGAAACAGCAATACTGGGGATCTGAGCTATGAGGGGAAGGGGAAGCCCTGGCTTCCATCTTCCAGTGCTGTATAAACTGAATTCTGCCCCATTCCTGTAATCCCAGCACTCAGAAGCTGGAAAGAAGGAAATTCGTTCCAATCCAGCCCCTGTGGGCTGTAATTTCTCATGATTTTTCTAGTAGCATGCTGACTAATGAATGGCTCTTGCATGTCTTGGTTAGATATGACTCTCTGCTCATTAGCTGCTCCCTCAGTGTCTTGTCTCAGTCTTTCATAATGACTGAACTCAACTCAACATAGGAACTCATATACCTGTACCCATACATACATACATTCATACATACATACATACATACATACATACATGCATACATACATACATACTTACATACACACAGGGAGGGACAGGAATAACAGTTTCTATTTCAGAAATTGCCACTTAAATATGAATGGATATCCAACCATTCAGTCTTTAATAATTGTGGTTTTTCTAACCGTATTCTAGCAAATTGCAGTTATTATCTGCTCATTAGCTGAAGAACCCTCAGGATCCTGTCTCTGTCTTTCATGATCAATGAACTCTCTTATAACTCAGTAAAATTACTTTACATGCAAATAACAAGTCACTGCCCTCTGATTTGTTTGATTACTTAATTAAAAAATAAGAATTATGAGTACATTTTATGTATATGAGTGCTCTATCTTCATGTAAGCCCTTTCACTAGAAGAGGGCACCAGATCCCACCATGTGGTTCCTAGAAATTCCAGAGGGAAGAGCAGCCAGTGCTGAGCTCAGTCATCTCTCCAGGCCTGACGTTTTACTGTGTGCATGCATTGGTAGGAGAGTGTTTGTGTATGATACTGCAGGTCTGGGGTGGAGGTAAGGAGCAGGTGGCATCCAAGCCCTGACTGCATGCAGGTCTAGCAATAGAAGTTTCATGCCATTCAAACCTCTTTTAATTTAATTTTATTTATTAAAAATGAAAAGAGGAGAAAGAAAGACATGATGAAGAAGAAAAAGATAAACTATGTGTGTTAATATTTTATTTTTCTGAGTTTCAGGGCTATTCAGAGAAACCTTGTCACCAGTAGATAAATGAAGATATAAAATAAACAGATGAACATAAAACAATTGTTCAAACTCTTGTTTGGCTGAGACAAGAAACTAGAGGAATCATCAAGGGATATGAAAAACTATGCCCCTGCAACTTCCTTGTCTCAAACAAACATTAAGTTAACCTAATTTTGAAAAGGAAAAGAAATGTGAACACAAGATAACTGTGGTAGAGATTTTAAAATGCAGTTTGGCTGGCTGGTGGTGGCACGTGCCTTTAGTCCCAGCACTTGGAAGGAAGAGTCAGGTGGATCTCTGTGTGAGATTAAGTTCCAGGACAGCCAAGACTACACAGAAAAACTACAAAACACAAAAACAACAACAAAAGATGCCGTTTGGAGCAGGGAGTTTAGGTACATGCCTTTAAGGTCAGCACTCTGGAGGCAAAGGTGTCTCTGAATTGGACAGCCTGGTCTACAGACTGAGTGCCAGGATAGCCAGGGATACACAAAGAAAACCTGTCTTGAAAAACTGTAAACACAGGGGAGGAGGAGGAGAGTATTGGAGCAGTGATTGTACAGGGCCCAGTCATTACACCAATGTAATGCTAAGTGACTGACTTTCCCTGGAAAGACACCTCTAAACACACACACACACACACACACACACACACACACACACACACACACACACACACACACACACACACACCAATTCACCCTAGAATAGAAACCCAGAGCAGACAAAAAGATCAATTGCACTAGTGTCCAGTTTGAAGAAACAATGCATTTTTCCCTGGTGTTATCAACCTATTGTTGAGGTGTTACAAATAGCAAGGATAAAGTGATTGTGTCCCTAGCAGGTGGCTATGCAGTCAGAATGTCTCCTTTCTGAAGTTTTGGCTAGTCATCCTCCACCCTCATCATGATAACCCCGCTACAGTTTGCTTTTATATATGTATATATATACTTCATGCTTGCACAAGTGCAAATCACTCCCATGCTGGGAGTTAGTCCCAGGGTGCTTGTTTATACAGCTGGTTACCCCTCCCATTGGCTAAGAGTCACCCTCTCTGGTTGAGAGATTCAAGAAGGATTAGGTGAATGTCCTCTCAATCTCTCATATCTTGCTTTTACTTGATAAATGGTGACAAAATGCTTCAGGGTTGCATGTCCCTGCACTCCACCTGCCTCAATTTGCTTCTTGGATCAACTGAAGCAAGTCAGACCCTCAGGTGCTTAGAAAGAAAGTCTTAGTCTTTGTTTCAACTGAAGCATGGCCCAAATAAATCATTAAAATGAAATTAGACTCGTATTTATCTTCCTGCACAAAATCAAACTCTAAATATGAAAACTTACACACTGAAACTGTGAGCATGCAGGCAGGCCAGCTGGCAGGTGAAACATCCATGCACAAAACAAATAGTAAAGGAAAAAACAAGCACCAACAAAAATTCAGTGCCAAGCTAGACAGAGAGAGAGAAGACGGCTAACAGCAGACTCAACCATTGCACACACCTGGTTGGAGACTGGGGTTCAGATCTCTGGGACAAGCCACTGCAGTAGGATTAACAGTTTTAAAATGCACAATAAGGGGCTGAAGGGGTGGCTCAGTGCTTGAGAACACTGGCTGCTTTTCCAGAGTGCTACAGCTTAATTCTTAGTAACCACATGGTGAATTACAGCCATCTGTAGTTTTTAAAATGCACATTGCATACACAAGACTTAGCACCAGTCTATGTAAAGATCCCCTTGCCAGAAAAGTTCCCCTTCCTCTTTGACAAGGCAGGATTTTCATGCATGTCTCCTTGTTTCTGCTAATATAATAATAACAACAGCAGCAGCAACAGTATATTTAAAATACTTTAGAGTAGCTCTGGGTAGAACCAATGCTGTTGAAGAGGTCTGCCAAATAAATGTTACTGACTGGTGACAGAATTTAATGATATCTATTGATAACTTTGACCTGAAAGACAAAGCAGGTCTCACTGTGATTGCTTAGTCCCATCCCATCAATAGAAGAGGAAGTGGTTTTCCTGAGTTTACTGGCAGTACTTTAAAATATCTCCTACATTGGATGCAGTGTCCATGCCTTAAGTCTAGTACTGAGGAAGCTGAGGCAGGCAGATCTTTGATTTGCAGGCCAACCTGGTGTACTCAGTTCTAGGAATGCTGGGGCTACATAGAAACACCCTGTCAGAAAAAAAGAGACATCTGGGCTGTACATGGTGATGCAGGCTTTTAATGTGAATACTAGGGAGACAAGTGTGTTACAATAGGTTTATGACCTGCCTTTATTTAGAGAATGATATTCACATCATGCAGAAAGACATCCCACATCACTTCCCTTTGTCTGTCTAATCCAAAAGGAAGGTTTCAATTTCAACATAGCAAAATTACATATAACAAAACAGCTATCAAGCAAGAATTACAATATCTAGTGTATTTGTATTTGGCAAAGTTAAAATATTCTATCATCTACCTTATCCTTGTGTTTCATATTTAATATACCTTTTATAATATCTAAAGAAAACTACTTATAACTAATCTTCAACTACATCAAAGACCATAGAAGGATATAATATTACCCTAGTAAACAGGAAGTGCAAGCAACTTCCAAAATCTAAAATTATAGAGATGACACTTGCCTGCCGGGAAAGTTACCCAAAGTTCCTTTATAACATTAGGGCATCCATTCTTCAGCCCACAGGCCCAGAGTCTCTGGTGTTTTTTTCAGTGAAGCAGGAAATTTGAAGGACTTCACTGCCTATTCTGATATAGTTCGTCAATCGCTTCTCCTTGAGTCCTGAAGAATGTCTGACAGTTTTCTTTGCAAAGGAGGAACCCAAAGGACCATCTTGGCTTGTTCTGCCAAAGTTTAGAGGTCACTTTCCTATGGGTTCTGCATGTCCAGTTTATACAGCATACTGTCATACTGTCAAGCAGTCAATACAAGAACAGTTTCTTGTCCAGTGGCTGACTGTTGCCACAAAGAAAGTAAACTCCACATGAAGTTTCCTTGATGCCCATTATTCACTCAAAATAGATTGGTGTTGCCAAGAACAGACCTATCTCACTGTCCAGAAAAGTCTAAGTTCTTAAAATATTTTAAATGCCATATTCTGTAGGTCTTTTAAGTGTTTAAAGATAACCTATCTAATTGAAATATATCTTTGTATACCTAAAAAATCTAACTAATATGACTATAAATTAGTTATCATAGATGACTACTAATCGGCATTTCTTAATTATACATTGCAATTTTAAATGAGTTACATTAACATCATACCTTAAACAAGAATAGAAAAATACATACAGCATAACAAAATTGACACTAAATTTGTATCAATAAACCAAAATCCATACCAATGTAAAATATTTTGAGATTAACAGCTGATTTTTGGATTAAAGTAAATTCAATAATCTGTTTAAAATCATTCATATACATATCCCCTTTTTCTTCTTAGAAAGAGATTGACTATGACCAATGATCATTTATAATGAAAAAAAAATTTATGAACAATATTTTGGGAATTTGGGCATCATTTTCCATGACTATTTCCTGCTGATTAAGGGATGCTGGTCATCTTTTGAAGGCTCTGAGGCTGGATCATCTTGATCTGTAGCCTTGAAGCTGATGTGACCATTTCTTCCCATCAGAGAATTCTTAGGTGGTCTAGGTTGATGAAGCCATATTTTCCTGGAAGCAATCCACAGGTTCTCATCTTCTGTGGAAACCTAAGCAGAGCTTCTCTTCCAAAGCTTTTTAGAAGTTTTACAAAGGTTTGATTGTCCGCTTAATATTGTGTCTGATTCCCATTATGTGGTAAATGCCCTTCAATTACTTGAAACAGCCGGTGTTATTAATCCTTCCAGTACAATGTCTGCCCTGTTTTGCACCATACAAGATTGTTTGCTGCAACGCCGTGAGCGTTTTTATATTACCCACATACGGGCACAATCGGGACTCCCGGGCCCTATGAGCAGGGGAAATGATTTGGCTGACTAAACCACATGCCTGGTTGCGGCTGCCCTTCCTGACCCATTGCAAGCTGCAAAAGATTTTCATACAAAATTTCATGTTACAGCAGAGATTTTACGCAAGCGTTTTTCACTTACTAGACAACAAGCTCGCGAAATTGTGACACAATGTCAAAACTGCTGTCAATTCCTCCCTGCCAAAACTGTTGGGGTTAACCCAAGAGGCATTTCACCATTACAAATATGGCAGATGGATGTGACACATGTTCCATCCTTTGGAAAGCTTCAATTTATACATGTTTCTATTGATACATGTTCAGGTATGATTCATGCCACACCACTTACAGGAGAAAAGACCATACATGTTATTCAACATTGCTTAGAGGCATGGAGTGCCTGGGGTAAACCAGCTTACCTCAAGACTGATATGGCCAGCTTACATCTCCCAAAAATTTGTCCAATTTTTTGCACAAATGCAAGTAACACATCTTACTGGGTTACCATACAACCCTCAAGGACAAGGCATTATTGAACATGCACATCGAACCTTAAAATCCTATTTGTTAAAACAAAAAGGGGGAATGGGGTTGTCCCCAACACCAAGTGTCCATTGCCCTGGCATTGCTTACCATAAATTTTTTAAATATTGATGATTATTATCAAAATGCTGCTGAGCGGCATTGCTCGGAACCACAACGGCCAAAAGAGCTAGTAAAATGGAAAGATATTTTGGAGAATAAATGGAAAGGCCTGGATCCTATTTTAATAAGATCCAGGGGAGCTGTTTGTGTTTTTCCACAGGATGAAGGAAATCCGGTTTGGGTCCCAGAGCGCCTCACCAGGAAGATATTGCAAGAGCAAGAGCCCTCGCCTTCTCCAGTTGATGTGTTGAGTGATACTAACATATCACACTCGGGGAGAACAGTGGTGGGGGATAATGTCCACCTTCCCTCTGCCAATGCCGGTGATGTATAATGCACAAGTTTTCCCTCGATTTTTTACCACTGATAAGAATTTAGGCTAGCATTTTTGCCAAAAGATGAACAATTTGAAGGCTTTAAAGAAAATAGAAGTTTGGGGTTAAAGGGAAGTTTATGTTTTAGTTTTAATTTAGAAGTTGAAAATAGTTCATGAGTATTACTAAAAAATTTCTCGGCAGCCTGAAAAAAAAAAAGCAGAGTTTGATAAAACCAAAATTGTGGCCAATGCCACCGTCCTTTATGGATGGTGGCCAAATGTGTTGGGGCAAAAAGGAAAAGCGCCCCCTCAGCAACCAAAATTGGCCCCCTTTTGCTCAGGCAGGCCGGATAAAGATTCAATTTTACCATGGACCAGTTGCCAACCAGGAGTATAGGTTGGGCCGCGCCCGAAGTATTTTCATTTTCTCCCAATTTGGCCACTGATTTTAGAAAGTTTGATGAAAAGGAAGTTAATGATAATCTGTTTTGTAGGCGGAGTTTACTTAGAAGGCACCAGTACCAGATAGATATTTATTAAAATATAAATCAGAACTCACAGTACAGTTAACAGATTACAGTAGCACCTGAACAGGGACTGGAGTCTGGAACGGTGAACGAGTGATGGACAGACGGTGGAGTCGATCCTATCCCCAATCATCCAGGAACCAGGAAGAGAGCGTCTCGTGTTCCAGAAGCCCCTTTTCAACTGGCTTTCCCCGCCCCCTTCAGGGGCCCAGTGCCCTGTATAAGTGTCTTTTGACCTTATCAGCTGACACCTGAATCCCACAACATCTCCCCCTTTTGTCTAACTAAGAAGGTTCTAAACTAAAACTATGTACAGTAGGAATTACTATGAGGTAGTATCTAGGAGAGGTCAAAGTACAATTTCTAATCAAAGCCTAACTTATATAAGGAATATCTAATAGTTCTAGAATATTGGTAGATAGTAGGGTGTATAGATTATTTTAAAGGGTTAATCTGGGAAAGTGAAAATTTAACACCTGAGTGTTCTTATCTAAGGGATACTAGGGTGATAACCTTAAATATCTATTCTTCAACCTCTTCAAGACCTGAGAAGGAAGGTGAATTGCCTGAAAGACAGAAGTACATGGAAGTAGTGACTTCCAAAATTTGGGAGAGGACAGCAACACAGCTACCTGGACAATCACCTCTGGATTTGTGCACCGTTAGAGCATCTATCATATTGGCTATAGGCCTATGGTATCTGACATCTTTTCACAAGCAGAACAATTTTGGAGGGACTGTCTTATCCTGTCCAGGCAGGTTTCGTCAGTCTCCATCCATCAACTTGTTCATCCAGCTTGACACCATGTGTGTACTGTCAATAATCAAGGTAAGGACAGTTCCTTACTCAACTGGCCATTTTTTGCCAAAAGGACAAACTCCAATGGAGTATCCTCGATGCTCATACCATCTTGGGAAAGGAGCAGTGATACCAGGAGTCATCGTGTCTCTCGTAGCCGAATTTTAAATGTTAAATGCCATATTCCCTGGGTCTATGAAATGGTTGAAGATTCTTGTCTATCTATGATATTCTAACCTGTATCTGATATGACTGGGATATGATACCTTAAACAGTGTTGACTGCAGATCTTATCGTCTTAAGGAATAAACCCTGTACTAAAAATTAGAATACCTATATAAGGGGTGTACAATCCCTGAACAATGACCCTTAGTAGAACTATCGAACATTAGCCAGGGATATATTACCAGGTAAAGTGTCCACAGCATTTTAGACATGTAAATACATATATATCATCTAAACCGAGGTATATAAAACATCTTGTACATATATCATAACTATTGCAATCATACATTATATCTAGTATAGTTAAATGAAGGTAGTAATTGCATAGTATACATGACACTGATGTGCAAATATTTTAAACAAAGGTAGAAGCATATATAAAATATAGCAATTGTAGATTCAGTTTTACATAATAGTTACAGATTCAGATTTATATTGAAGTACAAGTTGCTTTGGTTATATAAAGCAATCTCAGATTAAACTTTGTACCAATGTACAAATTATCACAATTAAACGTATAAAATGATTTCACATTAGTATCAATATACAAATATCTATGACAGTGCAAATTGTCTTTAGCTTAGCCCATACATTCAGCTAGAATGGAGTATAGGTAGGTAGAACAGTCTACCTTTATCTATCCTATCTATCCCCCCTCTCTTCTTCAAAAAAGATCTCTGATGTTATATTATAGTTTTGTCCTTTACCCAGTTTTAACTTATAACTATTCTATTAGAATAATAGTTACCCACAACCTTCAGAGCATAAAACTTATTGGGAAAGGGGGCGTAGTCTTTCATAAGGTTGCTTCCTGCTGACTTAAGGGCGATGGCATCTCTTTGGGATCCTGTAAAAGCTAAAACAATGGTTAGTTCTTAATGGACTGACCACATACATCTATAACCATTCTTAGAATAGTGGTTAACTCCATCTGTAAACTTAATTAGCAGTGTGATCTGAAAGATAATCATAAGGAGCTATCTTGTATCTGTTTTTGAATTGTCTATTATCTGAAAACAATTATTGATTGGTGCGCACCAGGTTCTTGATGGTTTGTGTGTGTGTGTGTGTGTGTGTGTGTGTGTGTGTGTGTGTGTGTGTGTGTATGTGTGTGTGTGGGTGTGTGTGTGTCTGTCTGTCTGTCTGTCTGTCTACCTGCCTCTCTCATATTTTTTGTGTTATTCTTGATTAACTATTAGGAGTTGTTGCGGTAGAGGCCCCGTCTTGGTTCCATATTCTTTGTAGATAGCTGATAGAAGAAAATGTTATTTATAGTGGAAAACTTAAGCATTGCTGATATTCAAAAGATATTTATATCTTTTATGACTTTAGGAGAGTGTAAGCAGACAGGATGAAATGTTTGAGAGGTACAGAAACAGAGAGGAACAAGGTTTAAGATGAAGTCACAATAAAATTGGTCCCTAAATATTCTGTCTTTTGTCACACACCAGGTGGCTTTTGTGATATGAGACAGAATTTTTTACATTTCTTTATCAATATGCTTGGGTTTAGAGAGGGAGAAAGCCACAAGTTCCCAATCTAAATCTAGTCTTATTAATAGTCAAATCAGGACCACTTTTTTTTTCCCGAGGTATAGATGCAAGATGCAAAGAGTAGTGCATATGTGTATTAGTTAGTCCCATAGTCAGTCTTGTACATTCTTTCATCATCAGTCTGTCTTAAATTGCAGGTGAGTAATTATTCAATGTCTAGTCAATGCCTTAAAAATGGTTGTATCCGTTTTCCTGTAAAGACAAAACTGAGACCCTGCCCCAGGTTTGTTAAGTGTGTTTTCCTTACCATGTATCTGTCATATCAAGGATGAGCAGTTACTTTTCTTTTTCAGGAAGAGACTCCTTTTCGAAGCGGACTTTTATTAGTTTTGTCGGTACCCATATCTTTTCTGTCCCTGTTGAAATAAGAGCAAAACCCCTACCCCATCGAAGCACATACCCCGGCTTCCATTCGGAAGTCAACACATCTTTGAAGTAAATGGGTTGATTTAACTCAGAAAATTTCTCTACTGTCTCTCAGCAGCTGATGTTCCCTTTTCATCAGCGTTAAGAAAATTTAAAGTCAATAAGGCACTGTGCAACCTCTCTCTGGGTTTTTTCATTTCTTTCTTTTGTTTATAAAGCATCTCTTTTAATGTGCGGTGAGATCTCTCCACAACTGCCTGTCCTGTAGGATTGTGTGGTATCCCTGTAATATCCTTTATATCATAGTATCCAAAAATTATCTTCATTTTTCGGGAGACGTAAGCTGGAGCATTGTCAGTCTTAATCTGAGTGGGAATTCCCATTATGGCCATGGCTTCCAAAAAGTGAGTAAGTACAGCATCAGCATTTTCAGAACTCAGGGCAGTCGCCCATTGCATTCCAGAATAGGTGTCAATAGTATGATGTACATATTTCATCTTTCTGAATTCTGGAAAGTGAAACACATCCATTTGCCATATCTCATTTCCCTGTGTACCCTTAGGATTAGTTCCTGCAGGTAAAGATGGTTGGTTATAGAAAGAGCAAGTGTCACATTTTTTTACTATTTCCGTTGCTTCATTCCAAGTGATGGAAAAACTCTTCTTTAGCCCTTTGCTATTAACATGATGTTTCTCATGAAATTCTGTGGCCTTTAGCACGCTTCCTATTAGCAACCGATCTATTTCCTCATTACCCTGCTCTAGAGGGCCTGGAAGGCCCGTGTGTGTCCTGATATGTGTTATGTACATAGGATGTATCCTACCTCTGATGATATCTTGTAGTTGTATGAATAGTAAGGTCAAGTTTGTATCATCAGGAATGAAGTCAGCAGTTTCAATATGTGAAACAACTCTTTCTGCGTATTGAGAGTCAGTAATTAAGTTAAGAGGCTCTGTGAAATCCAACAACACCATAATAATCGCATATAGTTCTGACTTTTGAACAGAGTTATAAGGGCTCTGAGCCACCTTAGTTAAGTTTTCAGACTTGTAGCCAGCCTTCCCTAAATTGTTTGCATCCGTATAAAATATAGGGGCTCCAGAAATGGGTTCATCCTGTACCACACGAGGAAAGATCCAATTAGTTTCCTTTATAAATTGAATTCTCTTGTTTTGGGGACATTTATTATTAATTTCTCCTAAAAAGTCACTGCAAGCCTTTTGCCAAGGTTCACTGTCTGCCCATAATCATTCAATTTCTTCATTAGTCAAAGGCACAACAATTTCTGCAGGGTCCTTTCCAGTCAATTGGAGGAGTCTCAATTTACCTTTAAAAATCAGATCAGCAATTTTTTCGATATATGTCTTCATCTTTTTGGTTGGCCTATGTGGCAGAAATATCCATTCTAATATGATGCTTTCTCTTTGCATTAAGATTCCTGTTGGAAATTGTCTAGAGGGTAAAATAACAAGTATGCATTCTAGATCTGGATCCACACAATCCACATGTGTTTCTTGAAGTTTCTTTTCTACCAACTCTAATTCTTTCTTGGCCTCATCAGATAGTTCTCTTGGACTATTTAAACCCTTGTCACCTTCCAAAGTCTTGAATAAATTAACTAGTTCATAGTTTTTTATACCAATCATGGGCCGTATATGAGCAATATCTCCTAGTAGTTTCTGAAAATCGTTAATAGTCTTCAATTTATCTCTATTTAATTTTACCTTTTGTGGCCTAATTTTTTGTAAACCTATTTTATATCCTAAGTAATTGATAGAATCTCCCCTCTGTACTTTTTCTGGAGCAATTTGTAGTCCCCAATTAGGCAATATTTTCCGTAGCTCTTTAAACAATGTTTCTAATGTCTTTGGGTTTGGGTCTGCCAACAAAATATCATCCATATAATGGTAAATGATAGATTGTGGGAAGCGCTTGCGCAGTATTTCTAGTGGTTGTTGTACAAAATATTGGCATAAGGTGGGACTATTCAACATTCCTTGGGGAAGGACTCTCCATTGGTACCTCTTAGCTGGCCCTGAATTATTAAGAGTAGGCACCGTGAAAGCAAATTTCTCTTTGTCCTGTTCCTGTAAAGGTATGGTAAAAAAAAACAATCTTTCAAATCAATAACTGTAATAGGCCATCCTTTAGGTAGCAGAGAAGGCAGGGGAATACCAGATTGTAAGGATTGAATCACCTTATTAATTGCTCTTAAATCCGTCACCATCCTCCATTTTCCAGATTTTTTTCTTGACAACAAAAACAGGAGAATTCCATGGACTGGTTGATTCTTCGATATGCTGAGCCTGTAACTGCTCCTGTACCAACTGTTCTAAAGCCTGAAGTTTTTCTCTCATCAAAGGCCATTGTTGAACCCAAATAGGCTTTTCTGTTAACCATTTCAAAGGCAGTGCTGTGAGTGTCTTATTAAGATCTGTGGATATAGGGCAATTCTTTTGTACAACCTGAATGGCTGGTGAATTTTTTTCATAGTACCTTAAAGCATCATTTTTGGAAACATAGTTGAGCCTCCGGCTGACATCAGAACCAGGAGGGATTTTAATCTGGGTATTCCATTGCATTAGAAGGTTGCGACCCCACAGATTCACTGCTATATCAGCCATATATGGCTTCAACTGTCCTTTCTGACCTTCTGGTCCTATGCATTCAAGCCATCTCACACTCTGTTTCACCTGAGATATTGTTCCAGTACCCAGAAATTGGATATCTACTGTCCGTAAAGGCCATCTTGGATGCCATGACTGTGGGGTTATGATCGGAACATCAGCCCCCATGTCAACTAAACCCTGGATATAAATATTATCTATCCATATCCCCAATTTTGGTCTTTGTTCATTTATCGAAGTCTGCCAAAATATTCGTTTCATAATTCTTTTTGGAGTTTCTGAATCTTCTTTTGAATTTATGTTATCATCTGATACTGTACGGTTTTCAAGATCAGGTATTGGGTGCTCTATTCGTCCTGAGAATGCTGGTGTTCTACTATGACCGGATATGATCTCACCATCCTCGAATTTGGAGTCTGATTTTGGGGGGCTTCCCGGGGGAAGCCCCGAAAGGCGTTTCCCGATAGCAGAGGGTTGCCTTCTTTATCTCTGGTAGATCTACATTCATTGGTCCAATGCCGTCCCTTGTCACATCTTCTGCATAATCCAGAAGGCAATGACCTTCTGTTCGAATTAAACCTAGATCGGGCATCATTTCCAAGAGTACTTTGTGTACAATTCCGTCTTATATGGCCTTGTCTACCACAGTTGAAACAAGTGATTCCTTGGTTCCTCTCCCTTACTTTAGGAACGGCTTGGTCTACCCAATTCTCTTCATTGCTATGGAGACATTCAGTATTGATTGTATATTGAATCCATTCTTCTATAGGTGCGGCTCTGATTTTTAAAGGCAGAAGCATTCTTCTACACTCTGGATTAGCATGATCAAAGGCCAGAGAAAGTATTATTTGCTTTCTAGCTTCTGTATCTGATATTGCTCTATGTACAGCCGTGGTAAGCCTCTGTAGAAAGTCGGTATAAGGCTCTTTTAAACCTTGTTTGACCTTAGCATAATGCTCAATTTTTTGACCTGGGTCCAAAATCTTTTCCCATGCATTAAGTGCAGCCGTACGGCATAGCAATAAAGTATGTTCATCATAAGTAGTTTGAGTCTTCATGTCAGCAAACATTCCTTCACCAAGAATTTGGTCCTGAGAAGCAAAGAAACCCCTAATTTTTCCTTGGTGTTCTAAGGTCTTGGCTTCTTCTCTAAACCAGCTTCTCTACTGTAAGTTTTTACTTTGGCCGAAGACAGCAGCCGTTAGCTGCATCCAATCAAGGGGGAGGATTCGGTTTTTTGCAGACCATGAATTTAGGAGCTGCTTTACATAAGTAGAGTGAATACCATACATGGATATTGCCTCTTTAAAATCTTTGATGTCTTTCATATGTACTGGCTCATAACTATACTCTACATATTCTGAGGATCCCCCTGGTGCTATCTTTGTCTGAATAGTAGCTGGGAACAATAGTGGTGGTGAAGGGGGTAGCCCCGTCATGTTTACAACTTTATGTAAAGTATTTCCAGTACCATAACACCCCATTGGGGGTTGACCTGAACTGTTCTGAGCATAAGATGCATCATTGTCTTTTTGTAGTGTTGCAATATGGTCCCCCCATTCTTGTATTTTGGATATTATGGGTTCCCATTCCTGGATTTTGGATACTACAGGTTCCCATTCCTGGATTTTGGATACTACAGGTTCCCATTCTTGGATTTTGGATACTACAGGTTCCCATTCTTGGATTTTGGATACTACAGGTTCCCGTTCTTGGATTTTGGATACTACCTGTCTCAGAGCTTGACTTTCTTGATGAAGTAGTCCTTCCAAAGACCTCACCAAGTTAGCAATTTTTAGATCTACATCATTAACATAATTAATGATTTTCTCATTCCCTTCATTAATGTGGTCAACAAGTTTCTTGTTTTCATCAGTTACGTAGAGTTTATATTGTTCTTGTACAGTGTTATCCTTATCTGAAAGCATGTTGTAACCAATTTCTAGAGTACCCATCCTTTTTGCCATCGCAGAGTTCAAAAGTTGTACTTCATATACCTTGGACAACAGCTGCTGATATAAGTTCTGCATCTGCTTAACCTCATCTGACACTGTAGCTTTTGATAATTCTATAATACCAAGTTTGGACGGTAATTGAAGGTTCAAATTCATGACCTCAGTCATCACCCTTCTATTTTGGAACACAACATAGAGAAACAGACCAAAAAATAGTAAAACTGGGGTATTGAATACCTCAAGATATTCATTTAAAAACTTGTCAACCATCGTGGAAAAATATATACTGAATTCCTCAAAAGAATAGTTGTCAGCCATTACCTCAATCCAGGTGCAATGATGCTGTGTGGTCAGAAGATGTCACAATAACGTTTAGTGCCTTGCTGTATGGCAGATGCAGAGACTCCCAGCAGCAGGAAGCCATTCACCGATCCTAGGTGTTAAAGGGTCTCAGCAGACAGAATAGAATCTTTGGAAAAAAGCAAATTCTCACAAGTTAAGACAGGATGTTAATCACAAGATAGAAGGGTTTTTGTTTCCTTTGTTCCCCTGCAGGAGTAATTTATAATTGTCCCAGGCCACGATAGATCAGCAACTTGTGAGGGGAGAAGGGTGTCCTTGGTTACCGGGGCTAGGGGTGGAGCTGCTGCTTGAATCTGCAGTTCCTGGGTCAAAACCAGCCAGCCAGGTTGGGGGAAGGGCACGCGTGCAGTTGCAGTTTAAACTCGGTTAAGATGAGCCGAACTGCTGTGCAGCCAGGTAGTGGGGCTGCAGCACCTGTGGCGCGGCCCACGAAGTTGATGGCTGCAGGCAGGGAGGGACACGGGTCACGCGGCCAGATGAGGGGCGGAGTCACCGCTGGTGCCGGCTGAACCAAGCCAGCTCAGGGTTGGAGCCTCAGCAACCAGAGGAAGCCCTTTGGAGGTCACCGCTCAAAACCAAACCCGCACGGGGCTGGACCCTCTGTGCTCTAAATTCGACCTGCTCGCACTCAAAACCTGACCTGAGTGCATTCTAAGCCTGACCCGTGGATCTGCCGACCTGGGAGGGGGGGTAGGAAACGTTGGGCGCCAGATGTAGGTGGAGTTTACTTAGAAGGCACCAGTACCAGATAGATATTTATTAAAATATAAATCAGAACTCACGGTACAGTTAACAGATTACAGTAGCACCTGAACAGGGACTGGAGTCTGGAACGGTGAACGAGTGATGGACAGACGGTGGAGTCGATCCTATCCCCAATCATCCAGGAACCAGGAAGAGAGCGTCTCATGTTCCAGAAGCCCCTTTTCAATTGGCTTTCCCCGCCCCCTTCAGGGGCCTGGTGCCCTGTATAAGTGTCTTTTGACACTTTTTGAGTTTTTATTATAGTACCAAATAGATTGTGTAGAATGCCATACTGCTGTGTATTTAAGCACAATATAATCCTAAGGGAGGTGCTCTTGTCACTCAAGCCTCACTAGCCAATCAGGGGCCTGCCAGTCAGAAGTGATGCAAGGCTCTTCCAGCCACCAGCTTCAGGATTAGCATTAGATAGGAGCTGGCACCAGTGCTTTGTGCAGTGTGCTGTGAGTGCTTCTATAGGGAGCTGGTGATGAAGTGCAGGAACCAGTGTGGTTTGTCTTCCCTGGATCTGGACAGGAAGGTGCAGTAAGAATCTCTGTCCTGTATGACCTCAAGTGATCCTTGAAGGTCCAAAAGGGGAGTGGCCAGGAGTGCTTAGATAGGAAGGGGAAGGCTTAGACTGAAAGGAGGGTGGCCAAAGATGGATGGACCTGAAAAGGCATGGCTTGGCCTGAAGAGGCATGATCAGGTGTTGGGTGCGGGCATACCCAGACCCATATACTTTGTTTCAGGCTAAAAAAGCCTGGTCTAGGTCAGTGCCCTTTTCGTTTACTTCCCTGATCTTTGTTCATGCACCTTGTGTGCATCAACACCCTGTTTTGCAATCAGTGGTAATCAGTGGTTTTCCTGTTATGATGAGGAGTCTTGCACCTGTTGCCAGAGAATACACTGACAGGCACAGGAACCCAGGGCAGGGGAACTTAAGGGGTATAGAAGCTTGCTAAATAAAGGCTGGGGGCAGCAGAAGCAGCTGATCTCCCTGGATGATGGAACTGTCTGTCTCTTGAGTGCTGATTTAACCCTGACGGCCCTCTCCTGGCTCGGCTACACTAGGCCGGACGCGGCAAGTGGAGGCTCCACTGAGATCCAGGTATGAGGGGTAATCAGACAGGGCTCACCTGTATATTAGACAGGGGGAGAATTGTGATATAAAAGGGTAAGTACCATGGGAAATTCAAATTCAAAGGTTCGGCTGGCTTCCGAAGTTAAGGAACTGTTACACATACAAGGAACTGCAATTAAGTCTTCTACCGCACTCGATTTTGTTACTATAGTTGGAGACATTTGTCCTTGGTTCTTGTCAGGGGGAGGATTTAACATTCCTGATTGGGAACAGGTTAAGGCTGAATTACAGAGGACTTTACAAGAGAAGGGTCCAGACAGAATCCCGATTGCTAATTGCTAATTAGTCAAAAACGCTCTTTTGATGAGCCAAGTAAAAGTGAAAGAACAACTAGCAGATCTGGAGAGGGCTTTTGGGGAGGTTCAGGATGAAGAAACAAAATCCTCCCTTGCAGGAGAATTGGATAGCGAAGGATCAGAGTCGGATGAGGGAAAGGTGCAAGAGAAGTTGGGGAATAGAAGGGAGAAAACAAAATTGAAAGCAAAAAGTGAGGTGCCGATTGGTGAGGAAGCTTCCTCTTCGGTCTGTCTTGCAGAGTTGTCCAATACTGATACTGATGACTCAGATGAGGAGAGAAGATTAGAACTAGAAATTAAAACTTTGCAGAAGAAACTTAAGCAACTTAAATGTTCCCCTACCGCTCCATCTCCTTACAATCCCCACTTCGGGGAACCTCTGTGCTCTCAGAGAAGGAAGTGTCCTTGCGAGACCGGCAAGGACTACCTCTATACCACAGACGAGGAGCGTCCCTGTGGGGTGACTTTTCCAGAGGTGCAGACTTTCCCAGTAATAGAAATTACAAATCAGCAAGGACAGCTGATGAGACAGCATGAAGCATTGACCTTTAAGGAGTTGAAGCAATTAAAGGAAGCTGTTAGCAGTTACGGTGTGCATACTCCTTTCACACTTGCTCTAGTAGAATCCTATCAGGCTTCCTTCCTTACACCCAGTGACTGGCAGCAGCTCTGTCATGCTGCACTATCAGGAGGGGATTATTTGATATGGAAAAATGAATATCATGAGAGATGTCTAGAGACCACGTGTTCGAACGTGCAAGTAGGGCAGCCTCAGATTAACATAGAAGTGCTCACAGGAACCGGGCAATATGCTGCCCTCAGTGCCCAGATTACATATGATGTTGGCACGTATGCCCAAATTGCCACTGCCGCCTTAAGGGCATGGAAAGCTCTCCCTAATGTCAATGCTGGAGAGCAGGTCTCTAAGGTTTTACAAGGACCCTCTGAGCCTTATGCTGACTTTGTTTCCCGGCTATAACAATTAGCAGGGAGAATTTTTGGAGATGCTGACCAAGCTATGCCTATAGTCAAGCAATTAGCATTTGAAAATGCCAATAAATATTGCAAAGAAACCTTGAGGAGACACAAGAATAAGAGTCTAAATGATATGTTGAAAGTTTGTAGAGAAATTGATGGGAACCACATTCAAGCACAAGTTATGGCAGCAGCGTTAAGGCAAGGATTGCAGAGTACCCAAGGAGGAAAGGGGGCAAGGCCTAAGGGCTGCTTCCAGTGGGGACAGTTAGGTCACATGAAAAAGGATTGTCCCAAAGGACCGGGTCAAGGAAAAGGGTCCGGGCCAGGACTGTGTCCCTGATGTGGTAAAGGAGTGCACTGGAGCAGTGAATGTAGGTCAAAATGATATAAGCAGGGGAATCCATTACCTTTGGGAAACGGGTCGCAGGGGCCGCTCCGGGCCCCATAAGCCAGAGTGTACAGAGTAATGCAGACGAGCCCTGCTCCTGGAAGCAGGAGGCTCTGTCATATTCCAGTCAACAATCCCTTTCTGTCAGAGACCTCTACAGAGCCTCCCCAGGCAGCACAGGATTGGACCTCTGTGCCACTGCCAGAATAATATTAACACCCTCTATGGGGCCTCAGGCTGTACCCACCGGTGTCTTTGGCCCTCTGCCTCAGGGATCAGTGGGTCTTCTCATGGGAAGAAGCAGTGTGACCTTGCAGGGCATCCAGGTTCATCCTGGGGTAATTGACTCTGAGTATAGAAGGGAGATAAAAATTATGATGGAGTCTTCCAAAGGAGTTGTGGTAATCGCACAAGGTCAAAGAGTAGCCCAATTATTACTGATGCCCTATTTGAGTTCCGATAATCCTATTATGAAAGCTAACAGAGGATTACAAGGTTTTGGATCTACAGGTCCGGCCCAGGTTTTTTGGGTTGCACATGTCTGACAGACCTACACTTTCTTTACAAGTTGACCAGAAAAGATTTTGGGGGATTTTAGATTCAGGGGCAGATGTTTCTGTTATGTCTGGCAAATATTGGCCTAAAGCTTGGCCTACAGATGAAGCCTCAGCTGTTCTTCAAGGCTTGGGTCAAATTAGACCTCAGCATAGTGCCAAGCATTTACACTGGAGGGACGATGAAGGACACGAGGGCATATTCCAGCCATATATTGTACCTGAGCTGCCTACTAATTTGTGGGGTTGTGATGTTCTTACTGCCATGGGTGCTGTTTTAACAACTCAGGCTCTAAATGGCTACAATAAGCCAGTGACAGAGATGATGCTTGACATGGGTTGGAAGCCAGGACAGGGGCTTGGTCGTAGAAAACAAGGGGGGACATCAAATCTTGAGATTAATACAAACTTCACAAGGACATCTGGAGACAGACGAGGGCTGGGACATTTTTAGTTGGGGCCACTGCTGGAAGGCCTGAACCTGTACCTATTACTTGGAATTCTGATAATCCCATATGGGTTGAGCAGTGGCCCTTACCTAAAGAAAAACTTCAGGCCACTAAAGATCTGGTTGCTGGGCAATTATCTGTTGGCCATATTGTACCTTCCACATCCCCCTGGAATACTACCATCTTTGTTATTAAAAAGAAATCAGGGAAATGGAGACTGCTCCAGGATCTGAGGGCTGTCAATGCTCCATGCAAGTCATGGGGGCGTTGCAACCAGGTCTTCCCAGTCCTGCTGCTATACCCAAGTGTTGGCATTTAATAGTATTAGATTTAAAGGATTGTTTTTTCACCATACCTTTAGCCCCACAAGATTGCCAGCATTTTGCTTTTTCTGTTCCTTCTATCAATTATAATGAGCCATATCAAAGGTATCAATGGGTAGTGTTGCCTCAAGTATGGCCAATAGTCCCACTATATGTCAGATGTATGTTTCAGCTGCTATTAGACCTCTTAGACAAAAGTTTCCTGATGCTTACATAATCCATTATATGGATGATGTTTTATTAGCTCACCCTAATAAATTAAAATTGTTGGAGCTTTATACAACCCTACAACAATTGTTAAAGGATGCTGGCTTAATTATTGCCCCAGAAAAGGTACAGTTAATGCCTCCTTATCTTTATTTGGGTCATGTCATTAATGACACAGGAATCACCCCAAAAGGTACAGTTTGCCACCTCTCATTTGAAGACCCTCCATAATTGGCAGCAATTTTTAGGAGAAGTTCAATGGCTCTGCCCTTCCTTTTCCATCCCCACCGGAGAGTTAAAGCCTCTTTTTGATATACTCAAAGGTGATTCTGACCCTTTATTGCCCCGCGTCTTGGCCCCAGAAGCGAAGGTGGCGCTAAGAAAAGTTGAAGTGGCTTTACAAGGACTATTTATTCAACAGATTGGTTGTGAACAGCCATTGAGATTTCTTGTACTTGCATCTGCTTTTGCTCCCACTGGAGTTTTTTTGGCAGACTGATCCTCTGTATTGGCTACACTTATCTGTTTCACCAGGCAGCACAGTTATTCCATATCCCAGTTTAGTATCTCAACTATTATGGAAGGCACGTGCTTTAGGTAGATCCTTATTTGTAAGGGATATGGATGACATTGTTGTGTCTCATACTCAAGACATGATAAATAATTTGGTCCAATATGATGATTCCTAGTGTTTATTTGTGTGCCTTTATAGAGGACAAATTAGTCAAGAATATCCTAAACATAAAATTATTCAAAGTTTTAAGTTATGCCCTTTTATTTTTCCTAGAATAATTAAGTTAAAACCCATTCCCAGAGCTCGCTTGTTATTTACCGATGGATCTAAGAATGGTAGGGCTGTAGTAGTAAATGGAGATAAAATTGATAGCACTCAGATGCAAGATGCTTCAGCCCAACTGTCCAAACTTTCAGCCTTTGTTTTGGCCCTCCACTTATACCCATGTGAGTCTTTGAACATCTATACTGATAGTGTCTATGTTGCCAACATTGTCCCTCAGTTGGAGGTAGCCCTAAATATTGGGGACTCTTCCAAGATCATGTCACAATTACAACAGTTAAAACTTCTCCTTTGGACATGAAAGGACCCCATTTTTGTGGGACACCTTCAAGGACATACTGGACTGCCTGGACCACTGGCTGTTGGAAATGCATGAGCAGATGAAGCCACTCATTTGATTTTTAATGTTTTAGAGCATGACAAAGCAGTACAACTGCATACAAAATTTCACTTAAATGCTCAAACTTTAAGGCATCAGATCAGATGCTCCAAAACTGAGGCTTTATCCATCGTGTCTACTTGTTCCACCTGTGCTCCTTTTACACATACTCCCTTTTTAGGAATAAATCCCCGCAGCCTTAAAGCCAATGATATTTGGCAAATGGATGTAACACATATTGCTAATTTGGGGCCTCGGCGTTATTTACATGTGTCCATTGATACTTATTCTGGAATCATTATGGCTACCCTACATGCTGGAGAAAAAACAAGACATGTTATTGATCATTTAACCACTGTGTTGCCTTTATGGGTGTGCTGCAGCAATTAAAAACTGATAATGGTCCTGCTTATGCCAGTGCCCAGTTTTCTCGCTTTTGTGCTTCCTGGGATATTGTGCATAAAACAGGTATTCCCTATAACCCCCAGGGACAGGCCATAGTGGAACGCGCTCATTGCCATTTGAAGACGTATTTACAAAAAATAAGAGAGTGAAATTTATCAGTCTTGTCAGGGGCCTCAAGCTTTACTTTCTATTACACTTTTTACTTTAATTTTTTTTATTGGTGAATGACAAGGGCCATAGCACCATGCAGTGGCATTTTTCTATTCCTGTGTCCGTGGACGCCATGGTAAAGTGGAAAGATTTATCTACGGGTGTGTGGCAGCCTCCAGCACCCACATTAGCTGGGGTCCAGGGAGCAGTCTGTGTTTATCCCACAAGAGCAGACAAGCCTGTTTGGATTCCTGAGCGCTGTGTCAAGCCAGTACAGGACCAGACCTTGTCATCTGAAGAAGCAAAAGATGTCCAGCCCCTCCAGGATGTGCCTTCGCGGAGCAATCCTGCTTGTTCTGATCTTGAGCATCGTGAAGAGTCGGGGCCATGTCACCTGGACCCTGGTAAGGAATCCTCCAATTTTATTGCCAGTTAGTGTTGAGAGCCCTGTTTTCCCTGCTTTTTTTCCCCCCTAATTGGAATGGACCCCGTCCTGTGAGATTTTGCTGGGCAGATTCTCCTAATACCTCCTTACAGCCTGCCTTACAGTGGAGAACCTGCATTTGAGGGGAGCCAAGAAATTTCCAAAAAGATGCTAATAGCATTAGCTCTTTATGGCTCTTTGGACCTCGGGCACCAGTGCCAGGACGTTGTCCTTACCATTATAGAAATCCAACACAGGCAGGCCTTGGTCAAGTTTTTGATGGAGCTTATTTTTTCTGGCCCAGAGCCTGTTTGGATATGGTACCACTGATGATTACCAATGTTACATTTTTTAATGGGACTACCTCTTGGAATGCTTCTGATGCTTTTGAAACTTCCCTACATATTAATGAAAACAAAACCAAAAACTCCAGTGTTGTATCCCAACCGGGTGTGCTCAGCCCTTTTTTCTTCCATTTATGGAATAGAACTGGGGAGGGGGGTGAAATTAAACTGTTCAGTTTCTAATTGTAGCCTGAGTAATTGCTGGGACCCATGGACGACACATGCACTCGTGGTTCGTGTTCTGCTGCCGTTGTTATGCCACTTAATGTGACCTCACAGCAACGATGGTATCCAGTCCGGTTATATAAATGGGATTTTGGCATCACAGCAGCAATAGTAGCTGCCATTGCCATTGCTGCAACCGCTGCCGGAGTTGCTATAACCCAACAAGTACAAACTGCTACTGTGGTGAATCAACTAGCTGGGAAGGTTGCAAAGGCTTTGGAAGTACAAGAGACTTTAAATGGACAAATACATTTTGGGATTTTGCAACTTAATCAACAGACCACATTGCTGCAAGAAGAAATAGACATTTTGAGTTTACAGCTGAAAATGCTTTGCAATCTAGGGTTTACTGAAATATGTGTAACTGCTTCTAGAGTTGAAAATGTATCTGCTCAAGTACTTTTGTTGAATCAATATTTGTCTGGACCCTGGAATGTTACCTTTTTGAATTACACTATGCAACTTGCTCATATGATCGCAGAAATTAATCAAACTTGTGTAGCCCCTATTGCTGCCTTTGATTTTTGGAATGCACGTGCCAGTGCTTCTGGATATATATCTCAATGGTCAAGCCCTGTATCATTGATAGTACTTTGCCTATTAGGGCTTGTGGTCATGTCGGTGGTGTTCTGGCATTGGGTAAGGAAGACTCGCTTCAGTCAGCAGGCTTTTAAGCAAGCCTTTTTGGCCTTACGGCCACCTAACAATGCACAGATTTGGCTATCTATGTCTTAGAGGGATACCTAATGACGGGCAACCTCTCCGCTCCTCACATCCACCTAAGGCAGGGGATAAGGGCACCCCCAATGACGGGTACTGAGGGGGGCTAGGAGATGACCTAAGACAGGAGTCCCTCTGTTCTTTCTAAATAAAAGGGAGTGAGATGTTGGGTGCTGGCATACCCAGACCCATATACTTTGTTTCAGGCTAAAAAAGCCTGGTCTAGGTCAGTGCCCTTTTCGTTTACTTCCCTGATCTTTGTTCATGCACCTTGTGTGCATCAACACCCTGTTTTGCAATCAGTGGTAATCAGTGTTTTTCCTGTTATGATAAGGAGTCTTGCACCCGTTGACAGGCACAGGAACCCAGGGCAGGGGAACTTAAGGGGTATAGAAGCTTGCTAAACAAAGGCTGTGGGAGCAGGAGCAGAAGCAGCTGATCTCCCTGGATGATGGAACTGTCTGTCTCTTGAGTGCTGATTTAACCCTGACGGCCCTCTCCTGGCTCGGCTACACTAGGCCGGGCACAGCAATCAGGAATGCAATTAGATTTAGACTTTACAGAGGGGTAATGGCTTAGATTGGAAGAGGCATGACTTTGAATTGATAGGCATGGCTTGGACCAGAAGGGCCCATCCAGGAGTCCTTAGACCAAAAGAGGAATGGCTTGGACAGGAAGAGCATGGCTAGGCCAGGAGAGCTTACACAGGCAGGGTGTGGTTTGGTCTAAAACGTGAGTGACCAGGAGGGCTCAGAGGAAAAGGGGCTTGCCTAAAACTGGAAGGGGCATGGCCAGGAATGCTTAGAACAGGAGCATGGTGCAGTCTAAAATGGGAATGGTCAGCAGTACTTGAAAAAGAAGGGGCGTGGCTTAAATTGAAAGGGGCATGACTTAGACCAGAAGAGGTGTGGCTTAGTCCAAAAGAGGTGTGGCCAGGAGTGCTCATAGAGGAAAGGGCATAGCATAGACTAAAGGGCGTGGCTTAGACTGGAAGGGGCAAGGCCAGGAGAACTTAATCTAGAAAAGGCTCAGTGTGGTCCAATGGGGGCTTGGCCAGGATTGCTTATTCAGGAAAGGGCATGGTTTAGACCAGAAGAAGCATGGCCAGAAGCACATGGAACAGAATGGGCTAGGCTAAGGCCAAAAAAGGAAAGTTTAGACCAGAAGGCGTATGGTCAGAATTAAATAGCCCATGAGGAGCCTGGACAGGAGATATTAGACTAGAAGAGGCAAGTTTTGAACAGAAGGGGCATGGCTAGACCAGAAGGAGCATGATCAGTCATGCAATTAGAGGTAGACTTAAGAATAACCCTGACCCTGATCTTGACCACTAACACCTAAACCCTAAACTACCCCTTAATCCCTAACACTAACCATAACCCTAACCTCCAATCATACCAGTAACCCTAACATTAACCCTGAACCTGAACTCCCCCTAATGCTAGCCCTAATCCTACTACTACCCCTGTAGGGACACCTATCCCTAACCCTAAACCCTATACCCTAACCCCTAGCCCCAACCATACCCCAACCCTAACTGTAAAGTGCCCCTAACCTCTAACCCTAAACATAACTCTGACCTAACCCCGACCCTGACCTCAGACCCCAGATCCCATACCCTAGACCTAGTGTGGCACAAATAAAAGAAAATCAGAGCTAGATATCAGTGAAAGGCTGAAATATCAAAGAGAGGAAACACAGTCACATCTCACGCATCTTCCAGCTTCCTCAGCCTTGATCCTTGTGACTTCTGCGGCCTCATCTGTCTTTATATGCCTGCCTCTTCATCCAGTTGTTTCATATAAAGGTTGAGATTAAAGGTGTGGCACTACCACTGCCAGCCTGGAACTCCTTCTGTAAACTAAACTAGCCTAAAACTCAGATTTGCTGGGATTAAGGGTGTAGGTCACCAAGCCCAAATATTCCCTGTACTGGGATTAAAGGTGTGAGTTGCCACCCTCTGATCCTCCAAGACTGACAGGGGGTAGATCCCTCTGATATTTCAGACTGATTTTTAATAAATTTGGAACATATTCCCCAAACCTAAACCCTGACCATGATCTTGACCCTGATGATGACCCTGAACACTAAACCTAAATCCTAACCCTAACCCATACCCCCTAACTCCTATCCTCTACCTTACACCTAACCCCTATCCTCATACACCAAACCCTAACCCCTAACCCCTAACTCCTATCTTCTACCTTACACCTAACCCTAACCCCATAATCCAAATACCTAAAACACTAACCCCTAACTCCTAATCATAACCCCTAGACCCTAACAAACCAAACCCCCTAACCCAAACATCTAAACCCTAATCCTAACCCCTAACCCTAGCCCTAACCCATACCCCCTAACTCCTATCCTCTTACACCTAACCCTAACGCCTAACCCTAACCCCTAACCCTAACACATACCCCCTAACTCCTATCCTCTTAGACCTAACCCTAACCCCATAACACACACACCTAACCACTAACCCCTAACTCCTAATCATAACCCCTAGACCCTAGTACCTAACCCTAACAAACCAAACCCCCTAACCCAAACATCTAAACCCCAATCCTAACCCTAAACCCTAACACTAATCCCTAACACTGACCCTAATTGGGGTTTAAACATCTTTGTGTTCTCTCTTAACAGGCTTTTTAAAGACTTTCTTCTTGGCTTTCACATTAATTGACTTTTTAAATGATAAAAGAGAAATACAACAAAAATATTCATAGTAAATATGATAAACATGATGATCTTCCCATCCATTCTATTTACCTTTTTCTTTACTGTTCTAATTAATATCAATTCACCTGGAGTAAGTTCACAGAAAGTCCAAAAACCTTCCATTGCCTTAAACAAATTTCCCCTTTAAAAAAAATACAATTTACTCACCATTCTAGATCAGTGATAATTCAGACGACTGTGAAGGGGGGCAGCTACCACTGTAAAAGCAGCCCAAAGAGGGGTCTAAAAAGAGGGGGAAAACCTACAACCCAACAGGATTTTGAAAGAGGTCACTGTCTGAAAAACTTACCCAAATGAAAGTGAAAAAGAAACGTATGGCTGCTCTGTCTAAACCTGGAGGCTAACTCACAAGAGAAAGCATAGGCAGTTGGTAATTACTTCTCCAGCCATGTGTTGCTCAGGCCAGCAAGTGGCTTTTTTGGGAATTCGTGCCCCAAAGGTGGACATCAAGTGTTGCACGAATTCTAGTTGTTATTAGATGAAACTCAGAGCCAGATATTGGGGAAAAGCTGGAATATCAGAGCGAGGAAACAGAGCACAGTCAAGTCTCACCCAGCCAAGCTATCTTCCAGCTTCCTTAGCCTTCCTCCTCATGTTTCTACAGAATAAACCTGTCTTCCTACACCTGCCTTAAATACCTTCATTGACCAGTTGTTTCACTTCTGGGTTCAACCCTGCATCATATTCTAGAGTTAAGATTAAAGGTGAGAGCTACTACTATTTGGTAGTTAGGCCTTGAACTCACAGAAACAAAGAAATATCTGTCTCTGAACTTATGGGATTGAAGGTGTAGGTCACCACTTCCTCTTTCCCCATTCTGGGATTAAAGGTGACTATCTGATCCTCCTGGATTAGGGGTGGATCTGTTCTCTGATATTCCAGACTGGTTTTATTAAATATATAGCATCACCACAAGCCACCTTCACAAGAGAGTTTTAAAGGAGAGCATACATCAAGAACAAGTTTTTAAAGTGGACAAGTGTAAACAGAAATAAAAGAATAACAATAAATAAATAAGAACAAAATGGTGTTACACCACACGTAATAAGGACTATGAGAGGCTAGGTCTTTTTTTTTTTTTTTTGATCTACTTTAGAATAATAAATGTCTTAGAGTAGCAAAATGTGCGTATAAGAAACCTTTCATCTGGGATAACTATAAAATGACTGATATAATAAACATAAACACCTTACGATGGTAACACTTGTATTTTAAAAAAATGGTCTTTGACCTTTTTGTCTTTAGCTGCATATTTTTATATTGTTGTATTTTATATATTTAATTATATATTTTATTTTATACATGGTCATATATCTTTATATAGTCATAATTATTTTTACATACCAACACATCTTTTATATATACTTAACTTTTAAAATACTTTTGTTTGTCTTTACAGTTATCTCTAGTCAGTTATTTATTTCATACAGTGTTTTATTATATAACAGTTTACATTTTTACCAAAAAATTTAGAGTAAAAAGATATGCAGTGTTAATTTTCCCAGGTACTCAAAGAGTATTGTATTATGCAATGGCTTTAACATATTGATTGCATATAAAAAGTTTTACTTCTGTATAAAGTGCAAAACTTTACTACATTGACTACATTTACATGGTTTCGCTGTAGTTCCATTTTTTTACATGGTTTTGAACACTACTGCTAAATGCAAAGGCTTTACCACACTGATACCATACTCATAGGGTATCTCTCCAGTATATGTTCTTTCATGCACCTCAAGAAGATAGAGTTCTGGAAAGGCTTTACCACACTGATTACATTCATAGGGTTTCTCTGCAGTATGTGTTCTTTTATGCAGCTGAAGATAATAGAGTTGTGTAAAGGCTTCACCACACTGGTTACATTCATAGGGTTTCTCTCCAGTATGTGTTTTTTTTATGTATTTGAAGATAATAATGATGTGCAAAGGCTTTACCACATTGATTACATTCATAGGGTTTCTTTCCAGTATGTGGTCTTTGATGAATTTGAAGAGGACTGCAACATGCAAAGGCTTTACCAAACTGATCACATTCATACGGTCTCTCTCTGATATGTCTTCTTTTGTGCATCTTAAGAGTACTGGGTTGTGCAAAAGCTTTACCACACTGATGACATTCATAGGGTTTCTCTCCAGTATGTGTTCTTTTATGGATCTTAAGAGTAGTGGGTTGTGTAAAGGCTTTACCACACTGATCACATCCATAGGGTTTCTCACCGGTATGTCTCTTTTTATGCATCTTAAGAGTACTGGGTTGTGTAAAGGCTTTCCCACACTGATTACATTCATAGGGTTTCTCTCCAGTATGTGTTCTTTTATGGATCTTAAGAGTAGTGAGTTGTGTAAAGGCTTTACCACACTGATCACATTCATAGGGTTTCTCACCGGTATGTCTCTTTTTATGCATCTTAAGAGTACTGGGTTGTGTAAAGGCTTTCCCACACTGATTACATTCATAGGGTTTCTCTCCAGTATGTGTTCTTTTATGCAGCTGAAGATAATAGAGTTGTGTAAAGGCTTTACCACACTGATTACATTCATAGGGTTTCTCTCCAGTATGTGTTCTTTTATGCATCTTAAGAGTCCTGAGTCGTGAAAAGGCTTTACCACACTGATTACATTCATAGGGTTTCTCTCCAGTATGTGTTTTTATATGCTCTTGAAGATAATAGAGTCGTGAAAAGGCTTTACCACACTGATTACATTCATAGGGTTTCTCTCCAGTATGTGTTCTTTTATGCTTCTTAAGATTAGAAAGATAGGTAAAGGCTTTACCACACTGATTACATTTGTAGGGTTTCTCTCCAGTATGTGTTCTTTTATGCACTTGAAGATGAATGTGCTGTGTAAAGGCTTTACCACACAGATTACATTCATAGGGTTTCTCTCCAGTATGTGTTCTTTTATGCCTTTGAAGACGACTGCAATGTGAAAAAGCTTTACCACACTGATTACATTCATAGGGTTTCTCTCCAGTATGTGTTCTTTTATGCAGCTGAAGAGTACTGAGATGTGAAAAGACTTTACCGCAATGATTACATTCATAGGGTTTCTCTCCAGTATGTGTCCTTTCATGCCTTTGGAGACTAGAAAAATATGAAAAGGCTTTACCACACTGATTGCATTCATAGGGTTTCTCTCCAGTATGTGTTCTTTCATGCCTTTGGAGACTAGAAAAATATGAAAAGGCTTTACCACACTGATTACATTCATAGAGTTTCTCTCCAGTATGTGTTCTTTTATGCTTTTGAAGTAGACTGCAATGTAAAAAGGCTTTACCACACTGATTACACTCATAGGGGTTCTCTCCAGTATGTGTTCTTTTATGCCTTTGAAGAAGACTGCAATCTGAAAAGGCTTTACCACACTGATTACATTCATAGGGTTTCTCTCCAGTATGTGTTCTTTTATGCCTTTGAAGAAGACTGCAATGTGAAAAGGCTTTACCACACTGATTACATTCATAAGGTTTCTCTCCAGTATGTCTGCTTGTATGCAGCTTAAGATTTTCCGGTCGTGTAAAGGCTTTACCACACTGATTACATTCATAAGGTTTCTCTCCAGTATGTGTTCTTTCATGTCTTTGGAGACAATAAAGATATGAAAAGGCTTTACCACACTGATTGCATTCATAGGGTTTCTCTCCAGTATGTGCTCTTTGATGCCTTCGAAGATGACCGCAACATGAAAAGGCTTTACCACAGTAATTACATTCATAAGGTTTCTCTCCAATATGTGTTTTTTCATTCTGTTGAAGATGAGTGTCATATGCAAAGGCTTTATCATATTGAGTATATACAGGTTTGTTCCCAATTTGACTTTTTTCATGCCTGCAAAGATAATGGGTACATGTAAACACTCTGCCACATTCAATAACTCTGTTGAAAGTTTATATCTGTATGAATTAATATTACAATCTGGTCCAGTTGTAAATAGGAATTAGATCTCAAGGTTTTCTTACTGTGTTTATATTCATGTTCTTCACCTTCATTAAGGGTTGTTTTGCATCTTTCATGATGTCTTTGATGCTAAGTGCCTTTATTACATGGTTCACTTTTATAGAATCTTTCTTCTATGGATTTTTCACATAATTAAAGAAAAGTGCAAAACCTCAGCGCTTTACAACCCTTATTGCATTCATAAATTTTCCTATAATGTGAGTCAGATTATTTGCTAAGTTAACCAGGACAAACAGAAGCACTTACACAGTCCTAGTGCTCATAGGGCTTTTTGCAAATACGAGTTTGTTGATGTATTAACAATGAAGCTGGGAAACAATTACTTGTATACTGGAATCAAGTTCAACAAGTATGCCTAACATGGGGACTGCTATATATCTAATAATTGTTCTGAGAGGTATATATGCCATTTCATATCCCTTTGCTCATATAGCTTTATACAGAATGACATATAATATACCTAGTAAAGGAAGAATAACAAATAAAAGATTTCCACATTGAATTCACAGTTTGACTTTATGTTCCTAATGGACTTGTACTATAGGGATTAAGGTTCTTTACTCTGGCTGTTCCTTTCACTAAATAGTATAGTCACAACAAGTATCTGAGTAATGATAGCTATGGACTATTTGCTTATTAGAAAGTTTTAGAGATATACTTATCACCTCTACAATGTGTATACTTTTTGTGATATGAGGGATATAAAATAAATGAGTTGACAGTTCTACAACACAGCTCTCATGGTGCTATGATTCAAATGATGACATCTGTTAAGCATTGTTTCCTTATCTTCTTTCTTAAAAGAATGCCTTGCAAATGCAATACACCTACCTGAAATTGAGGTATATAGTTTTGTGTGAATTCAATACTTATCACTGTACTTTAAGCTGTGCTTATTTACACTGTTGCTTTTAAAACTTCTAGGACACATTAGAATGTCTTCAGGGGCACATTTGCATTAGCTTTCACATCAAAATTACCTTTCATGTCTTCTAGAACTTTGAAAGTGTTCTTTAATAGTATGGTCTTCCCAACTGTATCCTAAAATATAGTACCAAAAAATGTATATTATTAAAAATGTATAAAACTAAGTTAATATCTCCAATAAACCTTAGAACCATGTCTTATTTATTCACCTCATTTTTCTTTATCAAATTACAGAAGATCAATAGGAACCAAGGAATACTTGTCCCCCTTGTTTTAAAACATAAAGAAAAATTCAGTCTTACCTACAGTAGTGAGGTTCCTGTATGTCTCCAGCATCACATCTTTGTAAAGATTCTTCTGGGAAGGATCCAGCAAAGTCCACTCTTCCCAAGTGAAGTTGACATGTACATCTTCAAAGGTGACGGTATTCTAAAATATTCCATACAGAAAGTATGATACTGACAACATTGTAAACATAGTCATATAATTCTGGTGCTCCCCACACGTATTCTATGACATTGATGCTCCCCACAGGTACTCTATGACAGAGACATTATAATGTAAATAAGGTCATAAAACTCTGGTGCTCCCCACACATATTCTATGGCAGACATTATAATGTAAATATAGTCATATAATTCTGGTGCTCCCCACACGTATTCAATCACATAGACATTATAATGTGTAAATATAGTCATATAATCCTGGTGCTCCCCACACGTATTCTACGACATAGATAGAGTCACCTCCATCATTTCTGTACCCTTTGAATGGGATATCACCTTACAAGAGAAATCACTATTAATAAACATAGAGAATTAACTAGATCAACAGTACAAAGTACAAATGAGAGAAATTGTATAAAAAGCTACTTACTAAAAAGAAAAAGGAGTAAGATGGATAAACTGGGTGCATTCACTCACACCATTGACCTCAGCACTTAGAAGGCAGTTATCTTCCTTTGAGTTGAATACCAGCCTAGTCTATGCAATCAGGTCCATGAGAACCAGATGTACATATCAGGACCCTGTCTACTATGCAAAAATTAGTCAAACTAATAAAAAATATAAAAGAACCTAGAGGGGTTTACTTAAGTTCTTACAGAAAGTTATACATTTATTCCAGTATTCATCTTCCAGAAGCCAGAAGTGTTCCAGTTTAAACAATATCAGTAAGATTTTACTAAAAAGCACTGCATATTTAAACAGTTCCAAATGAACAGATGAAAACACTAATGATATAAATATTGATCATAAATAATCAACACAGGGCAGGAGAGATGGGTCAGTAGCAAAGAGATCTTGCTGGTCTTATATATAGGTAGGCTCAATTGCCAGTAGTTACATGGGGGATTATAACCATCCAGTATTCCAAGTTCAAGGTTTCTGAGACCATTTTTTTGCAACATTGTACATATCTATGCATACAGATAAAATACTAATATTCATTTATAAAATTCAAAACAAACACATCAGGGAGAAAGAAGGTCATGCAACTGCAATCTAATAACTCAGAAGCCCAGGCAGTATTAATGGCATGAATTGAATACATTACATTCTGGGAAACAGAATGATACCCTCTGCCAAATTCTTAAAATTTCAAGATATGAGTGAGGCTCAGGACAATAGCATATGCTTGACATGTACAAAAACCTATATTCCAGGCCCATCACCCAATAATGTAAGAACAAAAAGCCAGGAATGTTGGCCCACCTTTAATCCCAGGATTTGAGAGTCAGAGTCAGGGGGATCATTGAGTTCAAGACCAGCCTGGTATACAGAGATACTTTCAGGACCTCCAAGGCTACAAAGACAAATCTTGTCTTCAAAAACAAACAATCTGAAACAGCAGGCTACCAAACTGCCTTAGCTCTGAATAGCAATTGCTTCTTATTGTATCTTATGTGATTTAGAGATAGAGTCTATCATAGTGGTGAAGATATAACAGCACAAGAAGAAAGCTGGATGATTAGTTTCAACCACAATTCAATAGACACAAATAACAGGAAGCTAGATTGTCATCACACCCCCATGTGGAATTTTATCTAGAAAGGCTCCTACTAAAGGTCTTACAAGAAATCAAAAGAAGGTCCTATGGGAGAGATGCATTCAAATACATCATCCTATGTCAGAGGTTTTTCATCCAATCACTTACATTCTGACCCAGGCTCATGGTCATTAATGAAGAAAATGTATTTAGTCACTTCAATAATCCTCAGTCTGAAAAGTCTTTTCTGACATTCAAGACATTCTCTTGACAGTGATGTCTTGTACAGCCAGGAAACAAGCTTCATCTTTCCAACATACAATGGCACAGAATATCATTCACGTTCCATAATAGAGAAATGCAGACATAGTGAGGGAAGATGGAACCAGGGCAAGACTGAAGCACAGCAGGAAAAACATCAAATTTTATAGCTCGATCTCAGCTGCATGGGGCTGCAGTTTTAAAGGGTTTAAATGGCCCTATCACTGAACTTCTAATACATCTCTTTTGGGTTACTTACACTCCATATATGCAGCTAGACCTCCATGAAGAAGTCTCAGAGCTTAGACATCCCAACACCTTGTGATCTCAAAATGCAAGCCAGGCTTTTTTGGACTATTATTCTAAGATGCACTATATTTGTTTATGGGATGAAACATTTGTTTTAGTGATGTGCTACATTCTTTTATGTTGCATTTGTTTAACTATGTGAAACTGTGATGTTTTCCCTGTCTAAAATACCTGACTGGTCTAATAAAGAGACGGCCCATAGTTTGACAAGAAAGGATCAGCAGGCTGGCAGGTAAAGAGACTAAATGGATGAGAAATCTGGGAGGAAGGAGGAGTAAGAAAAGGAGAGGGCATCGGGGGAACCACCCAGCTACAGAGCAAGCCACGGAGTAAGAAGTATAGAAAAGTATATAGAATACATAAGGATAAAACCACAGAGGGAAAAGGTAGATGACATAATTCAAGAAAAGCTACCAATAAGCCAAGCTAGGGACCGGCATTAATAAGAAAGAATAAGCCTCTGTGTATGTAATTTATTTGAGCGCTGGGTGCCAGGCTCCCAAAACAGAAAAAACAAAACAAACAAATGAAAAGTCTCCACCATTCTCACTCCTCCTCTCCAGGGTCTCTGTTGACTTTACCTGCGGTTTGGGGCAAGTGGTGCCTCAACGTGGGGCTCGAGTATGGGAGATTCAGTGAAGAACACTGTCCAAAAAGCTGGCTAAAAAGAAGTAGATAAGGAAAAGAGAGGAGGAGTCGTGGTTGCCTGTCATGACAAGAAATTAGTCAACAGAAATTGTTCATTGATGGCCTGAGACAGGCTTTAAAGACCCAAGAAGTAAAGGTTAAAATTAAACAGCTGAGTGAAGGTTTTGTTTACATAAAAGATGTATGTCCATAGTTTCCTAATGAGGGCACTATGAGAAAAGATGGAAGCTTGCAGGAGATGCCCTTAAAGATTAATATCAAACTTTTGGGCCAGACAAGGTCCCTATACCTGCCTTTTCTTACTGGGGTTTAATTAATGAAATATTATCTCAAAGACATTTGACTCTGTGGTCGCTAATGTTATAAACAATGGGGAGAAGTTCCTTCAAAATCAGAAAAAACCAGAGCAGCAAAATAAGAAAGGTGAAAGTGGGAAATCAGCAGAGAATGAGGACCTTATGTCCTTTGATAGTGAGAAGTCCACAGAGAACGGGGATCTTGTGTCCTTTATAGTGAGGAAGAAATAATAGAGGAAGTCTGGGAGAGTCATTTTAAAAGACATGTAGTGACTGATAAGGACCCTAGAAAGGAAAAGGAGATTACCCATATAATATTGAAACAAAAGTCAGGCAGCAAAAAACAGAGTCTAAATCTTTGATGAATAGAGGCTGAACCGAAAGTAAAATCACTTTATCTGCCTCTGAACAGTTTCTATTGGAAAAAAAAATGGTGACAGTGATATAGACTGGTATGATCCAGACTGGCCACCGTATGACCGGAGTCCACCTCCATATAAGGTGCCCCTCCATTAGTTTGTCCTGTTGTTGATCCCAGAACGGAACTGAGGGATGAAATTGAATTCGTAAAAGAACAGATAAAATTAGAAGAAGAGCATCAGGCTCTTATAGGCCAATTAGAAAAGCTAAAGACAGGGAAATCTGCAGGGACAAAGAATTCTCATCCTTCAAAAATGTGTCCCGTGCCTCATAGGGCATAACCAAAGCAGAATCTTATTATACCTGAATTGGATGATATTGACGCCTTTCCTGTCACTGAAACAGTAGATGGACAAGGGCAGTCCTGGCATCACCATACAGGATTTGATTTTAAACTAATTAAAGAATTAAAAACTGCAGTGGCTCAATATGTGACTACAGCTCCCCATACAACAGCCATAGCTGAATCAGTTGCAGAAAACTGGCTTACTCCAGGAGATTGGCAGACATTAACTAGAGCAACTTTGGCTGGTGGAGACTATCTCCTATGGAAATCAGAATTTGTTGAAGCTTGCAAAGACACAGCCAGACTAATACACAAGCTGGCAATGGCTGGATTTTGGATATGTTAATAGGGGAAGGAAATTATGCTAACAGCGATGCCCAAATGCAGTATGATACAGGTCTTTTTGCACAAATCCAAGCAGCTGCCACTAGAGCTTGGAGGATGCTCCCTGTAAAAGGATGTATGAGCTCCCCCCTAACTTAAATAAAACAAGGACCTGGTGAGACTTTTGCAGGTTTTGCCCACCAGCTAATGACTGCTGCTGGAAGAATTTTTGGCAGTGCTGACATTCAAGTGATCTTGTGAAACAATTAGCTTTTGAGAATGCTAACACTGTGTGCCAAGCTGTAATTCAGACCTATAAAAAGAAAACTGACCTCTCAGGGTATATTTGTCTTTGTTCAGATATTGGGCCCACTTACCAAAAAGGTCTTGCCATGGCCACAGCCCTGCAAGGATTTACTGTGAAACAACTTTAAATTCAACAGAACAAAATTAAGTGCTTTGCTTGGGGAGAAAATGGGCACTTTGTCAAGGACTGTAAAACTAACAAGAGAAACCCTCTTCAAGGACACGGTCTTTGAAAAACTCCTGGGCAGCCAGCCATTTGATAAGAACAAATCACAGGTTCGGTTTGCTCCCAGACTCCTTACTTACTCATGCCTACCTCAGAAAGGCTCAGTAACAGCATCATTAACAAAGACCAGGCAAGGAGCCTTAAAGTGATTTTATCTCACAGCTTATTCTCACCACAGGGCCAGGAGAAACTGAAGGTACCTTTCTTAAGCACCTTGCCTTTGACTTCCTCCTTTGCTGCCAGTTTGAGAGGAACAGCCTCTCTTGGCTCCTCTGATGCTTACTGGGTTCAACTCATTACAAAAAAGAAACCAACATTAACATTTGTTATAAAGGTATAAGAGAATGTGGCAGATACAAAAATGAGTTAGACTTGACCCCTGCTTCCAAAGATGACTATCTAAGAGTTAAATAGTCTCTCTCTCTCTCTCTCTCTCTCTCTCTCTCTCTCTCTCTCTCTCTCTCTCTCTCTGTGTGTGTGTGTGTGTGTGTGTGTGTGTGTGTGTGTGTATAAAATCTATTAATCTACTCATGACAATACAATTCCATAGATCATTTATATAAATTTTAATAGATTGCTATATGAAGTTGCAGGACAGGATGGCACATGTGGATCCTGTGGATCCAGACCTTAATTGCATTCTAGTTATCTTGCCCTCTAAGCATTCTCCTACAGGAATTTTAATGCAAAGGGAAAATGTTATATTGGAATGGTTATTTCTTCCACATAAACCGAGTAAGAAGTTAAAGACATATGTGGAAAAGATTTCTGAACTTATTTTTAAAGGAAAATTAAGACTTTGTCAACTGACAGGAATAGACCCAGCAGAAATTGTTGTGCCTTTAACTAATAAAAACATCGACCAATTATGGGTGAACTTTGGCAAAGAGCCTGCAGTAATTTTAGGGGAGATATTAATAATAAATCTCCTCAAAGCAAAAGAATTGAATTTCTAAAAAAAACTAATTGAATTCTCCCTTGTATTGTATGAGATAAACCAATTTATGGAGCCCCTACATTCTATACTGATGCAAACAAATCAGGAAAGGCAGGCTACAAATCAGAACATATAAATAAAGTGGCTCAAAACCCTTATAATTCTGTTCAAAAGTCAGCATTATATGCTATCGTGATGGTATTAATGGACTTTCCCAAACCTCTTAACATAGTCACTGACTCTCAGTATGCAGAAATAGTTGTTCTACACATTGAAATGGCTGAGTTTATTAATGATGAATCAGAATAAACTTCATTATTTATTCAGTTACAAGAAATAATCAGGACTAAAAATCATCCCTTCTATATAACACACATTTGATCCCATATGGGTCTGTCAGATCGTTTAGTGCAAGGTAATGATGAAATTGATAAATTATTAATAGGAAATGTACTAGAGGCCTTAGAATTTCATAAAAAACATCACGTAAATAGGGAAGGATTAAAAAAAAGATTTCTCTATCACTTGGCAACAAGCCAAAGAAATTCTAAAAAGGTGTCCCACCTGTTCTTTCTATAACCAAACTCCATTGCCAGCAGGAAGGCATCCTAAAGGCATACGTAGACATGAAATCTGGCAGATGGATGTACTTCATTTTACAGAATTTGGAAAATTAAGATATGTCCATCATACAATAGATACATTTTCAGGATTTCAATGGGCAACTGCTTTGAGTTCAGAAAAGCCTGACTCTGTAATCACACACTTGCTACAAGTTATGGCCATCATGGGAATACCTGTACAAACTAAGACTGACAATGCTCCGGCATATATCTCTAGTAAAATGAAACAATTTTTTGCTTATTATAATATAAAGCATATTACGGGAATACCACAAAATCCTACAGGGCAAGCAGTCATAGAGAGATCAAATCAAACTCTAAAGGATATGCTAAATTAACAGAAAGTAATAACAAAGACCCCAGAGATAGACTACATAATGCTTTATTAACTTTGAATTTTCTCAATGCTAATGACAAAGGAACAACAGCTGCTGAAAAGCATTGGACCATAGAAAAAAACAGCTGAACTAAATCAGCCAGTTTACTTCAAAGATGTACTAACCTCTGAATGGAAGCCAGGGTATGTGCTACATTGGGGAAGGGGTTTTTCTTTTGTTTCCACAGGTGAGGAAAAGTTATAGATAGCATCAAAATTAATAAAGATTTGATTTGAACCAGAGAAAATTCATGAAACTAAGAATTGATAGCTCAGTCACCCACATTATAATAATTCTTTAAGTTGTAAGAAAAAACAAAGGGTCAGGGCAGATATTTGGTTTTGTCTTTACAGAATACTGGAAATACCCATCTTTAAGAAGTAAAAAGACATCTAGACATCTACAGCAGAATGGAGGCTATCCAGAAAAACTTACAAGTAAAACAATATTGTAATTATTGGCACCAGTATACTTCATAGGGTAAAATCTCATTGCTTAACTTCTACAAATTTTTTTGTAAGTTGAAGTCCCAGTTTAATCATAATTTAAAGCTGGCTTTACAGTTGGAGTGTGGCTCTCTCCTTCTCTAAACTCAAGCATACTTGTTAAAGGAAAATACAAGATCTCTGTATCATATCAGAAGAGCCACCTGATATGGGACAGAAGAATAACAAAGAATAAGGGACTATTCTATTGTTACCAATCCTATGCTCAATAAGTTGTTATATATTTAGTTTCCTGTACATTGTGTTGGGTTTTAGTCTCTTCTCAGTTTTCTGCAGTGATCCAGGACATGGCCTAATTGCCAACCTGAAGTATACAAAAGGAAGATGGGGCCCAACAAGGATGGTTTCACATGAACTCTGACAAAGCCACTAAGCTGACAAACACCAATCAGATAGTTATAGTTTTCCAGTGACAGTTTTAGAAAAAAAAAAAAAAACAACTTTGTAGTTAAAATATATGTTTTAAGTGATATCAAAATGATAGCTTTTAGTTAGTAATACAAGTTAGAAAGTGAATTAGGTATAATCCTTTGGACTCATCAAAATAGGATAATTAATGAAACGTTTTCTTTGAATTGTCAATTGTTAATAGACTGGACATTACTCATTTATTATTTGTATATAGTGTATATAATTATTATACCTATTGTATATGGTTTTTCTTATGTTAGCTATAACCTTCTCTTTTTTAAGATTTGACACAAAAGGGGATATGTGGGGACATAATAAAAGATTCAAAAGTTTTGGAGATATCAGAGGGATCTGCTCACAGTCAGTCTAGGAGGATCAGAGAGTGGTGATTCCCCAGCACAGGGAGTATCCCGGGAGTGGTGGCCTACCCCCTCAATCCAAACTGAGTTCGAGGTCATCTGAGTTTACAGAAGGAGTACCAGGCTCCCAGGAAGGCAGTGGTGGGGCCATGCCTTAACTGAGCAAAGAGAGCATTTAAGGCAAGGGAAGAAAGACAGAAGGTCAGAAGAAACCAGGAGAAGCCAGGCTGAGGAAGCTGGAGGACAGCTGGGTAAGATCTGACTGTGGTGTTTACTCTCTCTAATATCTCTGACTTTCTCAGAGATCTGGCCCCGAGTTTCCTTTATTCATGCAACAGCTTTGTATGAATTTAAGTTTCACATTCCCTCAGGACCACACTTCTTTAAAGTCTTTTTTCAACTAATATCCATGCTAAATCTATGATAAACATCTCTTTACCCAGATGTGGTTATAAGAGGCAGAGGCAGGTGGATCTCTGCAAGTTCCAGACCTAGTCTACATACTACATAGTAATTTCCAGGCCAGACAAGATTAGAGAGTAAGACTGCATTTCAACAGACTCACTCCAAATTTCTCTACTTAACAAACTTCAGGCCTATAAAAATAGTTTCCTAGATAAACTACTCACTTTGTAATTATCCCTTTACTTTTATATTAGGAAGACAGATAAAACCATGTAAGCATATAACCCAGTATTTTTAAAGCAAGATAAATGGCAGATAAAGGATTTCTACAAGTCAGTGTATATATGATAGCAATTGGGGACCCTGTGTCAAAAATACTGAAAGGAAAGGACCAAGACTTACAATTTTTATGTGACTTTTACAACCAAATCATGGCACACATACATATCTTTCTACACACAGATGAGCACATAATACAGTCATAAGTAAATAAACAGTAAGATTAAGTTTGGATGATATGGTACACACCTTTTATTTCAATACTTTGGGTGGCAGAGGCAGGCAGAATTCTAGGAGTCTGAGACCAACCTGATCTAGAATCTGAATTCCAAGACAGCCAAAAACATATAGAGGCATGTCACCACATAATATCTCAACTCTGATTTGTGTTGACTTATCCTGAAATCCTTTTCCAAAGTACGCTGATGTGCCTCAGCTTAACCTCAGTAGAGGTCCTAAGGTTCAGAACAGAACAACACCCCTTAAAAGATTTCAGGTGTGAGCTATCAGTCCCTGTTAAATCATTCACAGAAAGAAATACAGCAAATCATGATAGTAGAGACAGGCACATTTGTTTTTTAATTAAAGCCAAACAATATGCTTGACAGAGTAAATATGATAGTGAGACATTTCTCAATAAAGCGTGCACGCACACACACGTACTCACAATGTTGACTATATTTTGGGTTTTTGTTGTTGTTGTTGTTGTTTAAGACATTAGAAATCTTCAGCTAGCCAAAAATGCATACCTTATATTTTTATTGACTAATACATACTGAATAGTTCATAACAAATTACAGTAAATATTATCTATATTACAGGCTTATTATTTGAAGTATAACAACTTTCTATACAAGACAGAGAAAACATACAATTGTCTTTATATTTACTTAAAATTTCACAAAAACTGGAAGTGGGAGAAATTTTGTGCTGTTCACATTACTGGTCTGTTTCCCTCCAATTAATCATTTCATAAAATACAGTATCAATCTTTTCTCAAACTGTTTCCAATTAAAGAATCAACTAATTTATTTGTAATGTTTGTGCTCTTTTTTTGATGCTAATGCTCAGAATTTACACCAGAAACAATACCTACTAAAGTAAATAACCCAGCTACCAGTAATCCAGTGAAATAGTTTGAAACATTTTCTAAAATAAATAGAAATTTTCAAGTATTAAATTGAATTTTTTGGAATACCATGTTATTTTCAATTTTACTAAGATACAAAAATAAAATGAGGTTATTGACATAAATTATACTATTACTTACTATGCTATTATCACATTTAGTTAAATAGTTGTTTATTTTCATAAAATAAAGAGTGACCACATAGGGGATTACTAGAATTTCTATTAATAACACATGATGTGCAACTACACAAGAATGTGTATAATATGATCCTACCAAAAGTAAAATTAGCAGTATAATTTGTAATAGTTACTCTGCAATGGGTAATAAGTCTTAGTTAGGGCTTCTATTGCTCTGAAGAAACTCCATGATTATGGCAACTCTAATAAAGGAAACATATTTACTTATGTTGGCATACAGGCAGACAAGGTGCTAGAGTAGAGAGTAGGCATTGTATACCTTGGCATGCAGGCAACAGGAAGTAGTCTGAGACAGTAGACATAGCATGAACATATATGAGACCACAAAGTCCACCCTCACAGCACTATACTTTCTCAAACAAGGCTATAGCTACTGCAACAAAGTTATACTGCTAGTATTTTCCGGCCCTATGAGCACATGGGGGACAATTACATTAAGACCACCACATGTACGAAGCACTAATGTTCACAGGGAAACATATTTCCTCTTGTGTGATTAAACAATAAAGCCATACTATTGAGATAAGCTAAAAGTATGTTTGTTTCTAAACTATTATTCCATGAAGTTTTTGGTAGGGTCTACATAAAGCCACATAAATGAACAAATGAAAAAAACTACATATATTTAACCCAATGTGGCAATAATGGTGATGCTGATCTTTGTCCTTGAATTGAACAGGATGGCCAGTGAATCACTTTTTAATACCAATTATGTGTTTTGAGAAGCCTGTTTTAATAACTTTGCTTCCAATAACTTATACAGGTTAAACTTTTATTTTTCCCATTTTTTTTCAGGTGCTTAAAGAAAAGCCATATCATTATTAATCCAAGACATCTTGGTGTATTATTTGTTACTCATGTTGAAACATATATGTGAACAAGAATCCTTGTAATGAGCATGGCAAAATAATGTTTTCAGACATGTAAAAATACCTTAGTTAGTAATATCACTACAACGAAGTCTGTACCTAATAAGCAGAACCTAGTACCATCACTCACTCAAGAAAAGCAGAATTCTAAAACCTTATGACACTCGCTGGATAGTATATAAGCAGCAATAAAAAAATAAAGTATAACTCAAGACACCACCTTGATTTACCCTGTATCTGGAAAGTTTTCCTTAAGTTTCTGACCCTCAAAATAATTTTTCTGTTAGAGACTTAATCTGATCTTTAGCAAACATACTTAACACAGGAGATCAGCTTTGGAAAAAGAGGCTTAGGACTTCATTAGGAAATAAGAGCATGAGCCTTGTCAATAACCATCAGAATAATTAAAAAATAGGCTTTGTTACACTAACTACACATTTCTAACTTCTTGCTTATGATCTAACATTTCCTCCACTGGTCTCCAGCATTTGGTGTCCATTGTTTGGCAAGTCTTTGTCATTCTGACTAAAATTACCACAACTCTTACGAACAGACTAAATCTACAATCTAAGTAACACCAAACTAGTAATATCAACAAGATTCATAATTATGGTAAGTCAATAAACTAGTTGATAAAACCAAAGCATCAAATTCCTCCAAACAACAGTGATGAGTTTGTCTTATAATAGTTCCAGCTTTATTAAGAAACTCATCTATGAGAATCACCCTTACTCTCCCAGGAATATTCTAGGACTCCAGCAATTTCTGAAGTGTCAGAAAGCAATATGGGTCCCCATTAAAATCTGTGTAAAGTAGCTGGGCATCAGAAATTATCTGGAAGACATTTAGGCTTAAAGAAGTTTGTGGACAGGAGCTTAGAAGCTAAAAAATTAGAAAGAAACCTTTATACATACTTATATGTACGTACGTACACATACACACACATTTTATTGTTTGGTATAGAAAAAATATATTCTCTGGTGGCAGAGTATATCTGTTTTGCCCACGTGATGTAGAGAACTACCACATGCTGGTGGGATGAAGACTGGGTCAAACACTGACTATGCAAGAGTGAGCAGGCAGGTGTCCTTCCTCATTTTTAAGTAATGAAATATCCAGGTAAGAAGCTATGCCTCTTTTAAGCCAGATACCCCAATTTTTATGGCAGAGCAGATATTTTACAAGGCAGAATGGAGAATACTTGGCAGCTAAACCAGAGAGCTGCTTTAAAAGTCAAGCCCAATGCAGATAGCAAAGCAGACCATCAACTACCACCATGAGGTTGCTGAAAAAGGAGGCCTGGATCTCCAGAACAGAAATTGCACAGTTACTAGGAAACCAAAGTGACTGTTGGCAAGTTAGACCAGCCTTTAACTCTACAAGAAGGTATCAGGTGAAGGAGACATCATTGCCAGTAGACAAACTATCATAGATGTCTTGGTGTGGGGGGTCTAATCAGACTATCTCTCTAGACAAAGTACTACAGAAGTAATGACTATTGACCAGTAGACAAACTATCAGACATCTTGGTGTGGGGGTCTAATCAGACCATCTCTCTAGACAAAGTACTACAGAAGTAATGACTATTGAGGGAGGGAGAATTGTTTATCCCAGATGCGAGTCTCCTAGTTACTAATTCAGATCAAAGTGTTCTGCCCTGTGATCATATAAGAACAAAATACCACATGCAGCAACAAAAATACACATCCTCACATAGTTAAAGTATTTTCAAGAGCATAAACAAATTAACACAACCTTCCACCACTTAAGTAATATTTAGAGACAAGGTAAACGTAACACAGCCTTCCACCAATTAAGTAATATTTAGAGACAAGGTAAATGTAACACAGCCTCCCACCCCTTAAGTAATATTCAGAGACAAGGTAAATGTAACACAGCCTTCCACCGCTTAAGTAATATTTAGAGACAAGGTCATCAAGTGATTGGACAAGGGAAAGTGCAGTAATTCGTTATGTGTTTATATTTTAAATTTTAATAATGGGCATAGAGCTAGATACAGAATTCTCAGAAAATGAAATACAAATGGCTGATAAACATTTCTCAAAACGCAACTTTAGACATTCCATATGTCTCAGGAGCACCACTCCTGTGTGTGTGTGTACATAAAATGGAAGTCCATATCCTACTTAAGAGTCATCTGCTAATCCATTTTTGTTAAATTTAAAATATTGAGAAGTAAAAACACTTTAGAATTGCATCAACTGAATAATGAATAATAACATGTGCTGTAGTCACACAGGGTAATTTTATTCAGATATCAGGAAAAATAAAACCAGAGAATTCACAACCAAACAGAAGAAACTACAAAACTATTTTGCATAAGGAAGCCCAGTACAAAGAATATAAACACATAGAAAAAATACAGGGGGAGAAAGAGACTAAGAACTTAAGGATAGGCAGGCCACGGGACACTAGAAAAAAATGGATTAATATTATGAAGCTAAGTGGACAGAGCACTAAACTGAATTAAAGTTACTTACCATTATATTTATAAATGAATAAACCTCTAATTGTTCCACCCAGATGCAGCTAATTGAACTAGATTGTGATTGACACAGTAATACTTATGTGGATAATGTATAAAGAATAAGTAACTACAAATGCTCAGTCTTAAAACATTTTAACTCATTGTGAATAAATGCAGGAAAAAAAATTGAAGGCAGAGGTGTGATCCATTCTAAAAAGACAAAATCCCCTAATGCTCATCTCTAGTGCTTCAAAAGTTCACCAGCTGAAGCCTCTGTTCATCCTGTCCACATCTCCTTTGGATCCCACAGACCATCTTCTCTAACATTCCTTTCCCCAAAATTTTCTGCAGCCCAGCCACCAACACCAGCAGTCATTCTCTGGGAAGACACCAAAAGAGCAGGCCAATAACTCAATAACACTCAGGAAAAAAATCCAAAGAGGAAACAGGAACCAAAGAACATAATAGTCACACAATCCAGAAGTCCACACTTGACCTATCCCAAACCCAGATAGCGAGGTGATAGCATAAGAACATCATCAATAACAGCCAGGGCAATAACTATCCACCAGAAACTGGCTAGAACGGTGGGCCCTGAATATTCAACATTGATTCAGAACAAGGAAATGATCTCAACACCAATTATATGAAGATGATAGAGGACTTTATCAAGTAAATGAGTAAATCCATTTAAGAAAGTGAGGAGACACATACAATTGGAGGAAATAACACTTTTTAAATAAAAAAGAAAGAGAAAAAACACTTGAAACTGAATAAAACTTTTCAACCATAAAAATAGGAATGTAATATGGAAAATACAGATTGTAGGGATTCCTCACATGAAAAGCTTAGGAAACAGGAACTCAAGAGACAAGCTTCCTCAGCAGAATAGAAGAGATAAAACTAAGAAACTCAGACACTGAAGGAAAGATAGAGGTGGGGACATATCAGTTAAATAAAATATTAAGCCCCCCGTAAATTAGTAAAACCCCAAATCCAAGAAATCTAAGATACTAAAAAAAGAACAAATACAAGAATAATTCAGAGGAAAAAGAAGAACCTCAATTTCAACAAATCATAGAGGAAATAATGTCCCTAAACTAAAGGAGAAGAAGCCTATCAAAGTAAAAGAAGCAACAGAACACCAGAGTCACTGAACCAAAAAGCCAACTCACTACCTAATAATCAAAACATCAGAACACACTGAGAGAAGGATAAATATTTAAAAATGCAAGAAAACAAGTGATTCATAAAAGCAGACCTACTAGAATCAATTTAATTATGGAGTTAATTACAATACATTAAGTTGAAGAGATTGTCTTCCGGCCACCCAGACCAGGTTCCCTACATAGTTACTTGGAAGGGGTTAATAGATAGCCTGGATGCCCCCGCCCATGGGTTAAACCTTTTTGGCCTCCCTAGATGCCTGCAGTTTTGATTGACAAATCCAGATCCAGGCCTAAGGATACCAGTGAGCCAAAACAGGAGTTGTCACTGGTCTTGTCACTGGTCTTGCAGGGAGAGACACTGGAGACTGAAATCTTTCCCCCCCCTTACTTCTCCAGACAGCTGCCCACTGCTCCACAGCTGGAACACCTCCCACAGGGAATCAGAGGGGATGGTGGGCCAGCACAGGCCACCAGGAGCCACGGGGGGTGGGGCACAACTTGATACCACGTGGCCCTACCCCTCTGACCAGCAGGTCTCCCTGATGATGACAGGCATCAACCCTTTTGTTATTGGCTTTTTGCTACCAGTGATTTATATAATTGGAAGGCCCAAAATGCCCCCTTTTCTAAGGACTCCCAGGATTTATTTAACTTGTTAGAGACTGTCCTTTTCACCCACCAGCACACCTGGTACGACTGCCAACAATTGTTAGGGGTCCTGTTCACTCAGGGTGGGGGAAAGGAGCCAGATCTTGGAGAATGACCGAAGATGACAGACCCAGTCCTGATCATGACAACCTTTCGCTCCACTTGCCCCACCTGGGACTACAGTACAGCAGAAGGTAGGGAGCATATCCACATTTCCCGCCAAGCTCTTTTGGCAGGTTTGAAAGCAGCGGCATGCAAGCTGACCAACATGGCCAAAATTTACAATGTTAGACAGGGTGCAGACGAAAGCCCGGCTGCCTACTTAGAAAGACTAATGGCAGCTTTTAAGCAATACTCTCCCTATGACCCAGAGTCAGAGGAAGCAAAACAGGCAGTTATTTTAGCCTACATTAGCCAGGCCACCCCAGACATTTGTAAGAAACTGCAATCTCTAGAAAGACTAGGAGAGAAGAACCTCTGAGAATTAGTGGCAGTGGCAGAAAAAGTATACAATAAAAGAGAGACAGAAGAACAGAAAGAGGTCAGGAGAGAGAGGATAAAAGAGAAGAAAGACAGGAAAGGCACCTACCTCTCCAGGATACTGGAGTGACAACAAGCCCAGGTGGAAAGAGAGCTGTTGGCAGTGGAGGCTGGAGACTGAGATCCCAACAGACGCCCCAGACCAAGGCTGGATAAGAACCAATATGCCTATTGTAAGGAAGAAGGACACTGGGCGAGGGAATGCCCCAAGGATAAAAGCCGAGGCAAGCCAAAGGAGCCAAATGGGCACAAGTCCACCATCCTGGCGGCCTTAAAAGAAGATGATAGTGACTGGGGATACGGGGCTTGGTCCCCCTCCCTGAACCCAGGGTAACCCTCAAGGTGGGGGGAAGCCAGTCCAGTTCATGGTAGACACTGGAGCAGAGAATGCTGTGCTCCTTGCCCAGAATGATCTACTCCACAGAAAGACAGACCTGAGTAAAAGAGGCTACAGGCACCAAGCCCTATCGAAGGACAGTCAAGTTAGGCGTGGGACCCACTCATTTCTAGTCTTTCCTGAGTGCTCATACCCACTATTGGGATGGGACCTGCATAAGGCCAGACTTGCAAGATGGTTCACTGTTGGATGCTGAAGTCACCTGGTTCACAGATGGGAGTAGCTTTGTCAGAGACAGACACAGGCATGCAGGGGCTGCAGTGACTACTACTGACGCCATTTCCTGGGTCACAGATTCACCCTTCAGCTCCTCGGCACAAAAAGCAGAACTGACTGCTCTAACCAAGTAAAAATGAATAAAGAAAAGAAGGCCAACATCTACAATGATAGCACTTATGCTTTTGACACCTTGCACATTCACGGGGCAATTTACCCGGAAAGAGGCTGTGGATGGCAGAAGAAAAGACCATAAAAAATAAGTCAGAAATATTGGGCTTACTGGAAACTGTCTGGACACCAAAGACAGAAAGACTTCATCTTCCAGAAAAATAATAATCTGGCAGACAAGGCTGCAAAGGAGGCCCCCAGAAACAACACTAACGTTGCCAGTCCTAGCTGACCCCAGTCCAAGGGAATTGCCCCCTCGTTCAGATTATAACAAAGAAGAAGAAACATGGGTGGCCCAACAGGTGGGAGCTTACAAATAGGAGGAATGGTGGCACCTGCCCAATGGAAAGATCTTCCTGTCACAACTCTTTGGTAAAAGACTGCTCAAACGTATACATCAAGCATCCCACATGGGAACCCGAAGGATGCAGGAACTGCTACAGAGCTCCCCCTTAAGACTCAGACAAGCCGGCACGCACATCCAGGAGGTGACCAAGAACTGTCAACCTTGTAGGGTCACTATTGCCAGGTGCTCGACCCATGAAAAGCAAACTGTCTTTGAGGAACCCGACCTGGTGCGTACGTACTGGGAGGCTGATTTCACTGAGACTAAGCTAGGGAAAGTTGGATATAAGTACTTGTTAGTGTTTATAGATACCTTTTCTAGATGGACTGAAGCTTACCCAACAAAGCATGAGACAGCCCATGTTGTGGCCAAGAAGATTATGGAGGAACTGGATTTCCAGTTATGACTGGGTCTGACAATGGGCCAGCTTTCATCTCTCAGATAAACCAGGGAATAGCCACTGCACTGGGGGCCGAATGGAAATTACATTGTGGCAGAAAGGATGAATCAGACCCTAAAACAGGCCCTCACCAAATTAGCCTTTGAGACTGGTGGAGACTGGATGACACTCTTCCACTTTGCCTTGTTCCCAGTCCGGAACTCACCCTACCAGCTGGGACTGACCCCTTTGAGATCATGTATGGACACCCTCCTCCACTTCTCCCTAGCTTATATACAGAGTTAGTGGTCCACCTTGATCCACCTTGATGACCTGGACCTCTTACAGCCACTCCAAGGCTTGGAGAAGGCTACTGAACAGCTCTGGCCTCAGCTACAGGCTATTTACACTTCTGCAACTCCCCCCCCCCCCGCCCCACCTCACAGGTTCTGTCCCAGGTATTAGTCTGTAGACACCAGTGCCAGAACCTGGAACTCTGGTGGAAAGGGCCCTTCCGAGTGATCCTCACCACTCCAACTGCTCTTAAGGAGGACGAGATTGCTCCCTGGGTACATCATTCTGATGTCTGAGGCACCGCCCCATTCAACCTACCTGAAGGGTGGGAGGTCAGACCAGACCCAAGAAAACCCCTGAGGCTGACTGTCCACCCCTGATCACCCCATTGGCCATGGATGCTGATACTACAGATGACCTTCACCCTCACTGAAAGCAAGCAACATCAACCATGGAGGATGACTTGGACCATAAGTAACTTGGAAATCGGTACCCTTTTCCTCTGTGCATCCCTTGCATATCTGGTTTCCAGACCTAACCTTTGACCTATGTCACCTTGCTAAAGATTCTTGGGACACCAAAGACACAGAAAGGACTCAAGGTGATTCCTACCCAACCTGTCACTATAGAAACCGATATGTATGTCCTTGGGGGAGGAGAACTTCCAAGTGTAGAGGCCTGAACCATGTCTATTGCACCACATGGGAATGTGAGTCTAGTGCTTCCAAATGGTCTATGACCTGCTCTGACCTGATCTGGCTCAAGATGGACAGCACCAGGTGAATCAAACCTCCTCTTTCTCTAGTAAAAAGGCCTATGTGCTGCCTTGGGAGAAGAATGTTGCTTTTATGTAGATCATTCAGGAGAAGTCAAACAGATCACGGCCAAAGTTCAGGAAGGGCTATTAAAGAGGAGGTGAGAGCTAGAAGCCAACCAGAGCTGGTTTGAGTCATGGTATTCGAGGTCCCCCTGGTTCATCACCCCATGACTGGAATCATTGGCCCACTAATTATCTTGTTACTTCTGCTTACCTTTGGGCCATGTACTGTTAAGAGGTTAGTCCAATTCATGAAGCAGCGACTGGGCACTATCCAGCTGATGGTGCAAAGGGACTACACACCAATAGGCACTGAGAATTCAAGGTACACCTTCACTGAGATGGAACCCTATGATTCTTATAAACTATTAACCAGGGTCCCATGATTGGCTCCCAGTACAAGAGACGGAGGGTGATGAGAAACCCAAAGTTTCTCCATCTTAAGAGTCAGCAGCCATGTTAGCAAACAGGTCAGGGAAAGCTCAAGATAAATCCCCCTTCACTTCAAGAAATTTGCAAAAGATGCTATCTAAAAGGACATAGTCCAGGCCAGAGCCTTAGCCTAACTGCAGAATATTCCAACCCTGGGGCCAGTCAATAGAAAGCCAGACCACCCTGACACACCCTGACCAAGTTAAGCAACTACAGAATGTTCCAGTGCTGCCCTGGGGCTAGTCAATAGAAACCCAACCCTGGAAACACCCAGACAAGAGGCCAAATCAACTTTTTTTTTCCTCATTCTTACTCTAGTTCAGTTTTTTTGCCTATAAAAGATACATGTATTCTCAACTTGGGAACTCCTCCTAGCCTCATTTTACTGTATTGTGCACTCAATAAGCCTTGTATTTGCATTTCGGATTCCCTGGACTCTGGTGATCTCTCTGGGGCTTGTTCTCTGGGCAGAACAAAATTACTAGTTGAGTGCTATCTAACACATGAGATGCCTTTAAAACCTCCACAAAACTAACGTTCTTAAATTGTTCTTAACTGTTCTTAAAGACACAGTACAATTGTTCCTGACCTGACTTTCCACAACAGAGACCTCTTCTTTACATGTAAGTGAATCTTACATGTAAAGTTTAAATACAAAGTCTAAAGGTACTAGAGAAACTAGACCTTTTCCTGTTTGGCAACCAGCTTTCCCTTAGTGCACCAAAAGCATGTTAAAGTTGACTACAAAAATGTTTCTACACACAGTTCCCTGCACTCAATTCTATGGGCAGATTCAAGCCACAAAGAAAAGTAATTCAGAGATATGGCCTGGAGTCAGGGAGTTAAGAACCCCATGGTACCTCACACAAAAGAGATTCTGGTTGCAGATTTCCTTCCACCCTGATCCCAGAAAGACACACTAGCTCCTGCACCTCACCATCTATTTCATCCCATCTGTTCACAGTATCCCTTCACTCACCATGTTGTGGTTTCCCAGCTTGGCCCTGGTCTCTGCTCAGCTTCCAGCAGCAGCACAAACAGCACACCATACAACCTATCATACCAGTTCCTCCTCAATGCCTAGCCTGAAGCAGGCAACAGGAAGAGCCCACCACCACTTCTGACTGGAAGGTCACCTGGAGGGCCTGATTGGCTAGTGAAGACTGGGTGATAAAAGCAGCTCACATTGGGTTGCACTGTTCTTAAAGACACAGTACAATTGTTCCTGACCTGACTTTCCACAACAGAGACCTCTTCTAGATCAAGAGATGCATTTCAATAGCACTTGCCCCTGGCTCCAACAGCAATCCTTCTATCTTCCTGCACTGCACAGACACTCTCAATTCGTTCTCCACAGACTCTCTCCATTCCTTCTCCACACTCTCTCCATGCCTTCTCCACAGACACTCTCCATTCCTTCTCCACAGACACTCTCCATTCCTTCTCCACAGACACTCTCCATTCCTTCTCCATAAACACTTTCCATTCCTTCTCCACAGACTCTCTCCATTCCTTCTCCACAGACATTCTCCATTCCTTCTCCATAAACACTTCCCATTCCTTCTCCACAGATTCTCTCCATTCCTTCTCCACAGACACTCTCCATTCCTTCTCCATAAACACTTTCCATTCCGTCTCCACAGACATTCTCCATTCCTTCTCCATAAACACTTCCCATTCCTTCTCCACAGATTCTCTCCATTCCTTCTCCACAGACACTCTCCATTCCTTCTCCATAAACACTTCCCATTCTTTCTCCACAGATTCTCTCCATTCCTTCTCCACAGACACTCTCCACTCCTTCTCCACACTCTCCACTCCTTCTCCACAGACACTCTCCACTCCTTCTACACAGACACTCTCCACTCCTTCTCCACAGACACGCTCCACTCCTTCTCCACAGACACTCTCCACTCCTCCACAAACACCCCATTCCTTCTCCCCAGACACTCTCCAATCCTTCTCCATAAACACTTTCCATTCCTTCTCCACAGACACTCTCCACTCCTTTTCCACAGACACTCTCCACTCCTTCTCCACAGACACTCTCCACTCCTTCTCCAGAGACATTTTCCACTCCTTCTCCACAGACACTCTCCACTCCTTCTCCAGACACCCCATTCCTTCTCCACAGACACTCTCCACTCCTTCTCCATAAACACTTTCCATTCCTTCTCCATAAACACTTTCCATTCCTTCTCCACAGACACTCTCCATTCTTTCTCCACAGACACTCTCCATTCCTTCTCCATAAAAACTTTCCATTCCTTCTCCACAGACTCTCTCCACTCCTTCTCCACACTCTCTCCATTCCTTCTCCACACTCTCCATTCCTTCTCCACAGACACTCTCCACTCCTCCACAGACACTCTCTACTCCTTCTCCACAGACTCTCTCCACTCCTTCTCCACAGACTCTCTCCACTCCTTCTCCACAGACACTCTCCACTCCTTCTCCACAGACACCCCATTCCTTCTCCACAGACACTCTCCACTCCTTCTCCATAAACTTTCCACTCTTTCTCCACACTCTCTCCATTCCTTCTCCACAGACACTCTCCATTCCTTCTCCATAAACACTTTCCATTCCTTCTCCATAGACACTCTCCACTCCTTCGCCACACTCTCCATTCCTTCTCCACACTCTCTCCACTCCTTCTCCACAGACACTCTCCACTCCTCCACAGACACTCTCCACTCCTTCTCCACAGACTCTCTCCACTCCTTCTCCACAGACTCTCTCCACTCCTGCACAGACATTCTCCACTCCTTCTCCACAGACTCTCTCCACTCCTTCTCCAGCTTGTACAGCCTGCTATACTCTGGGGTAGGTTGAATCCTGGAAGATTTCTATGTTTAGTCTTAAGTTTTCTATGTATCATGTGTTTACTTTTGTGTTTTCTATGTTCACTTTCAGTTTGTGGGCTTCCATTTTGAATATCCTTTTGTAAACTGGCCTTTGGACCTTCTCAATACTTCATGTAAATGAGCCCAAAATTTGCAAATATCTGTAAATAGCCTAATTTGACTTACAGAAGGTCCAATAGCAGGACTGAGAGAAGTCTCTTCTGCTTGATTTTGGTTTTGACTCTTGGCACCAGAAGGTCTGATTTTTTTCTGTTTGTAGTCTTGTATCTTATGATTCTATTTGTCCTCTTTCTGATTCAGGAGACTGACAGTACGGGACAGACTAACTGTACTCCTTCCTACCCACAATGTTCCCTAGTCTTCTGACAAAGCAATACAGGCAGTGGTGCAAGCCTCTGAACAACAGGAGATGATTACTAGTTGGGGGGAACATTGGCACCTAGTTAGTACCTGGGTTCTAGGGTGATTCACAATGACCATGAGCTCAGACAGTACAGGTTTGAGGGCTACAGTGCAAGGAGCTGCAGGTAGACTTTGTAGTCAAAAGGAAGCAGAAGCCAGTGGGTGACTTTTGGAAATCAGACCTTGCCAAAACAGGATGTAACTGCAACTCAGAGATATTGAAGAACTGCCCTATGGACTCACAGCCACAAAGAGGCGTACAGCGGCCAACTTCCAGTGGGACCAAACCAAGATGGGAAGTCACTTCCAATCTGCTTCTCTGGTGAACTTTATACAAGCACAGGTGTGATTGATTGAGTGGCTGCAAAAGACACAATGTTACTCACTCAGGTAGGTGATCACACCTCTACCACCAGGGTCCTGGATGCCATCAACACCTTAAGCCCTTTCTGTCATGAAACTTGTTTTATAAACCAGTCTTTATTACCATAGAGAAAAAAAAATGGTGTTTGGTCATTCAGATTCAACAGATTATGGATACCTGATATCATTTGGAGGAGTTGGCTACAAATTATTATTGACTAGGATTTTAAAAACCTACTGCAAGTTTCAGATGCTTCACTACAGTGCTAAGGCAAATTTGGAGTCAGAGCTTTCTCATTAATAACCTTTATATATGTAGGCCATCACCAGAATATGTGAACCAGATTAAAGATGGATCTTATGATTCACTTGATCTTCTTATGGTTTTGGTACTTTTGAGACAGAGTTTATCTGTGTAGTCCTGGAACTCTTTCTGTAGACCAGGCTAGTCTCACACTCAAAAAAATCTAACTGCTTCTGCCTTCTGAGTGCTGCAATGGATCCCGTCATCTCAAATGATCCATTTAAAAACAAATCCCTCATGGGTATACCCAACTCTTTGGATCTTGCTAAATTCCAGAAGCATTCAGATATCAAGAACAGCAATGACAACAGCCAAGACAGACGGAAGGACCCTGACCTCAGATCTCCTGTATTCTTTCTGCTCTAGCCATTTCACATCTCGTTTTTCCTTGAAGCAGATATGCACTGTGTCATAGCAGTGAATATTGTCTTGAACCCAGAACTTGTCTCTGTTATTATATTTCATACATCTCTAAAGTTCAGGCAAATTGGAATCTCAAAAGTTAGATACAAAATAATTTACTTACTTCCAATTCCCATTAACTGTTTCCCTTCCCAAACGTTTTTAAACTATGTCAATGTGTACTTCACTACAAATACAGGTATCCAAGAATGTGCATTAAGAAAAATGATATGGGAAGAATATCTATAATTACAGGATCACAATGAAGAATCTGATCTTAAAGGCAGAAACAAGAGGTCAGCATAAATTTTATTAGATATCATTTTAAATCCGAATTGAAATACACAGGCTTACATCCAACATTTGGCTCTATGAACAGGACAAATTTATATCTTCTCATGTGAATAATGGATGATGAACACTTAATCTTAATATAATTTAATCAGTATAACAAAGTGATAAGTTGTCTCAAGAGGACATTTGATGTCAGCATCTCCAGTAAAAAAAATAAACAAGATTTTTTTTTGTCTGTTTCTTTTACAAGTAATGTTTCTTCCAGATCTGGAACTATACAGAAAAAGAAAAGGATATGTTTTGTAGTAAAATAACAATTCACAGGGAATCATAAATCTATGTAAGTATTGCCTAAAATACTTTTACACGCCACTTTCATATATAGTATCTGAGGAACTTTTAAAATTAAGTATGCTTGCACAATGCATGTGTGCTGAGGTGTACAGAATTTTAAAAGGGAAATATGAGGTCACTTTGAATTAGAGTTAGAGAAGTTTGCAAGCCATCAGGCTGAGAATGGAACCAGGGTCATTGGAAGATGAAACAGAGACCCTAGCCAGTGAACCATCTTTCCAGACACATGCAAAAGATTATTTAACATGAATATATGTGACATCTCATTAGTAAGGCACAGCATACAGAAAGACATTCCCACATCAGAAGCAATAATTAAAATGCATTGTATGAAAATCTATTAAAATTTTAAAAGGAATAAAAAAGGATAAAGAAAGGAAACTCCATATTCCATGAAGACTAAACCATGTATGTCCATATTCCTCCAGGGTTCTGCTTTAAGTTCTTGACTGAATTTCCTGGCTGAAGGACTATGAACTAGACCTGTAAGCTAAGTCAAGCTTTTCTTTATCCAAAACAGAGTGAAGGCAGTGAGTTTAAAGCATCCTATGAAATGGAGACTAGAAAACGAAAACAGGCAGAGAGAGGTACAGAAGGCCAGGACGTAAGGGCTTATTTATATCAAGATATATTATACTAAAGAATACATTCATAAAATAATAAAGGGTCACAAATGTAGGGATGACAAAACAAAACAGCCAGTAACCCTGAATTTCTCAACATGATGTTAGTCAGCTTTAAGTCTAGGCAAAAAGAAAGCAACTACAACATGGCATGTCACTATAACACCTATAAACTAAATGAATCTTCTTAGAATGCAAAAAAGGTGTTTTTAAGCTGCACAGGAAAGGCTTCATAGTATCCACAAGACAATGTCAGCATTTATTTAAAGAGAGAATACATGAAACTATAAAGACCCTCAAAGACTAAGAAATAAAGTCATCTAACAGCACAACTATCTGTGAGAAAATGTACAGTAAGATGAAAATTTATATAAAAGATTTATTCAGCAAAGGCTTGATATATTTACTAAAACCATATCAAAGAAGGATATTTTCAAATACCAAACAATTATTTCTAAGGAAGGAAACATCTCGATGGCAGAGCAACTGCCTAGTATGAGCCCTGCCTGGGTTTTACTCCAAGATGAAAATTACCTAGAATAATGGAACATCTAAGATATGCAAAAATAATAAATATAAAAACAATAAGCTTCTAAATAGATAAGGTGAGTAATAATTATAATGTAGAACAAATTTGTAGAGACATGGTCCAAAAGGGACAAAAAGCAAACATAAACCACATAGACCTCAATGAAAAACTTCTAGCAGAATTATGACTTTTCTCGAGAATAAATTAAAGCTTTATGGCTCATAAAGCCTGAAGGTGGCTTGCAATTCTGTAATGCCTCAATGTTAAAGTCCCCTGTTTGATATAATTTGTGCCTCATGGCCGGTTGTAACTCAGGAGTTGTAATGGTCTGGGGCCAAATGTCTGGACAATCCTGTGTGGATCCTACCTACTAAATCTCTTAAGAGTTTTGGTTCCATATACTTATCTTTGGGGTGTTTTAGAAGCAGGCATCCCTCAGTTACATTCTTTTTTGTGAGACTTAGTATCTCCTGAGCATTGATAAATCCTGTATATTAACAATTCTACTCTTCTATATCACAACTTACTAGTTTAGTGCTACCTAGCACATGAGATGCCTTTTACAACCTCCACAAAATTAACTGTAAATGAATCTTACACGTAAAAAATTGAATGTGAAGTGCTAAATTTCTAGAAAGTACTAGAGAAACTAGGCCTCTTTATGTTTTGGCAACCAGCTTTCCGTGGGTTCACCAAAAGCATGTTAAAGTTGACTACAAAGATGCTTTTACACACAGCTCTCTGCTCTCATTTCAAGACACAAAGCAAAGTTATTCAAAAGCATGGTCTGGGGTTTTCAAAGACCATGTGGGACTTTGTACAACAGGGATCCTGGCTACAAGTTTTCTCCCACATCCCAGAAGGAGTCACCACATTAGCTCCTGCACCACACCATGGGGTTTACCCCATCTGTAGACAACAACCCTTTACTTACCATGTTGTGGTTTCCCAGATTGGCCCTGTTCTCTGCTCAGCTCCCTGAAACAGCACAAACCTTTGACTCTGACAGATTGACAGCTGGGCCTGAAAAGCCTGAAAATCATCTAGAGAGCTCACATAGTCACTCAACAAACCTCTTCTCTGGTCACATTTTCTAAGAGTTTGTTATCAACCCTGGTGTTGTTCCCTGGGGTTTTGAAAATTTAAAATATAATTTAATTAAAATTTTACACATATTTAAATTTTATTTTTAATTTTTTAAAAATTAAAAATAAACATTTTAACTTAAAGTATTTTGGTTATTAATTTAAAATTTTTTAAATAAGCTTCATTCCTTGCTTTGTTTTTGTGTTTTGTCCTTGCAATGCCTGCAAGGCATGATGGAAAATGTGGTTTGTTTTTCTTGCAGCTCCAGAGAACAGAGGAAAAAAGATTTAAAAAAATTAAAAATAATAAAAACCATTAAAAAAAACCTTTAGGTCAGAAAAAAAATGAATAAAACTTCTAGAAAAAAAAAATGAATAGATGAAAAAAGCCCCTGGAAATTCTGCAGGCACTGCCCAAATGTCACAAATACTACAGGCACTGCCCAAATGTCACAAATATTACAGGCACTGCCCAAATGTCACAAATATTACCCAAACCAGAAAAAGAACATGTTTTCTCTTTAAAAAGTTTTGAAAAGAATAAAATAAAATATTTAAAATTTCAGTTATTATTTTACAGTATTTTCCACAAAAATTGTTTGTGGGAGAGTAAAGCATGTGTGAAGGGGAATAGTTTAATTTTTTCACCCAAAATTGTGGGGGAAGAAGGAAGCTGATAAATATTATAAATCTATACTTTTTATTTTTATATTTCAGTTTAATCTTTATTTTAGTAATTCATAATTTTATTTTTACTTTTAAATTATATTTAAATGTTTATTCTGAATTGTTTTTGCACAAGTGCATGCGCTTCTGAGCTGGTGAATCTTTAGGGTTCAGAAAGGATACAGGAAATAAAGTATAAAAATGAACTGGAAATGAACAAAATTAATCTTGATGGAAAAACCCCACATTTTTCTACATTCTTATCAAACTTTAAAATACAAAAAAATATTAGAATTTTAAAGATTGAAAAATTAAAAATTATAAAAGAATTGCTGTGACTGGAACTGATGTGTTTTCTGGCATCTCCTTATTTCCATTCCATCAATAAAAAGTTTTAAAAAAGGTTTTTTTCTTTTTAGGTACTTTCTGACTCAAGTAGATGTCAAAGGTCATGCATGGGGTCACAGGGCAAGCTCCCATCTTGGCTGCCATCCTCTGCCTTACTGCTGAAGCTGAGTTCATTGAGGGCTGTGACCTAAGCACCTGAAAGGTCAGGGATGAAAGGTCAAACTTGGTTCCCCCTGTAAAGTCTAGCCTGGGCTACCTGAACAGTGAAGGAGGGGTCAAGGGTCATTCATGTGGAAAAGTTAGGGCCAGGGGATAACTGGAACCATATAGTGAGTGGAGTTGAATTACTGATGTGTGGGAGTGGGTGGAACAGGTTGACTGACAGTCCCTCCTCATCTGTGGGCATGACCAGTGAGTAAATATAGCTTCTGTATGTTAAGAACACTGATGGAATGACAACCCTATTGTGGGTGGAGCCATTGGGTAATTGACAGCTCCTTTTGGACAGGAAAGGTGTGACTGACTGTAGGTGTGTGGGTGGAGTGGCTGTAGGTGTGTGGGTGGAATCATGAGGGCCTGACAGCATGTGTGTGGGAGGACCCAGAGAATTACTGACAGTATTTGAGGATGGGAGGTGAGGTGTTGGGGGGATTACATGACACAGTGAGTGACTGACAACCTGTGGGAGGAGAGTAGGCTGAGTCAGTGTGGGACTGACAGCACATGTGTGTGACTGAGGCAAGTGAGTGATTGACAGATTGTCTATGGGCAGGAATAATGACTGCCTGTTTGTGGGTGGCAGCAATGAATGACCTCAAAGTGTTTATGGAAAGTGCCAGTGGGTGATTTACAACCATCCTCTTTGCAGAAGCAACAGATAGCCCTTTTATGTTGTTATCAGCCAGAACAAAGAAGACCCCAGACCCAGATTTCTTCCAAGATAAAAAAAAAAAAAATGTATTACATCTCTGAATGGGCTCAGGGCAAGAAGATAGCCAAGAGCCCCAAATGTTCTCAGGGTAGAATTTTTATACAGCACTTTAGGTAGGGGAGGGGGAAGTTGAAACGGCTCTCATGGTTACTTAGGGTGGTCTTGCCTGAGTTACTACCTGCAGATCAGGCTGACCTGGCAATGTGTCTCAAGAGTGCAAGAAGCAAGCTTTGTTTAGACTGGACATCCTGCATACAGCTAAGAAATCCTGTAAACAAAGCTTTTTCCAAGACTCTGAGTCCTTGAGCAGACAGTCACTGAAACTCTGCCAACCTCAGTCAGCTTCAGGGGCCTCAGGGAGGAGTGAGGGAGGTTTCTGGCTTGGTGGGCAAACAGCTATCCTGACACTAGAGAGTTAAGGGGGAAAGAGTTAAACAGGATTTCTCCATTATTTCAATGTAAGCTTCTGAAATAAAAATATTCAGGTGAGTCCTCCTGCTCCTGGTGTAGGGGTGGGGCCTCGGGTGTGACTTCTGGTTCCAGCACCTCAACCCTATGTTTTGACTCAGCAAAAGGAAGAAACATTGTAAGCTCAAGGATAAAAATAGTTTAAAGAAAAAATACAAGTGGGGAGCTGCAGGCCTTGACATTTACAGACTGGGTAGAGATATGGAGTAGAGTGCTTCCTGGAAACTATTGCTTGAACCTTCAGCTCAAAACAAGTTTTGAATTTACTGGCTAAACTTTCAGCATAAAAATCTGCTAGCAGATTAACTGCAAAGATCAAATAGCAGGCAGGATATCTGCAGGGGCATCTGGATCTTAAATTTCACAGCCTCCAGGGCATCTGCTCCAATCTCACTGTCAGGAAAATCCCATAGATTCCTGTAATACCTAAACCCAAGCCTCTAGGCATCAGCCCTTCTCTAAGATAACATCTGCAAAGTCAAGTCCAGGCTTCCACACATCTGCTCCTAGAACTCAGTAAAAACTGGCCTAATTCCTAGCATTAAAAAAGTTGAACCCAGAAGTGAGTATCTGGGCCAAGAAAGAAAGATAAGTTGGAAGAGACAGCAGTGTCCCACCTTTGCCTTCAGGCTGCTTGATGTCAGTGGAATACTCAGAGGTGTTTAGTCTGAGGATTCTGGAAGACAGGCCTGAGGAGTTGGCTAGGTGAGAACTGACTGTGGCTTGTGTCTGTCTGTCTGATATTTCAGATTTTCCCCATTATCTGGCTTTCAGTTTTTATTGTACTACTGAATAGATTGTGTAGAATACCATACTGCTGTGTGTTTAAGCACAATATAACCCTAAGGGAGGTGCTCTTGTCACTCAAGCCTAACTAGCCAATCAGGGGCCTGCTAGTCAGAAGTGATGTAGGGCTCTTCCAGCCTCCTGCTTCAGGATTAGCTTTAGATAAGAGCTGGCACCAGTAGTTTGTGTAGTGTACTATGATGCTGCTGTGGGGAGCTGAAAAGAAATGGCCCAAGGGGGAAACCACAATATGGTGAGTATAGTGCTGGTGTCCTTGAAGCCCAAAAGAGGCATGGCCAGGAGTGCTTAGACCAGAAGGGGCATAGTTTAGACTAGAAGGGGCGTGGTCATAAATACTGGGACTGTTAGGGGCACAGCTTGAACTGAAGAGGCATGATCAGGAATGCAATTAGATTTAGACTTTAAGAGGCATGGCTTAGACCAGAAGACAGGACCGGCATGGTTGGGAGTACTAGGACCGGGATGGTAGGGGCATGGCTTAGACAAGAAAGGGGCTGGCATAGACTGGAAGGGACATGGCCAGGAGAGCTTAGACAGGGAGGGCATGATTTGATCCAAAAGGGACACAGCCAGGAGTGCTTAGAGCAGAAGGGGCGTGACTTAGACTGGAAGGGGCATGGCCAGGAGTGCTTAGAGCAGAATCATGGCTTAGTCTAAAAGGAGAGTGGCCAGCACTGCTTGAAATCAAAGGGCTTGGCTCATGTTGAAAGGGGTGTGGCTTAGGCGAAAGAGCTTAGACCAAGGGGTGTGGCTTAGTCCACAAGGGGCGTGGCCAGGAGTGATTAGATAGGAAGAGGCATGGCTTAGATTGGAAGTGGTGGGACCAGGAGCACACATAGACAAAGAAGTGTGGTTTAGACTGAAAAGGCATGACTTAGACTAGAAGGGGAGAACTTAATCCAGACATGACAAAGTTCAGTACAAAAATCCAATGCTTGGCCAGAATTGCTTAGACTGGGAACAGAGTAGCTTAGACCAGACTGGGCGTGGTCAGAAAGGCTTGGACCAGAATGAGTGAGGCTTAGGCCAGAAAGGCAAGGCTTAGACAGAAAGGGTTGAGACCATAAGTAAATAGACCATGAGGGGTGTGGCCAGGAGTGATTGGACCAGAGAGGGCATGCCTTAGATGGAAAGGGCATGACTTGACCAGAATGGGCTTGAATAGGAGTGCAACCAGATTTAGACTTAATCCTAACCCTGATCCTGATCCCTGAAACCTAAACCCTAACCCTAATTAACCCTTGACCCTAAGCCCTAACACTCCTAAACCTAACCCTTCTAACACTAACCCTGACCCGTAGCCCTAACCCTAATGCTAACCCTAATGCTAACCCTAACTCCTAACCGGAACCCCTAACCGGAACCCCAACCCCAACAACCCTAACCACCTAACCCTAACACCTAATCTATACATCTTAAACAAGGAAAATAACAACCCAGGCAGGGACATATCATTTTGGTGTGGTTGAACTAATGTAACTACAGTAATTTGGTTTCATGATAGATAGGGTCAGTCCTTTGTCCAGATTATTGGATGTTCTGGTCTATGGACCCTAGGAAATGTCCAGTCAGAATATTTATGGATTATATAAAATTGATTATGTGATTCCACACTGCTAATCTTGACTACTATTGAAACAGGAAGGTTCTCACTCTCCTTCTTGCCCTCCCTTTCTGCACAGTCACTTCATCAGTTTCAAAGGTGGTCAGTGAATTAAAATTCTTACACATATCCCTCTTTATTTGTATGTCTCCCCCCCCCCAAAAAAAGCCAGAAATTGGTGAACACTCATTAACTTGTCCATTTTGCCTTCTCACTAAGCTGCCAAGGCCCAGCCTGGAAGAAGTTGCAGAATTGTCTTCCCAGCACTGAGCAGCAATGGCAGGATTAGGCATTCAAAGCAATTCTCAATTACATAGCATGAGGCCTAAGTTACAGCAGACATTACCCTAAATAGAAACAAATAAATAATCAACAGCAATTGGGAGAAAAGAATGAAACTATAAATGATCAAGAAACAAGTAGAGATAAGGGCAGTAATGCACTTAAAGAAAATGTTAAAAAAAAATACCAATACGTGATATTTTCAGATGATAATGTATTTTTAAGATAAAAATTTGACTATACTGATGCTGAAAAAGAGTAGAACCTTCTCCAGCAGAAGTAATGTCATTAACAAGAGATGTACTTGTTAGATGCTGAGGTCTGTAACCTCACACACAGAGTTATAGTCAGTGGCCTTTCTCTCAACCTCTGCTATAACTATATCAAGAAGGATTGACTATATCTTCATAGGAGAGTTGTCGAAATGAAAATTAAATATTCTTTGGTGCAAGATGACTTCACCAAATTGTGCACCAACCAGTCTGGTCTGTCTTCAGTCATAAGACATCAATTAGTAAATGCTGGGAAATTATAAAATTATTCCCTCTGCTACAATAAAGTTATTTTTCATAATGGTGACTCCAGGAGGTAAGTGCCTACCTGTACCCTGTGGTGTACACAATAAACTATTACTTCTATTCTGGTCTGAAGGAAAAAAAATCATGTTCCACATGTAAATCCCTTTCCTTTGACTAAAATAGATACTCAATTGTATGACTCAAATGGATAATTTTAAAAGTCTAAGGTGATGCTATCATTTAATTTAAGATTCTGAAGGTATAATAGAGAGGAGACAGGAAGGCCATTGCCAGGCAGAGCAACAAACTAGAATCAAGGCGATTTGTGTCAACCTAGGAGAACTGTCTCAGAAACATTTTTCTAAAAGGCTGGAGGTGAAGCTGTTCTAGAATTAATATGCCTTCCCAGAAAAAAAAAAAAAAAAAAAAAAACCATTTCACACAACTGAGAAATTAACAAAGAAAAGTATCTTTAATGATATATACATTCAATTCTGGCTAATGCTAAAAAGGAGCCAACTTATAACAGATTTTACATTCTATATATGCTATCATCTTTGTGTCTTTTAGGTTAAGGCTCTAGGTTACACTTTGAATAATTTAAATAGAAACAGAAGACTGCAAATTTACCCACATAAACGGATGGGAGACATAATATTTCCAGAATAATTTTATAAGTACACCAGTGACCTGAAACAGCAGAACCTTTTTCAGTGACATGATCCTGAGGTGGAATGTGGAAGTCCATACAATGATTCAGTTTCTCATACTGACATCAAAAGTTTCTCTGTCCTCCAGACTGTCCCACAGCCATTTAGTCCCAAATAATCACACAGAGGCTTATATTAACTACAAGCTGTTTGGTTTATGGCTCAAGCTTATTACTTGCTAACTTGTATGCTTTAGGTTAGCCCATTGTTCCTATCTATGCTTAGACATGTGCCTTGATACCTTTTCTCATTGTAGCATTTTCTTGTCTTGATTGCTCTGCATCTACTGGCATCTGTTCCTCCTCTTCCTCTTTAGAGTTCTCTTAGTCTGGTAGCCCCATCTATACTTCCTGCCTGTCTTCTGACCAATCAGCATTTTATTAAACCAATATTTACAGTAACAAATATTGACAGTGTACAAAAGCATAGTCCCACAACATTTCTCCCTTAAAAAAAACAAGAACATCAAATCTCATCTTTGTATATCTTTTTTCCCACACCATTATCTATAACAACTTGTAACTCACATGTAGACAAAGACAAACATCCATAATTTATGTTTTAGGAATGTGGGCACAGTTCTCTAGACTACTTCTTTTTGATTGGGGCACTGGTGATCTTATGGGGATTCAGAGAAAATTTAGGATTATGATTAAATTCTGACTGGAGTATTCTGTAAAGTTAGGTCACCTTAGCCCGTCTCTTCAAGCTGATCTGGATATAGACCTCCAAGAGAATTTCAACAGAGGTGCTCTGAAATGTTGGGTCATCTGTTCCCATATGAGGTTTTTCCGGGCATCTTCCTCTATCAAATCTAATTTTTTTAACCCAGAATAAATCCACAGCCTCTGATTTGAAGTCAAAACATTCGCAAAATGTATCGGTTGGATCAATCCAGCAACATTTATGATCAAATGTCGTTCAGCAGCTCCTGCTACTTTCTTTGCAGTCAAAAAAACAAAAAAACTCAAAGACAAAACAATAACATTCAGCATTCTGACATTCTGTGCATATTCCATTTCTGTGTGATTTTATTACGTTTTAAAATTCTATTCCTTAAAAAACCTTTCTCTATTGTTTTCTTTTCTCTCCCAAGCCTACACATATTTTTAATACACTGTAAACTATTTGGAGGGTTTTTTCTTTCTTTTTCTGAATTTGTCTTTAACATAATATTTCTATATTCCCCCCCCCCTCCCCCGACCACATCTTTAATCTGTTAAGGCCTGTCTGGGATTAAAGGCTCAGCTATGGTGGCTGGCTCCACTCAGCTCCTCGATCTAGGAGAACTTAACTTCACAGCAGAGGCACCAGTAAAAATCATATTTACCACCCTAACTCTGGGGAATTTTAGGGTTCATACAGCCACCAAGTAGAGCACAACCACCTACTGCTCATGAATACCATTTAAGTGTTTGGCAGCAGAGCCTCTTTTGAGAGTTTTGCCACTAATGGTGAGTCATGGAGCCTCTCTTAAAGGAGTTGTGCCTCTGTTTACCACCAACAAACAGAGGCCACTTGAGAAAAATGCTGTTATCAAGAAGCCATGCTTGACTTTGTTCTTTTACTGTCTGTATGAACAAAAACCTCATGTTTGTAATGAGGCTTCTGTCAGACTGTGGGAACCTAACATGTTGCAGCTTAAAACCACAGGCCACTGTTTCTCTGTACCAAGGCCCACTCAAGAGACACAACTAGGAAGCTGGTTTTTTGTTCCATTTCTGTATTCTAGAACACATTTTCAACATGCCCCATGTTGGAATGCATTTGTAGTCAGAAGATTTTCTGTCCTGCTCAGACTGGTCCACAGCCATTTAGTCCCAAATAATCACATAAGGCTTATTTCAATTACAAGCTGTCTGGCTTATGGCTCAGCCTTATTACTTGCTAACTCCTATGGTTTAAGTTAGTCCATTATTCCCACCTATGCTTATGTGGCTTGGTACCTTTTCCCATATCAGCATTCCTGTCTTGACTCCTCTGTGTCTGCTGGCTTCTGCTCTTTCTCTTTCTCTTCCCAGAGTTCTCTCAGTCTACTAGCCCTGCCTATACTTCCTGAATGCATTCTTCTGGGAAATCAGCATTTTGTTAAACCATATTTACAGTATACAAAAGCATAGTACCACAGCCCTCAAGAGTCTTTTCTGACTCACAGAGTACAAGAGTCATAGTGATTCAGATACTCTAGAGTTCTAATGAGTTTAGATTGCTCCTTGCTTTAGGCTTGACAGTCTGGGACTAGTCTGAGAAGCCCCAGAGGAAAAGAAAATTACCCTGCTAATGTAGGCTGCTTGGGCTAGCAGAAGGTGCATGAGGTGGCAGTGAGGCTGCCAGGTGCCCGATTCAAGGACAACATGGGGCTTTCTCAAGATAGTGCTTAAATGTCTGTACTGTGCTTTGTTTGCATTCTGGCTTCAAAATGTATGTAAGCCCTTTCAAAAATAAACTCGAGGTCTTTGTGGTTTTGAACCATGAGTCCCTCTTGATTTCTATCCCATCTCCTCTCTCCTACAGTTGCATGCCTGCCCATAGCGACCCCAGTGACAATCAATGCACAACAGGGGGCTAGGCAGACAAGAAAACATGGCAGCCATCACAGTAGAATCAAAAGAAGTGAGCTCGATAAAGGCAAAAAACTGCACATAGGTAACAGAGAGTAAAAGAAAAAGTACATATACAGAAAAAGAAGTGCACGCATGGCAAAATACTTTCAACAAAAGTATTAAATATAAAATGAGTCAAGGAAATAGTAACAAGTTCTTTGTATATTTACTTTAGATACTTTAAAGCCAGGGGAAAAAGGGTAAGTCATTAACAATTATGTATACTTTTAGAATTTGTAGAGAAAATTTGCCTTTGGTTTCCTGAATAAGGAACATTAGATGCAGATTTTTGGGGATGTATTAAATTCAGAACACAAGATTGTTTTTAGTAGCTAATGTTTGTCTCTGAACACTTATTTGGGACAGTTTAAACCTCTGTCCTGAAAAACAGAAAGTACTTTCTAAATCAGGCAAAACTGAAACTAAACTTTCTGCTCTACCAGAGAAATTGCTTTGAAAATAGTTATTTGCTTTTGCTCATGTGCTTAGAAATATGCTCTACAGCTGAAATGCCTCTGGTTCCCTACAAAAGAGACTGTAAGCTTAGAGACTTTAAAAAGAATAGGAAATAAACTGATGTTCACAGCTGATTGGAAAATGTAAATATGAACCCTCTTTGTTTTAGTCTGTTTGTTCTCTTTGGTCTTGTTAGGTCTATTTGTTCTGTTATTATGTTATTTATTGTTTTGTTTCATGTATTTAAGGGGACTGGATCTCCTTGATTAACATGAGATAAGAAGGTGGCTCCTGCCAGGTGGGGCTTGCATACTGGAGGAGAAGCCACCTGTTAGACAAGTGGGGCCACCATCTCTGTGCTGATATACCAGTACTTTTTTGTTTGTGTCATTGTTACTCATTCCTGTCTATTAACCTCTCTCATTTTTCTGGTAGAGAAGGAGATGAGGCACGGCCAGGGCCATCTTCTTCTGTAGTCTTCTTGCCATCAGGCCTACAACATGGGCAGGGCTAGTCTTAGCTACAGGAGAGACCTATAGTCAGTACTTTTAAGAGGGTGGGGTGCACACTCTTGAAACAGGCTGGCAGAGACAGGAGCTTTGAGTAAACAGTAGAAAGTCTATTGCCTGCAATGGATAAGCTGCACAAATGCTGAACAGAGAATCTGGGATTAGATGTTAATTATTATAGTCAAAAAAGTTAACAATTTTTTTTTGAAACACTGGCAGTCAGGGTTTCTGGGTTTTGGGGGTTTGGGGAGTTTTTTTGGTATTTTGGTTTTTTTGTTTTTTGGGGTTTTTTGTTTGTTTGGTTTGGTTTTGGTTTTTTTTGCTATTAAAGTGTTTAAGGACAATTATGCTTTTTTTTCTACAGGGAGAGAAAATACATGAATTTTGGTCATTTGAGTTCAATGAGTTACAAATATATCATTCAAAAAATTGGTTACAAATTAGTATTGATTAAGGTAAAGAAAGATCATGCTAGTCTCAAAAATTTCACAAGGATGCAGGTTTTTATATATTGATCCAAATATAAGTTTTAGTTTTGATATATATGTGAGTGTATATCATAGAGTGGGTTTTGGGGGCACATTTTGTACTCTGTTTCTCAGACCTGGGGGCTATTCTGCTGACCTGGCTAAGAGGGTAACTCACCTCTTATAACGGGGCTCTCCTGCGGCTATATCAAAAAGATGTATTCTTTAACCTTAGTCAAAGATTGCTGCCAGCCATGTGGCTGAACACTTCATGATGAGATTACCAGCCATGTTGGAGGAGAGCCGTTACACACACACACACATTCACACACAGAGTTGGATTTAACTTGCATTCATATACATACAGAATTAAATCTAGCTTACATTTATATAGAGAGTTACATCTAAGTCACATATATGTCCACATACAAATACATGTATATATTTCACATTTTATCATGAACATTTCTGCAGTGAAGAATCATCAGCTATTTTTAAAATAAAGAAAACCAACCAGAATTAACCTAATATGGTTAAATTTTCAACATATCTTATAGTTTTTCTTTAAATTCAGCATAGTTAACATCAGGTATAACACTTCAAACAAGAACTGAAAAAGGTATAATAACATAAGGACAATAGGACACCACAAGAACCTAGTGGTTCTACAACAGCAAGATCTAAGCATTTCGATATAAAAGAAGCAAAGGAAAAAGACCTTAGGAATATCAACGCAAATGACAGAAGAGTTTAAAGAGAAAATTCAAAAGAAATGAAAACTTCCTTAAGGAAGTAAAGGAATACACAAGCAAAGGAAAAAAAGGAAGAAAACAATAAATTTCTTAAAGACTAGAGAACCAAGAAAAACAACTAAGCAGGTGAAGGAAACAGTACAAGACTTAAAACTGAAATAGAAGCAATAAAGAAGACACGAACCAAGGAAATGCTGGAAATAGAAAATCTGAGTAACAAAAACTACAGATGCAAGCATAACTAGTAGAATTCAAGAGATGGAAGAGAAAATCTCAGGTGTAGAAGATACAAAAGAGGAAATAAATTTGTCAGTGAAAGTCAAAGAAAACACTAAAGTTAAAAAAATATAACCCAAAAGATCCAGGAAATCTGGGACACCATGAAAAGACCAAACCCAAGATTAACAAGAATAGAGGAAGAATACCACCTCAAAAGCACAGAAAATATATTCAACAAAATCATAGAAGAAAACTTTCCCAACCTAAAGCAAGAAATAACAACGAAGATACAAGAAGAAAATTCCAACCTAATGAAGCTAGATACACTCAAAAAACCACAATCAATAGACAGTCTCACAAAAGGAAATCCCAAAGAAGAGAAAAACATACACACTAGCACCAAAAATAACAGAAATTAATAATCACTTAATACTTCTTAATTTAATTAAATTAATTAAAATTAATATCTCCTAATATTAATGAACGCAATTTACCTATAAAAAGGCACAGACTAACATAATGGATACAAAAACAGAACCCATCCTTCTTCTGCATAAAAGAAACATACCTCAACTTTAAAGACAGACACTGTCTCAGAGTATAGGGTTTGAAAAAGACCTTCCAATCAAATGGACTTAAGAAACAAGTTGGTATAGTTATACTAATATCTTAAAAAACAGTTTCCAAACTAAATTCAATCAAAAGATCAGGAAGTAAATTACTTATTTATCTCAAGAAAAATTTATCAAGATGAAGTTTCAATACTGAACATCTCTGCCCTTAATACAAGGCCACCCATACATGTAAAAGAAACATTAACAAAGCTTAAATCATGAACAAACCCCATACACTACGGATAAAAGGACTGAAACGGAAATAATGGAAACATGACCCTTGGTAATAGCATTAAATATCTTGGTGTAACTCTAACTAAAGAAGTAGCAGACCAGTTTGACAAAACCTTTAAGTCACTGAAGAAAGAAATTGAAGAGAGTGTCAGAAGAAGGAAAGATCTCCCATATTCCTGGATATGTAGGATCAACAGAGGAAAAATGGCAATTTTACCAAAAGCAATCTACAGATTCAATGCAATTCCCATCAAAATCCCTGATGTGGGAATGTCTTTCTGTATGCTGTACACATCAATCTTTAAATAAAGGACTGTTTTGGCCATGGCAGGCACCATAGAAGAAGTAGGTGGGGAATCAGAATAGTTAGGAGAAGGAGGGCTGAGTCAGACCAGATCAAGCCAGTTGCCAAAAAAGAAACATGTAAGGAACACAGGTGAGCCATGGGCCACGTGACAGACAGTTTAATGAGAATGGGTTTAGTTAAGATGTAAAAGCTAGATAGCAATGTTCCTGAGCCATAGGCCAAACAATATGAAGTCAATATAAGTTTCTGAATCATTTTGGGGGGGGACTAAGCAGCAGCGGGTGGTTAAGGGGTCAGGGACGGCAGGTCTGTGGGTCTGGACCGGTGGCCAGCCAGGGTCAGGAAACCATATTGTAACAAATCCCAGCATAAATTTTTACAGACATTGAAAGAACAATACTCAACTTCATGTGGAATAACAGGAAACCCAGGATTGCCAAAACAATCCTGCTCAATAAAAGTTGTTCAGGAGGAATCACCCTCCCTGACTCAAGCTATACTATAGAGCTACAGTAATAAAAACAGCCTGATACTGGCATAAAAACAGACTTGTAGATCAATGGAACTGATCAAAGACCCCAACATTAACCCACACACCTATGAACACCTGATTTTTGACAAAGAGGCCAAAAATATTCAATGGAAAAAGATAGTATCTTCAACAAACGGTGATGATGGTAGTCAGTAGAAGAATACAAATAGATCCAAATCTATCACCCTGCACAAAACTCAAATCCAAGTGGATCAAAGACCTCAACATATACCCAGCTACATTGAATTTGATAGAAAAAAAAGTAGGAAATACCCTACAGTGCATTGGCACAGGTGACCACTTCCTAAATATAACATCAGAAGCAGAGACACTAAGAACAACAATCAATAAGTGGGACCTCCTGAAACTGAGAAGCTTCTGAAAGGCAAAGGACACAGTCAATAAGACAAAACAACAGCCTAGAGACTGAGAAAAGATCTTTACCCACCCTACATCTATCTGACAGAGGACTGATCTCTAAAATGTATAGAGAACTCAAGAAACTAGAGTCCCAAAACCTAAATAACCCAATTTAAAAATGGGATTCAGAGCTAAAAAGGAAGTATTACAAATGGCCAAAAGGCACTTAAAAAATCGTTCAACATCTTTAGCCACCAGAGAAATGCAAATCAAAACAACTTAGAGATGCCACCTTACACCTCTCAGAATGGCTAAGATCAAAAACACAGATGACAGCCTATGCTGGAGAGGATGTGGAGCAAGGGGAACACTCTTTCATAGTTGGTGGGAGTGTAAACTTGTACAGCCACTCTGGAATGTAGTATAGAGTTCCTCAGAAAACTGGGGATCAATCTCCCCAAGGATCCAGCAATACCACTATTGGGCATATACTCAAAGGATGCACATTCATACCCCAAAGGCATTAGCTCAACTATGTTCATAGCAGCATTATCCCTAATAGTGAGAACCTGGAAACAACCTAGATGCCACTCAACTGAAGAACGGATCAACAAACTGTGGTATATCTATACAGTGGAGTATTACTCAGCAGTTAAAAAGAAAAGACATCTAAAATTTGCAGGCAAATGCACAGATTTGGAGAATATCTTCCTGAGTGAGGTATCACAAGCCCAGAAAGATAGGCATGTATTGTACTCACTCATAAGTAGATTTTAGACAAAAAGCAAAGAACACCAAAGCTGCAAACTACAACCCCTGAACAGCTTGGGATCAGAAGGAACTTAAGAAAGACATCCAGAGATTCCTCTAGGGAGATAAAATAGAGATGATCACTTTAGCAAATTGGGATCATAACAGGTTGCAACCAAGAAGAGGTGGGAATAAATCATAAGAAGAGATGGTTGAGTGAGAGGAGCAACAGAGAGAGAAAAAAAGAGATGGATATCTTGATAGAGGAAGCCAATGTGGGGTTGGAAAGAGACCAAGTACTAGGGAAACCTCTAAGAACTCAGTGGATGTCCCTGGTCATGTCTCCAACCAATAGTGGAGGGGCTGCCTAAACAAGACTTCCTCTATAATCACATGAATAACCACCCTAAGTGTCATCACAGAACCTACATTCAACAATGAATAGAGGTGGAGGCAGAGATCCATGGCTGAGCACTGGGCAGAGCTCCTGGTCCAGCTGAGAACAGGGAAGGAGAGTCTGTATGATCAAGGGGACAGGGATTATGAGAAAAATTCCCACAGTGATGGCTGGCTGGAGCTCTGGGGAGCTCACTGGATCAAGAATCAGGAAACCATGGTTGGCAACTGTTGACTGGTATGGGCAGTATGTGGAGCCTTGAGGGTTGGGATCAGACTGTGTAAAAAAAAATAAAATAAAGAAAACTAAAAAATGAAGCCATCTGACTGCACAATTACCCTATTGTGAGAAAACCCACAGATGAAATAAAACTAATACCAAATATTTATTAAGCAAATGGCTTAATCTAATTACTAAAATCATATCAAAATATATTTTCAAACATCAACAAGTATTTTAAAGGGAGTATCTCTGTGGTAGAGCAACTGCCTGGGTTTCATTCCCAACACAGAAAATTAGCTATAATAATGGAAAATCTAAGCTATGAAAAAAATTATAATTTTAAAAGCAAATAGGCTTTTTAAAAAGAAAGGCTGGGTAATAATGATAATTTAGAACCAATTTGTGTATTCATGTTCCAAAATGCACAAAAAGCAAACTGCCTAAAGAATCTTTAAAATTTCAAGATTCATGGTTTCTTCCCTGATCACACCTTATCCATATCAACCTGAAACAAATTGACAGTCTCTTGTTTCCCATGGAAATAAGAGCAAAACCTCTCCTCCAAAGCATTTTTATTTCCATTTGTCAAATACATTCTTAAACTTCTTTTAAAAGTTAAAACAGCCCTAAAGTATCCATGTTGGTTCAACTTTGCATCCTGCCATAGAACATCCATACAGCTTTCTTTCTAATAATGAGATATTGAAAACAACCTAGATGTTCCCCCAACAAAGGAACAGATAAAAACTGTGATACATTTACAAACTGAGTATTACTCAATTATTAAAAAAAAAAAAAAAACAAGGACATTACAAAACTTTAAAACAAATGAAAGGAAATGCAAAAATCACCCTGAGTGAGGTAACCAAGACCCAAACGACAAACATGGAATGAACTCACTTTAAGTGGATATTAGCTGTAAAATAAAAAACAATCATGTTATAATCCATAAACCCAGAGAAGCTAATTAACAATGAGGGCTCAAGGAGGATCAATGTGGATCTCCTTGGAAAGGGAAAATAAAATAGATTTTCTGAATGGAATGAGAGTGAACAGGAGAAATCAGGTTGGGGTGGATGAAGGGAAGGAGTATGAGGAGAGACTACTGGAATTAGTGGACAATTGGGAGTCAATATAGACACCTAGTACAGTGGATACTCCTTAGATTCTATTAAAATGACCAGAGCAAGTACTCTTAGAAGTGGAGGATAAGGAGCCTTACTAGCCATCTCTAACCAGGAAAAGCAGTCAGTATTGAGACTGGGACACCAACACAGCCACAAAACCCTTGACCTACAATTAGTCCTGTTTGTAAGATGTGTTGGGTTATTTGTGCCTGAGAACTTATGGAAGTGGACAATCAATAACTGGCCTAACTTCAGGCCCATTTCGTGAGAACGATCCCATGCCCAACACTGCTTGCATGTCCAAGAACCTGAAACTCAATAACCCAGAGGTCTAGGATAAAACAAACATAACGGGGGAGGGGAGCACTTAAAGAAATGACTCCTAGTGATATTCTACTAAACTCATAGAATGATACCTACTACAATTGTCATCAGACAGGCTTAATTCAGCAACTGACAAGGGCAGATGCAGACACCCACAGCAAAACTTTAAAAGAAGCTCAAGAGACCCTGCTGGTAAGGAGGAGGAAACTAGGATAGCACAGCCCACAGAATCAAAAGCAGGGCTCATAGGTGCTCACAGAGACTGAAGCAGCAAAATCATGACGCTGTAGGGGTCTGTGATAAATCCTTTACATATATGCTATTATTTCATACCTTGGTGTTTTATGGAATTTCTACAAGTGGAAGTTTGTGTGTGTTGGGGGGGGGTGTGTAACTGACTCATCTGCCAGCTCTTAGGACCTCTTTCCTCCTACTGAGTTGCCTTATCCAGCCTTGATATACTGGTTTCTGCCTGAACTGTAACTTGTTGTACGATGTATATGAGTTTGTTTTGTGCGTATTTATAACACAAAGCTAGACACATCAGAGAGCAGGGAGCCTCAGGAGAGGAAATGCCTCTATGACATCCAGCAGTGAGGCATTCTCTTAATTGTTGATCAATGAGGGAGGGCTCTTTAAGAGCTTCTGTCATCTTAATAAAGTTATTTTTAAGGTCATTTTCCTCTGCTTCATCTGCATTGGAGTGTTCAGGTCTTGCTGTTGTCAAACCTCTAGTTTCTAGAGATGTTATATTGTTTCTCATGTTGTTGAATGTATTCATACACTGTCTTCTACCCATTCCTTCCTCAAATTTATACAGTTGGAGCCTGTGTATCCAGCTTCTTTCAATCCATCCTTGTAAATTGCTGTCTTTCTTGATTGCTGTGGTTCCTGACTATCCTTCCCAATTTGCTGCAGTTGGAGTCTGTAGCTCTGGTAGACTCTGGAGCCTTCGGATTGTTAGGTGCAGGGGCAGAAAAGGTTTCTGGGACTGGGATGGGTGTGGAAGAGGGCAAGGTATGTGCTCCTGGTGCCTGGGGCTAGAGCACTAAGTGGACCAGTCAAGAGTTCAGGGGCTGGCCTGCCCTTCCCAATTGCTGCTGAAAGCCAACAAAGCCAAGAAAAATTAACCAAACAGATGAAGGAAACAGTCCAAGGCTTGAAAACTGAAATAGAGACAATAAATAAAACAAACTGAGGGACGTATAGAGAAGAACTATCTGAGTAAATGAGTAGAAACTATAAAGGCATCAACAGCACAATACAAGAGATGGAAGAAAGAATCTCGGGCATTGAGGATGCAACAGAGGAAATAGATTCATTGGTTTAAAAAATGTTAAATACAGTAAGTCTTCAACAAAAAAAATCCAGGAAATCTAGAACACCATAAAGAGACCGAATCTAAGGAAAATAAGGATAGAAGGAGAATTCCAGCTAACAGGCACAGAAAACATATTCAACAAAATCATAGTCAAAAACTTTCCCAACCTAAAGAAAGACATGCCTGTGAAAGTATAAGAAGACAAAAAGGTTCTCTCACCATGTAACAACCAAAACATTAAACATAAGGATAAAGAAAGAATATTAAAGAAACACAAGAAAAGGGCCAAGTAACATATAAAGGCAGACCTATCAGAATTACACCTGAATTCTCAGTGGAACTCTAAAAGCCATAAGGTCCTGGACAGATGTTTTACAGACACTGAGAGGCCAAGAATGTCAGCCCAGACTACTATACTGAACAAAGCTTTCAATTACCATAAACAGAGAAAACAAAATTTGTATGACAAAACCAAACTTAAACAATACATATCCAAAATTCCAACCCTACAGAAAGGAAAACTAAAACCCCTTCAAAATTAACTAAACCCATGAAAAGGGAGGCAATAGCTAACCTCACACCAGAAAACCCCAAGGAAGAGAAACACACCACCATCAACAAACCCAGCAATAACAACTAATAAACACTTGTCATTAATATCTCAATATCAATGGACTCAATCCACCTATAAAAAGACACAGGCTAACCAAATGGGTACAAAACGGTATCTAGCCCTCTGCTGCATACAAGAAACACACCTCAACCTCAAAGACAGACATCACCTCAGAGTAAAGAGTTGGGAAAGATTTATCAATCAATTGGATCTAAGAAACAGGCTGGTGTAGCATTCCTAATATCTAACAACATAAAATTCAAACTAAAAATAATCAAAAGAAATGAAGAAGGATATTTCATATTCATCTTTGGAAAATTCATCTAGAAAATCTCAATTCTGAACGGCTCTGCCCTGAATACTAGGGCAGCCACATTTCTAAAAGAAACATCATTAAGCTTAAATCACACACCAAACCCCACACACTAACAGTGGGAGACTTCAACACCTCATTCTCACCATTGGATAGGTCTTCCAGACAGAAACTTAAGAGAAATAAGGAAACTAACAGATGTTATGACTCAAATGGATCTAACAAGATCTATAGAACATTTGACACAAACACAAGAAAATATATCTTCTCAGCCTCATGGAACCTTCTCCAAAACTAGCCACATACTTGGTAACAAAGCAAAGTTAAACGGATTTGAAAAAAATTGAATAACCCCCTCTACCATATTGGATCACCAAGGCTTCAGAATTCAACCAATTTGCAGAAAGTCTACAAACTTATGAAAACCCAACAACAATCATTTAAATCATCACTGGGTCAAGGAAGAAATAAAGAAATTAAAGACTTCCTAGAATTTAATGAAAATAAAGGCACAACATATTCAGACTTATGGGACACCATGAAAACAGTGCTAAGAGGAAAGTTCACAGCACTAAGTGCCTACATAAGGAAAGTGGAGAAATCTCACACTAGAGACTTCACAACACACCTGAAAGCTCTAGAACAAAATAAACCAAACTCACCCAGGAAAAATAGACACAAGACAATGATCAAATTGACAGCTAAGAGCAATAAAGTAGAAACAAAGAGAACAATACAAAGAATCAATGAAATAAAAAAATGTTTTTTTTAAAGAAAAATCATTTAGACAAATCCTTATCCAAACTAACAGAAAGGTAGATAGGGAACACTTAACCTATAAAATTAGAAATGCAAAGGGGGACACAACAAGAAAAACTGAGGAAATCCTTGGAAAACTTTTTAGAGCCCACTCTAAATGAGGGGATGCCTTCCTGAGCCTTGATACAGGGAAGAAGGGATGGGTCCTGCCTCAACTTGGTGTATTAGTCTGTGTTGACTACTCAAGGGAGGCCTTACCCTCTTTGAGAAGTGGACGGAGAATATGGTGGGGGAAAGGAGATAAAGGGGAACAGTAGAGGACAGTAAAAGAACTCTCATTAAAAATTAAAGAAAGCAGGAGGAGAGTGAACAGCAATCTGGAAGTGTAAAACAAACCCTTTTCTCCCCATCTTGCTTTTTGGTCACGGTGTTCCATCATAACAACAGAAACCCTAATTAAGATACTATGTTTAGTTGCTATCTATGAGAGACCTGCTCTTTTCTAAAGGTAAATGGAAGAAGTGATTTGGAAAAGAGGTAAGCCAGTGAGGGGAGAGGGAGAAGGCATTCAGTGCAAGTCAAGAGAAGAATAAATAAAAAATAAAGAAAAAACAAGACAGGAATATAGACAAATGAGAAGACTGAATTAAGGCAAACCGAAACTCAGCAGGGCAACTGTCAAACTCCTGTTGCTCTGTCTCAGACACACTAAGCTTCATTTTCAAAGTCCTATTCCTGATGAAGCATTCATCTGACTAAATTTCTACCAGTTTATAAACTATTTGTGACATCTATAAGACAAACATGAAAGTGGAATGCAATATTCAGAACTTCTAGAAACCAGACCTTCAGTTTTCCAATCTGTCTTCTCACTGCACACCAAGAGCAGTGCCCATGTGTGCACACTAGACAGTGACACTATAAGCATCATATCCTCTCATGCCATAGCTGCAGAGTCTCCCCATCCCCAGGAAATTTATACACAGGGAGGTGCAGAGGACTAGGGCCACGGCCCAGGTCACCACATGGACCAACAGAACCACAGTCTGGCTCATGGTCCATCCAAATCCCAGCAGAAATGACAGCTCAGTAGACTTTCCCTGAACTCCCTATACCCATGGCTTGTGGTATTCCTTATAACCCCTTACAGCAGAAGTAGAGGAGAATCCTGGAAAAAAACCATAAATTAATTATCTATCATTAGTACTCCTGATTGTTAAGCCTCCCCAGAAACCTTATTTGGCTGGCTAGTGTCACCAATCTGGACCTCAGAATATTAACAGCTCCCCTACTGGGTGATCAGAGATCAAGTGACTCAGACAGACAGCCCTTCCAGCCCAGCAGGCAAGACCCCTAGCCCCAAAAGTTTGTATTTTAGTAGATATTCTTCCACTCTCCTAGAACACATCTCATTTCTTATCCAAAGTGCCAGGTCTTCTGTGTACACTTCATCACACACTCAATGTTCAGTGCAGCTAACCCATTGTCTCAAAGCTGTAAAATTTTGCAGACAAACACAGGTCACATTTACACAGTAACATTAGACAAACAATGAATTAGAAAACAATGAGGGATCGTGGTAGGGCTTGGAGATGAGAAACAGAATGTGGGTATAATGTAGTTATAATCTCAAAAATTATTTTGAAACAGGCTTTATGGCCATGTGATCCAGAGATGGTATTTGTATTAGAGCACATCAAGGATTTCTCACACCTTTTTCTCTAAAGATTAGCATCTTAAACCAGAAAAATGACAGTCCTGTTAGGCAAAGCCACAACGTTTTTCCCAGATCTTTAATTTTGGTTGAACTAACTGTAACTATAGCAATTTTGTTTCAGTTTTTTTATTCAGATTTGGCCCTGGTCTGTGGACAGAAAGAAATGACCAATCAGGATATTCATTGAGCATCTAAGATTGACTATCTAACTCTACATTGCTAATCTCAACTGCTGTTGAAGCAGGAACACTCTCACCCTCTGTCCTGCCTCAACCTTTCTGCACTGCAAATCCCACCAGATTCAAAGTTGGTCAGTGAACTTAATTCTTACACAGGCCCCTCTTCATTTATAAGTCCCCAGTAAAAGCCAAAGAGGCTAGAAGTCACTCATTAACTGATCTATGTTTCCTTCTCACTAACTAGTCTAGGCCCAGCCTGGAAGGACTGTCTTCCGAGCACTGGGCAGCAGAGGCAGGATTAGGTGTTCAAAGTAACTCTCAGTTACATCATATAATGCAAGCTTAAGCTACAGCAGACACTGCTTTACATATAAATCAACAACCAACATCACTTGAAAGAAAAGGAATAAAACTATTGGTGACCTAGAAACATTAAAAACAGAAACAAATAGTGAGAAGAACAGTAATGCGCGTAAAGAAAATACTTAAAAATAACACCAATAAGGGATTTTTTAAATGGTAAAAATAATGTACTTTTAAGATTAAAAAAAAAACTTAGCTATACTGACTTTGAAAAAGAGTACGCCTTTTCCTAGTAGAGGGAATGTCATTAATAAGAGATAGATTGATGTTGCCCATAAGCACATGTTGGCTGTTAAAATCTGTAACCTGACCCACAGTTACAGTCAAAAGCCTGTTTCTCAAAACTCTGAGTTGGCATAATGCTGCTGTCAACCATTATTGAATATATTTGCATAGGAGTTGCCTAATTACAAATTTACTATTTATTGGTTCAAACTGCACACCCACACAATTTAGTCTGTTCATTCTCAAGACATCAATTAGTAAATACTGGGAAATTACAAAATCACTCTCCCTACCACAGTCAGGTCCTTTTTCATAATGGTGACTCCAGCAGCTGATCACCTAACCTGTACACAATAAACTATTTCTCTGGCTTTGGTCTGAAAACAGAAGCAATGTTCCACGTGTGAACACTTTTTCTCATCTACTTGACTCAAATGGATACAGTTTAAAACTCTGAGGTGGTACAGGCATTTAATTTAAAAGTTTGGAAGTGTAATATAGAAGACAGCAAGGTCATTGCCCTGGAGAACACCAGACTGGAGTCAAGGCTACCTGAGTCAAAATAAAAAAGCTTTTCTCAGAAACAAGCTAACAGGATGGAAATGCCGCTGTTCTAGAATTAATATGCGTTTCCAGGGGGAAATCACTCTACACACTTAAGAAATTAATAAGGAAAAGTCTCTCTAATGATGATACGCATCCATCTCTGGCTAATGCTCAAAGAGGAGCTCAGACTTATATAGAACATCTAGAAGACACTGGAGAAATTAGGCCTCCCTGAATTTGGCAACTAACTTTCCATGGATGTACCAAGCACACGTAGAAGTTGAATAAAAATACGTTTATACACACAGCTCCCTGCTCCCAGTGCTCTGAGCAGATCCAGCTCATGGAACAAAGTTATTCAGAGGCCTGTTCCTGGGTCCAGGTAGTTGCACAGACTGCAAGGGACTTCACAAAACAGAGAATCCGGCTGCAGGTTTCCACCCAGATTCGGGGAGGGCCCACCACATATGTTCCTCCCTGCCTGGGGACAGCTGCCCTTTCCTCACCATGTCACGGTTTTCCAGCTCGCCCATGCTCTCCACACTCAGCTGCCTGCAGCAACACTCACAGCACAACACACCGAACCACGAGCCAGCTTCTCTTCAGAAGCAAGCCGGAAGCCTGGCTCCAGAAGAGTCCCGCACCACTTTTGACTGGCAGGTTATATGAAGGACCTGATTGGCTAGTGAGGCCTGAGTGACAAGAGCACCTCCCTTGGGGTTTCACTGTGCTTAAAGACACAGCACAATGTTTTGTGACCGTGCCTTCCACCCAGACACAAATCTTTTCCAAATCTGCAGAGATATACATTTTTATGATTCTTGTCCTTATCTCCCATAGCAGATCCTGCTGTCTTTCTGTATTTCATAGGCACGTCTCCCTCTTCCTTCTCTACACAATGCGGCTAGCTAGCTTGCACAGCCCACTATACTAACGTAAAGACGTAAAGTTCTTACTGCGGCCCTTTTACCCCTTCACTATAAGAAACAATTAAGGGACTTTCCAGATGGTGCTCAACAGCTCCCACCATATGATAAATATCGACAGAGCACTGTAAAATCCACAGGATGCTGACAGTTTCTGCGACTTGTGATAAGATCTAAGTATCTGTTTGTTGGGAGGAGCTTTGTATACCGGATACGTGGTTACCATGGTTACCTTACCACCTTCACATTCCTGACCCCTACCCCCATGACTAACTTCCCCATGATTCACTTCCTGCCCTATAAAAACTTCCCTCATCTCTAATTCGAGGCTCATTGTTCCTTCGGATATAGTGGGTCCCACTCATGGAATAAAGGTTTTTTTTTTCTTTTTTTTTTTTCTTTTTTCTTTTTTTTTTTCTTTCTAAGACTAAGACCTAAGACTCTGCCTCGGTTTGTCTCGCTTGCTCCAACCCCAACACTATGTGAGATGGAGTGATTCTCTGTCACACAGGTAAATGCATTCCCAGAATACTAACAACTAAGAGAGATTTAAGAACACAAAAGAAGACATTTGTTCTGTGGTTTCATGCTGAGATAAAATAAACCAAAGGTACTTTTTACCTGGTAGTCACAGGGACTTCAAACAACCAGGAAAGGAAAACAAGACCCAGATCTCAAACAAGATTTCAACCAGAACTCTCTCCCATCAAAAAGCTGAATGACAGCTCCATTGCTTTAACAGTTCTATTCCTGAAACACAGAGCAAACTCTTGGCAAATGAATAATAGTAAAAAGAGTAGTCTTCATGCAAAGTCGAATACTTAGAGAATAATGAGCTAGGAAGAATGTGTTTATGAGCACTGTTGTTAGCCATCACATCTTCCTCAGTGGGTAGGTAAACACATAAACACACACACACACACACCTGCATTATTCAAGGTTCTCGACATGAACAGGACTGGGACAATAAATCTCTTCCGGTATGTAGAAAATATATTTATTTGAATGTCTCACAAGCTGTGGTCCATGTAGCCCAACAATGGCTGCCTACCAATGGGAATTTGAAAAATTCAGTAGTTTGTTCAGTCCATGAGGCTGGATGTCTCAGCTGGTCTTCAGTACACACCAAATCCAAAGAAGTAGGCTCTGATGCTAATAAAGGAATAAACTTGATAGCCAGAGCTAGGGCAAACAGGCAAAAAGAGAGAACTTCCTTCTTCAATATCTTTTATATATGTCCACTGCTGCCAGACGGTGTGATCCAGACTAAAAGTAGATCTTATTCTTTGTTTGATTGGCTTGCGTGTGTGTGGGGGTGTTTGAGACAAGGTTTATCTGTGTAGTTCTGGAACTCATTCTGTAGACCAGGTGGCCTCAAACTCAGAGAATCCAACTGCCTCTGCCTCCTCGGTGCTGGGGTTAAAGGTGAGCATAGCCACATCACCTCACATGATCCAGATTAAATATGGGTCTTTAACTTCAAAACCTTTAAGAAAAATTCTTCATAGGTGTACCCACCTCTTTGGGTTTTAGTTAATTCTAGAAGTAAGTCACTTTGACTACTAAAAATTGCCATTACAACAACCAAGACAAAAGAAATGAAATATATTTCTAACGTGCAGGTAGACCATGGGGGCAAGCAGACCATGGGCATTATTCTCAAAACAATGCTTTTCCTAAACAAAGGAAGCATGTGGATTTTAGTTAGGGAGTCTGTACACATTCACACAGAGCTCTACCTATTCCTAAGCATGCTCAGTTAACAAATCCACATCTAAACATGACATCAATATAAAAGCAGAGACATTTGAAAACATTCTTACCTCAAAGTCATGCAGAAAGATATATAAACTATTAAAATGATGGGAAGATGACTCTGACATGTTCCTCTTTACCACAAGGTCTTAGCCAAAAACCAAGTAAATGACACTATGGAAAATAGAATAATTTAAAGCCTATTTGACCTGTCAATCTTTATGTTTGATCTAAGAGATAACTGTACCATTACCACAATTGTCACAGATAGAAAAAAAAATAGAGAACACCAATACAGAAAACATTAAAAAAAGACACTTAACAGCACTGCTTACTGTATTTACCTCAGAATAAAGCTGCTTTTGCCTCTGTGCAGACTGGTTCACAGAAGACCATAGCTGCTCTTCTATGATGAAGAAATACATAGGTGATGTGGTATGTCTTTCTGTACACTGTGAATATACTTTATTACCATTTGTTAATAAAGAAGCCATTTTGGCCTATGGGAAGCACATGTGCACCCGCGCTCGCCCACACACACATACACACACACACACACACACACACACACACACACACACACACACACACACACAGACACACACACACACACAAATGAGGAGTCCATTATATGTTGATTAATTACTCCTGAAAAGGAAGCCTTCCCTGAATATTCAGTTTCATTCTATTGGAGAAAAGTAACTATTCCTCTCCCAGCAGGTATAAGTAACAATTCAGTTTTTAAACCTTTATAGCAGCACCTAGGTTTTCATTTATTAAATCCTTCATTCATTAATTTTTAAATTATAACAAAATAAAATATGAAAAAGATGAAGCAAAAATTGTAACATCAAAATTGGACAAAACAAACGCAATAGTAGGCAAAGATCCTAAAAGAAGTCATAAGAATCAGAGGCCCATTCATTCACACACTCTGGAATCACATAAAAATACTGAACTGGAACACATAATATGTACTTGGAGAACCCAGTGCAGAGCTGTGCAGGTCGTGTCTATGCTGCTTCACTCTTTGTGACTCCATAAAGCTTTCCTCATGTTTGCATAGAGAGCCTTATTTTCTTGGTGTCCATCATTCCCTCAGGCTAGTAAACTATTGTTCAGTTCCTCAGGGTTTCCTGAGCTCTGAGGGCATAGAACTTATGAAGACATTCTATTTTTAGGGTTGAATGTCCCAAGATCTCTCACTCTCTGAAATATCTGGTGTGGGTCTCTGTATTTGTTCCCATCATTGTTCATCAGAGAAGCCAGATGAAGCTTCTCTGAAGATGGCTGAGCAAAGGATTAATCTATGTAGTAATCTATCTATCTATTAAAATAGCATTAGGAGGCATTTTATTAATATGTCTCTTTTTTGTCTTTTAGACCAGTATTATTTCATTTTCCAATAGTTTCCTAGGCTATGAGTTCAGAGAGGAGTATATGATATATGGAAATAAATGAGTAGTGTTGCTGTGCCCTCTTCTGGCCAAAGGTTGTCATGTACTTGTCCTTTGGAAATGAGGACATGCATATCAGGTGTGGGGTGCCACCTTCTGGAAGTAAGAATTAATTGCATCTGCTCAGTGTCTTCTCCCATAGTTGCCTTGATCCATAAACATGCTTTCTCTCTTTAAAAGAAACCCAATCTTAGTCATAACAGAAAGGCACACCTGTTCTCTGGTGAGGTCCATGCTCACCATTCCACTTGGTAAAAGTCTGAAGGTCTTTCAGACCCATGGTCACACTAGGGAACCAAGGTTACTGACAGCTCAGGCCAGTGTCTTCTGTCTAGTCCAATGGGATACTGTTCTCCAAGTACCCAGCTAAAAGTTCTACTCTACAAGCCATGTCATATGTCATGGTAGAAATTTTTTCATTCTTCTGAATCCCACAAATAAATAATATATTGTATAATGAGCTAATAGGAATGTGATCGTTTGTGGATATAGGACAGCAAGAAGAAACTACCTACCATGGTGGAACCCACTCTCAGGTGGAAAAGACAAGCAGAAGGGCAGAGGCAGGCATATTTTAGGGAGCAGAACATCCTGGTCCACACAAATAGCTCCAGGATAAATATACAAAAAAAATTCAGTAGTTGGGACCAAGATGAATATGCTATTGCAGATATTACACTGTGTGTCCCTTCTGCATACAGAGTGTAGAACAAACTTAAACATGCCAAAGGAACATTCATAACAAACTCAGAAACCCAAAGCACCAGGCAGATAAGAACAGAGGTAATGAAAACATTAATATAAAAATGAAGTCAGGTGGTGATGGCCCATATCCTTTAACCTCGGAAGGCAGATCTCTGACTTCCAGCCCAACTTGGTCTACAGAGCTAGTTCTAGGACAGCAAAGGCTACACAAAGAATCCCTGTCTCAGAAAAACCAAAGGAGCCTACTCTTGCCAGTTGCTGCCACAACCCCAGGCCAGCAAGGAAGATTCATGTGGACTGGTAGACCACATTAGCAATCTGGTTTGTCTGATACTGAAATCTAAAAGAGCCTCCTAATCCCCCAAACTCACCATCACCCTGCAACTCCAGTAACTCCTTGAGACAGATTTATTAGCTCCCATTGAATCAAGAGGTGAATGACACTTCACCCAGCCCAGCCAGAGAGCCTGGTCTCTGAAACCAGGGCATAATCTGTGGGCTCCCATTTTCACCCACTGCTGTCCAAATCCAGGCCAATAGGGAAGGCTCCTGTGGGGTGGTATCCCCCATTAACAACCCAGCTTCTCCAATCCTGCAATCTAAAAGATCCTCCCCATTCCCCAAAATCACCCATTTCCCTGCATCCTCAGCAGTTTCCTGAGACAAAGACTTCACCAGCTCCTATTGGACCAAGAGTGGATCCCTGAGACTCAGAATCAGCTAGGCCCTATTGGGCCAAAAGTGCCTCCCAGAGACACAGAATATGCCAACTCCAAGTATATTAAGAGTGCAGATTGTACCAAAACAGGCTCCCCAAGACACAGTCAGAGCTAGAGCAGATTAGACCAAGATTATGTTCCTGAGAAACAGACAATTTTTGCACCAATTTGAGGAAGCAATGGGCAGGTGCCAGTGCTTATATAATAACATAAAAAATATGGCACCACAAAACATGAATATTTCAATGTAGAAAAACAGAAACAAATGACCTTAAAAAAACTTTATGTAGAAAATAGAAGGCTTTAAAGAGAAATTTTTAAAAATTCCTTAAAGAAATAGGTGAAAAGACAAACAAGTTGGGGAAAAATCAATAATTTCATAAGATAAAACCAAGAAAACACAATCAGGCAGGTGGAGAAAAAAGTTCAAGACTTAATAATTGAAATAAAAGAAATAAAGAAGACACAAGACAAGGGACTTCTGGAAATGGAAAGCCTAAGTAACTGAACAAGAACTACAGATGTAAACATAACCAATAGGATACAAGAGGTGGAAGAGAGTATCTGTTGTGGAAGATTTGATAGTGAAAATAGATACGTCAGTCAAAGAAAACACTAAAGCAAAAAAAAAAAGCCATAAAACAAAACATTCAGGAAATCTAGGACACCATGAAAAGACCAAATCTAAGAAAAATAGTAATAGAAGAATAACATGAGCTCAAAACCACGGAAATTTATTCAACAAAATCAGTAGAAAACTTCCCCAGTCGAAAGATGGAAATGCCTATAAAAATACAAGAAGCTTACAGAACACCAAATAGACTAGACTCCTCAAAAAAGTTCACTGGCCACATAATAATCAAGCCACTATACATAAGAAATAGAAAGAATACCAAGAACTGCAAATTAAAAAGGCCAAGTAACTTATAAAGGCAGACTCATTAGAATAACAGGGTCAGTGTTAGGGATTAGTGTTAGGGTTTAGGGTTAGGATTGGGGTTTAGATGTTTGGGTTAGGGGGTTTGGTTTGTTAGGGTTAGGTACTAGGGTCTAGGGGTTATGATTAGGAGTTAGGGGTTAGTGGTTAGGTGTGTGTGTTATGGGGTTAGGGTTAGGTCTAAGAGGATAGGAGTTAGGGGGTATGTGTTAGGGTTAGGGGTTAGGGTTAGGCGTTAGGGTTAGGTGTAAGAGGATAGGAGTTAGGGGGTATGGGTTAGGGCTAGGGTAAGGGATTAGTGTTAGGGTTTAGGGTTAGGGGTTAGGATTAGGGTTTAGATGTTTGGGTTAGGGGGTTTGGTTTGTTAGGGTCTAGGGGTTATGATTAGGAGTTAGGGGTTAGTGTTTTAGGTATTTGGATTATGGGGTTAGGGTTAGGTGTAAGGTAGAAGATAGGAGTTAGGGGTTAGGGGTTAGGGTTTGGTGTATGAGGATAGGGGTTAGGTGTAAGGTAGAGGATAGGAGTTAGGGGGTATGGGTTAGGGTTAGGATTTAGGTTTAGTGTTCAGGGTCATCATCAGGGTCAAGATCATGGTCAGGGTTTAGGTTTGGGGAATATGTTCCAAATTTATTAAAAATCAGTCTGAAATATCAGAGGGATCTACCCCCTGTCAGTCTTGGAGGATCAGAGGGTGGCAACTCACACCTTTAATCCCAGTACAGGGAATATTTGGGCTTGGTGACCTACACCCTTAATCCCAGCAAATCTGAGTTTTAGGCTAGTTTAGTTTACAGAAGGAGTTCCAGGCTGGCAGTGGTAGTGCCACACCTTTAATCTCAACCTTTATATGAAACAACTGGATGAAGAGGCAGGCATATAAAGACAGATGAGGCCGCAGAAGTCACAAGGATCAAGGCTGAGGAAGCTGGAAGATGCGTGAGATGTGACTGTGTTTCCTCTCTTTGATATTTCAGCCTTTCACTGATATCTAGCTCTGATTTTCTTTTATTTGTGCCACACTAGGTCTAGGGTATGGGATCTGGGGTCTGAGGTCAGGGTCGGGGTTAGGTCAGAGTTATGTTTAGGGTTAGAGGTTAGGGGCACTTTACAGTTAGGGTTGGGGTATGGTTGGGGCTAGGGGTTAGGGTATAGGGTTTAGGGTTAGGGATAGGTGTCCCTACAGGGGTAGTAGTAGGATTAGGGCTAGCATTAGGGGGAGTTCAGGTTCAGGGTTAATGTTAGGGTTACTGGTATGATTGGAGGTTAGGGTTATGGTTAGTGTTAGGGATTAAGGGGTAGTTTAGGGTTTAGGTGTTAGTGGTCAAGATCAGGGTCAGGGTTATTCTTAAGTCTACCTCTAATTGCATGACTGATCATGCTCCTTCTGGTCTAGCCATGCCCCTTCTGTTCAAAACTTGCCTCTTCTAGTCTAATATCTCCTGTCCAGGCTCCTCATGGGCTATTTAATTCTGACCATACGCCTTCTGGTCTAAACTTTCCTTTTTTTGGCCTTAGCCTAGCCCATTCTGTTCCATGTGCTTCTGGCCATGCTTCTTCTGGTCTAAACCATGCCCTTTCCTGAATAAGCAATCCTGGCCAAGCCCCCATTGGACCACACTGAGCCTTTTCTAGATTAAGTTCTCCTGGCCTTGCCCCTTCCAGTCTAAGCCACGCCCTTTAGTCTATGCTATGCCCTTTCCTCTATGAGCACTCCTGGCCACACCTCTTTTGGACTAAGCCACACCTCTTCTGGTCTAAGTCATGCCCCTTTCAATTTAAGCCACGCCCCTTCTTTTTCAAGTACTGCTGACCATTCCCATTTTAGACTGCACCATGCTCCTGTTCTAAGCATTCCTGGCCATGCCCCTTCCAGTTTTAGGCAAGCCCCTTTTCCTCTGAGCCCTCCTGGTCACTCACGTTTTAGACCAAACCACACCCTGCCTGTGTAAGCTCTCCTGGCCTAGCCATGCTCTTCCTGTCCAAGTCATTCCTCTTTTGGTCTAAGGACTCCTGGATGGGCCCTTCTGGTCCAAGCCATGCCTATCAATTCAAAGTCATGCCTCTTCCAATCTAAGCCATTACCCCTCTGTAAAGTCTAAATCTAATTGCATTCCTGATTGCTGTGCCCGGCCTAGTGTAGCCGAGCCAGGAGAGGGCCGTCAGGGTTAAATCAGCACTCAAGAGACAGACAGTTCCATCATCCAGGGAGATCAGCTGCTTCTGCTGCCCCCAGCCTTTATTTAGCAAGCTTCTATACCCCTTAAGTTCCCCTGCCCTGCGTTCCTGTGCCTGTCAACGGGTGCAAGACTCCTTATCATAACAGGAAAAACACTGATTACCACTGATTGCAAAACAGGGTGTTGATGCACACAAGGTGCATGAACAAAGATCAGGGAAGTAAACAAAAAGGGCACTGACCTAGACCAGGCTTTTTTAGCCTGAAACAAAGTATATGGGTCTGGGTATGCCAGCACCCAACATCTCACTCCCTTTTATTTAGAAAGAACAGAGGGACTCCTGTCTTAGGTCATCTCCTAGCCCCCCTCAGTACCCGTCATTGGGGGTGCCCTTATCCCCTGCCTTAGGTGGATGTGAGGAGCGGAGAGGTTGCCCGTCATTAGGTATCCCTCTAAGACATAGATAGCCAAATCTGTGCATTGTTAGGTGGCCGTAAGGCCAAAAAGGCTTGCTTAAAAGCCTGCTGACTGAAGCGAGTCTTCCTTACCCAATGCCAGAACACCACCGACATGACCACAAGCCCTAATAGGCAAAGTACTATCAATGATACAGGGCTTGACCATTGAGATATATATCCAGAAGCACTGGCACGTGCATTCCAAAAATCAAAGGCAGCAATAGGGGCTACACAAGTTTGATTAATTTCTGCGATCATATGAGCAAGTTGCATAGTGTAATTCAAAAAGGTAACATTCCAGGGTCCAGACAAATATTGATTCAACAAAAGTACTTGAGCAGATACATTTTCAACTCTAGAAGCAGTTACACATATTTCAGTAAACCCTAGATTGCAAAGCATTTTCAGCTGTAAACTCAAAATGTCTATTTCTTCTTGCAGCAATGTGGTCTGTTGATTAAGTTGCAAAATCCCAAAATGTATTTGTCCATTTAAAGTCTCTTGTACTTCCAAAGCCTTTGCAACCTTCCCAGCTAGTTGATTCACCACAGTAGCAGTTTGTACTTGTTGGGTTATAGCAACTCCGGCAGCGGTTGCGGCAATGGCAATGGCAGCTACTATTGCTGCTGTGATGCCAAAATCCCATTTATATAACCGGACTGGATACCATCGTTGCTGTGAGGTCACATTAAGTGGCATAACAACGGCAGCAGAACACGAACCACGAGTGCATGTGTCGTCCATGGGTCCCAGCAATTACTCAGGCTACAATTAGAAACTGAACAGTTTAATTTCACCCCCCTCCCCAGTTCTATTCCATAAATGGAAGAAAAAAGGGCTGAGCACACCCGGTTGGGATACAACACTGGAGTTTTTGGTTTTGTTTTCATTAATATGTAGGGAAGTTTCAAAAGCATCAGAAGCATTCCAAGAGGTAGTCCCATTAAAAAATGTAACATTGGTAATCATCAGTGGTACCATATCCAAACAGGCTCTGGGCCAGAAAAAATAAGCTCCATCAAAAACTTGACCAAGGCCTGCCTGTGTTGGATTTCTATAATGGTAAGGATAACGTCCTGGCACTGGTGCCCGAGGTCCAAAGAGCCATAAAGAGCTAATGCTATTAGCATCTTTTTGGAAATTTCTTGGCTCCCCTCAAATGCAGGTTCTCCACTGTAAGGCAGGCTGTAAGGAGGTATTAGGAGAATCTGCCCAGCAAAATCTCACAGGACGGGGTCCATTCCAATTAGGGGGGAAAAAAAGCAGGGAAAACAGGGCTCTCAACACTAACTGGCAATAAAATTGGAGGATTCCTTACCAGGGTCCAGGTGACATGGCCCCGACTCTTCACGATGCTCAAGATCAGAACAAGCAGGATTGCTCCGCGAAGGCACATCCTGGAGGGGCTGGACATCTTTTGCTTCTTCAGATGACAAGGTCTGGTCCTGTACTGGCTTGACACAGCGCTCAGGAATCCAAACAGGCTTGTCTGCTCTTGTGGGATAAACACAGACTGCTCCCTGGACCCCAGCTAATGTGGGTGCTGGAGGCTGCCACACACCCGTAGATAAATCTTTCCACTTTACCATGGCGTCCACGGACACAGGAATAGAAAAATGCCACTGCATGGTGCTATGGCCCTTGTCATTCACCAATAAAAAAAATTAAAGTAAAAAGTGTAATAGAAAGTAAAGCTTGAGGCCCCTGACAAGACTGATAAATTTCACTCTCTTATTTTTTGTAAATACGTCTTCAAATGGCAATGAGCGCGTTCCACTATGGCCTGTCCCTGGGGGTTATAGGGAATACCTGTTTTATGCACAATATCCCAGGAAGCACAAAAGCGAGAAAACTGGGCACTGGCATAAGCAGGACCATTATCAGTTTTTAATTGCTGCAGCACACCCATAAAGGCAACACAGTGGTTAAATGATCAATAACATGTCTTGTTTTTTCTCCAGCATGTAGGGTAGCCATAATGATTCCAGAATAAGTATCAATGGACACATGTAAATAACGCCGAGGCCCCAAATTAGCAATATGTGTTACATCCATTTGCCAAATATCATTGGCTTTAAGGCTGCGGGGATTTATTCCTAAAAAGGGAGTATGTGTAAAAGGAGCACAGGTGGAACAAGTAGACACGATGGATAAAGCCTCAGTTTTGGAGCATCTGATCTGATGCCTTAAAGTTTGAGCATTTAAGTGAAATTTTGTATGCAGTTGTACTGCTTTGTCATGCTCTAAAACATTAAAAATCAAATGAGTGGCTTCATCTGCTCATGCATTTCCAACAGCCAGTGGTCCAGGCAGTCCAGTATGTCCTTGAAGGTGTCCCACAAAAATGGGGTCCTTTCATGTCCAAAGGAGAAGTTTTAACTGTTGTAATTGTGACATGATCTTGGAAGAGTCCCCAATATTTAGGGCTACCTCCAACTGAGGGACAATGTTGGCAACATAGACACTATCAGTATAGATGTTCAAAGACTCACATGGGTATAAGTGGAGGGCCAAAACAAAGGCTGAAAGTTTGGACAGTTGGGCTGAAGCATCTTGCATCTGAGTGCTATCAATTTTATCTCCATTTACTACTACAGCCCTACCATTCTTAGATCCATCGGTAAATAACAAGCGAGCTCTGGGAATGGGTTTTAACTTAATTATTCTAGGAAAAATAAAAGGGCATAACTTAAAACTTTGAATAATTTTATGTTTAGGATATTCTTGACTAATTTGTCCTCTATAAAGGCACACAAATAAACACTAGGAATCATCATATTGGACCAAATTATTTATCATGTCTTGAGTATGAGACACAACAATGTCATCCATATCCCTTACAAATAAGGATCTACCTAAAGCACGTGCCTTCCATAATAGTTGAGATACTAAACTGGGATATGGAATAACTGTGCTGCCTGGTGAAACAGATAAGTGTAGCCAATACAGAGGATCAGTCTGCCAAAAAAACTCCAGTGGGAGCAAAAGCAGATGCAAGTACAAGAAATCTCAATGGCTGTTCACAACCAATCTGTTGAATAAATAGTCCTTGTAAAGCCACTTCAACTTTTCTTAGCGCCACCTTCGCTTCTGGGGCCAAGACGCGGGGCAATAAAGGGTCAGAATCACCTTTGAGTATATCAAAAAGAGGCTTTAACTCTCCGGTGGGGATGGAAAAGGAAGGGCAGAGCCATTGAACTTCTCCTAAAAATTGCTGCCAATTATGGAGGGTCTTCAAATGAGAGGTGGCAAACTGTACCTTTTGGGGTGATTCCTGTGTCATTAATGACATGACCCAAATAAAGATAAGGAGGCATTAACTGTACCTTTTCTGGGGCAATAATTAAGCCAGCATCCTTTAACAATTGTTGTAGGGTTGTATAAAGCTCCAACAATTTTAATTTATTAGGGTGAGCTAATAAAACATCATCCATATAATGGATTATGTAAGCATCAGGAAACTTTTGTCTAAGAGGTCTAATAGCAGCTGAAACATACATCTGACATATAGTGGGACTATTGGCCATACTTGAGGCAACACTACCCATTGATACCTTTGATATGGCTCATTATAATTGATAGAAGGAACAGAAAAAGCAAAATGCTGGCAATCTTGTGGGGCTAAAGGTATGGTGAAAAAACAATCCTTTAAATCTAATACTATTAAATGCCAACACTTGGGTATAGCAGCAGGACTGGGAAGACCTGGTTGCAACGCCCCCATGACTTGCATGGAGCATTGACAGCCCTCAGATCCTGGAGCAGTCTCCATTTCCCTGATTTCTTTTTAATAACAAAGATGGTAGTATTCCAGGGGGATGTGGAAGGTACAATATGGCCAACAGATAATTGCCCAGCAACCAGATCTTTAGTGGCCTGAAGTTTTTCTTTAGGTAAGGGCCACTGCTCAACCCATATGGGATTATCAGAATTCCAAGTAATAGGTACAGGTTCAGGCCTTCCAGCAGTGGCCCCAACTAAAAATGTCCCAGCCCTCGTCTGTCTCCAGATGTCCTTGTGAAGTTTGTATTAATCTCAAGATTTGATGTCCCCCCTTGTTTTCTACGACCAAGCCCCTGTCCTGGCTTCCAACCCATGTCAAGCATCATCTCTGTCACTGGCTTATTGTAGCCATTTAGAGCCTGAGTTGTTAAAACAGCACCCATGGCAGTAAGAACATCACAACCCCACAAATTAGTAGGCAGCTCAGGTACAATATATGGCTGGAATATGCCCTCGTGTCCTTCATCGTCCCTCCAGTGTAAATGCTTGGCACTATGCTGAGGTCTAATTTGACCCAAGCCTTGAAGAACAGCTGAGGCTTCATCTGTAGGCCAAGCTTTAGGCCAATATTTGCCAGACATAACAGAAACATCTGCCCCTGAATCTAAAATCCCCCAAAATCTTTTCTGGTCAACTTGTAAAGAAAGTGTAGGTCTGTCAGACATGTGCAACCCAAAAAACCTGGGCCGGACCTGTAGATCCAAAACCTTGTAATCCTCTGTTAGCTTTCATAATAGGATTATCGGAACTCAAATAGGGCATCAGTAATAATTGGGCTACTCTTTGACCTTGTGCGATTACCACAACTCCTTTGGAAGACTCCATCATAATTTTTATCTCCCTTCTATACTCAGAGTCAATTACCCCAGGATGAACCTGGATGCCCTGCAAGGTCACACTGCTTCTTCCCATGAGAAGACCCACTGATCCCTGAGGCAGAGGGCCAAAGACACCGGTGGGTACAGCCTGAGGCCCCATAGAGGGTGTTAATATTATTCTGGCAGTGGCACAGAGGTCCAATCCTGTGCTGCCTGGGGAGGCTCTGTAGAGGTCTCTGACAGAAAGGGATTGTTGACTGGAATATGACAGAGCCTCCTGCTTCCAGGAGCAGGGCTCGTCTGCATTACTCTGTACACTCTGGCTTATGGGGCCCGGAGCGGCCCCTGCGACCCATTTCCCAAAGGTAATGGATTCCCCTGCTTATATCATTTTGACCTACATTCACTGCTCCAGTGCACTCCTTTACCACATCAGGGACACAGTCCTGGCCCGGACCCTTTTCCTTGACCCGGTCCATTGGGACAATCCTTTTTCATGTGACCTAACTGTCCCCACTAGAAGCAGCCCTTAGGCCTTGCCCCCTTTCCTCCTTGGGTACTCTGCAATCCTTGCCTTAACGCTGCTGCCATAACTTGTGCTTGAATGTGGTTCCCATCAATTTCTCTACAAACTTTCAACATATCATTTAGACTCTTATTCTTGTGTCTTCTCAAGGTTTCTTTGCAATATTTATTGGCATTTTCAAATGCTAATTGCTTGACTATAGGCATAGCTTGGTCAGCATCTCCAAAAATTCTCCCTGCTAATTGTTATAGCCGGGAAACAAAGTCAGCATAAGGCTCAGAGGGTCCTTGTAAAACCTTAGAGACCTGCTCTCCAGCATTGACATTAGGGAGAGCTTTCCATGTCCTTAAGGCGGCAGTGGCAATTTGGGCATACGTGCCAACATCATATGTAATCTGGGCATTGAGGGCAGCATATTGCCCGGTTCCTGTGAGCACTTCTATGTTAATCTGAGGCTGCCCTACTTGCACGTTCAAACACGCGGTCTCTAGACATCTCTCATGATATTCACTTTTCCATATCAAATAATCCCCTCCTGATAGTGCAGCATGACAGAGCTGCTGCCAGTCACTGGGTGTAAGGAAGGAAGCCTGATAGGATTCTACTAGAGCAAGTGTGAAAGGAGCATGCACACCGTAACTGCTAACAGCTTCCTTTAATTGCTTCAACTCCTTAAAGGTCAATGCTTCATGCTGTCTCATCAGCTGTCCTTGCTGATTTGTAATTTCTATTACTGGGAAAGTCTGCACCTCTGGAAAAGTCACCCCACAGGGACGCTCCTCGTCTGTGGTATAGAGGTAGTCCTTGCCGGTCTCGCAAGGACACTTCCTTCTCTGAGAGCACAGAGGTTCCCCGAAGTGGGGATTGTAAGGAGATGGAGCGATAGGGGAACATTTAAGTTGCTTAAGTTTCTTCTGCAAAGTTTTAATTTCTAGTTCTAATCTTCTCTCCTCATCTGAGTCATCAGTATCACTATTGGACAACTCTGTAAGACAGACCGAAGAGGAAGCTTCCTCACCAATCGGCACCTCACTTTTTGCTTTCAATTTTGTTTTCTCCCTTCTATTCCCCAACTTCTCTTGTACCTTTCCCTCATCCGACTCTGATCCTTCGCTATCCGATTCTCCTGCAAGGGAGGATTTTGTTTCTTCATCCTGAACCTCCCCAAAAGCCCTCTCCAGATCTGCTAGTTGTTCTTTCACTTTTACTTGGCTCATCAAAAGAGCGTTTTTGACTAATCTCCACAAAGAGAAATTAGCAATCGGGATGCTGTCTGGACTCTTCTCTTGTAAAGTCCTCTGTAATTCAGCCTTAACCTGTTCCCAATCAGGAATATTAAATCCTCCCCCTGACAAGAACCAAGGACAAATGTCTCCAACTATAGTAACAAAATTGAGTGCGGTAGAAGACTTAATTGCAGTTCCTTGTATGTGTAACAGTTCCTTAACTTCGGAAGCCAGCCGAACCTTTGAATTTGAATTTCCCATGGTACTTACCCTTTTATATCACAATTCTCCCCCTGTCTAATATACAGGTGAGCCCTGTCTGATTACCCCTCATACCTGGATCTCAGTGGAGCCTCCACTTGCCGCGTCCGGCCTAGTGTAGCCGAGCCAGGAGAGGGCCGTCAGGGTTAAATCAGCACTCAAGAGACAGACAGTTCCATCATCCAGGGAGATCAGCTGCTTCTGCTGCCCCCAGCCTTTATTTAGCAAGCTTCTATACCCCTTAAGTTCCCCTGCCCTGGGTTCCTGTGCCTGTCAGTGTATTCTCTGGCAACAGGTGCAAGACTCCTCATCATAACAGGAAAACCACTGATTACCACTGATTGCAAAACAGGGTGTTGATGCACACAAGGTGCATGAACAAAGATCAGGGAAGTAAACGAAAAGGGCACTGACCTAGACCAGGCTTTTTTAGCCTGAAACAAAGTATATGGGTCTGGGTATGCCCGCACCCAACACCTGATCATGCCTCTTCAGGCCAAGCCATGCCTTTTCAGGTCCAACCATCTTTGGCCACCCTCCTTTCAGTCTAAGCCTTCCCCTTCCTATCTAAGCACTCCTGGCCACTCCCCTTTCGGATCTTCAAGGATCACTTGAGGTCATACAGGACAGAGATTCTTACTGCACCTTCCTGTCCAGATCCAGGGAAGACAAACCACACTGGTTCCTGCACTTCATCACCAGCTCCCTATAGAAGCACTCACAGCACACTGCACAAAGCACTGGTGCCAGCTCCTATCTAATGCTAATCCTGAAGCTGGTGGCTGGAAGAGCCTTGCATCACTTCTGACTGGCAGGCCCCTGATTGGCTAGTGAGGCTTGAGTGACAAGAGCACCTCCCTTAGGATTATATTGTGCTTAAATACACAGCAGTATGGCATTCTACACAATCTATTTGGTACTATAATAAAAACTCAAAGCCAGATAATAGGGAGAAGCTGAAATATCAGGCAATTCTCACCTAGCCAACTCCTTAGGCCTGTCTTCCAGAATCCTCAGACTATTAGAACACCTCTGAGTATTAGACTGACATCAAGCTGCCTGAAGGCAAAGGTGGGACACTGCTGTCTCCTCCAGCTTATCTTTCTTTCCTGGCCCAGAATCTCACTTCCTGGTTCAACATTTTAATGCTAGGATTTAGGCCTGTTTTTACTAAATTCTAGGAGAAGTGTGGAAGCCTGGACTTGACTTTGCAGATGTTATCTTAGAGAAGGGCTGATGCCTAGAAGCTTGGGTTTAGGTATTGCAGGAATCTATGGGATTTTCCTGACAGTGAGATTGGAGCAGATGCCCTGGAGGCTGTGAAATTTAAGATCCAGATGCCCCTGCAGATATCCTGCCTGCTATTTGATCTTTGCAGTTAATCTGCTAGCAGATTTTTATTTTATGCTCAGAGTTTAGCCAGTGAATTCAAAACTTGTTTTGAGCTGAAGGTTCAAGCAATAGTTTCCAGGAATCACTCTACTCCATATCTCTACCCAGTCTGTAAATGTCAAGGCCTGCAGCTCCCCACTTGTATTTTTTCTTTAAAACTTTCTTATCCCTGAGCTTACAATGTTTCTTCCTTTTGCTGTGTCAAAACTTAGGGTTTCCTTATGAAATGGGTTTGAACCTGTCCCTGAAAATAAAAATGAAACCTGTATTTTTGCATTGTAATCTGGCTCCTTGCTGGTCTCTGGGAGTCTCAAGACAAGAGTAAACAAATACATGGGATTACAAGGCCTTGAATTCACAGAGATTCAGATGGATCTCTCCTTCCTGAGTGTTAGGATTAAAGGCATGTGTCCTACACTTGGATGTTCCTGAAATGACTGGCAGACCAAGCCAGAAGTGACTCAGGGTGGACCATCTAGAAGTACAATACTGTAGATACAGAGCTTGGACTTGAGTGTGTGGTATCCTGGGGACATTGTCATGGGCAAGGGTTGGGGTGCTGGAACCAGAAGTCACACCCGAGGCCCCACCCCTACACCAGGAGCAGGAGGACTCACCTGAATATTTTTACTTCAGAAGCTTACATAAAAAGGCTATCTGTTGCTTCTGCAAAGAGGATGGTTGTAAATCACCCACTGGCACTTTCCATAAACACTTTGAGGTCATTCATTGCTGCCACCCACAAACAGGCAGTCATTATTGCTGCCCATAGATAATCTGTCAATCACTCACTTGCCTCAACCACACACACATGCTGTCAGTCCCACACTGACTCAGCCTACTCTCCTCCCACAGGTTGTCAGTCACTCACTGTGTCATGTAATCCCCCCAATACCTCACCTCCCATCCTCAAACACTGTCAGTAATTCTATGGGTCCTCCCACACACATGCTGTCAGTCCCTCATGATTCCACCCACACACCTACAGTCAGTCACTCACTGTTCCTGTCCAAAAGGAGCTGTCAATTACCCAGTGACTCCACCCACAATAGGGTTGTCATTCCATCAGTGTTCTTAACATACAGAAGCTATATTTACTCACTGGTCATGCCCACAGATGAGGAGGGACTGTCAGTCAACCTGTCCCGCCACTCCCACACATCAGTAATTCAACTCCACTCACTATATGGTTCCAGTTATCCCCTGGCCCTAACTTTTCCACATGAATGACCCTTGACCCCTCCTTCACTGTTCAGGTAGCCCAGGCTAGACTTTACAGGGGGAACCAAGTTTGACCTTTCATCCCTGACCTTTCAGGTGCTTAGGTCACAGCCCTCAATGAACTCAGCTTCAGCAGTAAGGCAGAGGATGGCAGCCAAGATGGGAGCTTGCCCTGTGTCCCCATGTATGACCCTTGACATCTACTTGAGTCAGAAAGTACCTAAAAAGAAAAAAACCTTTTTTAAAACTTTTTATTGATGGAATGGAAATAAGGAGATGCCAGAAAACACATCAGTTCCAGTCACAGCAATTCTTTTATAATTTTTAATTTTTCAATCTTTAAAATTCTAATATTTTTTTGTATTTTAAAGTTTGATAAGAATGTAGAAAAGTGTGGGGGGGTTTCCCGTCAAGATTAATTTTGTTCATTTCCAGTTCATTTTTATACTTTATTTCCTGTATCCTTCCAGAACCCTAAAGATTCACCAGCTCAGAAGCGCATGCACTTGTGCAAAAACAATTCAGAATAAACACTTAAATATGATTTAAAAGTAAAACTAAAATTATGAATTACTAAAATAAAAATGAAACTTAAATATAAAAATAAAAATTATAGAAATAAAGATAATTATCAGCTTCCTTCTTCCCCCACAATTTTGGGTGGAAAAGTTAAACTGTATTTTCCTTCACACATGCTTTACTCTCCCACAAACAATTTTTGTAGAAAATACTGTAAAATAAAAACTGAAATTGTAAATATTTTTTTTATTCTTTTTAAAAGTTTGTAAAGAAAAAAATACCTTCTTTTGCTGGTTTTGGCTAAAATTTGTGACATTTGGGAAGTGCCTGGAGAATTTCCAGGTGCTTTTTTATCAATTTATTTTTTTCTGACCTGAATTTTTTTTTATGGTTTTAATCATTTTTAATTATTGCTTTATCTTTTTTCTTCTGTCCTCTGGGACTGCAAGGAAAACAAACCACATTTTCCATCATGCCTTGCAGGGATTGCAAAGGGCAAAACACAAAACAAAGCAAATAATAAAATTTATTTAAATTTTAAAATTAAAAGCCAAAATACTTTAAAATGTATTTTAATTTTTTAAAAATTAGAATTAAAATTTAAATATTTTTAAATTTTAGTTAAATTATACTTTAAATTTTCAAACTGCCAGGGAACAACACCAGGGTTGATAACAAACTCTTAGAAAATGTGACAAAGAAGAGTTTGTTGAGTGACTGTGTGAGCTCTCCAGATGATTTTCAGGCTTTTCTGGCCCAGTTGTCAATCTGTCAGAGTCAAAGGTCATCCTAACAGACCTGGAGGTCAAAGGTGAAGGCAACAGACTCTCATTTTTGCTGTTTTGGAAGACCCCCATAACGTATTCATTTTATAATTGCTCTTCAGGGGCCTGTGACGCTGTTGTGACACTTGGGGGTGAGCGGTTGTGTGATGTCACTTCCCACCCTACTGAGGCCTTGAACGTCTGCACCAGTTTAAGAGAACAACCACAGAAATCAAGAAAAAACTGGCCCAGGCTAATCTTAGGGGCACTCTATCAATCCCAGCATGCCCTGGGGCTCCCCCTCTGTCCTCCCCATCCCTTCTCTGCACTAATATGTCAATGAGAGGGGCCAGGCTGCCATTTTTTTAATTTTATAATTTTAATCTGTCACCTCTTGACATGTCATTAGTGTCCTGTGACTACACAGATGAGAAGTTCATTTTCCCACCCTTCCCCAACTCCTCCCTCCTCGTCCTCTAACCCTACTCCCTCTTCTTTCCTCTCTTCTTTTCTCTCTCTTCCTCCCTCTTTCCTCCTCCCTCCTCTTCCCCTCCTCCATCCTCCCTCCTCTTCCCCTCCTCCCTCCTCTTCCCCCTCCCTCCTCTTCCCCCCTCCCTCCTCTTCCCCTCCTCCCTCCTCTTCCCCCTCCCTCCTCTTCCCTCCTCCCTCCTCTTCCCCTCCTCCCTCCTCTTCCCCTCCTCCCTCCTCTTCCCCTCCTCCCTCCTCTTCCCCTCCTCCCTCCTCTTCCCCTCCTCCCTCCTCTTCCCCTCCTCCCTCCTCTACCCCCTCTTCCCCTCCTCCCTCCTCTTCCCCTCCTCCCTCCTCTTCCCCTCCTCTACCCCCTCTTCCCCTCCTCCCTCCTCTTCCCCTCCTCCCTCCTCTTCCCCTCCTCCCTCCTCTTCCCCTCCTCCCTCCTCTTCCCCTCCTCCCTCCTCTTCCCTCCTCCCTCCTCTTCCCCTCCTCCCTCCTCTTCCCCTCCTCCCTCCTCTTCCCTCCTCCCTTCTCTTCCCCTCCTCCATCCTCTTCCCCTCCTCCATCCTCTTCCCTCCTCCCTCCTCCATCCTCTTCCCCTCCTCCTCCTTTTCTCTCTCCTTCCTCTTCCCTCCTCCCTCCTCTTCCCCCCTCCCTCCTCTTCCCCCTCCCTCCTCTTCCCCCCTCCCTCCTCTTCCCCTCCTCCATCCTCTTCCTCTCCTCCCTCCTCCCTCCTCTTCCTCCCCCCTCTTCCTCACCTCCCTCCACTTTCCCCTCCTCCTCCATGTTCCTCCTCCTTTCTCCCTTGAAAACCACATTTATAAACTCCTGGTGTTTTAATCCAGCAGCTCAGCACGGTTTTTCTTTATTACCCATGTGCACCAGGAGCCTTGTGACACTATTCCCCCTGAATTTCTCATGGGATGAACCTGTCACCTTCAGGAGAGAAACCTGAAGTAAACACTGAGTTTCCTCTAGGTTAAGCATGCCTCAGTTTCTTTGGATCTGTTCATGAGGAGAGTAAAGGATCATGGGAGAGAGAAAGGGAAGGATCATGGGAGGGAGCTCTGGGGCCACAATCCATAGACTCAGCTTAGTCAGTTAACAGGAGTGAACTTAGCACCCAGCACTCAACACCTTGTATCCAGCACAACCATCGAGGAAGCAGCATCCAGCACCTAACACCAAAATCTTAGCAAACACCTACACCCACCACCACCACACAGGACCTGGCATTCACCACTCACAACTTATCCTTTAGCTACCAGCACCAAGCACCCAGCACCTAGCTGCAAAGCTTTAACACCCACTACCTAGCAGCTATCAAAGAACATATCACACCCAGCACCCACCAACTAGCACCTAGCACCCATGACCCAGCACATAGCACACACACAGAAACTGTCAGCCAGCATTCACCACTTAGCACCAGCACCAACACTTAGTACTTATCATGCACCATCTAGCACCTAACATCAAAATAATTGCAGCTAGTACTCACTACCTGGCACTTAGCTGTCAGTACTTAGCACCCAGCACCTGGCACCTAGCACAAAGCATCTGGCACCTAGCCCAAAGTAGCTAGCACCTAGCAGCTAGCGGCCAGCACCAAAATCTACACCCCATACCTGGTATGTATGTATGTATGAGGACAGGTCACTTGGGTTTCTTTTCTTTTTTATTATTTTATTTTAACATTCATATTTATTTTTATTTTCTATTTTTTTTTTTTACTTAGCTGTGAGAAACCTTGGGGCTATGAGTGGGAGAGTGAGAGGGGGAGGGTGCAGGGAAAAGAGGAGATAGGTGTAGTGTGATCCCAGAGAAGGGACATGAGTCATGTGAAGTGACCTTTGACCTCAAAGAGAAGACATGGTCACCTGTGAAGTGACTTGTGACCTCAGAGAGGGGACAGGAGTCAACTGTGAAGTGACCTGTGACCTCAAACAGGGGAAATTGAACATGTGTGAAGAGAGTAAACTGTGATCACAGAGGGGGACATGGGTCACATGTGAAGTGACTTGTGATCTCAGACACGGGATTTCGGTCACTTTTGAGAGTCAAAACTGTGAGCTCCAGAATGTAGCCCACAAGATTGCCATGTCAAACACACTCCTCCATTGGAGTGTCTGGTGACATCACTGTGATGTGGACCCTCAATCATGGACAGGGCAGGCACTGGGTTCAGGAGAGGGGAGGTCAAGAGGTCACAGAAGTAAATAGGGCAGTTGACTGCTCCTGACACATGTCACATGTTATTAGGACAGACCAGTCATGTCATAAATGCCTAGACCATGCTGCTGACATCATAAGCATGCAGAACCACTTCAGGTCATTCAAATCTTCCAGCTAATCCTATCCTCCACTATGACTCCTGGGCTGCAGCTGCATATTTTGTGTTATTTATCTTGTGCCAGTGCCATCTACAATACTCTTCCTATTGGTTCTAATATTTTTTATTTTGGAGGAGGGAGTATTGTGGATGAAAAATATCATCTAAATGTAATGATTTGCCGATCATTTGAAAAATGGAGAAAGGTGTAAGCAATATATTTTGAGAGGTATGTTAGCTTTATTTAAAAGATTCTCCACTGAGATGAAGATTTGTGCTGAGAAGCTTCTTTGGTTCTCACATGTGGAGTCATTTTATAAACAGAAGCATTTCTCAAGTGTGTTACCTCATGCCTATAATCCCTCCAATTGGACAGATGGAATTGCTTAATACCCATGGTTTAGAAGACAGCCTCAGCAAAGTGTGTGTGTGTGTGTGTGTGTGTGTGTGTGTGTGTGTGTGTGTGTGTGATGACTGTGGTTATTTATTTTCTAGTATTATCATGGAATAGTTGATGATATTAATATACTGAGTATATGACATTGGCATTTACACAAAGTTGAATTATTTTTCTCCATCATAAAATGGCAGACTATAGTTTTAATGTCTACAAACCATTTTCCAATTCACAAATACAATGATTTTTTAAGTATCAGAAGATCTTTGAGCTCCCATTTCTGGCCAGAACCCCAGCATCTCTGTCTTCTCATTAGAAGAGGCCTTTCTAAGTGCATGAATTAGGTTCACTGGTGTGCTTTCTTCTTGCTACATTCTATAGGAAGGTAATATAAATTCATACTAATAATATATTCCATGTGTCTAGAAAGTTGGTTCACTGACTAGGGGTCTCTGTTTCATCTTCCAATGACCCATGTTCCAATTCTCAGCCTCAGGGCTTGCAAACTTCTCTAACTTCAATTCCAAATGACCTCATATCTCCTTTTTGAAATTTTGTGCACCCCAGCACACACACATTCTGCATGAATACTTAATTTTAAAAGTTTCCTGGATACCATACATAGAAGTGGCCTGTGAAAAATATTTTAGCCAGTATTTTACATATGTTTATGATTGCCTATCAATTGCCTACAAAACTTTTTTTTCTGTGTACTTCCAGCTCCATAAAATACATTATGTGTAAAAGAGACATAATTTTTTTAGTCTTTTATTACAGATGCTGACATCAATGTTCTCTTTAGACATCTTATCAGTTTGTCATACTGATTTAATTTTGTTAAGATTAAAATTTATCATCCACTATTTACCTGAGAAATCATTTACCAGTTTTCATAGGGCCAAATGTTGGATGTAAGCCTTGTATGTCCTTTAATTCAGGATTTAGAAATGATATCTAATAAAATTTATGTTGACCTCTTGTTTTTGGCCTTTAAGATTAGAGTCTTCATTTTGATACTGTAATTTCGGATATTCTCCCAATATCACTTCTGGTAATGTATACTTTTGGATCACCTTTCTCTGGAGTGGAGAAGGCATTGACCTAGTTTAGGAGAGTTTGGGAAGGGAAATAAAACAAATATTGTGAGTTGGAAGTAAGTACATTATTTTTTTAATAAATTTTGTTTGAGAATTCAATTTACCTGAATCTTAGGGATTAATTAAATATAATAACAGAGTCAAGTTCTGGGGTTCAAAACAATAATATGCAGTGCTATGTCAAAACACATATCTGGTTCAAGGAAAAAGATTTGAAATAGCTAGAGCAAAAAGAATACAGAAGATCTGAAGCCAAGGTCTACTGTTTTCTGTCTTGGCTGTTGTTATTGCTATTCTAGATAGTCTGAATGCCCGTGGATTTACTAAAATTCATAAAGTTGGGCCCACCTGTGAGGGATTTGTTTTAAGTGTTTTGAAAGTTAAGAACTATCTTTAATCTGGACCATTTGAGATGATGGAATCCATCTTCAGCTGCTTGGGGGCCATGCACACCTTTAATTGTAGCACTCAGAAGGCAGAAGCAGTTAGATTTTTTGAGTGTGAGACTAGCCTGGTCTACAGAAAGAGTTCCAGGACTACACAGATAAACTCTGTCTCAAAAGTACCAAAATCATAAGAAAATCAAATAAAGTATAACATCCAACTTTAACCGGGTTCACACATTCTGTCTTCAGCCTACATATATAAGGTTATTAATGAGAAATCTCTGACTAAATTTGGATCAACACTGTAGTGAAGCATCTGAAAATAGCAGTATTTTTTAAACCCTAATCAATAATAATTTGTAGCCAACCCCTTCCAATGATGACATATATCCATAATCTGTTGAATCTGAATGACCAAAAGCCAAATTTTATCTCTATGGAAACAAAAGCTGGGTTTAAAAAACAGTTTCAGACAGAAAGGTACTAGTGGCATCAAGAACCCTGGTGGGTAGATGTAGTAGTGGGGTTTCTTTGGTCCCAGGCGGCCAGAGACCCAGACCCTGCCGTGCCAGACCCCTTAGCTGCCCAGCCGCCTGCTCAGGCCCCTAGAAATGACTCAGACACTTATATTAACTTGATGCTGTTTGGCCTATGGCTCAGGCACATTGCTAGCTAGCTCTTACATCTTAAATCAACCCATTTCTATTAATCTGTCTGCCACATGGCCCACCTGTGCTCCTTACATGTTGCTCCTTGGGCAGCTTGCTCAATCTACCTCTGACTCCACCCCTTCCATTCCTACCTATTCTGATTCCTCCTCCTACTTCTTCTATGGTGCCTGTCATGGCCCAAAACAGCTCCTTTATTTAAAGATTGAGATTCACAGCATACAGAAAGGCATTCCCACATCAATGACCAATGACCATATATAATGAAAACAAACATTTATGAACAATATTTTGGGAATTTGGGCATAGTTTTCCATGACTATTTCCTGCTGATTAAGGGATGCTGGTCATCTTTTGAAGGCTCTGAGGCTGGATCATCTTGATCTGTAGCCTTGAAGCTGATGTGACCATTTCTTCCCATCAGAGAATTCTTAGGTGGTCTAGGTTGATGAAAACATATTTTCCTGGAAGCAATCCACAGGTTCTCATCTTCTGTGGAAACCTAAGCAGAGCTTCTCTTCCAAAGCAACATATCCTTAGACACAAATTTCAAAGTCAAAATGTATGTTTGTGTAACTTAGCAGCCTTTGCAATCAATTGTCTTTCTGCTGTTAGCTCATTAATAGTTTAAAAATTAAAATAAAATACAATTATAACCATAATCCAGACTCTGTGTATTTTCCATCTTTATGTAGCTTGTATTTTACTACTGTATTTCTTTTTAAAAGGAATTTCTCTACCCTTTTTCTTTTCTCGCCCGGCTTACGTATTCTTTTTCACATATTTTGCAACCCATTTATAGAGGTACTTTCTATCTGAATCTGTTTTATTGTGAATCCTTAATCATTTTTCAACCAGAAAAGCTTTTTAAAATTCTAAATTATATAGCTCTGCCTTGGCCATGTCTGCTCACCACTAGCAAACAGAGCAGTTACAGAATGTGCTGCTACTAAGAAGCTGTCTTTGACTCTGTTTCCTTTTTGTTCAATATAAACAAAAACCTTAAATCGACCATATGCAACTTGTGGCTTATACCAGGTTTTCTGTGAGACTTTGGGAACTGGCTTTGTTCCAATTTACACTCCCTGCAATGAGTCTGCTGCCATTTTGTCTGTGGCCCTGGTACCATGCCTTCTCTGTACAATGACCCACTTCAGAGACCCAACTCAGAAACCACTTTTTATATATATTTATATATATATTTATATATTTATAAGTATATATTTATATATATTTTACTTAGCTTGGAATTCTGCTTTACAAATAACACTGTTCTTAAAGACATGGAACTGATATGATATTAAAAATAAGAGGATGTTGTAAAGTAACAATACAGTTTAAGACTATAGTTGTATTTTTAAGCAAAAAATGAAGGTAGACTTTCTAGCTTGCTTTTTTATGTATTTGTTTTATAATTTAGTAATAGACCAGCCACTTTGTCTTCCAAAAAAACCCAATGTAAAACTTAGCATTACTTTTCCTTGACCCTAGACCCCCTTGATTTTTCCTTTTTTTTTAAAATGTATTAACAAATTTAGAACATACCCAGTACTGTTACCACTCCCTCCCCTCTTCCCAGTTCTCCCCTAGATCCTCCCTTCTCCTTATCCATTTCTTAGAGAGGGTAAGGACTCTCAGGATGAGTCAATGCAGTCTGGCATATCCAGTTGAGGTAGGACCAAGATCCTCCCCCAATATCAAGGCTGGGTAGTGTTCCTCTGTAGGGAATGGGCTGTGAGAAGCCAGTTCATTCACTAGGAATAAATGATGTGAGAATGTCTTTCTGTATTCTGTGAATATCAATCTTTAAATAAAGGAGCTGTTTTGGCCCAGGACAGGCACCATAGAAAAAGTAGGAGGAGAAATCAGAGCTTAGGTAGGAGAAGAAGGGCGGAGTCAGAGTCAGATTGAGCCAGCTGCCCAAAAAGAAGCATGTAAGGAACACAGGTGAGCCACGGGCCACGTGGCAGATAGATTAATGAGAATGGGTTGAGTTAAGATGTAAGAACAAGCTAGCAAAGTGCCTAAGCTATAGGCCAAACAGCACGAACTTAATATAAGTGTCTGAGTCATTTCTGGGGGCCTGAGCAGCGGCAGACAGCTAAAGGGTCTGGGGCTGCAGGTCTTTGAGTCTGGACCTCTGAACACCCAGGGACAGGAAACCTTATTGTAACAAATAACTTCTGGCCCCACTGCCATAGGCCCCACAAACTGTCCATGCCATTTGACTATCATTCACATTCAGAAGGCTTGTCAGTTTTATGCAGGTTTCCCATTTGTCATTTCAGAGTCAGTGAGCTCCCAATAGCTTGGTTCAGCTGTCTCTGTGGGATTCTTCCTCATGATCATGACCTCTTCATTCATATAATTTCTCCCTCTCTTTGGCTGGACTTGGAACTTGACTCAGTGCTTAGTTGTGGATCTCTGCATCTGCTTCTAATAGTTGCTGGATGAAGATTCTACAATGACAATTAGAGTAGTCATCAATTTGATTATAGGGGAAAGCCAGTTTAAGATACCCTCTCTACTACTGCTTGAAGTCTTGGCTGTCTGTCATCTTTGTGAGTTCTTAGGTATTTACCTGGCACCAGGTTTCTCTTTAACCCCACAATGTTTCTCTCTATCATAATATCTGTTTCATTGTTCTCCTTCTCTGGCCTCCCCAACTCAATCATTCTATTCCCTCATGTTCTCTCTCTTCACATCTCCCCTTACTCCCTCCCCACTATGGTCCTAATTTACTCAGGGGATTTTTATCTGTTTCTCCTTCCCAGGGAGATCCCTGAGAGTTTCTCCTAAGTTCCTTCTTGTGACCTAGCTGCTCAGTGTTGTGGATTTTAGCCTGATTATACTTTGCTTTATGTCTAAAATCCATTTATGAGTGAATACATACCATGTTTACCTTTCTGAGCCTGCAAATTTCAGAATTTTTTTCTTACTGCTGAACAGTACTCTATTGTATAAATAAACCACAATTTTTAAAAGTTCACTCTCCACTCAAGGGGCAGCTAAGTTGTTTCCAGGTTCTGACTATTACTAATAATGCTCCTATGAACATAGTTGAGCTAAAGTCCTTGGGGTAAGATTGCCTTTGAGTATATGTCTAAGAGTGGTACTGCTTGATCATTGGGTATGTTGATTCTCAGTTTTCTGAGAAACTGCCATACTGATTTCCAAAGCAGCTGTTCAAGTTTACATTCCCACCAGCAATGGAGGAGTGTTCCTCTTAATCCGCATCCCATCTAGCATAGGCTGTCATCAGTGTTTTTTTATCTTAACCATTCTGATAGATGTAAGATGGTATCTCAGAGTTGTTTTGATTTGCATTTCTCTGATGGTTAAGTATGTTGAGAAACTCTTTAAGTGTCTTTTTGGCCATTTGAGAATCTTCTGTTGAGAATTCTCTATTTAGCTCTGTACCCCATTTTAAAAATTGGATTATTTGGTTTTGTGACTTCTAGTTTCTTGAGTTCTCTATGTATTTTAGAGATCAGGTGTAAGGTAGGTTAAGGTCTTTTCCTAATCTGTAGGCTGTCATTTTGTCTTATTGGCTGTGCCCTTTGCCTTACAGAAGCTTCTCACTTTCAGGAGGTCACACTTACTAATTGTTGTTCTCAGCATCTGTGCTATTAGTGTTATATTTAAGAAATGGTCTCCTGTGCCAATGTGTTCAAGGATATTTTCCACTTTCTTTTCTATCAGGTTCAGTGTAACTGGGTTTATGTTGAGGTCTTTGATCTACTTAGATTTGAGTTTTGTTCAGGGTGATAGGTATGGATCTATTTGTATTCTCCTACATGCCACCAATCAGTTATGCCAGCACCATTGGTTAAAGACGCTTTCTTTTTCCATTGTATCTTTTTTTTTTTTTACTTCTTTTCCAAAAACTAGGTATTCATAGATGTGTGGATTAATGTCAGGGTTTTCAATTCAATTTCATTAATTCACAACTCTGTTTTTATGACATATCAAGCTGTTTTTATTATGGTAGCTCTATGGTAGAGTTACACATCACCAAAATTAGGGATGTGAGGCCTCCTGAAGTTCTTTTATTGAACAGAATTGTTTCACTGATTCTGAGTGGTTTGTTTTTCCATATGAAATTGAGTATTCTTTTGAGGTCTGTGAAAAATTGTGTTGGAATTTTGATGGAGATTGCATTGAATCTGTAGATTGCTTTTGGAAAGATTGCCATTTATACTATGTCGATTTTGCCTATCCATGAGCATAAGAGATCTTTCCATTTTCTAATATCTTCTTCAATTTCTTTCTCAATGACTTTAAGTTATTGTCATATAGATCTTTTACTTCTTTGGTTAGAGTTACCCCAAGATATTTGATGTTATTTGCAGCTATTGTAAAGAGTGATGTTTCCTTGATTTTTCCCCAGTGCTTTTATCATTTGTGTATAGGGGGCTATTGATTTTTTTTTGAGTTAATCTTGTATCCTGGCACATTGCTGAAGGTGTTTATCAGCTGTAGGAGTTCCCTGGTAGAATTTAGGGGGTGACTTATGTATACTATCATACGACCTACAACCAGTGATAGTTTGACTTCTTCCTTTCCAATTTGTATCCCCTTGATTTCCTTTTGGTGACTTATTTCTCCAGCTAGAACTTTGGGTACTATATTGAATAGATATGGGGAGAGTGAACAGCCTTGTCTTGTTCCTGATTCTAGTGGATTGTTTTGAGTTTAATTTGTTGTTGGCTATCGACTTGCTATATATTGCCTTTATTATGTTCAGGTATGTTCCTTTTATCCCTGATTTCTCAAAAACCATTATCATTAAAGGGTGTTGGATTTTTTCAGCATCTAGTGAGATGATCATGTATTATTTTCTTTCAGTGTGTTTATATGGCAGATGACACTGACAGATTTTTCTATGTTGAACCATCCCTGCATCTCTGAGATTTTCCCTACTTGATTATGGTAGATGATTTTTTGATATGTTCTTGAATTTAGTTTGCCAGTATTTTATGGAGTATTTTTGCATCAATGTTCATGAGGGAGATTGGTCTGTATTTTTCTGTATTAGGATATTTTTCTTTATTGTGTCTTTGTGTTGTTTGGGTAACAGACTGACTGTAGACTCATAACAAGCATTTGGCAATGTTTCTTTTGTTTCTATTGTATGAAACAATTTGATGAGTATTGGTATTAATTCTTATTTGAAATTATGATAGAATTCTTTGCTGAAACTATCTTGCCCTAGGCTTTTTTTTGTTGTTGTTGTTGGGAGACTTTTAATAACTGCTTCTATTTCCTTATGGGTTATAGATTTATTTAAGTCATTTATCTGGTCTTGATTTAATTTTGGTAAATGACACCTGTCCAAAAAAACTGTCCATTTCTATTAGGTTTTCCAATTTAGTGGAGTACAGGTTTTTGGACTATGACCTAATGATTCTTTGGATTTTCTTTGTGTATGTTGTTATGGTGCCTTTTTCATTTCTGATTTTGTTAATTTGAATATTCTCTTTCTGCCTTTTGGTTACTTTGGATAAGTGTTTCTCTATCTTGTTGACTTTCCCAAAGAACCAACTCTTTGTTTCATTGATTCTTTGTATTGTTCTCTTTGTTTCAATCTTATTGATTTCATCCCTGAGTTTGGTTATTTCCTGTTTGCTTCTATTTATTCTAGAGCTTTCAGCTGCACTTTTAAGTCTCTTGTGTGAGATTTCTCCAACTTTTTAATGTAGTCACCTAGTGCTATAAACTCCCTTAGCACTGTTTTTATTGTGTCCCATAAGTTTGGGTATGTTGTAGATCTATTTTCATTGAATTCTAGAAAGTCTTTAATTTCTTTCTTTATTTCTTCCTTGACTGAGAAGTAGTTCAATTGAGACATGTTCAGTTTTCATGAGTTTGCAGTCTTTCTGTGGCTTGTGCTGTTGTTGAACCCTAACTTTAGTCCATGGTGGTCTGATAGGATACAAGAAGTTATTCTGTTTTTGTATCAATTCATATTTACTTTATGACTGAGTATGTTGTCAATTTTAGAGAAAGTTCCATGGGGTACTGAGAAGAAGGTATATTCCTTGGTGTTTGGGTGGAATGTTCTCTATATAACTTTTAAGTTCTTTTGAGTCAAACGTCTGTTAGAGTTCTTATTTCTTTGTTAAGTTTCTGTGTGATAGACCTATCCATTGGTGAGAGTGGGGTATTGAAGTCTCTCACTATTAGTGTGTGAGGTTTGATGTGTGATTTAAGCTTTGTTAATGTTTCCTTTCCATATATTGGTGACCTTCTATGAAGAGCAGAAATGTTCAGTATTGAAACTTCATCTTGATGGATTTTTCCTGAGATGAATATGTAATGTTTTTTTAATCACTTTTGATAAAAATTTTTATCACTTTTGATTGATTTTAATTAAAGTCTATTTTTTAGATATTAGGATAGATTCTATTTGATTGGAAAGCCTTCTTCCAACTCTTTACTCTGAGGTAGTGTCAGTCTTTGAAGTTGAGCTGTGTTTCTTGTATGTAGCAGAAGGATGGATCCTGTTTACATATCCATTCTTTTAGCCTGTGTATTTTTATAGGTAAATTAAGTCCAATGATATTGAGGAATATTAATGATCAATGATCATTAATTCCTGTCATTTTTGGTGGTAGTGTGTGTGTGTGTGTGTGTGTGTGTGTGTGTGTGTGTGTGTGTGTGTGTGTGTTTCCTTTCTTTTGGAGTTTCCTTAGGTGAGAGTTTTCCTTCTAGTACTTTCGGTAGGGCTGAATTTGTGGGTAGGAGTTTAAATCTAGGTTTCTCATGGAATATCTTCTTTCCTCCATCTAGGGTGATTAAGAGTTTTTCTGGGTACAATAGTCTGCACTGGCATCATGGTTTCTTAGTGTTTGTATAACATCTGACAAGAATTTTTCTGGCTTCCATTATTTCCATCAAGAATTCGGGTGTTATTCTAATGAGTCTGCCTTTATAAGTTACTTGGCCTTTTTAATTTGCAGTTCTTGATATTCTTTCTATTTCTTATGTATAGTGGCTTGATTATTATGTGGCCAGTGAACTTTTTTGAGGAGTCTAGTCTATTTGGTGTTCTGTAAGCTTCTTGTATTTTTATAGGCATTTCCATCTTTCGACTGGGGAAGTTTTCTACTGATTTTGTTGAATAAATTTCCGTGGTTTTGAGCTCATGTTATTCTTCTATTACTATTTTTCTTAGATTTGGTCTTTTCATGGTGTCCTAGATTTCCTGAATGTTTTGTTTTATGGCTTTTTTTTTTGCTTTAGTGTTTTCTTTGACTGACGTATCTATTTTCACTATCAAATCTTCCACAACAGATACTCTCTTCCACCTCTTGTATCCTATTGGTTATGTTTACATCTGTAGTTCTTGTTCAGTTACTTAGGCTTTCCATTTCCAGAAGTCCCTTGTCTTGTGTCTTCTTTATTTCTTTTATTTCAATTATTAAGTCTTGAACTTTTTTCTCCACCTGCCTGATTGTGTTTTCTTGGTTTTATCTTATGAAATTATTGATTTTTCCCCAACTTGTTTGTCTTTTCACCTATTTCTTTAAGGAATTTTTAAAAATTTCTCTTTAAAGCCTTCTATTTTCTACATAAAGTTTTTTTAAGGTCATTTGTTTCTGTTTTTCTACATTGAAATATTCATGTTTTGTGGTGCCATATTTTTTATGTTATTATATAAGCACTGGCACCTGCCCATTGCTTCCTCAAATTGGTGCAAAAATTGTCTGTTTCTCAGGAACATAATCTTGGTCTAATCTGCTCTAGCTCTGACTGTGTCTTGGGGAGCCTGTTTTGGTACAATCTGCACTCTTAATATACTTGGAGTTGGCATATTCTGTGTCTCTGGGAGGCACTTTTGGCCCAATAGGGCCTAGCTGATTCTGAGTCTCAGGGATCCACTCTTGGTCCAATAGGAGCTGGTGAAGTCTTTGTCTCAGGAAACTGCTGAGGATGCAGGGAAATGGGTGATTTTGGGGAATGGGGAGGATCTTTTAGATTGCAGGATTGGAGAAGCTGGGTTGTTAATGGGGGATACCACCCCACAGGAGCCTTCCCTATTGGCCTGGATTTGGACAGCAGTGGGTGAAAATGGGAGCCCACAGATTATGCCCTGGTTTCAGAGACCAGGCTCTCTGGCTGGGCTGGGTGAAGTGTCATTCACCTCTTGATTCAATGGGAGCTAATAAATCTGTCTCAAGGAGTTACTGGAGTTGCAGGGTGATGGTGAGTTTGGGGGATTAGGAGGCTCTTTTAGATTTCAGTATCAGACAAACCAGATTGCTAATGTGGTCTACCAGTCCACATGAATCTTCCTTGCTGGCCTGGGGTTGTGGCAGCAACTGGCAAGAGTAGGCTCCTTTGGTTTTTCTGAGACAGGGATTCTTTGTGTAGCCTTTGCTGTTCTAGAACTAGCTCTGTAGACCAAGTTGGGCTGGAAGTCAGAGATCTGCCTTCCGAGGTTAAAGGATATGGGCCATCACCACCTGACTTCATTTTTATATTAATGTTTTCATTACCTCTGTTCTTATCTGCCTGGTGCTTTGGGTTTCTGAGTTTGTTATGAATGTTCCTTTGGCATGTTTAAGTTTGTTCTACACTCTGTATGCAGAAGGGACACACAGTGTAATATCTGCAATAGCATATTCATCTTGGTCCCAACTACTGAATTTTTTTGTATATTTATCCTGGAGCTATTTGTGTGGACCAGGATGTTCTGCTCCCTAAAATATGCCTGCCTCTGCCCTTCTGCTTGTCTTTTCCACCTGAGAGTGGGTTCCACCATGGTAGGTAGTTTCTTCTTGCTGTCCTATATCCACAAACGATCACATTCCTATTAGCTCATTATACAATATATTATTTATTTGTGGGATTCAGAAGAATGAAAAAATTTCTACCATGACATATGACATGGCTTGTAGAGTAGAACTTTTAGCTGGGTACTTGGAGAACAGTATCCCATTGGACTAGACAGAAGACACTGGCCTGAGCTGTCAGTAACCTTGGTTCCCTAGTGTGACCATGGGTCTGAAAGACCTTCAGACTTTTACCAAGTGGAATGGTGAGCATGGACCTCACCAGAGAACAGGTGTGCCTTTCTGTTATGACTAAGATTGGGTTTCTTTTAAAGAGAGAAAGCATGTTTATGGATCAAGGCAACTATGGGAGAAGACACTGAGCAGATGCAATTACCTCTTACTTCCAGAAGGTGGCACCCCACACCTGATATGCATGTCCTCATTTCCAAAGGACAAGTACATGACAACCTTTGGCCAGAAGAGGGCACAGCAACACTACTCATTTATTTCCATATATCATAATACTCCTCTCTGAACCCATAGCCTAGGAAACTATTGGAAAATGAAATAATACTGGTCTAAAAGACGAAAAAGAGACATATTAATAAAATGCCTCCTAATGCTATTCTAATAGATAGATAGATTACTACATAGATCAATCCTTTGCTCAGCCATCTTCAGAGAAGCTTCATCTGGCTTCTCTGATGAACAATGATGGGAACAAATACAGAGACCCACACCAGATATTTCAGAGAGTGAGAGATCTTGGGACATTCAACCCTAAAACTAGAATGTCTTCATAAGTTCTATGCCCTCAGAGTTCAGGAAACCCTGAGGAACTGAACAATAGTTTACTAGCCTGAGGGAATGATGGACACCAAGAAAATAAGGCTCTCTATGCAAACATGAGGAAAGCTTTATGGAGTCACAAAGAGTGAAGCAGCATAGACACGACCTGCACAGCTCTGCACTGGGTTCTCCAAGTACATATTATGTGTTCCAGTTCAGTATTTTTATGTGATTCCAGAGTGTGTGAATGAATGGGCCTCTGATTCTTATGACTTCTTTTAGGATCTTTGCCTACTATTGCGTTTGTTTTGTCCAATTTTGATGTTACAATTTTTGCTTCATCTTTTTCATATTTTATTTTGTTATAATTTAAAAATTAATGAATGAAGGATTTAATAAATGAAAACCTAGGTGCTGCTATAAAGGTTTAAAAACTGAATTGTTACTTATACCTGCTGGGAGAGGAATAGTTACTTTTCTCCAATAGAATGAAACTGAATATTCAGGGAAGGCTTCCTTTTCAGGAGTAATTAATCAACATATAATGGACTCCTCATTTGTGTGTGTGTGTGTGTCTGTGTGTGTGTGTGTGTGTGTGTGTGTGTGTGTGTGTGTGTGGGCGAGCGCAGGTGCACATGTGCTTCCCATAGGCCAAAATGGCTTCTTTATTAACAAATGGTAATAAAGTATATTCACAGTGTACAGAAAGACATACCACATCACCTATGTATTTCTTCATCATAGAAGAGCAGCTATGGTCTTCTGTGAACCAGTCTGCACAGAGGCAAAAGCAGCTTTATTCTGAGGTAAATACAGTAAGCAGTGCTGTTAAGTGTCTTTTTTTAATGTTTTCTGTATTGGTGTTCTCTATTTTTTTTTCTATCTGTGACAATTGTGGTAATGGTACAGTTATCTCTTAGATCAAACATAAAGATTGACAGGTCAAATAGGCTTTAAATTATTCTATTTTCCATAGTGTCATTTACTTGGTTTTTGGCTAAGACCTTGTGGTAAAGAGGAACATGTCAGAGTCATCTTCCCATCATTTTAATAGTTTATATATCTTTCTGCATGACTTTGAGGTAAGAATGTTTTCAAATGTCTCTGCTTTTATATTGATGTCATGTTTAGATGTGGATTTGTTAACTGAGCATGCTTAGGAATAGGTAGAGCTCTGTGTGAATGTGTACAGACTCCCTAACTAAAATCCACATGCTTCCTTTGTTTAGGAAAAGCATTGTTTTGAGAATAATGCCCATGGTCTGCTTGCCCCCATGGTCTACCTGCACATTAGAAATATATTTCATTTCTTTTGTCTTGGTTGTTGTAATGGCAATTTTTAGTAGTCAAAGTGACTTACTTCTAGAATTAACTAAAACCCAAAGAGGTGGGTACACCTATGAAGAATTTTTCTTAAAGGTTTTGAAGTTAAAGACCCATATTTAATCTGGATCATGTGAGGTGATGTGGCTATGCTCACCTTTAACCCCAGCACCGAGGAGGCAGAGGCAGTTGGATTCTCTGAGTTTGAGGCCACCTGGTCTACAGAATGAGTTCCAGAACTACACAGATAAACCTTGTCTCAAACACCCCCCCCCACACACACACAACACACACAAGCCAATCAAACAAAGAATAAGATCTACTTTTAGTCTGGATCACACCGTCTGGCAGCAGTGGACATATATAAAAGATATTGAAGAAGGAAGTTCTCTCTTTTTGCCTGTTTGCCCTAGCTCTGGCTATCAAGTTTATTCCTTTATTAGCATCAGAGCCTACTTCTTTGGATTTGGTGTGTACTGAAGACCAGCTGAGACATCCAGCCTCATGGACTGAACAAACTACTGAATTTTTCAAATTCCCATTGGTAGGCAGCCATTGTTGGGCTACATGGACCACAGCTTGTGAGACATTCAAATAAATATATTTTCTACATACCGGAAGAGATTTATTGTCCCAGTCCTGTTCATGTCGAGAACCTTGAATAATGCAGGTGTGTGTGTGTGTGTTTATGTGTTTACCTACCCACTGAGGAAGATGTGATGGCTAACAACAGTGCTCATAAACACATTCTTCCTAGCTCATTATTCTCTAAGTATTCGACTTTGCATGAAGACTACTCTTTTTACTATTATTCATTTGCCAAGAGTTTGCTCTGTGTTTCAGGAATAGAACTGTTAAAGCAATGGAGCTGTCATTCAGCTTTTTGATGGGAGAGAGTTCTGGTTGAAATCTTGTTTGAGATCTGGGTCTTGTTTTCCTTTCCTGGTTGTTTGAAGTCCCTGTGACTACCAGGTAAAAAGTACCTTTGGTTTATTTTATCTCAGCATGAAACCACAGAACAAATGTCTTCTTTTGTGTTCTTAAATCTCTCTTAGTTGTTAGTATTCTGGGAATGCATTTACCTGTGTGACAGAGAATCACTCCATCTCACATAGTGTTGGGGTTGGAGCAAGTGAGACAAACCGAGGCAGAGTCTTAGGTCTTAGTCTTAGAAAGAAAAAGAAAAAAAAAAAAAGAAAAAAAAAACCTTTATTCCATGAGTGGGACCCACTATATCCGAAGGAACAATGAGCCTCGAATTAGAGATGAGGGAAGTTTTTATAGGGCAGGAAGTGAATCATGGGGAAGTTAGTCATGGGGGTAGGGGTCAGGAATGTGAAGGTGGTAAGGTAACCATGGTAACCACGTATCCGGTATACAAAGCTCCTCCCAACAAACAGATACTTAGATCTTATCACAAGTCGCAGAAACTGTCAGCATCCTGTGGATTTTACAGTGCTCTGTCGATATTTATCATATGGTGGGAGCTGTTGAGCACCATCTGGAAAGTCCCTTAATTGTTTCTTATAGTGAAGGGGTAAAAGGGCCGCAGTAAGAACTTTACGTCTTTACGTTAGTATAGTGGGCTGTGCAAGCTAGCTAGCCGCATTGTGTAGAGAAGGAAGAGGGGGGCGTGCCTATGAAATACAGAAAGACAGCAGGATCTGCTATGGGAGATAAGGACAAGAATCATAAAAATGTATATCTCTGCAGATTTGGAAAAGATTTGTGTCTGGGTGGAAGGCACGGTCACAAAACATTGTGCTGTGTCTTTAAGCACAGTGAAACCCCAAGGGAGGTGCTCTTGTCACTCAGGCCTCACTAGCCAATCAGGTCCTTCATATAACCTGCCAGTCAAAAGTGGTGCGGGACTCTTCTGGAGCCAGGCTTCCGGCTTGCTTCTGAAGAGAAGCTGGCTCGTGGTTCGGTGTGTTGTGCTGTGAGTGTTGCTGCAGGCAGCTGAGTGTGGAGAGCATGGGCGAGCTGGAAAACCGTGACATGGTGAGGAAAGGGCAGCTGTCCCCAGGCAGGGAGGAACATATGTGGTGGGCCCTCCCCGAATCTGGGTGGAAACCTGCAGCCGGATTCTCTGTTTTGTGAAGTCCCTTGCAGTCTGTGCAACTACCTGGACCCAGGAACAGGCCTCTGAATAACTTTGTTCCATGAGCTGGATCTGCTCAGAGCACTGGGAGCAGGGAGCTGTGTGTATAAACGTATTTTTATTCAACTTCTACGTGTGCTCGGTACATCCATGGAAAGTTAGTTGCCAAATTCAGGGAGGCCTAATTTCTCCAGTGTCTTCTAGATGTTCTATATAAGTCTGAGCTCCTCTTTGAGCATTAGCCAGAGATGGATGCGTATCATCATTAGAGAGACTTTTCCTTATTAATTTCTTAAGTGTGTAGAGTGATTTCCCCCTGGAAACGCATATTAATTCTAGAACAGCGGCATTTCCATCCTGTTAGCTTGTTTCTGAGAAAAGCTTTTTTATTTTGACTCAGGTAGCCTTGACTCCAGTCTGGTGTTCTCCAGGGCAATGACCTTGCTGTCTTCTATATTACACTTCCAAACTTTTAAATTAAATGCCTGTACCACCTCAGAGTTTTAAACTGTATCCATTTGAGTCAAGTAGATGAGAAAAAGTGTTCACACGTGGAACATTGCTTCTGTTTTCAGACCAAAGCCAGAGAAATAGTTTATTGTGTACAGGTTAGGTGATCAGCTGCTGGAGTCACCATTATGAAAAAGGACCTGACTGTGGTAGGGAGAGTGATTTTGTAATTTCCCAGTATTTACTAATTGATGTCTTGAGAATGAACAGACTAAATTGTGTGGGTGTGCAGTTTGAACCAATAAATAGTAAATTTGTAATTAGGCAACTCCTATGCAAATATATTCAGTAATGGTTGACAGCAGCATTATGCCAACTCAGAGTTTTGAGAAACAGGCTTTTGACTGTAACTGTGGGTCAGGTTACAGATTTTAACAGCCAACATGTGCTTATGGGCAACATCAATCTATCTCTTATTAATGACATTCCCTCTACTAGGAAAAGGCGTACTCTTTTTCAAAGTCAGTATAGCTAAGTTTTTTTTTTATCTTAAAAGTACATTATTTTTACCATTTAAAAAATCCCTTATTGGTGTTATTTTTAAGTATTTTCTTTACGCGCATTACTGTTCTTCTCACTATTTGTTTCTGTTTTTAATGTTTCTAGGTCACCAATAGTTTTATTCCTTTTCTTTCAAGTGATGTTGGTTGTTGATTTATATGTAAAGCAGTGTCTGCTGTAGCTTAAGCTTGCATTATATGATGTAACTGAGAGTTACTTTGAACACCTAATCCTGCCTCTGCTGCCCAGTGCTCGGAAGACAGTCCTTCCAGGCTGGGCCTAGACTAGTTAGTGAGAAGGAAACATAGATCAGTTAATGAGTGACTTCTAGCCTCTTTGGCTTTTACTGGGGACTTATAAATGAAGAGGGGCCTGTGTAAGAATTAAGTTCACTGACCAACTTTGAATCTGGTGGGATTTGCAGTGCAGAAAGGTTGAGGCAGGACAGAGGGTGAGAGTGTTCCTGCTTCAACAGCAGTTGAGATTAGCAATGTAGAGTTAGATAGTCAATCTTAGATGCTCAATGAATATCCTGATTGGTCATTTCTTTCTGTCCACAGACCAGGGCCAAATCTGAATAAAAAAACTGAAACAAAATTGCTATAGTTACAGTTAGTTCAACCAAAATTAAAGATCTGGGAAAAACGTTGTGGCTTTGCCTAACAGGACTGTCATTTTTCTGGTTTAAGATGCTAATCTTTAGAGAAAAAGGTGTGAGAAATCCTTGATGTGCTCTAATACAAATACCATCTCTGGATCACATGGCCATAAAGCCTGTTTCAAAATAATTTTTGAGATTATAACTACATTATACCCACATTCTGTTTCTCATCTCCAAGCCCTACCACGATCCCTCATTGTTTTCTAATTCATTGTTTGTCTAATGTTACTGTGTAAATGTGACCTGTGTTTGTCTGCAAAATTTTACAGCTTTGAGACAATGGGTTAGCTGCACTGAACATTGAGTGTGTGATGAAGTGTACACAGAAGACCTGGCACTTTGGATAAGAAATGAGATGTGTTCTAGGAGAGTGGAAGAATATCTACTAAAATACAAACTTTTTAGGCTAGGGGTCTTGTCTGCTGGGCTGGAAGGGCTGTCTGTCTGAGTCACTTGATCTCTGATCACCCAGTAGGGGAGCTGTTAATATTCTGAGGTCCAGATTGGTGACACTAGCCAGCCAAATAAGGTTTCTGGGGAGGCTTAACAATCAGGAGTACTAATGATATATAATTTATGGTTTTTTTCCAGGATTCTCCTCTACTTCTGCTGTAAGGGGTTATAAGGAATACCACAAGCCATGGGTATAGGGAGTTCAGGGAAAGTCTACTGAGCTGTCATTTCTGCTGGGATTTGGATGGACCATGAGCCAGACTGTGGTTCTGTTGGTCCATGTGGTGACCTGGGCCGTGGCCCTAGTCCTCTGCACCTCCCTGTGTATAAATTTCCTGGGGATGGGGAGACTCTGCAGCTATGGCATGAGAGGATATGATGCTTATAGTGTCACTGTCTAGTGTGCACACATGGGCACTGCTCTTGGTGTGCAGTGAGAAGACAGATTGGAAAACTGAAGGTCTGGTTTCTAGAAGTTCTGAATATTGCATTCCACTTTCATGTTTGTCTTATAGATGTCACAAATAGTTTATAAACTGGTAGAAATTTAGTCAGATGAATGCTTCATCAGGAATAGGACTTTGAAAATGAAGCTTAGTGTGTCTGAGACAGAGCAACAGGAGTTTGACAGTTGCCCTGCTGAGTTTCGGTTTGCCTTAATTCAGTCTTCTCATTTGTCTATATTCCTGTCTTGTTTTTTCTTTATTTTTTATTTATTCTTCTCTTGACTTGCACTGAATGCCTTCTCCCTCTCCCCTCACTGGCTTACCTCTTTTCCAAATCACTTCTTCCATTTACCTTTAGAAAAGAGCAGGTCTCTCATAGATAGCAACTAAACATAGTATCTTAATTAGGGTTTCTGTTGTTATGATGGAACACCGTGACCAAAAAGCAAGATGGGGAGAAAAGGGTTTGTTTTACACTTCCAGATTGCTGTTCACTCTCCTCCTGCTTTCTTTAATTTTTAATGAGAGTTCTTTTACTGTCCTCTACTGTTCCCCTTTATCTCCTTTCCCCCACCATACTCTCCGTCCACTTCTCAAAGAGGGTAAGGCCTCCCTTGAGTAGTCAACAGAGACTAATACACCAAGTTGAGGCAGGACCCATCCCTTCTTCCCTGTATCAAGGCTCAGGAAGGCATCCCCTCATTTAGAGTGGGCTCTAAAAAGTTTTCCAAGGATTTCCTCAGTTTTTCTTGTTGTGTCCCCCTTTGCATTTCTAATTTTATAGGTTAAGTGTTCCCTATCTACCTTTCTGTTAGTTTGGATAAGGATTTGTCTAAATTATTTTTCTTTAAAAAAACCATTTTTTTATTTCATTGATTCTTTGTATTGTTCTCTTTGTTTCTACTTTATTGCTCTTAGCTGTCAATTTGATCATTTTCTTGTGTCTATTTTTCCTGGGTGAGTTTGGTTTATTTTGTTCTAGAGCTTTCAGGTGTGTTGTGAAGTCTCTAGTGTGAGATTTCTCCACTTTCCTTATGTAGGCACTTAGTGCTGTGAACTTTCCTCTTAGCACTGTTTTCATGGTGTCCCATAAGTCTGAATATGTTGTGCCTTTATTTTCATTAAATTCTAGGAAGTCTTTAATTTCTTTATTTCTTCCTTGACCCAGTGATGATTTAAATGATTGTTGTTGGGTTTTCATAAGTTTGTAGACTTTCTGCAAATTGGTTGAATTCTGAAGCCTTGGTGATCCAATATGGTAGAGGGGGTTATTCAATTTTTTTTCAAATCCGTTTAACTTTGCTTTGTTACCAAGTATGTGGCTAGTTTTGGAGAAGGTTCCATGAGGCTGAGAAGATATATTTTCTTGTGTTTGTGTCAAATGTTCTATAGATCTTGTTAGATCCATTTGAGTCATAACATCTGTTAGTTTCCTTATTTCTCTTAAGTTTCTGTCTGGAAGACCTATCCAATGGTGAGAATGAGGTGTTGAAGTCTCCCACTGTTAGTGTGTGGGGTTTGGTGTGTGATTTAAGCTTAATGATGTTTCTTTTAGAAATGTGGCTGCCCTAGTATTCAGGGCAGAGCCGTTCAGAATTGAGATTTTCTAGATGAATTTTCCAAAGATGAATATGAAATATCCTTCTTCATTTCTTTTGATTATTTTTAGTTTGAATTTTATGTTGTTAGATATTAGGAATGCTACACCAGCCTGTTTCTTAGATCCAATTGATTGATAAATCTTTCCCAACTCTTTACTCTGAGGTGATGTCTGTCTTTGAGGTTGAGGTCTGTTTCTTGTATGCAGCAGAGGGCTAGATACTGTTTTGTACCCATTTGGTTAGCCTGTGTCTTTTTATAGGTGGATTGAGTCCATTGATATTGAGATATTAATGACAAGTGTTTATTAGTTGTTATTGCTGGGTTTGTTGATGGTGGTGTGTTTCTCTTCCTTGGGGTTTTCTGGTGTGAGGTTAGCTATTGCCTCCCTTTTCATGGGTTTAGTTAATTTTGAAGGGGTTTTAGTTTTCCTTTCTGTAGGGTTGGAATTTTGGATATGTATTGTTTAAGTTTGGTTTTGTCATACAAATTTTGTTTTCTCTGTTTATGGTAATTGAAAGCTTTGTTCAGTATAGTAGTCTGGGCTGACATTCTTGGCCTCTCAGTGTCTGTAAAACATCTGTCCAGGACCTTATGGCTTTTAGAGTTCCACTGAGAATTCAGGTGTAATTCTGATAGGTCTGCCTTTATATGTTACTTGGCCCTTTTCTTGTGTTTCTTTAATATTCTTTCTTTATCCTTATGTTTAATGTTTTGGTTGTTACATGGTGAGAGAACCTTTTTGTCTTCTTATACTTTCACAGGCATGTCTTTCTTTAGGTTGGGAAAGTTTTTGACTATGATTTTGTTGAATATGTTTTCTGTACCTGTTAGCTGGAATTCTCCTTCTATCCTTATTTTCCTTAGATTCGGTCTCTTTATGGTGTTCTAGATTTCCTGGATTTTTTTTGTTGAAGACTTACTGTATTTAACATTTTTTAAACCAATGAATCTATTTCCTCTGTTGCATCCTCAATGCCCGAGATTCTTTCTTCCATCTCTTGTATTGTGCTGTTGATGCCTTTATAGTTTCTACTCATTTACTCAGATAGTTCTTCTCTATACGTCCCTCAGTTTGTTTTATTTATTGTCTCTATTTCAGTTTTCAAGCCTTGGACTGTTTCCTTCATCTGTTTGGTTAATTTTTCTTGGCTTTGTTGGCTTTCAGCAGCAATTGGGAAGGGCAGGCCAGCCCCTGAACTCTTGACTGGTCCACTTAGTGCTCTAGCCCCAGGCACCAGGAGCACATACCTTGCCCTCTTCCACACCCATCCCAGTCCCAGAAACCTTTTCTGCCCCTGCACCTAACAATCCGAAGGCTCCAGAGTCTACCAGAGCTACAGACTCCAACTGCAGCAAATTGGGAAGGATAGTCAGGAACCACAGCAATCAAGAAAGACAGCAATTTACAAGGATGGATTGAAAGAAGCTGGATACACAGGCTCCAACTGTATAAATTTGAGGAAGGAATGGGTAGAAGACAGTGTATGAATACATTCAACAACATGAGAAACAATATAACATCTCTAGAAACTAGAGGTTTGACAACAGCAAGACCTGAACACTCCAATGCAGATGAAGCAGAGGAAAATGACCTTAAAAATAACTTTATTAAGATGACAGAAGCTCTTAAAGAGCCCTCCCTCATTGATCAACAATTAAGAGAATGCCTCACTGCTGGATGTCATAGAGGCATTTCCTCTCCTGAGGCTCCCTGCTCTCTGATGTGTCTAGCTTTGTGTTATAAATACGCACAAAACAAACTCATATACATCGTACAACAAGTTACAGTTCAGGCAGAAACCAGTATATCAAGGCTGGATAAGGCAACTCAATAGGAGGAAACAGGTCCCAAGAGCTGGCAGATGAGTCAGTTACACACACCCCCCCCCAACACACACAAACTTCCACTTGTAGAAATTCCATAAAACACCAAGGTATGAAATAATAGCATATATGTAAAGGATTTATCACAGACCCCTACAGCGTCATGATTTTGCTGCTTCAGTCTCTGTGAGCACCTATGAGCCCTGCTTTTGATTCTGTGGGCTGTGCTATCCTAGTTTCCTCCTCCTTACCAGCAGGGTCTCTTGAGCTTCTTTTAATATTTTGCTGTGGGTATCTGCATCTGCCCTTGCCAGTTGCTGAATTAAGCCTGTCTGATGACAATTGTAGTAGGTATCATTCTATGAGTTTAGTAGAATATCACTAGGAGTCATTTCTTTAAGTGCCCCCCTTCCCCGTTATGTTTGTTTTATCCTAGACCTCTGGGTTATTGAGTTTCAGGTTCTTGGACATGCAAGCAGTGTTGGGCATGGGATTGTTCTCACGAAATGGGCCTGAAGTTAGGCCAGTTATTGATTGTCCACTTCCATAAGTTCTCAGGCACAAATAACCCAACACATCTTACAAACAGGACTAATTGTAGGTCAAGGGTTTTGTGGCTGTGTTGGTGTCCCAGTCTCAATACTGACTGCTTTTCCTGGTTAGAGATGGCTAGTAAGGCTCCTTATCCTCCACTTCTAAGAGTACTTGCTCTGGTCATTTTAATAGAATCTAAAGAGTATCCACTGTACTAGGTGTCTATATTGACTCCCAATTGTCCTCTAATTCCAGTAGTCTCTCCTCATACTCCTTCCCTTCATCCACCCCAACCTGATTTCTCCTGTTCACTCTCATTCCATTCAGAAAATCTATTTTATTTTCCCTTTCCAAGGAGATCCACATTGATCCTCCTTGAGCCCTCATTGTTAATTAGCTTCTCTGGGTTTATGGATTATAACATGATTGTTTTTTACTTTACAGCTAATATCCACTTAAAGTGAGTTCATTCCATGTTTGTCGTTTGGGTCTTGGTTACCTCACTCAGGGTGATTTTTGCATTTCCTTTCATTTGTTTTAAAGTTTTGTAATGTCCTTGTTTTTTTTTTTTTAATAATTGAGTAATACTCAGTTTGTAAATGTATCACAGTTTTTATCTGTTCCTTTGTTGGGGGAACATCTAGGTTGTTTTCAATATCTCATTATTAGAAAGAAAGCTGTATGGATGTTCTATGGCAGGATGCAAAGTTGAACCAACATGGATACTTTAGGGCTATTTTAACTTTAAAAAGAAGTTTAAGAATGTATTTGACAAATGGAAATAAAAATGCTTTGGAGGAGAGGTTTTGCTCTTATTTCCATGGGAAACAAGAGACTGTCAATTTGTTTCAGGTTGATATGGATAAGGTGTGATCAGGGAAGAAACCATGAATCTTGAAATTTTAAAGATTCTTTAGGCAGTTTGCTTTTTGTGCATTTTGGAACATGAATACACAAATTGGTTCTAAATTATCATTATTACCCAGCCTTTCTTTTTAAAAAGCCTATTTGCTTTTAAAATTATAATTTTTTTCATAGCTTAGATTTTCCATTATTATAGCTAATTTTCTGTGTTGGGAATGAAACCCAGGCAGGGCTCATACGAGGCAGTTGCTCTACCACAGAGATACTCCCTTCCTTTAAAATACTTGTTGATGTTTGAAAATATATTTTGATATGATTTTAGTAATTAGATTAAGCCATTTGCTTAATAAATATTTGGTATTAGTTTTATTTCATCTGTGGGTTTTCTCACAATAGGGTAATTGTGCAGTCAGATGGCTTCATTTTTTAGTTTTCTTTATTTTATTTTTTTTTACACAGTCTGATCCCAACCCTCAAGGCTCCACATACTGCCCATACCAGTCAACAGTTGCCAACCATGGTTTCCTGATTCTTGATCCAGTGAGCTCCCCAGAGCTCCAGCCAGCCATCACTGTGGGAATTTTTCTCATAATCCCTGTCCCCTTGATCATACAGACTCTCCTTCCCTGTTCTCAGCTGGACCAGGAGCTCTGCCCAGTGCTCAGCCATGGATCTCTGCCTCCACCTCTATTCATTGTTGAATGTAGGTTCTGTGATGACACTTAGGGTGGTTATTCATGTGATTATAGAGGAAGTCTTGTTTAGGCAGCCCCTCCACTATTGGTTGGAGACATGACCAGGGACATCCACTGAGTTCTTAGAGGTTTCCCTAGTACTTGGTCTCTTTCCAACCCCACATTGGCTTCCTCTATCAAGATATCCATCTCTTTTTTTCTCTCTCTGTTGCTCCTCTCACTCAACCATCTCTTCTTATGATTTATTCCCACCTCTTCTTGGTTGCAACCTGTTATGATCCCAATTTGCTAAAGTGATCATCTCTATTTTATCTCCCTAGAGGAATCTCTGGATGTCTTTCTTAAGTTCCTTCTGATCCCAAGCTGATCAGGGGTTGTAGTTTGCAGCTTTGGTGTTCTTTGCTTTTTGTCTAAAATCTACTTATGAGTGAGTACAATACATGCCTATTTTTCTGGGCTTGTGATACCTCACTCAGGAAGATATTCTCCAAATCTGTGCATTTGCCTGCAAATTTTAGATGTCTTTTCTTTTTAACTGCTGAGTAATACTCCACTGTATAGATATACCACAGTTTGTTGATCCGTTCTTCAGTTGAGTGGCATCTAGGTTGTTTCCAGGTTCTCACTATTAGGGATAATGCTGCTATGAACATAGTTGAGCTAATGCCTTTGGGGTATGAATGTGCATCCTTTGAGTATATGCCCAATAGTGGTATTGCTGGATCCTTGGGGAGATTGATCCCCAGTTTTCTGAGGAACTCTATACTACATTCCAGAGTGGCTGTACAAGTTTACACTCCCACCAACTATGAAAGAGTGTTCCCCTTGCTCCACATCCTCTCCAGCATAGGCTGTCATCTGTGTTTTTGATCTTAGCCATTCTGAGAGGTGTAAGGTGGCATCTCTAAGTTGTTTTGATTTGCATTTCTCTGGTGGCTAAAGATGTTGAACGATTTTTTAAGTGCCTTTTGGCCATTTGTAATACTTCCTTTTTAGCTCTGAATCCCATTTTTAAATTGGGTTATTTAGGTTTTGGGACTCTAGTTTCTTGAGTTCTCTATACATTTTAGAGATCAGTCCTCTGTCAGATAGATGTAGGGTGGGTAAAGATCTTTTCTCAGTCTCTAGGCTGTTGTTTTGTCTTATTGACTGTGTCCTTTGCCTTTCAGAAGCTTCTCAGTTTCAGGAGGTCCCACTTATTGATTGTTGTTCTTAGTGTCTCTGCTTCTGATGTTATATTTAGGAAGTGGTCACCTGTGCCAATGCACTGTAGGGTATTTCCTACTTTTTTTTCTATCAAATTCAATGTAGCTGGGTTTATGTTGAGGTCTTTGATCCACTTGGATTTGAGTTTTGTGCAGGGTGATAGATTTGGATCTATTTGTATTCTTCTACTGACTACCATCATCACCGTTTGTTGAAGATACTATCTTTTTCCATTGAATATTTTTGGCCTCTTTGTCAAAAATCAGGTGTTCATAGGTGTGTGGGTTAATGTTGGGGTCTTTGATCAGTTCCATTGATCTACAAGTCTGTTTTTATGCCAGTATCAGGCTGTTTTTATTACTGTAGCTCTATAGTATAGCTTGAGTCAGGGAGGGTGATTCCTCCTGAACAACTTTTATTGAGCAGGATTGTTTTGGCAATCCTGGGTTTCCTGTTATTCCATATGAAGTTGAGTATTGTTCTTTCAATGTCTGTAAAAATTTATGCTGGGATTTGTTACAATATGGTTTCCTGACCCTGGCTGGCCACCGGTCCAGACCCACAGACCTGCCGTCCCTGACCCCTTAACCACCCGCTGCTGCTTAGTCCCCCCCCCCAAAATGATTCAGAAACTTATATTGACTTCATATTGTTTGGCCTATGGCTCAGGAACATTGCTATCTAGCTTTTACATCTTAACTAAACCCATTCTCATTAAACTGTCTGTCACGTGGCCCATGGCTCACCTGTGTTCCTTACATGTTTCTTTTTTGGCAACTGGCTTGATCTGGTCTGACTCAGCCCTCCTTCTCCTAACTATTCTGATTCCCCACCTACTTCTTCTATGGTGCCTGCCATGGCCAAAACAGTCCTTTATTTAAAGATTGATGTGTACAGCATACAGAAAGACATTCCCACATCAGGGATTTTGATGGGAATTGCATTGAATCTGTAGATTGCTTTTGGTAAAATTGCCATTTTTCCTCTGTTGATCCTACATATCCAGGAATATGGGAGATCTTTCCTTCTTCTGACACTCTCTTCAATTTCTTTCTTCAGTGACTTAAAGGTTTTGTCAAACTGGTCTGCTACTTCTTTAGTTAGAGTTACACCAAGATATTTAATGCTATTACCAAGGGTCATGTTTCCATTATTTCCGTTTCAGTCCTTTTATCCGTAGTGTATGGGGTTTGTTCATGATTTAAGCTTTGTTAATGTTTCTTTTACATGTATGGGTGGCCTTGTATTAAGGGCAGAGATGTTCAGTATTGAAACTTCATCTTGATAAATTTTTCTTGAGATAAATAAGTAATTTACTTCCTGATCTTTTGATTGAATTTAGTTTGGAAACTGTTTTTTAAGATATTAGTATAACTATACCAACTTGTTTCTTAAGTCCATTTGATTGGAAGGTCTTTTTCAAACCCTATACTCTGAGACAGTGTCTGTCTTTAAAGTTGAGGTATGTTTCTTTTATGCAGAAGAAGGATGGGTTCTGTTTTTGTATCCATTATGTTAGTCTGTGCCTTTTTATAGGTAAATTGCGTTCATTAATATTAGGAGATATTAATTTTAATTAATTTAATTAAATTAAGAAGTATTAAGTGATTATTAATTTCTGTTATTTTTGGTGCTAGTGTGTATGTTTTTCTCTTCTTTGGGATTTCCTTTTGTGAGACTGTCTATTGATTGTGGTTTTTTGAGTGTATCTAGCTTCATTAGGTTGGAATTTTCTTCTTGTATCTTCGTTGTTATTTCTTGCTTTAGGTTGGGAAAGTTTTCTTCTATGATTTTGTTGAATATATTTTCTGTGCTTTTGAGGTGGTATTCTTCCTCTATTCTTGTTAATCTTGGGTTTGGTCTTTTCATGGTGTCCCAGATTTCCTGGATCTTTTGGGTTATATTTTTTTAACTTTAGTGTTTTCTTTGACTTTCACTGACAAATTTATTTCCTCTTTTGTATCTTCTACACCTGAGATTTTCTCTTCCATCTCTTGAATTCTACTAGTTATGCTTGCATCTGTAGTTTTTGTTACTCAGATTTTCTATTTCCAGCATTTCCTTGGTTCGTGTCTTCTTTATTGCTTCTATTTCAGTTTTAAGTCTTGTACTGTTTCCTTCACCTGCTTAGTTGTTTTTCTTGGTTCTCTAGTCTTTAAGAAATTTATTGTTTTCTTCCTTTTTTTCCTTTGCTTGTGTATTCCTTTACTTCCTTAAGGAAGTTTTCATTTCTTTTGAATTTTCTCTTTAAACTCTTCTGTCATTTGCGTTGATATTCCAAAGGTCTTTTTCCTTTGCTTCTTTTATATCGAAATGCTTAGATCTTGCTGTTGTAGAACCACTAGGTTCTTGTGGTGTCCTATTGTCCTTATGTTATTATACCTTTTTCAGTTCTTGTTTGAAGTGTTATACCTGATGTTAACTATGCTGAATTTAAAGAAAAACTATAAGATATGTTGAAAATTTAACCATATTAGGTTAATTCTGGTTGGTTTTCTTTATTTTAAAAATAGCTGATGATTCTTCACTGCAGAAATGTTCATGATAAAATGTGAAATATATACATGTATTTGTATGTGGACACATGTGACTTAGATGTAACTCTCTATATAAATGTAAGCTAGATTTAATTCTGTATGTATATGAATGTAAGTTAAATCCAACTCTGTGTGTGTGTGTGTGTATGTGTGTGTGTGTGTGTGTGTGTGTGTGTGTGTAACGGCTCTCCTCCAACATGGCTGGTAATCTCATCATGAAGTGTTCAGCCACATGGCTGGCAGCAATCTTTGACTAAGGTTAAAGAATACATCTTTTTGATATAGCCTCAGGAGAGCCCTGTTATAAAAGGTGAGTTACCCTCTTAGCCAGGTCAGCAGAATAGCCCCCAGGTCTGAGAAACAGAGTACAAAATGTGCCCCCAAAACCCACTCTATGATATACACTCACATATATATCAAAACTAAAACTTATATTTGGATCAATATATAAAAACCTGCATCCTTGTGAAATTTTTGAGACTAGCATGATCTTTCTTTACCTTAATCAATACTAATTTGTAACCAATTTTTTGAATGATATATTTGTAACTCATTGAACTCTAATGACCAAAATTCATGTATTTTCTCTCCCTGTAGAAAAAAAAGCATAATTGTCCTTAAACACTTTTAAGCTGATTTAAGTTTTTTCAATGTCAGGACAGCAGCTGGCCAGCAGCCAAGACTAAACCTTGACATAATAGCAAAATAAATAAATAAATAAATAATAAATAAATAAATAAATAAATAAATAAATAAATAAATAAATAAATAAATAAAACAAAACAAAAAACCCTCAAAAAACCAAAAAAAAAACCCCAAAAAACCAAAAACCCTGACTGCCAGTGTTTCAAAAAAAAATTGTTAACTTTTTTGACTATAATAATTAACAACTAATCCCAGATTCTCTGTTCAGCATTTGTGCAGCTTATCCATTGCAGGCAATAGACTTTCTACTGTTTACTCAAAGCTCCTGTCTCTGCCAGCCTGTTTCAAGAGTGTGCACCTCACCCTCTTAAAAGTACTGACTATAGGTCTCTCCTGTAGCTAAGACTAGCCCTGCCCATGTTGTAGGCCTGATGGCAAGAAGACTACAGAAGAAGATGGCCCTGGCCGTGCCTCATCTCCTTCTCTACCAGAAAAATGAGAGAGGTTAATAGACAGGAATGAGTAACAATGACACAGACAAAAAAGTACTGGTATATCAGCACAGAGATGGTGGCCCCACTTGTCTAACAGGTGGCTTCTCCTCCAGTATGCAAGCCCCTCCTGACAGGAGCCACCTTCTTATCTCATGTTAATCAAGGAGATCCAGTCCCCTTAAATACATGAAACAAAACAATAAATAACATAATAACAGAACAAATAGACCTAACAAGACCAAAGAGAACAAACAGACTAAAACAAAGAGGGTTCATATTTACATTTTCCAATCAGCTGTGAACATCAGTTTATTTCCTATTCTTTTTAAAGTCTCTAAGCTTACAGTCTCTTTTGTAGGGAACCAGAGGCATTTCAGCTGTAGAGCATATTTCTAAGCACATGAGCAAAAGCAAATAACTATTTTCAAAGCAATTTCTCTGGTAGAGCAGAAAGTTTAGTTTCAGTTTTGCCTGATTTAGAAAGTACTTTCTGTTTTTCAGGACAGAGGTTTAAACTGTCCCAAATAAGTGTTCAGAGACAAACATTAGCTACTAAAAACAATCTTGTGTTCTGAATTTAATACATCCCCAAAAATCTGCATCTAATGTTCCTTATTCAGGAAACCAAAGGCAAATTTTCTCTACAAATTCTAAAAGTATACATAATTGTTAATGACTTACCCTTTTTCCCCTGGCTTTAAAGTATCTAAAGTAAATATACAAAGAACTTGTTACTATTTCCTTGACTCATTTTATATTTAATACTTTTGTTGAAAGTATTTTGCCATGCGTGCACTTCTTTTTCTGTATATGTACTTTTTCTTTTACTCTCTGTTACCTATGTGCAGTTTTTTGCCTTTATCGAGCTCACTTCTTTTGATTCTACTGTGATGGCTGCCATGTTTTCTTGTCTGCCTAGCCCCCTGTTGTGCATTGATTGTCACTGGGGTCGCTATGGGCAGGCATGCAACTGTAGGAGAGAGGAGATGGGATAGAAATCAAGAGGGACTCATGGTTCAAAACCACAAAGACCTCGAGTTTATTTTTGAAAGGGCTTACATACATTTTGAAGCCAGAATGCAAACAAAGCACAGTACAGACATTTAAGCACTATCTTGAGAAAGCCCCATGTTGTCCTTGAATCGGGCACCTGGCAGCCTCACTGCCACCTCATGCACCTTCTGCTAGCCCAAGCAGCCTACATTAGCAGGGTAATTTTCTTTTCCTCTGGGGCTTCTCAGACTAGTCCCAGACTGTCAAGCCTAAAGCAAGGAGCAATCTAAACTCATTAGAACTCTAGAGTATCTGAATCACTATGACTCTTGTACTCTGTGAGTCAGAAAAGACTCTTGAGGGCTGTGGTACTATGCTTTTGTATACTGTAAATATGGTTTAACAAAATGCTGATTTCCCAGAAGAATGCATTCAGGAAGTATAGGCAGGGCTAGTAGACTGAGAGAACTCTGGGAAGAGAAAGAGAAAGAGCAGAAGCCAGCAGACACAGAGGAGTCAAGACAGGAATGCTGATATGGGAAAAGGTACCAAGCCACATAAGCATAGGTGGGAATAATGGACTAACTTAAACCATAGGAGTTAGCAAGTAATAAGGCTGAGCCATAAGCCAGACAGCTTGTAATTGAAATAAGCCTTATGTGATTATTTGGGACTAAATGGCTGTGGACCAGTCTGAGCAGGACAGAAAATCTTCTGACTACAAATGCATTCCAACATGGGGCATGTTGAAAATGTGTTCTAGAATACAGAAATGGAACAAAAAACCAGCTTCCTAGTTGTGTCTCTTGAGTGGGCCTTGGTACAGAGAAACAGTGGCCTGTGGTTTTAAGCTGCAACATGTTAGGTTCCCACAGTCTGACAGAAGCCTCATTACAAACATGAGGTTTTTGTTCATACAGACAGTAAAAGAACAAAGTCAAGCATGGCTTCTTGGTAACAGCATTTTTCTCAAGTGGCCTCTGTTTGTTGGTGGTGAACAGAGGCACAACTCCTTTAAGAGAGGCTCCATGACTCACCATTAGTGGCAAAACTCTCAAAAGAGGCTCTGCTGCCAAACACTTAAATGGTATTCATGAGCAGTAGGTGGTTGTGCTCTACTTGGTGGCTGTATGAACCCTAAAATTCCCCAGAGTTAGGGTGGTAAATATGATTTTTACTGGTACCTCTGCTGTGAAGCTAAGTTCTCCTAGATCAAGGAGCTGAGTGGAGCCAGCCACCATAGCTGAGCCTTTAATCCCAGACAGGCCTTAACAGATTATAGATGTGGTCGGGGGAGGGGGGGAATATAGAAATATTATGTTAAAGACAAATTCAGAAAAAGAAAGAAAAAACCCTCCAAATAGTTTACAGTGTATTAAAAATATGTGTAGGCTTGGGAGAGAAAAGAAAACAATAGAGAAAGGTTTTTTAAGGAATAGAATTTTAAAACGTAATAAAATCACACAGAAATGGAATATGCACAGAATGTCAGAATGCTGAATGTTATTGTTTTGTCTTTGAGTTTTTTTTGTTTTTTTGACTGCAAAGAAAGTAGCAGGAGCTGCTGAACGACATTTGATCATAAATGTTGCTGGATTGATCCAACCGATACATTTTGCGAATGTTTTGACTTCAAATCAGAGGCTGTGGATTTATTCTGGGTTAAAAAAATTAGATTTGATAGAGGAAGATGCCCGGAAAAACCTCATATGGGAACAGATGACCCAACATTTCAGAGCACCTCTGTTGAAATTCTCTTGGAGGTCTATATCCAGATCAGCTTGAAGAGACGGGCTAAGGTGACCTAACTTTACAGAATACTCCAGTCAGAATTTAATCATAATCCTAAATTTTCTCTGAATCCCCATAAGATCACCAGTGCCCCAATCAAAAAGAAGTAGTCTAGAGAACTGTGCCCACATTCCTAAAACATAAATTATGGATGTTTGTCTTTGTCTACATGTGAGTTACAAGTTGTTATAGATAATGGTGTGGGAAAAAAGATATACAAAGATGAGATTTGATGTTCTTGTTTTTTTTAAGGGAGAAATGTTGTGGGACTATGCTTTTGTACACTGTCAATATTTGTTACTGTAAATATTGGTTTAATAAAATGCTGATTGGTCAGAAGACAGGCAGGAAGTATAGATGGGGCTACCAGACTAAGAGAACTCTAAAGAGGAAGAGGAGGAACAGATGCCAGTAGATGCAGAGCAATCAAGACAAGAAAATGCTACAATGAGAAAAGGTATCAAGGCACATGTCTAAGCATAGATAGGAACAATGGGCTAACCTAAAGCATACAAGTTAGCAAGTAATAAGCTTGAGCCATAAACCAAACAGCTTGTAGTTAATATAAGCCTCTGTGTGATTATTTGGGACTAAATGGCTGTGGGACAGTCTGGAGGACAGAGAAACTTTTGATGTCAGTATGAGAAACTGAATCATTGTATGGACTTCCACATTCCACCTCAGGATCATGTCACTGAAAAAGGTTCTGCTGTTTCAGGTCACTGGTGTACTTATAAAATTATTCTGGAAATATTATGTCTCCCATCTGTTTATGTGGGTAAATTTGCAGTCTTCTGTTTCTATTTAAATTATTCAAAGTGTAACCTAGAGCCTTAACCTAAAAGACACAAAGATGATAGCATATATAGAATGTAAAATCTGTTATAAGTTGGCTCCTTTTTAGCATTAGCCAGAATTGAATGTATATATCATTAAAGATACTTTTCTTTGTTAATTTCTCAGTTGTGTGAAATGGTTTTTTTTTTTTTTTTTTTTCTGGGAAGGCATATTAATTCTAGAACAGCTTCACCTCCAGCCTTTTAGAAAAATGTTTCTGAGACAGTTCTCCTAGGTTGACACAAATGGCCTTGATTCTAGTTTGTTGCTCTGCCTGGCAATGGCCTTCCTGTCTCCTCTCTATTATACCTTCAGAATCTTAAATTAAATGATTGCATCACCTTAGACTTTTAAAATTATCCATTTGAGTCATACAATTGAGTATCTATTTTAGTCAAAGGAAAGGGATTTACATGTGGAACATGATTTTTTTCCCTTCAGACCAGAATAGAAGTAATAGTTTATTGTGTACACCACAGGGTACAGGTAGGCACTTACCTCCTGGAGTCACCATTATGAAAAATAACTTTATTGTAGCAGAGGGAATAATTTTATAATTTCCCAGCATTTACTAATTGATGTCTTATGACTGAAGACAGACCAGACTGGTTGGTGCACAATTTGGTGAAGTCGTCTTGCACCAAAGAATATTTAATTTTCATTTTGACAACTCTCCTATGAAGATATAGTCAATCCTTCTTGATATAGTTATAGCAGAGGTTGAGAGAAAGGCCACTGACTATAACTCTGTGTGTGAGGTTACAGACCTCAGCATCTAACAAGTACATCTCTTGTTAATGATATTACTTCTGCTGGAGAAGGTTCTACTCTTTTTCAGCATCAGTATAGCCAAATTTTTATCTTAAAAATACATTATCATCTGAAAATATCACGTATTGGTATTTTTTTTTAACATTTTCTTTAAGTGCATTACTGCCCTTATCTCTACTTGTTTCTTGATCATTTATAGTTTCATTCTTTTCTCCCAATTGCTGTTGATTATTTATTTGTTTCTATTTAGGGTAATGTCTGCTGTAACTTGGGCCTCGTGCTATGTAATTGAGAATTGCTTTGAACGCCTAATCCTGCCATTGCTGCTCAGTGCTGGGAAGACAATTCTGCAACTTCTTCCAGGCTGGGCCTTGGCAGCTTAGTGAGAAGGCAAAATGGACAAGTTAATGAGTGTTCACCAATTTCTGGCTTTTTTGGGGGGGGGAGACATACAAATAAAGAGGGATATGTGTAAGAATTTTAATTCACTGACCACCTTTGAAACTGATGAAGTGACTGTGCAGAAAGGGAGGGCAAGAAGGAGAGTGAGAACCTTCCTGTTTCAATAGTAGTCAAGATTAGCAGTGTGGAATCACATAATCAATTTTATATAATCCATAGATATTCTGACTGGACATTTCCTAGGGTCCATAGACCAGAACATCCAATAATCTGGACAAAGGACTGACCCTATCTATCATGAAACCAAATTACTGTAGTTACATTAGTTCAACCACACCAAAATGATATGTCCCTGCCTGGGTTGTTATTTTCCTTGTTTAAGATGTATAGATTAGGTGTTAGGGTTAGGTGGTTAGGGTTGTTGGGGTTGGGGTTCCGGTTAGGGGTTCCGGTTAGGAGTTAGGGTTAGCATTAGGGTTAGGGCTACGGGTCAGGGTTAGTGTTAGAAGGGTTAGGTTTAGGAGTGTTAGGGCTAAGGGTCAAGGGTTAATTAGGGTTTAGGTTTCAGGGATCAGGATCAGGGTTATGATTAAGTCTAAATCTGGTTGCACTCCTATTCAAGCCCATTCTGGTCAAGTCACGCCCTTTCCATCTAAGGCATGCCCTCTCTGGTCCAATCACTCCTGGCCACACCCCTCATGGTCTATTTACTTATGGTCTCAACCCTTTCTGTCTAAGCCTTGCCTTTCTGGCCTAAGCTTCACTCATTCTAGTCCAAGCCTTTCTGGCCACGCCCAGTCTGGTCTAAGCTACTCTGTTTCCAGTCTAAGCAATTCTGGCCAAGCATTGGATTTTTGTACTAAACTTTGTCATGTCTGGATTAAGTTCTCCCCTTCTAGTCTAAGTCATGCCTTTTCAGTCTAAACCACACCTCTTTGTCTATGTGTGCTCCTGGTCCCACCACTTCCAATCTAAGCCATGCCTCTTCCTATCTAATCACTCCTGGCCACGCCCCTTGTGGACTAAGCCACACCCCTTGGTCTAAGCTCTTTCGCCTAAGCCACACCTCTTTCAACATGAGCCAAGCCCTTTGATTTCAAGCAGTGCTGGCCACTCTCCTTTTAGACTAAGCCATGATTCTGCTCTAAGCACTCCTGGCCGTGTCCCTTTTGGATCAAATCATGCCCTCCCTGTCTAAGCTCTCCTGGCCATGTCCCTTCCAGTCTATGCCAGCCCCTTTCTTGTCTAAGCCATGCCCCTACCATCCCGGTCCTAGTACTCCCAACCATGCCGGTCCTGTCTTCTGGTTTAAGCCATGTCTCTTAAAGTCTAAATCTAATTGCATTCCTGATCATGCCTCTTCAGTTCAAGCTGTGCCCCTAACAGTCCCAGTACTTATGACCAAGCCCCTTCTAGTCTAAACTATGCCCCTTCTGGTCTAAGCACTCCTGGCCATGCCTCTTTTGGGCTTCAAGGACACCAGCACTTTACTCACCATATTGTGGTTTCCCCCTTGGGCCATTTCTTTTCAGCTCCCCACAGCAGCATCATAGTACACTACACAAACTACTGGTGCCAGCTCTTATCTAAAGCTAATCCTGAAGCAGGAGGCTGGAAGAGCCCTGCATCACTTCTGACTAGCAGGCCCCTGATTGGCTAGTTAGGCTTGAGTGACAAGAGCACCTCCCTTAGGGTTATATTGTGCTTAAATACACAGCAGTATGGTATTCTACACAATCTATTCAGTAGTACAATAAAAACTGAAAGCCAGATAATGGGGAAAATCTGAAATATCAGACAGACAGACACAAGCCACAGTCAGTTCTCACCTAGCCAACTCCTCAGGCCTGTCTTCCAGAATCCTCAGACTAAACACCTCTGAGTATTCCACTGACATCAAGCAGCCTGAAGGCAAAGGTGGGGCACTGCTGTCTCTTCCAACTTATCTTTCTTGGCCCAGATACTCACTTCTGGGTTCAACTTTTTTTAATGCTAGGAATTAGGCCAGTTTTTACTGAGTTCTAGGAGCAGATGTGTGGAAGCCTGGACTTGACTTTGCAGATGTTATCTTAGAGAAGGGCTGATGCCTAGAGGCTTGGGTTTAGGTATTACAGGAATCTATGGGATTTTCCTGACAGTGAGATTGGAGCAGATGCCCTGGAGGCTGTGAAATTTAAGATCCAGATGCCCCTGCAGATATCCTGCCTGCTATTTGATCTTTGCAGTTAATCTGCTAGCAGATTTTTATTTTATGCTGAAAGTTTAGCCAGTAAATTCAAAACTTGTTTTGAGCTGAAGGTTCAAGCAATAGTTTCCAGGAATCACTCTACTCCATATCTTTACTCTATCTGTAAATGTCAAGGCCTGCAGCTCCCCAGTTGTATTTTTTCTTTAAACTATTTTTATCCCTGAGCTTACAATGTTTCTTCCTTTTGCTGAGTCAAAACATAGGGTTGAGGTGCTGGAACCAGAAGTCACACCCGAGGCCCCACCCCTACACCAGGAGCAGGAGGACTCACCTGAATATTTTTATTTCAGAAGCTTACATTGAAATAATGGAGAAATCCTGTTTAACTCTTTCCCCCTTAACTCTCTAGTGTCAGGATAGCTGTTTGCCCACCAAGCCAGAAACCTCCCTCACTCCTCCCTGAGGCCCCTGAAGCTGACTGAGGTTGGCAGAGTTTCAGTGACTGTCTGCTCAAGGTCTCAGAGTCTTGGAAAAAGCTTTGTTTACAGGATTTCTTAGCTGAATGCAGGATGTCCAGTCTAAACAAAGCTTGCTTCTTGCACTCTTGAGACACATTGCCAGGTCAGCCTGATCTGCAGGTAGTAACTCAGGCAAGACCACCCTAAGTAACCATGAGAGCCGTTTCAACTTCCCCCTCCCCTACCTAAAGTGCTGTATAAAAATTCTACCCTGAGAACATTTGGGGCTCTTGGCTATCTTCTTGCCCTGAGCCCATTCAGAGATGTAATACATTTTTTTTTTTTTTATCTTGGAAGAAATCTGGGTCTGGGGTCTTCTTTGTTCTGGCTGATAACAACATAAAAGGGCTATCTGTTGCTTCTGCAAAGAGGATGGTTGTAAATCACCCACTGGCACTTTCCATAAACACTTTGAGGTCATTCATTGCTGCCACCCACAAACAGGCAGTCATTATTGCTGCCCATAGATAATCTGTCAATCACTCACTTGCCTCAACCACACACACATGCTGTCAGTCCCACACTGACTCAGCCTACTCTCCTCCCACAGGTTGTCAGTCACTCACTGTGTCATGTAATCCCCCAACACCTCACCTCCCATCCTCAAACACTGTCAGTAATTCTCTGGGTCCTCCCACACACATGCTGTCAGGCCCTCATGATTCCACCCACACACCTACAGCCACTCCACCCACACACCTACAGTCAGTCACACCTTTCCTGTCCAAAAGGAGCTGTCAATTACCCAATGGCTCCACCCACAATAGGGTTGTCATTCTATCAGTGTTCTTAACATACAGAAGCTATATTTACTCACTGGTCATGCCCACAGATGAGGAGGGACTGTCAGTCAACCTGTTCCACCCACTCCCACACATCAGTAATTCAACTCCACTCACTATATGGTTCCAGTTATCCCCTGGCCCTAACTTTTCCACATGAATGACCCTTGACCCCTCCTTCACTGTTCAGGTAGCCCAGGCTAGACTTTACAGGGGGAACCAAGTTTGACCTTTCATCCCTGACCTTTCAGGTGCTTAGGTCACAGCCCTCAATGAACTCAGCTTCAGCAGTAAGGCAGAGGATGGCAGCCAAGATGGGAGCTTGCCCTGTGTCCCCATGTATGACCCTTGACATCTACTTGAGTCAGAAAGTACCTAAAAAGAAAAAAACCTTTTTTAAAACTTTTTATTGATGGAATGGAAATAAGGAGATGCCAGAAAACACATCAGTTCTAGTCACAGCAATTCTTTTATAATTTTTAATTTTTCAATCTTTAAAATTCTAATATTTTTTTGTATTTTAAAGTTTGATAAGAATGTAGAAAAATGTGGGGGTTTCCATCAAGATTAATTTTGTTCATTTCCAGTTCATTTTTATACTTTATTTCCTGTATCCTTCCAGAACCCTAAAGATTCACCAGCTCAGAAGCGCATGCACTTGTGCAAAAACAATTCAGAATAAACATTTAAATATAATTTAAAATAAAAACAAAATTATGAATTACTAAAATAAAGATTAAACTGAAATATAAAAATAAAAAGAATAGAAATATAATATTTATCAGCTTCCTTCTTCCCCCACAATTTTGGGTGAAAAAATTAAACTATTCCCCTTCACACATGCTTTACTCTCCCACAAACAATTTTTGTGGAAAATACTGTAAAATAATAACTGAAATTTTAAATATTTTATTTTATTCTTTTCAAAACTTTTTAAAGAGAAAACATGTTCTTTTTCTGGTTTGGGTAACATTTGTGACATTTGGGCAGTGCCTGTAATATTTGTGACATTTGGGCAGTGCCTGTAGTATTTGTGACATTTGGGCAGTGCCTGCAGAATTTCCAGGGGCTTTTTTCATCTATTCATTTTTTTTTTCTAGAAGTTTTATTCATTTTTTTTCTGACCTAAAGGTTTTTTTTAATGGTTTTTATTATTTTTAATTTTTTTAAATCTTTTTTCCTCTGTTCTCTGGAGCTGCAAGAAAAACAAACCACATTTTCCATCATGCTTTGCAGGCATTGCAAGGACAAAACACAAAAACAAAGCAAGGAATGAAGCTTATTTAAAAAATTTTAAATTAATAACCAAAATACTTTAAGTTAAAATGTTTATTTTTAATTTTTAAAAAATTAAAAATAAAATTTAAATATTTTTAAAATTTTAATTAAATTATATTTTAAATTTTCAAAACCCCAGGGAACAACACCAGGGTTTATAACAAACTCTTAGAAAATGTGACCAGAGAAGAGGTTTGTTGAATGACTATGTGAGCTCTCTAGATGATTTTCAGGCTTTTCAGGCCCAGCTGTCAATCTGTCAGAGTCAAAGGTTTGTGCTGTTTCAGGGAGCTGAGCAGAGAATAGGGCCAAGCTGGGAAACCACAACATGGTAAATAAAGGGTTGTTGTCTACAGATGGGGTGAACCCCATGGTGTGGTGCAGGAGCTAATGTGGTGGCTCCTTCTGGGATGTGGGAGAAAACTTGTAGCCAGGATCCCTGTTGTACAAAGTCCCACATGGTCTTTGAAAACCCCAGACCATGCTTTTGAATAACTTTGCTTTGTGTCTTGAAATGAGAGCAGAGAGCTGTGTGTAAAAGCATCTTTGTAGTCAACTTTAACATGCTTTTGGTGAACCCACGGAAAGCTGGTTGCCAAAACATAAAGAGGCCTAGTTTCTCTAGTACTTTCTAGAAATTTAGCACTTCACATTCAATTTTTTACGTGTAAGATTCATTTACAGTTAATTTTGTGGAGGTTGTAAAAGGCATCTCATGTGCTAGGTAGCACTAAACTAGTAAGTTGTGATATAGAAGAGTAGAATTGTTAATATACAGGATTTATCAATGCTCAGGAGATACTAAGTCTCACAAAAAAGAATGTAACTGAGGGATGCCTGCTTCTAAAACACCCCAAAGATAAGTATATGGAACCAAAACTCTTAGAGATTTAGTAGGTAGGATCCACACAGGATTGTCCAGACATTTGGCCCCAGACCATTACAACTCCTGAGTTACAACCGGCCATGAGGCACAAATTATATCAAACAGGGGACTTTAACATTGAGGCATTACAGAATTGCAAGCCACCTTCAGGCTTTATGAGCCATAAAGCTTTAATTTATTCTCGAGAAAAGTCATAATTCTGCTAGAAGTTTTTCATTGAGGTCTATGTGGTTTATGTTTGCTTTTTGTCCCTTTTGGACCATGTCTCTACAAATTTGTTCTACATTATAATTATTACTCACCTTATCTATTTAGAAGCTTATTGTTTTTATATTTATTATTTTTGCATATCTTAGATGTTCCATTATTCTAGGTAATTTTCATCTTGGAGTAAAACCCAGGCAGGGCTCATACTAGGCAGTTGCTCTGCCATCGAGATGTTTCCTTCCTTAGAAATAATTGTTTGGTATTTGAAAATATCCTTCTTTGATATGGTTTTAGTAAATATATCAAGCCTTTGCTGAATAAATCTTTTATATAAATTTTCATCTTACTGTACATTTTCTCACAGATAGTTGTGCTGTTAGATGACTTTATTTCTTAGTCTTTGAGGGTCTTTATAGTTTCATGTATTCTCTCTTTAAATAAATGCTGACATTGTCTTGTGGATACTATGAAGCCTTTCCTGTGCAGCTTAAAAACACCTTTTTTGCATTCTAAGAAGATTCATTTAGTTTATAGGTGTTATAGTGATATGCCATGTTGTAGTTGCTTTCTTTTTGCCTAGACTTAAAGCTGACTGACATCATGTTGAGAAATTCAGGGTTATTGGCTGTTTTGGTTTGTCATCCCTACATTTGTGACCCTTTATTATTTTATGAATGTATTCTTTAGTATAATATATCTTGATATAAATCAGCCCTTACGTCCTGGCCTTCTGTACCTCTCTCTGCCTGCTTTCGTTTTCTAGTCTCCATTTCATAGGATGCTTTAAACTCACTGCCTTCACTCTGTTTTGGATAAAGAAAAGCTTGACTTAGCTTACAGGTCTAGTTCATAGTCCTTCAGCCAGGAAATTCAGTCAAGAACTTAAAGCAGAACCCTGGAGGAATATGGACATACATGGTTTAGTCTTCATGGAATATAGAGTTTCCTTTCTTTATTCTTTTTATTCCTTTTAAAATTTTAATAGATTTTCATACAATGCATTTTAATTATTGCTTCTGATGTGGGAATGTCTTTCTGTATGCTGTGAATATCACTTTAAATAAAGGAGCTGTTTTGGCCCATGACAGGCACCATAGAAAAAGTAGGAGGGGAAATCAGAATAGGTAGGAGAAGCAGGGCAGAGTCAGTCAGACTGAGCTGAAGCTCAAAGGGGCAACATGTAAGGAACCCAGGTGAGCCACGGGCCACGTGGCAGACAGATTAATAGAAATGGGTTGATTTAAGATGTAAGAGCTAGCTAGCCATATGCCTGAGTCATAGGCCCAACAGTATGAAGTTAATATAAGCGTCTGAGTCATTTCTGGGGGCCTGAGCAGCAGCTGCGGGCGGCTAAGGGGTCTGGTGCGGCAGGGTCTTGGCTTCTGGCTGCCCGGGACCAAGAAACCTCACTGCAACACTTTTCCATCACTATTTCCTCATAAATCTTTGTTTCCCATCAACATCCACACACTTTCCCCTCTCTCTCAATAGACATAATACAGACACCTAAAAATTCTGTGATGTGGGAATGTTTTTCTGTGTGCTGTGAAAATAAAGGAGCTGTTTTGGGCCATGACAGGCCCCGAAGGAAAAGTAGGAGGAGAAATCACAACATAGGGAGAAAAGGGCAGAGTCAGGGACAGATCGACCCAGCCGCCCAAGAAGAAACATGTAAGGAACTCAGGTGAGCCACGGCCACGAGGCAGACAGATTAATAGAAATGAGTTGATTAGAAGAGGCCTTACTAATGAGATGTCACATATATTCATGTTAAATAATCTTTTGCATGTGTCTGGAAAGATGGTTCACTGGCTAGGGTCTCTGTTTCATCTTCCAATGACCCTGGTTCCATTCTCAGCCTGATGGCTTGCAAACTTCTCTAACTCTAATTCAAAGTGACCTCATATTTCCCTTTTAAAATTCTGTACACCTCAGCACACATGCATTGTGCAAGCATACTTAATTTTAAAAGTTCCTCAGATACTATATATGAAGGTGGCGTGTAAAAGTATTTTAGGCAATACTTACATAGATTTATGATTCCCTATGAATTGTTATTTTACTACAAAACATATCCTTTTCTTTTTCTGTATAGTTCCAGATCTGGAAGAAACATTACTTGTAAAAGAAACAGACAAAAAAAATCTTATTTATTTTTTTTTTTTTACTGGAGATGCTGACATCAAATGTCCTCTTGAGACAACTTATCACTTTGTTATACTGATTAAATTATATTAAGATTAAGTGTTCATCATCCATTATTCACATGAGAAGATATAAATTTGTCCTGTTCATAGAGCCAAATGTTGGATGTAAGCCTGTGTATTTCAATTCGGATTTATAATGATATCTAATAAAATTTATGCTGACCTCTTGTTTCTGCCTTTAAGATCAGATTCTTCATTGTGATCCTGTAATTATAGATATTCTTCCCATATCATTTTTCTTAATGCACATTCTTGGATACCTGTATTTGTAGTGAAGTACACATTGACATAGTTTAAAAACGTTTGGGAAGGGAAACAGTTAATGGGAATTGGAAGTAAGTAAATTATTTTGTATCTAACTTTTGAGATTCCAATTTGCCTGAACTTTAGAGATGTATGAAATATAATAACAGAGACAAGTTCTGGGGTTCAAGACAATATTCACTGCTATGACACAGTGCATATCTGCTTCAAGGAAAAACGAGATGTGAAATGGCTAGAGCAGAAAGAATACAGAAGATCTGAGGTCAGGGTCCTTCCGTCTGTCTTGGCTGTTGTGATTGCTGTTCTTGATATCTGAATGCTTCTGGAATTTAGCAAGATCCAAAGAGTTGGGTATACCCATGAGGGATTTGTTTTTAAATGGATCATTTGAGATGACGGGATCCATTGCAGCACTCAGAAGGCAGAAGCAGTTAGATTTTTTTGAGTGTGAGACTAGCCTGGTCTACAGAAAGAGTTCCAGGACTACACAGATAAACTCTGTCTCAAAAGTACCAAAACCATAAGAAGATCAAGTGAATCATAAGATCCATCTTTAATCTGGTTCACATATTCTGGTGATGGCCTACATATATAAAGGTTATTAATGAGAAAGCTCTGACTCCAAATTTGCCTTAGCACTGTAGTGAAGCATCTGAAACTTGCAGTAGGTTTTTAAAATCCTAGTCAATAATAATTTGTAGCCAACTCCTCCAAATGATATCAGGTATCCATAATCTGTTGAATCTGAATGACCAAACACCATTTTTTTTTCTCTATGGTAATAAAGACTGGTTTATAAAACAAGTTTCATGACAGAAAGGGCTTAAGGTGTTGATGGCATCCAGGACCCTGGTGGTAGAGGTGTGATCACCTACCTGAGTGAGTAACATTGTGTCTTTTGCAGCCACTCAATCAATCACACCTGTGCTTGTATGAAGTTCACCAGAGAAGCAGATTGGAAGTGACTTCCCATCTTGGTTTGGTCCCACTGGAAGTTGGCCGCTGTACACCTCTTTGTGGCTGTGAGTCCATAGGGCAGTTCTTCAATATCTCTGAGTTGCAGTTACATCCTGTTTTGGCAAGGTCTGATTTCCAAAAGTCACCCACTGGCTTCTGCTTCCTTTTGACTGCAAAGTCTACCTGCAGCTCCTTGCACTGTAGCCCTCAAACCTGTACTGTCTGAGCTCATGGTCATTGTGAATCTCCCTAGAACCCAGGTACTAACTAGGTGCCAATGTTCCCCCCCAACTAGTAATCATCTCCTGTTGTTCAGAGGCTTGCACCACTGCCTGTATTGCTTTGTCAGAAGACTAGGGAACATTGTGGGTAGGAAGGAGTACAGTTAGTCTGTCCCGTACTGTCAGTCTCCTGAATCAGAAAGAGGACAAATAGAATCATAAGATACAAGACTACAAACAGAAAAAAATCAGACCTTCTGGTGCCAAGAGTCAAAACCAAAATCAAGCAGAAGAGACTTCTCTCAGTCCCGCTATTGGACCTTCTGTAAGTCAAATTAGGCTATTTACAGATATTTGCAAATTTTGGGCTCATTTACAAGAAGTATTGAGAAGGTCCAAAGGCCAGTTTACAAAAGGATATTCAAAATGGAAGCCCACAAACTGAAAGTGAACATAGAAAACACAAAAGTAAACACATGATACATAGAAAACTTAAGACTAAACATAGAAATCTTCCAGGATTCAACCTACCCCAGAGTATAGCAGGCTGTACAAGCTGGAGAAGGAGTGGAGAGAGTCTGTGGAGAAGGAGTGGAGAGAGTCTGTGGAGAAGGAGTGGAGAGTGTCTGTGGAGAAGGAGTGGAGAGTGTCTGTGGAGAAGGCGTGGAGAGTGTCTGTGGAGAAGGAGTGGAGAGTGTCTGTGGAGGAGTGGAGAGTGTCTGTGGAGAAGGAGTGGAGAGAGTCTGTGGAGAAGGAGTGGAGAGTGTCTGTGGAGAAGGAGTGGAGAGTGTCTGTGGAGAAGGAGTGGAGAGTGTCTGTGGAAAAGGAGTGGAGAGTGTCTGTGGAGAAGGAGTGGAGAGTGTCTGTGGAGAAGGAGTGGAGAGAGTCTGTGGAGAAGGAATGGAGAGTGTCTGTGGAGAAGGAATGGAGAGTGTCTGTGGAGAAGGAATGGAGAGTGTCTGTGGAGAAGTACTGGAGAATGTCTGTGAAGAAGGACTGGAGAGTGTCTGTGGAGGACTGGAGAGAGTCTGTGGAGAAGGAATGGAGAGAGTGTGGAGAAGGAATGGAGAGTGTCTGTGGAGAAGGAATGGAGAGTGTCTGTGGAGAAGGAATGAAGAGTGTCTGTGGAGAAGGCATGGAGAGAGTGTGGAGAAGGAATGGAGAGAGTCTGTGCAGTGCAGGAAGATAGAAGGATTGCTGTTGGAGCCAGGGGCAAGTGCTATTGAAATGCATCTCTTGATCTAGAAGAGGTCTCTGTTGTGGAAAGTCAGGTCAGGAACAATTGTACTGTGTCTTTAAGAACAGTGCAACCCAATGTGAGCTGCTTTTATCACCCAGTCTTCACTAGCCAATCAGGCCCTCCAGGTGACCTTCCAGTCAGAAGTGGTGGTGGGCTCTTCCTGTTGCCTGCTTCAGGCTAGGCATTGAGGAGGAACTGGTATGATAGGTTGTATGGTGTGCTGTTTGTGCTGCTGCTGGAAGCTGAGCAGAGACCAGGGCCAAGCTGGGAAACCACAACATGGTGAGTGAAGGGATACTGTGAACAGATGGGATGAAATAGATGGTGAGGTGCAGGAGCTAGTGTGTCTTTCTGGGATCAGGGCGGAAGGAAATCTGCAACCAGAATCTCTTTTGTGTGAGGTACCATGGGGTTCTTAACTCCCTGACTCCAGGCCATATCTCTGAATTACTTTTCTTTGTGGCTTGAATCTGCCCATAGAATTGAGTGCAGGGAACTGTGTGTAGAAACATTTTTGTAGTCAACTTTAACATGCTTTTGGTGCACTAAGGGAAAGCTGGTTGCCAAACAGGAAAAGGTCTAGTTTCTCTAGTACCTTTAGACTTTGTATTTAAACTTTACATGTGAGATTCACTTACATGTAAAGAAGAGGTCTCTGTTGTGGAAAGTCAGGTCAGGAACAATTGTACTGTGTCTTTAAGAACAGTTAAGAACAATTTAAGAACGTTAGTTTTGTGGAGGTTTTAAAGGCATCTCATGTGTTAGATAGCACTCAACTAGTAATTTTGTTCTGCCCAGAGAACAAGCCCCAGAGAGATCACCAGAGTCCAGGGAATCCGAAATGCAAATACAAGGCTTATTGAGTGCACAATACAGTAAAATGAGGCTAGGAGGAGTTCCCAAGTTGAGAATACATGTATCTTTTATAGGCAAAAAAACTGAACTAGAGTAAGAATGAGGAAAAAAAAAGTTGATTTGGCCTCTTGTCTGGGTGTTTCCAGGGTTGGGTTTCTATTGACTAGCCCCAGGGCAGCACTGGAACATTCTGTAGTTGCTTAACTTGGTCAGGGTGTGTCAGGGTGGTCTGGCTTTCTATTGACTGGCCCCAGGGTTGGAATATTCTGCAGTTAGGCTAAGGCTCTGGCCTGGACTATGTCCTTTTAGATAGCATCTTTTGCAAATTTCTTGAAGTGAAGGGGGATTTATCTTGAGCTTTCCCTGACCTGTTTGCTAACATGGCTGCTGACTCTTAAGATGGAGAAACTTTGGGTTTCTCATCACCCTCCGTCTCTTGTACTGGGAGCCAATCATGGGACCCTGGTTAATAGTTTATAAGAATCATAGGGTTCCATCTCAGTGAAGGTGTACCTTGAATTCTCAGTGCCTATTGGTGTGTAGTCCCTTTGCACCATCAGCTGGATAGTGCCCAGTCGCTGCTTCATGAATTGGACTAACCTCTTAACAATACATGGCCCAAAGGTAAGCAGAAGTAACAAGATAATTAGTGGGCCAATGATTCCAGTCATGGGGTGATGAACCAGGGGGACCTCGAATACCATGACTCAAACCAGCTCTGGTTGGCTTCTAGCTCTCACCTCCTCTTTAATAGCCCTTCCTGAACTTTGGCCGTGATCTGTTTGACTTCTCCTGAATGATCTACATAAAAGCAACATTCTTCTCCCAAGGCAGCACATAGGCCTTTTTACTAGAGAAAGAGGAGGTTTGATTCACCTGGTGCTGTCCATCTTGAGCCAGATCAGGTCAGAGCAGGTCATAGACCATTTGGAAGCACTAGACTCACATTCCCATGTGGTGCAATAGACATGGTTCAGGCCTCTACACTTGGAAGTTCTCCTCCCCCAAGGACATACATATCGGTTTCTATAGTGACAGGTTGGGTAGGAATCACCTTGAGTCCTTTCTGTGTCTTTGGTGTCCCAAGAATCTTTAGCAAGGTGACATAGGTCAAAGGTTAGGTCTGGAAACCAGATATGCAAGGGATGCACAGAGGAAAAGGGTACCGATTTCCAAGTTACTTATGGTCCAAGTCATCCTCCATGGTTGATGTTGCTTGCTTTCAGTGAGGGTGAAGGTCATCTGTAGTATCAGCATCCATGGCCAATGGGGTGATCAGGGGTGGACAGTCAGCCTCAGGGGTTTTCTTGGGTCTGGTCTGACCTCCCACCCTTCAGGTAGGTTGAATGGGGCGGTGCCTCAGACATCAGAATGATGTACCCAGGGAGCAATCTCGTCCTCCTTAAGAGCAGTTGGAGTGGTGAGGATCACTCGGAAGGGCCCTTTCCACCAGAGTTCCAGGTTCTGGCACTGGTGTCTACAGACTAATACCTGGGACAGAACCTGTGAGGTGGGGCGGGGGGGGGGGGGGGGGAGTTGCAGAAGTGTAAATAGCCTGTAGCGGAGACCAGAGCTGTTCGTAGCCTTCTCCAAGCCTTGGAGTGGCTGTAAGAGGTCCTGGTCATCAAGGTGGATCAAGGTGGGCCACTAACTCTGTATATAAGCTAGGGAGAAGTGGAGGAGGGTGTCCATACATGATCTCAAAGGGGTCAGTCCCAGCTGGTAGGGTGAGTTCCGGACTGGGAACAAGGCAAAGTGGAAGAGTGTCATCCAGTCTCCACCAGTCTCAAAGGCTAATTTGGTGAGGGCCTGTTTTAGGGTCTGATTCATCCTTTCTGCCAGTCCTGAACATGGGGACAGTATTCACAATGTAATTTCCATTCGGCCCCCAGTGCAGTGGCTATTCTCTGGCTTATCCGAGAGATGAAAGCTGGCCCATTATCAGACCCAGTCATAACTGGAAATCCAGTTCCTCCATAATCTTCTTGGCCACAACATGGGCTGTCTCATGCTTTGTTGGGTAAGCTTCAGTCCATCTAGAAAAGGTATCTATAAACACTAACAAGTACTTATATCCAACTTTCCCTAGCTTAGTCTCAGTGAAATCAGCCTCCCAGTACGTACGCACCAGGTCGGGTTCCTCAAAGACAGTTTGCTTTTCATGGGTCGAGCACCTGGCAATAGTGACCCTACAAGGTTGACAGTTCTTGGTCACCTCCTGGATGTGCGTGCCGGCTTGTCTGAGTCTTAAGGGGGAGCTCTGTAGCAGTTCCTGCATCCTTCGGGTTCCCATGTGGGATGCTTGATGTATACGTTTGAGCAGTCTTTTACCAAAGAGTTGTGACAGGAAGATCTTTCCATTGGGCAGGTGCCACCATTCCTCCTATTTGTAAGCTCCCACCTGTTGGGCCACCCATGTTTCTTCTTCTTTGTTATAATCTGAACGAGGGGGCAATTCCCTTGGACTGGGGTCAGCTAGGACTGGCAACGTTAGTGTTGTTTCTGGGGGCCTCCTTTGCAGCCTTGTCTGCCAGATTATTATTTTTCTGGAAGATGAAGTCTTTCTGTCTTTGGTGTCCAGACAGTTTCCAGTAAGCCCAATATTTCTGACTTATTTTTTATGGTCTTTTCTTCTGCTATCCACAGCCTCTTTCCGGGTAAATTGCCCCGTGAATGTGCAAGGTGTCAAAAGCATAAGTGCTATCATTGTAGATGTTGGCCTTCTTTTCTTTATTCATTTTTACTTGGTTAGAGCAGTCAGTTCTGCTTTTTGTGCCGAGGAGCTGGAGGGTGAATCTGTGACCCAGGAAATGGCGTCAGTAGTAGTCACTGCAGCCCCTGCATGCCTGTGTCTGTCTCTGACAAAGCTACTCCCATCTGTGAACCAGGTGACTTCAGCATCCAACAGTGAACCATCTTGCAAGTCTGGCCTTATGCAGGTCCCATCCCAATAGTGGGTATGAGCACTCAGGAAAGACTAGAAATGAGTGGGTCCCACGCCTAACTTGACTGTCCTTCGATAGGGCTTGGTGCCTGTAGCCTCTTTTACTCAGGTCTGTCTTTCTGTGGAGTAGATCATTCTGGGCAAGGAGCACAGCATTCTCTGCTCCAGTGTCTACCATGAACTGGACTGGCTTCCCCCCACCTTGAGGGTTACCCTGGGTTCAGGGAGGGGGACCAAGCCCCGTATCCCCAGTCACTATCATCTTCTTTTAAGGCCGCCAGGATGGTGGACTTGTGCCCATTTGGCTCCTTTGGCTTGCCTCGGCTTTTATCCTTGGGGCATTCCCTCGCCCAGTGTCCTTCTTCCTTACAATAGGCATATTGGTTCTTATCCAGCCTTGGTCTGGGGCGTCTGTTGGGATCTCAGTCTCCAGCCTCCACTGCCAACAGCTCTCTTTCCACCTGGGCTTGTTGTCACTCCAGTATCCTGGAGAGGTAGGTGCCTTTCCTGTCTTTCTTCTCTTTTATCCTCTCTCTCCTGACCTCTTTATGTTCTTCTGTCTCTCTTTTATTGTATACTTTTTCTGCCACTGCCACTAATTCTCAGAGGTTCTTCTCTCCTAGTCTTTCTAGAGATTGCAGTTTCTTACAAATGTCTGGGGTGGCCTGGTTAATGTAGGCTAAAATAACTGCCTGTTTTGCTTCCTCTGACTCTGGGTCATAGGGAGAGTATTGCTTAAAAGCTGCCATTAGTCTTTCTAAGTAGGCAGCCGGGCTTTCGTCTGCACCCTGTCTAACATTGTAAATTTTGGCCATGTTGGTCAGCTTGCATGCCGCTGCTTTCAAACCTGCCAAAAGAGCTTGGCGGGAAATGTGGATATGCTCCCTACCTTCTGCTGTACTGTAGTCCCAGGTGGGGCAAGTGGAGCGAAAGGTTGTCATGATCAGGACTGGGTCTGTCATCTTCGGTCATTCTCCAAGATCTGGCTCCTTTCCCCCACCGTGAGTGAACAGGACCCCTAACAATTGTTGGCAGTCGTACCAGGTGTGCTGGTGGGTGAAAAGGACAGTCTCTAACAAGTTAAATAAATCCTGGGAGTCCTTAGAAAAGGGGGCATTTTGGGCCTTCCAATTATATAAATCACTGGTAGCAAAAAGCCAATAACAAAAGGGTTGATGCCTGTCATCATCAGGGAGACCTGCTGGTCAGAGGGGTAGGGCCACGTGGTATCAAGTTGTGCCCCACCCCCCGTGGCTCCTGGTGGCCTGTGCTGGCCCACCATCCCCTCTGATTCCCTGTGGGAGGTGTTCCAGCTGTGGAGCAGTGGGCAGCTGTCTGGAGAAGTAAGGGGGGGGGAAAGATTTCAGTCTCCAGTGTCTCTCCCTGCAAGACCAGTGACAAGACCAGTGACAACTCCTGTTTTGGCTCACTGGTATCCTTAGGCCTGGATCTGGATTTGTCAGTCAAAACTGCAGGCATCTAGGGAGGCCAAAAAGGTTTAACCCATGGGCGGGGGCATCCAGGCTATCTATTAACCCCTTCCAAGTAACTATGTAGGGAACCTGGTCTGGGTGGCCGGAAGACAATCTCTTCAACTTAATGTATTGTAATTAACTCCATAATTAAATTGATTCTAGTAGGTCTGCTTTTATGAATCACTTGTTTTCTTGCATTTTTAAATATTTATCCTTCTCTCAGTGTGTTCTGATGTTTTGATTATTAGGTAGTGAGTTGGTTTTTTGGTTCAGTGACTCTGGTGTTCTGTTGCTTCTTTTACTTTGATAGGCTTCTTCTCCTTTAGTTTAGGGACATTATTTCCTCTATGATTTGTTGAAATTGAGGTTCTTCTTTTTCCTCTGAATTATTCTTGTATTTGTTCTTTTTTTAGTATCTTAGATTTCTTGGATTTGGGGTTTTACTAATTTACGGGGGGCTTAATATTTTATTTAACTGATATGTCCCCACCTCTATCTTTCCTTCAGTGTCTGAGTTTCTTAGTTTTAACTCTTCTATTCTGCTGAGGAAGCTTGTCTCTTGAGTTCCTGTTTCCTAAGCTTTTCATGTGAGGAATCCCTACAATCTCTATTTTCCATATTACATTCCTATTTTTATGGTTGAAAAGTTTTATTCAGTTTCAAGTGTTTTTTCTCTTTCTTTTTTATTTAAAAAGTGTTATTTCCTCCAATTGTATGTGTCTCCTCACTTTCTTAAATGGATTTACTCATTTACTTGATAAAGTCCTCTATCATCTTCATATAATTGGTGTTGAGATCATTTCCTTGTTCTGAATCAATGTTGAATATTCAGGGCCCACCGTGCTAGCCAGTTTCTGGTGGATAGTTATTGCCCTGGCTGTTATTGATGATGTTCTTATGCTATCACCTCGCTATCTGGGTTTGGGATAGGTCAAGTGTGGACTTCTGGATTGTGTGACTATTATGTTCTTTGGTTCCTGTTTCCTCTTTGGATTTTTTTCCTGAGTGTTATTGAGTTATTGGCCTGCTCTTTTGGTGTCTTCCCAGAGAATGACTGCTGGTGTTGGTGGCTGGGCTGCAGAAAATTTTGGGGAAAGGAATGTTAGAGAAGATGGTCTGTGGGATCCAAAGGAGATGTGGACAGGATGAACAGAGGCTTCAGCTGGTGAACTTTTGAAGCACTAGAGATGAGCATTAGGGGATTTTGTCTTTTTAGAATGGATCACACCTCTGCCTTCAATTTTTTTTCCTGCATTTATTCACAATGAGTTAAAATGTTTTAAGACTGAGCATTTGTAGTTACTTATTCTTTATACATTATCCACATAAGTATTACTGTGTCAATCACAATCTAGTTCAATTAGCTGCATCTGGGTGGAACAATTAGAGGTTTATTCATTTATAAATATAATGGTAAGTAACTTTAATTCAGTTTAGTGCTCTGTCCACTTAGCTTCATAATATTAATCCATTTTTTTCTAGTGTCCCGTGGCCTGCCTATCCTTAAGTTCTTAGTCTCTTTCTCCCCCTGTATTTTTTCTATGTGTTTATATTCTTTGTACTGGGCTTCCTTATGCAAAATAGTTTTGTAGTTTCTTCTGTTTGGTTGTGAATTCTCTGGTTTTATTTTTCCTGATATCTGAATAAAATTACCCTGTGTGACTACAGCACATGTTATTATTCATTATTCAGTTGATGCAATTCTAAAGTGTTTTTACTTCTCAATATTTTAAATTTAACAAAAATGGATTAGCAGATGACTCTTAAGTAGGATATGGACTTCCATTTTATGTACACACACACACAGGAGTGGTGCTCCTGAGACATATGGAATGTCTAAAGTTGCGTTTTGAGAAATGTTTATCAGCCATTTGTATTTCATTTTCTGAGAATTCTGTATCTAGCTCTATGCCCATTATTAAAATTTAAAATATAAACACATAACGAATTACTGCACTTTCCCTTGTCCAATCACTTGATGACCTTGTCTCTAAATATTACTTAAGCGGTGGAAGGCTGTGTTACATTTACCTTGTCTCTGAATATTACTTAAGGGGTGGAAGGCTGTGTTACATTTACCTTGTCTCTAAATATTACTTAATTGGTGGAAGGCTGTGTTACGTTTACCTTGTCTCTAAATATTACTTAAGTGGTGGAAGGTTGTGTTAATTTGTTTATGCTCTTGAAAATACTTTAACTATGTGAGGATGTGTATTTTTGTTGCTGCATGTGGTATTTTGTTCTTATATGATCCCAGGGCAGAACACTTTGATCTGAATTAGTAACTAGGAGACTCGCATCTGGGATAAACAATTCTCCCTCCCTCAATAGTCATTACTTCTGTAGTACTTCGTCTAGAGAGATGGTCTACTTAGACCCCCACACCAAGACATCTATGATAGTTTGTCTACTGATCAATAGTCATTACTTCTGTAGTACTTTGTCTAGAGAGATGGTCTGATTAGACCCCCACACCAAGATGTCTGATAGTTTGTCTACTGGTCAATAGTCATTACTTCTGTAGTACTTTGTCTAGAGAGATAGTCTGATTAGACCCCCCACACCAAGACATCTATGATAGTTTGTCTACTGGCAATAATGTCTCCTTCACCTGATACCTTCTTGCAGGGTTAAAGGCTGGTCTACCTTGCCAACAGTCACTTTGGTTTCCTAGTAACTGTGCAATTTCTGTTCTGGAGATCCAGGCCTCCTTTTTCAGCAACCTCATGGTGGTAGTTGATGGTCTGCTTTGCTATCTGCATTGGGCTTGACTTTTAAAGCAGCTCTCTGGTTTAGCTGCCAAGTATTCTCCATTCTGCCTTGTAAAATATCTGCTCTGCCATAAAAATTGGGGTATCTGGCTTAAAAGAGGCATAGCTTCTTACCTGGATATTTCATTACTTAAAAATGAGGAAGGACACCTGCCTGCTCACTCTTGCATAGTCAGTGTTTGACCCAGTCTTCATCCCACCAGCATGTGGTAGTTCTCTACATCACGTGGGCAAAACAGATATACTCTGCCGCCAGAGAATATATTTTTTCTATACCAAACAATAAAATGTGTGTGTATGTGTACGTACGTACATATAAGTATGTATAAAGGTTTCTTTCTAATTTTTTAGCTTCTAAGCTCCTGTCCACAAACTTCTTTAAGCCTAAATGTCTTCCAGATAATTTCTGATGCCCAGCTACTTTACACAGCTTTTAACGGGGACCCATATTGCTTTCTGATACTTCAGAAATTGCTGGAGTCCTAGAATATTCCTGGGAGAGTAAGGGTGATTCTCATAGATGAGTTTCTTAATAAAGCTGGAACTATTATAAGACAAACTCATCACTGTTGTTTGGAGGAATTTGATGCTTTGGTTTTATCAACTAGTTTATTAACTGTTACCGTAATTATGAATCTTGTTGATATTACTAGTTTGGTGTTACTTAGATTGTAGATTTAGTCTGTTCGTAAGAGTTGTGGTAATTTTAGTCAGAATGACAAAGACTTGCCAAACAACGGACACCAAATGCTGGAGACAAGTGGAGGAAATGTTAGATCATAAGCAAGAAGTTAGAAATGTGTAGTTAGTGTAACAAAGCCTATTTTTTAATTATTCTGATGGTTATTGACAAGGCTCATGCTCTTATTTCCTAATGAAGTCCTAAGCCTCTTTTTCCAAAGCTGATCACCTGTGTTAAGTATGTTTGATAAAGATCAGATTAAGTCTCCAACAGAAAAATTATTTTGAGGGTCAGAAACTTAAGGAAAACTTTCCAGATACAGGGTAAATCAAGGTGGTGTCTTGAGTTATACTTTATTTTTTTATTGCTGCTTATATACTATCCAGCGAGTGTCATAAGGTTTTAGAATTCTGCTTGTCTTGAGGGAGTGATGGTACTAGGTTCTGCTTATTAGGTACAGACTTCGTTGTAGTGATATTACTAACTAAGGTATTTTTGCATGTCTGAAAACATTATTTTGCCATGCTCATTACAAGGATTCTTGTTCACATATATGTTTCAACATGAATAACAAATAATACACCAAGATGTCTTGGATTAATAATGATATGACTTTTCATTAAGCACCTGAAAAAAAAATGGGAAAAATAAAAGTTTAACCTGTATAAGTTATTGGAAGCAAAGTTATTAAAACAGGCTTCTCAAAACACATAATTGGTATTAAAAAGTGATTCACTGGCCATCCTGTTCAATTCAAGGACAAAGATCAGCATCACCATTATTGCCACATTGGGTTAAATATATGTAGTTTTTTTCATTTGTTCATTTATGTGGCTTTATGTAGACCCTACCAAAAACTTCATGGAATAATAGTTTAGAAACAAACATACTTTTAGCTTGTCTCAATAGTATGGCTTTATTGTTTAATCACACAAGAGGAAATGTTTCCCTGTGAACATTAGTGCTTCGTACATGTGGTGGTCTTAATGTAATTGTCCCCCATGTGCTCATAGGGCCGGAAAATACTAGCAGTATAACTTTGTTGCAGTAGCTATAGCCTTGTTTGAGAAAGTATAGTGCTGTGAGGGTGGACTTTGTGGTCTCATATATGTTCATGCTATGTCTACTGTCTCAGACTACTTCCTGTTGCCTGCATGCCAAGGTATACAGTGCCTACTCTCTACTCTAGCACCTTGTCTGCCTGTATGCCAACATAAGTAAATATGTTTCCTTTATTAGAGTTGCCATAATCATGGAGTTTCTTCAGAGCAATAGAAGCCCTAACTAAGACTTATTACCCATTGCAGAGTAACTATTACAAGTTATACTGCTAATTTTACTTTTCGTAGGATCATATTATACACATTCTTGTGTAGTTGCACATCATGCATTATTAGTAGAAATTCTAGTAATCCCCTATGTGGTCACTCTTTATTTTATGAAAATAAACAACTATTTAACTAAATGTGATAATAGCATAGTAAGTAATAGTATAATTTATGTCAATAACCTCATTTTATTTTTGTATCTTAGTAAAATTGAAAATAACATGGTATTCCAAAAAATTCAATTTAATACTTGAAAATTTCTATTTATTTTAGAAAATGTTTCAAACTATTTCACTGGATTACTGGTAGCTGGGTTATTTACTTTAGTAGGTATTGTTTCTGGTGTAAATTCTGAGTATTAGCATCAAAAAAAAAAGCACAAACATTACAAATAAATTAGTTGATTCTTTAATTGGAAACAGTTTGAGAAAAGATTGATACTGTATTTTATGAAATGATTAATTGGAGGGAAACAGACCAGTAATGTGAACAGCACAAAATTTCTCCCACTTCCAGTTTTTGTGAAATTTTAAGTAAATATAAAGACAATTGTATGTTTTCTCTGTCTTGTATAGAAAGTTGTTATACTTCAAATAATAAGCCTGTAATATAGATAATATTTACTGTAATTTGTTATGAACTATTCAGTATGTATTAGTCAATAAAAATATAAGGTATGCATTTTTGGCTAGCTGAAGATTTCTAATGTCTTAAACAACAACAAAAAAAACCCAAAATATAGTCAACATTGTGAGTACGTGTGTGTGTGCATGCACGCTTTATTGAGAAATGTCTCACTATCATATTTACTCTGTCAAGCATATTGTTTGGCTTTAATTAAAAAACAAATGTGCCTGTCTCTACTATCATGATTTGCTGTATTTCTTTCTGTGAATGATTTAACAGGGACTGATAGCTCACACCTGAAATCTTTTAAGGGGTGTTGTTCTGAACCTTAGGACCTCTACTGAGGTTAAGCTGAGGCACATCAGCGTACTTTGGAAAAGGATTTCAGGATAAGTCAACACAAATCAGAGTTGAGATATTATGTGGTGACATGCCTCTATATGTTTTTGGCTGTCTTGGAATTCTGATTCTAGATCAGGTTGGCCTCAGACTCCTAGAATTCTGCCTGCCTCTGCCACCCAAAGTATTGAAATAAAAGGTGTGTACCATATCATCCAAACTTAATCTTCTTACTGTTTATTTACTTATGACTGTATTATGTGCTCATCTGTGTGTAGAAAGATATATATGTGTGCCATGATTTGGTTGTAAAAGTCACATAAAAATTGTAAGTCTTGGTCCTTTCCTTTCAGTATTTTTGACACAGGGTCCCCAATTGCTATCATATATACACTGACTTGTAGAAATCCTTTATCTGCCATTTATCTTGCTTTAAAAATACTGGGTTATATGCTTACATGGTTTTATCTGTCTTCCTAATATAAAAGTAAAGGGATAATTACAAAGTGAGTAGTTTATCTAGGAAACTATTTTTATAGGCCTGAAGTTTGTTAAGTAGAGAAATTTGGAGTGAGTCTGTTGAAATGCAGTCTTACTCTCTAATCTTGTATGGCCTGGAAATTACTATGTAGTATGTAGACTAGGTCTGGAACTTGCCTCTGCCTCTTATAACCACATCTGGGTAAAGAGATGTTTATCATAGATTTAGCATGGATATTAGTTGAAAAAAGACTTTAAAGAAGTGTGGTCCTGAGGGAATGTGAAACTTAAATTCATACAAAGCTGTTGCATGAATAAAGGAAATTCGGGGCCAGATCTCTGAGAAAGTCAGAGATATTAGAGAGAGTAAACACCACAGTCAGATCTTACCCAGCTGTCCTCCAGCTTCCTCAGCCTGGCTTCTCCTGGTTTCTTCTGACCTTCTGTCTTTCTTCCCTTGCCTTAAATGCTCTCTTTGCTCAGTTAAGGCATGGCCCCACCACTGCCTTCCTGGGAGCCTGGTACTCCTTCTGTAAACTCAGATGACCTCGAACTCAGTTTGGATTGAGGGGGTAGGCCACCACTCCCGGGATACTCCCTGTGCTGGGGAATCATCACTCTCTGATCCTCCTAGACTGACTGTGAGCAGATCCCTCTGATATCTCCAAAACTTTTGAATCTTTTATTATGTCCCCACATATCCCCTTTTGTGTCAAATATTAAAAAAAGAGAAGGTTATGGCTAACATAAGAAAAACCATATACAATAGGTATAATAATTATATACACTATATACAAATAATAAATGAGTAATGTCCAGTCTATTAACAATTGACAATTCAAAGAAAACGTTTCATTAATTATCCTATTTTGATGAGTCCAAAGGATTATACCTAATTCACTTTCTAACTTGTATTACTAACTAAAAGCCATTATTTTGATATCTCTTAAAACTTATATATTTTAACTACAAAGTTGTTTTTGTTTTTTTTTTTCTAAAACTGTCACTGGAAAACTATAACTATCTGATTGGTGTTTGTCAGTTTAGTGGCTTTGTCAGAGTTCATGTGAAACCATCCTTGTTGGGCCCCATCTTCCTTTTGCATACTTCAGGTTGGCAATTAGGCCATGTCCTGGATCACTGCAGAAAACTGAGAAGAGACTAAAACCCAACACAATGTACAGGAAACTAAATATATAATGACTTATTGAGCATAGGATTGGTAACAATAGAATAGTCCCTTATTCTTTGTTATTCTTCTGTCCCATATCAGGTGGCTCTTCTGATATGATACAGAGATCTTGTATTTTCCTTTAACAAGTATGCTTGAGTTTAGAGAAGGAGAGAGCCACACTCCAACTGTAAAGCCAGCTTTAAATTGTGATTAAACTGGGACTTCAACTTACAAAAAAATTTGTAGAAGTTAAGCAATGAGATTTTACCCTATGAAGTATACTGGTGCCAATAATTACAATATTGTTTTACTTGTAAGTTTTTCTGGATAGCCTCCATTCTGCTGTAGATGTCTAGATGTCTTTTTACTTCTTAAAGATGGGTATTTCCAGTATTCTGTAAAGACAAAACCAAAAATCTGCCCTGACCCTTTGTTTTTTCTTACAACTTAAAGAATTATTATAATATGGGTGACTGAGCTATCAATTCTTAGTTTCATGAATTTTCTCTGGTTCAAATCAAATCTTTATTAATTTTGATGCTATCTATAACTTTTCCTCACCTGTGGAAACAAAAGAAAAACCCCTTCCCCAATGTAGCACATACCCTGGCTTCCATTCAGAGGTTAGTACATCTTTGAAGTAAACTGGCTGATTTAGTTTGGCTCTTTTTTCTATGGTCCAATGATTTTCAGCAGCTGTTGTTCCTTTGTCATTAGCATTGAGAAAATTCAAAGTTAATAAAGCATTATGTAGTCTATCTCTGGGGTCTTTGTTATTACTTTCTGTTAATTTAGCATATCCTTTAGAGTTTGATTTGATCTCTCTATGACTGCTTACCCTGTAGGATTTTGTGGTATTCCCATAATATGCTTTATATTATAATAAGCAAAAAATTGTTTCATTTTACTAGAGATATATGCCGGAGCATTGTCAGTCTTAGTTTGTACAGGTATTCCCATGATGGCCATAACTTGTAGCAAGTGTGTGATTAGAGAGTCAGCCTTTTCTGAACTCAAAGCAGTTGCCCATTGAAATCCTGAAAATGTATCTATTGTATGATGGACATATCTTAATTTTCCAAATTCTGTAAAATGAAGTACATCCATCTGCCAGATTTCATGTCTACGTATGCCTTTAGGATGCCTTCCTGCTGGCAATGGAGTTTGGTTATAGAAAGAACAGGTGGGACACCTTTTTAGAATTTCTTTGGCTTGTTGCCAAGTGATAGAGAAATCTTTTTTTTAATCCTTCCCTATTTACGTGATGTTTTTTATGAAATTCTAAGGCCTCTAGTACATTTCCTATTAATAATTTATCAATTTCATCATTACCTTGCACTAAACGATCTGACAGACCCATATGGGATCAAATGTGTGTTATATAGAAGGGATGATTTTTAGTCCTGATTATTTCTTGTAACTGAATAAATAATGAAGTTTATTCTGATTCATCATTAATAAACTCAGCCATTTCAATGTGTAGAACAACTATTTCTGCATACTGAGAGTCAGTGACTATGTTAAGAGGTTTGGGAAAGTCCATTAATACCATCACGATAGCATATAATGCTGACTTTTGAACAGAATTATAAGGGTTTTGAGCCACTTTATTTATATGTTCTGATTTGTAGCCTGCCTTTCCTGATTTGTTTGCATCAGTATAGAATGTAGGGGCTCTAGAAATTGGTTTATCTCATACAATACAAGGGAGAATCAAATTAGTTTTTTTAGAAATTCAATTCTTTTGCTTTGAGGAGATTTGTTATTAATATCTCCCCTAAAATTACTGCAGGCTCTTTGCCAAAGTTCACCCATAATTGGTCGATGTTTTTATTAGTTAAAGGCACAACAATTTCTGCTGGGTCTATTCCTGTCAGTTGACGAAGTCTTAATTGTCCTTTAAAAATAAGTTCAGAAATCTTTTCCACATATGTCTTTAACTTCTTACTCGGTTTATGTGGAAGAAATAACCATTCCAATATAACATTTTCCCTTTGCATTAAAATTCCTGTAGGAGAATGCTTAGAGGGCAAGATAACTAGAATGCAATTAAGGTCTGGATCCACAGGATCCACATGTGCCATCCTGTCCTGCAACTTTATATAGCAATCTATTAAAATTTATATAAATGATCTATGGAATTGTATTGTCATGAGTAGATTAATAGATTGTATACACACACACACACACACACACACACACAGAGAGAGAGAGAGAGAGAGAGAGAGAGAGAGAGAGAGAGAGAGAGAGAGAGAGAGACTATTTAACTCTTAAATAGTCATCTTTGGAAGCAGGGGTCAAGTCTAACTCATTTTTGTATCTGCCACATTCTCTTATACCTTTATAACAAATGTTAATGTTGGTTTCTTTTTTGTAATGAGTTGAACCCAGTAAGCATCAGAGGAGCCAAGAGAGGCTGTTCCTCTCAAACTGGCAGCAAAGGAGGAAGTCAAAGGCAAGGTGCTTAAGAAAGGTGCCTTCAGTTTCTCCTGGCCCTGTGGTGAGAATAAGCTGTGAGATAAAATCACTTTAAGGCTCCTTGCCTGGTCTTTGTTAATGATGCTGTTACTGAGCCTTTCTGAGGTAGGCATGAGTAAGTAAGGAGTCTGGGAGCAAACCGAATCTGTGATTTGTTCTTATCAAATGGCTGGCTGCCCAGGAGCTTTTCAAAGACCATGTCCTTGAAGAGGGTTTCTCTTGTTAGTTTTACAGTCCTTGACAAAGTGCCCATTTTCTCCCCAAGCAAAGCACTTAATTTTGTTCTGTTGAATTTAAAGTTGTTTCACAGTAAATCCTTGCAGGGCTGTGGCCATGGCAAGACCTTTTTGGTAAGTGGGCCCAATATCTGAACAAAGACAAATATACCCTGAGAGGTCAGTTTTCTTTTTATAGGTCTGAATTACAGCTTGGCACACAGCGTTAGCATTCTCAAAAGCTAATTGTTTCACAAGATCACTTGAATGTCAGCACTGCCAAAAATTCTTCCAGCAGCAGTCATTAGCTGGTGGGCAAAACCTACAAAAGGCTCACCAGGTCCTTGTTTTATTTAAGTTAGGGGGGAGCTCATATCTCCTTTTACAGGGAGCATCCTCCAAGCTCTAGTGGCAGCTGCTTGGATTTGTGCAAAAAGACCTGTATCATACTGCATTTGGGCATCGCTGTTAGCATAATTTCCTTCCCCTATTAACATATCCAAAATCCAGCCATTGCCAGCTTGTGTATTAGTCTGGCTGTGTCTTTGCAAGCTTCAACAAATTCTGATTTCCATAGGAGATAGTCTCCACCAGCCAAAGTTGCTCTAGTTAATGTCTGCCAATCTCCTGGAGTAAGCCAGTTTTCTGCAACTGATTCAGCTATGGCTGTTGTATGGGGAGCTGTAGTCACATATTGAGCCACTGCAGTTTTTAATTCTTTAATTAGTTTAAAATCAAATCCTGTATGGTGATGCCAGGACTGCCCTTGTCCATCTACTGTTTCAGTGACAGGAAAGGCGTCAATATCATCCAATTCAGGTATAATAAGATTCTGCTTTGGTTATGCCCTATGATGCACGGGACACATTTTTGAAGGATGAGAATTCTTTGTCCCTGCAGATTTCCCTGTCTTTAGCTTTTCTAATTGGCCTATAAGAGCCTGATGCTCTTCTTCTAATTTTATCTGTTCTTTTACGAATTCAATTTCATCCCTCAGTTCCGTTCTGGGATCAACAACAGGACAAACTAATGGAGGGGCACCTTATATGGAGGTGGACTCCGGTCATACGGTGGCCAGTCTGGATCATACCAGTCTATATCACTGTCACCATTTTTTTTTCCAATAGAAACTGTTCAGAGGCAGATAAAGTGATTTTACTTTCGGTTCAGCCTCTATTCATCAAAGATTTAGACTCTGTTTTTTGCTGCCTGACTTTTGTTTCAATATTATATGGGTAATCTCCTTTTCCTTTCTAGGGTCCTTATCAGTCACTACATGTCTTTTAAAATGACTCTCCCAGACTTCCTCTATTATTTCTTCCTCACTGTCAAAGGTCCCCACAAGATCCCCATTCTCTGTGGACTTCTCACTATCAAAGGACGTAAGATCCCCATTCTCTGTGGACTTCTCACTATCAAAGGACGTAAGATCCTCATTCTCTGCTGATTTCCCACTTTCACCTTTCTTATTTTGCTGCTCTGGTTTTTTCTGATTTTGAAGGAACTTCTCCCCATTGTTTATAACATTAGCGACCACAGAGTCAAATGTCTTTGAGATAATATTTCATTAATTAAACCCCTGTAAGAAAAGGCAGGTATAGGGACCTTGTCTGGCCCAAAAGTTTGATATTAATCTTTAAGGGCATCTCCTGCAAGCTTCCATCTTTTCTCATAGTGCCCTCATTAGGAAACCATGGACATACATCTTTTATGTAAACAAAACCTTCACTCAGCTGTTTAATTTTAACCTTTACTTCTTGGGTCTTTAAAGCCTGTCTCAGGCCATCAATGAACAATTTCTGTTGACTAATTTCTTGTCATGACAGGCAACCACGACTCCTCCTCTCTTTTCCTTATCTACTTCTTTTTAGCCAGCTTTTTGGGCAGTGTTCTTCACTGAATCTCCCATACTCGAGCCCCACGTTGAGGCGCCACTTGCCCCAAACCGCAGGTAAAGTCAACAGAGACCCTGGAGAGGAGGAGTGAGAATGGTGGGGACTTTTCATTTGTTTGTTTTGTTTTTTCTGTTTTGGGAGCCTGGCACCCAGCGCTCAAATAAATTACATACACAGAGGCTTATTCTTTCTTATTAATGCCGGTCCCTAGCTTGGCTTATTGGTAGCTTTTCTTGAATTATGTCATCTACCTTTTCCCTCTGTGGTTTTATCCTTATTTATTCTATATACTTATCTATACTTCTTACTCCGTGGCTTGCTCTGTAGCTGGGTGGTTCCCCTGATGCCCTCTCCTTTTCTTACTCCTCCTTCCTCCCAGATTTCTCATCCATTTATTCTCTTTACCTGCCAGCCTGCTGATCCTTTCTTGTCAAACTATTGGCCGTCTCTTTATTAGACCAATCAGGTATTTTAGACAGGGAAGGCATCACAGTTTCACATAGTTAAACAAATGCAACATAAAAGAATGTAGCACATCACTAAAACAAATGTTTCATCCCATAAACAAATATAGTGCATCTTAGAATAATAGTCCAAAAAAGCCTGGCTTGCATTTTGAGATCACAAGGTGTTGGGATGTCTAAGCTCTGAGACTTCTTCATGGAGGTCTAGCTGCATATATGGAGTGTAAGTAACCCAAAAGAGATGTATTAGAAGTTCAGTGATAGGGCCATTTAAACCCTTTAAAACTGCAGCCCCATGCAGCTGAGATCGAGCTATAAAATTTGATGTTTTTCCTGCTGTGCTTCAGTCTTGCCCTGGTTCCATCTTCCCTCACTATGTCTGCATTTCTCTATTATGGAATGTGAATGATATTCTGTGCCATTGTATGTTGGAAAGATGAAGCTTGTTTTCTGGCTGTACAAGACATCACTGTCAAGAGAATGTCTTGAATGTCAGAAAAGACTTTTCAGACTGAGGATTATTGAAGTGACTAAATACATTTTCTTCATTAATGACCATGAGCCTGGGTCAGAATGTAAGTGATTGGATGAAAAACCTCTGACATAGGATGATGTATTTGAATGCATCTCTCCCATAGGACCTTCTTTTGATTTCTTGTAAGACCTTTAGTAGGAGCCTTTCTAGATAAAATTCCACATGGGGGTGTGATGACAATCTAGCTTCCTGTTATTTGTGCCTATTGAATTGTGGTTAAAACTAATCATCCAGCTTTCTTCTTGTGCTGTTATATTTTCACCACTATGATAGACTCTATCTCTAAATCACATAAGATACAATAAGAAGCAATTGCTATTCAGACCTAAGGCAGTTTGGTAGCCTGCTGTTTTAAATTGTTTGTTTTTGAAGACAAGATTTGTCTTTGTAGCCCTGGAGGTCCTGAAAGTATCTCTGTATACCAGGCTGGTCTTGAACTCAATGATCCCCCTGACTCTGACTCTCAAATCCTGGGATTAAAGGTGGGCCAACATTCCTGGCTTTTTGTTCTTACATTATTGGGTGATGGGCCTGGAATATAGGTTTTTGTACATGTCAAGCATATGCTATTGTCCTGAGCCTCACTCATATCTTGAAATTTTAAGAATTTGGCAGAGGGTATCATTCTGTTTCCCTGAATGTCATGTATTCATGCCATTAATACTGCCTGGGCTTCTGAGTTATTAGATTGCAGGTGCATGACCTTCTTTCTCCCTGATGTGTTTGTTTTGAATTTTATAAATGAATATTAGTATTTTATCTGTATGCATAGATATGTACAATGTTGCAAAAGATGGTCTCAGAAACTTTGAACTTGGAATAATAGATGGTTATAATCCCCCATGTAAGTACTGGCAATTGAGCCTGCCTATATACAAGACCAGCAAGAGCTCTTTGCTACAGACCCATCTCTCCTGCCCTGTGTTGATTATTTATGATCAATATTTATATCATTAGTGTTTTCATCTGTTCATTTGGAACTGTTTAAATATGCAGTGCTTTTTAGTAAAATCTTACTGATATTGTTTAAACTGGGACACTTCTGGCTTCTGGAAGATGAATACTGGAATAAATGCATAACTTTCTGTAAGAACTTAAGAAAAACCCTCTAGGTTCTTTTATATTTTTTATTAGTTTGACTAATTTTTGCATAGTAGACAGGGTCCTGATATGTACATCTGGTTCTCCTGGACCTGATTGCATAGACTAGGCTGGTATTCAACTCAAAGGAAGATAACTGTCTTCTAAGTGCTGAGGTCAATGGTGTGAGTGAATGCACCCAGTTTATCCATCTTACTCCTTTTTGTTTGTAGTAAGTAGCTTTTTATACAATTTCTCTCATTTGTACTTTGCACTGTTGATCTAGTTAATTCTCTATGTTTGTTAATAGCGATTTCTCTTGTAAGGTGATATCCCATTCAAAGGGTACAGAAATGACGGAGGTGACTCTGTATGTCATAGAATATGTGTGGGGAGCACCAGGATTATATGACTATATTTACATTATAATGTCTCTGTCATAGAATATGTGTGGGGAGCACCAGAGTTATATGAGTATATTTACATTATAATGTCTCTATCATAGAGTGTGTGGGGAATACCAATGTCATAGATTATGTGTGGGGAGCACCAGAATTGTATGACTATGTTTACAACGTTGTCAGTATCATACTTTCTGTATGGAATATTTTAGAATACCGTGACCTTTGAAGATGTACATGTCAACTTCACTTGGGAAGAGTGGACTTTGCTGGATCCTTCCCAGAAGAATCTTTACAAAGATGTGATGCTGGAGACATACAGGAACCTCACTACTGTAGGTAAGACTGAATTTTTCTTCACGTTTTAAAATAAGGGGGAAAAGTATTCCTTGGTTCCTAATGATCTTCTGTAATTTGGTAAAGAAAAATGAGGTGAATAAATAAGACATGGTTCTAAGGTTTATTGGAGATATTAACTTAATTTTATACAATTTTCAATAATATACATTTTCTGGTACTATATTTTAGGATACAGTTGGGAAGACCATAATATTAAAGAACACTTTCAAAGTTCTAGAAGACATGAAAGGTAATTTTGATATGAAAGCTGATAAAAATGTGCCCCTGAAGAAATTGTAATGTGTCCTAGAAGTTTTAAAAGCAACAGTGTAAATAAACACAGCTTAAAGTAAATTGATAATTATTAAATTCTCACAAAGCTATATACCTCAATTTCAGGTAGGTGTATTGCATTTGCACGGCATTCTTTTAAGAAAGAATAAGCACAGCTTAAAGTACATTGATAATTACTAAATTCTCACAAGGCTATATACCTCAATTTCAGGTAGGTGAATTGCATACCAGGCATTCTTTTAAGAAAGAAGACAAGGAAAGAATGCCTTAACAGATGTCATCATTTGAATCACAGCACCATGAGAGCTGTGTTGTAGAGCTGTCAACTCATTTATTTTATACCATTCATATCACAAAAGGTATACATATTGAAGAGGTGATAAATGTATCTCTAAAACCTTCTAATAAGCAAATAGTCCATAGCTATCATTACTCAGATACTTGTTGTTACTATACTGTTTAGTGAGAGGAACAGCCAGAGTAAAGAGTCAAGGGGCAGTTGTTGTGGAGAACCTTAATCCCTATAGTACAAGTCCATTAGGAACATAAAGTCAAGCTGTGAATTCAATGTGGAAATCTTTTATTTGTTATTCTTCCTTTACTAGGTATATTATATGTCATTCTGTATAAAGCTATATGAGCAGAGGGATATGAAAAGACATATATACCTCTCAGAACAATTATTAGATATACAGCAGTCTCCATGTTAGGCATGCTTGTTGAATTTGATTCAAGTATACAAGTAAGCTCTGAGGTTTTGCACTTTTCTTTAATTATGTGAAAAATCTATATAATAAAGATTCTATAGAAGTGAACCATGTAATAAAGGATCTTAGCATCAAAGACATCTTCAAAGTTGCAAAACAACACTTAATGAAGGTGAAGAACATGAATATAAACACAGTAAGAAAACCTTGAGATCTAATTCCTATTTACAACTGGACCAAATTGTATTATTAATTCATACAGATATAAACATTCAACAGTGTTATTGAATGTGGCAAAGTGTTTACATGTACCAATTATCCTTGCAGGCATGAAAAAAGTCTAACTGGGAACAAACCTGTATATACTCAATATGATAAAGCCTTTGTATATGACATTCATCTTCAACAGAATGAAAAAACACATACTGGAGAGAAACCTTATGAATGTAATCAGTGTGGTAAAGCCTTTTCATGTTGCAGTCATCTTCAAAGGCATCAAAGAGCACATACTGGAGAGAAACCCTATGAATGCAATCAGTGTGGTAAAGCCTTTTCATATCTTTATAGTCTCCAAAGGCATGAAAGAACACATACTGGAGAGAAACCCTATGAATGTAATCAGTGTGGGAAAACCTTTACACAACCTGGTAATCTTAAGCTGCATAAAAGAACACATACTGGAGAGAAACCCTATGAATGTAATCAGTGTGGTAAAGCCTTTACACATTGCAGTCTTCTTCAAAGGCATAAAAGAACTCATACTGGAGAGAAACCCTATGAATGTAATCAGTGTGGTAAAGCCTTTTCACATTGCAGTTATCTTCAAAGGCATAAAAGAACACATACTGGAGAGAAACCCTATGAATGTAATCAGTGTGGTAAAGCCTTTTCACATCTTTCTAGTCTCCAAAGGCATGAAAGAACACATACTGGAGAGAAACCCTATGAATGCAACCAGTGTGGTAAAGCCTTTTCACATCTCAGTACTCTTAAGCTGCATAAAAGAACACATACTGGAGAGAAACCCTATGAATGTAATCAGTGTGGTAAAGCCTTTTCACATTGTGGTCGTCTTCAAAGGCATAAAAGAACACATACTGGAGAGAAACCCTATGAATGTAATCAGTGTGGTAAAGCCTTTACACAGCACATTCATCTTCAAGTGCATAAAAGAACACATACTGGAGAGAAACCCTACGAATGTAATCAGTGTGGTAAAGCCTTTACATATCTTTGTAATCTTAAGAAGCATAAAAGAATACATACTGGAGAGAAACCCTATGAATGTAATCAGTGTGGTAAAGCCTTTTCACAACTCTATCATCTTCACGAGCATATAAAAACACATACTGGAGAGAAACCCTATGAATGTAATCAGTGTGGTAAAGCCTTTTCACGACTCAGGACTCTTAAGATACATAAAAGAACACATACTGGAGAGAAACCCTATGAATGTAAGCAGTGTGGTAAAGCCTTTACACAACTCTATTATCTTCAGCTGCATAAAAGAACACATACTGGAGAGAAACCCTATGAATGTAAGCAGTGTGGTAAAGCCTTTACACAGCTCTATTATCTTCAGCTGCATAAAAGAACACATACTGGAGAGAAACCCTATGAATGTAAGCAGTGTGGTAAAGCCTTTACACAACTCTATTATCTTCAGCTGCATAAAAGAACACATACTGGAGAGAAACCCTATGAATGTAATCAGTGTGGGAAAGCCTTTACACAACCCACTACTCTTAAGAAGCATAAAAGAAGACATACCAGAGAGAAACCCTATGAATGTGATCAATGTGGTAAAGCTTTTCCATGTTGCAGTCTTCTTCAAATTCATCAAAGAACACATACTGGAGAGAAACCCTATGAATGTAATCAATGTGGTAAAGCCTTTGCACATCATTATTATCTTCAAATACATGAAAAAACACATACTGGAGAGAAACCCTATGAATGTAACCAGTGTGGTGAAGCCTTTACACAACTCCATTATCTTCAGCTGCATAAAAGAACACATACTGCAGAGAAACCCTATGAATGTAATCAGTGTGGTAAAGCCTTTCCAGAACTCTATCTTGAGGTGCATGAAAGAACATATACTGGAGAGACACCCTATGAATGTAATCAGTGTGGTAAAGCCTTTGCATTTAGCAGTAGTGTTCAAAACCATGTAAAAAAATGGAACTACAGCGAAACCATATAAATGTAATCAATGTAGTAAAGTTTTGCACTTTATACAGAAGTAAAACTTTTTATATGCAATCAATATGTTAAAGCCATTGCAAATTACAATAATCTTTGAGTATCTGGGAAAATTAATACTACATGTGTTTTTACTCTAAATTATTTGGTAAAATCTTTAGCCAACACACATGCATTCAGTTACATAGAGTGTTTATTCTGGAGAAGAAATTTTTAATTTCAAAACCTATCTAAGCATTATGATGTTTGTTTCTATTTTCTTTGCACCTGTAAACTCACTGGGGGGGGGGGGTAAAAGCTCTATGAATTTAAATGGGAAGGTACTCCTTAGAAAAATTTATATTTCTCTTCAATTATATGAAATAAATAATTCAGTGTTAAACTATGGGTGTGCCTTTTCTTTTGTTGTAATATAATGTCTGTGTCAACTTGTAAAAGGCTCTTTAGTTTGGCTCTTTGTTTCAGAGGGATACAGGATCGCCATGAAAGTGTCATGGTAACAAGTGTCCAACATGACAGATAAAGCAGGAATCTAGAATAGGGGTAGATGGTTGAGCTTGAGTGGCTAGAATAGCCAGGACACAGGCTCTTAAGCCCAGTAACAGAAGGTGGCTCCCGTAAAATGCAGCCCTCCTGCCTTAAAGTCCACTGTGTAGTTTAGCTTTGAGTCTGTTAAAATTCATCAAGGGACTAGGGCAGAGAACTGTTCTTATTTTACAGATGGTCAAACTCGGGCTTTCAGAGATAAGTTGCTTTGACTATACTTAAGTATAACTCATCTTAGCCATCCTATCATTCTAATACCCCACTAATGAATCTGAAACCAACTAAGGCAGGAATAGTGGCACAAGCCTGTAACAGTGATACCTATAAAGTGGAGGCAGACATTTCAAAGTCATCCAAAATGAGAGTGTTCAATGGGGTATGGTGGGAGGCCCATGGAACCTAAGAAGACTGTGATTGGATCAGGACAGTGTCCATAGTCTTTTCTGCAGCTCTAGAAATTCACGGTCATGGCACCAGTAAGTGTTAGCTGAGATATTTACCCTTCCAACTTCTCTATTCTTGATAATGTTTTCTATCCAAAGCAGCCTAGGCCAGCCAAGGGTCAGACTTTTGTTGCTCAAAAAAGAGTGAAATTGTGAAAGTTGGTAAATTGCTATCAGGCAGGAATAAACTCCCTATTTCTGTTTCCAAAACATCATGGGTGGTTAACTCACACCTTTAATCCCAGCATGGGGAAACATGGAAGTGGTGACCTACACCTTCAATCCTATAACTCCAGAGACAGATATTTCTGTGTTTCTGTGAGTTCAGGGTCTAACTACCAAACAGTAGTACCACACACCTTTAAACTCTAGAATATGATGCAGAGTTGAACCCAGAATTGAAACAACTGGTCGAATAAGGTATTTAGGCAGGTGTAGGAAGACAAGTTTATTCTGTAGAAATAATGAGGAGCAAGGCTGAGGAAGAGGAAGATAGCTTGGCTGGGTGAGATTTGACTGTGGTCTGTTTCCTCGCTCTGATATTCCAGCTTTTCCACAATATCTGGCTCTGAGCTTCATCTAATAACAACCAGAACTCGTGCAGCACTTGACATTCAACTCTGAGGCACAAATTCCCAAAAATGTCACCTGTTGGTCAGAGCAACACATAGCTGGAGAAGTAATTACCAGCTGGCTTGACTGTCTTTTCTGAGTTAGCCTCCAGTCTTAAGCAGACCTGACACACGTTTCTTTTTCACTTTCACCTGGGTAAGTTTTTCAGACAGTGGCCTCTCAAAATCCTGGTGGGTTGCAGGATTTTCCCCTCTTTTTGGCCCCGTCCTTGGGCTGCTATTACACTAGGTATCTGCCCCCCTTCATAGTCATCTGAATCATCACTGACATCTAGAATGGTGAGTGAATTGGATTTTTTTTTAAAAGAGGAATTTAAGGCAATGGAAGGTGTTTGGACTTTCTGTGATCTTACTCTAGATGATTTGATATTGGAACCAGTAAAGGAAAAGATAAATAGAATAGATAGGAAGATCATACTGTTTATATTATTTAGCATGAATGCTTTTGTTTGATTTCTGTTTTGTCATTTTAAGTCAATTAATATGAAACCCAAGAAGAAAGTCTTTTAAAAGCCTGTTAAAAGAGAAAACAAAGATATTCAACCCCAAATTAGGGTTAGGGGTTAGGGGCTAGAGGTTAGGGTTAAGGTTGTGGTTAGGGTTAGGAGATAGGGGTGAGGGGTTTAGGGTTAGGATTAGTGTTCAGGATTAAGAGTTAAGATTAGAGTTTAGGGTTAGGGTTAGTGGTTAGAAGTTTTAGTTTAGGGGTTGAATTAGGGTTAATTTTAGGGTTAGACCACCGAATTAATTTTGGTGGGCCTTAGGCCTTTGAGCCACCATCATTTCCTTGGACTGTGGGAGCTCCTGATGCTGGAAGTATGCTTCAGTATGAAATAGTGATCTACCTGGTCTGAGACTGGAAGTTCCTGGTTTAGAGTTATGGTTAGGTGCATCAGGATTTAGGGTTAATGTTAGTGGTTAGGGACAGGGTCTGTGTTAAGCTTAGGGTTAGTTGTTAAGGTTATGTGAGTTAGGGTTAGGGGTCAGGGTTAAGAGGGCTTAGGGTCTGGATTTAAGCTTTAAGGCTTAGTGTTAGGTTTCAGTATGGTTAAGGGTTAGGGTTAAGGATTAGGGTTATGGTCAGAGTTAGTGTTGTTAGGATTAGGGTCAGGGTAGGGGTCAGGATCCGGGTCAGGGGGGGTTAGTGTTAGGGTGTATGCTTTTAGGGTTAGGGCTATGGTGTGTGTTTTAGGGTTAGTGTTAGGGTTTTATGGTTAGTGTTAGTGTTAAGGTTAGGCTTGTTAGGGTTAGAGTTTTAGTGTTACAGTTACGGTTAGGGCTGGAGTTAGGGTTGTGGTTGGGTTACGGTTAGGGTTAGGTTTCTGGGTTAGGGTCTGGGTCCCGGTCAGTGTCAGGGTCAATGTCTGGTTTGTGGTTAAGTATAAGTGTAATTACACTCCTGATCATACCTTTCCATGTCAAGCCATTTGTTTTTGTTTTAAGCCATGCCCCTTATGGTCCAATCCCTCCTGACCTTGCCCCTTCCAATCTATGCCTTTTTGTCTAAGCCATGCCCTTCCTGTCCAGTCCATGCCCTTCTGGTCCAAGCTAAGCCTTTCAAGTCTAAGTTATGTCTCTTCTGGTCTAAGCGACGCCTCTTCAGGCCTGAGCCATGCCCCTAAAGTCTTATTCTAATTTTCCTCCTGATCAAGCCTCTTCAGTTTAATCCATGCCCCTTCAGGTCCAAGCATTTCTTGCCAGGCCCCTTCCAGTCTAAACCATGCCTCTTTCAGTTTAAGCACTCCTATCCACGCCCCTTTTAAGTTTCAAGGACCATTGAGACCATACAGGACAGAGATTCTTACTGCCCCTTCCTACCCAGATCCAGAGAAGACCAGCTGCACTGGTTCCTGCTGGTTCCTGCACCTCTTCACCTGCTCCATCCCATCTGAGGACACCAGCACTTTACTCTCCATATTGTGGTTCCCTGTTTGGCCATTTCTTTTCAGTTCCTCACAGCAGCATCACTGTACACTACACAAACCACTGGTGCCAGCTCTTATCTAAAGCTAATCCTGAAGCAGAAGGCTGGAAGAGCCCTGCATTGCTTCTGACTAGGAGGCCCCTGATTAGCTAGTGAGGCTTGAGTGACAAGAGCACCTCCCTTAGGATTATATTGTGCTTAAATACACAGCAGTATGGTATTCTACACAATCTATTCGGTAGTACAATAAAAACTGAAAGCCAGATAATGGGGAAAATCTGAAATATCAGAGAGATAGACACAAGCCACAGCCAGTTCTCACCTAGTTAACTCCTCAAGCCTGTCTTCCAGAATCCTCAGACTAAATACCACAGAGTATTCAGCTGACATCAAACAGCCTAAAAGCAAGGGTGGGACATTGCTCAGTTTATCTTTCTTTCTTGGCCCAGATATCTCACTTCCTGGTTCAACTTTTTTAATGCTAGGATTTAGGCCTGTTTTTACTAAATTCTAGGAGCAGATTTGTGGAAGGCTAGACTTGACTGATGTGGGAATGCCTTTCTGTATGCTGTGAATCTCAATCTTTAAATAAAGGAGCTGTTTTGGGCCATGACAGGCACCATAGAAGAAGTAGGAGGAGGAATCAGAATAGATAGGAAAGGAAGGGCGGAGTCAGGCAGATCAAGCCAGCTGCCCAAGGAGCAACATGTAAGGAGTTCAGGTAAGCCACAGGCCACGTGGCAGACAGATTAGTAGAAAGGGGTTGAGTTAAGATGTAAGAGCTAGCTAGCAATGTGCCTGAGCCTTAGGCCAAACAGCATCAAGTTAATATAAGAGTCTAAGTCATTTCTGAGCAGCAGACGGCTGGGCAGCTGAGGGGTCTGGCACAGCAGGGTCTGGGTCTCTGGTCGCCCAGGACCTAGAAACCCCACTACTACACTTGACTGCAGACAATCTTCGAGAAGGGCCTATGCCTAGAGGCTTGGGTTTTAGGTATTGCAGGAATCTATGGGATTTTCCTGACAGTGAGGTTGGAGCAGACACCCTGGAGGACATGAAATTTAAGATCCAGATGCCCCTGCAAATATCCTGTCTGTTTTGATCTTTGTAGATACACTGCTAGCAGATTTTTTATTTTATGCACAAAGTTTAGCCAGTGAATTCAAAACTTGTTTTGAGTTGAAGGTTTGAGCAATAGTTTCCAAGAATCACTCTACTCCATATCTCTACTCAGTCTGTAAATGTCAAGGCCTGCAGCTCCCCACTTGTACTTTTTCTTTAAAACTTTCTTATGCCTGAGCTTACCACCATGTTTCTTCCTTTTGCTGTGTCAGAACTTAGGGTTTCCTTATGAAATGGGTTTGAACCTGCCCCTGAAAATAAAAAAGACACTTGTATTCTTGCATTGTAATCTGGCTCCTTGCTGGTTTCTGGGGGGTCTCAAAACAAGAGTAAACAAATACATGGGATTACAAGGCCTTGAATTCACAGAAATTCAGACTTATCTCTCCTTCCTTAGTGCTAGGATTAAAGGCATGTGTCCTACACTTGGATGTTCCTGAAATAACTGGCAGGCCAACCCAGAAGTGATGTCGGGGTGGACCATCTAGAAGTACAATACTGTAGATACAGAGTTGGGACATGAGTGTGTGGTATCTTGGGAAGATTGTCATGGGCAAGGGTTGGGGTGCTGGAACCAGAAGTCACACCTGAGGCCCCACCCCTACACCAGAAGCAGGAGGACTCACCTGAATATTTTTATTTCAGAAGCTTACATAAAAGGGCTATCTATTGCTTCTGCAAAAAGGATGGTTGTAAATGACCCACTGGCACCTTCCATAAACACTTTGAGGTCGTTCATTGGTGCCACCCACAAATAGGCTGTCATTATTCCTGCCCATAGACAATCTGTCAATCACTCATGTTACCGGTTGAAATACAGAAAAAGACCTCGGACCCAGATTTCTTGCAAGATAAAAAGAAAAAGTTTAATTTTCACTCATGAGTGGACTCAAGGCACTGAGAGGCCAAGAGCCCCGAATGCTTTTAGGATAGAATTTTTATACTACACTTTGAATTGGGAGGGGGAGTGTGGTGAGGTAAGGAAGTTGCAAGGTTGCCAGGATGAAGAATGCTTGACTGCTTGTGATTGTCTCAGGTGGTCCCGCTGGAGAGATCACAGCATGATGCATGAGCTCCAGGAGGTCAGGCTGCTCCAAGGGGGGAGTCTCAGAACTCAGGGAGCAAGGTGCTATAAATCTTATGAGCAAAACTTTTCCCAGAACCCGGGCCTTGAACAAACTGCCACTACATTGCTATGAAACAATGGAGCCGAAACTCTTTGTCCTGAGCAAGCTGCCGTGACATGAGAGGAGAAGCAAACAGGATTTTAGAATTTTCTATTTTCACAAACAGGATTTTAGAATTTTCTATTTTCACATTCCTCCCTTTTCTCTTCTGCATATCTCTAATCTTAGAGAGTTGAGTCTTTTTGTAGCCTGTCATAGTGTTGCCTCATTATCATGAGCTTCACTGCACCTATTTGTCCCTGGAGGAAAGTTGAAAGCCTGTTTAGGATGCAGGGTCCAATAGTGACTATCAGTAGTAGTATAATAAGTGGCCCTGCTAGAGTTGAGATCAGGGTGGTCAACCATGGGGACTTGGTGTACCATCTTTTAAACCATCCCTGTTGTTCTAATAATTTTTGTTCTCGGGTTTTTAACCGTTCTTTGAGCTTTGCCATAGAATCTCTGACTACCCCCGTATGGTCAGCGTAGAAACAACATTCTTCTTTTAAGGCTGCACATAAACCTCCTTCTTGGAGGAAAAGCAAGTCTAAACCCCGTCGGTTTTGCAGTACTACTTCTGAAAGTGAGGTTAAGGACTTTTCTAAAGCCTCTATAGACTGTTCTATAGCTTTGAGGTCTTGAGTAATTGCTAATTCTAGTGAGGCCATCTGCTTGGGTCCTTCTATTAGGGCTGCTGTCCCAGTACCTATTCCTGCCAACACTCCAGCCCCCAGAAGTGCCGCTAAAGTCAGGCTGATAGGTTCTCTTTTAAACCTGTTTCTTATATTGACTTCATTTTCAAAGCTCTCTCCTCTGTGATAGGTCAGGCGGGGAAAAATTCTGACCATAACACAGAAGTCTCTGGCATTATTAAAAATTTGTGTGGAGACACAGGGAGTTATCCCCGTGTTGCAGGCCCATCTTGTCCCTCCCTCTGGGATCAGGTAGGAGTTGTTTGGAACCACTGTTAAGGTTCGTTGGCAAAGGGACTTTTTTAGACTGGTTGGGGTCCCTAAACATGTTCCCCTTCCAGTTACTTCTGGAAGGGTCAACATATGACGTTTACTCCAATCACATCTGGAAGAGTTAGTACTCTCAATGTAATTCCCATTAATTGCTATTCCTTCATAATAAGGGGGGTCTGCTTGTAGGCATATCCAGCAGGAGTCAGTCAGGTTAGGTTGAGTACTGTTGAGGGCCTCGAATCCTCCCTTTACTAGATCTAATAGGCGCTGGCCAGTAGTTGACTTTGATTCCCCTATATAATGGGAGGATGCCTTTATTGTTCTAGGCAGGAGTGTCACCTTAGTAGGCTGGGGATCTCGTATCTGAGGCCTGCCCTGATCAACCAGCACTTTGTTGGGCCCCACCGGCCCTCCCTCCTTAGGACCAATGCGGAGTCTAAGCTTGAATATGAGGCCATCGTCATATCCCCTTTTATACAGTCTCAAACCCCACTGTCTACCTCTTAGCCAATCTCGATTGACTTTTCCCTTGGTAGTGAAAGTGATATTCAGGGCGTTACAGGTAAAATCTGCACAAGGCCCACCAACCCATTTTCCCTGTCTGCAAATCGAGTCGGTGTAGTCAACTTGATGGGGAGCCCTTACTACACTTATTAAGTCCCAAGAGGAGGTGGGCCTCCAGTATGTATTCCCTGTTGTCTCACATCCCCAGGTTTGGCAGTAGAATGATTCTATCCCTCCACAGTTATAAGCTGTCTTTCTATCTCGTCCATCCCGGGGGCACACATAGAAAGGAAGCCGCTGTAAGGAAGCCCTATTCCAGGGCCCCGCGCATCCTGGCTTGTCAAATGCGCGCTTCCGCTGTCGGGCCCCCTCATGGGCACAAGGGGGTGGATGGGCAGGGTCAATGGTGGGTATATCCCAGGATTCTAATCCTGCTGCCAGCTGACACAGGTCAGGATTAAGTTCAGGCCACCATGTCCACTGGGGATGGTGTGAGGAGGATATTTCCCACACCGTGTCCCCAGTCCCAGATATCACCTGCCATGTCTGCTCAATCGGTTGGTGAGGGTTTCTCTCTAGAGGACTGGTGCCGTACACGGAGCTTGAGGGGATTATCAGTCCTTTCCACGGTCCATCGAGCATCAGGGGCAGGAGCAGGCTTAAGATGAGAAGTGTGGATCCAAGCCGCGATGCCATCTACCTTGACTGCTGTTGGTGTTATCAGGAGGATCTGGTAGGGTCCTTTCCAGCGAGGTTCAAGGGTCCGGTGTTGGTGTCTCCGGACATAAACGAAATCCCCCACTTGATAGTGGTGTGGAGTTCCGTCTCCCTCAGGTTGGTATAGATCAGACAATTGTTTCCACAGGCTATGCTGCACTTTTGCCAATGCCTGTAACCTAACAGACAAGGGGGTATTTGGTACATTTAAATCAGAGTTAGCCAGGTCCCGTACAGGAGGATGAGTTCCAAAAAGAATTTCAAAAGGAGTTAGACCAGTTTGAGCAGAGGGAGTATTTCGGGCACGGAAAAGGGCGTAAGGTAGGAGCATTACCCAATCTCTATGGCCAGTCTCCATGGTTAATTTGGTTAGGGTCTCTTTAATGGTTCTATTCATTCTTTCTACCTGTCCTGAGCTTTGGGGTCGGTAAGCACAATGTAATTTCCAATCAATCCCCAATATCTTGGCTACTCCCTGACTTACCTGGGCCACAAATGCTGGTCCATTATCGGACCCTATTACCTTGGGGAGTCCAAATCGGGGAAAAATTTCTTCCATGATCTTCTTTACCACGATTGCAGCAGTCTCGTGCTTGGTGGGAAAGGCCTCCACCCATCCTGAAAAGGTGTCTACAAAAACTAAGAGATATTTTAGTCCATATTTGGTTGGTTTTACCTCAGTGAAGTCGACTTCCCAAAACTGACCAGGCCGGTTGCCTCGAAGCCGGATGCCACTCATTCCCCTGGACGGGTAGGCATTTACCAACTGGCAAGCTTCACATGTGCTGACCACAGCTTTTACCAGGTTTTTCTTCTCCTGAGTGGTTATGTCTCGGTTGTCCTTCAGTAGCTGCATCAGCTTGTCTGTTCCTAAGTGGGTGAGTTGGTGCACCATCTGGATGTAGGCCCGCACATCTTGAGGTGGGGGCAAGGGAGATGGTGCTGGGTCAATCTCTGCTGCCAAGATGTCCGCAGTGGGCTCCATTGCTACTGCCCGAGCTTCTTCATCTGCCCTTCTGTTGCCCTTGGCCACCGGGTCCTGTCCCTTTTGGTGTCCAGGGCAGTGTACTATTGCTAAATCACGGGGAAGCAAGACAGCATCTAGGAGGGCCAGAATCTCCTTTTTATGTTTAATGTCTTTACCGGCAGAGGTCAGCAAACCTCTTTCTTTGTAAATTGCTCCATGCACATGAGCAGTGGCAAAAGCATACCTACTGTCTGTATATATGGTAGCTCGCTTTCCCCTGGCCAATTCTAGAGCTTTTGTTAGGGCCACCAGTTCAGCTTTTTGTGCAGAGGTCCCTTCAGGGAGCCTTTGTGACCAAATGACTTTTTCTTTATCCACCACCGCGGCTCCTGCCCTGCGGCTCCCTTCGTACAGGAAGCTGCTCCCATCCGTATACCATATCAAGTCTGAGTGAGGCAAGGGAGTGTCTTTCAGGTCTTTCCGAATTCCGACCTCCTCTGCTAATATGTCCTGACACCGATGCAAGACTGATCCCCCTTCCTCTCTGGGTAGCAAGGTAGCTGGGTTCAAGATGGCTGGGGAGCCAAAAGTAATCCTATCTTTGTCCAGCAGGAGACTTTGGTAATGGGTAATGCGGGCGTTAGTCATCCATCTGTCTGGTGGCTGTCTAATGATGCTTTCTAAGGCATGAGGAGCAATTACAGTCAATTTCTGGCCCAGAGTCAGTTTGTCTGCATCTTTTACTAGAGAGGCTACAGCCGCAATGGCTCGCAGGCATCCTGGCCAGCCCCTAGCAACCGCATCCAGCCGCTTGGAGAGGTATGCCACTGGCCTTTTCCAGGGGCCCAGAGACTGGGTCAAAACCCCTCGGGCCACTCCTTCTTTTTCATGGACATAGAGTGTGAACGGCTTCTCTACGTTGGGTAGGGTTAGGGCTGGTGCAGAGAGCAACGCCCTTTTGATTTGGTCAAAACTTTCTTGCTGTTCTTTTCCCCATATATATTCAGTCCCATCTTTTAACAGGGGGTATAAGGGGGCAGCCAAGGCAGCAAAGCCAGGAACCCATAGTCTGCAAAATCCCGCTGTCCCCAAAAATTCTCTAAGGCTTTTTCTGTTCTTCGGGGGAGGAATCTGAGTTACAGTTCTCTTCCTAGCCTCTGTCAGCCACCTCTTACCATCTCGAAGGGTGTAGCCCAGGAATGTCACCTCAAGCTGGCATATCTGGGCCTTCTTTGCAGAGGCCCGATATCCTAGTTTGGCCAATTCAGTCAGCAGCTTTTTAGTCCCCTTCATGCACTGCTCCATGGAGGTGGCTGCAAGTAACAAGTCATCAACATACTGTAATAGAGTAACCTCAGGCATGGAGGCTCGGAAGCTCCCCAAGTCCTGATGCAAGGCCTCATCAAAGATGGTAGGAGAGTTCTTAAACCCTTGAGGCAGCCGAGTCCAGGTAAGCTGTCCCGAAAACCCACTCTCAGGGTCAGTCCATTCAAAGGCAAACAGCTCTTGGCTGGATTCATGGAGGCGTAAGCAAAAGAAGGCATCTTTCAAGTCTAGTACTGTGTACCATTTTCTGTCAGGGTTGAGGGTACTGAGGAGATTGTAGGGGTTTGGAACTGTAGGATGGATATCTACTACTCGACTGTTAACTTCTCTTAGGTCTTGGACTGGCCTATAGTCTCCTGTCCCAGGCTTCTTGACAGGCAGAAGGGGGGTGTTCCATTCTGATTGGCAGGGTCTCAGGATCCCCTGTTTCAATAGTCTCTGAATATGGGGTTTGATTCCCTCTCTGGCTTCTTTGCTCATATAGTACTGTCTGACCCGTATGGGGGTGGCTGAGGGCTTCAGGCATACTACTACAGGAGGCCTCTGTACTGCTAGCCCTGGCCCAGCCGTTTCTGCCCATGCTTCAGGAAAGGCCTGGAGCCAGTCATTTTTCAGTCCTTGAGGGCCCAGAGGAGGTTCAGGTTCATAAAGTTTATACTCATCTTCAGTGGCCAGTGTTAGCATGGTTACAGCGGGCTGGCTGACTAACGGATTGGTAAACTGAACTTCTGGGCCCTGGGGATTGAAGGTGATTCTAGCCCCAAGTTTAGTGAGGAGGTCTCTTCCCAACAGTGGGGCTGGGCATTCAGGAATCACCAAGAATGAATGTTGTACTTTACCCTTCCCAAGATCCATAGTTCTCTTAGTTGTCCAGGACCGATGTTGGCATCCGTTTGCTCCTTGGACCAGGGACTTCTTACTGGACAAAGGACCTAGAGGAGTCTGTAAGGCTGAGTATACTGCACCCGTGTCAACCTCAAAGTTGACTGGTGTCCCCTCCACATTAAACGTTACCCTGAGTTCGGGGAGGGGGGTCGAACTCTGACGTCCCTAATCCCCTAAAGCCAGGAGACTGGGTTTCTTTTTCTTTTTTGGACAGTCTTTGATCCAGTGCCCTTCTTCTTTGCAGTAGGCACACTGGTTGGCTCCAAGTTTCTGGCGTGGGCCCAGGTATCTATTTCTTGGCCTTTCCTGTCCACTTACTACGGTAGCCAAGATCTTTGTTAACTCTCTATTTCTCCGCTTGTCCCTCTGCTTTTCTCTCTCATCCTGTTCTTCTTCCTTTCTCTTTTCTTTTTCTTCACGCTCTCTCTCTAATCTCTGTTCTTTCTCTTCTGCCGTTTCTCTTTTATAAAACACTTTCTCTGCCTCTTTAACTAGATCTCTCAGAGCCATGTCTTGTAGCCCATCCATCCTCTGGAGCTTTCTACGAATATCAATTGCTGATTGTCCTATAAAAGCCATGGCCAGAGCCCCCCGCTGTTCCTCTGAGTCAGGATTAAAAGGAGTATATCTCCTATAGGCTTCCATCAATCTTTCTAAGAACATAGAGGGGGATTCCTCTGGCCCTTGGACCACTTCCCTTACCTTGGCCAAATTGGTGGGGCGCCTTGCCGCCGCTCGGAGACCCCCCATTAGAGTCTGGCGATAGAGTAGAAGGTGCTGCCTACCGTCTGGGGTGTTTGGATCCCAGTGAGGCCGCCTTAAGGGGAAGGCATCCTCAATCAGGTTAGGCAATTGAGTAGGACGGCCATCAGGGCCAGGAACCAATTTCCTGGCTTCCAGCAAGATCCGATCCCTCTCCTCAGAGGTGAAAAGGGTGCCTAGGAGCTGCTGGCAGTCATCCCAGGTGGGCTGATGAGAGAACATAAGAGACTCTAGGAGCCCAGTGAGCCTCACTGGGTCCTCAGAGAAGGGAGGATTATTATTTTTCCAGTTATAAAGGTCTGAGGATGAGAAAGGCCAATACTGGAGAGCAGGCATTTCCCTCCCTTGTCCACCATCTATGGCTGGCCCAAAGGGCCTCAGGGGCAGCGTAACTGCTACTTCTTCAGAGGGCTGGGCCCTTCTGCTGCGTGTGCACTGTGCAGGGCCCTCTGTTGGCTTGCCAAGGTCACGTCTCTCGGGAGGAGCCTGAACTCCCTCAGCCTGACCACCTGGTGGATACGGAGGGGGGAGACTAGAATCAAACAGAATGAGGTCAGACTGAGATTCAGGCAAGACGGGGGGAGGAAGAGGGGGGTACAGGGTTGGAGCAGAGGTGGAAGCTGAGGATTCTGGTGGTTTGAGAGGCAGCATCGGACAGGGAACAGGTTGGGGAGGAGCTGTGAGAGGGGGAGCCAGAGGCGGGCTAAGGGAAGAGGGTTGCGGAGGAGGGAGAAATGGCTGGATCCAGCTGGGAGGGTCCTCTGCCAAGTCCTCCCAGACCCAGATGTAAGATTGCTGGTCAGGATGGCCACGTGGTCCGGGGCTGAAAACAATAGCTTTAACTGCCTGGATAGTTTCCTTATGAAAAGTCCCTGTTGGCGGCCATCCAACGCCAAAGGTTGGCCATTCAGAAGTGCAAAAAGTCTGCCATCTATTTTTCTTAACACTGAGAGATAAATTATTAGCCCGGTCTGAAACTGCAGACCAGTGGGATAGGGTAAGTGAGAGTGGGGTCGAGTGTGTCTGACCCATGTTAATCAACAAAGAGACAGGCAAGTAGGGATGCACACTGACGCCAGTGGAGCCAGTGGTACACACAGACACAGAGCCGGCAACCAGTCACACAGACACAGAGCCTGGCAACCAGACACACAGGCACAGAGCCTGGCAGCCAGACACACAGGCACAGAGCCTGGCTCACAGACACAGAGCCAGCAACCAGTCACACAGACACAGAGCCTGGCAACCAGACACACAGGCACAGAGCCTGGCAACCAGACACACAGACACAGAGCCTGGCAGCCAGACACACAGGCACAGAGCCCGGCAACCAGACACACAGACACAGAGCCTGGCAGCCAGACACACAGGCACAGAGCCTGGCAACCAGACACACAGGCACAGAGCCTGGCAGCGCTGCAAATGGCCAAAATGAAAGTAAAAAAAACTATCGAGCTCGTTCAAAAGAGAAACTGGTAGATCGGACACTGGCACAGATTTATTACAGATTCTGTCTAAGACAGCAGATGGGTTTCCAAGCGTCCTTGGATACCCGCAACTACCCACCCACGTCTGGGGGGCTCGTGGCGCGACCTTCCGACACGTCTGTCAGCCGCAGCCGGGGAGAGGCTCACGCCTCCAGTCCCCAGCAAACCACAGTCAGAGAGCCAGTACTCACCACTAGCAGAGTGGTCCACGAGAGTCTTTGAGAAGGCTTTCCCGGCCAACGCACCAAAATGTTACCGGTTGAAATACAGAAAAAGACCTCGGACCCAGATTTCTTGCAAGATAAAAAGAAAAAGTTTAATTTTCACTCATGAGTGGACTCAAGGCACTGAGAGGCCAAGAGCCCCGAATGCTTTTAGGATAGAATTTTTATACTACACTTTGAATTGGGAGGGGGAGTGTGGTGAGGTAAGGAAGTTGCAAGGTTGCCAGGATGAAGAATGCTTGACTGCTTGTGATTGTCTCAGGTGGTCCCGCTGGAGAGATCACAGCATGATGCATGAGCTCCAGGAGGTCAGGCTGCTCCAAGGGGGGAGTCTCAGAACTCAGGGAGCAAGGTGCTATAAATCTTATGAGCAAAACTTTTCCCAGAACCCGGGCCTTGAACAAACTGCCACTACATTGCTATGAAACAATGGAGCCGAAACTCTTTGTCCTGAGCAAGCTGCCGTGACATGAGAGGAGAAGCAAACAGGATTTTAGAATTTTCTATTTTCACAAACAGGATTTTAGAATTTTCTATTTTCACACTCACTTGCCTCAACCACACACATGCTGTCAGTCCCACACTGGCTCAGCCCACTCTACCCCCACAGGTTGTCAGTCACTCACTGTGTCATGTAATCCCCCAACACCTCACCTCCCATCCTCAAACACTGTCAGTAATTCTCTGGGCCCTCCCACACACATGCTGTCAATCCTTATGATTCCACTCACACACCTACAGTCAGTCACTCACTGTTCCTGTCCAAAAGGAGCTGTCAATTACCCAGTGGCTCCATCCACAATAGAGTCATCATTCCATCAATGTTATCAACATACAGAAGCTGTGATTTACTCACTGGTCAAGCCCACAGATGAGGAGGGACTGTCAGTCAACCTGTCCCGCCCACTCCCACACATCAGTTATTCAACTCCACCCACTATGCAGTGTCAGTTATCCCCTGGCCCTAACTTTTCCACATGAATGACCCTTGACCCCTCCTTCACTGTTCAGGTAGCCCAGGCTAGACTTTACAGGAGGAACCAAGTTTGACCTTTCATCCCTGACCTTTCAGGTGATTAGGTCACAGCCCTCAATGAACTCAGCTTCAGCAGTAAGGCAGAGGGATGGCAGCCAAGATGGGAGCTTGCGCTGTGACCCCATGCATGACCCTTGACATCTACTTAAGTCAGAAAGTACCTAAAATAGATAAAAAGCCTTTTTTAAAACTTTTTATTTATGAGGAGTGGAAATTATGAGTTGCCAAAAAATGTATCAGTTCCAGTCACAGCAATTCTTTTATAATTTTTAATTTTTCAATCTTTAAAATTCTAATATTTTTTTGTATTTTAAAGTTTGATAAGAAGGTAGAAAAGTGTGGGGGGTTTCCATCAAGTTTAATTTTGTTCATTTCCAGTTCATTTTTATACTTTATTTCCTGTATCCTTTCTGAACCCTAAAGATTCACCAGCTCAGAAGCTCGTGCACTTGTGCAAAAACAGTTCAGAATAAACATTTAAATATGATTTAAAAATAAAGTTAAAATCATAAATTAATAAAAAACTTAAACTTTCCAGGGCTTTTTTCATCTGTTCATTTTTTTCTAGAAGTTTCTTTTATTTTTTTTCTGACCTGAAGTTTTTATGGTTTTCATCATTTTTAATTATGTTTTATCTATTTTCCTCTGTCCTCTGGGTCTGCAAGGAAAACCAGCACATTTTCCATCATGCCTTGCAGGGATCGCAAAGGGCAAAACACAAAACAAAGCAAAGAATGAAGCTAATTTAAATTTTTTTAACTAATAACTGAAATACTTTAAGTTAAAATATTTATTTTTAATTTTTTAAAAATTAGAAATAAAATTTAAATTTTTTTAAAAATTTAATTGGATTATATTTTAAATTTTCAAAACCCCAGGGAACCACACCAGGGTTGATGACAAACACTTAGAAAATGTATCCAGAGAAGGGTTTTGTTGAGTGAGGATGTGAGCTCTCCAGATGATTTTCAGGTTTCTCTGGCCCAGCTGTCAATCTGTCAGAGTCGAAGGTCACCCTGACAGACCTGGAGGTCAAAGGTGAAGGTAACCAATTCTCATTTCTGCTTTCTGTTGTGGAAGACCCCCATAACTTAGTCATTTTATAATTGCTCTTCAGGGGCCTGTGACGCTGTTGTGACCCTTGGGGGTGATAGGTTGTGTGATGTCACTTCCCACCCTACTGAGGCCTTGAACGTCTGCACCAGTTTAAGAGAACAACCACAGAAATCAAGAAAAAAGCTGGCCCAGGCTAATCTTAGGGGGAATCTATCAATCCCAGAATGCCCTGGGGCTCCCCCTCTATCCTCCCCATCCCTTCTCTGCACTAATATGTCAGTGAGAGGGGACCAGGCTGCCATTTTTTAATTTTATAATTTTAATCTATCACCTCTTGACATGTCATTAGTGTCCTGTGACTTCACTGATGAGAAGTTTATTTTCCCACCCTTCTCCTACTCCTTCCTTCTCCCTCCTCTAACCCTACTCCATCTTCTTTCCTCTCTTCTTTTCTCTCTCTTCTCCCTCTTCCCTCCTCCCTCCTCTTCCCCTCCTCCCTCCTCTTCCCCTCCTCCCTCCTCCCTCCTCTTCCCCTCCTCCCCACTCTTCCCCTCCTCCCTCCTCTTCCCCTCCTCCCTCCTCTTCCCCTCCTCCCCACTCTTCCCCTCCTCCCTCCTCTTCCCCTCCTCCCTCCTCTTCCCCTCCTCCCTCCTCTTCCCCTCCTCCCTCCTCTTCCCCTCCTCCCTCCTCTTCCCCTCCTCCCTCCTCTTCCCTCCTCCCTCCTTCCCCCTCTTCCCCTCCTCCCTCCTCTTCCCCTCCTCCCTCCTTCCCCCTCTTCCCCTCCTCCCTCCTCTTCCCCTCCTCCCTCCTCTTCCTCTCCTCCCCACTCTTCCTCTCCTCCCCACTCTTCCCCTCCTCCCCACTCTTCCCCTCCTCCCTCCTCCATCCTCTTCCCCTCCTCCTTCATGTTCCTCCTCCTTTCTCCCTTAAAAATATAAACTCCTGGTGTTTTAATTCCACGGCTCAGCTCATTTTTCTTTATTACCCATGATGCACCAGGAGCCTTGTGACCCGACTCCCCTGAATTTCTCAAGGGATGAACTTGTCACCTTCAGGAGAGAAACCTGAAGTAAACACTGAGTTTCCTCCAGGATCACCATGTCTCAGTTTCTTTGGATCTGTTCATGAGGAGAGTAAAGGATCATGGGAGAGAGAAAGGGAAGGATCATGGGAGGGAGCCCTGGAGCTACAATTTATAGACTCAGCACAGTCAGTTGACAGGAATGAACTTAGCACCCAGCACTCAACACCTTGTATCTAGGACAACCATTGAGCAAGTAGCACCTAACACCAAAATCTTAGCAAACACCTACACCCACCACCCAGCACTTAACACCCACCACATAGGACCTGGCATTCACCACCCACAACTCATCCCTTAGCTACCAGCACTAGGCATCCATCACCTAGTTCCAAAGTTTTAGCACCAACTACCTAGCACCTATCAAAGAACATATCACACCCAGCACCCACCAACTAGCATCTAGCACCCATGACCCAGCACATAGCACACACACAGAAACTGTCAGCCAGCATTCACCGTTTAGCACCAGCAACCAACACTTAGTACTTATCATGCACCATCTAGCATCTAACACCAAAATAATCACAGCTAGTACTCACTACCTCGCACCTAGCTGTCAGTACTTAGAAGAAGGCATCTGGCACCTAGCACAAAGCAGCTAGCACCTAGCAGCTAACAGCCAGCACCAAAATCTACACCCCATACTTGGTATGTATGTATGTATGAGGACAGGTCACTTGGGTTTCTTTTCTTTTTTACTATTTTATTTTAACATTCATATTTATTCTTTATTTTCTTTCTTTTTTTTTAACTTAGCTGTGAGAAATCTTGGGGCTTTGAGTGGGAGAGTGAGAGGGGAAGGTACAGGGAAGAGAGGAGATGGATGTGGTGTGATCCCAGAGAAGGAACATGAGTCAAGTGTGAAGTGACCTTTGACCCCAGAGAGGGAATATGGATCACCTGTGAAGTGACCTTTGACCTCAAAGAGAAGACATGGTCACCTGTGGAGTGACCTGTGACCTCAGAGAGGGGATATTGAACACATGTGAAGTGAGTAAACTGTGACCACAGAGAGGGAACATGAGTCATATGTGAAGTGACTTATGATCACAGATGTCGGTCACTTTTGAGGATTAAACCTGTGAGCTCCAGAATGTAGCCCACAAGGTTGCCATGTCAAACACAGGGTCAAACATTGGAGGGTCTGGTGACATCACTGTGAAGTGGACCCTCAATCATGGACAGGGCAGGCACTGGGTGCAGGAGAGAGGAGGTCATGGGGTCACAGAAGTAAATAGGGCAGTTGACTGATCCTGACACATGTCACATGTTATTAGGACAGACCAGTGATGTCATAAATGCCTAGACCACATTGTTGACATCATAATTATACAGAACCACCTCAGGTCACTCAAATCTTCCAGCTAATCCTATCCTCCACTATGACTCCTGGGCTGCAGCTGCATATTTTGTGTTATTTATCTTGTGCCAGTGCCATCTACAATACTTTTCCTATTTGTTCTAATATTTTTTATTTTGGAGGAGGGAGTATTGTGGACAAAAAGTGTATCATCTAAAAGTAACGATTTGCTGATTATTTGAAAAATGGAGAAAGGTGTAAGCAATATATTTTGAGAGGTGTGTTAGCTTTTATTTCAAAGATTCACCACTGAAAAGAAGACTTGTGCTAAGAAGCTTCTTTGGTTCTTACATGTAGAGTCATTTTATAAACAGAAGCATTTCTCATGTGTATTACCTCATGCCTATAATCCCTCCAGTTGGACAGATTGAATTGCTTAATACCCATGGTTTAGAAGACAGCAAAGTGTGTGTGTGTGTGTGTGTGTGTGTGTGTGTGTGTGTGTGTGTGTGTGTGTGATAACTGTGGTTATTTCTTTTCTAGTATTATCATGGAATAGTTGATGATATTAATATATTGAATATATGACATTGGCATTCACATAAAGTTGAATTAATATTTCTCCATCATAAAATGGCAGAGTATAGTTTTAATGTTTATAAACCATTTTTCAGTTCACAAATATAATGATTTCTTAAATATCAGAGGATCTTTGAGCTCCCATTTCTGGCCAGGACCCCAGCACTCTGTCTTCTCATTAGAGGAGGCCTGTCTAAGTGTATGGATTAGGTTCACTGGTGTGCTTTCTTTTCACTGCATTCTAGACTATCACAGGAATGTAACATAAATTCATATTAAATAATATATTCCATGTGTCTGGAAAGATGGTTCACTGGCTAGGGTCTCTGTTTTATCTTCCAATGACCCTGGTTCCATTCTCAGCCTGATGGCTTTCAAACTTCTCTAACTTTAATTCCAAATGACCTCATATCTCCTTTTTGAAATTTTGTGCACTCCAGCATACACACATTCTGCACACCTACTTAATTTTAAAAGTCCCCCAGATACCATACACAGAAGTAGCCTGTGAAAAATATTTCCTTTTCTTTTTCTGTGTACTTCCAGCTCCATAAAATACATTATGTGTAAAAGAAACATAAAATTTTTTAGTCTTTTATTACAGATGCTGACATCAAATGTTCTCTTTAGACATCTTATCAGTGTGTTATAATGATTAAATTTTGTTAAGATTAAAATTTTATCATCCATTATTTACCTGAGAAATTATCATTTGTCAGTTTTCATAGGGCCAAATGTTGGATGTAAGCCTATGTATGTCCTCTAATTCAGGATTTAGAAATGATATCTAATAAAATTTATGTTGACCTCTTGTTTTTGGCCTTTAAGATTAGAGTCTTCTTTTTGATACTGTAATTTCAGATATTCTCCCAATATCACTTCTGGTAATGTATACTTTTGGATCAGCTTCCTCTGGAGTGGAGAAGGCATTGACCTAGTTTAGAGAGTTTGGGAAGGGAAATAAAATAAATATTGTGAGTTGGAAGTAAGTGCATTTTTTTTTATAAATTTTGTTTGAAAATTCAATTTACCTGAATCTTAGAGATTAATTAAATATAATAACAGAGACAAGTTCTGGGGTTTAAAACAATAATATGCAGTGCTATGTCAAAACACATATCTGGTTCAAGGAAAAAGAGATTGGAAATAGCTAGAGCAAAAAGAATACAGAAGATCTGAAGCCAAGGTCTGCTGTCTTCTCTCTTTGCTGTTGTGATTGCTATTCTAGATAGTATGAATGCCTGTGAATTTATTAAAATTCGTAAAGTTGGGCCCACCTGTGAGGGATTTGTTTTAAATGTTTTGAAAATTAAGAACTATCTTTAATCTGGACCATTTGTGATGATGAAATTCATCCTCAGCTGCTTGGTGACCATGCACACCTTTAATTTCAGCACTCAGAAAGCAGAAGCAGTTAGAATTTTTTAATGTGAAACTACCGTGGTCTACAGAAAGAGTTCCAGGACTACACAGATAAACTCTGTCTCAAAAGTACCAAAATCATAAGAAAATCAAATAAAGTATAAGATCCAAGTATAAGATCGGGTTCACACATTCTGTCTTCAGCCTACATATATAAGGTTATTAATGAGAAATCTCTGACTAAATTTGGATCAACACTGTAGTGAAGCATCTGAAAATAGCAGTATTTTTTAAACCCTAATCAATAATAATCTGTAGCCAACCCCTTCCAATGATGACATATATCCATAATCTGTTGAATCTGAATGACCAAAAGCCAAATTTTATCTCTATGGAAACAAAAGCTGGTTTTAAAATACAGTTTCAGACAGAAAGGTATTTGTGGTGTCAAGAACCCTGGTGGGTAAAGGTATCACTACCTGCCTAAGTAAGAATACTTGTGTCTTTGCAGCCACTCAACAAAACCCACCTATATCGAGTTCACCAGAGAAGCAGATTGAAATTGAGTTCCTATTTTGGCCTGGCCCCACTCAAAGTGGGTCTCTGTAGGCTGTGTGTCCCATGGGGCATTTCTCCATTAGCTTTGAGTCTCACCTGTGCCCTAGTTCAGGTAAGATCTGAGTTCCAAAAAACTCCCTCTTGCTTCTGCTTCCTTTTCACTGCAAAGTCTTTACTGTACAGAATCTTGCACAGGTGGCAGGTTCCAAATCAGTAATGTCTGGGTCCCTCTTAGGTTCTCAGGGCCCACCACAGCACCCAGCAACTAGGCACCAACAGCCCTCACCCTGGCAACCCTCTTTTGCTCCCCTAGGCTTATACCACTGCTCTCAAAATCTTGAGAACAATGGGATGGGGGTTGGAGTACTCTTAGTCTGTCTCATACTGTAGGTCTCATGAGTCAGAAAAAGGACAAACAGAGTCATAAGATATAAGATGACAAACAGAACAGACTTTCTGCTCCCTGCAGTCAAAATCAAAACTGAGGCGCCAACTTCCAAATCAAATCCAAATCAACCAAAAAAAGACATCTGTCCGTTCCCTAGCCTATGCACTGTCTGCAGGGCCAATTAGATCATTTGTAGACATTTAAAAATTTTGGACTCATTTACAAGAAAATACTGAGAAGGCCAATGATTCATTTACAAAAGGATATCCAATATAAAAAGACATAATTTAAAAATAAACATGAAAAACCCACAGGTAAACACAGGGCACACAGAAAACATGAAAGTAAACATAAAAAATTTACAGGATTTAACCCACCCCACAGAGTAGTACAAGACAGCTGGAGGAGGAACAGAAAATGCCTAAGGAACGCAGGAAGATAGCAGGGTTTCCTATCTGAGAAAGAGGCAAGTGCTTTTGAAATGCATATCACTGCAGATCAACAACAGGTCTTTGGAATGAAAGGTAGAGTCAGGTTCCTGAGTCTTTAAGTACAGTGCAACCTTATGGGAGGTCCTCTTGTCACTCAGGCCTTATTAGCCAATCAGGCTCTTCCAGGAAACCTGTCAGTCATGAGTGGTGCCAGGCTCTTCCTGTTGCCTGCTCAGCCTTTGCTTTGGGGAGGAAGTGGTATCAAAGGTTCCTGGTGTGTGCTGTTTGTGCTGTTTCAGGGAGCTGAGCAGAGAACAGGGCCAAGCTGAGAAACCACAAAATGGTAAGTGAAGGGTTGTTGTCTGCAGATGGGGTGAACCAGATAGTGTGGTACAGGAGCTAGTGTGGTGGATCCTTCTGGGAGGAAACTTGCAGCCAGAATCCCTGTTGTGTGAGGTCCCACATGCTCTTTGAAAACCCCAGACCATGCATGTGAATAGCTTTGCTTTGTGGCTTGAATCTACCCATTGAATTGAGAGCAGAGAGCTGTGTGTAGAAACATCTTTGTAGTCAACTTTAACATGCTTTTAGTGAACCCATGGAAAACTGGTTGCCAAACTTGAAGAGGCCTAGTTTCTCTAGTACTTTCTAGAAGTTTAGCACTTTGCATTCAATCTTTACATGTAAGATTCATTTATAGTTAATTTTGTGGAGGTTGTAAAAGGCATCTCATGTGTTAGGTAGCACTCAACCAGTAAGCTGTGATATAGAAGAGTAGAATTGTTAATATACAGGATTTATGGATGCTCAGGAGATACTAAGTCTCACAAAAAAATAATGTAACAGAAAGATGTCTGCTTCTAAGACACTCCAAAGGTAAGTATATGGAATCAAAACTCTTAGAGATTTAGTAGGTAGGATACACACAGGATTGTCCAGACATTTGGCCTCAGACCACTCCTGAGTTACAACCGGCCATGAGGCACAAATTATATCAAACAGGGGACTTTAACATTGAGGCATTACAGCATTACAAGCAACCTTAAGGCTTGATGTGTCATACAGCTCTAATTTTATTCTTGAGGAAACTCATAATTCTGCCATAAGTTTTTCATTGAGTTTATGTAATTAATGTTTGCTTTTTGTTCCTTTTGGACCATGTCTCTACAAATTTGTTCTAAATTTAGAAGCTTATTTGCTTTTATATTTGTGATTTTTGCATATCTTAGGTGTTCCATTATTCTAGGTAATTTTCATCTTGGAGTAAAACCCAGGCAGGGCTCGTGCTAGGCAGTTGCTCTGCCATCGAGATGTTTCCTTCCTTAGAAATAATTGTTTGATATTTGAAAATATCTTTCTTTGATATGGTTTTGGTAAATATATCAAGCCTTTGCTGAATAAATCTTTTATATAAATTTTCATCTTACTGTACATTTCCTCATAGATAGTTGTGCTGTTAGATGACTTTATTTCTTAGTCTTTGAGGGTCTTTATAGTTTCATGTATTCTATCTTTAAATAAATACTGACATTTTCTTGTGGATAGTATGAAGCCTTTCCTGTGCAGCTTAAAAACACCTTTCTTGCATTCTAAGAAGATTCATTTAGTTTATAGGTGTTATAGTGATATGTCATGCTGCAGTTACTTTCCTTCTACCTAGATATAAAGCTGACTGACATCATGTGGTGTCACACAAATAAATGAGACTCAGGGATAGATCACTGAAGAAGTTGGAGATATTAGAGAGAATAAACACCACAGTCAGATCTTACCTAGCTGTCTTCCAGTTTCCTCAGCCTGGCTTCTTTTGGCTTGGCTTCTCCCCACTCTATGCCTGCCTTAAACCTTAGATACTCTCCAGGTAAATTTAGGCATGGCCCCACCACTGCCTGTTTGGGAGCCTGGAATTCCTTGTATAATCTAAAGTGACCTGACTCAATTGGGATAAAGGGCGTAGGTCACCACACACAGGATACTCCCTGTCCTGGGCTTAATGGTTTGAATCACCACTCTCTGATTCTCCTAGACTGACTGTGGTTAGAGCTCTGGAACTTCTGGAGCTTTCATTAAATCCCCACATAAACTGTGGGTAGATTCCCTCTGATATCTCCAAAACTTCTGAAGCTTTTATTGAATCCCCACAATGTTGAGAAATTCAGGGTTATTGGCTGTTTTGGTTTGTCATACCTACATTTGTGACCCTTTATTATTTTATGAATGTATTCTTTAGTATAATATATCTTGATCAAAACCAGCTCTTACTTCCTGGCCTTCTGTACCTCTCTGCCTGTTTTCATTTTCTACTCTCCATTTCATAGGATGCTTTAAACTCACTACCTTCACTCTGTTTGGGATAAAGAAAAACTTGACTTAGCTTACAGGTCTAGTTCATAGTCCTTCAGCCAGGAAATTCAGTCAAGAACTTAAAGCAGAACCCTGGAGGAATATGGACATTCATGGTTTAGTCTTCATGGAATATAGAGTTTCCTTTCTTTATCCTTTTTTATTCCTTTTAAAAATTTAATAGATTTTCATACAATGTGTTTTAATTATTGTTTTTCCATCACTATTTCCTCATAAATCTTTGTTTCCTATCAATATCTACACACTTTCCCTCCTCTCTCTCAATAGATAAAATACAGACATCTAAAAATTCTGTTTCCTTTCTTCAGTTCTGCTCTATGACCTTCCTAGGAATAATATAGCTCCCCAGTGAGATTGGTCCTTCCTCAGAAATTATTATTCAAAATTATGCCCTATAATTGAACTTTCTCTTCCCAAATAATTCTAGTTTTTTTCACATTGAGGAAAAGCAAAGCAAAATGCAGAACATGAGTTAAGAGCCAGCCTGGTTATGTAGTAAAAATGAAATAAAATAAAGTAACCAACTAATTAAGTAAATAAATAAACCCTCAAAATCAGTTTATCTTTTAACATTCTTTTAAAAATAATTTGATATTCTTCCTAAGAGTTCACCATATTTGGATATTGAAGCATCTAATATTTCTGTCTTTTCTTACATTTGACTTTTTACTGAGCTTGGTGATGTTGTTCAGAATAATAAAGTAGAGAAGGATTCTGTGGATGTCAGTAGCATCTACTCCAGGTATCATACACTTTGGTCTTTATTTCTAAATCAACCTGAGGAATGACACCCAAAATTATGTTCTTGCCCACTTAAGAACATTGTACCCTATACACATGTGCAACTTTATATTAATACACAGGCAAAATAAAAAAGAAGTTAAAAATTATAAATATCAAGTATTAAAAATGTCTAGGATTTAATTAGTATGAATGAATTTTGTTGCTAGAATGAGAATTGAGTTTTGCAACTTAAATGGGTTGATTAAAGTCTTGGTGAAAAAAACTATTTTAGAAGAGCAATTTAACTTAAGGTATATTGTTTGAATTATTCAGTGTAAATTAATGGAGCAGATGTTAGCTAGCAGTAACCTCTATGTGGTCCCAGAAAGAGTCCTATTATTAGGGTAATAAAAGGACAAAAGTACATGACTTGTCATGTTAATCTGATCACATGTGTTCAATATTCTACTGTTTGTTCATACACAGATTACACAGAGTTTATGTTGAGGCCAAAGGACAAATGAGAACATTTGTTTCCTTCTAAGAGGTGGGTGTTGTGGGTCAGGAGAGGTTTCAGCCTTGGTTGCAGGGGCCCTGTCTGTCTGAGGCATCTTCACAGCCTTTGTATTTTTTTAATACTCTTATTTAGTTTTCAAAATTAATTAGCATGCGTATCCAAGGGTATGTGTCAGATGTTCTTGCCTGTCTATTCTTAACGCATGAAGCATGAATATGTTTTCCTGTCATCCTTGGACTTAATACTTTCTAGTATAACTGCCAATCAAATCTATATTATACAGCCATGTAGATTGATTCTGTGCTTTATTAGTTATGTATTCAGAGGTGTCTTGGTGATCATATGTACATACAAATATTCTTAATGTTATCAGAATTAGGCTCTTTCAAAATTATTACTTATAATTTTGCTATTGTTTTCCTTTGTTGTTCCATAGGTTTTCAATTTCTGTGTGTTAGTTAAAAGCAGCAATCTTGGCTTCTTGTGTGCAGTAACATTAAGTGTACAGCATACGCTACTTGGTTTGCTCATAAAGTCTAAAATTTATTCATGATAATGTACATTTTATTGTTTGGTTATTTAATACTTAGAACAACCACACAATATATTAATAACACTTTCTCTTTTAACTTATGAGACGCTTGATCTACTATCTTAAAAGTACTTATTGTTGCATGTCTGTTTTTGAGAATAAAATATAAGCAAGATATAAAATTAGAGATAATTTAGGGATATTTATATCAAACTATATAAATTTACAATCATGTTTATATAATCATAGCAAAGTATATAGACCCTCATTGTAAAGACATCTTCCCACTTCTAAAAATAAAGTACAATTCTAAGTTTTAGTCCACCTTGATGGTGTTTAAGGGACTTAAAAGTGTAGCAGAATATTTAATAAATGTAAAAATGCTCATATGTCCATTTGTTTGGAATATCTTCTTCCTACCATTTAGCAGATGGTGATCTTTATTTTTGATGTTGAGGTGTGATTCTTGTATGCAGCAGAAAAATTGACCTTGTTTTAATATTTATTCTGCTAGTCTGTATCTTCTCATGGGTTTATTGAGACTTTTTATATGAAGAGATATCAATGAGACTATTAATTCTTGTTACTTATTTTTATTGTTATTGTTTGAGTGCATTTCTTAGAGACAGAGACAGAGCATAACAGAGAGACACACACAGACTGTTGGCTTTCCAGTTTTTCTCCTTTTGGCTTTGCTGTGTGTGTGTGTGTGTGTGTGTGTGTGTGTGTGTGTGTGTGTGTGTGTGTGTGTGTGTGTGTGTATAAAGAGACAGAGAGATGACTATGGGTTACTTCTGTTCTAGTATTTTGTGGACTAGTTAATGATAATTACTATACTGAATATATGACACTGGTATTTCCATAAAGTTGTCTGTATAATTTTTCTCTATCATAAAAAAGTAGAGTATAGTTCCATGACTACACAGATAAACTCTGACTCAAAAGTACCAAAACCATAAGAAAATCAAGTAAAGTATAAGATCCAACTTTAATCTGGTTCACATATTCTGGTTGCAGCCTACATATTAAAGGTTATTAATGAGAAAGCTCTGATTCTAAATTTGCATCAACACTGTAGTGAAGCATCTGAAACTTGCAATAGGTTTTTTAAGTCCTACTCAATAATAATTTGTAGCCAACTCCTCCAAATGATGTCAGGTATCCATAATCTGTTTAATCTGAATGACCAAAAACTATATATTTTTTCTCTGTGGTAATAAAGGCTAGTTCATAAAACAAGTTTCATGACAGAAAGGTCATGAAATGCTGAAAATGCTGATGGCATTCAGGACCCTGGTGGTAGAGGTGTGATCACCTACCTGAGTGAGTAGCATTGTGTCTTTGCAGCCACTCCACCAATCACACCTGTGAATGTATTAAGTCCACCAGAGAAGTAGATTGGAAGTGACTTCTCATCTTGGTTTGGTCCCACTGGAAGTGGGCTTCTGTAAGCCACTCTGTGGTTGTGAGTCCATAGGGCAGTTCTTCAATATCTCTGAGTTGCACTTGCATCCAGTTTCAGGCAAGTTCTGAGTTCCAAAAGTTACCCACTGGCTTCTGCTTCTTTTGACTACAAAGTCTACCTGTAGCTCCTTGCACTGTAGCCCTCAAACCTGTGCTGTCTGGGCCCCATGGTGATTGTGAATCACTCTAGCACCCAGGTACTAGGTGCCAGTGGTCCCCCCAACTAGTAATCATCTCCTGTTCTTCATAGGCTTGCACCACTGCCTGTGTTGCTTTGTCAGAAGACTAGGAAACATTAGGGGTAGGAGTACAGTTAGTCTATCCCGTACTGTCATTCTCATGAGTCAGAAAGAGGACAAATAGAATCATAAGATATAAGACTACAAACGGAAAAAAAAAACCATACCTTCTGATGCCAAGAGTCAAAACCAAAACTGAGATACCAGCTTCCAAATCAAGCAAAAGAGACTTCTCTCAGTCCCAGCCACTGGACCTTCTTCTGCAAGTCAAATTAGGTTATTTACAGATATTTTCAAATTTTGGGCTCATTTACAAGAAGTATTGAGAAGGTCCAAAGGCCAGTTTACTTAAGGATATTCAAAATAGAAACATACAAACTGAAAGTAAACATAGAAAACCAAAAAATAAACACATGATACATAGAAAACAAAACTAAACATAGAAATCTTCCAGGATTCAACCTACCCCACAGAGTATAGTGGGCTGCACAGGCTGGAGAAGGAATGGAGAGTGTCTGTGGAGAAGGAATGGAAAGTGTCTGTACAGTGCAGGAAAATAGCAGGGGTTGCAATGGAGAAGGAATGGAGAGTGTCTGTGGAGGAGGAATGGAGAGTGTCTGTGGAGTAGGAATGGAAAGTGTCTGGAGAAGAAATGGAGAGTGTCTATGAAGTGCAAGAAGATAGCAGGGATTGCTAATGGAGCCAGGGGCAAGTGCTGCTTAAATACATCTCTCTCTTGATCTAGAAAAGGTCAGGAACAATTGTGCTGTGTCCTTAAGAACAGTGTAACCCAATGTGAGCTGTTTTTATCACTCAGGCCTCACTAGCCAATCAAGCCCTCCAGGCAACCTGCCAGTCAGAAGTGGTTCTGGGCTCTTCCTGTTGCCTGCTTAAGGCTAGGCATTGAGGAGGAACTGGTACCATAGGTTGTGTGGTGTGATATTTGTACTGTTGTTGGGAGCCAAGCAGAGACCATGGACAAGCCGGGAAACCACATGGCTTTCTTAAATGGATTTACTCATTTACTTAATAAAGTCCTCCATCATCTTCATATGATTGGTGTTGGGATCATTTTCTTGTTCTGAATCAATGTTGAATATTCAGGGCCTACCGTGCTAGCAGGTTTCTGGTGGATAATTATTGCCCTGGGTGTTATTGACAATGTTCTTATGCTATCACCTTGCTATCTGGGTTTGGGATGGTTATAGGTCAAAGTGTGGACTTCTGGGTTGTGTGACTATTATGTTCTTTGGTTCCTGTTTCCTCTCTGGATTTTTTCCTGAGTGTGTTCGCTGTGTATTACTTGAGTTATTGGCCTGCTCTTTTGGTGTCTTCCCAGAGAATGACTGCTGGTGTTGGTGGCTGGGCTGCAAAAAATTTGGGGGAAAGGAATGTTAGAGAAGATGGTCTGTGGGATCCAAAGGAGATGTGGACAGGATGAACAGAGGCTTCAGCTGGTGAGCTTTTGAAGCACTAGAGATAAGCATTAGGGGATTTAGAATGGATCACACCTCTGCCTTCAATTTTTTTTCCTGCATTTTTTCACACTGAGTTAAAATGTTTAAGACTGAGCATTTGTAGCTACTTATTATTTATACATTATCCATATAAGTATTACTGTGTCAATCACAATCTACTTCAATTAGCTGCATCTGGGTGGAACAATTAGAGGTTTATTAATTTATAAATATAATGGTAAGTAACTTTAATTTAGTTTAGTGCTCTGTCCACTTAGCTTCATAATATTAATCCATTTTTTCCAGTGTCCCGTGGCCTGCCTATCCTTAAGTTCTTAGTCTCTTTCTCCCCCTGTATTTTTTCTATGTGTGATAATGTCTCTGTGTGAGTGTGTGTTTGTGATAGTGGCGTGTTGATTTTCCATGGCTCTCAATGTAGGCTTTTGTTATATTCATCTCTTTTCTTCCTCTTTCCCTTCTCCAGCCCATCATTCACTCCAGTTCTAAGTTATGTGTTTTCCTTCACTGGTTTTAATATCAAATTGTCTAATGAGAGGTTACAGTATGATCAAGCATCCTCCATTGCTTTAAACAAATACCCTCTTTTTTAAAAAAAATGATTTATTTACCGATTGTTGTCTGTTGATGATTCAATTCATGTGAAATGGGGCAGCTAACCTAGTGTGATGGCAACCCAAGTAGGAGTCCAAAAAGAAAAAAGAAACAACCCACCAGGAGAAGGAGGCCACTGTCTGAAAGACTTACCCAGATGAGAGTGAAATGGAAACACCTGTGGCTGGTCTTCCTAAGGCTGGAGGCTAACTTGGAACAGAAAGCCCAGCCTGCCAGTAATTATTACTTAAGCCACGTGTTGTTCTGGCTAGCAAGTGCAGTTTTGGGAGGAATTTGTACCTCAAAGTTGGACACCAATTGTTGCATGAATAATTGAAAGTCAGGGATAGATCTCTGAGAAAGTTGGAGATATTAGAGTAAACACCACAGTCAGATCTTACCCAGTTGTCCTCCAGCTTCCTTAGCCTGGCTTCCCCTGGCATCTTCTGACCTGTCTTTCTTCACCTGCCTTAAATGCTCTCTTTGCTCAGTTAAGGCATGTCCCTACCATTGCCTGCCTGGGAGTCTGGAACTCCTTCTGTAAACTAAGATGGCCTCAACTCAGTTTGAATTGAGGGAGTAGGTCACCACTCCAGGGATACTCCCTATGCTGGGATTACAGGTGTGAATCACCACTCTCTAATCCTCCTAAACTGTCTGTGGTTAGATCCCTCTTATATCTCCTAATCTTCTGGAGCTTTTATTAAATCCCCGTGAAGCAAGGTGGGGATTTTTTTTTATTTGTTTTGTTTTTTTCTCTTTTGGGAGCCTGGCACCCAGCCCTCAAATAAAGTACATACACAGAGGCTTACTCTTTGTTATCAATGCCTATCCCTAGCTTGGCTTATTTGTAGCTTTTCTTGAATTATGTCATCTACCTTTTCTCTCTGTGGTTTTATCCTTATTTATTCTATATACTTTTCTATACTTCTTACTCCATGGCTTGCTCTGTAGCTGGGTGGTTGGCCCCTGATGCCCTCTCCTTTTCTTACTCCTCCTTCCTTTTTTCCTCCCAGATTTCTCATCCATTTATTCTCTATACCTGCCAGCCCTACTGATTCTTTCTTGTCAAACTATTGGCCATATCTTTATTAGACCAATCAGGTATTTTTAGACAGGAAAAGCATCACAGTTTCACATAGTTAAACAAATGCAACATAAAAGAATGTAGCACATCACTAAAACAAATGTTTCATCTTATAAACAAATATAGTGCATCTTAGAATAATAGTCCAAAAAAGCCTGGCTTGCATTTTGAGATCACAATATCTAAGCTCTGAGACTTCTTCATGGGGGGGGCTAGCTGCATATATGGAGTGTAAGTAACCAAAAAGAGATGTATGCATTTAAACCCTTTAAAACTGCAGCCCCATGCAGCTGAGACAGAGCAAAAAAAAATGTAATGTTTGTCCTGCTGTGCTTCAGTTTTGCCTTGGTTCATTCTTCCCTCACTATGTCTTCATTTCTCTGTTTTGGAATATAAATGATATTCTGTGCCATTGTATGTTGGAAAGATGAAGCTTGTTTTCTGACTTTACAAGAGATCACTGTCAAGAGAATGTCTTGAATGTTGGAAGAGACTTTGGACATTTAAACATTTTAGTAGCTGATGCAGACTATGAGGATTATTGAACTGACTAAATGCATTTTCTCCATTGATGACCATGAGCCTGGGTCAGAATGTAAGTGATTGAATGAAAACCTCCAAGATGTGTATTTGAACATGTCTCTCTCATAGGACCTTCTTTTGATTTCTTGTAAATCAAATAAAATTCCTCACTGGGGTTGTGATGACAATTTAGCTTCAACCCACTTCCTGTTATTTGTGTTGTTGAATTGTGGTTGAAACTAACCAGCCAGCTTTCTTCTTGTGCTGTTATATCTTCACCACTATTATAGACTCTGTCTCTAAATCACATAAGATACAGTAGAAGCAATTGCTATTCAGAGCTAAGGCAGTTTGGGAGCCTGCTGTTTCAGATTGTTTGTTTTTGAAGACAAGATTTGTCTGTGTGGCTGTGGATGTCCTTAAAGTATCTCTGGACACCAGGCTGGCCTTGAACTCAATGATCCCCCTGACTCCCAAATCCTAGGATTAAAAGTGGGCCAACATTCCTTGCATTTTGCTTTTATATTATTGGGTGAAGGGCCTGGAGTATAGGTTTTTGTACATGTCAAGCATATGCTATTGTAGTGAGCTTCACACATATCTTGAATTTTTAAAAATTTGGCAGAGGGTATCATTCTGGTTCCCAGAGTGTCATGTCATTAGTACTGTCTGGGCCTTCTGACTTATTAGATTGCAAAGGAAGATGTCTGCCTTCTGAGTGCTTGGGTAAATGGTGTGATGTAATACACCCAAGTTTATCAATCTTAGGGTTTCTTTTTGTTTGTAGTTAGTAGCTTTTTACACAATTTCTCTTATGTCTACTTTGTACTGTTAATCTATTTGCTTCTCTGTATTTGTTAATAGCTATTTCTCTTGAAAGGTAATATCCCATTCAAAGGGTACAGAAATGAAAGAGGTAACTCTCCTGTTCAGTTTTTCCTAACAAAATGACTTGGTGATTACATTATAATGTCTTGTCATACAATACATGTGGGGAGCACCAGAATTATATGACTATACTGTCTAAGAAACATATTTACAATGTTGTCAGTATCATACTTTCTGTTGTATACATGTATGGAATATTTTAGAATGCTGTGACCTATGAAGATGTACATATCAACTTCACTTGGGAAGAGTGGACTTTGCTGGATCAATCCCAGAAGAATCTTTACAAAGATGTGATGCTGGAGACCTACAGAAACCTCACAATTATAGGTAAGACTAAATTTTTCATGTTTTAAAATAAGGGGATAATAGTTTCTTGGTTATTAATTATCTTCTGTAATTTGATAAAGAAAAATGAGGGGAATAAATCAGACATAGTTCTAAGGTTTATTGGAGATATTAACTTACATTTTATACAATTTTTAATAATATACATTTTCTGGTACTATATTTTAGGATACAGTTATGAGGGCCATAATATTGAAGAACACTTTCAAAATTCTAGAAGACATGAAAGGTAATTTTGATGTGAAAGCTAATAAAAATGTGCCTCTGGAGAAAATGTAATGTGTCCTAGAAGTTTTAAAAGCAACAGTGTATATAAGCACAGCTTAAAGTACATTGATAATTATTAAATTCTTACAAAACTATATACCTCAATTTCAGGTAGGTGTATTGCATTTGAAAAGCATTCTTTTAAGAAAAAAGATAAGGAAACAATGCTTAACAGATGTCATCATTTGAATCATATCACCATGAGAGCTGTGTTGTAGAACTGTCAACTCATTTATTTTATACCATTCATATCACAAAATGTATACACATTGAAGATGTGATAAATGTATCTCTAAAACCTTCTAATAAGCAAATAGTCCATATCTATCATTACTCAGATACTTGTAGTGACTATACTGTTTAGTGAGAGGAACAGCCAGAGTAAAGAGTCAAGGGGCAGTTGTTGTGGAGAACCTTAATCCCTATAGTACAAATCCATTAGGAACATAAAGTCAAGCTGTGAATTCAATGTGGAAATCTTTTATTTGTTATTCTTCCATTGCCAGGTATATTATATGTCACTCTTTATAAAGCTATATGAGCATAGTGATATGAAAAGACATAATATACCTCTCAGAACAATTATTAGATATATAGCAGTCCCCACATTAAGCATACTTGTTGAATTTGATTCAAGTATACAAGTAATTGTTTTCTAGCTTCATTGTTAATACATCAACAAACTCATATTTGCAAAAATCCCTATGATTAATAGGACTGTATAAATGCTTCTATTTGTCCTAATTAACTTAGCAAATAATATGACTCACATGTAGGAAAGTTTATGAATACAATAATGGTTGTAAAGCTCTGAGGTTTTGCACTTTTCTTTAATTATGTGAAAAATCTATATAATAAAGATTCTATAGAAGTGAACCATGTAATAAAGGATCTTAGCATCAAAGACATCTTCAAATATGCAAAACAACCCTTAATGATGGTGAACAACATGAATATAAACACAGTAAGAAAAC